>CM069077.1:30315000-32815000 GCA_035578085.1 Solanum pinnatisectum
TGAGCCAAGAAACAACTTAGAGTTATCTCGTGTAGAACTGCACATACACATCATATATGATGAGCCAAGAAACATAAAGTATCCCCACAATATAATCTAAAGAGTTGACGTTTCCAAAAGTAAACATACTAGTCAAAGGAAGACAAAAAGAAACATTATTTTGTCCAAAAATGATTTTTTTAAAAAGGTATGGTAAGTGCATTTTTAATATAGCACCAAGAAGGTGCAATCAATAACATTTACAAGGAACACAAGGATATACCTTCCTATTCTTAAAGGGATTTTACAAGTTCAATCACTTCTTCAGCCTCATTTACAACAAAAACTGTTTACACAAAAAACGAAACTAAACTAAATAGTTCATCTTGATCTTCCGAGAAAGTGAAAATTCCCCATTCTTGAAGTACATGCAGGTTATTCATATACCCTGGTCTGTGGCTTGCTCATGTTAGTTGATGAATAAGCAGAAAAAGCGAAGGTATGGACTATGGAGTTTTACCTGCTTGGCAGCCTTAACAAAAGCAGCACTCATTTGTTTTGGTTGTTCTGCAACATTAGTTGAGTCTTCTGTGGGATTAGCAGGTGGAGGTTCTGGATAATTAGGTGATAGACGCACAGGAGGGGCGTCCCTTTGAAGAGTACCAAAGGTGTTGAAAGCAAGTGCTGCAATTGTATTTACTTGTTCCTGTAACTGTGATATGATATCCATCTTCCAAATCCTTCCCTAAATTGCTAACAAAAATGGTGAATTTACAGAAAAAAAAATATCGAACAAAGGAATAGAAAACAGAGGAGAAGAACTTACCTTAAAACCCTAGAATTGGAGGTCCGGGTAGAAGCAGCAGGGAAGAACCGAAGAAGATCCGAAAATCTGTTACAATTGTTTTAAAATTAGACCTAAATTAACCATTATTTCAATTAAATTTAAAAAAACTCGTACTTTTTTTTTTGTGCAAAAGCTACCCTTCAGGCCTTCACAGTTCACGACTTCAGGGCAAAACGCAATAAGGAAGAATTAATTTTGTTATATTAAAGAGTTCTAAAAATATTTTAAAGTTTATTCATTTTGTATGTGACAAAGAGAATTCATTCAAAAACACTCACTTATCGCCTCACCTTACTTCTAGTTCTAGCGTACCTTCCTTCAAGCGTTGAACATGATATTAGATAGAATCAAAAGGTTTATTTAAATCTCTTTCAATGAAAATATTATTATTTATATTAGTTAGTATTATTATAGTAGATATTGAAATTCCTTCAATTTCTTTTCACATTTACTTCTTTGCTTGTTTTTATATTAAAGCTTTCAATATAAATTCTGACTTTATCATTATCAAGTGAGCGCTTTAAACAACACTGTGAGTAAAATTCTAGTAGTCGTTCCTTTTGTGGAAATGTGCTTAGCCATGAATGATGATAATTGATAACCCATCTCAATTAGGGGTCGGCTAGAAATGACATAAAATGCAACAAAAATAATTTAGGTTTACTACTACTTTTTTTTTTTTTTTTTGGTAATTTAGGTTTTGAGAAGAGGCACGTGGTCAGCATACGACATCTGAGATCAGACACCACAAAAAAAAGAACAAATAAAATTTATGTTTGCCTTTTCATCCTGCTTCTTTCTATCTTCCGATAACTTCTAAGCATCTACTATGGCTTCTCTTCTCACCAACGGAATCTCACGCTTCTGTCCTCAATCCATCACTGAGCAGCCTAAACTCCCAAAAGGGTCTAATTTTTTGCCTAATCCACCCGCGCCCAGAATCTCAAATTCAGGTAATTTCAAGATTAAAGCTGCTGATGCCAAGGCAACTGTTGAAGTTCCAGGTAAAGAATCATCTTTATCAATCTCAAATGAAGACGACCCACTTCAGAAATTCTTGAAAAGAGACTATAAATGGGGTTTCAATGAAAATATTGAATCTTTTGCGCTGCCGAAAGGGCTTTCGGAGGAAACTATAAGGTTGATTTCATCAAGAAAGAATGAGCCTGAATGGATGCTTGAGTATAGATTGAAATCGTATGAGAAATTTGTTAAAATGAAAGAGCCTAAATGGTCTGATAATCAGTACCCAGAAATTGATTTTCAAAACATTTGTTATTATTCAGAACCTAAAAAGAAACCAACTTTAGATAGTCTTGATGAGGCTGACCCTGAGCTTGTTAGGTATTTTGATAAATTGGGTATTCCTTTGAATGAAAGAAATCGTTTAGCAAATGTTGCAGTTGATGCTGTTCTTGATAGTGTTTCTATTGCCACAACTCATAGGAAGACTTTAGAGAAGTCGGGTGTGATTTTTTGTTCGATTTCTGAGGCTATTAGGGAGTATCCAGATTTAGTCAGGAAGTATTTGTTTAGAGTTGTGCCCCCAGAAGACAATTTTTACGCGGCTCTTAATTCAGCTGTGTTTAGTGATGGATCATTTGTGTATATACCCAAGAACACCAAGTGTCCGATGCAAATATCTACTTATTTTAGAATAAATGCAATGGAAACTGGACAATTCGAGAGGACTTTGATTGTTGCGGATGAAGGAAGTTTTGTTGAGTATTTAGAAGGGTGTACAGCACCTTCATATGATACAAATCAGTTACATGCTGCTGTGGTGGAATTGTATTGCCATGAAGGTGCAGAGATTAAGTACTCAACCGTGCAGAATTGGTACGCTGGAGATGAGGAAGGCAGAGGAGGGATTTATAATTTCGTTACAAAGAGAGGAATTTGTGCTGGGGCTAGATCGAAGATATCATGGACACAAGTTGAGACTGGCTCAGCTATTACCTGGAAGTATCCAAGTGTTGTGTTAGAGGGTGATGAATCGATTGGTGAATTCTATTCTGTGGCATTGACCAACAACTATCAGCAGGCAGATACAGGAACGAAGATGATACACAAAGGGAAGAATACGAGGAGTAGGATTATTTCAAAGGGTATTTCTGCAGGAAATTCTAGAAACTGTTACAGAGGACTAGTTCAGGTCTTATCAAGTGCAGAGAATGCTCGGAATTCCTCCCAGTGTGATTCAATGCTCATCGGTGATAAAGCTGCAGCCAACACTTACCCATATATTCAGGTAACTAGCTCTCAGTGAACTTTAATTTTGCTTTCTATCTCCGCATGATAAAATAATTCTTGATGTAACTTTAGCTCTCTACCTTTAGAAGTACAATATTTAGTTGTGACACATGGCCTTGTTACTCTTTAGGTGGAAAACATGATCTTTCTGTGATCACAGTGTACTTCACTGTATTCTGTGGTCTCCTGATTTATGCATGATGCTGGTATCATTAAGTTTCAATCTTTAATATAAAATTTAGTTACCTGATCAAAGAAAAAAATCATTAAGTTCCAATATTTGATGAAAATTTTATTTACCTGATCAAAAAAGGAAAATCATTAAGTTCCATTTATCTTTCTCATAGTACAGGAGCAATGTTTTTAGTCTACCACCCCTATCCAAGATCTCCCCTATTCCAATTGCAGAAAAGGAAAAGGAAAAAAGAAGGAAGGATTCCACCTTGAATTAGAATCATTCGACAAGAGCTTAGAAGAAAAGGTTCAACAAATGTACACATTGTTGTTAGTTAATTGCTGGGACTTTTGGCTTGGAAATATTTGAGCTGTCCGGCAGGTCAATAAATAGTCTCTCTTTCATTGGTGTCTGAGAATGTTCTCATTTAGACCATAAAACTAGTGGTTTGTCTGTTACTCATGGTGAATCGAAAATGAAAAAAAGGGGAGGGGGGAAGGATACTGCTTACTTTCATTTTGAAGTTCATTATCATGAGAAGATGTGTTATTTTAACTTTTAATATGTCCATAGATCCTGTAAGCATCAACTGTTGTATCCCTGTGCTTGACAGTGTGGATGTGTGTTGATTTCTCTGGAGCTGAATTAAGCCTCCGTTACCGAAAACTAGTGTGTACTTGTGCACGGAGAAGGTGCAAATAGTAATTTTTATGGATGTGTTGTATGTTTTAAACAAGCAGCAAACTGCATGTCCGTCTGTTTGATTAGCTTATCGTTATGCTTGGTCCAGAACTCCAGATGAAGTACGTTTACTAATGAATATAGTTTAATACAGTGGCCTTCGATAATCATCTTAAATTTTGTTTAACTCAAGGAAACTTAACGTTCAATAAATTTGGCATGTGAATTGTGATAGTTTTCTTGTAAAACATACCGCAGGAAACACGCTCCCATCTGTGTGAATTGTTAGAGAAACTAGTGCAAACTAATTTAAAAGCAGTCTATAGTCTCTAATATTCTTGATTGGATTTACCCGACGCATCCTTCTATATTTTAGGATCTCTTAGAAAGCTTCTGTAATATCTATATAGAAATGGATTAGTGCATATGGGTGAAAAGAAGACTAACATTTGTTACTTTTGGTGTGGCATTTAAGTTCTAAGTCAGATGCTACATGAATTTTGTAGTTATCCTGGTAACTGCAGCTTGTGTATATATATATATATATAACTCTTGTTCTATGTGGAACTCGGAATCTACTGTAATTGCGTATTTGCTCTTCTGTTTCTATATTTACATATGGCATCATTTTAACAGGCCAAGAACCCCTCTGCCCGGATAGAGCATGAAGCCACAACTTCAAAGATCGGTGAAGATCAGTTGTTCTACTTCCAGCAGAGAGGAATCGACTATGAGAAAGCAATGGCTGCAATGATCTCTGGGTTTTGCAGAGATGTTTTCAATGAACTCCCTGATGAATTTGGTGCTGAGGTGAACCAATTAATGAGCTTGAAGCTTGAAGGGTCTGTAGGTTAATCAAAGCTGATTGCTGGTGTGGAAATTTTGGACTTTGTAGCCATTTGTTTTGTCATCTGTAAAGTTGTAGTAGTATCATACCCAAACAAACTTTTGCTATTTACACTTCATGTAAATAAATAATGTGTCAAGGCATTGTCTTCTAATCCTTCTTTTATATCCATCTTAACAGTTTCATGACTTCTAATTGGTTGTGTTGTGCCTGAGAAAGTTCCACAATTTCAATAAAAAAATACAAAAGGGAGAATACCGCTTTAGAAAAGATCCATCAGTTGACGAGATGATTGTGTTGTAGCAGTTTGTGTTTGATTAATCAATCTGAAAAATACTCTAACTAATATTAGAGCAGAAATTGTGTTTGGCCAAGGTCCAAATGTGTTTTTGGCTTTTTCAGCTTCTGAAGTGCTACTACAAAAATACTTATTTTTTCCTAAAAACTTAATCAAAACCTTGTCAATAGAAAAAAAACTAATTATTTTTCAACTTTTTTAAAAACTTAATCAAAGACTATAAATCAGGAGTACTACATATTTGTGCCTTCACCAGTACTTGCCTAAAAGAGTATTTAAGAGGTGGAGTCCTCGATGGCAATGACATTCATTTTGTTTGTCAAACCACTCATTAAGGGGTTCTGTACCTTGATTATTTGCATTAGTTTTTCAAGTTCATGTCAAACTTTTAACTATGATATCCTTGTAATTATCTGAAATTGATCATTAATAATGAAATACTAATATGGAATATGGTGAAGTAAATATTTTTATATGTAATTATTGCCAAGTCCCTTGCTCACCAACTCTCCATAATTGTATTTTAAAATTATGGCTGACACAATTCCAAAATGCACCCGTATGCGACATTAGGCAGTTATTTACTCCCTCGTTTCAATTTTACCAAAAGTATATTTTTACTTTCAGCATATCAAGATTAAAAAAAATAAAAATTCTGTCTTAGAGTATGTTTAGCATTAATTTTTCATTCTCCAAATCATCTTTCAATATTTAAGAACTAAGACTCTATATTAATTAATATAAATATTATTATAAAACATATATTTTATTTATTATTAAAGAGAATACAAAATTTATAATTTATAGTGGACAAATAAAAATGAATATATCTTCCATCCGGTTAGGGAATACAGTTTTTTTCTTCAATTTTTTATTTATAAAATCTGTTTGGTAATACATTGTAGTCAACTTCACACTCCAACTTGAAGTTGAGGTTTTTCAATTATTATTATTTTAATTTAAGAAAATGGTGGAAGAGGATGAGAAAAATATGAAGAGAATCGAACCCTCACCAAAAAGATAATTTTTTTTTAGTAAATCTTAATTCTAACCTCTATTTCAAGTAAATAACGTTTTCCCATTCCAGAATTTCAAGTGAAATACATGTCAAAGTACAATTTTAAGTTTTAAATACTTTTTTTTTTTCGAATGTCATCAAATTTATGTTCAAATGTCTACTTATCATATCATCAATTTTCGACCTTGTTTTAATTAACCAGATTTATCTTTTTTAAAAAAATAATAAATTTAAGTCAAAATATGTTGTCCGACAAGCATAATTGGTTGACTTGCCTTTTTTAAAAGGTGAAAGGAGCAACTCTTGAATAAGTTGAAGAAACGCAGAAATAGGAGAAAAAATAAAAAAATATGTTTGGGGTTGGACTTGCCCTCTCACTATATGCTGCTGATGCTAACTGTATAGTATATACTTTTTTTAATCCAATTATTGAATTTCGCCGGTGGATACTTCCCCACTACACTTGATATATACATAATACATACATAGCCAGACATTTATGTTTCTCTTTTTTAATAATAATAATAATAATCACACAAAGACGAGAGGTCCATATTGGTTCACCCTTTGACATATCCACCTCAAAGACAATACATGATTCTGAATATTCATGACATTATTAATTAGAATGGGTGCGTTGATTATGTGACCGTGTAGGCCGTAGTAACAAAAAAAAATATGTTAAATATATAAGTAAATTAAGTTACTGACATTTTCATAACAAATACTAAATTGTTTAGTGACTTTATATGAAAATTATGTAAACTTGAGTGATTTTTTGTAGAAATAATTAATAGTTAATTGACTTTTGGTGATATTCAAGTGATTTTTTTACATGACACTATGACCTAACTCAACTCCAAAAGCTAGCTCATGAGGAGAGGTCTGCCTAACTCAACCCCAAAACTAGTTCACGAGGAGATGATCATCCAAATTCATACAAGGAGGGCCATCAGTCCATTCTCCAATCAATGTTGGACTTTTATCCACTCCAACAGTTTTCGCATAAACTTCTCTCATTTAACTATTGATTAATTAATATTTATTTTCACCTTACTAGATCACATAATTAACTATAAAAGTGTATTTATTTGGTGTAACACAAAATGTGAGTATTTTCTTGCCGGACTCAAAAACTTTAAATATTTAATACTTTTCACTCCAATTTGTTTATGTGGTATACAAATAAAAATGTCAATCCATATTTAAATTAATATAGGTCGACGGCCCCTTTGCAAGAAGCCAAGAACTAGTGACATACGAACTTGGTTTCAGTTTCGGTTTAGAAGAATTATATATTTGAGAAAACAACTACTAGTCTACTAATATAATCATGGGATTTGTTGCACGAAAGACGTTACTGAATATAAATAAATGGAAAAAAAAAATGTTACTGAATATAGCATTATTTATTCACCTATATGAGTCCACTACTATAATTATATAATGAGTTCTTTCAACCGCCTTAATTTTCTAAACCAGATGTCGCAATTTCTTGTAGACTTTTATTTGCTATTATTATTTTAGATAACCATTTAATTTATTATGTTTATATCATGATTCATAATGTCCTTAAAACAATATGCATGCTCGAGAACACAACTGTCCATTAGGGGTGCTAAGATGTTGCTTTCAGATAAATTAATTACTCGATACATATATTGATGGACGATAAGTAGTAAATATTAAAAGTTTGTAAGCATTTTTTCGTCATAAAATTGAAATTGAAAATGAAGATGTATTTTATTATACTTTTTAGCATGAAAGAAGAGAATATTTTTTTCTTTCTTTTCGATTTACCACTCAATATCATATTAAAATCTAAACTATTTTAGATTCGCATCAAATAAAGTCTTAGTTGGGATGCCGCTCCCTGCTCATTTTTATTATCAAACAATCCTTAAATATGCATGAACTGACCCAACAACCACTTGTGTATCACTACCATCCTCTGCACTGTGCATAGGGAAAAGGATTTTATTTATTTTTACTCAGTCTTATTGGGTTGACAAAATGGCCAATATATTCCTGCACCTCCATGATGCTCTTGCTAATTCCAGCTCAGCCATTTTTTTATTCTTTTTAAAAACACAATTATTATTTTTCAAGTTAAACTTCAAAGAAACCTTCATGGCACATGCAATTGTTTTAATTTCATCACACCCTTACTTCTATCTTGACCCCCACACCCACACCCCTATCCCCCCACCCCTCCCCACACACACAAAAAAAAAACAATCTTCCCACTATATAAATATTTCCTCATTTCATCTTCACTATCACCTCTCTACAATATAATTTTCTCTACACCCTTAGAGAAAATAAAAATATACTTAATCATGAATAGTCTTATGAGTAAACAACAACAATATTATGGTTACTCAAAGATGGAAATTGATGACCCTGAAGAGATGCAACATAGAAAAGCACAATTCTTGATTTACAAGTCATTAAAGAAATCAGATTCTATTAGAAAGCAACCATGGCTAAAAGTGAGAGTGTGTAAGTTGAAGATCAAGATTGGAAGAAGATTAAAGAGGTTCAGAAAGAGCATATTGTTGACATTTTCTGTTACTAGAGGTGGAGTTTACAAACAATTTATGTCACAATTGAAATCTTGGAAAGGTTTGCTTAAGGGTAGAGAGACTATGATTAGTACTACTACTACTCTTCAACCAATGTTCACTTGAAGTTTTCGTTACCAAACAAAGTTGAGATGAATCTCTATGAAAGAAAAATATGAACGAGAAAAAGAAACAAAAGAAGGAGCAGAGCTTTTTGATTTTTTATTTTTTTTGGTTTATGTTTTGTTCACAAGAGAATGGTGAGACATGATTATACACATATAATATAAATACAGGGTTTCACCCTTTCTGAAACTATTGATTTTCAATACAATTTTCCTCATGTTTTTTTTGGAAATTTAATTCCATTAGTTTGCCAATTCTGTTGATTTTTAAGTTAGAATTGAAGTTTAATATGTCAAACTAGTTCATCAACAATAATTTCATCGTAGTTCAAATACAAGGTTGATGTTAGAATTTGAAATTTATGAGTTCTGAATTTATTACGAAATTCAAAACTCATTATTTTACATTAGTGATTTTGCAATGAAATAGTTATACATAGAATTTCCTAATATAAAGTTCGTCCAAATCCGTACCTAATACTTTAGTTTCACTCTTCTTCCTACCAAATTAAAGAAACAGCAGTGGTCTGTTTTTTTTTTCCCTTACCCCACCAATGGGTTGGCCAGACAACTTTTGGGGCCTTCTAATTTGATTTCCTTAATTAGGTAAATAAATTTGGGGCATGTTGAACATTTCATTGTAAGTAACATAATCTGTTGGTGCCTTTTGTTTGTTAATTTGCCCCACAAGCTTTAGCCCCTTTTTTTCTTTTCGTGTTTGTTGTACTTGGTAGGAAAATTGTGCCAATTGGTTGGTTCTTTTTTTTCCTTTAAAACAAGACTATTAAACCATATAAGTTCACCAGTAAATTGACATTTTTCTAGATATTTCGTGCCGTGACAAGTAAAGGTTAGTGTAATATTGACTTTCTTTGAATAGCTCTAGTAGTATAGCTAAAGTTGAAACAAGAACATGGCTTCCATGATTAGTTTCAGCTTGTGAAAACACATGTACCAAAAAACAAGAACATTCTCCAAAGCTATTTTTATTTTATTTTAAGATCACATTTGGCCTTAAGATGAATTGAAGGGGGGAAATTAAGCTTGACATTTTGGTTAGTATAATGATACACGTTTGTACCAAAAATGAAAAATGTAACATGCTAAACATCATGAGTTGAAAGAGAAATAGAAGCAAAATAAAGCATTAGTAAATGTTGAGCATATTTTTACTCCTAGTGGACGAGGAATGAGGATTATCCAAGTTCATATAAGTAAATTGATTAGTTTCGAATGTTCGGGTCAATCTTCAATATTTATCCGGATATAGATATATTGAGTAATTTTATTCGCCTATATTTTTAAAATATAAAAATCACCTCACTCTTTTAATCCAATTAATTACTAGCTAACCCCAGTTTAGTTATGTCACAGCTGTGGTATTATGTTGATATCACTTTCAATCCTGAGATAGAATATCAAGATGCCCTTTTCTCATAAATGTTAAATTTGAAATGAAAAATTTATTCGAACATATCTCGTGTAAAACCAAACATATGATTTAAATTATACCAAATACTTATTAATAAAAATATATCTACTAAATAATTTCATTACTCATATTATAATCTCAGTATAACTTGTTCACTGATCAAACGATCACGTGTCACACCTTGGCCTAACCTATCGGATGTGACTTTGAAGACATCTTTCATTTGCATAATTAACATGAACAACGTGGGCATCCAAGAAAGTTGATAGATCAACTTCCACAGTTCACACTAGCAGTAGCCAATATGACCAAAAAGCTGCAAGGGCATCAAACCTTCCAGCTAGGTTTTTGGCCTTTCATGAGTGTTCCTCTTCCAACGCATTTGAGGCAGGGATTGTCCCCTCCTAAGATTTTTTCCGCACTCAATGTTTGGAGTCCACATTAAGCCACAACTAAATTAGGATGGGCTTATTCGGGGTTAATGCTCTCTACAGAATTTTGTTCATACCCAATGCTCAATTCCAAAACCTCATATTAAAGGTGAAACAATCTTTATCACTAAGCTACTCTATGTTTGTATGTCCCTTTCTACATTAATTTTTCCCTAGTGGGTACAGCCGTACAATTTCTCATTATTGACCTACCCCTTACACATTTATTTCTATCAAACCCCATTAATACTACGCTCTTTAGTTTTTTTTTTTTTTTTTTTTAAATACTACAGCCTTTGCCAAAACTATCCATAATCCATGTTCTAAAATCCTCCGTCATGTGCAAATATAAATGATGAGAAATAATAAATTAAACCAACTTTTATTTCCCCCTTAACTAAAATCATGTGCCACATGGGTTTAGTTGGTTTTAATATTGATGTTAAACCTCGCACCGAATCGTTTAAGAATTTTGTATTTTCTTTCTTGATTTGTTGAATTGTTTCTCTCATTTTGAACACAACTAACAGCTTCCTAGCACTCCATGAGTTGTGAGTTGTTACAATATTGTAGGCTGCTTCATCAATTTACTCGTCGTTTATTTTAATTGGACTTCACACTAAGCATTTAAGGATTAGGGAATATTAAATGGACCGACTGGTCAAGTTTGAGACTATTTACTCAGTAAATAAACAGATCACGATCACTGACATGAGTTGTGATGTAGTAATTAGTCTGTTTCATCCTTAATCAGATGTTTTGAGTTAAATCTGAAAATGAAGAAAAATTTATTGATAGCATCACTCTCCAATGGGCCATGCAGTGCGATCTACATGAGGAAATGACATAGACGTACAATAATTACATACAATTGGCAAATTTTAGCCTAGAATTATTAGTATCTTTTAGTCCAAACAAATTAGCAACTATTAGCCCAATACTAAAACAGAGAAATATTGTAGATTTATTTTTTTAAAAACGTGTCTGCAACTAACCGTTCAAAAAGGACGTGGGTTGATTAATCTTCCTCATTATTTATTAACTCCTACATTATGTATCCTTTAAAGAATTAGTATTTGTATACATTCAATTATATATTTTCTGCACCAACGTATACACAAAACCTTGATACATAAGTATTTGTATACATTCAATAGTAAAGTTTATGCACCAATGTATACACACAACCGTGTATGCATAAGTATTCATGCACATTCAATATTAATGTTTCTGCACCAATGTATACACGCAAACATGTATACATACTTGTTTGTATACATTCAATTGCATTGTGTCTGCACCAATGCATACATTGATTTTTCGGAATCATCATCTCAATTTTTAACAGAAATCTTACGAAAGGTTGTTTTATCCATGAATTTAACAAAAATCACAAACACCAGAATTTAAATCCCCAAAACAAACTGAGAAACCAAAATAGATAACACTAAAATATCAATAATATACCTTACATATAAAAACATGGAATAGATTAAGGAAGGAAATTAGATTTACCATTAGAAAAAAATTAGAACATAAAAATTTTGAAAAACTTATAAAGAATTAAGAAAGAAAGAAGAAAGAGAAAATGTAATATTTAATATTATTTAACTTGTTGCAGTTGACAAAATCTGATGAAAGAGATTTGGAGTAAATTTTTTAATTTACCTTTTCAATAACGAAATAAAAGGAGCAATGGGATAGTTACCATATCTTGATATTAGAGAGAGAAAAGAAAATATATGAAAAGCAGTTCAGTTTTCAAGAATATAAATTGGGCAATTTAATGCAAAAATAATTATTAAAAAAACTTTTCATGCTAAAACAATAAAAAGGGGTTATTTATTGGCAATTTAGAGCATAAGGAATCATGGTGTGCCATTTTTTCATCAAGTTTCAAAATTCATTAGGATCAAAGACGGATTAAATTACGGATCAAGCCGATGTATGGCTACTTTATGTTTCTGGCCCTATAATTCTCATTGGGCCGCATAGATTCGTAACCCATAATTCTTCCAATGGGCTTTAGCTTTTCAATGCCTTTCCTTTTCAGTGTTACCTTTCATTCTTTTGGGTTACTGCAATGGACATATTATCAAACGATATGTAACAATCATAGCCTGACACTAATTTTAATGATCATTGTCAGAAATTAAACTTGTTTTTTTGATAGAATTGATTTTTTAGATCAGTTACAATTTGAGTATTTTATTTTAATTTTACACATAATATTTTAAAGATCACTTTTTTCTATTGTAAATAGTCAGGGATCTTACTTCCTCAATTTTTTCTAGTTTTCTATCTCAACAAATTGCAAAATGAGCAATTTGATATTTTTTTCTATTCATGAAGTGTTTTTTCTGCATAAAGTGGAGGAGAAGTCCACTCAAATTGTAGTGATCATAAGACCAAAAAGACCATCATTTTAGCTTTGTATATGCGCAAAAAGATGTGAATTCTATCACTCTTTTAGTAAGATTGTGATATTAGAATAATTTATGTAATGCAAGTTTAGATCTATAATTTGTAATTAAAGTTTGACATATACATTAAATAATAAGATTTGTTAGTTGGAAAGATTTAATTCTCACAATAACAATATCTAAAATTAGTTAGATTCCACAATTTAAAATAAAAAAATAAGTAACCTGTCAAGTTGTCAATCTAAAGAATATTTTAATTAACATTCCCTAAGAATAGAAGGGATTAGACCACCTCTAATAATAGGTGATTTATGCAATTCACCATTCTATCAACAACTAATTTTTTAGATTCGAATTACGTTATCATATATTAATAAAATATTCTTTAATTTTACTAGATAAATTAAATTAGATTAAAAATTAATTTTTGATTTTCAGAAAACACATTTTCTAGAACAATCATATTTATTTTTATACTTCTTAATTTTTCATTTTCACCTTTGACTTTCCACTTGAGAAAAGGGAAAAAAAAGGACAAAAAAGAAGAAGGGGTAAATTAAAATAAAGATTACGACAAAGGAAATGAGATTTTTTATTTTCATTTTGGGTTTAAAAAGGAGTATAATTAATACTTGTAAGTTGCAACTCAAATACAAAATGAATATGAAAGGTTGATATACATTGTTTCTTTTTCCCAAAGTTATTTCCGAAAATAAAAATGTGGGAGTGAAAAGCGTAATGTGTAGACAACGAAGAAAGGAATATATTTTCAAAAAATCCGCTTTCTTTCATCTAAACTAATAACAAGCAATTCAGAGACTTTCGCTTTTTTTTTTTTTTTTTTTTAATTTCATCCATAGAAGACCACCAGCTTCTCCATTGTTAGGGTTTCCTCTGTTTCTTCTCTCAAATCAGGTACCTTCATTTCAAAGTTTTCCACCATTCTTAACTTCCGTATCCATGTTATGATTTGAAATTACCAAGTCTAACAAGTTAATACGTATTATATTTGCTGATTTTCTTTTTATTTGGTTGCTCGATTGATTTTCAGCTTCAAATGCTTTGTTTATTGATGGAATCGATGTAATTTTGGTGAATTTCACGTTGAATTTTGTTTATTGTGATTTTTTTATTTTTTTTTCCAGGTTTGATTGGTCTACTTTGGAAAATTGTGTTGTGGTATGTGATGTGATGATTTAGAGACAGGTATTAGGTGCTGGCTCGATTTGTGGATAGAGCTTTGTTGTTTGTGGTTGGAATTTTGGAAGGTTATATAGCTAAGTTTTGCTGGAAATGAGTGTAATTGGGTTTGATGTGGGAAATGAGAACTGTGTTATAGGAGTTGCAAAGCAACGAGGAATTGATGTAATATTAAATGATGAATCGAATCGAGAGACACCAGCAGTGGTGTCATTTGGTGATAAACAAAGATTCATTGGTGCGGCTGGAGCTGCATCGGCTACTATGAACCCGAAATCAACTATTTCACAGGTAAAGAGGTTGATTGGTAGGAAATATAGGGAGCCTGCTGTTCAGAAGGACTTGAAATTGCTTCCGTTTGCAACCTCTGAGGGACAGGATGGTGGCATTTTGATTAATTTGCACTACATGGATGAGAAGCAGAGTTTCACTCCTGTTCAAATTATGGCGATGCTATTTGCACATTTGAAGCAAATTGCTGAGAAGAATCTTGAAACGGATGTTTCAGATTGTGTTATTGGCATACCTTCGTACTTCACAGATTTACAGAGACGTGCTTATTTGTATGCAGCAGAAATCGCTGGGTTGAAGCCATTGCGATTGATGCATGATGGCACTGCAACTGCACTGGGTTATGGTATATACAAGACTGATTTTTCAGCTGGGGGTCCAACAAATGTTGTGTTTGTTGATGTTGGTCATTGTGATACTCAAGTTGTTGTAGCGTCATTTGAACCTGGTCATATGAAGATATTGTCTCATGCTTTTGATAGCGACTTGGGCGGGAGAGACTTTGATGAAGTTTTATTCAGACATTTTGCTGCAAATTTCAAGGAACAGTACAATATTGATGTTTATTCAAACGCTCGGGCTTCTATAAGATTGAGGGCTGCATGTGAGAAACTGAAGAAAGTTTTAAGTGCAAATCCAGAGGCTCCGCTTAATATTGAGTGCTTAATGGATGAGAAAGATGTAAAAGGTTTCATCAAAAGAGAGGACTTTGAGAAGCTTTCATCAGATTTGTTGGAGAGGATAAGCATTCCTTGTCGTAAAGCTTTACTTGATTCTGGTTTGACTGCTGAAAGGATTCATACTCTTGAGCTTGTAGGATCAGGCTCTCGAATTCCAGCTATGGGAAGAATTTTAAATTCTGTTTTCAGAAAAGAACCGGGGAGGACAATAAATGCTAGTGAGTGTGTTGCACGTGGATGTGCTCTTCAATGTGCGATGCTCAGCCCTATATTTCGTGTTAGAGAGTACGAGGTTTGTGATGTGAACTACTACAGTAATACTTGTGATCAATATGGCTGTGAATTTCTTTCTATTTCTTAGTCCTATTTTCATTTAATTTGCCAAAATTAGATTCAAAGTCCAATATGGATAGGTTTATTCCTTCTTCTATGGGGTGTTTAGTTTTAGTGCCCGAGATACAAGACCTTCTATGCTCTCATTGGCAGGTTTTACTTTACTTTCTCAATTATTGTGAATATGGTTATGATGTTAAATGACTCAAGTTTTTTTCTCTTTTTCCTCTCTTTGTTTTTCAATTTACTTCTCTTTTTATCGTGAGTTTGAAGTTCTATGATGTAAAAACTCTATTTGTAAAAACAATCTCTTCCATGGCTATAGACCATTCTAGAATATTCATTGCTGAAATAGTATTCCTGCAGTTAATAGAACAAATATCAGAAAAACAACCTCGAGTAATGAATGAAAACATGAATAAATGAAAAATTCATTAGACTAAAAAGACCATGGAGAAATTATGTGACTTTACTATTGAAATGGCCACTCCAGCAGATGCAGATCATGATGCTAATAAACTACTTCAGAAGACATGAAGCATTGCAAAATTCATTAGACTTCGAAGACCATGGAGAAATTAAGAAACTTTTCTATTGCAACGACCACTCCACCAGATCATGATGCTAATACACTACTTCAGAAAGCCCAAATATTACTCCGGGGAGCAACATAGTTGAGTGTTAAAAGATGTATAAAATCAAAAGAAATAATTTATTGAGTTATGAGAACCGTACATGTTAATAATTGATAAATCAGAGTTTGCAATATTCATCGTGGCAGAGAGCATTCTAGAGAGGTTAAATTGCATGAAATGAGGACATGACCTAGCAAATTTTTTGACTTAGTCATTCTTTCGAAGTTGGAGCCAGGCAGGTTGACCACAGAAGTCTTTGAAAAGGAAAAATGAATAGCTAGATCAACCATATGAGCGAAACCTGTTGATATCAAAATAATAGACTACACTCTTTACTATGTGTTAACCCCCTTTTACTTCACTACAATCATTCTGTTGCTAATTTTAGTGTTTCTTTCTTGTTATAAACTAGAAGCACATTTGAAAGAAGTACAAAGAGGATTTTTCGGGTAGGGGCAAGGCTGCGCATGTTGCTGTTGTTGTACAAACATGAGAAAATATTATTGTGCGTTGGGATAGCTTAGTACATCTGTGTCAAAATTATGCCTTTTACAGTTTTACTGCTTAAATAGTTGTCATGCACCCAAAGCCTAAAATTTATCTCACAACCACTAACTTGAAAAGAAACAATACAAAACAATGTTTTTGTGAGCTTAATTGATCTATTCTTGTAAAGCTTGCATCTTCTTGATGCCTTTAAATGAATCTACTTACTTCATCAAAAAAAAAAAAAAAAAAAACTACAAAACAATGTCCAGAGGATAATAGGAACAGAACATAAGTGTACCAAAGTCCTAACTCTGGCATGAACATTGTTTAGTGCATGACGTTTTATTGAGGTATGGTTGTTGGTTTCATCATTATATTGAGTTCGAAAATCTTTTATTTGCAGATTCAGGATTCATTTCCTTTCTCCATTGGGTTTGCATCTGATGAGGGCCCAGTTTGCACCCTATCAAATGGCGTATTGTTTCCAAAGGGCCATAGTTTTCCGAGCATGAAAGTGCTCACATTGCAAAGGAGCAACAGTTTCCACTTGGAAGCATTCTACACTAACCAGAATGAGTTGCCACCTGGTGTATCCAATAAAATAAGCAAATCTACGGTACAGTTCATTTGTCCCTTTTAACTAATATGAGAACTTCTATCCTCAAGTTTTGTTTTGGGATTTCTAGATGTAGTATATCACATTTGATCTAATTTTCTTGATTATGTTAGGAATGATTCTCGATAATTGAATTACTCTAACTAGTCATAACTAAAGTTCTAGTTGTTGAGGTTACGACTTAAGATCTCTACGCATTTGAGTTTGTCGAAGCCCATGGAACCACCTTTGAGAACTTACTACAGCAGACAATTGTATCATTTGTCACATACTTGTTCTTCTAAGCCAATTGGTTGTCCACTTTCCTTTTTGGCTTGTTTCCAGTAATCCATCCCTTGAAAGATAAGTTTTCTCTTGATGGATATCTCAATTTGTCTGTATATCATATTTCCGAAAAGGTAAGTAGACATCAAAAGAGAAGGAAAAATCCAATAAGTCAACTATGTCTACAGGGAGTATTAGATAGTGTACTATTTCATTGTATGTTTAAATAGGTACATGCACTACCCAATAGCTTTGCATATTTTATGTTGCAAAATCTTGGTGATCTTCTCTATCAAATAAGCCCGCTTGAGAAGGTCCTCCCTGAACCACTCCCAGAAGTAGTTTTACCTTCCAACGTACAACAACATACCCAGTGTAATCTCACAAGTGGGGTCTGGGAGGGTAATGTGTACACAAATTGTTTTTGGTAGACTTTTGCCCTCCAATGTGTGCCCTATAAATAGGACAGAAAAAATTGAACTTAATATCTCTGCTATATTTGGGCAATCTAGGGTATAAAACTAGACCACATGTGTTCATAGCTAATGTACATCAACCAATTTTGAGATTCAAGATTTTCAAAACTAGACATTGCTGGTGAGACACTACTTCTGATCCGTTGCACAGTTTGGACTGCTACTTCAGTCTTTTGCATTGCAGATGAGCTACAGAGTCAATGATAATTTTCTGGGTTTCAATTTCTCCTGTTTACTTGAAAGGAACTTTCATATCTGCTGTTATTATCTAAATTAGTATCATGCATGAGAAGGTAAAGAAAAAAGGGATGTCATTGGTATGAAGGAAATATAATTTTGATAACCTTTACTGTGACTGAATATCTGCAGCTGTGATGATTTATCATTAAACGAGAAAAAATTATCTTTTGATATTTTGGAGGATTAAGTTCTGGTAGTACATTCACTTTTCTAATTGGTAGAATAATATATAGTTGCTCAAATACCAGAAAATGTTGTATCATGATTTATTATGCAAACAAACGTATGTGTACATCTGTCCAAGAATGACTTTGTATCCCAGAAAAAAACACATTTAGGTGGTTTCTGTGACATTAAAGAAAAGTGCAGTAAATTGGAAATCATAATTTTGATGGAATATTGTGAGCAGTGTTTAAATTAACATGGTATTGAGGGACGATGCAAAAGGATGTATTGGTGTTAATTGTAGCAGTGATGCAACCTCCCTATTTTCTTAAATATTTGGCTTTGTAAGTTTCACTATTAACTCTTTGACCATGAGCGTTATTGGTTTACTACCTTCAAATGTTATTTTTTTGAGAAAGGTAACATTTACTTCTATATATCCACAGGTAAAACCACATCAAAATGTAGTTCCCCTCCAAAAAATAATACTTACAACAACCCTAATATCTTTTAGTTACAGCCACTCATTAACATTAGAAACATCTTCAGAATTTCCTATTACTACTTGCTTACACCAAAAATAATAAAGACCTAGGCAGTTTATCTTTATCTTCTGAATATTGTTGTTCTTTCCTTCAAAACATCTTTGATTCCTTTCATTCCAAATTGTCCACCAAATGCATGCTGGGACAATCCTCCATCTCTCCTCATTTTTTCCTGCATTTCCATCACTATTCCAGCATTTTAATGATTCTCCTGGTTTTGTCCACTTGATCTTCCTCTTGTGAATGAACATCTGCCATAATTGATTTGTCCATTATAAATAACATCTAGAGCAAAGGTTGTGTTTCCTCTTGTTCAAGTTCAAGACTTCCTCCTTTGCCAAAAGCCATGTGAAAAAATTCACCTTGTATGGGATTTTTGTTCTATCATCCTCCAAGGCCATTCTACTTGTGAACTCTCCTTTCTCTCCCCTTTCCATATCAGTCTATCTTGCTCTTTACATTAGATTGGTAGCCCTAGCCATTGTGTCATGGAATCTTGCTATGGATGTTATTTCTCATTTAAGTTTCTTCAAATTCCACAATGCTTGTTTGAGTGTCTCATGTCATTCCGAAGGCCACTTTTTCTCCATTACCAACCTTACATTTTGTTCTATCTTTGACTAAGTTCTGATTGATCTCCATACACTACAATCATAAAGGCTGGTCACCCATCCACTTGTCCTCCATGCCATATTTTGCTGTTATTACTTCCTTCCATAGAGATACTTCTGGTGAGACATATTTCCACAACCATTTCATCATCAAGCTCTTGATGTTGAGTCCACCCCCTCTCTTGCTAACTAGCAACTCCTCCCATTTGACCAAATGATACTTCTTCTTATCTTCACAGCCTTTCCATAGAAAGTTCCTCCTAATTGCATCTAGCCTCTTGGTTACTTTGGCTGGTATAGGGAATATTGACATCATGTATGATGGCAAGGCATCTTAACTAGAGTTAGTCTGCCACCTGAGGATAGATATTGACACTTCCAGTTCACGAGCTTCCTTTCACACTTTTCAATTACACCACTCCATATTTCACTTGATTTGCTCTTAGCCCCCAAAGGCATTCCCAAGTAGGTTGTTGGTAGTTCACCTACTTTCCCTCCAAGCTTGTAAGCTAATTCCTCAATATCTGGTACTGTGTTTACTGGATAAATGAAACTCTTGTTCCAGTTTATGTGCAAGCCTGACACAGCCTCAAAAATATTTAAAATGACTCTCAAAATTAGCATGTGTTCCTTCACAGCTCCACAAAATACTAAAGTGTCATCTGCATACTGTAGATGAGTGATCTCTATATTGTTTCTTGTATTCTCCCCCACTTTGAAACCTCTGATCCAACCATTTGCTCTTGCAGTCTGGAATAGGTTGCTCAGCCCCTCCATAGCCAAGATAAAAAGAAAAGGAGATAGGGGATCCCCTTGTCTCAAACCCCTGTTTGATGGGAAAAACCCACATGGTTTTCTGTTGATCAGAATAGAGAATTTCACTGTGCTTATGCAATGTCTGATCCACTTTAACCATCTTTGACCAAAACCCATCCTCTGCATCATCTTCATCAAAAAGTTCCAATTCAGGTGATCATATGCCTTCTGGATATCCAGCTTGCATAGGATCCCTGGTTGTTTATCCTTTTTCCTGGAATCAACACATTCATTGGCTATCAACACTGCATCCATGATCTGCCTGCTCTTGATAAAAGCCATTTGTTGCTTGTTCACAAGCTTGTGCATCACCTTCTTTAGTCTCTCAGCCAAAAGTTTTGCAATTATCTTGTAAACACCCCCCACTAGACTTATTGGTCTAAAGTCATTAAGTTCTTCTGCCCCTATCTTCTTAGGTATCAAAGTCACAAAAGTAGCATTTATACTCTTCTCAAACACTCCTTCCACATAGAAGTTTTGGACTGCTGCAACCAATTCTGTTTTGATGATATCCCAACATTGTCTAAAAAAAGCCATTGAGAAGCCATCCGGACCAGGGGCTTTGTCCCCCGCACATGCTTTTATGCATTGTAGAATACTTATCCTATAATTGAAATATGTTCTCAAGGCCTATTATTCTGCCCTTGCAATTTCGTGGGCTCACAATGAAAACTTGTGAGACACCCTTTTCTGCCAAAATGTTCATAAAATTTATTACTTTACATTATAAAAAGTGATAAAGTTGCGAAACACCCTTTTTGGTTGCCCTTATATACCCTTTCAAATACAGTTAGATTCTCTCGCTGTCTAACTTGGATAGTTTCAAGGTTTAAAATAAGAGAAGGGAAATGGCATTCAGGGATTTAGATAAGGTCATTTGGGCCTTTTGCTTTCAGGAAAGTTTCTGGACATCTGAGAGACTGTCTAATACCGAGGTCATATTGATTTTTGTTAGTGTTACACTAGAACTGGAAAGTTACAGTCAATGTTTGTGATAGTCTTTTAAGCATGCTAAGAAAATGCTCTTGGGTCTAACTCGTTCCCAAAGATAGCTCATGAGGTGAGGATTATTTTTGATTCTTATGGTGAGGACTTCCTAAAGCCATATAATAAGACAACCAGTTCTCTCAATCAACGTTTGATGCCTTAAAATGCCTTTGCACACTGTCTTGGACATTTGGAGCGTGATCAACATAATATAGGGGTCCAACACTAGGTAAACCAGGAGTAGAGATGAGTCTGACTCTAATACCAGGTTGAATTGTGTGACCTTATTGTTTAAAAGCTCAAGTTGTTTGGGAAAACATATTTTTAGTTATTTAGTTATATTATTTTTCTACACAGTATAAACAACAATAACAAAATTACAAAAGAAAAGAGACCATAATTGTTATAAAGGTTTCAAAATTTTCAATTGAAGGACAGGAAGATGGCTTTCCGCTAGCCTATTTCCCTGAAAGCACACTAACGTGTTGCATGTTAAATGTTATTCTCATGTTGAAAATGATCAAAGGACGCCTTTTATTTGGTCTTATTATGCTGTCAAGCATCTACCGGGATCTAATCTTATGCTGTAAAAGGAGTTATCCAATGTCTGTGTCTTTTTGAATCTCTCTGGTCGGTGAGTCTAGAAGCTGAGGATATTTGTAGCATTAACTTTATTTCTTTCCTTGCTTTAGAAGGCAGGTTATCCACCTTCTGCTTCCTTGCTGAATCTCAATGTGCAACAGTTTGAGGAGAATGCTTAGCTGTAAAAATAATTTAATTTCAGCAGTTCTAGAAACTCAAATTAATGCCAGAGATATGCCATTGCTAAGTGTCTTAAGAATTTGGAATTAATGCTCTCATCCTTGATGCCAAGTTGACTCCATCAATTTGTCAGTTAATCTCACTCTCTGCTTCTTTCTTTTTTCAGATTGGCCCATTCCAGGTTCCTCATTCTGAAAAAGCAAAGGTCAAAGTCAAAATTCAATTAAACCTCCATGGTGTTGTTACAGTAGAATCGGCCTGGGTAAGTGGCAATTTTCATAGTATGGAAATTCATCACTGCGTTTTATCATCCCTTCAGCTGATCAAACTTACTTGAAGATGTAACCCAATGTTGTTACTGCATTTTGTCATCTCTTCAGCTGATCAAAGATCAATCAAGTCATTCTACGTCGGAAAATAATATTAATACTCATGCAGAAAATATGGAGGTAAGCACTCATGAAGCTTCTGGTGTCATGCATAGTACTGATGATAGTTACTCTGCACATTTTGCTGTATGATTACTGATTAGTTAGAACTTATAATATCTTCTGGTACTTCTTGAAATCACTGCTTTATTTGCGTCCTTTTTTGTGTTCTGTTTGGACCTCAGTGTTAAGACTTAAGAGGACTGGTGGTTTTCTTCTTGTTGTTTGTTGGGCACTCATAGTTACTAGTCCCTTTTCTCTAAAAAGAATGACACAATTACTATTTGGGAGCATTTCTTTCTTTTGTTACAATTTTGTCAAACATTTAAAATATTTTTTAACTATAAAAATTGTAGATCATAATACTATTTATGTACTTTTTAAATATATAATTTTATTTAAAAGAGATTAATCTTGCACTTTGTCCCATGGAGATTGTTGGTTGAGTTGTTAAGGCATAAGAGTAACAATCTGAATATTCTAGATTCGGATTCAAGCTGTAACACTCAACATGAGCCCATCTGTTCTAGCCTGTGTGAGCACTGAGCAGGACTACCCTACACTTATGCTTGTAGGCTATCATAGGTTGTTTTGTGATTTAGTCGAGGTGTGAAGCAGGTTTCAGCACCATCGTCAGAAGTAGCGTATAAAAGATAGATTCATCTTGTTCTTTGTTTTTCCTAGCCAAACGAAGTAGTCCTCCTATAGGACGTTAGCCTTGTGTGAGTTTAAATGGTCGACAACAATCAGGACCCAGGGAACAAATCCTCAAAGATAGCAACAAGTGGCTCGATCAACCTCAATCTAATACCTGACTATACTTCTATTCTTGAATTTGCTAAAGAATCTTTAGATAATTGGTAGAAAATTTTGAAGAAACCATATAGCCGTAGACCTAAATAAATTAATAAATAAAGCATCCCCTCTCTAATTGCTTAAGCTTTTAAATGAGGCGGTTTGCATAATTCAACATGCCATTAGAGCAGGCTGAAATTATAGTATCATACATTGGAGTCGCATTGCCACCCCTTAAGGAAAATATTTCCATGTGTTCGACTCACATAAAAGAATCAGATCTGCATGTGAGGTGGCGTGTTGTAGACCTAAATAAAATTAATAAATAAAACCATCCTTTTAAACTTTTAGATTAGATAGTGATATAACTCAAAGAATAGCACTTCGTATTCAAATTAATTAATATAAACTAGTATATAGTTGTTAGTTTGTCTCTTTGGAGGTTGTAGACTTTTCTGTTAAAAGAAAGAGTCCTCAAGATTGGATGGGCTAAGTTAAGATTTAGAATGGAACAGAGGACTGGGTGGATGGGGGTGGTAGGTATCTGAAAGTTGTGCGATAACCTTATTATTTTTTTCAAAAAATATTTAATGAAGACCATAACTCAATTTGTTTTACTCAAATTTTGTCAGAAAACAACCAGGCGTAAAATTGAAATAAATTAAAGTATCTGTAGCAAGGTAAGTATTATTAAAAGACACTGGCACCAAGTACGAAACGTTCCTAACTCAGAGAGTGTTTTAGAAAGGCTCTATCAAAAAATAAGATCCCAAAGGTCGCATACTTATAAATTTGAAGTCATTAGTGCTAGTAGAATATATGTTTTTGTGATTCGTTCAACAAGATACAACAGGTTGATCAATTTAAGTGCTCTTTTTGACATTTTTATATTTTTTGGGCAATACATACAATTTTTTTTTTACTTTCTAAAAAAAAAAAAAACTTCTAAAAACCAATACAATTTTTTTAACGAAGATAATGATTTTAAAATATAAAAACAAAAGGATTCAAGCTAGTGCATTTTGAAAAATATATATAGTTATTTTGATGATCGACCATCGTACTCAATCAGTAACCATGTTTTAGATGGAGGTTTTGAACTTTTATGACTGAATTATTTACACAGTACACACTTTGTTTTTACTTTTTGTCATGGTAGCTCGACAGATTCTGTTTTTAAATTATTTAGAATTAAGGGATCAGTGTGGTTCATGTTGCTTCTTCTCATCTCTAGTAATTAAATGGGCTTGGACTTTGAACAACTAGGCAAGATTAATGATGGAGTGGAAAAAGTTTCCGAGAGCTTTTGTGCTGGTCTGGAAGACCATGGAGGAATCATGTATGGAATCTGCATTTATGGAAGTGGTGAAACTGCATATTCACTCCTTCTCTTTCTTATTGATGTTGCAGTGTTGCCATTACTTTAGTTAGGGCATACTCTAGGGTAATTGATTATTTTTTCCTTGAAAAGATGTATACTTATCCGATGTCAGCTGATTATAACTTGGTCATAAACTAGGACCCTACACTAGGACATCAGTGAGTTGTTATTCCATTTGTGTGCTATTGTTCTTTGGTTAAAAGCCTTTTGCCTATTTCAAATGTGTACTTGGCTACTTGTGAATGGAATCCTGTGGTTCTTTATGCAGGGAGATGATACAAGGAAAAGTAAGGCCGTTAAGAGACAGGATATTCCTGTCAGTGAAAGTGTTGATGGTGGAATGACCCTCATGGAGCTATCCCAAGCTCAGGAAAAGGAATGCCAGTTAACTGAGCAAGACATAAAGGTGGAGCGAACTAAAGACAAGAAAAACACCCTGGAGGCATACGTCTATGAAACTCGTAATAAGGTATGACAATTTTAAGTCTCATAATTGTCTTTACTTGAAAGACTTCAATTCAACTGATTTGTTTCACACTTTTAAGTTTAGAATATATCTTTTGAGGATATAACATTTTAATCTTTAAAATATAAAATTTCAAACTGAAGCAGAAGGTTTAGGAGTGATGAATGCTTCAATGTGAAATTTTACTTTCTCATTATCCTTTCCTTTTCGGTGGACTGTTGAATTTGGCAGTATCACTTGCATTTTTAAGTCGTCCTTCTGAGTAATTTTGTTTTGCAAATACCACTTGTGACACTCATAACTTTTAAACTCATGTTGGAGTTGATACATACTACTTCTTTATCACTATTTGGTACCTTGTCATTTTGTTACGGAAGTTTGTGTCCTTTTCCAGATAGTTTCAAATACACCATTTCTTGAATTTTGGTTTTGGTTTTGGTTTAGTTATTGTTATCAGTATCTGCCCCATTTCCTTTACTTTATGCATCTATTTGAATAGCTTTTGAATACCTACCGGAGCTTTGCTACGGATTCGGAGAGGGAGGGTATCTCTTGTAATCTACAACAGACTGAAGAATGGCTCTATGAAGATGGAGATGATGAGTCTGAACAGGTTTATGCAGAGAAGCTAGAGGATCTTAAAAAGGTTCTTGTCATTTGGTATTAGTTGCAGAATTTAGTTTTTCTTTTCCAATGCTTATTTTGAAAGTGATGCAACCAACCTTATGTTATTAGATGGTGGACCCTGTGGAGCATCGATATAAGGAAGAAGAGGCGCGGGCACAAGCAACACGGCATCTATTAAACACCATTGTGGAACATCGAATGGCTGCAGGATCACTTCCGGCCAGTGAGAAAGAAGCTGTATGACCTTGTCTATATATAACATGCTACAGGTCCTTGTGACATTGATTAACCTGAAATTTTTCCTTTGCAGGTCATTAATGAATGCCATAAAGCAGAGCAGTGGCTTCGAGATAAATCCCACCAGCAGGAGGCATTGCCCAGAAGTGCTGATCCAGTATTGTGGTCTACTGAAATCAAGAGAAAGACTGAGGCTTTTGAAGCGTATGTTCGTCATCTTAAAAATCTGCCTAATTAACATGAATCTTGTTTCCCCACATGGTTGTTAGACATCTTATGGTTGCATGTTTTCTGTACTTCATTCACCCACAAAATTAGATTTTTGCACTGTCTACAAAATTATACAAGAACTACTAAGTCTGAATCCCTTCAACATCCATTTCAATCCCTAAAGAACTAGATGCGAGTGACTTTTGAATTTATCTCTAATTTCGGTGTAGAAACAGTCAACCAAAATCCCTGTTAGTCGTTTTACATGATAAAGGTTGTAATCGTAGATATGTGTGTGCGTGTGAGTATACATAGGTATACACACCCATCCACACACACATATATAATTCCACATGTTTTTCAGACTTAGAGAACATATTCCTCATTTTAAACTGCCTACACTTACACATACACGTAGAAGAGGCATCACTTCCCTGAAAGCAAAGCAATTCTAGCCTTACTCCTTAACAAAGTAGTTAGAATTTACTACTGATTGGTTATTGAATTATGGTTAAGACCAAAATTAGAAGATCCTAACAAGTGTCTCTTGAGAGAACTGCAGCTTATTAGTTTTGCTGCATCTCGTGTTTTCGAGCATCAACTTTTTCTTTGCCTGATGTGCAACAATATTGTGAAACACATTTCAGGATGTGTAAGCATGTAATGAGGCACAAGTCATCGCCCCAAAAGACTGAGGATGGCTCAGGTTCAAACCCCAGAAATAAAAGGGAAGATGGGATGGATGTAGATTAAACTGCATCAGAGACAAGTATGATAGCAGGCATGACAAATGATCAGATTAGTTGTTATTGAGGCTGAGTAAACACCAGCCACTAGAGGCTTATTGCGAGTTATCTCCGGTACTTAAATCAAATCACATTCTCTATTTTGGGTAGTATCATTTATTATCTATGCAAATTTCACGTTTCTCATAATGTGGATTCACTTCCTCAGGTCGTTGTGTTATCTTGTGGCCTCAAAAATATAAATTGATTATGTGCAGAGTTTCTGCTGCTATTGTAGTTTTTAACTGCTTATATAGGAGGCAACACATGCTGGAAACATTCTGTACTTGGATATTAAGAAAAAACTAAAGATTTTTCATCCGTTTTGTTCTGATTGTTTTCTATTGTGAGTAACGCAATAGCCTTAAGGGTTGTTTTGGTTGCGGATAAAGTTAGATAGGAATTGTAATGCAACAATTGTAACACATGGATAAATAATCATTTGATTATCTGGTGCATACGTAGTCATAATTTTTGGCAAGTTATCTGAGTTGTTTTATACCCGTAAAGATAAGTTGCTTACAAATTATCCCTTGTTGGACCTGGTATATAAATAGTACTGGAATTGCTGTATAAATTATACTATCTTTTAGGTATTGGGAGCAAAATGTTAGCCAAACGTACGATAAAATAATACCAAAGTTTATATTAGGAAATGCTTTTCTAATTCTGGTAACCAAACGCACGACCCTTTAGCATATGCAAATGCAGCTGCTATTTTTATTCTCCTATTTTGCTCTCATTTTTTCTCAGATACTTATCGTATCAATTTGATTGCACATTGTTTGCGTAATTGCAGAATTGAAGTTGACATCACCGTTTATAACACAATCAACCAAGAAACGTGCAGATACAAACGATGGTTTTTACATATGTGATATGATTCATTGAAAGTAAACCTCAAACCAAATTTTTTCAACCATCTCTTTGTCTACTTGAATCGAATATTTTGAATACCAGCTAAAATAGAATACTAATAAATCACATAATATCTGAAATTATTTTTATCTGTTTTTCCGAAATACAGAAATAGTAAGTTATTTTCTAATGGATTTCGACTCTCTTTTGGTAGATACGCCAGAAAACCCTTGATGTGAACTGTTGATGACTTCTTCGCCACCTTCATTCCTTGCTTAGAGGTTCTTTTACATTTTCCCATTTGTCTAAACGTTCTTTAGCTTTCTCTACCTGAAAATATATATAAAAAAAAAAAAAAATTCAAATTTGTTTACAAACTTCTTTTTGCATCCCAAGAACTATTGACATATAACTTTAGAAGTTATAATACTCCATCCGTCCACTTTCATCTGTCCATCATACTAAAAATAGATATCCACTATTAATTGTTCAATTTAGAAATTCAAGAGATAATTTATTACTTATCTATAGTCATTCCTCAATGTTGAATTTATTATATTTCAAGGGTGATAAAGTGAAATTGTCGTTCTATTTATTGCTCCTTAAGGGTTTGTCAAGTTAATACCGGACAAATAAAAATGGACGGAGTGTTGAGAAGAAGTGAGTTAGGCACCTCTTTGGTCCAATCTGTACGGAATGTGAACCAAATCAGAATGAAGGTTTGCATGACAGTCCCTCCAATCATCCCAGTCCATATTCCCTGCCATTTTATAGCCAATTAATTAATACACGTATATATTATATGTGTGTTATAAAATATTTAGAGATATAAATATAAGGTTGTGTGTAATTGAAAAACCTTAGCACCAAGGTCATATTTGAAGCCAAGAAGACATCCCAATGGAATTCCTACACCATAATAACACCCTACATTCACGTATGCAACAAATGCCTGCCATCCACAACCAACAGCAACACCTGAAAATTCACAAAGAAACAAAATTATTGTATTAACTTTTACAGATCTTTGTGTGAAGTAAATATGGTAATTAATTACTACCACTTTAATTTATCTACAAAGAATAAAATATTTTCACATGAACTTGTCAAAAGGAAAATATTAATTGGTAGGGTATCTAAGGACATGTGCACAATATGAACTGCACCTAACACCCCTAGTACTAACAATTAGGACGTAGGTGAAACATTTTCCACATGCAAGATGATGATTAGGTTTGTTATGGGGGGCGGGGCTACAACATGTGGATGTGAGATTTAAAATTTATAAGTTCCTATAATAATTTTAAGTAAATATTATAATAATAATAATTAAATTTATAAAAAAATATTAGATATATTAGATCGAGACAAAAACTATGAAGTATTCATTACAAACCCTTTAGATCCGCTCCTTGAGCTACCATGCCAGGTGTGAATTTAGATGAACTCAATAACCTCTTTTTAAATCTTATATTTAATTGTGAATGCAATAACTAAAACAATTTATAGATTCGATATCATATTTAAAATTCATATACTTCAAATCATAGCATTGACTTTGTTTGTTATGCAAGTCAAATAAACTGTTAAAGTTGATAGCCAAAGGAGAACATGTTAGAATGAAAAAAAGCTTGTGTTTGAGGGACATGATAATAATTAATGCACTTCATAATGACGAGATAGAGGGTTACACGTCCCTTCATGGCATCACTTATATTATTCTCATTAATCAGGCAAGATTGCCTTTGGCTATGTATTTGATCCATTTTCTCTAATCAGAAAATTGATCTTAAATTTAACTCAATATGAGTGATGAGTTTCCCACTCTTTGTTTAGTACCCGTTTTGGGTTTAACTTATTTAAATCTACGATGGAGTGTCATATTGGAGATAAAATGTTCCTGATAAAAAACGACTTAATTTTGAGAGCTTAAACTCAAAATCTCTGAATAAGAAAGAAAGGTACTTATTACTACCACTACACCACATCACAAATTTTGATGGTACTCAACTCTTAAAAACGTAGGCCTCAGAGAAATGTAACTCTAACTTTGAAATTAATTTACGATACGATGGTTAAATCAAAAATAATATAAGAAGAAAACAACTTTTTTTGTCTTTTCAAATGGGACTATCTAAGAGTGACACATGCATGAACATGATGAGTTGCTATGGGGGTCTCTTTTTCTCCGATTCGTCTCTCTCAAACAAGGATGTGATATCAACCTCTTGAGAACAAACAACAAAAAAGTTATTCTTCAGACATTTAATGACTTTTGAGTTTAACTTTTATATTGTGACATCGTAATCGAAGACAACTCATAACAAACTTGATTAGTACATGGAGAATAAGACGAATAACTTGCTATAACATGTTAGATTATACAGATGGTATAAAAAATACTTTATCTTGTCAGCGTATATAACCTGCAGTATGTATATATCCTATAATTAAGGAGAATAATGACGAGAAATATTATCTTACCAGACAAGACTGGTTGAACGCCATTAAGAACTAGTGTGACAGCTAAAAAAGGGCACAAATCAGAAACTGCATTAGCCACAATTTCACCCTCAGTGAATGCATAGCTGATAACATTGCGCAAACATAGCACAATTATAGCTTCCACCACAGCTATGAGAAATGAAATTAATGTCACCACAAACACTGAGAATGCTGCTGACTTTGGATGTGCTGCTCCTAGCTCATTGCTCACTCTCACACTGGTCAAAGAGTTTAACTTCTATAAACAGACAGTATAAAAATGTCTTGCTACAAGTATGGTTTGGTAACTTGCACATTATGATAACAGGTAAAATTGTACCTAGCAGCAGCATTGAATCCCACTGAAACCATGAACATCAGCCCATTCACTGCCATGCTACAAAAATAAATATAAAAAGATTAACTTTTCAGGACAACAGAAGCGGATCCACAGTGGATACGTGTAGGGTACAATTGCAATCATTTCTCCTTAATGACGAAGGATCAAGACTCTGTATATAATATATAGTTTGAGTAGAAGACAACAGGTGAGAATCCACGACGAATCCAAGATCAAGTCATAGTTGACTAAAAACTCTTAATGGTGTTGGTAATATGATAGTATATAACTAACTAGTGTTGTGGGATCATGAATAGAATGTAGTTTTTTGGTAGCACACAAATAAACAGTTAAGTACAAAATCTCACCAAACTGAGATAGAATCCAATGCAAGCTCAGGATTCTTGAGTAAACCTGAAAGCAACACTAGAATCTGAAAATACCATGTCTCCAAACACAACATAACAGCTGAAGCAGCCGATAACTTCACGAATTCCCATAATCCACTAAAGGCCTCCCATCGAAAACCTGTCCAAGTAGTCTTACATCTTTCACTTCTCAATATGTATATAAACTGAGCTGCCACAATAATCCACCAAGAAAGACTCAGCACCAGTGATGCCCCTATCAATCCCAGTCCAATTTTGTATACAACAATCCAACTCAGCAATAAGTGCACAAACAAAGTCCCTAGTGAAATATAGGCACTAGGTGCTACAATACTCTGAGATTGCAAGAACTTCTGTATAGGGAAGTTCACCGCGTAAGCGAATATTTGAGGGATTAGTCCATACACAAATACTGCTGCTTCTGATGCAACTAGTTTCGATTCACCAAGCGCGAGCAGTATGTTCTTGGAAAATAAATATACTACAGCTAGTGGGATGCCTGTTGTGGAAAGTACTATTGTTGATCTTTGTAGGTAGACTCCTAGCATGTCATATCTGTTAGCTCCATATGCTTGTCCACAAAGAGTTTCCACTGCACTTCCCATTCCTAGCTGCAATAAAAAAAGGCTTGAAAAGTTGTACATGTGATCTTTTTTTGTCATCAAAAAGTCCTCTGTTTCCCCTGTTTACCACTAACAAGGGGAAAGTTAAAAAAAATCCTTAACCATAATGGACAAATATAAGCAACTTCTTGCCACAAGCATTTAATTGATGTTCAGATCAGATAATAAAAATATACCATAAGTCCATAAGCACATAATTGGATGCCTTGATTGCCAAGAGAGGCTGCAGCAAGCTGAAGGTTCCCAAGTTGACCCGAAAAGATTCGAGTAGACATGGACATAGCGTTATTGATCATGTACACAGCTATTGCAGGTGCTGCAAGTCGAAAAAGTAACTGGAATTCGATCCAAAAGGCGGACCTAAGGCGTTGAAAGTAAGGTAATTGTAAATCGGAGAGCACCTCCTCGAGCTCAGAGCTCGCCCCATGAGCAGCCAACAAAGGCTGCTCAGCTTCAGACTCCAGGACTTTTCCCATGCTAATAAGCAAGTTGAATGAAATGAAAGTAACTTGTAGCCATATGAATAATAGATGAAGCTGTCGTCTCGACGTTTAGTGTGAGGCAATGAAAGGTATGAATGTATTGTCATTTTGAGAAAGAATGTAACTAATACATTATACATAGTATCTAACAATCAGTATGTAGTTGGAGTTGTTAGATGGAATCTGTACAGATACTTATCTTTTGCAGTACTTACAGCAAAACAAAACAAATGCATTACTCTTTACATCATTTTTCTCTTATTTTTTGTCCACGTACTCATCTGTTACAAATTAAACTAATAAAAATCTTGGACGTATAATGCACTAATACAGTGAAACGCCTTTTAATTAATCAATCGATCAATCAATCAATCAACATGTAAATATCGTATCTTTTAGGCATATAATATAAATACATGGTATGTATTAATCAGTATAGCTAGAGTTGTTAGATGGAATCATTAAATATAACTATATTTGTACAGGACTTCTTGATATATAGAGAGGTAACTCATGTGAAAATCTGTCACAGAGATCAGATGTACTTTATGGAAGATATGAAATGAATAATTAACACAATTATGAAATTATTTACCCATTTCATCTTTTTTCTTAACTTCCTTTCCGCTAAATAATGCTTCATTCTTTCCCTTTTATTTTAGTGTATTTGACTCAATATAAAGTTTAAGAAACTAAATATAAATAGAGATAAATATTTGTGAGAACACTACATTCACATTTTGAGTTTTCGATTAGGGGGTTCAGGCAATGCTTGCAAAGTGTCCTTTTTAAAGGCGTAATATATAAACATTCTCTTTGACATCTATGCCTTTCAATTTTGAGCGTGGACAAACAGACACTTAAATTTGCCGACCTATTCACCTATATGTTCCGATGCTTTAAAAGGATGCTATCTTTTTATCACTAAAGCAACACTTTTCAGGTTTGGTCTCCATTTTAGCTAGAAGGAACCTGTAATCTTCAAAGAAAAATTGAAGTGCTGGCTCTCATATAAAAGAATCACATTCCACAGTGATAATTATTGACAGAAATATATTCTCCAAAACCAGCGGCGAAATCAGAAATTTCATGTATTTTCCGATTTGTAACGAAATTATTTTTTAAAAGAAAATATTATGATCAAAATAAATTTTTTTTCCTTACCAAACACAACCTTTATATGCATAAAATTTTACTTAACTATGTATATAAAATTTTATTTAACCATGTATTTACTAGTTTGATAGATTGGTTGCTAGTAGTAAATATAAACTTTCCATGCACAACACATGTTTTTGATACCTACTTTTGGAGCCACTACTCGAATAGGAGTGGGAAAAGGAAAAAAAAAAAAAAAAAGTCAAAAGATCGATTAATGTCAATAATTCATTGTTGCACAAAGTATCAAACAGGTCGTCCATCCCTCTGGCCCTTTTTACTTGTTCGACTTTTTAATGGTTCAGTTTTACTTGTCATTTTTGATAAATTAAGAAAATATAATATTTTTTATTTATGATATCCTCAATTTATTTAGAGAGTTAATGTTTTTGAAAAAAGTAGAACTCTTTAATGAGTAAATTGATTTTGGAAGTCTATCAATTAATAGGGGTAAAATGATAAATCAATTATTATTTTCTTAATAAGTGTGTTAAGTAAAAAATTGACAAGTAAATAAGAACAACGGGAATAGTACCAACATGAAATCTTTTTGACTTTTTTCTACTATATATAATTGGTCTTTATTTTTTAGCAGACAATGAAAAGAAAAATATTTGGTGTTTATTTTTTTAAAATAACTATATATAATTGGTGTTATACGTCACTACTCAAAAACTACCTAACTAGATATACATTGCTACCATATATACTTATTTTACCTTTAGTTTAAAATAATTACACATATTACAACTTTTAATATTTATATCATATATTTTAAAATATTTAATCAGATACACAAATTTTCTTAAAATTTAAACTCCCTCATTAATGGTCCATTAACTATTCAAATTATATCTCTCACATCGGGGTTTCCTTCTCTCAATCCCATTACGCGATCGAATCTTTCACCCCCACCCACACATCCTTCACCCACCACCATCATCTTTCTCTCTTCCTTCATCCTCTCAATACATGTTTGCATATCCAAAATTCAAATCTGAATCTTGACAATCAACATTATACACAGAGGTTTGTTACTATTGTTTCATTAACTTTATGTATCTTGGTTTTCATCCCTTTTATGTATTTGAAATAAAGTTCTTATTGTTGTAAAGTTCAATTTTAAAGAGTTTTACAAATCAAGTTTCACGTTGTTTGATTTTGTTGTTTCAAAAACTACTTTAATGGTTGACCATTCACAAAATCGAATGATTTTTGCTAAAGGTGTAAAGTTCAATTATTTTTTTTACAAATTAGGTTTTACATTGTTTGATTTTGTTGTTTCTCAAACTACTTTAATGGCTGACCATTTGCAAAATCTGATGATTCTTGTTAAAGGTACGACACATTAACACTAACCTACCAAATCAAACACCTTTTATTTTTTTGTTTTCATTCATGAATTTGTCATTGCAGGGTCTGACTTTTTATCCGCCAACATTCAAGTCGAGAATAGATCTAAGTTTAGGAACGACCTAATCAAAATGGAAGAATTACGTCAAGCTTTACTTAACAGAACATATACACCATTACACCCATATACACATCGAGTGCAATAATACCGATATACATTATTTGTCTGAAATACACACTATAAAACTAAGATACATGATAAAAACGTCATTATTCTTACATCTAATTTCATTACTATTAAGAAGATATACATTATATATGTTTCTGAGATACATGATAACAACATTAAGATACATGCCAATAAAATCATTAATCGTAAATTTAAGATCATTAATCCTAAAAAGATACTGTGAAGAAGATGAAGTTTACACTAAGAGAATTATTATGATTTTATGATTTCGTTATCTTAGGAAATTTTGTTAGAGTTGATATAAAAAGGATGTTGTAAATCTGTTTGAATTATTATTTATTCATCAATTACTCCTTCAATTAAGGAAATAAGTTACGCGCCTTTAATTCAAACTAATAAAGCGTATATCTCGACTTTTAAAACTGACGAAGTATCTGGTGAGTAATGATACATGTATCCAAAAGTTGAAATACAGTATAGAAAGTAATATTTCAAACTATTGTGTATCTTAGTAATTAGGACGTAACCTAGTGGTATTTATATAGTTTGTCAATTTTTTTTGTAGTGTATTAATATGTAAAATTATACAAATTTCCCTTGTTTTAATACTTGCGATTGAAAAGGGGAAAAAAATTAACAAGGCAATCCGTAATCAGCTGCCAAATTAAAAAAAAAAATGACAAACTAAGGTTCTATTACTTCTATAATATAATAATTTGATTACAAAGAAAACTTGTAAGAATATTCATCATGTGATCTGACTCATAACTATCTATCTTAAGCCTGGATTATTTGTATTTGGGTCATTGTCTCATGCTTTTAGCCTCACTAGCTAAAGCAAAATAATTAAGTAATTAAGTAATAATTGCAGATAACATCTTTTGTAAAGAAATACTATACTATTACACATTTTAAAATGAAGTACTAACATAAGGTGTCCACGACGAAAAATAATTTCCTATTAGTTTGCGACCAAAATAATACTGTATCATCTAAGTTACTCCATTAAGAAATAATCATAACCTCCATAACCTTCACCTTTATAACCATTATTCTTGTAACATTTCACTTCCATAACCTCTCCCATTATATTCATGTTAATGTCATGTTTATGACTAACCTTTTATATGCCTCTATGTTACACCATAAATAGAAGTATAAGGGTTCATATTGTAGACACTTGAAGACTTGGAATAATAAGAAAAGCTCTCATCTCTTGTCTCCCTATTTCTATTGCTTTCATCTTCTAGATTTCTTGTCTTATTTTGCTTTAGTTTTACAACACGTTATTAGCACGATTGTTCTACCATTGAAGGATTGAAGCAAAGTAAATATAAAGAAGGTAAAAATATTTGTGTTTATTTTTCTCTCGAAAGCAAGGTAAATTACTATATAATCTATTTTATATTTTACTTTTGATTATGCATCATTAGTTTTCTTACCATCTCAAAATCATATGAGTCCAACAAGTTGCTTTTACTTCGAGCAAACTTTTAATTTGATCACTTATATATTTAAAAAGTAAAATTAGTTTTGTAAGTTAATAATTTGTAAAGAAATTGTTCTTTATGATCTTGTTTTATTAAAAGATAAGTTATTGAGTTATGTGGCATATACATATTGATTGGATTATCATTATTGGTTACTTTTGTACCTCTTTATTTTTCTTTATCTAAACATTTACTTGTTGAGTTATTAATATATTATTTGTACTAACAGAGCTTGTTTTGTGGTTATTTTAAAATGGTTAGTAAATATGATAATCTTCATAACAATATTGTGAGGGACTATTAAAATGTTTTAATTTATTTTTACTTGAGACTTTTATTTGGTTCCAACATGTTCTAATTAATTAGTTTTGTTCATTTTTATTCAATTTTAAGTCAAATTCAGATTATATTTATGGTATTCAATATTTATTTTTTGGTAATGCATTTGATTTATTAAGACATTGGTTGAGGGTAAGACGGTGAATTCAGGTTTCACCGCACCAAGTGGGTAAGACATTTAGTTAAAGTCTTGGTGCACCATTATAATAAGAAGTTGGGTTTCAAGTCCCATTGATTTATGACCAAAGGCGTCTTTATATGGGTAAGACATTGGGTTTAAGTCCTAATGCACTATAGTGATGATATGATGATGACTAACATAAATTTTTATACTTTTGACTGAAAGTCATGAAATTTAGTCAATTAATTTGCTCCATTCTCTTATGTAAATGTAATAGCAGTGCATAATATGTCTGAAAAATGACAAGTGGTTGAATGTATAAATATGGGTGTGGTAAAATGTTAATGGTCATCATTGTGGTAATTAAAAGGAAGAACATTATGGGTTCTTAAGATGCTCCTTCAAATGTGAAGGTAATTTTCTAAGGTAATTTTTATCCATCAAAGTGGTATGAGAAGTTATTGGGTACATTGTTGTTGGTGCAACCCAAATTTGAAAAGTTTTGTAAATCCTCCATCAAAATAAAGGAATACAAAGTGGTAGTACATTTGGTACATTTAACCTCTTAAAGTGATGTTGAGGTGAGTCACATAAATTTGATAAATGTGAAAGCATGACAATGAGTTTCTAATAAAAACTTATGGAGCATTTTCAAATGGTTATATCCATTTTTTAAAGAAAATGTGTGTTCTTATGAATAAAAACAGGTTCATGTATTGTTGGATAAATGTCACATCTCACTTCTACGGGATGTTTGAGAGATTGAAAAGAAATATTTTGACATAAATGGTCATTTAGTCATATACTTTAAGTACTACACAAATATTGTGGTATGTTAAACTATTGAAGGACAAAAGAAAGAAATAATTCTTTCCCATAAATGACCATTGGTTGTCAAGAAATAAGTCTTGCATGTGATAATTTTAACCATGACAATAATAATAATTTTCTCCTTGAAGGAGATGGTCACCATAAGAATGGCGTCGTGAAATTTGTGGTAGTACACAAAATTAATTGAGAGTTCCGAAAGGGCTAATTTGTTACTATCCGGATGAATGAAATTGTTCATAATATTGAGGTTGTAGTAAGTCTCAAAAGAAACTTTTTAAGTTTCGGAAGAATTGAAAAGAAAAAAAAAATTATATTGAGACTATGGGAAGATTTAATATTTTCAAATTACTACAACCAAAGTGGTTATAAATATTTACGTATAAGATCACCCATTTTTTCCCGTTGTTTGTTGTATACAAATATGAGCATGATGATGGAATCACATGCAAAAGTAAACTAGAAGTTTACTAGAATAATATCAGTTGGCATAATCAGTTGGCCATTTCGATTCAAATGTGATGCAAAAGAAATTGAGAATTCATGTGACTATATGTTTGAAGAAATAAAAGATTCTTCAAGAATTCTCTTGTGTTGATTGTTCTCATGATAAAATGATTATTGTACCAGCTAAGGTTGGGATTGTATCCCCTGAAATATTTATAAAAAGGTGAATATGGGTCCGTTCACCTGCCATGTGGACCGCTTACTATTATGATTTAATCGATGCATCTATAGTATGGTCACGTGTGCATTTGTATCAACTTACAAATTGGTTTTTGTAAGGTTGTTTGCTCAAATTGTTAAAATAAGAGCACAGTTTCAAACTATAAAATTATGTTGATAATACTAGTTGGTTTAGCAGAAATTGTTTGCCTCCAACTATAGCTAGACCATTGATTATGAGAACAAATCTCTCAAATAAAATTTGGTATGAGATGAGTTTATTTAACATGTATGCATCAAGCCAACAAGGTTCTCCAATCACAATTGGTTCAAGGTTAGGAACCAAATAATTTCCATCTAAATATTTGATTTGTGCACATATGATTTTATTGATCCACCACGCACAAAGATGGATCCCCAAATAAGGTTGGGGGTAAATGTCAGATTTCCTAACATTAGGGGAGATATGTTTAGCAGCTGAAAATTATGTGTGGGGTGAATTATCTAGATCCTCGTTAAAAAAATGTGAACTTGAAGTTTAAGAGATAATTCATTTGCAAAATATTGCAACTAATTTGCCAGATGTATTTATTGATCCAATATTTTAATTAAGTTGCAAATGCTCCAATAAATAGTCCTTGAAGGACAGAGTCTATGGTATGCCAGAAGCGTGATAGAACAATTGATTCCAAAATAAAACTCCTTAAGGAAGGAGATGAGCAAATTATCAAAATAGTCATGATAATGAGGTAAGTGCTTTGAAAGAGCACTATGACATAACACTTTATAAAACCTTGGCAAAGGTTCAGGTTTCTGAAAATGATGAAAAATGAAGAGATCTTAATAAGTTATGTCGTATTGGAACCGATATCAAAATGGCTATCGACGATATCTTTGATATGAAGTATCACTCAATGCTATTAATGGTTACTAGGATCTTAAATTCAAATCTGTCATATAATGTGGACAGAGAAATGATTGGCCAAATAAAATGCACTATTCAAGTATATTTTGTTTCACTTAGAAAAGTGATGTTTTTGAACTTATAGTTCATAGATCAAAATAGATGTCAGTGGGGTACAAATGAATCCTTGTACGAAAGTATAACCGTAAGATATAAAGTACGGTTTGTGCCTCGGGGCATAAAGGATTTTCGCAGAAGTCCTGACATTATTAAATGGAGATATATTCTCCAGTGGTGGATGCAATGAGACTTGTTTCAGTCTGGCAATAGATGAAATACTTGAATATGCATAATGAATGATTATTATGTCTAACTAGACGACGAAGGTTATATGAAAATCCTTGAAGGATTTAAAAGGTCTTAAAGCAATTCCATTGACTATCCAATGATTTTGAAACTGCTTAACACAGAGAAGAATCTTTTTGATCTCATGAAAATGATTTAAAATGTCATGTATTAGTGCAATTGGTGCACTTACAAATTGATGGTTATGCAAATGCTAGAAGATTATTTGATATACATAACAAAAGCTATGTGAAAATATTGTCATAGTTTCAAGTTATGACAAGAAACTAACAAAGCAAGTGACTCAACACAGAAAATGCGTGATTTTCTTTCAGAAGAAAAGACGAGCTTCAATAAAATTGAAATGATCAATACTAGAGTCAGAAATGATTTGATTATGTAGATGCAGAATATTTATTTGATCTGCATAAAGCTCGATCACAAATGGACTAATAATTACATAGGGAGACACAACAATATCTTGGAAATTCAAAGAATCACATTAGTAACCACTTCTCAAATCATGAAGAAATAATATTGATCTATGAATTAAGTCGAGAGTGTGTTTGGTTGGAATCATGATCTATCATATTCAGAAAATATGTGATTTTCTTTTGAAAGGATATTCCAACCACCATATACGAAAAATGATATATAACTCAATTGAAGGGAGGATACAATCAAAGTAAATCAGACAAAGTATATTTCACCAAAAGTCTTTTTCACACATGATCTTCAACAAAATGGTGAAATAGACGTTCAAATATCCATTCAAGTGATAATCTTGTAAACTTATTCACTAAAGATTGCCAACATCAATATTTGAGGATACAAGATTGGAATGCATTGCTTCCGAGATATCAAGTAAAGTTTTTATCAGGGGAGAAAAATACGCGTTGTACTCTTTTCCTTAACCATGGTTTTATTCCAATTGGATTTTCCTGGTAAGGTTTTTACCAAGGCAACATTCAAAGCGTACTAAAAGATATGTGTACTCTTTTTCCTCCACTAGGATTTTTTTCCATGGAGTTTTTTCCTAGTAAGGTTTTTAACGAGGCATATTATCTATGGACATCCAAGGGGGAGTTTTATAAAATAATATATTGTGAATGTCCGCTACATCAAGAAGTTACTCCATTACTTTACTCCATTATGAAGATAATCATAACCTCCACCTTTATAACCATTATTCTTGTAACATTTCACTTTCATAACCTCCCCCATTATATTCATGTTAATGTCAGGTTTATGACTAACCTTTTGTATACCTCTATGTTACACTATAAATATTGGTATAAGGGTTCATATTGTAGACACTTGAAGACTTGGAATAATAAAAAAAACTCTCATCTCTTGTCTCCCTATTTCTATTGCTTTCATCTTCTATATTTCTTTTCTTATTTTGCTTTAGTTTTACAACAAAAATGAACTAAATAATCTCTTTAAGTGTAGAATTAACGTCTCTTTTTTCTTTTTAATTCCTTTCTTATTATTATTATTTTATTTTATTTTATTGTATTATTATTATTATTATTATTATTATTATTATTATTATTTTATTATTATTATTATTATTATTATCTATACAGCTATATTTTTCTCCATCATTATTATTATTATTGTCAATAATAAATGCATTTTACGAACAATTTTTTTTTTTTTTAATTGTGATTGGTGGCTCTGAAAATTCAGCCATCGTTTCTCATGAATTGCTTTGTTTTTTTTTTGTTTTTTTTTTTTTTCATTTAGTATAACCCCACCCTCCTGCAAATATTTGTGGAGAGGAAAGGGACTGTGTGAAGATATAATTCAAGAAAATATTTTGGCCTAAAAAAAAGAAAAAGAAACAACTTTTCAAGAAAATATTTTCATGGATTCAATGGAGTACCCAATGAAATGTTTACATTTTTCCTTTTTGGTCTCTCAAGCAGTTTCATCCACTGTATCACATTAGGCTAGCCGAGTAATCGGTGAAGTAACATTTATACATCTCAATGGGACTTCCATAATCAGATTGTTTTATTTCTCAATATTTAGTACTACTTGTTTTTACAAAACCTAAGAATATGAGTATTTCATAAGATTTAGTTGATAAATAACACTTAAAAAATCTTATATATGGTCCCTTGAGTAGTTGAGTTGAAATCAATGCTCCTAATATATTGTACTTTGAGTTTTATACCTACCACAATTGGCCATTATGAGTGAATGCAGAGATCCCACACCTCTCTATTATTTTTGGCCAATTTAATTTGCTTGTTATGTGTACTGCAATACTTAAATTCCTTGAGCCATTGCTTTTCCAAATCTAGTCGATTTTTTTTTAATATTGGTTGATGATTGGAAGGATACAAAAATTCAAAAAAATAGTCTACTAAGATCTCAACACATTTCTTAATGATTTGTGAAATTCTCTCGCTATGACTATTCAAAATGTTCAAAACATATTATTCCTATGTAATTTAGACTACAAATCCAATTATGACATTAATTAATTAAATAAAAAAAATTATGAGTAGTTGAGAAGATTATCTTTGGGTAAGAAGCTTTACAACCAATATAGGGAAACATACATTATTAGACATAGATCCATACCATATATAACATTATTTTTGCTACTCAAATAGGGAGAGAGACAAGTGAGATGGGGAGGGAGATAGTCATGTATCTCATTCTCTTAAATGCATGCGAATCATACTAGATACATGTATCTGATATGATTTGCATGTATCTGATACCAGATACATATGAGAGTGGCGAGCGAGATGGGAGGAAGACGAGCGAAATTTGTCTATGTGTCACAGATACATGCGAATCAACTTGGATACAATGTATATTTAGAATAAATTACACTTAATTTTGTCTCATGTATCCCAGATACATGCGAATCCACTTGAATACAATGTATATTTAGAATAAATTACACTTAATTTTGTCTCATATATCGCGAGATACATGTATCTGAACGTATCTAGACACACTAAAATTTAATAAGATTCATAATATTGCAATCTAAAATTTATCTACGTAATTAACTCCTAAATATATGAAACAGTTTTCCTACCATTTAACCAGATGGGCTCAATGGGCTTGTCCCATTTTTCTATGAGAGGGGATCGTCCAATTCACTTCATATCCTTCATGTGTTGACGATTGGAAACAAAGCCCAACTTACTTAGCCCAACATCCCTTGTACATATTGCTTAACAATGTGTTTGGTGGGAAGGAAAATATTTTTTACTTTCTTACAAAAATATAAAATTGGTCAGTTAAAATGTATTAAATTAGTATTTTTTTCTAAGAAGAAAGTTTCACTAGTGAAAATGAACAAGTTCCATAAGTAACATTTCACACTGATTGTATTATCTCCACCCCTCACTCGGACCATGACCTACACCTCCAAACCCATCCTCACACCCTAATGTTTAAATTTCTATATTAAATACAAATAAATGCTCCAAGAGTAATTTATTCTTACTAATCAAACACTAGAAAATAAGTAAGAAAATTACATACTTTTTCAGAAAAACATTTTCTAATATAATTTTTTGATTATAAAATATCCTCGATACCAAGCATATACATTGAAGCTGGAATCTTTTCTTTTTGGTGATTTGTTAGATTGATCAAGATTGTGTCGATTAATTGGGTATAACTCATTTATATTCTTATTACTCCAAAAGATTTTAATGGCCATCTTTGAGTGCTATGTGATCATTGAAAGTAAATGCGCATCAATCTTATCCCTTCGATTCTTCACTCTCCTTTTTCCAGTTATCAATGTTTGATTCCCTGTCAAATGTATTTTCAGGTGAGTTTAATGCACAACTTATTTAGTGTGGTTTACATTTTTTGCGTGATTTATAAGCTAGCTATATACTGCACAGAGAGAATTTACAAGGATAACACAACTGCGGTTCTCCTAGGGTTCCAATGTTGAAACTTATTCCTCTTTTTTGGGCATAATATTTTTCTTGGACACCTGGTTTACAATTTTGATCAACAATATCCACATCGGTTTATATATATGTGTGAACAAATTATATATTCAAATTAGCTGTTGTTTGAGGTGGATTCTCAAATCAAATCGAAAAAATGTTGTGTATTTTGTAAGTTACAACAAGCAATAGAGAACCTAATTATACATATGTTATTTATTATTAGTGATTATAAACAAGTACAGTAATAATTAAGGCCAACGGAAGCAGCCGTAATTAATCGAAAGAACGCTTTTTATAAAACCAATGCCTCAAGTTGTATATCGGCGACTCATGTATTATATTTCGATTCTACTCGCTCCATCGATCTTTACTTGTATAATTTTCATTTTATTTATTATTTTTTAAGGTATGTGTCAAGTCAAATATGTACGGTAAAAATGGACGAACGGAGTAGAACTTGCATGAATATGAATTGGAAAAAAAGAAAATCCGCTAATGTATTCGTATGGATTTTTTTCCTCATGATTCATTCAACAATGGTTTTTCACTGCTATTTTGCCACTTAACTAATCGATTTTTCGCTTTCTCCACCTGAAAAAAAGAAAGATTGGTCAGTTATGCAGTTCAAATAGAAATTGAGCCAAAATATAACAAGGAAAACAAAATGAGGCTGATTTTAACAGAACACTACTCAATTTCTTATATTTGAATTTTTTGTTTCGAGAATGTTAACTATATCTCAAGTTTGAATCTCAAATAAAAAAAAGTTTGTAGAAAATGCACCTCTTCTTCCCAATTGGTTGTAAAAGTGGCCCATACTAAGATAAGAGTTTGCATTGCTGTTCCACCAAACATGCCCAGCCATAATCCCTACATATTTGCCCAAGTTAATTAAACAAATTTGTTTTAATTTCAATAATGGAAACTAAAATCTGAATAACCTTTTATTCATTTGTCCACGTTATTTCAAATGATTTTACTAAATAAGCGAATATAATATTTCTACGAAAACAAAAAGAAAGTATAGTGAGGAGAAGAATAGACATACCTTAGCTTCGAGTTTAAAGTGAAACCCAAGAAGAGCACCCAATGGAATACCAACTACGTAGTAACATCCCACGTTAACGTATGCCACAAAACCTTGCCATCCACACCCAACAGCCACCCCTTCGGTATAAGAATATTTTATTTAGACACTCGAACTAAGTCAGAGTCAGGATCAAATGAAATTCATCTCTAAATATTAGTACCATTTTTCACCTTCAATTCAAAAATTCCTTTTTCTAATTAATTTCCCTCCTCTCTATTATTTGTCTAGTTCTAAATAGTCTTAATTAAAAAAATACTACACATGGTACTGTCTTCCATAACTATTTGTCCTGTTCTCCTTGTCAAATCAATTTTTTAAAATCTGTGTTTAGCATATATATCCAAACAAAAGTCACATGCAGTTTTCTTATTGAATTTCTTCTTTCTATTGAATACTTGTTGTTTGTCCGTACATGTCTGCGTCCAATATATCTACAGTTGTTTTTGTTTGAAAATTTGCAAAAAAACTGTGCAGCCTCTATTTCGTTGAGTTGTTTTCACAAAACAAGTACTGAGTACATATTTTTTGGCCTAAAAAATGATTTCTTAATTACAATAAATGAAGATATTCCAATTAATAGTCTAACAAAGTTGAATAATTTTTATGTTACGAAAAATAGTTTAGTGACTCTGATGTAGTAAAATACAAATTAAATTAGTACTATTCTTGAAATTAATGCTGAAAACAGCTAAGGTTGATGAAGGACTCACCAGATAAAACAGGCTGAATGCCATTAAGAATTATAGAGGCAGCCAAGAGTGGAGCAAGTTTTGAAGTTGCTTTAGCAATAGTTTCGCCTCCAGTGAATGCATAACTCATCACATCGCGAAACATCATCACTATTATGGCTGCGACTACAGCAATTACAAATGAGCTTAATGTCACCACCAAAACTGAAAATGAGGCCGATTTCGGATGCCCTGCTCCCAACTCATTGCTCACCCTCACACTGCAATTTTTCAAAAAACAAAATATTATAAATTTAACCAAGTTCGCCTGACCACTCTTGGAATACTGTTGCTCCACCACAGGCCTAATGTAATTGAAAAGGAGAAAAAAGACCTAACTATGATTTTGACTGCCTTTTTATCATGAAAATTGACAGAATTATGCACAGGGGCGGATGCAGTTCAAAGGTAACAAGTTCAATGCTAAAAATAACGAAATTGCAATAAATAATAGGTATGAACGCATAACTTTAAAAATATAATGGATTTAATACAAATATCTCGAAAGTTAAACTCATAAAGCAAAAATCCTGAATCCGCCGCTGATTATGCAGTAGTTTAGTAATAGATAACTAACCTTGCTGCCGCATTGAACCCAGCAGCTATCATGAACACCCATCCAAGAATTGTATTACTGCAAAACAAATTTCATTTCATCAGGACATTAATCCAAGAGAGGAAAATAAAATTAATTGATAACAAGATATTCACTAACCAAACAGCTAGAGAGTCTAATGCCACTTCAGGATTTGGAAGCAAACCAGCAACTAAAACTAAAATCTGAAAGTACCAAGTCTCCAAGCACAACATCACAGATGAAGCAGCTGACAACTTATAAAAATCCCACAGCCCTGAAAACGCTTGCGAACTAAATCCATTCCACGTTTTCTTACATTTATCGCTCTGCAATATGTACATAAATTGCGCAACGACTACTATCCACCATGAAATACTTAGAACCATCGCTCCTCCGAATAATCCCCACTTGAATACATATAGCACAATCCATGTTAGGAAAAGATGTAGGACTAATGCGGCTGCTGCTATATACGCACTAGGATTCACGATGCTCTGGGCTTGCAAGAACTTTTGTATGGGGAAATTGGCAGCGTAAGCAAATATTTGAGGAATTAAACCATAAACGAATAATGCAGCTGCTGATGCAACTTTCTCTGATTCTCCTAGTAAGATTAAAATTGGCTTTGAAAATAAGTAAGCCACCATAATCGGTATTCCAGATAACATAAGCAGAATTGTCGATCTTTGAAGATATATTCCCAATGTTTCATACTTGTGAGCTCCATATGCCTGCCCACATAGTGTCTCCACTGCACTCCCCATCCCTAACTGCTCCAACAAAATTGATAAATAACACATTGTTACGTCTACAACCTTACTATTGTTCAGTAACATTAAAAAAACTATTACTCATTCCATCCCAATTTGTGTGTAAACCTTCAGATTTCGAGAGTCAAACAGTTTTGCTTAGATACTTTTTATGTAGTTATGTAAATTTTATTCGAGAAACCAAAGATTCTATGTACGAATTCATTGTCAAAATTAAGAGGTTTGAAATTTTTGAATCTCAAAATCTGAACAATATGACATAAATTGGGTATATGAAATTGAGCAATCCAAAGAAGCTCTGCTCATATGCTATGTCGATTAACAACAAGAAAAGGTAATCCTATTGCAATTTGTACAAGTTTTAGTCAATCAAGTTAGTAAAAATAGTACAGCAAGTAGAGTGTTAAGTAGGACAGATAAATTTATGACACAAATCTTAGCGAAAAAAATTAATGACAAGATGATAGAAAATTTACCATGACGCCATAAGCCAAGAGTTGAATACCTTCATTGCCAAGTGAAGCAGCAGCAAGTTCAAGATTTCCTAGATGACCACAGAATATTTGAGTAGACACAGAAGTAACATTATTGAGTAAATAAACAATAATTGCTGGAGCTGCTAAGCGAAACAGATTTCTAAATTCAACGGCAGATGCCCGTCCGAGCCGCTCAAAATGCGACAATCTTGTGTCGGATAATATGTCTTCAAGCTCAGAGCTTACATGTTCCACTGCTGCTTCTCTCTGTTCTAGTAAAGGTTCACTTGGCCCCTTATCCATGTTTTCCAATAATTTTCAATAAATCAAAGTCGAAGACGAATCAAGATAGCTTATCTACCAAGTCAATAGGTGAAAAACTAAAGGATGAAATGTTGCACCTATGGTGTGACCCGTTGATCTAAGCAATCTCTTGCTCGAAGCGACCCACTAACAACTTCACTAGACTGTTAGGCGTTAGCCATTCGATCTGATTTGAAAGAACAAATAGTTTTACATTAAAGTCTAAAGGTAAATCATTGAACTATACGGTCAAAAGTTGAAAATCTTTCTTAAATATATTACTTTTTATATGCACTGAACTTATTACACATATTAGTATTTTATTATTTTAATAGCACGTACCGATGAAAGGAAAGGGATATGTATGTACCAAAAGAATAGCAACAATCATGACATATTAATAGTTTGTCTCACTTCAAATTTTAATACCAATTACTAGTAATATATTTTCCCTGCCTCAAACACTTTAATTGCAAGTAATAATAATATTATGCCATCACACTTTTTAAATTTCGAAATATATTATCTTCTCCTTCCTTGTAATTAGGGAAAGAAAATTCAAAGGAAGAGAATATGAATGCAATAAATTGTTAAAATGATTATGAATGTAGAAAAAATGTGTATCACAGCAAAGACTAAAGGCGCATTTCCCTTAGAAGGAGAATACACAAAAGAAGAAAGTAAAGTAAAACACCATTAATTTATTCAGGGCAAAGGGATATATAAAAGTTTAGTATTATATGAATCATTTTGAAAGGAAATTGAACAGAAGAATAGTACCCGTTAATTATTGGGTTCTCCAGTTCAACTTGCAGCAATTCTGAGCAGAGCAATGGCGCTTGGTCGAAAAGAAGAAGATTTGGACAAAAATTTAATCGAACTCACTCATTTGTCACCCAAACAAAATCAACCTGCTATGCTGCAGCCATTTGTTTTTTTAAAAAAACTAGCTGCAGAAATTTGACTCGTGTCATTGGAATTCTGTTAAATATAATTAAATAAGAAATCAATCAGCAACCCTAAGTATGCGCAATATAATCCGGGATAGATGAATAAATAAATATAAAAAGATGCACTGTACACTACTGATCTTAACCAAGTGACAATTGTTTTGATCAATAAAATATGAGAAATAAAATTCGGACTCCCTAAATTAAATGTGCATTACTGTAAAAAGAACATTGTCATGCACTCTTATTGCATTGTAAAAGTAAAACAAAGATTCTTATTCCTTGTAGATACCAATGCAATATCGAGATTAAAAAATAAAGCATCAGAGCATTTTCTTATTAAAACTAAATCATTAAAACTTGTACAAAATAATACTACAACATACTCGGTGTAGAGGGTAGAGTCGATGCAGAATCTTACCCCTATCTCATATACCCACAAGTAAATATCCACATTAGCATAATTAACTATCTCAAGAAAATGGTAGTAATTGACACTTTATCACAAGATAAATTACAAAGATAGTGTAATAGATCTCACATTGGCAACTCTGTCTAGGCAATTAAATGAGATGATAAAAGAGCACTTGCATTATCACTTGGAAGGTGCTGCAATTTGCAATACCTTTATCTACTGAACAGAAATAGATAGTACAATTGTGATATTGTATTAGTTCTGATGCATAACTGAAAACAAAAGAAAACTGACAAACAAAAACATCCCAACCCCTAGAGACCTACCTAATGCATTAGTTAATGACACAATAATTTCTCAGGACTTTGAATTTCAGACATATACAATACAAGACAGTATTTCTAAGTGGAAATAATTACATGGAATTTAACCTCCTCCTGAAGTACTTTTACAAAATTTTCTTAACGCAAGAATGAGGAACAAATATGGTTGGAAAACTCAAACTTGGAATCTTCTCCGAATGGGATTCATACTCTGAATCATGATTTTCCAGCTTTTGTACACATTAGACTTGAGGAAAATCAGAACCTTTAGCACCATTAACTTATATTCGTTACTTGTATAATCATTTCATAAGATTTGCTCGCCATAAAGGTTACTTGAGCAGGAATGGCAGCATTAAGTATAAAAGAGGCTTCCAAGAGCCATCAAGGCAAAGAGACGCAGATGAGACCTGATGCTCAAGCTATTCAGACCTGACAAATTAACAAGAACATATCAGTGAGAAGTAGATCAGCCTTAATAGAAGATAAACAATCAAGCTTTCTCAAACTAAATCTACAACTAAGTATAGATTCATTTAGAGTAGAGATAGATGGCATTTGAATTCTTATTTGTTTATTAAACCTTTTCTCTTGAGCCTCCGAAGTAGCTTTAATTTTGCTTTCGGACAACAGTACTCAGGACATATTATAAATAGTACATACTAAAAAATGGTACAAAGCAACTAAATGGAAGTCGAGGCTTGATGTATCTTCACTAATAAAATGATGCTTCATGATGTTCTACATATCCATCCTTCTTCCCTTATGCATCTGTGTAAACATATTAATTACCATTGGTCAACAAAATTCTTTTTTTTTATGACAAGGGAAACCCGCAGCCGCTGCCCTTTGGGTGCGCACAGGGTAAAACCCCCACTCCTATGCAATAGCTCGCAAACCACATAGGAGAGCTAACCCACACTAGGCAAGCCCGGTGTGACGAGCTTGACCCAGAAATCAAACGGACTACCCCAATATGGAAGTCCCAAGCCCAAACCACTGGGCCACCCCGAAGGGTACCATTGGTCAACAAAATTCTTGATCTCACACCAGGGTATTTCAAAGAAGTTACTTCCTCCATTTCTATTTGTTTTTTTGGTTTTGACTTGATAATAGTTTAAGAAATTAAAGAACTTTTGAATCTTGTGGTCTTAAACTAAAAATATGTTGAATGTACCAAAATGCCCTACAATCTTGAGGTCTTAAGCATGTCAGGTAGAAAGTAAGAAAGTTGCTAAAACAGGAAAGAGTCATTCTCTTTAAAAACGGACTAAAAGGGAAGTACGACAAATAATTGGAATGGAGAGAGTAAATCTTCATGTTTCTTTCAACTAAAGCATGCAAGATAACGATCTCCACTTTGGTATAGCCAGAAATGTTTCGTGAAAAAAAAATTCCAGCGTCCCGTTACTTATGAGCATAAGTTCACTTTTCTTTACAAATATTCCAATTCTTACTCCAATCACTTGCTTCAATCAAAATTTAGCTATTGTTGCAACTTCTAATACTCAAAAATATCACCCAATCACGATCCTTATATCTTATACAACTACACATATAACTCAACCCCAAAAACTAGTTCATGAAGGGAGGATTGCCAAAAACAATATAAGGAGACCACAACTCATTCCCTCAACCAATATGGGAGCTAACACTCTCCAACATGCTCAAGACTCAAGTCGAACATGGATCGAGGCACAACATTGAGAAACACAACAAGGATCGATTGGTCTGGCTCTCATACCATGTCAAGATATGGTCATTGGCCTAACTTACACCAAATCAAGCTCATAAGAAAAAGAATTATCAAAAGCCATATAAGGAGACCACAATTCATTCCACAACCAACGAGGGACTTAACAATAATAAATGTATCCATCAATAAATATGATGTGAAACTGAAAACTATTTTAGCTTCCAAATTTTCTTTTACCCCTCATGTCCATATCCGGAGAAGTTTAAACTTATTATTAATGGAAGCACAAAAAGAAACCAACATACTATGAAACTGTAAATAAGAAAGGTAGATAGTCTTACTGATCTGGCCAGATGCTGCCGCAGGAAGTGCAGGAATTTTCACACCTGCAATAGCAGAAAGTAGTATAAGATCAGCAGTTAGTTATGTAAGAAAATGAACTTTGGTCACTGGATATAATAAGAAGCAAGAGATCTGACATACTTTTATTGCATGAAGAAACTGGTAAGTGAGAGAGAGATGGCCAAGGGGCTGGAATGTTATCATTTAAATCACAGACGAAGCTGATCCCCGAACTTTGGTCAAGTACAGCATCTGATGGTAGACTAGGCAAAAGACACCCAGAAACTACTCCCACAAGAAAGAGCAAGAAAAAAAAAAACTAATTAACTAAAACTATCACAAAGAAAATGACATAGGCAAAATACATGATATAACACACAAGGAACCTCAACCAGAGGAAGAAAATTAACATGTAGTAGTTTGACAGTTTGATGCATCTAGTACTATGACAAAAACAATGTTTTCCAAGACAAAATGTAGATTTCTTCTCTCAGGCATGAAACGACAGTGTAATTTCCAAACTTTACAGACATAAAGTCACTGTGACTACTGTACGGTCAAAAGTTGTCTCCTTTGTCCACTACATTGATCTTCAATAATACGTCCAGTGCAATATTGACTAATAATATTCTTTTAATCCATTATCATGTGATTGAATATCTTAATTCTTAACCAACTTTTTCCACGTCCCATGATTGAATTTCTGATACTTCAACATAAGTCATTAAGAGGAAGTGGGGGGTGGGGTAGGGGTGGGAGTTTCAAAATTATATTTCTTTCAGTAGGGCAGAAGCTTCGAATTCTAGTGATAAATAAAGGACCTAAGAAAACACAGGGCATGGAGATGAATTAAAAAATAGACAGAGTAGGTAAATTACCTTCGGGTGCAACTGTTGTAGTCATTTGAAGAGAACCCAGAACGGATGGAGATACAAAATAGAAATTCCAAGTTAGCTTGGTAGATTTGAAGGCAGCAAAATGCTCAAAAAGCGGCATTTAAATAATAACTTACCTTGCACAGAGAAGTCCTTGAGGCTAATGTGACAAAGTTTGTATATATTTTTGCTCACATTGGCTTTCTGTAGCTTGAGTCCAAATGAAGCAGCGCAATCCAAAGCTTGCAAGTTGGTTACAAAACTCTGCCTTTGTAAGTGAGAGACATAGCCCTCAATGGTATCACAGCATGCTGTTTGGTTATTCATCCCATCTCCACAAGCCTTTGTAACATGGCTCGAATTTGGGAATACCAGAGGGCACACTGAAGGGGAGGAAAACAGATTGCTAATTTTGTAACTATATTATACCCAAGATAGAAAATGACAAAAAACAATACCAGAGATTCTAGTTCCTTTGGCAAGCATGAGTGCATGACAATTTTGGTAAGATGAGTAGCTAATACAAGTGATCTCAAGGATAATCATATAAGTACAAATATGCTTGGTTGGGGTGACACTTTAAGGACATGAAAAGATAGGCTAAATGAACAGGTACTTGTCCAACCTGGTTTTGGATTAAAATGGAGTGGCTTAAACTAACTTAGAGACCATTCCAAGTAAGAAATGACAGGAAAGCAAAAATCTGCCTTCCTTCTCCATTTTTTCCCCTTCAAACAGCATGTAGGGCAATAAATATTTCACTAGGAAGTACACAGTCAGTGGCATTCGTTCTCTCTCTCCCCTAGAGCCCAAACTACTGAAGAACTATTCACCATTAATTACCAAAGAAAATTAATGATAAAAAGATTTATAGTCGTTAATAGGTAAGAGTAATGCCATTGATTTATGACAAATACCAATTCTAAACTACATATTATAGACATCCTAAGAAGGTTATTTTCTTAGAAAAGGCTCCCAACTAATTTTTTTTTGAAACTAAAAAGCTCCCAACTAAATTGATAAAAACAGATGTCCACCATAGTCCCTTTCTGAAACCATGTCAAATCAACTAAACGTCAACCCAAATTAGCCGGAGTGGCTATTTAATTATTTCTCAATACACCGCTTCACGTGTGGGCCTGATTCTTTTTCATGATCTGATCATGTGGAAATTCTTTTTTCAATAATGGATGGTGGTGAGACTCAAATCCAGGATCTCTGTCTGCTCTAGTACTGTTGATAATATGTTGAAGTGTGATTATCTCAACTAAAAGTTTAAGCTATTTGAGGGACACCCTTTTATTTACTAACTAGTTTTGGGGCACGAGCCTTGCGCGTGTGACCCAATTTTTTTGACCACAAAATTTTAAAAAATTACATAAATATTAGTATTAAGAAAGATTGAGTTATAAATTATATACTAAAGAAGAAGTGCAAATTCTTAAAAGTGATATCTTAATCCTACTTGGAGAGTTCAATAAAAGGAAGAAATACTTCTCCAAAGAAATCCTTGATTTTCTTACTTTGATTTCTAATTTCTCCTTTAATTAGCAAAGTTATTGGACCTTGTTTCTTTTGGTATAATGTACAATCTCTTCTTTACCTATTGATTTGGCAAAAATAACATTTTTAAATACCAACGCTCAAGCAGAAAGGAGTATAGAGAAATAGAAACATATGTTTATATTACCTCCCAACAAACTAAAAATACATTTGGTGTAATTATGTTGAGTCACGTGTATTTTTAATATTTTTTTTGTGAATTTGATTAAGACCTATAAAAGGAGAATTATAATGTGTGTGTGTATATATATCTATATAATGTGCATCAATTAAATAATGAATAAGGTATATATAATTTGATAAAGAATATGATCTGTTTTAACGGTTGGAAGCTAAAAGTGAAGAAAATAAATACATGACACATATTAAACTTGTAAATAAAAAGTTCATAGAATTTGTACATGTCTAAAGGTAGATGAAAGGTCTTTCCAATTAAATTTAATAGACAATTAATTTTTATAAAAAAAACTAAATGATAAATATACTTTTAAAGGACAATTTAGTAATTCAACTTTTAATAGAATGATCTTGTTGACTTATATTACTAGAATCTAAACAAAATGAAGCTTAATTATTCCATTCTTATAATATTTTTTACATGATTTTAATTTGAGGAATAGTTTTTAGTAGTAACAATTAAGGGTCGAAGGAATTCATAAAGAAACAACCAAAATGTCCAAAAGCAAAATGGTCATCATACCAACCATTTGAATTTTATCACTACGGAAAGCTACCGTTACTATAGAAAATTAAATTGATAAATCTCATATTGTATAAAATATAAATTGTAGAAAAATAAAAAATGAAACAACAGGGGTGAAAATGAACAATATATGTATCTGTTCGCAACACTATGTTAGGTAGACGATAAAGTAACACAATCAAAATCTTTCATTCAAAGTAATAATCTTTTAGCAACCTTTATTTAAATTACTTGTATTTAAACAAAAGCATATTGCATAAACTATTCAAGTATTATCAAACTCATCATGTATTAATAGAAGTTTTGTCAGTTAAGTAACACTTAAAAGAATAATAAAACAAAAAATAGAGAAAAAAAATTCCATAACAATGCAAAATGATACAGAATTACATAAAAATATGGGTTGCATACCAAATTTATTTTGGACTACCATACCTTAACTCCAAAATGGAAAAGAAAAACTTAAAATCATAAGCTAACATAAAAAAGATCCTGCAGGAATATTTAGGTCATATCTTATACTTCTAAGCTTAACATTTGAATTATATTGTAAGAAAACTCCTTTTTTTTAATTTCAGAATGAAGCTATTTGTTCTTTTCCTAAGTTAGCTTCTTGACGACATGTATTAATATCACTATCTAGGAAGAAGAAAAGAATATGATGATCTAAGAAGCAATTTACTGATATTTATAGTGATATTTGGCTGTATTTTCACCTTCCAAAATTTATTAATGAAGCACATTGAATCATGATACATAAATTTTATTTTGGTTTCAAAATACAAAGAGTCACCAAATTGGAAGACTTTCATATATTATTTTGTCTTCTACTCTAATTGAATTTAACCTAATCAATTATAATTTCACTGTCATAACTAAAAAATTAAGGAGTTGTTGGACTTCATATTCCACCATTATGTAACTAAAATATTAGTATTTAATAAATTAATTAATTTTATTTTGATTTAGTGGAGGGGCAAAATGGTAATCCAACTTTGAAGGCTGGAGCTTCCCACTTTTATATATATATATATATATATATATATATATATATATAAAATGTATGATATATGATGCTGATATATGAAGTTTCCAACACGTGAAAAATATGCCTATTCTCCTGTTAGCACATTAAAGCGTCAAAGCAGAAGGTCAGTAGATAATAGAAAAAACATCTCCATCTACCGTACATGCTTCCTCATATGATCTTTTTCATTATCAATGAAAAACTTAACATATATAATGAATAATGAATAAGTAATGAGCATAAGAAAAAGGACTTGTATGTATTCCTCACCTTTATTATTTTTGCAATTAGATAGTCCTCTAAGAACATCTTTTGCACCATTAGGGTCAAGTTTACTTGCCAGCCAGCGGTGTACAATACTTCTGCAATCATTAACCCTAGTCGAATGGTCAGTCAGCACCTCAGCACCTTCCGTGCTCAGAAGATCATATGCTTTTAGTGCAAGTTTTTTAGCAGCTTCTGATATAGCATTTTGGCAAGTTTGCTCACAGCATTCATTCACAAGGTCAATCTTCCCACAGGCAGCAAGTAGGCTAGATGAGTCCACTGTGGTTTCAAACTCATGAACATCTTTGACTGGGCAAGAACCTTCCGTCAGATTTGATGGATGGAGAGAGCATATGTGCTGTAAAGTACCATTGGCACCCTGGCTCACCAGAATTTGCTGAAAATCTGATAGGCAATGCTTTGCAAGTGTACCATTTAAAGCAAGCATATTTGTGAATTTACTAGACTGCCCAATAAGAATAACAAGAGTTGCTTCAAGTTGTGGGCAACACATGACATTAGCCAAATACTGCGCAAATGGAGCAACACAATCAATTGATGTCACACCCATCATTCTCTCCACAGCATCAAATTTCAGCGTACAGAGTCCTGAAGAGTATGAAAGGAAGAGTCACTGACTGAGGTGACAGCAAATCAAGATCTATCTGAGCTGTATTTAGTTTATCAACTCTAAATTGCTCTAAAATTTGAAGTAGCCCCAACTTTTAAAATTTTGATCTTGCTCAGACCTAAGAGATTATCATTTTAATTAAATACTGAACCAGACCCGATAATTTTGGTAAAGTGCTGTTTGTAAAAGGTGCCCACGGGGAAGGTGCCAGAAGAGGGAGAAAGGGCTGAGGAGAAGCAGTTGGGGAGATCTCAGGCAACAAAGTGTCCTCCTTTCTGTCCATGTTTAAAGAACCCTTGAGAGAATTCACTGAACTGCAACTGGAGTCCTGGAGGTCTGGACAATCAGAAACTCCATCAGAAATAAGAAATAGCATTGATTCCTTTTAGGAGATGACCAACTAAAAACACTTACAGCCAGCGAAGGCATATATACAGTTACACATGGATCAAAGCTACAAGCACCATTGGGGCTTGTGCTCCCATGCACTAAATGGAAAACAAGTTAACTGGCAACAAGAAACCTCTAGAGTCTCAGATAATATAGTCACCCAAAGAAAACAGTAGTGGTAACTTGACATCCTCAATGTCTAATGAGATCTTGAAGATTCAGAAAAGTTACATACCTAAAGAAACCAGTATCTCCAGAACTTCATGTTTCATGTTGTGACACTGAGCTGGTTAAATCTTACTGTCCGCAACAGAAACTGCCTCACATTTCACTTTGTCAAATTTTAACCCATCAAACCATTCTATATTTGCTTTTAGCCACATTATATGCTCCCATTCTTTAAAGCTTTCCACCATGGAATGTAGGGGTTGAAATTCCTAGTTTTAAATAATCCCTTTCCTAATATCGTAGTGATTCACAAGTCTTTAATTGATTCAAATACAAAGAGAGGCAAGGGATTCTCGTCTTACTGAAGCGGAAGCCTATGGAAGATAAGCATCATCCCAAAAGGAAATCTGTTGGCTCATCATTAGTCAATTTGTGGGGTGTCACATACCCTGAAAACAACAACAAGAACAACTACTAGATTGCTTCCCTACCCCCAGAATAGCTTGATGGACAAATTACCCCAAAGCCAGCCCAACATCAATCCCCTCATACTCCTGCACAATAGGAGCGGATTGAGTCGGCATTCATCTATGAAGAGTGGGCCCAGATTGCTTTTTGATAGTCGATAAGTAATGTAGGCTTTGGTACATTTATAATAGTGATATTAACTCTTAGCAACCTCAATGCAATGCAGAAACTTCATTGTCTGCAAAACGTCTGAAATGTAACAACAGAGAATGAGATTTTTTTAATTTATTATCATGCTTTTCCATGCCTCGTCTCTCCTTCTCAATTTCAATGCCAATTATACGAAAAGATGTTGGGAACCATGAAATATCCACAGAAATTATCATGGTAGAAATACGAGTAAAAAGAAATAAGAATACCAAGATTTTCTACATGAAACTCCCTTTTGGAGTAAGCAAAAACCACGGATCGAGATGAGCAAAATAATATAATCATACTGAGATGTGAAACACTGAACACTCTAGGATCACAAAGACCTCGAAGATGTTACACTAAAAAGAAATGCACTTCTATCCTAATCTGGATCCATATCCCCATATCTTAAAATTCAGATAATGAGGGATCCTACCTCTAAATCCACACTCATATCAGATAACTGCACCCGAGTCCGAGCATCTCAAACTTAATTCACTTATCACAAAAAAAAATAAAATTAGGAAGATTAATGTATTTGTTTGGAAGGTGCATGTACTTGTGGCTTTTGTAGAGGAGTAGACTAGATCTAAATCACGATTATGTATGATAGCCTAAATACATTGTTGTAGATCACCTAAATATATTTGATCAGCTGAAAAAGAAAATCAGCTGCTTCGAAATATTAACCAAGGGACTGAAGACATTGTTCATTTGGTGACAAACCAACATATGAACATTCAAATTGAAAATACATAAAAAGGAATTTAACCTCCAGCGTATTAACTCAAACCCTAGAGCAGACCTAAAGAAGTGCAAGTCTTAGAGTCCATACATCTTCCATCCCTTTACAAAAAAAAAAACACTGCCATAACAGCAAGACAACAATTCCCTCTACTGGAAAGTCCCAATTTCACATTACAGTAATCAGTTAACCCGAATAAAAACTGTGTTTTTAGCTAGAGTAATCAGTTAACCCGAATAAAAACTGTGTTTTTAGCTCCAACTAACAGCATTTTCTTACTGAATTAAACAGAAATTACCCAACACACACATAAAGTAGAAAAATTAACAGAAACCCAACTAGATTTTTATCAAAATTGAGCAATAATAATTACAATAGCTACAAATCATCCAAGAAACAAGAAATCAAGTGAAAAAATAGCAAGAATACTTACAAAGCAGCAGTAGAAACACATGGAGAAGGTAAAGCTTGAAACTTTGAGACACCCCACCTTTCATCCTTGCCAGTTTTTGAACCAAAAACCGAAATAGACCCAAATGTGTAATGAGTCAGTAGATTCAAGAAAACCCCCAAAGGAAGTAGAAGTAGAAGTAGAAGTAGAAAGAGAGGAAAAATTGTGGAAGTCTTTAAGGTGAGAAATGATGATGGTTGTTAGTTAATTAATGTGAAGAAAGAGGGGAGTATAGTAGTGGGAGGGAGAGTGAAGAGAGTTGGGGCAGCCATGAATGAGATTGCTTAGCTGTGTGGGGACAAAAAGCAGTAAATAAAGGAATAGCTGGACAAATGACCCTACTTGTATTTTTATTTCACATCGTAAAGAAAATTTGTGTGTGAAAAGCATTAAAATCCATCAACCGCCTTCTTTTCTTCTCTATTACTTCCCATTTTAGCAATTCTTATCGAACATGATGAAACTGCTCTATCATAATTATAGGTGTTCGAATATAAAGAAAATCTTATTATTTTTAAATATACTTCATTTTTAATTTCATTCTCGTAGGCTCCATCCCTAATAAATAAATACTTTTTAAGATATTAATTTGCACAACTTCTCTTCATTGATGTCATCACTATTGAAATTTTGTTTCCCTTATCAACGAATTTTCCTGCAACAAAGGAAGTGATCCAACTTACTTCAATTGTGAAATTTAACGTACTAAATTATAGGGGTGATTCATAAGTCATAAGAATGACCTCGATGAGCAAAATTTATATTGTCTATTGGGCATATAATCATAATTATTTTTTTCTTATCAGGGAGAACTTTGCAATATTTTAACAAATCATAGATAATAACATATTTAATAGTCTAAAAGTTATGTCACAATGGCAAAAATTTCATGTGTTAATAAAAAATCATGACGATCTAGCAAGACTCATTACTATTTATTCTAATTAGTGTGTTAACTTGATCTCAAGTTATGATACAAATAACATATTTAATAGTTTAAACGTTATGTCACAATGGAAAATTTTTCATGTGTTATTAAAAAATTATAACGATCTAGCAAGACTCATTACTATTTATTCTACGTAGTGTGTTAACTTGATCTAAAGTTATGATACAAAAATGGTTTACATTCTTCATTTTTTCACAATTTATTCCTCCAATTTATAAGTCATTCTAATAGTTCACAAAATAGTATTATGGACCTCTAAACTAAATGCAGATGTTAAATTATTGTAGGAAAATACAATTTAATTTGATCATAATTAATCAATCAATTCCTTTTATAAAAAAAAAAAATCAAATCAGTCGATATAACTAAAACTCATATTCAATAGACAATACATTATAGTGTGTTCATTAACTGTAACTTGTTGAATATATTGAGCTTCTACCTTTTAGGCAAAATTAATTTATGTTCACATTACGAGGAAAAAACTATGTCTGATGGACAGCAAAAACTTTTTCCAATAAAGTTTATTAAGGTTATTTTTGACCCATTTCTTAAATCAGTGCAACAGACTACTTTTTATTTAGTCATTTCTTAAATATTTTGTTAAGTGGGAGATAAAAGTTCTCAAAATTACCCCTTGTGATATCTTGTTTCTATAATTTAAAATACAAACAATATGGACATGATTTAAAGTTTTCTCGAAAATGGCCATGTGGTGCAAATAGTTCGATTTTTAAGGACAGACGTTGCTTTGTAAATTAAGGCCCAACTTTGGTAGCATACTAGTTAGCAATTTAGACAATCTTTTCAGTATAGTATACTGTCGAGTTCAATTTAGAATTTAGACATTCAGTAGAATGTTAGGGAGGAAAAATAAATTAAATAGAAAATGTTATAAATATACCGTATTGTGAATGTGTATGTGTAAATTTTAGTTGCTCAATTTCAATAAATTTGCAACCAAGCAACCATCTTGCGAAGTAATTTGGGCAGGCAGCTTGTCAGAAAAATATTGAAACAGTTTTCTCATATTTGTAATCAAGCAGACAACTTCTAAATAGCTAAAGTAGACAGTTAGTCTGCATTGTCTAAAAAACCTCGCGACTTTCTTTTTTTAATTAATAAAAACTCCATTCAATTCATGTGTATATCAATTTGAAGAGAAAATGATTTTTCTCCCTCTCACTTCTTTGACTATACCTCTTGTGTCTTAATATTATTTTATTATTATTATTATTATTATTATTATTATTATTATTATTATTTCATAACAGTAAGATATTAATAAATTACATATATACACATCTTTTATTTTCTTATTTTCCATTATTCCCTACCTTTTAAAAATATTACATAAATCCCTTATTTCTCCCAGTTTTTCAATTTTTCGGATACATAAATATCTCCACCCAAAATTAAGTTACCCATTCCTTTTTTAACTCCTTTAATTTCTCCCTAATTTCACTCCACATGCTTATCAGTTATCATTTTCATATCAATTTAATTTTGAAAAGGATTCTCTCTCCCATCAATCAAATTCAAGCTACTCAATATGTATATTTCTCTTCTATGCCGCATCAAGCTCAATGACAAAATTTTATTCTTTAACATGTTCTCTCATATCTAATGAATAGTTTCTCATGATTCTTACTGAAAAATGGATCATGAGATATATTATTAAGCAATATGCACACAATGCATATATATTATTTATGTGTCTTCTTTTAGTTTCGAATTTTCATTCTCTTTTAGGATTTTGGTGATAAGGTAGTTTCAAAAATAGTGTTTTTGCATCTCTGTATTACCGTTCATTGTTTTTTCTTCTAATTTTATAAAAATATTTTTGATCTCCTGATACATAAGGGATGATGCTCCTTCTTTTAGTAGTGAGAGTACCCAGTTAACCTTACCTAATATTGATTACCCAATTAGTTGAGGAAAGATTCATCTTCGACTTCAAAATCGATTGTGAAAAACACCTAAAAAAAAGGGGGAGAAGGTGGAGTTGTTGGTGGCTCCGGTAGGACTTTAGGTCGAGATATATGGGTGACGCCGTTGTTGAAAGTGGAAAAAAATTGTGGGAGTTGATACAAAGAAAAGGAGAAAGTGTAGAATGATTTCTTTATCATTTTTTTTGCTTTCAGCAGATTAGATTGTTGATTTTTTTTTCAATTTTTTTTATTCATCTTTTTTTGATACATAGGGGTTCAGATTTATGTATCTAGTTATTTTTGTTTCTTAAATTAATGTATGATGTCTTCGTTTTAACATTATGATACATTGCAATTTCATCATGCACCTGTTTAAATATTAGTTTTGATACATAACTTTAATTTATTGAAATGCAAATTAGATATATCTTGTTCATAGATATGTACTTGGTACATAATTATTACAAAATTTATTATCTTTTACTAGGAGATATATACACTCAAACTTATTCAATTAGAAGGTCATATATATGTAGACATTATAAAATATCATTGTTGATACATAAACACTAATATTCTTATAACAATATTCGTTTGTATCAACTCACCACTATGTTATGTATCACATGAAAAAAATGTTATTGAGAATAATAACATGTATAATGTATCTTTTATAAAACACAGTATTTTCAAACAAAATAAGATAATAGTAATGTATCATGCACTAACTTTTTAGGCATGATACATAAATTTTAATTTATACTAAATGTATCCGATACATAGCTACTGTTTTCGACTTTTTTGAATCTGTTACGATTTGGGAGAGATTTGAGAGAAGAAATTTTGAAATTTGAATTGTTTGAAGTTGTTACGATTTGGGAGAGATTGACATCAAATTGATTTGCGTGATTTGGAGAACTGACAATTAATTTTACGTTTAATTTCCTTTTTAATCTAAAATGTGAAGTTATCTAATGTATCAACTGTTATGTATCTGGATTAATATGATGTATTCGGATGACACAAATTTGAAAGGATTTTTGTAAATTGGAAAAAGGTAAGGACAAGATGTAATTTGCTTCGAAATTCCTAAAAATGTGTATCAAATTCATAACATAATGAATCAGATACATAATATTGCTTTCTTTTTACTGTGATATATTCATAACTACACTTTATTACAATAAACACAACTTTTCACGATCATGTTGTTTCAGATACATTATTATCAAAAACAAAATCATACATTATATAAATAGTGTATCTAAAACATAACATGTTGTATCAGATTCACAAATTTTTATATTTTAACAATGTGAACAAATTATTATCAATCAGAACTGTATACAAAGTTGAACAAAATTTCATTTTGAATAGTAACATTTCAATTTATTGTATCAAAAGTTCATAAGCTAACAATATATTGTAGTGTAGATTATTGTATCAAATAAAAACCTATAAATCGAAAATTATCAAACTGGAACATCAATGCATTCTTAAAAAGTTTGTTTCAACCATCTTTGGGAAATATAAATTTGTTTATCGTGACCTTGTTGTCCACAACGCCCACAACACTTTGTCTGTATTGTTAGCTTTTCATCTGATTTTTTTCCTTTGATTCCTTAATCGTCCAGGCATCCTTTTGTATCAAGATGGCAACACAATTTCTTTCAAAACAAATTCTGGAACTAACCAATCTTTCTTATCCGGCATTGGAACCATGAAACTTCATGTGTTTGCTAATGCATCTGGTTTGTAATAATCAGAGCAGTAGGGATGTAGATCAGTAACATTCTTTCTCTTTAAAATAGCAATTGTGTACGCACAAGATATCTCGTCAAGTTGAAATATCTCAAAATTACATATTTTTTTCTCAAGACAAACAATGTATAATGTCTACCTTCATACAATGAAAATATAATTTCAGAAAATACAACAACCTGCAAACATTTAAAAGTTAGCGATACATTACATGATAATTCACTACAAAGCAGCTAATGTCTCATGTATCATTCAAAAATATAGTACAGTGAACCGCAAAAAAAAAAAAGATGCATTAATCACTAATTTAATATAGAACTAATACAATAAGTATCTAATACATCTTCTTGTACACATTTTACTACATGTATCATATACACATAAACAAACTGATACAATAAATATGACAATAGACAGTAAGAAGTTTCTTAAGAGAGAAGAATCGATTAATACATGTTGTTGAGATCTGAATATAATAGCCAATAACATGTTATTTACTTATTTCTTAAAAACAAAATTGTTACGCATTCTTCATTGAAAAGATGCATATAACATTGAAAAGTCGCAACTGCGATTTTGTCAATGGAGTATGAAGGAACCGCAAAGAGATACAACTCTCACAATGATTAACACTTAGTATCCACTCAATCAATAAAACTTTTGAATTAACTGATGTCTTCAGTTGCTCCAAAATAAATCTATGTGGCAAAGAAAATTTGAACTATGTTACCTGGCAAACGTAATATCAATTTTTTCACTAGTAGCGATTTCTGGGGCGGAATCGAAAAGACCCTTACTACCACTTTTTGCACCTTCAGGCAAAGGTCGGTCAGAATCATTGTTCGACTCGCTGTCAAATTCTTTGACAGGAGAGTTGCTTCATAATTTGAATGGTTCTTCAATGAAAAGGGAGAAGAAATTTGAATTTTGAATTTTTTGGTTCCTTTACGCTATATGACTAAATCGTTGATAGTAGTCTGGAATGGAATAAAACAATTTATGAGATCTTAATTTGATTTTCAGTTTTTTTTTTTCCTTAATTAGCGCAACAGATGGATATTATTGGATCTTAATTTGATTTTCAGCTTTATTTTCCCTTAATAAGCACCACAGATGGATACATAATGTATCAACAATAATGTATCCGGATCCTTACTTATGTATCCGGAATGTCTAAAAAATATGAAATTTATGTAATTAGAAAAAGAGTAGGAATAAAAGGTAATTTCACTCTTACACTACGGTATTCTTAAAATTATACTTATGATTATGGGTTCTAGTAAGGTCCAAAGTAGGTCGGTCCATATGCATAGAAGTTTTATTGGGTTCATTTGGGACCCAAACAAGAGTCTCACTTTTCTTGGGCCTTTCACAAGAACCCACATAAATAATTAAAGAGTAACTTTCAAATATAACAAACATAAAAATCATATTTGTATGCTATAACTGTAGTTTGTATAATTGCGCTCTAGAGCAAATTTTATGTTTGATATGGCTATTAATATGTATATTTTGCTATACATATACAAAAGAAAGCAATTGTATAATTTGTTTCGGTATACATATACAAAAGAATCAATTGTATAATCTGTATTTGTATAAAGCGAGAAAGAGAGAAAGACAAAAGAAAACTGGGCAGGGAAAAATCGTATTTGTATAATCATAACTGTATAGGACGAAAATATATGCACTTGTATTTGTATATACAATTTCCTCTCGCTTTATACAAACACAAACGCAATGTATACATTTGTATTTGTATAAAGTGAGAGAGGCGAGTGAGAGTGGCGAGCGAGATCTGGGAAAGGGAAGAGAGGGGAACGAAAATATATGTATATATACAATTTTCTCTCACTTTATACAAACACAAACACATTTTATACATTTGTGTTTGTATAAAAGCGAGAGAGGCGAGGGAGACTGCCCAACGAGAACGAGAGTGGCGAGCGAGATTCACCAGGGTGAGAGGCGAAATAACAACAGTTTGCTATGGGTACAATTAAATCAAACTATGGTTATAGCATTTAATTTGAATTAATAGTTTGCTATTATATACAATTTTCTCATAATTAAATATGATATCCTTTCATAAAGCCAAACAAGATGGAAAACTAAGCAGAATAGCAACCATTTAGCCTATATTAGGTACTATAGCTATAGTTTAAGAAAATTATAATTTACGGCTACAGTTTTCTTAATTCTTGTTATTCACCTGATTTATAGAATTCGTCTGATTGTATAAATTCAGAATTTGTATAATTCGATACCTGATTGTATAAAGTCAGAATTTTGTATATACTTACCCTAACTATTTTAAAGCCGTCAATATGGGTTAGGCTCGTTGGGCCGACCTAGCCTAACCCATGATTTGATAGGGATGAGCTACGATTTTTGGAGCCCATTTAAGAAAAGGGCTTTTTAGCCCGGCCTGAATAAACCTGCCAATTTGTGGGGTTTGAGAAATATGGATAGGGCTGGTCATTGGGCCAAATAAAAATTAATTAAAAAATAAAAATAAAATAGATTATTAAAAATAACAAGAGTCTAAACTCAAAATCTGTTTAAAGTTTGAAATATTACAATTTAAATACAAATTATGTTTATCAAATATGTACTACATAAAATAAAAATTCCCTAAAATTTCTAGGGAATCACTACATAGGCCGTTGCCTATGGAATATTGTCATAGTTTTTGTGTTTTATTATGATCATTGGAAAATAATTAGGTTAATATTTCTATTTAGCTATTTATGCTTTTACTTGAAATCAAACTTAATAAATATTATAAAGATAATTTTATTTGTGTATTTGATTAACAACTAGTAACACTAACACCATGTAATATTGTCTTGTCGATATTTATGATAATATTTTTAAATTATAATTTAATTTAAAATATTATAAAAAAATATACTTTTAAGAAAAGAGTACGACTTCAGAAATTTACATACTTAGTTGGGCCAACCATTTTCTGGCCCACACAAAAAAATTTACTTGACCACAAATTTCAAAGCTCGAATGGTTGTCAGGATGGGGTAAATTTATCGATACTCTAGCTATTTGTATACGATTTATGAAAAATTCATAATAAATTACCCTCTTTGTATATTGGCAAGTGAAATATATAAACAGAGTTCTGAAAAATTCCTTAAAATGTAAAAATATAGAATTTGTATATACATACCATATTTGTATATTCGCAAACAAAATATACAAACAGGCAGAAATATGCATCCGTAGCAAACGAAGCTACAACTATGACAATTATCGAAAATATAGCTATAAAGCCATATTATGTTTATTATGTTTGTTTTTTCTCAAATTTTCTCAAACAAGATACTCCAAGTACCACTCTTTGTCAGCACAAATAAAATTACTATCCATTTGTTCTAATTATTAGTTCTCTATCTGGTTTAGCTATATTCCACTTTTATATACAGTAACTAAGTGCAAAAATAATATTCCACCTATATATATATATATATATGTCTCTACTCTCTATTTCTCATGTGTGTCCGTGTAACTCATGTGTACATCCGTGAAAATCTTATATATATATATATATATACGATATAATTTAAATATATACACCTGTTATACATCGTAACACTGATGTTTTTAGGTTGATTTCAATTTTGAACTTTGAACTCAAACCACACCCAACTTCCTATCTTCCATAAATTTTGTATATTACTTTGTTCATGTGTTTCCAATGAATTCCAACCACATCAAATCGAAAAATAACCAGCAAGAATTTTCAAAATTCGAATTGAAACTTCAAATGATTCTTTAAAGGTGGTTTCTCAATTATTCTCAAAATCAGAGGTTATTAATTATGGAGGTTCAATCAAATAGATATAAGAGAAAAACTTCTTTTATTACATAGTGATCGAGCATTAAATTCTCATAAAAAATTTAACTAATCAATCAATCGAGCTATTATAAATCTTAAAAGCACTATCACAATTATTGTTAGATTCATCCAAAAATAAAAAATCACTATCTCAAACAAATACCTTGATGGTGAAATCTCATGTACTCAACTTTGTGGTCACAACTTTTTTTTTCTTCTCTCAATACGTTACGTGTCACATGCCTCCAACAAATGAATAAATGAAGTGCATTTCCTCTTATATACTAGTAAATTTTATCTTTTACAATAAAGGAACTGTAGTACTTTTTCAACCATATTATCAAGGACATGCCAATTTTTGAATTTATCTTTTAGCTCTTGCATTTATTTAGAGAAAAGTTGTGATGGAAATTAAGCATGCTCATCCATTCATAGTAATAATGGATAGTGGGAGTACCACCTAAGGTAATACTAGTGTGGTAAGCACTCTTCCATCTTGAGAGATTTCAAATTTGAGTTTTAGGTATGAAGTTAATGTTTATAGTCGATAGAAAGTATTTTTACCCTGTATGACACTCTTTAGCACAAATTCAAATTAATCAGACCTAAAAAATGAATATCAAAAATTGAGTGGAAAACAAACAAAAATAAAGGATAGTGGGGTTTGAATGCACCAGCTTCACCAAAATGGACGATTCGTCCATCTGCTGCCATATCCACCACAATCGTAACTACTACTATTAGTACTAGTTTATCTTATTTTTATACATCCACTAACATTATTGTATAGTGTCAATTACTCTAATCAATTGCTTAGCTTCTTTTTTTGTTTTGATCTTTAGGTATGTATTTATATCAACCTTCGTATACTATAATGTAGTTTATATTATTAGGCTCACCGTGTCAAAAATTGTTTCCGAACTATACGAAATGATATACTTTTACTAGCTCTTCGTGAATAATTGAGATCATATGCACCCTCATTGTTACAACATGTCATTTATGATTTATCCTTATTATCAAATTCAACTTAATAGAACTATTAAAGAAATAAATTGATGCCACGAGTAAATTTTATTATATTCTATTTCCTCCGACTATAATATAATGGAGGGTAAAAATGTATCATTTCGTGTATTTCCGGAGTGATTTTAGGCCTTTTCTCTTTTAACTATATTGATATTAAGTTTTTGTCCATAAAATATATTTTTATCTTAAACTAGTCCAAATGGTATATGAATTTCTTAGTTCTTACATTCATTTCGATCCATATCGAAGAACTAACTTCTTCATCCGCTATTAATAATCTCTCAGACCAAGGTGAGTGATGAAGTAACCCCTACCCAATTTTATATTATTTCAATATAGCATATGGTTAGGTGAGCATATTTTGAGAAATTCAATGTTTAAACACTCAATATAATATAATTATTTTTATACCAATCATCAATATATCAGGACTCTTGAGTGACGATCCAATTATTATATATAACTTATCGATACAAGTTTATGTTGTGAAATCGATAACTAATATCTATGTCAGGATATATTAATTAATTACCTACATCTCATATTTTCTTTGTATATGAACCTGTAAACACGAAATGCTTAAGACGAAAGATACAATTAAAAAATTATATTGCCAAATTTACAAGAAGTTAAAATCTTATCAATGATTCTCATTGGTTTAAAATTATTATTGGAAATATTTATCTTAAGATATGGGTCCCAAGTGATATAAAAAAATTCAATCTTTGCGTTGTTGACAGAATAGAAAGGAAGAAAAAAACCAGTGGCTCACAGAATTCATGAGCCCATTGAATTGACTCGTGTTCCTTTCTATAAAAAGGTATATAGCAATAGGGTATCTTTTCACTTGTTTTTTTTTTTCCTTTTTTTCTCCATTTGTGTTTTTCAATAGTACAATTCTTAATATTATTACGAATATCATAAATTGAATAATGTACAGAAAAATATCAAAGAAATCAAGGACCAGACTAGAAAATATATAAATATGCAACAAAAAAATAAATGATGTCGCAAATTCATATTTTTTTCTTGTTACATATACACGCAATAACATATCTAATATAATTATTTGAATGAATTTTAAATCTTGTAATTGTTTGTTATCTAAATTCTTTTTATATATATTAAAAAAAATAATGACATAGCTAGAATCCTATATATCATCTTCTCTAAAAAGTAATTGGATCCCAATATTCTGGGCTTTGGATTTGTACCCCTCCACAGTAAATGTCTCTATTACTCTTTTCATATCTTAATTTAAGATATTCTAGCCTCTAAAAACATTTTAAAAAATAAGTAATATATTTGTGGATCTAATTTATTCATATGTCCTCCTGACATTCTTTCTTTTATTTTTTTAATTAAAAAAAAAGAAGAAAAGAACTTCTCCGATCTTCTTATGATATGGGAAATGCCTATATAGGATTTTCAATATATGTTTGTCTAGCAAAAACTAGAGATTTTGATATTTTAATGCTTTAAAAATGTTTTGTACATCTCTAATCATGATATAGGAAACATAGTCTTAGTTTTCTTTGAGTCCAACTCTAATAAACTACTTTCACATTATTTTTTATTTGATATATAAAACATCAAATAATCACACAATTTATTTCATAAACATGTGTCTTACTTGGCAAGAACATTCACTTGTGTAAACGTTAAACTCTGTAATTATTTCATTTTGTTTTTGTAGGAGTCGTTAGATATGAAGACAAGTTATATTGGGATTAATTATGTTGAAATAAGTTATTATGATATTATTTCTTATTAACTGTTTGAATTGTTGTTTTAAAAACAACATGCATTACATAGTTTTCAGAAGAGCTTGTTTGTTTACAAAAATACTCTTTCTTATTAATCAGTAGAATAAGGTTTGAGGGATCTCAACCATATTTTTGTCATTTTCATTCTTTTATTCCAGGATAACTAACTTCCACAATTATTACACCTTCTTATATTAAAAAAAAAAAAAAACTTATTCGATACTAATTACACATCCAAATTTGTTCATCATAGACTAATTAATTAGTTTTATGTTCGACCATCGATCTTGCTGATAATATGATCAACAAGTTTAGAGGTAGTGGTGGGGTCAACTAATTTTCCTTACGTAAATGAATTTGTTTTTTAATAATATCTTGGACTTAGTAAACATGAATAAAGATAAAACTCGAGATAAAAATTAAAAGAGTAGCAATCCAGGCATGGGAAAATTCCATCAAATGTTAAAAATTAAAAAGTTCAAGTGTTCCCTCCAAATGATTTGGAATCTCGAGTCAACATCTAAACCAAATGATGAGGACGTTCTACCAATATAGCATATAATTTAAGTAGATATGTCTTTTAATATATAGGTGAATAAGGTGATCACAAACATTTGACAAGTGATAGCAGATTAATAAATTTCTTTAAAATAATTTAAAACTATATTTCATAATTATAAAAGAAAATGTACGAGTCTTTCTTCCTTCTTGGTAGTATTTTATTTTTTTTCATTAAGCTTCTTGTGAGAAAAATAGTTTTAAGATATGATTATTATGAAATAATAATAATAATAATAATAATAATAATAACAACAACAACAACATATTAATACAATCTTATAAATAACATATGAGAATAATAGAATGTATGTAAAATTTACATCAATTTTATAGGATAAAAAATTATTTTTGATAGATGATAATTATGAAACAATTGTTGATAGTTGAATAGTTCCATCAACGATTGCAACAATTTTGTGGGACTACTGAATTTATCTAGACACTATTTAGTGGGACTACATTCTTTGCACCCAAAATTTCACCATTATTAAAAACTGAAAATGACAAAGGAACACTTTGCTAAAATCCACCATAGTAAAAGTACAAACTTACTCATAAAATATGTGAAAATATATTAATAGAAAAAAGAAAAGATTAAACTTATGCTCCATAGGAGCTGGTTGACTCACTGAGTTTGTATTCATTCAACCTGAATAATTGCCCAAGACCAAAAATTTATCTAGCAAAATAAATAATTATCATCAATTGCTTTTTTAATTCTCCAAATAGCTAAAATAGTTATAAAATCTTATAATCTAACAAAACGATAGCTAGTTCATTTAATGAACTCAACCATCGAACCCGGTCTGACTCCACACAGCATCTCGAACCCGGCTCAAGTCCCGACCCTTTAACGTACGGCCCACACCTTCGAACACCGAGCGAGCGTTCGAGTTCCGGCTCCTGGCAATGTATTCATGCGGTGGAACCATCTCCGAGTCATGATCATCAACACCATCGTCCGAGTCGTGCAACGACTCAACCGAGTTAACTCGATATATTTTAGACCAATCAGGGACATTAACAGGTGCTGACGTGGCCATGTGTGCCACACGTGTGGATGGCGCGTCTTGTCCGCGAAACTGGTGCAAGATCCGAGGAGATGCCGTTTTACCTGAATCATCAAAAGCCAATGACAGGCCCCCAACCTGGCGCCCGCGGCGGCTGTGGTTGTGGTCGGATTGTTGGACCGGCAGCTTACGGTTTACATATCCGTTATTACTCTCAGCGGCGGCGCGTGGACTCCACTCGCTCCTTGAATCGTGATCATCCATGTCATCAATCGTTGACCAGATATCATCTTCTCCTAGTTCTGAGGAACCGTTGACTGTTGCAGTTTCATTTCTATAGCTGGGGTAGTTTCCTAATAACATTTCACTGCGACTAGTGGCAAGTTTCCGACCCTTTGCCATTTATCATCACCTTTTTTTATTTCCCGGCGACAGGAAAGAAAGAACTCTATCTATAGACAAAATGATTACTGTGGGTTACCGGAATCTTGATTTTCCGGCGACCCAAATAAGTTTTTTTTTTTTTTAGAAAAATAAAATAAAACTGTATTATTGTGATTTAATGTTATAGCTCCATGGTGGGAAAAAAAAGGGCTATAATTAACGGAGACACAACTTGAAAGGAAGGAAGAGTATATATAATAGATATGATTAGGAGATTGAGAAATTGGTTTACATTTCATGTGAATGTGGAGTTCATTTTGTCTGCATTTCATCAATGAATTAATAACGACAAAAAGTGTATGGAGAGTATTGATGATGAGCACGAAACTTAAAACCAAAAAGAAGAATATACGAATTTTAAGTTTTTACCTAATCTATTTTATTTTGTGATAGCAGGTTAGACTAATTTATTTATTTTAATATTAAATTATGTAATATGCTGTTCGAACAATTTTCATAGACTTGGAAGTCTTTTTTAAATAATTTGCTTCTGATTTCAATATAGCTAATCAAAATTAATTAATAAGAAGAGAAAGATTGTGCGTAAAATCATCTATTCTCCTACCCCTTTTCGATGTATGAATTTCTATATTTATTCATCATATTCTTATGTCCTTTGTAAAGACTAAAATCTTATTGTGTTAAAAATTGTAGAAATGTGATAACACTCTATTAGTGAATGAAAACTTATTTTTTCTGAGGTTAATTAGTTGGAATATCTTCATAATTTAAGAAAAAAAAATAGTTGAAATTATGGTCTAGAATATGTCTAGCTATTTTTATGGCTATATAATCATTTAATTTAATTAAAAAATAGAAAAGGTGTCATTTCTTTTTGACCCCAAAGAAAAAGAAACGTGCCATCACTTAAAATAAGATAGAAAGAGTACCTATTAAAGCTTATCAAAAGTTTACCTATAGGCTATAATTACTTGATGAATTGTTTGGTTAGCAGAATAAGGTTTTGAAATATTTTATTAAATTATTTTATTCAATGTTTAATTATAAGTATTGAGGAATGCGTATTCAGTTGGAGTATTTATCGTAATGAGATAATAAAAATATTTTATGTATTTAAGTGTCCAAATGAATAGTTTTGTCACTTTTGGTCTATTGCCCGTTATTTCTTCGATGTAAGTTCAATCATTTAGGCGAAGAAGGTAAACTAATAATCTCAAACAGAATCATTTAAATTAAAATTTACAAGTAATTTTTTAAAAATATTAAAAAGTAACATACGAAAATGACACGATGATATAAAGTTATAAACATTATTTATACAGTTTTTTAAAAGAGAATTTGAGCAAAATAAAATATTGGCTGAAGTGATTGTGGGAGTGGTAACATAAACGCGCATAAGAAGGAGAGTGGAGTACACGTGCCAATTACTTGAAGGAAAAGTGTCTTGTCAGATTGAAATGATTAATGAGTATTTGAGACGGTTGGATTCTGATTGTCAGTGCTAAACTTTGCAGTAATAATAAAGTTCACTTTTTGCAAATGTCAAATGAAAAAGTTATCTTTTACCTTAATACTAAAAAGGTCACATCTGTTTATTTTAAGATGAAGATTTGGATAACTAACAACTCCATTAATATCTGTTTGCTAGTAAGTACATTTCTGGATTATATTATGTTTGGTTTAATTTTCTTCATGTCTAGAGTTCCTAAGGTAGTACTTATGCCACCTAACCCCTAGAGGATTCATTAATGAGGCACTAGCGCAATAATACCAAATTTGGTGTACATTGCAAATATTTTGAAGGACATTGCTTAGCGATAATTGATAAGTTGATAACTATGAAGTTGATAACTATGTTAAGATAACTCTCTGATAACTTAAAAGGAGTATTTTGTCACGAACTTAGAGTTTTCGCTAAGGCTCCGTGCGGCACTTGACAACTTACTCACTACTCTTTCAAGATCTTGCAAGCTCAAGCAAGCCTTTAAGACTAAGATCGCTAAGAGAATATAAAGAAAGACTTAGAAATGACAAGAGAGCATTTGGAAGAAGGCTTTTGTATTTGCTTGGAAGAATGCTTTACAAGTTGAGTGATGCCTTGCAAATGAATGACACATCTATTTATACTACCACCTAAGGGCTAAAGTGTGATTTAAATTTACTTTACAAGTCCCTAAAATATTTACACATTGGTCCCTTTCTAGAGAATTCTACATTATCTAGGACCTTTCATAGCCTTCTAAAGGATTCTAGAGTTCTCCGCAAGCCTTTCCTCAACTCTAGAATCTTTCGCCCCAATCCGAACGCGAAATCTGGATGGCAATGTGGTGGGACGTCACACGCTCCCTCACCTGATGATGCGACGACCGCGGTACATTGCTGTAGAAACTCCTGGACTTGGTCTTTAACCTGCCACAAGTCTTCATATCTCTCCCATGTGGCCTTCTCCGGAGTTTGTCCTTTCCAATGCACAAGGAACATGGTGCTGACTTGTTGACCTCGCTTTTGTTTGGCTTGGTAATCTATGATAGCCTCAATCTCCCAGTCATGCGAGGCGATGATAGTAATGCGCCGGGCGATTTGTTCTCGCCAGATCTTCCTCGCTCACGGTACGGCTGAGGACGCTGACGGAACACCGGATGAATTTTGAAGTGTAGAGGTAATTCCACCTTGTATGAGATCTTGCCTACCTTGGCAACGATCTTGAACGGACCCTCATATCTTCGTACTAAGTTTTGATGAACGCCCCTTAGTGCCTTGAACTGCCTTGGATTGAATTTCACCAGGACCATGTCGCCTTCTTTGTAGTCCGTGGGACACCGTTTGTTGTCGACAAACTTTTTCATTTTCTTCGTTGCCTTAACCAAGTAGGACTTGGCAATGTCAAGCTATTCCTCCCATCCTTTAGCAAGATGGTAGGCTCCTAAACTCTTTCCTTGGAAAGCAACCAGTAAGGAATGTAGAGTTTAGGGCTGTTGACCTGTCGCCAATTCAAGCGGTGTACGCACGGTGGACTCACTCCTTTGCAAATTGTATGAAAACAGCGCCATGTCTAGAAGTCTAGCCTAATCCTTTTGGTGCACACTGACATAGTGCCTCAGGTAGCACTCCAACAGAGGGTTGACGCATTCGGTCTTGCCGTTGGTCTGCGGGTGGAAACTTCTGGAGAAGTGAAGTTCTGTGCCAAGTATCTCGAACAGCTCCCTCTAAAGGTTCTCGGTAAAGCGATGGTCTCGGTCGCTAATGATATGTTTGGGCAGCCGCCAATATTGCACCACATTCTTGAAGAACAATCGAGCAGTCTCCTTTGCGATGCAACCTTGCTTTTGCTTTTGCTCTAATAGTCCTCCTAATTGCTTTTGCTCCACCTTGTCTTATTGGCACACAAGACAAGTTTGCACATAGCACTCGATATCATCCCGCATACGCGGCCAGAAATAGATAACCTCTATTAGCGCCCTCGTTCGTCACTGCCTCGGATGCCCAGCCCATGGTGTATTGTGGCTTTACTTAATGATTCGCCGCCTGATAGACCCGAACTTGGGCACATAGACCCTTCGACCAGATGTGAGTAAAAGGCCATCTTCCACCCAAAAACACATTGTCTTGCGTTGGGCGGCTAACTCTATCAGCTTCTTGGCCTCAGAATCATGTTGCATGTCATCCTTGATTGCATCTTGAATATCACAATAGGCCGTCGTAATGGCAGCAAGTTCGGCCTTTCTACTTAGCGCATCAGCAACAACATTGCCTCTTCCTGGCTTGTACTCCAAGACGTAGTCAAATTCAACTAGAAAATCCTACCACCTAGCTTACTTCGGGGTGATATTCTTTTGTGACTGAAAGTAGCTAGTGGCCACATTGTCCGTCTTGACCACGTACTTGGAGCCTAGTAGGTAGTGTCTACACGTGTGCAGGCAATGTATGATGGCCGTTATTTCTTTCTTCTGCACCGTGTAGCGCCATTCGGTCTCATTCAATTTACGGCTCTCGAATGTTATTGGGTGTCTATTCTGCATTAAGACTCCCCTAATGGCAAAATCGAAAGCATCTGTATGCACTTCGAAGGTTTGTTGAAAAGTCGGACAGCGTTAAGACCGGCTGTTCCGTTACCGCAACCTTGAGACCTTCGTAGGCTTGCTGGAACTCCTCGCTCCAAACATACGGCTTATTATTCTTCAATAACTAGGTCAGCGGAGCGGCCTTAACGGAGTAGCCACTTATGAACTTGTGGTAATAGTTTACAAGTCCAAGGAACGATCATAGCTCGGTCATTTTAGTGGGCACCTCCCACTCTTGGATCACCCAGATTTTAGCCTCGTACATCCGTAGTTCACCTTGGCTGATGATATGGCCCAAGAAGTGCACCTCATGTTGGGCAAACTCGTACTTCCCCCGCTTGATGTATAGTTTGTTCTCCCGTAAGACTTGGAAGACCTTCCTCAGATGCTCCACGTACTCCTCCAAGGTGTTACTATAGATGACTATGTCATCCAAGTACATCATTAGGAATTGATCCAAGTAAGGATGAAAGATCTTGTTCATCAGCGTGCAAAAGGTGGAGGGTGCATTGGTTAAGCCAAAAGGCATCACCAACAACTCGTACGCTTCGTATCTGGTCACGCACGCTGTCTTTGGCTCATCCCCCTCTGCAATGCTCACATAGTAGTAGCCTTTTCGGAGGTCCACCTTAGTGAAGTACTTGGCCTACCCAAGCTATTAAACAAATCTGTAATGAGCGGGATAAGATATTTGTTCTTAATAGTTACCTTATTGAGAGCCTGGTAGTCGATGCATAAGCACAATGATCCGTCTTTCTTCTTTTGGAATAGATATTTGTTCTTAATAGTTACTCCGGCTTGTGGGAGTTGTGTTGCTTAGGGTGTGTTTGCTGCTCCTTGACTAGGCCATGATCTCCCCCACATTTGGCATGACTACTCCTTGCATCTTTACCCTTTGCCTTGTCATGTCGTTCATGCTTAAAGTGGTTCAAGGACTCGACCTGTGTGATGGCCTCGTCAATGGTCTTGACTTGTCGCCGCTCTAACTCTGTCTTGGTCCAATTTTGCAGTCCGTCCATGAAGTGGAACAACATGTCTTTATCCGTGAGATTGGGAATCTGAAGCGTTAAAGTTGTGAACCCTTTCACGTACGCGCGAATGCTACCCGTTTGCTTCAATTTGATAAACTTGCATTTAACCTCATATATGACGTTGTTAGGGAAGAAGGATTTCTTGAATTCCTCGCGGAATTGCTCCCACGTGTTGATTGGGCATGTCCACTTCCCTATCTCGGCTTTCTTCCATCTCCATCATAGCATGGCCATCTCCGAAAGATACAACACGGTAGTGTTGATCTTGCTCTCGTCACTCTTTACCTGACTACACTTGAAGTAATTCTCCAAGTGCCACAAGAGGTTCTCCACCTCTTGAGCATCACGGATGCCTTTGAATATAGGTAGCTTGGGATCCTCGACCTTAGCCTCCCTATCACGGTCGGTTGACATCGAACCTCTAGCTTCCACACCTTCCTTGAGTGCTTTCATCTCGGCCTTCATGGTCTCAATTGTGTTTAGCGCCTCCATGAGTGGGCACTCTAAGGAAGTGATGGCCTCCTTCATCTCAAACTCAGCCCGCTGACGTCCCTCCAACTCCTTACGGATGTTTTCGGTTTCCTCAAGGGTGAAGTCTTCAAGAGTTTTGAACTTACCGTTGGCCACATTCATGCGCCGACCTAATATCTCCACGGCCTGCCTCGCCACTTCAACCCTTGCGACCTATCTTCTCCAGTGGTGACGTCGATGGCCTCCTCGCCAAGTTCATCGTCACTTGCTTCAGTAGTTGAATGTGGACGGGATGTTAGCGCCTCACTCAGAGTGGGGTCGAGCAATATTTCCTCATTACTCTTTTGGTGCTTCTTTCCCTTGCGGTTTTTCTTTCCACCATTTGAACGGATGTTGGTGGTAACGGCGTTTGTGTCTCCTTCGTTGGCCATTCTCTTAGTATCAAACCTCGCTCTAATACCACGTTGTCATGGACTTAGAGTTTTCGCTAAAGCTCCGTGCGGCGCTTGACAACTTACTCACTACTCTTTCAAGATCTTGCAAGCCTTTAAGACTAAGATTGCTAAGAGAATGTAAAGAAAGACTTAGAAAGGACAAGAAAGCTTTTGGAAGAAGACATTTGTATTTGCTTGGAAGAATGCTTTACAAGTTGAGTGATGCTTTGCAAACGAATGACACCTCTATTTATACTATCACCTAAGGGCTAAAGTGTAATTGAAAATTACTTTACAAGTCCTTAAGATATTTACACATTGGTCCCTTTCTAGAGAATTCTACATTATCTAGGACCTTCCATAGCCTTCTAAAGGATTCTAGAGTTCTCCGGAAGCCTCTACTCAACTCTAGAATCTTCCGCCCCTATCCGGACGCGAAATCTGGCTGGCAAAGTGGCGGGACGTGACAATTTGCCACTATTATTTTACTTCTTTCGTTTATTTTTATTTGTTCAATATTAACTTAACATATGTTATGACTCATTATTCTGGAGTAAGTATCGATCGAGTGTGGATAATTTTTTACCTAATTGGCATTCATTTGTTGCTCGTTATTATGTATACTTTCCCCATTTTATTATATTATACATGACATATATTAGTTTGAGAGCGAAAGATTTGCTTTACCATTATTTTTTTTTATGAATCATTAAAAAAGTTATTTATGTATTAAAAGTCAATTTTGGAGTGGTTCTTTTCATCTAATTTCTAATGATGTATTTTATATATTGTTTAAAAATAAATAATTTGATATCCAAAATGAAATTAAAAATAACAAGATTCAAACCCTTGTATGTACTCCGAAACCCTTTGTTATTTTGACAGGGAGAGAGTACTGCTACATATGGTGACAAGTTATACCAAGAGAATTATTTTACATCTGACTAATCCTTAATTTGTTATTTCTTCAATTATAAAAATATTTACCGTCAGTATATATATATATATATATTGTTTGTTACAAAAATGTATTTGAACTCAAACATAATAATCCTTCATTATTTAATTTCATGTTTAAACAAATTAGAGCAAGAGCTCAAAAATCGTGGAGACACCATATAGCTAGTCCTTATGATTGATATAGAGATTGTTAGGCTTTATTTTTTTTTAAAAAAAATAGCTTTTAAGTTAAAAAAAAAAAATAGTAAAGGGAGACTTATTTTTGGTTTTAAAATTTTTAAAAGTAATTTTTAACTTATTTTAAACTATTTTTAATTTTGTCAAATACTTTCAGAAACTATAAGTAAATTAAAAATAGATTTAATCAACTTTTAAATCAATCCAAACAGGCTCATAGTCATCCTCGGCCGGTCTGCCTTCTCTAATCATTTAAAATGTGTTTAATTAGCTTTGGAGCAAATTATTGTATGAGAGCAATGTGATTGATTTGTTGTTCTAATCGTACAATTATTTTACCTGTGCATTAATTTTTGTTACATATATATATATAAGTTCTTTACGTCATATGTAATTTGTTGGAGGTGATTCAGATTTGAATATGATAATTTCAACCTTTTTAAATATGTTCTTTATCGTCCTACCTAACTCATCGATTACATACTACATCTTCTTCTGCATTTGGTATATAACATCGCTACAACAAATAAAAGATTTTGCAACGTTTGATATTTAGCGACAATAATATATGTGATGATATATTATATTTAGTAACAATAATTAATATGATTATTTATAACCAATATTTTATATAAATACCACTAAAAATGTTACCAACTGTGAATATAATGACATTAAATCAATTGTCTCTAACAATAAATATTATAAGTAAAATAATAATCTATTATTATTAAATGTCTCCGGTACATGAACCCCAAATTGTATATTGAAAGGTTTCTAATAACTTTAATTTTTTTTTTCTTGGATAATGCTAAATGACTAGAAAATTTGATCAGAAATTTAAAAAGTTTGTAATATACTTTTTATTTTAAAATAAACTAATCTTTTTTCACTTTTTAATTAAAAAATATTAAAGTTAAAAAAGATAAAAATATTTAAAAAGGTACAATAACATAATATGAAATACGTTATTTTATCGTTCTGACCAAATTTTCTGGCCAAAAAGAATTTTTCCTCTTTTCTTATCCAGTGTGTAAAAATCTTATAAACGACAATAATATTGGGGCAAGTTATGTCATTCATTAAGTGAGAAGTTGTAAGCAAAACTTAAAGTCTTGTACATTTCACTTTCAAGAAATTAATTTTTGTCCTCAAGTATGATAAGGTTTCCCTAAAATTTGGACTCTTTGATTTCTGGACCAAATACCAAACCAATGAATCATCAATTTAATATTTAATTTCCTCCGTTTCAATTGTTTATTTTATTTTATTTCATTCTATTTAAAAAAGAATGTTTTTTTTTTCTTTGACTCTAACTTTTCACATTATATATATAAAACTATAAAGATTAGATGATATTTTGGTGCATTTTATATATCTTTAGATTAATTCACAATAATTTATTCTCAAATTACTTTCTTAAACTTCATATTAAATCAAAATTAGACAAATAAATTGAAAATATATAAGAAATATGCTCTTTGTCCCATTCTATGTGACACCATTGAAAGAAAAAAAAAGAAATAATTTTGAAATTTGTGGTCTAAAACAATTTTTAAATATTTTCTATCATGGAGAATCATTTCATTAAGGCTAAAAAGAGAATTTTAAAGTTAAATTGTTTTAAAATATAATAAGGTGACATTCTTTTTGGGATAAACTAAAATGGAAAGAGTGTCAGATAAAATGGGATAGAAGGAATAACAAATAAAGTGTAAATTTTATCATGACGCTCATATTAATTGATGTAGATTTTTTAATAGACTTAAACATAATTTAGAATAAATAATTAATGTTAAAAGTTAAAAGTTAAAATAAAAAACTTCTTTCATTTGGTAAGTTAAAATGAACGAATAAAAATGAACGAAGGGAGTGCATAAAATTAAAGCTTCACAACTTATATAATAAAGACTAAAGAGCATATTGAACGGTTGAGAAGTGTTTGGATATATATACAATAGAGGACACAAAATGGAACCCCACAAAGAAATTGTTTTTAAAGAAATAAACAAAAAACGTTATCATCATCATCATCCAACACTAATAACATATAGGACCCCCTAATTTGTTACAAAAAAATGTGACTTTTGAGAGTTTAATTTCTTCTTAATTAATTAATTGATCATTTGAGGTAGTTATTTGTTAACATCTCTCTTCAAATAATTTTTTTATAGTTGATGTTACGGTTAATGAAATTGGTGGCAAGAAGAGGCTGATCTAAAATATAAATTTAAAGAAAATAATAGTCTTTCGTCTTTTTTGTAATATGTGTGCTAACATAAACTTGAATTAAGATATTTATTGCTTAAAATAATATAATTGCTTTCATGATTTTGACCATGGAGAAGTAAGGAATTTTAATAATGAGATTCGAATAATGAAATATAACATATTCAAGAATTGAAACTTGCAATCCAAAAGAATTTTTAAGGTCTATGTTTGTGGCTACACTAATCGAAATCATGATATGATAACATTTAGTAATAAATCTCCAAACAAAGTAAATTGGGTTTTTTTGCACTTAAACTTCTTCCACCTTTTATCATCTTCAAGCGTTTTAATTCGCTCTACACTTTAAAAGTCCTTGTATCTTTAAATTCTTGATTTGTTACAAAGATAAGTTCACACACTACTGATGATACATACAAATGATTATTTATATCTCCGATCGATGTATCATTTTTCGACAAATAAATATATATGTATAGTACGCTCTTACTCATAAGATTTTTCAGAGACTAGCTCAAAGTGATTGAACATCATCAAGAGTACTACTTGTCTAGACCCACATGAACCTGTTGGGTTCAGCTAAGGTGGGTGGGGGGTCGACCCATTTTTTTAATTTTTTTTTTTTACTACACCTCAAAAATGCCAAGTTGATGGTGTTAGGCATGACAAAAGTATCCTATGCTGGGGTTGGGCTGTACACTGTTCATAGTGCTAAAATGGACCCTTTTTTTATACATGGTAGATTTGATTTATTGTGCTTTCTCCAGTAAGTACTGTATTTTGCTCTAGTTGCATGGGCCTCATCCCTCATTTACACCTTTTTCTTTTTTGTGATTTCATACAAGTCACCCATCTTTTCATATTTTCATAACCTCCTAAGTCCTAAAGTTTTGAAAAATTTTAATATGGTTGAGGCCCAACCAACAATAGTTATGTGAGGCTCCATTCAATTTTTGACACTTGGATTTGTGGGCCCCATTTTAACACCACACACTCTCTCACCTTATTTTCTCAAATTTCCCCCTTTTCCCTCCAAAATATTTTAGCTCCTTGTTCAATATTCCTCTCTTTTTCACAGTTTTTTTTAATTCTTTGTGCTCTTTATTAATTAGTAACTTGATTAGCTCTTTCTTTCTCATTAATCATTTCTGTCCCTCAACTAAATCAATTTAAAAAATTGCCACCTCTCTACCAATTCAACTAAAATATAATTATTCCTCGTAGCCTTAGAAAAAACAATCTTTTAAATTTTTTATTTTACATCTCAAAAAATTGAATCAAATTCCTAGGATACCTTTAAAAGATAAATTTTGAATGACAAATTCACACACACTTTATATTTGTATTAAGAAGTATTCACTGAATATCGAAAACAGAAAAAAAATAAAAATTTAGTCAAATTGAATATTTCTTTTACTTCAATTTATTTTCTTTTTATTTTTAAAAAATTTGACATAATCAGTTTTGGTTTCAAAGTAAAAATAAATCGAAAACCACCAAACTGATTATAAAAATAGCTCCCTCTTTAAATATATATATATATATATAGTGTGTGTGTGTGTGTATGTTGTGTAAAATTAAATTTTTACTCTTTTTATTTGTAATCTAGTTACCTTTTTATAAATTTAATTCTATTTTTTCACTTTCCAGTTTGATTTGTAATTTTATTATGATGACTTTAAAAATTGATTTTATGTTCAAAATCACTTGTTTTTAGTCCTTTAATTATTCATTATTAGTTAATTCAATTGTCATCAATCAGAACTAAATTTTTTTTAAAAAATTATACCGAAAAAAAGTTCACCAATGAGTAAGTGAAAGCATACTTATAAGTATTCTAAAATCACTCGTTCTTCAATTTTTTTTAGAAATATTTTGTACTTGGTGTTGCACTTATTATTGAAATTTAAGTTAAAAGTCTAAAAAAAATCAACCAAAAAAATATATAAATCAAGAAAAGAAGACTATAATTATAATGGAGTTCAATTTTTTAATCATATTAGCAATCACGGAAAAAAAGGCTAAAACTTGAATTGATATTAATTTACATATTTCTATTTGACTTTTGGAAAATAAAAATTTAAGACTATTAAAAAAAGAGAGAGGTAAAATACTTATTATGAGGAAAAGGGAGGAATTTGAAAATAAGAAGGTGAGAGAGTGTGTGGTGTTAAAATGGGGACCACAAATTCAAGTGTCAAAAATTGAATAAAGCATCACACAACTATTGTTGGTTGAGCCTCAACCATATTAAAATTTTTCCTAAAGTTCATAATTAATTGTCCCTACGCGAGCGTGTTAGCAGTGGCGAAATCAAAAATTTCATTCAGAGTGTTTAAGATTTAAAATATATGTGTAAAAAATAATTTCTAGCTTATATGCTTCGTATAATTTTCTCTTTATATATATTATAATATTTTAATAAAGGTTATCCGACTAACCACCTTAAACTATGTGCTACACCTTTGATGTTTGGGATTGAAATAATATATATGACATAATCATGCAAAAGTTAATAATTATATTTTTTGAATGAAGATAAATTAAACCAAGAAAAGTATACTAAAATATGTATAAGAATGTGATTTGGTCTATTGGTTTATATTTAGGAAAACTAATGTAAAAACCACATAGAAATTAACAATCTCCTCCTAAATAAAACCTTTTTAATGACTATAATGTGGATGCTAAATAATTTTATTTTAACAATTACATTATAAATGCTATTGTGTTGTGTATGAAAAAGAAAAAGTTTTCTACTTATAAAAGTCAAAAACTTTTCTGACAACTTTGGATATTGTTTTCCTACCTGAAAAGAGGAAAAAACTTTTGTTCCTGATAGAATAGCTTTGTTAGTATTACTATCTAATTTCCCATATTACTAGGAAATGATTTTCTACAATAATTTCAAGATTATCATCAAACAATCTACTTGATAAGTCTAAAAACAGTCCCAAGAAAACAATATCCTTATATTCTAGAAAAAGATAAAGGAATTTTAAAGAAAAAAAATTTAGAAAATCTAAAGAAAATATCCTGTAAATGCCTTAATCTAGAACAGTTTAAAGAAATTTTACAAAAATCTTATGTTGAAAAATCCTTAGCAATTTTAACCCTTAAAGATCCCAGTATCGTCTTTAGGGTAAAACCAATGCTTTACAATGAAGGCGATAAAATTGAGTTCAAGATTCAACTCAAAGAATTAATTAATCTTAGGTTAATTAAAATGAGTAAAAACCCTCATAGTAGCCCAGCATTTATGGTAAGAAACCATGCTGAAATAAAAAGAGGAAAAACTCGAATGGTCGTAAATTATAAATAACTAAACAAAAACTGTATTTTTGATGGGTATTTTATCCCTTATAAAAACAATCTTATAAACTTGGCAAAAGGAAAAACCTATCAAAGTTTGATTGCAAAAGTGGGTTTTGGCAATAAAATTAGCAGAAGATTTCATCCCATTAACAGTATTCAGTACACCCAATGGACATTATGAATGGATGGTAATGTCTTTCGGGTTAAAAAATGCCCCTCAAATCTTTCAAAGAAAAATTGATAAAATATTTTACGAAAAGGAATTTTTAATTGTTTATATAGATGATGTATTAATATGTTCTAACACAAATCAAGAACATTTAACCCATCTGAAAATATTTTCGAAAATATGTTTAAAAAATGGCATTATTCTGAGCCAAAAAAAGGCAGAAATAAACAAAAATAAAATAGAATTCTTAGGAATGATTATATCAAAAAATGAAATAGAACTACAAACTTACATCTCAAAAAAAATTGTAGAATTTCCTGATAAATTAGCAACAAAACAGGAAATACAGCGATTCCTAGGATGTCTCAATTATGCAGGTGAATTCATCCCAGATCTAGCAAAGAAAAGAAATATTTTACAAATATTAATTAGAAAGTCTAATAGAATTGGATGGACTGATGAACACACTCAGTGTATAAAAGAAATAAAAAAGGAGTGTTCTAAGTTACCAAAGCTTAGATTACCAGATGAAAATGATAAATTGGTATTACAAATAGATGCCTCAGATTATCATTGGGGAGCGTTGTTACAAATAGATTTAAATGAAATCTGTAGATACACTAGTGGTACCTTCAATGAAGCAGAAACAAGGTAATTCACAAATGAAAAAATAATTGTTAGCAATTGTCCGAGGAATTAGAAAATTTTCAACTTTTCTTTTACCTAAATAGTTTATTATTAGAACTGATAACACGCAGGTATCAGGACTAATATCCAACAGATTTCTATCAGAACCACGGTATAAAATATTACATAGATGACAGGTTTTGTTATTATTTTATTCTTTTAAAATTAAGCATATTAAAGGAATAAATAACTCTCTTGTAGATTTTCTCTAAAGAAACGTCCAATATAGAAAATAGAACAAAAATTCTTGTTGACAGAATATTTGAAAATATGCAACAAGTGGAATAGTTAATTGACGACAAAAGCCATAAATTATTCAATATTTGAGATGAATTAGCCAGCTTGTCCGAACAAGCAAGAAAGATGCAGTATGAGATAAATCAGCTCAGCACAGAGCAAGCTGAAAACATGAATGAATTCTTGTTATTATGTGAACACTTGGATACATGTCCAAAAAGGAATTTCAATCCTAAAGGAAATTTTAATCCCAACAAAATGACAGGAGATGTCTCATTAGCACCTAGTGCAAAAAACATCTCATTAGTAAGCATAGATATGCCAAAACTTGAGTCCAAGGACAAAGGTAAAAGTCGAGCAGAATTAAAAGATGCTAGTTCTTCGAAGGAAGAAAAGAGCACAACCTCACCCAAAGATGAAAAATTTAGCTCTGCGAAACCAGATAGTAATACTAACAAAGTTGTTCCATCAGGAATCAAAGCTTTTTCCTCTATTCAGGTAGGAAAACAACATCCAAAGGAATAAGAATATCTGACCTTCACAAGATAGATATACAATCTCCAGAAGAAAGTGGAGAAACCTTCGGAATCCTAGGAACTACTAGTCTGTTTCCAAGAATTTTGATATTTCCGAATGGATCACCGAGTTTCACGGCTCAATTATTTGAATTTGGATACATAGATTGAGTTTATGCTAAATCAAATTTACTGAAAATATCTAAATTACCATCACAACTGGTAGAATCAGTAAGACAATATGCTGAAGGTGACGAAGTTTATTTCCGATTCTTTAGTATAGCCATGGAAAGTAAAGATTTACACTTATATTTCCCAACCAGTAATTATATTACGGTGGAAAAATTAAAGGACTTCAATGTCAAAGCAACAGGTGTAGATAAGAAACTACCGCATCTAAATAAAAAATGGATGCAAACCAGAAGAGCCTTGGGATTTAAAGCCTTATATTTTATTCTCAAAAGATTCTTTAATGAAGTTTATCAGGTCATAGACAAAAATTCAAATTAGATTTTAATGACAAAAGAGAAGTCCAAATCCAAAATACTAAAGGAAAAGATCCTTGATTTCGAGCTTCATAAATTCGAAGCAACTGAAGAAACATGGAAGCTTACCTGCAAGTTTCTAGATCAAAAACACTCAGACAAAGATGAGTAAGAATAAAGAAGACAGGACAGTAGTAAAGATAGCAGCGATATAGACAATCAGGATAGACAAAAATAAAACTTAAGCACTTACGTCATGAAGAAAGAGTAACTCTAGTTGAAACATTATTGAAGGACAGAAAAAATAAATTATACAATTTTAAGGGTGACCCGATAAAAAGAAAAATTATAATGAGGTCCCTCCTTATATCGATAAAAGGAGAAGACTTAATCACAAAAGGTAGACTACATTTTCTCAAAAACAACCATTAGAGAAAAAATGTTAGGTACCTTAGAGAAAAGAGAGTAACTCTTCCCATCTGGGAAAAGTACTTTTATATTAAAGAGTGAATGTAAAATAGTGTGTAAGGTCACTCTTATGTAACAATATTATGGAATAAAGAGTTTTTGTTTGAATATATCTCTAGAAAAACTCATAAGTGAAGGTTGCGATCTTCTGCCCAACAAGTGAACAACAATAATAGACATTGAAAGACGTAAGGTCATGAAAGGCAAAAGTTGTGTAGCACTTTAGGGAGAACTGCTAAGGCGGTGATACAACTATTTGACGAACAAGAAGAGAGAGATATACACACACAAACTCTATATTCTTTAATGTTGTTATCATAAGAATTGACCATATATTTGTTTTAAGTTTTACTCTGAAATATAAAGTACTGAGTGCCTATAGGGAATCAAAATACTATCATGTTTGTAAGAATCAAGCACAACACATCATTCATGCTAATAGCATAAAATGAAAAATATTCAATATCATTTACACTTATTAAGAAAAAAAGAATTGAAACATCGCATATCTCTATACAACCTGGACAAATCTATACAAGATTTAGAAAAGGTTTTTTTATCTGTAAGCCTAAAATCTATAAAATTGATTGTAGCAATCCATGAGATAAAAATGATAAGAATACATGAGTATTTTGAATACAAAAATGCAAAATGTATATTAAAAAGAAATTACTTTTATACTGCATAAAAAATGCTTAAAAATAATTAATGCACACAAATTCCGCATACCATATATTAAAATACATTATAGCCCCTATATTAGTATCAGAGCTAGATAATTAAACTTATATGGTATTTAGAAGAAAAATCCTTAGTAACTATACTAAAGGTAATCAACTTAAACAAAGATCTAAAATATAAAATCATACAACTAATTATTCTTGAAAAATTTGAAGAAGAATTTTCAATACATGACTATTCAGAAATAGTAATAAATAATACGAATACATGTGATTATTATTTATATGAATAAAATGACAGATCAAGAATTTTTAGAATTAATTAAACATATAACACTTTTGCAAATACCTGCAAAAAACCTTTAGAATCACAAAAGAAAACCTTATTCAGACTTAAAATGGAAGTAAATAAACTAGAAGCTAAACTCAGTCTAAAACCCGAAACAAGCTCGAAATGAGCTTAAAAGAAGTCATAGATATATTCTAATAGAAAATCATAAGCAAATAGCCTTAAGACTAAAATTAATAGAAATAGAAATAAAATCTATTAAAGAAAATATTCCTGGAAAAATTACAAATCTAATAGAAAAAACAGAAAAATTTGACAAAAGAGTAAGTCAAAAATACATAAATGAACTTTTTAGCAGACAAATTTTCTAGTAAAAATTCATATCAAAAGGGTAGTCTTGATGAAAAACTTATTCAAGAATTTTTGAAGAAACAAAAAAGTGACGAACTAGAACAAATCTAGTAAAGAGACTCTAGAAGAGAAAAATGAAATAGAACAAATCAAAACGGGAAAAAACACTGATCAAAAAAATGAATGAACTAGACAAACTAGTTTATGCTTTAGAATACCTTGATCTTACAGATCAAAAACTAAAAGTTCTAACAAACAAAGGAAATACAGGAGGACCCCAAGGAAATTTTGTTACAGGGGAATGATCAAACACCTTAAAAGAATAATTAGAACTAGAAAATATAGAAAGAAACTTTGTACCTAAAGCAAAAAGAAGTAAAAACTTCATGAGTCAATATCATAATAACAATAAATCCAAAATACATGCCAAGCAGACTCCCAACAAGAGATGTAGGAACAACCCAATTTCTAGGCACAAAACATATTTTTTTTCTTCCTACTTGGAAAAGGAGTTAATTACACAGAAGAAGAAAAATACATCATTGCGATAAACTCTTTCACTAATAAATTAAGCAATTGGCATACTGAATTATCAAATGATGCGGAAGAAATCATCAAAAATTAAAAAATAGAAGGATTTAAAAAATTCATTCAAGAAGGAATAAGAAACCTTGTACAGTTCGTAGGAAATGAATTCCTAGGTGGCGAAGAAAGCGCACCTCTAAATAGGGAAAAATTACGAATAATAGTAAAAGAACAATTAGAAAAATTGCAAATCTGCTAAATGAGTTATATTCAAGAATACACATGTGAATTCGAAGAATATTACTATAAAATATTTGATAGCAGCAAAGAAATGCTACAATACTTTGAAAAATATTTTCGAAAATTGTCAGGCTTTTGAGCTAAATACTTTAGAGAAGAATATGAAAAGGAAAAATTGAAGGAGATACTCTTGGACAAAGAATATCTTTCTTAAACAATAGGCTTGGACAACTTTGTATGGCTAATAACGTACAGAGAAAATCTAAAAGAATCAACACCCAAATATATTGCCTAGATACAAATACAGCAACCCAATGGGGATGTAATAATAGATCTTATAAAAAAAAAAGAATCAGAAAGGATTAATCAAAAGAAAAAATATTTGAAGAAAAAACTATGTACCAAAAATATGGTATTATAGAAAGAAAAATAATTTTAAAAGAACAAAAACTGCAGATAAATGTAAATGCTATAATTGTGGAGAAGAAGGACACAAAAGTTACGAATGTAACAAAAAAAGTGTAAAAATAAAAAAAATTAATAGGTAAGAAATTGATTCAGATCTAGAATCAGTAACATCAATAAGGAGCGATGACTTCTGTGAAGAACTATATGAAGAATATTCAACTAGCACAGAAGAGGAATATGATTAAATGAATCAAGAAATACAAGAAAAAGAAAAAGACGATTCAGTACAAATTCTAGAAACTGAAGACGATCAAAGGGGATATGCCCTAAAAGCAACATTTGATGGAGTTATTAAAGAAAATCCAAGGATTACAACTTAATCTCAAAACCGAAGATAATATCTTCAACAGAATGCATAGAATGTTTGCAATAAATAAAATTTTCTATCACGAATATCAAGAGATAGAAAAGGTAATAGAAATCACCCAAACAACAGAAAGACATAAGTTAAATCTTTTAACCAAACTAATGATCGAACAGATCCTAAGAAAAATTTTCTTAAAGAAAAAGAAAGAAAATGAATTATGTTCATTAGGAGGAATCCAAATCTTAGTCAAATCAACTTTTAAATAAGGGATCAATTGCCCTATTGCCATCAACCTTTCAGATGAAAGATTCATTAACGCCAGAGAAGGAAATCTTGGTATAGTTGAAGGCAACTTAGCGTATACCAAACTTCTATTTACATAATATCTCAAGTACTGTATCTCACTTAAAGATGCAGACTTTAATGATGCTTTAAGCTTAAATTTTCATGTCAAAAGAAACGACCTATTTAAACCAGGTAACCATATCATGAGCATTTATTGCCAAGCTCTATATACAGTTACAAACTCTAATTATGGCAGCATCTACAAAAATATAGGAATGGTCGAAATAGATCAAGAATGTATAGGAATAGCGAGAATTATTGAAGCAGAAATTCAACAAGCACAAATTTCAGAAGAATATGAAATTCGTTTTGAAAAAACACTAGAAATAGAAAGTTACAGTAATAATTCTAGATTCTCATTAGAATATGGAAAAAATTTCATAAGAAAAAGCTAGTCGCATAGATTGCAGGAAGAATCTTTAATGGAACAAAATGGATAAAATAAGAAATCCTTATACAAACTGGTGTCACAGCCAACCATGTCAAAGACATTATCTTAGAAGGATTGCCAATATACGAAGGAACTCCTTATACGTATAAAACTTTTGAAGGAAACAACTATCGTTGTATAAAAATGGTAGAATGACCAGTACAACTAGGTACAATCAGAATAACCGTCCCTTGCTACATTACAAATCACGAAAGTGATCACAACCGAATCTTAGGAAACCTGTTCCTTAACAGTCAAAATGACTATAGTATAGGAAAAGAAGGAATAGAACTAAGTTACAAAAACGAAACTTGTTTGTTAAAATTCCTTAGAAAAATGGGAGAAGAATCAGGAAAAAATAATTTTAACCCTTAAAGATCCCAGTATCATCATTAGGGTAAAACTAATGTTTTACAATGAAGACGATAAAATTGAGTTCAAGATTCAACTCAAAGAATTAATTAATCTTAGGTTAATTAGAATGAGTAAAAACCCTCATAGTAGCCCAACATTTATGGTAAGAAACCATGCTGAAATAAAAAGAGAAAAAACTCGAATGGTCGTAAACTATAAAGAACTAAACAAAAACTATATTTTCGATGTGTATTTTATCCCTAATAAAAACAATCTTATGAACTTGGCAAAAGGAAAACATTGAAGGAGATACTCTTGAACAAAGAATATTTTTCTTAAACAATACGTTTGGACAACTTTGTATGACTCATAACGTACAAAGAAAAGCTAAAAGAATCAACACCCAAATATATTGCCTAGACACAAATACAGCAACCCATTGAGGATGTAATGATAGATCCTATAAAAAAAAAAGAATCAGAAAGGATTAATCAAAAGAAAAAATATTTCAAGAAAAAACTATGTACCAAAAAAATGGTATTATAGAAAGAAAAATAATTTTAAAAGAACAAAAGTTGCAGATAAATGTAAATGTTATAACTGTGGAGAAGAAGGACACAAAAGTTACGAATGTAACAAAAAAAGAGTAAAAATATCAAAAAATTGATAGACAAGAAATTGATTCAGATTAGTAACATCAATAAGGAGCGATGATTTCTATGAAGAATATTCAGCTAGCACAGAAGAGGAATTTGATTAAATGAATCAAGAAATACAAGAAAAAGGAAAAGACAATTCAGTACAAATTCTAGAAACTGAAGAAGATCAGAGGGGATATGCCCTAAAAGCAACATTCGATGGAGTTATTAAAGAAAATCCAAGGATTACAACTCAATCTCAAAACCGAAGATAACATCTTCAACAAAATGCAAAGAATGTTTGCAAGAAATAAAATTTTCTATCACGAATATCAAGAGATAGAAAAGGTAATAGAAATCACTCAAACAACAAGAAGACATAAGTTAAATCTTTTAACCAAACCAATGATCGAACAAATCCTAAGAAAAAATTCCTGAAAGAAAAAGAAAGAAAATGAATTATGTTCATTTAGGAGGAATCCAAATTTTAGTCAAATCAAATTTTAAAGAATTTAGTATCATAGTTGGTTATTTCTATGAAGACTGATACTCTAAAAGTTGTTTCTTTAGGCATTTTATACCCTTGAAATGAAACAAGTTTCTTTTTTGTAACTTAGTTCTATTCCTTCTTTTCCTATACTATAGTTATTTAGACTTTTAAGGAACAAGTTTTCTAAGATTAGGTTGTGATCACTTTCGTGATTTGTAATGTAGCAAGGGGCAGTTATTTTGATTGTATCTAGTTGTATTGGTCATTCTACCATTTTTATACAACTATAGTTGTTTCCTTGAAAGATTTTATACGTATAAGGAGTTGCTTCGTATATTGGCAATCCTTCTAAGATAATGCCTTTCACATGGTTTAGCTATGGCACCAATTTGTATAAGAATTTCTTGTTTTATTTATTCTGTTTCATTAAAGATTATTCCTGCAATCTTTGTAATGTTAGATGTTTTATATACATATATATGTGTTTTTGTGTGTGTGTGTGAAAGAGTTCTTTTAATTTCCAACAAAGAACGAAGTTAGAGTTTGTTAAAAAGTCCCACATCGGTAGAGGGAAGAGGAATTGGTCTTTTTATATGGACCTGGACAAACCTCCCATGAGCTAGCTTTTGAGGTTAAGTTAGGCTCATGTACTATAGCTTTACATAGTAGCTCATCCCAATTTGTTGTTCACCGATGATGGGATATTCTTAATAAATACTCCCTCTGTCATAGTTACTTGTCCACTTTTGAATTGGCACACCTATTAAGAAATCAATTAATGACATAGTAAATTTACCATTTTATCCTATTAATTATGAAGTGAATGAAAAGTTCTGCATTTTTCAAAGTAATTAGTCATTTGACATGCAATTAGGGACAACTATAAAAGGAAAAGTGGATAAGTAATTAGGAACAGAGGAATTACTATAAATAGTTTATTCACAACACAATAAGTAACTCTATAAACTCAAAATTTTGGATATGAATGCAACCTTAATCACCCTTGGATTTAATTAATGAATTATCTTCCACGTGTTCTCTTTTAAAAGAGGCAAGTGAATATATTATTTTAAAGGAGCAACATTAGATGAATGGTGTTCATTATTTGTTGGTTTTTATAACCTGCCATGAAGTCGATGAGGATTTCACAAAATATTCTGCTTTTATTTAGTTTTTCACTTTCATGGCTTTGTCTTTTATTTAACATCATCCATTGCGTTGGACATTTGTTATTTATGCTTCAACAAATTCTCTCGTGACTACGAATTTTGGACCATTTTTTTCAAATATGGAAAATTGATGGTGTATCTTTTTACTATAAGAATAAAGCACGTGAACTATGTTCAAACCAATTTATTTATCTCTTTTATATGGGATATTCGACCAATGAAAAATAAAACAATGGATTGTAAATAAATTAAGAGCGCGGTTGGATGATTTTTGGTTAGATTAAAATAATACATCTAAGTGATGGAAGACAATAATAATCGAGTTGTACGCCTTTCCCATCCACAATCCAGCTCTTCCTCAAGGCCGGGGCACGGAGTTTATCCGAATTTTATTTACTGGAAAATAATATATATGGTGAAATATCATGCATACACATACAAAATATGTCAATTTTTGTATTTTTAGTTTTTTCATGGTCTTATATTTTTGTATTTTAAAAGAATTTAACAAAAATTCTGACTCCATCTATTGTTATATTTGAAGGCCATGAAACTTTGGAAAAAGATCTTTCTTTCTATTTTTGTTTTTCAGAAAGAAAGAAAAATATAGTAAAAGTGCACCATCAACCATATATTTGATCTAAAACTCACAACTTATTAATAAGAAACACTAATTTTTTAGTTTTTTTTTCTTCAAAGTGAAGGCAGGGAAGAGAATTAGAATGTGGGAATCGAACCCTCACAGATTGGATGGGGAGTTCAGATAGTCCACCAACAAAGCTATTAAGATTAAACAAATTAAAAGATGATTCCAACTAAGGATGTTTAGTTTCGTCATTGATTTGTCTTTTTTTCTGTGATTTATATATATATATATATACTCTAATATAAATATATAATAGAGACAGAAAGACAAGATTTTGGTTGGCATTTCTTGCACAGAATCTCATGAAATGCTGTTGTAGCTCTCTAGCTAGTAGTGATTCCCATGTGATCTTATGGATTACAGATGGAGTACTATATATAATTTTTCTTATGTATATTAAAGAAAAAAAAAAAGATGATTAAGGATCACAGTCAGTATTACTGAACTTATGTGATACTACATATGTGAACCGCAAATGTTTTCCTTTTTTCCTTCTTTTATTTGTTCATCTCAAGTCCTTTTTGCTTGTTTTGTCAATCACAAGTCAGTAGAACCTAATTTTGATTTGTCAACATAATAAATCAACATATACACATTATTTGTTGTTTAAGATATTTCAGAATTCTTTAATTTTAGAAAAAAAATAATAGCCGTAATTACATGAGTACTTGTCTAACTATTCCTTTTTTTTTCTTTTTAAAAAGAAAAAATAATAAATTAATTACTTAATTAACACTCTACTAATTGAATCAGGCGAATTGTAGAGACTTGAAAATAAAAAAAATAAAAAAAAAGACTTGTTATTATTCTAAAACATCAAATATTCAGAAACAAATTTGATTTTGCTAATATGACATATAATATTTGAAATAGAAGATTATATTAGTTATTCCATTTTTCATTTAAAGGAAAATATGTTACTACCACCTTATGATATGGTGAACGAAATCATTTTATGCAAAGTGGAATGCTATCTTATATTTATCAACCACACTTAATTATTTTTTTCCATATATAATAAAATATTGTGTAAGATCCACTTTCATTGTAAGTATTATTGTATAATTGGAAATTAAAGAAAGCACTACAGTCAACTTGTTCATCGACCAAGGAGACATTGCTGTCTTTTCAGTTAAAATTATTTGGTGCTTTGTATTTTTTAAAACAAATTAAACATACCTTTAGTGATATTATTTGATGGCTATTATTATTTTATTTGATATAAAGGAGATCTAGTGAATCATAGACATGAAATGATTGTACTATGGTTGGATGGTTCATGTTCTATTTTAGGTGTGAAAAGTTGGAATTGCTGATTAATTTAAGAGATTTATTGTACTAATCTAAATAATTAAAAATTAAGAGGGGCATTTTTATATTATAAGTTTGCTGAAGGGTTTGTTGTAATTATATGAGCATATTTCAGGGGTTTTGTCAGAGTGTCAGTGAGTCCAGCCAATTCTCGTGTGCCTCTCTGATTCTAGAATCTACGAGACTACGCACACGCGCCTTACTAAAGCGTGTGGGTAATCTCTTCTATCAACGAAGGAAGATTCTTCTTATTGATTCCATATAAAATTAAGGCATAAGTCATCGACGACCCCTTAAAGTTGTTCGTATAATTTATTTAGACACCTTAATTAAGATTTGTACCTACTGAACACCTGTCCCCTCCCGAATTTGAATCATCTAAATATTTTTTACCTACATGGCACATTGTTTGTAATTCACCCCAAAGAGGCGCGTGATAGTCTTTAGTTAGACATTTTTTTGGAAAAAAATGTTCTTTCTTCTTCCTCCCCTCTGCCGATCACTTCCTCCACCACACCAGTCATCGCCGCCATTATACATCCATCTCCTTCCACATTTTTTCTCCAGATACTTCACTTCTACCTCCATCACCGCTTTTTGTTTCTCCATTGCCATCATACGGTACCTTCATTGCCGCCATGGTGGCCGCCATCATTATCGTCATTGAATTTGTGGAGGGCTTGAAGTTTGGAATTTTTTTCTTTGCTGTTAATGTAGTGAATGTAGTGTTTTGGTGTTAAATTGATGTAGATTTGTGTGAATTTTGTTAAAGTATTTTCTTATTTATTTTTTTGCTTTGTTCACATGTCTGTGAGAATTGATATATATATATTTGTGCGAAGGTAAGGGTGTTCTTCAATCGAAAAAAATAATCAGCTATAGAACTCAAAAAAAATCCCACATAACTCTATTATTTCAACAATGTCCATCGGAATGATTTATTTTTTAACGAAATTCATCTTTCCGTCAAAAATGGAACGAAGAAGGCAGTTAAATTTTTATTTTTTTTTACCTATGGCCAACTCTTCCGCAACTCATCAAAAATAGCAATAAATCTTCATCCTTTTGCTTGAAGAAGGTTCGAAAATAACATATTTATCGAGGTGGATTGCCGTTGGGGGTGGAGCGTCGTAGAGGGAGAGGAGTTTTGGACTCCGATGAAATAGCAAGGTAGGTAAGTTACAGGATTTACATGATTTTTTTTTAAATTTTAACTTAAAAATAATTTTTTTTCTTTTACTTTATAATATATTTTAAAATAATTTTTTGGACTCAAAAATACCAGATGTCAGTATTTAATTCGTCAAATTGTCATGTCATCGCGAGTGTATTTCACACACGTTATACTTTTAGCTTATTGTCAAAAAATGTTCAAATGCTTCAAATTTTAAGGGGTAGAGGTGTTCAATAAGTACAAGTCTTAGTTAAGGTGTCTAGATGAATTATGCGGACAACTTTGAGGGGCTGTAGATGACTTAAGCCTAAAATTAAATATGAAAAAAATAAACTATGCGCACAGTGGTTTGTTGTAAGTATGGCAACGGAACCGGGAGGTGCCGGTTCCGGTTCCGATCCATCCCGGTCCATTACCGGTTCCGTCTCAATTCCGGCTTTTACTGATTAGGTCCGGTTAGTAGCAAGTCCGGGAGGGGAACGGGACGAAAACCAGGATTTATCGGTTAGTCCTAGTTCTGGTCTCGGTCCGATCCGGTTTGTTTTTTTTTTTAAATCTTAATTATATAGCCATTGGGCAACGGGTTTTAGGCCCCACCAACGGCTCTTTCACCCCCATAACTCCCCTTTACACCTCCCTACCCCCGAAACTTTTTTCAATACCCCAACCTTCTAAAAACTACATTTTCATCCTTTTTTTCAACAATAAATACCTCCAATCTTTCATTCTTTTCACTCACAAAAATATTATCTTCTACTCTCTCTACTCTCTAATCTCTTATTCTCATTAAGATTACGAATTTGGTGTTTGAAAATTGGAGCTTCAAAATTCAACTTTCAATTTTCGGCTTTCGGTCATGCACGTCTACTTTTTTAAGTAGACGTTTGGTACATTCGTTCCAAATCACTTTTCATTTAGTTATATATTTGTTTGCATTTAATTATTTATTTTGTGAGTAATTAGTCTCTAGTCTCTACTTATTTAGTTATTTATTTGTTTAAAACTTTGCATTACATTTTCGTATTATATATAATTTACTACTTTTTATATTTGAATATGAATTTCGATAACAATGTTGACAAGGATAAAACAATCATAGTTGATTCGATCACTAATTTATGGAGCTCAAAATCCAAGAAAAATAAAAAATCGGTAGTACTTCTAAATCTAAAACTAAAAAAACTTCTTAATTAAGAATAAATACAGATGATTATATGCATGTTGATGAAACTGTTTTTAATATTGATAGTAATAGTGGATTAGATCCTTATCATGAACATTTACAAAGAGGGTTTGATAATTTTGATGAGAAATTACATGAAGATGATGAACATGATGATGTTAATGATTATATTGATAGTTTTGATAATAATGTTGATGAATGATGATGATGATGAAACTCAGCAAGCTATGGCTACTCCCACTCCCAATTCCTCTTCCCCTCCCACTCCCTTTTGTTAACCTGCTCCCGTTCCCCCCGTGCATCCTAGGACTAAGGTAGAACGCGCTAAAAAATCAGTTGTGTGGCAATTTATGACTCAAAATGAAGATAAAACACAGACTATTTATAATAAATGTAAACGTAGAATGAATCATAAAACTGTAGGAAAACAAGGTGGGCCGGGACATTTGAGTAATCATTTAATGTCATGTTGTAAAAATGAATTTTTGCATGCTAAAGTTGTAGCCGAAGCTAAAAAGAATGGTACCACCCTTCCTGAAAATGTAGGAGTAGAGGGCTCTAATATGGTCCAAACACAATTAAATCCTTCTAATGTTTCTGGCTCTAGTATACAACGGTCATATAGTAGAGAAAAAAATCTTGAAGAATTAGCTAAAATGATTGTTGTTATGGGTTTGCCATTTAGTTTTGCTGAAATACCAGTTTTATTCATTATATTCAAATTGTGTATAATCCATATTTTAAAGGTTTTACTAGAAATACAATTAAAAAGGCTATGTTTGATTATCAAGCTCAACATTTTCAATATCTTCGTTGTTTATTTATTATAATAATTATAAAATAGCTATTACTTATGATATGGGTCATAGCGTAAATGGTAATGATTATTTCACTATTACTGCACATTGGGTTGATGAAAATTGGACATTGCAAAAAAACAATTTAGGTTATAAATGTTGTGAAATGCATAAAACCGGTAGTTATATAGCTCAAACCACTATAGATGTTTTACAAAACTATGAAATTTGTGATAAAATAAGTACTGTCACCTTAGATAATGCTTCTAATAATAGAACTGCTGTTGAAATACTAAAACCGTCTCTTTACCCTATTTATATTGATGGTTTTCATATTAGGTGTGCTACACACATATATAATTTGATTGTTAGATATGGTATAGCAATGTATAATGATGGTTGCAAAAAAGTTAAAACTGCATGTCATTTTATTTTTAAATGTCAAGTTAAGTCTAGATGCAGAGATTTTGAAAATCATTGTCGTAAATTTAATCTTCCACCTAGAAAAATTTCAAAATCAGTGTGTACTAGATGAAATTCTTTATATGAAATGCTTGAAGTCGCTTATAAATATAGAAAACCTTTACAAATGGTTTAGAATGCTCATAATTCAAATATGACATACAGACTTGATGATAATAATTGGAATGACATAAAAGAACTTATTGAATTTTTAAAAGTTTTTTATTTAACTACAAAAAAAATATCTGCACTTTATTATCCAATTATTTGCTCTGTTTTACCTAATATTTATGTTATTTCTAGTAAATTTTATAAATTCAAAAATAAACCAAGATTTGAAGAATCTGTTAAGAAAATGATTGAAAAATTTTAAAAATATTTTATTCGTATTCCTCAAATTTATTTAACCGCTTGTTTGTTAAACCCACATTACAAAGATGAAGGTGCATCACGAATGGTTGATAAAATATATTTTAATTTGGGTATTGATAGCGAAGATGATGAAACACCTAGTTGTCAAGATGTTAAAGATAGTATGAAAATTGAAGCTAGAAAATTGTATGACTTGTATAATTCTAATATAATGAATGCAGTATGTAATGAAGAGCCTCAAAGTTCTAGGAGTAGATATAATAATAAAGATGATATTGATGATATGATAGATTGTTATCTTGAACTTTCTCATAATGATAGAAATGATTTTGATGCATATATTAATCAAAATACAGAACTTACTACTATTGATCTTCTAAAATGGTGGAGCAATTGCGGCCAGGGATTACCAAAACTTCAACCGGTTGCTCGAGATGTGTTAGCTATTCAAGCATCTTTAGTAGCTTCGGAAGGCGTTTTTAGCGCAGCAAGATTTCAAATTGGAGAGAATAGATATTCATTAGCAACAGATAGCTTGGAGATATCAGTACTATTTAAAGATTGGATTAACGGCGAGAGAAGGAGTTATGGTCGTCCACCTTTACCGACCAAATTTGAAAATGACGTTGATGAAATAATGCAAGATTTTAGTGACGACTGCATTGATGCAATGGAGGAACTAGCTAATCAACCAATTCCAGAGCATGTTACTAGAGAAATGTTAAATGATTTAAAAAAAGATTTCCTTGTTAGCATGAACTATTAAATTTAAATGTCAATTAGTATGAGTATAATAATTCGAGGTCTAATTCAAACAGAACCCTTCCTAGAAAGTGGTTGTGTAGATAGGTTTTTTAATACTCTACTAATATTTTGTAACTCAACTTGTACTATTTAATTAATATTAATAAAAGTATAGGCTATTCGCCTTAATTTTTTTTTATTATTGTCTTGATTCTTGAATTTAAATTTTCAAACTTTTAAAGTGTGAAATTTAAACTTTTATAGTTTTATAGTTTTAAAGTTTGAATTTAAATTTTCAAAACTTTTAAAGTGTGAAATTTAAACTTTTATAGTTTTAAAGTTTGAATTTAAATTTTCAAACTTTTAAAGGGTGAAATTTAAACTTTTATATTTTTAAAGTTTGAATTTAAATTTTCAAACTTTTAAAGGGTGAAATTTAAACTTTTATAGTTTTAAAGTTTGAATTTAAATTTTCAAACTTTTAAAGGGTGAAATTTAAACTTTTATAGTTTTAAAGTTTGAATTTAAATTTTCAAACTTTTAAAATGTGAAATTTAAACTTTTATAGTTTTATAGTTTTAATTTTTAAAGTTTGAATTTAAATTTTCAAACTTTTAATGTGTGAAATTTAAACTTTTATACTTGTAAAGTTTGAAACTTTGTATTTATTTGAGTAATGTTCCTAATTTTTTTAATTTTAATAAAAAAATTTTAAATATAGCCTTTGGGACCCGGTTTCCAGTCCGTTACCGGTCCGGGACGGGTAGACATATTTTTTTCCGGAATTACCGGTTCCGGTCCGTTCCAGTTCCAGTACGGTTACGGCCCGTGGTGCCCGGTTCCGGTCAATCCCAGTCCGGTAGTGCCGGTTCCAGTCCCGTTGCCACGCTTAGTTTGTTGTAACTTTTAAGTAGATTTGCTCGAGTAATTATAATTTCTCAGTTTTAATTTATCTGTCTGATTTTAATTTTGAGATAAAATTTTATGTAATTTAAAGAATAATTATTTGATTCTTTCTGTATTAAATTAATGGTATGTGGAATACATCACAATATTTTTCAATTTTTTAATCTTAAACAAAAACAAGTCAATAAAAATTAAAATTAAAGAGTTATTTTTAAACAAAAAAAAAATAAAAGAAAAAAGACATTCTTTTTTAAATATCCACATAATTTTACTTGAGGTTGCACGAAGAAATAAAGCTAGAACATTTCTATAAGGCAAATTCAGAATTCATCAACTTTAAATTATGAATCCATTCCTAATGATACTTACACGCATTCGTGATTTCTTCCCTGAATCGTCAATATATATGTGTGTATGTATATATTTGCCCTAGAGTTTATACAATTGGAAAAGAGTAGTATTGGTACAGTGATATGGTCTAATACTCCCACCAACTTATATGGCCCTATACCTGCTTATTGTTCTAAGAAATAAAATCTCAAGGACAAGGATCCTGATAGGGTGGTATTAGATGTTTTTTTTTTTTGTTTTTAATTAACTAGACATTTTGGGTTTAAGCTTCTGAATATGAAAGCGTCTTTATTGAGAGTACCTTATACTAATCTCAAAACTTCATACATGAAATATATGTTAGGGTTTTGCCTTGATTTTCTTATCTTAATTGAAATTTATTGTTCTCTTGAAAGAAAATTAAAGTATTACCATAAATGATTTAACTTTTTGTGAAAGAAAAATAAAATTCTCTTTCATATTTGATTTATTCGAAAAAATTTATTATGAATGAGGCACTAGTTGTATGAGGGATTATTATATTAACATTATATTCTGATTCATGGGCCATACTTTATTTTCCTTCCTGCCCTTTTGTTTCTCTTTTTTACTCTTTCTTCATTTCTCTCGTTTTATGTTTTTTTTATTTAATTTTATTTTAAAATCAGTTCACCTTCTCCTTCAGTTTATACGAGTGAAAACAATTATTATTCTTATACTTATTTGTTTTGTAGAATATATTTTCCAAATTATAATTTTCAGTATTATATAATTAAGGTCCCTCTACTTAAATGCTATGAATATAAAAAAATTCAAGTTAATTATTTGAATGGTCACTTATGTCATGAAAATCGACCACTAAAATTATTTTTATTTCTTTTTCTCTCATTTTTCATTTATTGTACTTTAAAACACTTCGCCTTCATATTTCGCGTCTTTTTTAACTTCTACTTTTAGCACTCATTTAAGCATAAAAAATTATTTATAGAATAATTTTTCACTTCATTTAAACTTAATTTTTTACCTTAAAAATTTAAAACACAACCTTTTCTTTTTGAAGATACATTTTAAATTTGGAAAACATGTTCGTATAATGTGTTTTTTCAACTCACTTTCACTTTTGAAATTGTATTTATATACGAACATTATTTTGAATATTTTTTTTGCAAAAATAAAACATAACTCTATTTTCAACTCTAAGATATATATTTCAATACAGTTAAAAAATATATGAATTATATAGTTAAACACCTAATAATAATCATAACCATGCTTTCTATGTTTATAACTTCTAAATATTTAATGTGTAATTTAGTAACAAGTGTTTGATATATACACATAACTCTAGTTTTATTAATAATATTTTTGAAATTTAAAATTTAATTATTAATATTTTATGTAGTTATTTAATGATAAAAATAACAATTTAGAAAAATATTTTCTATTAAAATAAATAATTAAAAAAATTACTTTAATTTATATTTTGGAAAGAACAAAAAATGAGAAAAAGAAGGAAAGTGAAAAGTAAGAAAGAGAAACAATGCAAAAATGGAAAATAAATAATGGGTCCCGCACAGTCAAAATATAATATTAATAAAATAATAACCTCATACAACTAGTACTAGTTGTGCCTCATACATAATAAAATTTTTCGATTTATTCCTTCCTTTGTAGAGAAATTTGGAACTTTATATATTTGAAGACCTCTCTTCTCATACCAAAAAAATAATAGAATCCACAATGTAGTTGTTTAGAGACTTTTGTTATAGGGATATTTTCTCTTTATAGTTTTTATTAGTTTTTAATTATGTAGGCCAGTTGGACCTATCATATAATAATATTATGTCTTTTACTATAATTTTATTTGTCATCTAATTTATCAACCATATAATATTCAATTATAAACTTCCGTATGATGCCCTAATCACATTCGAACCCAACAATACATATATCACATATATCGAATGATAAATGTTCAGGATAGAAAACAAGAGTACAGTAAGGGGGAAATAAATAAATATATGTGAGAGTAAACAAGGTAAATGAGTAGTCCGAATCAAATAATGTGATGTAGCCAAAACAAGATGAACAATCATAACATTGAGGGGACGACGAAATGGATATTTATCCAACACAGTACAATTTAATTGTAACAAGTAGCCACTATAGGTGGGCTCAAATCTCAGCTTATGATCAATTGTTTTGCCCAAGCAGCTGCTTGTCCTACAATTTTGTCCTAGCTATATTACAAGTCTTTTCAAGCGTGATCATTCTACAGGAACAACCATTCAAAATTCTTCAAAACAATAGTAAGACATAATCAGACACGAATTCAAGATTTTCGGAGAAGGCAACTACAAAAATTATTTTTCATGGTAATAAATATTATATATATTAGCAAAAAGTATTAAAGTTTTTATCGATATTAATTAGTTAATTGTCAATGTTGCTATAAAATTTAGACACATTTACAAAAAGTGTTAATTGTTGCTAAAAATAAATATTTTACAGCAATTAAGCTGTTGTCGTTAATATCCAGACTTATAATATTGACTATCTATTTCATAAAATTCAGTAATCTTTTTTAAAATTTATATGTATATTTAAAAAATTCACTTAATATGTACAAATCATTTTTTACAAACTTAATAAGTTATCTCGTCTTAAAATCTAAAAAATATAAATTTAAAATTCTGAATTTGATCCCCTCTTATTCCTCTTTCCTTTTTTCATAATTGATTGTTCCATGACATGGATGCTAGGCTGTACTTTCCCTTTGGATGAATGACAATTTTCCTCGACCCCATTTCCACTTTATTAACATTATATATATATATATATATATATATATATATATATATATATATATATATATATACAATATATCAAAATATATTAGCAAGTTATTGTACATTTGTGTAGTTTTGGATATTTAAATTTTATTTTCAAATATTGAATTGGTCTAATCGAATTTAATTAGCTTCAATGATTAGTCAAAATAATTTTTCCAATACTAGTTTTTGCTAGTAGTTGGAAACTTGAGATATTTGACAAATATATAGTAATGGAAAACTGTATGACCAAACACCATTTCTCATGTTTTTACCAAACACACTTGTGGCCAAACGGATCCTAAAATATCCTAAAATTGGTTTTTCTCATGATTATAAAAATAGATATTATAGAGGGTTCAAATTGTGTTTCTTAGCCGCATTAATTGATGAATTTGATTAATATAGTTATAAATATTAAACTATAGACGATATTTGAATTGACAGCATAAACAATTAATTAATTAAACGTAATGGTAGGTTCAAAGATTCCATTTAGATTAATTATTAATCATATGACAATGTCCACTTCATATATAAACCTTAATAAGAATAAATAAATAAACTTAGAGAGAATATTGTCCCTTTGCAAATCCGAAAAAGATTTAAAAGTAATGCTTTTTTATTGAGAATATAATCACTCTGTACGTCAGGCTGCATGCTTCCTTTTAAGCTCCACCATTGAATTTGCATTTAAGACATTTACCTAATTATTATTCTTTTTTTTCATTCACTTTAATAAATTTCTAGCATGGTCACTTGTAATTACTGTTATTTTAGTTAAATAGTAGTATTAAAAACATAATTTTGATAAACGATTGCGCCATTGTCTGAACAAGTTGCAAATAACTACGTCCATTTTGGACAGGGAATCATTTGTTATATCAAATTACACAATCATAAGGTTTGATTGAAATGAATACTCAACTGCATCACCATAACAATAATATATGCATAATTTTATGAAAAGTCTCTTTTTCTTTAATGAAATAAATGATAGATAGACAAAATAATAATTAATACAACGAAATAAATTATATATGTAATTGTAGCAACAATAACAATATCAGTCAATTGAAACTCAATAACTATATATTCTCACTTCATTTATTATCAAATATAATATAGTAAATTAATTTGATATATATACCATGCGCAGATGAAAATTTATCGAGTAGAAATACTTTGGATAATAATAAACTTAGGTGGCTTGGGGTTACAGACAAAGCTACTGTTAAGTCCCTTTCTATGATTAGGTCAGGGTTTAGATCAAATTAAATGTGTTTGCCTAATATAGTACGATTAAACAGTACTTACCTAAAGGCATAATGGAACCCCTCCTGGATTAGCTAGAATTATATATTTTATTTTTTATATTTATATAATAATTGACACTATTTTTGGTATATTCTGTTAATCACTTTGTTCTGCTACAAATCGAAGTACTTTTGACCACATACCCTAAGTTAGGTTAATAATAGCTTTTGCATTTCAATCATTCTAGACTTTTTATAAAGTAATTTAATCCTGAGCTTGTTTGTCTTTTAATTGATTAAATGTCTCGTCGAATGTGAGTTCATACATCTATCATATATAATTCTATTAAAGTTTCATTTTGGTCATGATAAATCAGAGAATTTAGGTTCGGATCCATAACTAGATGTCTTGCTTTGGTGGGGTTCGATCTAGAGGGTTTACATTCTAGTTTGTTGACAAGTTTGAGCCTCACTATATCATTTTATTCTTGGTTCCTAAAAATTACTTTCATTTCTAACCAATTCAATTCGGCTAGTGGTCTTTCATGGGTTTAAATTTCAAACCTCGAATCTGGACATGTTCGAGAAGACCAGATCCATGAGCCAGCTGAAGTTGGTTAGGCTAAAAGTTTTCCACTCCTCCTCCTCTATCGTCATACTAGGCCCGAGTCATGTCCACCATGGATTCAGGCCCAACATGAACTCCAACATACAAGAGGCCCAAGTCATTTTCACCAACCATAATTGTTCAGCACATTTTATAAAAGCAAAAATTACCTAAATAAATATTTTATTTTATCATAAGCTGTAAAATTTCCTACCATTTATTTTTTTTTCAAAAATAACCTTTCAGATACATCACTCTCCTCTCACTGATACATCCCTATCCCCCTTTAGGACACATCCCTCCCCTCTCTAATACATCCATCACCTATGGAAGTCGAGTGATGTATCCAGATGTTCTATCCCCTACATGATACATCCCTCCCCTCTCATATACATCCTCACCTATGTATCCAGATGTCCAGTGAAGTATCCGGAAGTCTAGTAATGTATCTGAAATCCATAAATTTTAAGGAATTTTTGTAATTTGAAAAACAACAGGAAAATAATGTAATTAACTCTTAACATTGAGATTTATGTAATTTATACTTTTATAAAACCAAACATTCAATGTTAATATTAAGTCCACATTGAAAATTTTCCAATATAGTAACAGTATTCTTAAAGTATCAACTAAAAATATTGGATCTTCTTTGACACCTCTAGAAGGCCCAGTTATCTATAGATTTCGTGGTTTTCGTGATGAGGAGGTCTAAAGGATTGACAAAAGGATAGTTATCTAGTTGTTATGAATACTTTTTCCTGTCTTAATTTATGTGACACATTTCATTTTTTAACAGTTTAAGTTTGACCGAGAATTTGCTCATGGATTGACAAAAGGATAGTAATCTCAAAGGGAGTATTTTTTTTTCTGACTCAGCAATTCCACAGTAGGTACTGAAGAGTGTCCCACCTGGATTGTGAATAAATGATGCTATATTCAAGTAATCTGAGACATGAAAGATTGGGGCATGGTGTCACCAGAAATGATGCAAACAGAAGCAAGAAAAAAAGTAAAAACAATCACATCATTGTGCTGGTGAATCATCTCAGCAGTCAACTGGAAGATATTAACAGATACTACTATTACAAACAACATGGATATCTTTTGTGTCCCCACCCTGAAATCATATGTAGGGACAAAATCCATAGTGAATGAATTCACCTCACAATTCTTAGATCTCTCATTTTCATTTCATGAGGTACAATGATCACTTCCATTAGTAATGGCATCACTAGAATGTTAGTCCAAGAAATAAGTGCAGTAGTAAGATTGAAGAATAAGATAATGATAGAATGACACATACAAGATGAAAATAACTTATTTTCGTGTAATTTTAGGGTGGATACAGTTTAATGATATGTAGAAGTTCATTGAAGAGACAAAACTGTTACAGCTGCTCTTTACCATGTGAATCCAACTACTAGTTCATGATATTCATGAAGTTTATACAATTACCTAAAGCAGCAAACTGAAGCCATCCTCCACCTAATTCAAGTGTTTAAGCACACTGCGCAATTGCGATTTTTGGCTCTCAATTCTTGCTTCCAAAAGCTTGGACTTCAAACCATGCTTCGGTATTCCACGTGGCCATTCAATACATCCTTTCATGGCTCGAGCAGTATGTGGATTTCTTGGGCCACCTGAGCAGCAATGATTCACAAAATCTTGGTAGGCTAGTGCTCTTTCAGCTGGTACATTCTCTGATAAAACAACATCCACGTTAGATGTTGATCCATTTGAAAATCTTCCACTGTCATCGAGTGAGATTGTCTTACAGAAGTCATCATTTGACAGTGAGGATCTCCAAAGCTTGCGAAAAGATGATCCTTTCTTCTTCGGTTTTTTTGGTAATACTGAGGAGATGTCACTAGTCTCAAAATCTAGAGAACCAGATTGACCAGTGTTTTGCTCATGATTCACTTTGCCACATAAAAGATATCTGCCCCGGTCAGTACAGTTGACAGAATGCTCAGTTTCACCAACAATATAATTCGAAAACTGATCTTCAGCTTGGGTCACTGTTTCCCTACCACTTTCATCTTTGCAACTCTCGTCATGATCAATAACGCAATTCAAACATTCACTGCTTGTGTTCATAGCACATGTTTTACTAACCTCAGTACCAACAATTTGAATTGCAGAGGAATGACAAGGAGTACTATAATCAGCGAAGATATTAGTTCCCAGTTTTGACGCTTCACATATAATAGAACTTGTATATATGTCATTTAATATTGGAGAGCTTGAAGAGAACTCCTTTATTTCTTGGATGTTCAATGAGTCAACAACCTGCTTGACCACTTGCACTTCAATTAAGTCAGTCATGTCCACAGTTACATTGTTAGCTCTCAAAAAGCTCTGAAGTTCCATTATAAGATTACTCATCAGGCAATATTTTTCTTCTAAAAGTAGCTTTGCATCAATCAGCTTCATTTGAACACGTTCTTCGCGCCAAACCTCAGCCAATTGAAGCATTTTTCTGTCTTCTTCCACTTCCTCCTCAAGTCTGGCATTTTCACTCTTCAATGCTTCAATTTCAGCTCTGTCCTCTTCAATCTCCTTGACTAGTTCATTGCACACATCCTCCAACAACTCTCGAGATTTTCTTTCTCTCTCATAATCATGCATATATTGTCTGGAAGATAACTTTGAATCAGCTAGATCCACCAGTAATTTGGAATTAACAATATCCAGCTGTTTACAGTTTCTTCTTTCTCTTCTCAAATCATCTTTTAATCCATCAACTATGGTATGCATCTTCTGACATTCTTTTCTCATCCATGAGCTTCTTTCTTCATTCAGCTTCCTCACAAAGTGTTTGAATTTCCTTCTAAGACGCCTCTTGTCAGCTTCTAGCTCTTCAATGTGAATTCTTGCTCTTATTAGTTCAACTAATTGTAAGGCAGGAGCAAGTGAGGTAGTAGCAGTACGTTGACGTTCATAAAACTTTACAAGGTTGTTGGAATGATTTACTTCTCTGTAGTGGCCAGGATCCCACTTTGTAGCTCCCTCCATCACAGATTTAGGGATTGGTATCCAAGAAGGGAGCTAGTAATAACGAAAACAATCATGCAAATGGTCAGAAAGTATTGATTGTAATCAAAATGGAACTTCCATAGAATTAGACGAATATATAAAGGAAGACGATCAGACATAAAACAGTAATCGAAGTAATGGAAATATAGTGGATGTGGTTTTTCAATGGACTGCAGAATGACTAAAGCAAAATATATGAGCTTTTTGGGCATGTGCAACCGGTACAAACAAAGTGGTACGGCGATCTGTTACCTTCCTCCCTCTTCTACTTTAACTTCGCCTACTTATAGAAAACTATAATTGAAATCCTCCGCTCCCCCATAATTAGCAGATCAACCTCACAATTAGAGCCTGTTTCGCTGGTAACTTATTACTTTCGACTTATTTTTATTATTTTAGCTTAAAAACACATTAAGTTACATTTTCTTGTTCTAATTACGCAGTATATTCAATTCCTCCCCACCCAAAATAAAAACTTCATGGAAGACAAGAACACAGCGTTTAATTCAATAACACCTGAAAACCTACCGGATGAATCGAAACACACTGCCGCTTCATGCCGCCGCAACCGCCACCAGCCAAGTCGAACTCCGCCGCCAAATGCCACAGGCCAGCGGCGAGCTTTCTGGCAGAAACACCCATCTTTGCCCCACCATTAAAAAGCTCAAATCCTCTGTATTCCATTTCCATCAAAGGGTTATTAAACTTGCTCACCAAGAATTGATTGGCTGAGGGTGATCCACTTTCACCTTTTACCCTCCTCCGATCTCCGGCCACCGGATTTCTTGTTTTCTTCCGGCGGTGGTGCAGTTTGTGATCAGTAGTCAACTGACAATCAATTGAACTAGAAATCCCATCTCTGATCTTCATTTTTCTCAAAAAAGAAAAAAAAACTTTAACCCATTTGGAGTTTGTAGAATTGTACTCATGTGAAGCTCAATGGTCAGTCAGAGATTTAAGTGCGTGTATATTTGCATTATGAATGAGTGTGAAACAGGGGAAAGAAGAAAACAGAGGAGGGTGGTGGGACTTTTGGAGTTGAATTTAATAAACATAAAAGATTGACAATTCCTATGACTGAGTGTACGATTGAGTGTGTGATGTTTTTTTGTCCTCATACGCCAACCCATAATGCTTCATTTTTCTTCTTCTTAACTTTTTGTGACGTCTAGTTTTTTTCAAATTCGTCTCATACGCAAATTTGATTGAGTTTGGAACTTTGGATACCCAAAAACAAGCTAATATGAATAACTTTATTTTTAAAAGAAACTAATAAAATATTAAAAATAAATATAGTAGCATTTATTTATTCAGTTTATACAATTAAAAAAGAATCTATAATTTTATTTGTAATCTACTCTTATTATTAATTATAATTATTATTGGACAAGTAAAATGGAAAGAGGAGATTAACTGCTTTATGCAACAAAGTCATTTTACTCTCTTCGACTTAATTTATGTGATAGTATTTGACTATGCATTAATTTTTTTTTGAAAAAAAAATTATGATCTAAAATAAATTTTAGGTATTTATGTGATACTACCTATGTCCAACCATAGTCGTCACCATTGACTTTGCATACTTCTTAAAAAATTATAAATAGAAGTGTAATTTTACTATATCACCCATTGATATGATAAATATAATGTCTTGAAAAATGTAATAGAGAAATGATTATAATTAATTATAAGGATAAATTATGAACTAAGTGTAAAATTATCTATTAATTTCAAAATATGAACAAATATTGTTGGACATCTCAAAATAGTATAATGAATAACTTTATTGGACGAAAGGAAGTATAAAATTGTGATCAGATATATTAGGATTGGAGAAAGTAGCTAAGTATTTTCTAGTAGACACACATAATGTTGTAAGAGATTGATTGAGGCGTAATAACATTAATGCATCAATAGATTAATCCAACAAATGATGGAAAAGAACAAAAAAAATTCAAGGTCCACCATAGTGGTGGCAAATGGGCGGGTTGAGTTAAATTTGAGTGGATTGAAAATGGATCAACATAAAATGGATACTAATTCAATCCGCTCATATTTGATATGGATAAAATGGATTGGGTAAAATACTACTTTACCCATATTTTTATGAGTAAATAATACTCTACTTAAGAATTCAACATGGAGAAAATATTTTAGTCTTCTTTTAGATGAAATATGTTGAAAATGCTTCATTTAGTTTTATTGTCTCATAAAAGAAAAAAAAAAAAAACTTAAAATTTTTGTGGGGTTGGGAGAGGGGGGGGGGGGAATCGAGAGTAGGGGTGAAAAAATAAAAATTTGAAAAATGAAATTTTGAAGTTTAAGATTATTTTTTGGGGGTGTGGGGGGCTTGTAGGGGGTGGGTGTGTGGGTGGGGGATCGAGGGTAGGGGTGAAAAAATGAAATTTTGAAGTTCAAAATATATTTTAAAAATAAACTTAAAATTTTTTTGGGGGGGAGGGGTCGAGGGTAGGGGTGAAAATGTTTTCCTTCATACCAAACACACCCTAAAATATGCTTAATGCACTTTAAGCAATGTCAATACTAGTACATGATTTGCTTATTTTACACTATTATTTATTATCCAATATAAAATTAAACAAATAAAAAAAATATAATTATAGTTAACAAAAGAAATGTACATTTAAAATAGATATTTTTCGAGGGCCAAAGACTTCACATTTTCAATTATAGAGAAAAATAATTAGTTATATAGAAGAACATAAAAAGGAAAAGAAGTTACAATATATTTGGTAATATCATGAATTTTGAGTGAATAAACGTTAGAAGCTTAACTCTTTTGGCTAATCCATATTTTACCCATATTTTACCCATATTTTTATGGGTTGAATATGGGTATCAACCCATATTTTATCCATGTAAAAAGTCACTCACCCAACCCATTAAATATGGACGGGTTACCAAAATATGGGCTCATTTTGCCGGCACTAGTCCACCATTATTTTGCGAATCAAAAGAAAAGGCATACCAAACACACCCTAAAGTTTCAGTGTTTTCCATATTCCAAGTCTTTTTTGTAGTAGTAATAATTTTGATGAAAAAAAAGGGGGACAAATTCCTGTTGGTGCTAAATATCCTCGTTACATTTTAATTATTCATGCCCCTAACTACCTAAACGCTTATGATTTTATTCGTTTAAGTTGGTAGGAAACAAAATGATTATTCGTAATAGAACTGCTCTTTTCCTTTACCTTAAATGGAAAGGAGAACAACATTTATTTGTCTCATAAATTATTAATCGTAGAAAGTTCTTTAAAAAAAAAATTAGAGTGTCATATTCAAATATTATATCTAATGATTTTTAAGGAATGTGTCACGTCAAAATGGATGAAGTAACTGTAAGACAATTTGGCAATGTGTGTCAATCGTGCACATAAAATAGCTTGGGTAGCTCATATTTGCTTTTTTATTAAGTAAAATTAAAGTGATTGGCATCCTATAACCACTATCAATTCTCCATCATATTTTTTATGCTGCACAATTGTGATTTGTTTTGATTTGATGATATCGGGTTTTGTTAGAAACATCTCAAGGAGCTAAAATATCAATTTCGAAATATCTCGTTTATATCTCATTGTATCTTCATGTATATATTCCATGTATATCTTTTATAACTGTATATCTATGAAAATATATGTATGAGAAGAAATCGCAATTTGTGCATGCCTCTCTAACCCTTTGAGTTTAAGAAGCATTTTGATGCATGAATTGTGAAATCAATTTTAGTCTATCTTGCATTAATCCTTTAAGAAGTTCACATGTTCTTATGATGTTAATTAATGTGATACAGCTTTCATCACGAGACACGAATTGGGAAGTGCTACGGAGGACTAAGATACCAGTGTGATAATTAATGAAATTTGGACATAACACTTACTGTCTTTTTGTTGTATGTTCTAAAAAAACATTATTTTTCTATAATTAAAAATAATTTAATTTCAAAGTTCTCTTTTTACTCTTAACGAAATGATTTTTAGTCACATAAATATCTAAGGATTATTTTAAACCACAAGATTTTAAAAAAATAAAACTTAAATTTTGTGTCGTCAAATCAAATAGTGTCATATAAATTGGGATGAAAAAAACAACTTTTACGGTGAGATTTATTCCATATTATATGAGGAGAATAATTACCTCATTCACAACCAATATGAAACTTTGACATCTCTGCGCACCAAAACATCAAAAATGTGGATAATAATATATTATCGGCTGCAACATCAAATTACTGACATGGCTTACAAGATTCTTAGCCCAACTCAATATAAAAAGGACTCACGCCAGGACAGGTCGGCCCTTTTATTTTTTCTATTTTTCTAAGGGACAATTTCACATTTTTATGGGCTTATTACACTCACAACTTCAAAACATGACTTGTAATAAATAATGTTTTAAAAAGTAGACTTTCACTTAGACTGGATGGCAGATTAAATTATGAGAAATTCCGTGATATGATATGAGAAGTAGAAACGGAATAGTATTCCATACCTTTAATAAACAATTTGGATTAAACTTCAAAAGTTGGAGAGATGCAGGAAAAGTTGATCAGCTTCAATAGGAGATCAAGAAAGGTGTTTATCGCATAACAAGAGTTCAAGAATGAACCGAGTGTGAAATGGACGGGTTGGATTGAAATTGGAAATATTAAAAAGGAAAATTGTGTATTATAGCAAAATATTAATTTAAAATAAATGTTATAGCTACAGTTTTATTTAATTCCAATTTGCAGCAAATTTTTTGTCATTCGTCTCTCTCTCTCTCCTGAATCTCGCTCGCCACTCTCTGGCTCGCCTCTCTCACTTATACAAACACAAATGTATAAATTGTGTTGTGTTTATATAAAGTGAGAGAAACTATATATACAAATACATATCTACTTGTTCTATACACTTATAATTATACAAATACATATCTTCCTCTGTCCAATTCTCTTTTGCCTTTCTCTCTTTCTCGCTTTATACAGATAAATTATGCAAAATACAATGTATAATTTGTGTTAGTATAAAGCGAGAGAGAGATTTGATATACGAATACAAATGTTTTAACTCGATTCAATTATATAAATTCAAATTTTATGCAGATATACAAACACAATCATTGATTCATATGCATAATAGGTACATATATATAATTATCTAACCGATATACATATACAATCGCTGCAATTTTATACAAATGAGATGCATGTAAATCAGGTGCCTGCAGTTTATTAAAATCAAATGCATATGTTTGCTATGGAGCGCAAATAACAAAATTGTAGCTATAGAGCGCAAATATATTTTGGCTCTTTTTATCATCCCTACTCAAGACTTATGGCGAAGAGTGGAATAAAAATTACATGTATTTACTTGGATGATCAAAATTCGAATTCAAGAGATAAAGATAGGGACCACGTGGTGTGCAAGAGCCGGGGAGCCCAAAAGAAGCACAAAGGAGTGGTGAATTTCTAGTCCAAAAAGGGGCTGAAAATCTCAAATTACAGCCATATGGTGTCCAAAAGAGCTGAAAATTCAGCCCATAATCGAGTGCAAATCATGCCCATAATGGCTGAAATCTCACGATACTCGACTCTAATAGTATTATAATTACTTTTAATCTTACGATACTTTTGATCTGACTATTGTGTGTTTTGTTGATCTTGATGTTAACTTTAGTTCTATAAGGGGTCATTTGGTGTAAGGGATAAAAATAAATATTGATGGGATAAGAAAATAGTGATGAGATAAAATTTATATGTCTTGTTTGATTGCCATGTTTGGAATAACTTATCCCACCATTTATACGGGATAACTTGTTCCCAACCAAACGACCCTTAAATGTAATCAGAAGGCTTTGGATATTGTCAGCAACATCTGTACTACTCCTATGTAGCAACTTACTAATAATTATAGTCTAATAATAGCTCAATCTAATCAGAAAGAGGGACCATCCTACTTTATAATTCTATCATTTTCATCTATAGATATCATACAAATTTCTTTAATCATTGATCTTAAGGGAGTGAAATATTTTTGCTAAAATAATGCCTTGAAGTTGAAAGTAAGAATACATAACAACATGATTAGGCATGTTATTATTATTAGCAAGCAGGAGTAATACTTTTTCTATGTCAACAAGCACGAAGCAAAATAATCCTCCTCAAGTGGCCTTTTGAAATATTTGGTTTTCTGGTCCGGGGAGCTATTTGACCTATAAGTAGAGTATTGACTATTTGGCAAGTATAGTGTTTGTATAAACTTCCACTCTTGAATCAATAATGCATCTTAAGGTACAACTAGCTCAATTTATTGGTAAGCAAGTGTAATGGATACAGTTGCTTCTCTCTTAATCGGAGATCTCAATTTCAAGTCATGGATATTAAAAAATCCATTGTAACTAGCACTATCCCTGAATGGGCCCTATCAAATAGGAATTCGAATTAGTTGGGCTATAATGATTAATGTGGATACTGAGCACTCAATAAGAAACCAAAAAAAAACTTGGTTCTTGATGGAAAATTTTCAAAATTTCTTGTGAATTGATAACACAACAACACCAATCTATTTCTTGAATGTGATGTTCTTATTTTCAAGCCACCTGTCTGGTTCTTTTTGTTTGATTTTTAATATAACCACATTAAGTAGTAGTGGCATTTACCTGTCTTCACTTCTGTGCAACATTCATGGCCCTCTTTCCCTCTGTCTGAACCTCATATATATTAATCATCATAATTTGTTTTAGCAGCCATGACGTAAGTGATGACATTGTAAAAGAACTCATTTTTACTTTATTTTTCAAATTTTTAAAATGATTTCCCCCATAGTTTATCCAAAAATATGAGGAGCCCTAATTGCTTTTCCTGCTTTTAACTTTCTTTAAGAAAGTTACTGGAATCTTTGATTGCACTGTTAAATATTGAATCTTTATGCCTTAAACTGGATTTTACAGAGCATGCTCATGTTGTACAACATGATTAGGGCAAATATATGGGGTCAAGTAATTTCTTGATCCTCGGTTGGTATGAGCCTCTTATCCATTCTCATTGAATAACGGCAGGCAGGGAACGAATATATCATGTTCAAAGAACCATCAAAATGAGCACTCTTGCATCGTAAACAACATCAAATTAACACCTCTTTTCATAACTTAAAAAGGTAGGCTAAAACAGTGAAATTTTACAAACAGAACATGGAATGTAATGAACATGGTCATGTCCACTACACAAACTAACAACATGAAGAAATTAAAACCATCTTATTCCTATTTCACTGTCCACTACCTCCCTCACACATACATACACAAAGGAAGGGGGAAAAGTGATAATGAGTACAAGCACATAAGCAAAAGCAGGATTCTCTTAATTAGTGGAGTTTGTTGGCAAGATTGCACTGCTTTCTGATCTCACCTTTTGTCCCAGTAAGTGGATTATTCTCAGAAAGAATAGTGATGGCTCTTGCAAATTCCTTGAAGAAATAATTTTGGCTTTTTGCCATTTTCTTTACATAAGGCTTAGTCCTCTTGTCCATTGCTAGTTGATGATCAACTAACATTAATCCCTTGTTGTCCAATATGTTCCTGTAGTAGTTGTTGTCTAGAACCATGGGTGTGCCTCTGTCATTTCTCACATACTGCACAGCCTTTGGGTCTGGAATTGGATCTGGACACTTCTTGAGCATGTGTGGTACATGGTCTGGGTTCAATTGAGGGTCTACTTCTGGATATAAACGGTGTACCAACTTCACACAGTGTGTTCGACCCACACTGTGTGACCCTGTTCAAATCACACATTAAGTAAACATTTCTAGACCAAACTATTAACTGAGAGAGCATTTTTGTTCAATGCGAGCGGGCTATAGTACCTAGCAAGGCAACAACTCCAGGGGTGTTGATTCCAATGTTAGCAAATCTCTCAAGAACAACACTCATGCTTTCATTGTGATCCGGGAGGTGTTGTTCAAGAATGTCTGCTCTGCTTTTTCTTCCATCTCTTCTTCCAGTTTTGAGTGGGATGTGTGGCCCTCCTAGCTGTGTACAAGTCCATTATACATATATATTAGTACAAGTATATTTAACTGAACCCAATATCTGAGAATTGTCAAAAATACGTACGTAAGTCTACTATAAGTACAAGAGTAAATGCCCCCCAGAGTAATTGAAACTTAATGAACTACTAAGTCCAGATCTACTACTACAAGTACACATAGAAACAAACATTTCAAGAAAGAAAATTTGTTGGAACTTAAAATGAAAGTAATTAGTAAAAACTTACAGCAACAATACCATCTCTACCAGACAAAACAAGAATATCAGCACAGGAAACAACACCAGGGCACTCCCTTTCTACAGCTTCTTTAATAGTCTCAATGTATCTGAAATTTCTCATACCAAAACTCCTGTCTGTCTCTTTCTCAGACAGCATCCTCCTTGTTGAGTCCAGCAACAACGAAGCATCACATGACTGTACAAAAAAAAAAAAAGAACTGTAAATTCAACATCTCCAAAAAGGGTGTCTAAAAAAGGGGAAAAGATCATTTTTTTAGTACCTCAACAAAGCAGTCATGGAAGATGTTTCTTAGCCAAGAAAATGCAGTATTCTTGTGGCGTTTGTAGAGAAGTTTGACTTGTTCTTTGATGATTTCCTCAGCTTGAGGGCAAGTGTCCTTGTAATAATCCATTACAAGGCTAGGATTCTCCTCTGCAAAAACAGAGACGGCTGAAAAAAAGAGAATAACAAAGAAAAAAACATGTTTGGAAGCCATTTTTCTTTGCTAAATGGTCAGTAGACCTTGTTAGTATAAATGATCGCTTAGGTACCTTCTTAAATAAGGGAAGAAAGTGCCTAAACTGTCCACAAAATGACTTTTTTTCTTCCCACTCAAGTACTGTACTAGTGGTCCCTTTCAATTTTGCCTCTCGATAATTAATTTGATTAATTTTTTTCATTGGATTAAAGCAATATAATATTTTGTATTATTGTATTTTCACAAAATAGGATAGAGTTATGTAGTATATATTATTTTTCTAAATCTTACTTATAAAATTTTATTGATATATTATTTTTGTCGTTAATTTGACTCCCAAAGTATTTTCTATGGGAATTTTTTTTCTATTTTCAAGAGTTGAATTGAATTCAAGAAAATAAATTATTAAAGACTTGTTGAATTTATTTATAGTTTCTTTCATGTTGCCTGTTAGCTTAATTAGGCTTCAGTTAAATACTAATTGCGTACATTTCAAACAAGTCTTGAATTCAACCCTACAGTTGATTAATTATTGTTATAATAAAAGCATTAATATATTACTATTTTAGATTCTATTCAGGAAAATTAGATACTGATAATAAAGTCATTTCACTACCCTATAAATTATATAGTATATGATATTCATTTGCGGTACCATTTTTGTCGTCTTCGCGGAAGACAGTGCTTGAAAGCAGAAGGCATCGTCACATGATATTGCGGTAAAAGATAAGAAAAATATCAAATTAAAAGGAATAAATAAACGTTGGAACGGAAAATTTTGGAAGTACGATGTATTCACCATAATAAGTATGATGAGATGGATGAAATTTTTCTGTTTTTCTGGCCAAAAGGATGTTTTTTAACGTTAAATGGTCAGAAAATTTAGTCAGAAATTTAAAAAATTTATAATATATTTTTTATTATAAAATAAACTGAATTTTTTTTCATTTTTTAGTTAAAAGGTACTCCTATTAAAGTTAAAAGGTAAAAATATTCAAAAAAGTAAAATAATATAGATAAAATACCTTTCTGGCCAAAAAATTTTTTCCTTTTAATTAAACAGCTCAAGTCAAATCCTTAAAGGTAGCGGAGCATTCCCCTCCTTAAATAAGCTTTATTATTATAATAAAATTAATTTTTAGCAATAATAAATATACATATTAATTAAAAAATATTAAAGTTTTTCATGTCATTAGATTCAATGTTGGAACATTTATTAAAAATGATAACTATCTTTATAAAAATATATTTAGCGATAATTAAATTATTATTATAAATTAATCACTTTTGATAGAATGTATATATAAAATGAAACTGAATAATTGAGTGAATTAAGTATCAGATGATAGACCTCTTATCTTATGATTGCAGCGTTTTTCACTTTGTTGATATAGTTAAGAGGGAAAATGGAATCCAACTAAAAATGGTCCAGAGTTTGACAAAGTAGAACAAAAGTGGATACTATAACTTAAAAGGCATAATACATAAATATGATCATTAACTTGGCTTCAATGGATAATTATGCCCTCCAACTTTGCGTGTGCACAAGTAGACACTTAAACTTATATAAAATTAAACAAGTAAACACACATGTTCTACATGACATAATACATGTAGGACACAAAATTATCATGTAGGGTGCCATGTAGGATGAATGTGTCTATTTGTTCAATTTTATACAAGTGTCTACTTGTATACACTCAAAATTAAAAATTATAGTTATCAATTAATACTAAGTTAAGAATCATATTTATATATTATGTCTAACTTAAAATATTGAATTGACGTGAACTCACATAGCTTTTGTTGTAACATTTTATTTCAAAAAAAGAGGTGTAATCATGTTTGCATGGACACTTGTACGTGAAATAGATAACCCCGTACCAAGTGGTAGGAGTACTATATTAGGGGTAGCCCTCATTAATGGTGGTTGAGAAGGTTTAATCCATGTGAGCCATTAAGAAGAAATAAGTAAGTGCTCTGGATTGGCTTAAAAGTCGATCAAATCTACTTTTAATTTAATTTTTTACTTTTGAAATTGTTTGACAAATATAAAAAATAACTTAAAATAAATCAAAAATGACTTAAAATAAGTTACGAAGTTTTTGGCAAGGTAAAAAATGACTTAAAATAAGTCAAAAACCAAAAGTAAGTCTCCCCTACTTTTTATATTTTGATTTAAAAGTCATTTCAATTTGTTTTTTTATTTTTAATTTAAAAGCTATTTTTTAAAAATCAACGGGCTCTAACTTAGGAAGTAGTGTCTTCACTCTTTGATTTATCCAAAAAAGAAAAAAGAAAAACGAGACATGCATTATTGACTTGGAATCATTACAACTCGTTTGATTTAGAAACAACTTGGCACGAATTATATACAAAAATTGATAGTAATATAAAATAAAATAAATTTAACTATACACAAAATTTAGAAGATATATTTTTTTTTGTAATATTTCAAAATTATCCTTATAAGTGAATTTTGTAAATAGAAAAGTACATCTTTTGTTATTCAATTTTCTTACGAATTGGTATATTATTTTTTTACATATTTAAAAGTTCCGTGAAAAGGGAATTGGTATCCTATCCCTTTTTCATTTGCATTAATTTAGCAGACTTATTTTTTTTAGTCCGTTTTATTTTTATATTTTGATAATAATTTAATTTTAAAATATTTATTTTATCTTTAATGAAATATTTCTTAGCTGCACAAATATCTATAAATTATTTTAGACTATAAATTTTTAAAATCTTTCATTCTTTCTTAAACTCTGTATCAAGTCAAACTAATTAATATAAATTATGACGGAAACTACAAAGTTGAGTAATTCAAAATGTTGTTGAGTTCAAGTGCTTAATGAGCACCGACAGTGTGAGGTGACATGAAAGTGCCCAACATTGCTCGGTGCTCACGCAACGTAGTTGACCCTACTCAATACCACAATTACTATTAATTTTAGATATTTATTCATACTATATAGTAGTATATATCTTGTTGCTCTTTTTAATTATTTTTACCATTTTTCATGGAGTTTCACTTGCAACAGTTTAATTTATACAAGTTTCATAGTGTATTTTTAAAAAATTGAAGTTCGTCTTGCTGTTTTTCAATTATTTTATCGTATTTTTAAGCTGGGATTATTCTTCAACTACTTTGTAAATGTTGACTATATTCTAAACATCAGCCATAAAAGTGGCTACCTGGTATAATTTTATAGAGATTTACATTAAATATCCATTTCACATGTGTTATTTAAAGCCTAACCATTTTATAAAGTTTTTAAACTTAGTCTCAAGAGAGTAACTTCATTGAGGAGCTCATTTTCTTTCAGTTTAGTTTTTTCAAATACAAGTCATTATTTTGTTCATTTTCTTTCAGTTTCAATTGGATTTAGATCTTTAAATTTTAAAAGCTTTATAAAATTGACAATTCTTTAAATAAGTATCCTACTTGTGCACTTGGCTCTTTCATGGAGGGCCAATTTCTCATGATGGATTGGAAACATAATCTTTTCAATTGGGCTCTTTCTTTTGTGGGCTTTATAAGAAGCCCAGACAATTATTTTGTATTTTGAGTACATTTGTTGGGTAAGATGTTTTTTGTTTCCCAATTGTTTGTTATGTAAGATGTTCAAGGACTTGATATTGGTCTTTTACTGTAATTCCATACTGTGCAATTTTAGTGTTCTATAGTGCAGATTTAACTTGTAAAAGTTCTCCAAACTTCTCAGGCAATCAAGTCAAATATTTCAAAGGCTAAATATTTTTATATTTGTAAACATAACTTTCAATTTACTATTAATGACATGATCTTATAGCTATAAAAACGGCATGACATGTTTTAAATTATTAAGTTCAAAGGTTTTCTTTGACATGCGCCAAAGTAACTGTTCTTTCTAAAAATTGTGTTTCCATTCAAACATTATTATATAAACTTATTTGAATGAAGTACAATTCAGTGTTCAATAGCCAAAAGTCACAGTTTGAAGCTAACATCGCAAAGCGTAAAGCTATCTGAAGAGGAAAGAAAGAGCACAATATCTTTTCAAAGAAAAATGGAGTCATTTTCTAGACCTTCATGGTACAATAAAGTATAAACCAATCGAGACTCTAATAATTAATTGGAAAGAAAGTTAAACTAATAGCCATTTACAAAAACTCGACCGCTTAATCACTCAAATCTTGTCTCAATGGAGAAAATAACGAGAAAAATGATTTTTTATGACCACTTACAAATTGAATAGAAATTTTTTTCAACCCTTTTCAGATTTCTTACGTGTAAAAATGAAAATTCTTATATAATAAACATAAAAATAAAAATAAATTTATAAAGAACTACAAAAATCATTTCTTCCAAAAAAATAATAATCAAGAAATATCTTAGAATAACAAATGAAGTGAGGAATATTCGAGCAGAGAGGTCATTCAATAGGGTCACTATGAGAGACCTTGCACTGATGACCGTAAACATTCTCATAAATGATCACACCCTTTAGGAAAAAAGTCTAAATATGTAATTCAACTTTGTGAAATAGTGGGGCATTATAATACTACTCCAAATATATCTTTATTTACTAACAAAAGCTTTCCAACACATGAACATTTTTCAAAAAAAAAAAAAAAAAAAAGGGATTAAATTTACTCCTGAACCACACGAAATAATCAGATTAATCATTATTTCATTTTCTATCAGAATAAATACCTACTTAATTTTGTCCTCTTAAATAGGACTGATATTTGAATCATGATCTTTCATAATTTTCACACACTTCATTGAGTGTGTGTGTTTGTCATAAATGAATTAGTATTTTTTTAAAAAAATTATAAGTAAGAAAATAAAAAAAAATCTTACTCTAGTTTCCATAGTAGCAAATGAAAAGTTTTTCTTTCATTCACAACCGCAATCTCAACGGTCTAAATCCTTATCCTAAAACCTGATCCGATTGCTCCTTCCCTCCACCTCTCATTCCCTCCTTCTCCCTTCACCCCACACCACCAAACACCCAAGATTTCCACCATTCTGATAAGAATCAAAAAGACCCTCAAACAAAAACCCAATCTTTATCTCTCCCACTTCCCTCTTTGGCTGGCTTCTTTGCTCCTCCATAGCAGCCACATTCCTGAGCTAAAAAAAAAAAACATGTCTTGTTCAAATTTGACAATGTTGGTGTCCTCAAAACCATCTCTTTCTGACTCCTCTGCACTTTCTTTCCGCTCTGCTGTCAGCTCTTTTCAGCTTCCTAACCACAACTCATCAGGCCCTTCAAACCCCTCAAGATCATCATCAGTTATCCCTATTCAATGTGGTCTCCGTGATCTGCGTGATCGAATTGACTCTGTCAAGAACACACAGAAGATTACTGAGGCTATGAAGCTTGTGGCTGCTGCTAAAGTCAGAAGAGCTCAAGAAGCTGTTGTGGGTGCTAGGCCTTTCTCTGAGACTTTGGTTGAGGTACTTTACAACATCAATGAGCAGCTTCAGACAGATGACATTGATGTACCACTCACCAAAGTAAGACCTGTCAAGAAAGTGGCTTTGGTTGTTGTCACCGGTGACCGTGGTCTTTGTGGTGGTTTTAACAACTATATCATCAAAAAAGCTGAGGCCAGGATTAGAGATTTGAAAGCTCTTGGCCTTGATTACACTATTATCAGTGTTGGGAAAAAGGGTAATTCTTATTTCCTCCGCAGGCCTTACATCCCTGTAGATAAATTTCTTGAAGGAAGCAATCTGCCCACTGCTAAAGATGCTCAGGCCATTGCTGATGATGTTTTCTCACTTTTTGTGAGTGAAGAGGTTGACAAAGTTGAGCTTCTCTACACAAAGTTTGTGTCTTTAGTGAAATCTGAGCCCGTCATTCACACCCTGCTTCCATTGTCACCAAAGGGAGAGATTTGTGACATCAATGGGAACTGTGTTGATGCAGCTGAAGATGAGTTCTTTAGGTTGACAACAAAGGAAGGGAAATTGACAGTGGAAAGAGATGTCATGAGGACTAAGACAACTGATTTTTCAGCAATCTTACAATTCGAGCAGGACCCTGTTCAGATTCTTGATGCCTTGCTGCCACTTTACTTGAACAGTCAAATCCTGAGGGCATTGCAGGAGTCATTAGCCAGTGAGCTTGCTTCTAGGATGAGTGCCATGAGCAGTGCAACAGATAATGCATCTGAATTGAAGAAGAATCTATCTAGAGTGTACAACAGACAGCGTCAGGCAAAGATTACAGGAGAAATATTGGAGATTGTTGCTGGAGCAGATGCCTTGATTTAAGCATATCCCCTGCAATTGTGCTTATCTGTAGGTACAATAATGAAGTCTAGACAATTTTTATTTTCTGCTTCTCAACCTCGTACAGACTTTGTGCACAAAACGAGAACCACATTATATTTTGTACACAAGGCCAGACCAAACCTATATTTGTATGTCAATTTTTTTCTGCTATATTTGTAAAACATGAATTATTGAAAGCCTGAAATCTTCAATCCCTCGTATAGCTTTTCTACTTGATAGTGTCAAACTGTATAGACCAGTTAAAGAACTCAAATCATAGTATAGTGTATCCTGTCTTTATAGTTTCACCAAGAAATACATACATAGATTTAATATGGATACACCACAAGTCTAGCAGAATAGACTGATTTCATCAATCACTTTTAGAATCTGGCTTAAGTTTTCATGAATTTTCCCCCCTCTAAGTCTTGATGATAAAACTGCAGCACTAGAAGATGATCTGCTATGAGATTCAATAGGACGATGAGTATACATTGCAAACTTTGTCTTTGACCTTAGTCTCTTCCATTAATTTGTAGATGATGTAGGAACATTCTTTAGATAAAGGTTGAATCATGCCAGAGTGATTTCTCTCCCATTTAGAACTGCTCAAAGGCCAATCATTGTCCTAGCAAAGCTCAACTTTTGATCCTTCTTCCAAGCTTTTCCCCTCAATTGGCATGCAATTGATTTCTTGTGTTCATTATTGTATGAGGGTTATTCTCTGCTAAACTAAATCTGGAACAGTTATTACTAAGGAAATAAGAGTTGGGAGAGATGCTGATGCTACTACAGCATAGTAATTACTATATGGATCAACTGATAGATGTCAAAAACAGAGTAAGAGCTGCCTGGAAATTCAGGAGTGCTGCGCGACTTTCACCACCATGGAAAATAATGTAATGATTCTCTAATTAGATTTGTATCTATGTAGAACAAAAGGAGATGGAATCTAACTTCATTAAGCTACCACATCTCAAAATTTGCATAAAAGAAGCTAGAATTATAGAAGCCAAAGTTATGAAGTTAAGATATATAAGTTAAATGTGAAATCCAAACACTGAAACAAACCATGAAATCCTTTCCTCACAAGGTCATTACACAAGAAAATGCATTTAAGGCCAGGGGAAATGAAACCTGTCTTACCATGTCGCTCCCACACACACACAAGGAGTATAAGGAAATCATTATGCATTACTTCAGTATTAAAGTTTCTTATATAGTGAAAAGATACTTCAGACAGCTATCTCCAAGGGTAACTCTAAATGTTTTTCCGCAAACTAATAATTGGATAACTTCTAGAGGAATCTACCATAAGTATTTCTACATTGCCTTCTTAACTTAAGCTAGGGGAGTATTAACTAATCACTAATGCATTTATAGCTGTCTTTACGGTTTGTCAATCAAGGAGAGATCCACTGGTATGCCCTACATTCTATTCTCATTTGCTCTCTTCTGAAAATGTTAATATTCCACTATTTTCATCCTTACTAGCATGCCTGAAGATACAAATTGCTTGACTGGCATAATTATGAGATCTAAGTGAAGAACAAAATAAAGGTGGGAGAAGGCTCACATAGAATTAGGAATTAGAAGCCAGCCTCCAAACCATTTCAACTTCTGGAAAGATGATAGATTAACTGAATTGGCAGGAAATTGGAAAACCTAGTGGGAAACTATGTTTGATGAAGAGTATGGCAGAGCATATGTTTCTCCTTCGAACTTGCTTCTATGCTCAGATTCAGGAATCTAAAGACTTCTATTGCTCAGGCCATATTATCCTAAATTCTTGAAGCATGAAGAGGTTGCAATTCTTTGAAGAGAAACCATTCAATAAGAGCATGATCATATTTGCACAACTTTATCAAGCATCAGAAGTAATCAATATGCATGAAACCGTACCATGAATTCACATAACTACCTGATTATAATTAGATAACCATATCAAGTCATCAAAGAATCAACTGGTTGTTCATTTTGCCAGTTGTGTATTCTCTACAATCCTAGGCAATAAATTCACCAACTTAACAAAGAAGCATAGTGACATTAAATGCATTTCCTATCACTACATCCGTTTAACATAAATCAAACTAGTATTAAGGAAGCATTAAATACAATTAACAACTGATTATAAGTATGAAACAGCATGATTCCTCTCTCACAAGAATTCAAATTGACTCACAGTCAAGTCAATTAAGCATAAACAAAGCAGAACATATCACTATATTTATGTAAAAAAAAAACACAAATCCACATCTCTTCTTCGTCGCAATTCAAGGTAAATACATTACTTACATTCATCAGAAGCCACATAAACTTTACCCACAAATAAAAATAAAACAGGTAATATAAAAAAAGTTCAATTTAAGATAAACCCTTTACTGTAGTAGCGGATTAGATGGTAACGAGAGATGGGTCACGATTGGGTTCATAGAAAATGGGTGCAACTGCACTGAGCTTCTTTCTCTGAAGGCAGCAAGGGCGGTTGCTCTTGATCTTCAAATTAAAGCAAGGAACGCTCTCCATAGTTGGTGCTGGCTGTGATACTTCAATTTCTGAACCGGGTGTTTGCTGATACATCGCAATTAGAGTTTGAGGTTTGTTCAGTACTTTCGATTTAGCAGTGATTTTGGAATTCCTGATTTGGGCTAATGCTCCTGGTTTCAGATATGTATAATACGACGGCATTGAAGATCTCAAGTTTCTGCTTCTCACCTTTGATTTCATTTTTTTTTCTGTGTGTGTGGGGAAGAACGGTTTTGGATTTGGATGAAAAAGGAAAAATGGGATTTTGAAATAAGGAGGTTGTAAAAGCGGGAAAATGGTACTAGGCGGGTCACTAATTTTATACCAAAAAAGATCGGCTAAAAGGTGAAAACTTTGTGCCGACATTTTTGGGAATTTGAATTCTTAATTTCCATCTTTAAATTTATTTACAAGATAACACAAGATGCGTTGTTTATCTTATTATTTGCATTTAATATAAAATATTAATTTGAATTATTCAAATTTTAATATTATTTGAATCTAGAAATTCATATTTGAATTATTAAGTGTATTTCTTTTTATAACTATTCAATAAGTTTAAATAAATCTCTGAGTGGTAAACATTTATAACAAAATATTATTAAGATATTTATTTATGATTTTTCCTTAAAAGAAAATTACCGCTACATTATTCACTATCATCATCAACCACAATCCTTATTGTTGCCAATCACCAAGGTGAGCTATTATTACCACTTCAACACCATTTACACCATCACCACAATAGTTATCAAAATTACCAACAATTACCATCAACCATTTAACAATTACGACATCACTAATCAACATCATTCTCAATCGATGCCCACGACTACTGTAGTTAGATATCATTTCGTCAACTGCCATGTGATTTTTTAAAAATATTTTTATCAATTTAATATTTTATTTATTAATTTTATAATAAAGACAACTTTTGATATATTCAAATGTTTGAGAAAATAAAAACAACTTAATATTTTAGATTGATTGGGTAGGTTCTAAAATATTTTTTCTTTAATAAGTAGTTGTTTTCACGTATAAACATAAAGTTTGTTGTGTCGAACACACAACTTCTTTAGTGGATCTGCAAGTGATATAAAGAATCATTTATTCAGACAAAAACAAAATGAAGTATATCATATTCATATCTCATCTTTACCCCACCTCCACGCTCCTCATCCCACCACTCCATACCCCTGCCTTGTCATCTCTATATTTCATAGTAGTTTACCTAAATTATATATTATTTTTAGGATAATATTTTTTTATTATCCACCGAACACTCGAAAATAAGTAGAACACACATCAATATTTCTAAATTCAAAATAGAATAGCATTATTGCTATTACAACAACAACGTATCTAATAGTTCCACACAATAAGGTCTAAAGAGGATAGAGTATACACAAAACTTCAACTCTAATGAAAAATATTTCCTTCTTAGTAAAATTATAGAAGTATAAATTCTAAAATATAGATATTTTGAATTAATCAAATTTGCTAATGCGTTTCAATAACTGCATTGTGTTCCATGCAGCTTTCTTTATGTAACATATGATACAAAATCATGCAATATTAGCTTGCATTTCAAAACAGAAGGTGCAATTGCAAACAGCACCTTCGTGTTGGGTGGAGGCAAGAATTTTCTATGTGCGCATCACAATAGGCATACACTGTACAATTGATTTTAGTGCTGACTGATGTCATACAACTCTTCTCCAAATGAACCAGAATAACACCACAAAACAGCACAGGTTTTCAGAGCATGTAGAAATAATCAAACCAGCAATAGGTGTATGATTCAAAGAGAAAATTTTCATGCATTGTGGTTTTTTTAACAAAACTTCAATAGGCGAGAGATGTAGGCACCGTGAGGTGTGAAGCAATCTAGTACTAGATGAAACCACTATCACTTTCCATGGGCCTAAACTAAATGTGGGACAGAAGCAGAGTCTGGTGATGAACTCCAGTAAGATATTTGATAGTCCGTCATAATGGAAGATAAAGAACCCACACCACCAAAGTTATTCAAGAGAAGTTGTCAAGCTCAAACTTAACTACTCAATTATAAGATTCCTTCCTCACATGGTAATACTCATAAAAGAAGTTCAAAGGCAGGCTTGGGATTTGGGAAGGGGGTGAACAGAAAATGACAAATAACTTTCTTAATCTTACTTCTGCAAGAAGCTTTAGAATCCTATGTTAACTTGTCACTGCTACATCAGGTTGCAATTAAAGCTAACAACCAATACATCTTTTACCTATAATGAAATGAAACAAGAAACATACCAAAATGGGAAGACATTATCAGTTGAAACTTAGGCACTACACAGCTTATGCTTGCTGCAAAATGTTTAATCCATGAAAGCAAAAATGTCACATCTGAATTCTGATCTTGCGTATGCAAAGACACAAATATGTAGAATTTCAGATGAATAAGATCTCCACAATCATATCATTTGTCACTCTATACTCATTAGAGCCAAACAGGATAAAAATCAAGCTAGAAACTGAGAGATTGATCCAATGATCAATGAACTTAACAGCAGATATGGAGGTCCAGAAGAACATAATATATCATGTACATTTTGTCCCCTCAAATATATATTTGGAGCAAAACAGGACAAATATAGAGGTTTATCCCATTTTTTACTCATGTTCAGGGTCAGGAACAAGAGAATTGAAGTGAATTATGTCGATCTGGAAAGATCAACTCTAACTGAAGGGTAGAAGAGAGTTACAAGGTGACTCCAAGGAACGAGTGAGACTAATCTCCTAAAACTTCCATCACAGCAGAGAAACTGAGATCCAGAGCAGGGCTTAGAGCCTTTACTTGATGTAAAGCACACTACTAATGTTTCAGTAAAACCCAAAATGGAACACAAACATGTAATTCATGCAGGCAATAAGTATCAACTCTACATACTAATTCATGTAGACATTGATTTTTTTATCATCAAACTGACAAATGAAAGCAGCCAATACTCTGAAAACATTAGCAATAGAAGCAATTAAGAGGGAAAACTTATTCTATAATCTGTTAAAAGTGGCAGCATGTAGTGTGTAGTTATGAGTAACCAAACTTATATGGGAACATAGCTTACCATTGAGTGTTTAGCTAGAGGATTAATTAAAACAGAGCTTCCTAACAAGTTTGTCCATTCCCACAAATGCATCAACACATAATAATTGCACAACCATAAAGTATTTTCTTTCCAAAGAAAGATCACTTCAATAAATCCAATCTCCTTTCATGAAACATAATTCAATACTTGCAATAAAGTAACTGATGAACATTAATTAGACCAGGGGAATCACAAGAAAACTCATTCAAGACAAAAAAGACAACTATGTAGATCTCTTTATTCATATGAGCTGTGTATCTCTACATCTTTTGTTTGTTGAAATGACAAGACAATTTACTACAAACGATCTCAACTCACTTACCAACACCGAAATTAACCCCAAGAAAATAACCAAATTAAAAATTCAAAGGGGAGAAAGAACTCCCGATCTAACAAAGATACACTTTTTCTGTATATTTTTTCACTATAACTTACTAATTTGAGACCCCCATAAGATCAACAGCAGACCGGGTTCAAAGTGGAGGCGTCTCACCAACTGAAGGATCAAGAATTGGATTCAGTAAAAATCGGCGCAACGGCGCTCAACTTCTTTCTCTGGATAAACCGAGGCTGGCGAATCCGGATCGACGAATTGAAACAGGGAAGGCCTTCCATGGTTGGTAAAGGCGCGGATGAAGGTATCACCGAAAGGGGTATGTGCTGATAAGATTGAGCATTTTTCAACCTTGATTTAGCAGAGATTTTGGAGTATCTAAGCTGCGCAAGTGCACCTGGTTTCAAGAATGTGTGAAATGATGGGGTTGCAGATCTGGAAGTTCGGGTTCTCATGGAGGATTTCATAGTTGGAGCTGAAAAAACTTGGATATTTTTTGGAAACCCTAGAAAGAGAAAGAGGAGGATTGTGCTGTTTGGAGATAAGAAAGAGAGGGAGTATATAAGGGTTTAAAATGTGGAGACTGAAAGGCGGGAAGAAAGAATGGTAGGCGGCTATGGCGCTGTTTGGGCTTGGGCTTGGGCTTGGGATGGTAGCTAGTACAAGTGCACAAATTGCCAATTATGTGTAATGACCCGGACCCGAAATGTCTTTTTTTTGTAATTTTGAATAGTCATTTAACTATAGTTAATTAATTTGCCTTGTAATTTGTTTATTATTAATAATAATGGGCCAAGTCTGAAATATGTAAATAGGTTAGTAGGAATTATTACTTTTAATACATAATTAATTTAGAAAAGAAAACTGGCCTAAACGTGCGACTAAGCTCAAAAAAAAAAAAAGTGAGGGAATACTCTGGCGCCATCGCATAGGAGCAATACCTGAGGTGGTCATTTCCAATTTGATATATGTTGCAGATGATTAGCTAATTCCTAATTAACGGAGGGTCATAGTAGTATTATTTTATTGTTATTATTGGAAGGATAAAGTGTAGCCTCAATGTTGAATTCAAATCATATATGCTGTTCGTGATTTAAGAAAAATAATTTGCAGGGTTATAAGTGATTGAATAATGATTAGTTAATAATTATATAGTGATTACGTGATATGTTATTAGTTAGCTTTGGAGAAGTTAATGTTAATGCTTCCTTTGGCAGTATGCCAATTTCAGTGGAATATCAATATGGCATCAATGATCAATAGTTTTGGAGTAATTATAGGACGGTGAGTTCAATTAATCATTGGTAATCCTTGGTCAAACTAAAGTGATTAAAGGAAAGGTGTGTGGGTGTAAATTCTACGTAGTTATTACTATTTGATGGGTTAAGTTCATCGTAGAAATATTTTTATAGGTATGATCTAGTTCTCGATTTTTATAGATGGGGTGAATGTAATTGAATAATAAGTGTACTGTATAATATGAATACCATTAGATTATGATATTTGGAGGAAATTAGACTTAACCCTAGGCTTGAAACTTAAGAACTTGATTAGAGATTTGGGGTGATTTTTTGGGTCTAGGCAAAACCTATGGTAATATGGGTGTTGTTAGTTTCGAAATCTTATTGTTATTATGTACTTGAATAGATTGCATTGATTTGGAAGCTCAGTGAAAAGGGAAGGCTCAAGTCTCGGAGTGATTGTTCGATTATTTGAGGCAAGTGGATTTCTAAACTCTTGTTAAGTGTATGAAATTCGTGTATTTCCTTGTAATATGTGTTTGGGGGTAATGAGACTTGGTGATGGGTTAACTTGTCCACATTGATAAATTCTAATGATGAAAAAGGGGTAATAAAAGGCAATGTGATTAATTGTTTGAGTGTGATGTGTGGAGAATCGTTTGTGACAGGCATTGGTACGAGTACCGGTGTTATAAAGGGAAAGTTTATTACTATAGAATGCGGATTGTAATCTGAGAATGCCAAAGCATATGGGCATTAGCTGATATATTATCGACTTGACTTATTATGTGTGATTGTGTTATTTATTGAACTCGTATACTTGTGATAGCTGAAGTGATTACATATCATATTGATATTTGATTGAGATGCATCATCCCTTTTATTGAAATCATATGGTGCACATGCATTGAGATGAGATTGAGTATAAGTTGGGCACGTGGAGATCGTCCGTTTTGGAGATGGTAAGATGTTAAGATTATAATTTGGGCACGTGGAGATCGTCCGTGCGGAATTTGTTTGATTTATGATAGTGCATTGAGATCGTCCGTACAGACACGTGGAGATCGTCTGTGTCGGTATATGGACCTCGCGAGTCCCCCATGGGTCATGAACTCTCGATGTATTTCCGAGGAGTATCATGTATATATGGTTGAGAGAGTACTTGGTATTCTGAGGCATATCATTTCATGGTGTCACATTGCATTGCATCCCATGACATCCTTCATTCTTGATGATTTTGTGTTTTATTGGTGGTTGTAAAGTACTTGATATTTGATTACCTATATTTGATAAACTTGATCTTGTGTGTTGCTGATATTGTGAGTGTTTTTTTTTGTGCAAGTTGTGATTGATGAATATTGAGTTTGTTGTTGAGGATATGTAATTTGTTAAAGTGATTGTTGTTGAGCTGGGTGTTATGTAATTGTGAACTGTTAGGTTGGGCTAGTTTTATGCAGATTGTAGTTGTGGAGGTTCGGTTGGTGTGTAAGGAGTACCCGTATTTTATTCCCTTAGTTTGTGTTTAAAAGTTTACTTGCTGAGTACCACGTGGTTTGGTGCTCACCCCTTGCTTATACAAATTTTTGTAGGTTACCAGTCCGGACCTTTGTGATATTTTCTCTTCTCCTTGTTTGAGGTTTCTTGTGGAGATTTGTGAGATAGCTACTTGTCATTTCAGCGGACCTTCTTTCTCCTTATTTGTGATCTTATTCTATTCTAGAAACAATGTCATTTGAGACTTGTATTTTCTTTCAAGTTTGTTATAACACATTAGAGACTTGTACACATGACAACTAGATTTTGGGGATATTTTTGAGTTTATTATAAAAATTTCTGCATTTTATTGTAATGGTTGAGTTTTAGGCTGACTTGTCTTGGTGGGATAAGACGAGTGCCGTCACGTCCATTTTTGGGTAGTGACATTATGGAAGGTTCATAATGAGAATTTTACGAATAACAAAGATAATATTCATAGTAGTGTTATATTATACAACTACAGTTTTGCTATTTGCTCTTCATAGCCGTATTTTATTTTTATGGAGCCTTTGATTTGTATAAATCGCGAAATACCTTCAATTTGTAAATAATTTTTTTAAAATAAAATATAAATAAAATTATGTATTATGTAAGTGGTATAAGTATGTCCTCTGTTTGGCTTGTCAATTGTATATGTATATTTATATATCTGTGAAATATGTATATAAATAAAATTTTATAACATTTATTTTGATTAATTACCCATTTGGCCATTTCTTATTCATAATCATATAGTTTCCGGTTGAATTTTTGTAGATCAAATAGTACGTACACATTAAAGTGTTTTGACAACAAGCGAAGGCGATCGCTCAAAACAAAAAACATTTTCACTTTTAAGTTTATACTATTTGTAGTTTAACCAATTTAAATCACTAAGTTTAAAGTAAACAAATATTTTTAACAATTTTTTGATACTTTTAATGATTAGAGGCGGATTCATGGTTCAAAGATTGTGGGTGACGTATCGTCTAAATAGGATAAACGGGTCAGCTCCTTCAATTGGATTATTTAGTACTTTCTATTTTTATAAAAAATAAGGGATCAAATATGCATATTCGGTAATGATTTTCTTTTAGACATTCTAATATTAAAGATAAAAAAAAATTCAGTGCTATTAAGGGGTTTTCAAACCCTTGATGCTCACATGCAACAGTAAGCCTTTGCTAGTTGCACTATTCACCATTTTGTTTAGTGGGTGACAAGTATAATATATAATGGATTTTCATACATATATATTTTATATATATGTAAAGTTTTGATCGAGGTCATTGAAAGTCGTAACAGTCTCATCCGTACACATAGATCTGCTCTTGATGATAAGTATCCTACAAAAATTATAAGAACAATATTATCTTGTTTGATTTCAATCTTTTGCATAATTGTTGGAACTCAAATTTTATTTATAAATACTATATTTCAATTTCTCATATAACTAATCCTTTGTATGTCACTATTAAACATGTAATTTTTTTTTATTAAAAACAAATTGAAGATTTTAGGATTCACACCAAAAATTAAATATATAGTTTAAGCTCGTATACCTAATCGTGTCAAGTAAAGTGGGATGAATGGAATGATATTTACACCTTTTGAATTTCTTGGTGTTTTTACTAAAACCTCACTAAATTACTACTCGGTAATTAATAATTATTTCTAAGATAATATTTTTCTTTAGTCTCAACTTAGGCCAATAGAAAAAATCACAAATTTCGATAAGATTATAGGATAATATACTTCCAGAAGACCCCTATAAAAATATATGGTCCCATTAATATTATAAATTAATAATTCTTTAAAAGTATAAATATATCTAAGACATTTTAGTGAAATATGATTCTATTGTGTTTTATTTTTTGTTGAAATTAAAATTTAATTGAAGCTCATCTCCAACTTTTCTTATTGCATCAAGAAGTTTCGGTGTTGCCACGACTGCAAATATTTTTTAGTGCATGTGGAATGATCTCTTTTATACTCACATAATGTTTTACATAATTGATATGTCATTATTGATTTGTGACACCTTTTAAATGAGAAATCATTTTTAGATATGGTTTCAAAAAATTTCCTATGTTGCTATGTAGTTTATTCTCTCACAATCATTCATTGAATATTTTTACTAAAGATACAATGAAATAATACTTAATTATTAAGAAACAACGACCATTATGCACATACTGAATTTATTTTTACAATAAGTCATTGAATTATTGAATTTATTTTACAATAAATCATTTAACAAAAGAATATATTACAATGAATCATGCACATACATTTTACTTTATGTATAATGAATTTATTTTATATACGAATTCAATAAATATGATTCATAATTTAGTAAGATACAATAATTTTGATGTATATGTTGTACTACATGTATAATAAATTTATTTTTATGTGAATTCAATAAATATGATACATAAATTAGTAAGATACAATGATTGTAATATAATCAAAATTAACCTTCATTAAATCTCAAAAGCTCTGATTGATAAATATTAAGAAGAAAGACATAAAGTGACACATTAAGCTGTCTCGATTTTTCAAAAAGACATATTAACTATGGAGGCGTCCTATTACCCCCTAAACAATTCTAAGGTGAAATTATTACATCATTTTTCGGTCAATCTCTGATTTTAAAAACAAGTGTTATCACACACCAATCATTATGTGACCGGTGTTAGTTTAATTTAAAATATAATTTTTTTTTTCATTTTAAACTTTTCTTTACCTTTTTTCTCTCTCTTACTTTTGCTTATTTTATTTTTATTACTTTTATTTTAATTTCATCTTACGTTTCACTTCACCTTCCATCCCACTCTACGCACCCCCACTTTCAAGCGTGTCCCTTCCCAATCTCTTTTTTTTTCTTCTTCTTTCGTCAAATTTTATTCTTCTAGAGATTTTTTTCTTAAAAAAATTACATTATTTTCTATACTTTGTTGAATTAGTGATAACAAAACTAATTATTTTTCTAAGAAAATTTAAAATTTTGAAAGTATCATCAATTAATTTATCTTCTTTTCATATAACTTCAAAATTAAAAATAATAATTTTTAAAGAATAAATGAATTCCACAAAAATTGAAAAAGTTTGATGAAATCCAGATAATAAAGTTAAATGATACCTACTAATCATTTTGAAATCTAATGGGTTCATCAAATTGTTCGAAATTTTAAAAGAAATTAGATAAAAGTTTAAAATTGAAGAGACTTAAACTAATAATAGTAAAAAATAAAAAAGAACGCGAAATTGAGGTAAAAATTATGACATCGGAAGTGGAGAGTTTTAATAAAGATGACAATGAATTTTTGAAGAAGAAAGAAGAAAGAAAGAGGAAAAATAACAAAGAAAAAAAGTTAAAATAATAAGAAAAACAAAAAATTATCTATATATGTATAATATGAGAGGTGATAGCGCTTACGTGTCAGCACCAAAAAAATCAGATTTTTTAAATAATTAAAATTATTCTTTGAAAATGATTTTAAATCAGTTTTAAAAAATAAGGAATAACTGAAAATATGTATTTATTATTTATTTTTAAAAAAAGCCTCTAGAAAGTAACGTATGTGGTCCTTTTTTTGTGGAAAGGTATTTTTTAAATTTTAACCATCTTTCCACAACCTCCTCATTTAAAGAAAAACAAATGTAAATAATAATAATAATAATAATAATAATAATAATAATAATAATCTATATATAGATATATAATTTATCTATATATTATAAAAATCAGAAAAAAATTTACCACAAAAAATAATTAATTTAAAATCTAAAAATGTAAAAATAAAAATAAAAATATAAAAAAAAGTAAAAAACATAAATCATCAAAAATTGAAAATAAAAACTAATAAAAGAAAGATAATTGTTATATATTTTAAACACGTTTTGGACTCTTAAAAATATTATAAGTGTATTGTCAGCACTAAAAAAAAAAAAACAAAATTTATAAATTATTAAAATTAATTGAAATTCTAAAAATAAAAATAAAAATTTCAAACACTAAAAAGAAATTGAAAATAAAAATAAAACAATATTTTTTAAAGAATTACTTAAATTAAAATATAAAAATTTGAATGATCTATTTTAAATTATAAAAATTTTAATTCTATATAATTTTTAAAAAAATTCTAAATAAATACATATTCTTAAAATGATTTATAGCTCCTCCTCATTTAAGTTTTAAAATAGAAATTAAATATCTATTAAACTACAAAAATACAAAATCAATCAATTTCGGAAATTAAGATTTAAAAATCTTTTAAATTTGTAATTCAAATTAACGTGTAAAAAAACAGAGAAACCAACTAAAATTCCATGTTTCTCTCTTTTTCTTCTTTTTTTACTAGGAAAAATAATAATAATGACAATTTATATTTAAAAAACAAATTTATTAGTTTTACAAAAAAATTAAAATGCACGTCTTTATCTTTAACTACCCCACTAACTCACAAACACTTATATCCTAATTTGAATTCAAATCTAATTATAGCACAACAAATCACTAATCAACAATTAAAATTCTTTTTCTTTTGGCAATTAACAAAATAAATTTAATCAGTTACTAGAAATAAACTGCACATCAAAAAAAAACTTCTATTAAAAGGGTTAAATCAAATTCTTTCAACCAAAATTCTGCATTCCATTTCCGCCTAATAGAGATAAGAAATCAACAAGTTGGCCATTGATATTTGTTTCAAAGCTACAAAATTCATTTGCTTGCATAATCTCTCTTCATGTAAATCTCCTTACCGTTATGTATGTATGCTCTTTTAATTTCAACTTTTATATGATGCTATTTTTAATATCTAAAAAAAGATTTTCTCATTTCTCAAATGCAATTCATATCTATAAATCATGTCATAGAACAATTAGGAGGTAGAATATTTCAAATTTTATTGAAATATACCTTGGCACTGTTGTCATGCTAATTATTTGGACATTTTGGGTGACTTTTCATTCTTCTTTGCAGGTAAGAAGAACATGGGTAATCATATCAGTTTTGCAATATCGAATTCGATAAAAAAAAAATTTGAAATTTGAAATTTGGCTAAAGAGCTTCACGGGTAATGAACTTGACGTTGACAAAGCAGTCATGACGGATGAGCAGAGAATTATATATATAAAGTGTATTGATAATATTAAGTTGTTTAATAGAATGTATTGATAATATTAAGTTATTGACAATTTTAACGGGGCTTCATGATGCATAGGTGAAAGCATTGTCTCAACTTATATATTCATTATTTACCTTATTAAAAATATACTATTTTTAGAGTTTGTAACTTTTTCTTATTCAAAATATACTATTTTTTGAGTTTGTAATTTTTTCTTATGTTGAAATAATTACGAGGATATTACGTAATTATATATGGCTGCCTTGCAACTTGGCAAATGTTCTTTTTTCCTTATCTTCTCTTATCTCTACTCTAATGTGATTGTCTAAGTCATCATCGAAAGATAATAATCAAAAGTTGTAATTTATTCTATTGATCTAAAGATATGATTGTCTTTATTAATTTTCTTTTTTTCTATTTCTATTTATGGTCATCAATGATTTTTTTGTTTTTGTATGAACATAAACTTACATATGTACTATTCGAATATTCAAGATATGTCAAGAAGTGTTGAGAAACTTACTTTGCTAATCACCATCATAAATATCCAACAAAAACTCATGAAAATTAAAAAATAAGTGGTTACTTTCAAGATACAACACACGTTCTAAACATATAATTCATTTTTATATATTTCCATACCATTGTTAAGATATAATTAATTACATGAACATTTTCAAATAAAAATACATTTTAAATTTAAATTTATGATTTGCCAAATTATCACACTGCTAAAAAAGTATTGTCATACAAGACTAAGAAACTGAACAAAAAATATATATAAAGAATGACCCAAAATAGGTGATAAAATTGTATAATTTGAATTTTTAAATATAAATTGTTTTCAGAAAGAAAAAAAAACTATTTTGTATATCAATTTGTCAATTTACTACGTTATTATATAATTGTATTTAATTTAAATTGAATGATAATGTTTTTCAAAATTAATACATATAAATCATGGAGTTAATTACTATGAATGAGATGGTAAAAATGCTTTTATCAAATATCGCCAATATTTATTTATTTTTTTAAGAAAAATGTAACTGAATGAAGTGATAAACACAAATATCCACGTCGTGTATAAGTGGAAAACTATTTTACTGTCAGTTTAAAAGTGTCTTTCTAAATATTTTCTTGCTTTAATCCCATCAATATCCACCATTTTTATTTTTTTCCCCCCATTTTTTTAAAGACAATACTTGAAATTATGCTCTATGGATAAGATCTCTTAATTAAAATTTTAATAGATATTTAACTAAAAAATGTAATTTAAATACACATATAATTAATGTAATTAATTAAAATTAAAATTAAAATTTAATATCTTATATGCTGAATATATATCTTTAAAAGTAGTCAAATCATTATTTAGGTTATACATAAGGCACTAAATATAAATAAATAAATTATTATAGTTAAAAAACACATACACGAGGATAATAGAGATTGTGTGAGCATACTTATGGTTATGTTAATTCAAAAAATAAATATAATAAAAATTCACATAGCAATGTATATTAACACCATCTAAAAGCAATACAAATGATGAAACAACAATTTTAAACTTTATGAATTCTAAGTTTTAGGATAACACGCAAGATAATAATATAATTTTTTTTTCAAAAATAGATATGTAAATGATCATATAATTAGTAATAGTGTATTATTATAAGTATTTAAAAAAAAAATTACAAGTGAATAATAAATTTTATAAATTATTTTATTTTTAAAATTATGACATTTAAAATATCCGCGCAACGCGCGGTACGAATACTAGCATTTTATAACAAAATACCTATAAAAATAAAGTTATATTCATTATTTTATGTTGCTCACGCTCTTTAAAGAGAGTACATGCACTCTCTATGCCAAGCGAACGAAAAATGATGTAATAATATCAGTTCAAGATTGTTTAGTGGGATAATAGGATGTCCGCATAGTTAAGGTGTCTTTTTGAAAATTCGGGACAACTTCAGGTGTCACTTTATGTCTTTTCTTAAATATTAATTTATTGATTAAATAATAATAAAATAATAATATTTCATGATCACATATATATTAATATAGTGAGATTTTACTGTATTCCAAATTTATTTTTAAAAATAGCATTACTTTCTATTTCAACTTACTATTTCTCTACTTAGTCATGTATTTTTATCTTAATCTTTGTCAGACATAATAAAACATAACGGAATTTCATTCTTACAAAAGACTTATATATGCTATTATGAGTATCAGATTTAAATTTTTATTTCAGTCTGTACTAAATAATAACAATAATACTTTAATAAAGTAAAAGGCTCGTGTTTGCTATTATTATCACATCATGTCGTTGACACCCATAAAAATCGATAGATATTTTAGGGGCAAAAAACTAAAATATACAAATATATAGCCTTAATAACCATTATATAACAATAGTTTATTTTTCATCTATATAACAATAGTTTTTTTTTTTTTTTTTCAAATATAGCAAATGATATATAGTAAAAAAAAGTAACAAAAAAAAGTAATAATAGGGACCCACGATTTTCTCAAATTTAGTTACATGTTCTCTCATCTAAAAAAGGTTTTTAACCAAAATAAACCATTGTATCTGCATATTGTGTAAGTTTAATCAATAATGGATACCAATAGTGTTTCGATTCTACTTCAACACAACAGACGATGCGACGCATATGGTAAGTTTAATTATATTTGGTTTTTTAATTTCTGTGATCGTGATCTTATAAACTATTTGGTTGGTATCTGTTTTTTTGTTTTCGAAAATTGGTGTTTATTTCTTAAAATTTAATTTGAAATCCGACGATCTTAGGAATATATGATTCTGAATTAAAATTGGGTAGATTGTTTGTGGCATCTATTATGGTGTACTTGTGATGGTTGTTAAATTAACACCGACAGTCATTAAATTTTTTAATATAATTTGTTGGTGTAATTGATTTATTTTGTGGTACATGTATTGAAGTATTGATAGTTTATATTAATTTGTTACTAGTCTGTCGACTCGTGATTGTTATGTGTAATGTATATTGGTAGATTATTTGGTGAAAGTGAAGGTATGTTTTAAGTCATGTATTAAGTGCATATTTGAATTTTTTTGATAAGTGACTAGGTGTAATTAGATTTTTGTAGTAAGTTTTTAATGAATACCAACATTCTTTATTTATTTGGTAAATTTTGATGGTGTAATGGATATATTTTTTGGTACATATATTGAAGTAATTGTTATTTTTAGGTCGTTTTCAAACACCATAAAGTTGAGTTTGACGATCTGTTATAGATAGTGTTTTGGTAGATTATGTGGTCAAATTGATAGTTTATTTGTTGTAAATGATTTAGTGTAATCAATTTTGTATATTAGGTTTTAAATCAACACCAACATTCTATATTTATTTCGTATACTTCTATGTCATATTTGATGTGTTTTTTGATTAAATTATGATGTTACATATAATCAAGTTTAACTTTATCAATCTTCATAAATTAATGTTGTGCATATAGTTGGTTATAAACTGGTGTTCGAATTTCATTATAAGAATAATGAAGTGGACACCAATTTTTAACCATATTATACGCCATTTTATATATAACTTTTGTTTGGTGATACAAAAAATATGATTGTGTGTTTTAAATTTAATTGTTATAACTGGTGTTTATTAGGTTCCTTCAATTTTTTTTTGTTGAAATGTACCACATGAAGATATGTGGATTTCAAGATTGAAGGAGTGATATATGATACAAATACCAATGAAAAGAATTTTTTTTTCAAGAGATCTAAAGTATATTTTAGAAAATATGTTATGGCCTATAGATGACAAGGAAAACTTATATCAAATAACCATATGAGGATTAATATTGTTGAGTTAATTTTTTGTTTATTACACGTTTTTTTCTCTTCAAAATCTAATTGAATGATATTAGCGATTTTGAATTTTATTCATTGTATTAAAAAAAATTAGAATTATATTTAATCATATGATATAATTAGTCCTATTATTAATGTTGGTTTCCCCTGTGGTATAATTTTTATTTAAAAAAAAAAAAAAACAGAATGACACAAAATATCAACTAGATTGGTATATTATATGAGGTAGAATTTAATAATTATTGGTATATTATATGGTACTATGTTAGTGTTATTATATGGTACACTTTTGATATTAGAAATTTTCATGTTATTCGTGAATGGTATCACATCGTTTTAGTGTAATTTTAAGTTTTTAAGTTTGTACTAGTGTTGATTTTAAAAGATAATATTATCAAAATAATAATTTTTGTTATATTATAAACTGACAATTTCAGAAAAAAAATGACGAAATATCAACAAGTTCAGTTTATTAGATGGTGCATATGTTGCTATAATATTTGTATTTCACATGATATAATTTTGATATTTTAGATGATACAATGTTGGTATAATTTTGATATTTTAGATGAAATAATATTGATATATATATTATACGGTCCATATTATTTTCACACAATATTATATGGTATATATTGAGGTGTAATATAATATTAAAATATTTTGTCATGAACAATAACATATATAACTTTCAAATTTTCAAAAAAAAAAAAAAATTAAAAATTTGGTCACAATAAAGGAAAACGATATTAGTACGAAAACAATATTAAAGAGGTGAGAGAAGGCAACAATTAATAATCTGATTTGATTGAATAAAAAATTAAGAGAGAGAAAAATAATAATATAAAAGAGTACAATTATGGGTTGGAAAGCCAAAAAGTAAACAATAATTATCAATCTCATAATTTAGCACATAACCCCCCCACACACCTCCTCTCGCCCCAAAAAAAAAGAAATAAATTAAAATATAAAAAAATAAAAAATTCAATATATGGACAAAAAAATGATATAAAAGAGTATAAATATGGTTGGCAAACCAAAAAGTAAACAATAATTATCAACTCCATAAATTTAGCACATAACCCCCAAAAAAGGAAAAAAATCGAAAAACAAAATATATAATTAAAAAAATGAAAATTAAATATTTTGATAATATAAAAGAGTATAATTATGGTTGAAAAGTCAAAAAGTAAACAATAATTATCAATCCCATAAATTTAGAACATAATCATCCAAAAAAGGGAAAAAAATCGGAAAGTAAAATATACAAATTAAAAAAAAAACGGAAAACTAAATATTTTGATAATATAAAAGAGTATAATTATAGTTGAAAGCCAAAAAGTAAACTATAATTATCAATTCCATAAATTTAGTCATAATCCCCCCAAAAAAGGAAATAAATCGGAAAATAAAATATATAAATAAAAAAACGAAAATTAAATATTTTGTCATGTTTGTAATTAAAAACCTAATTTTATAAATAAAAAAATATATACATATATTGTTAATTAAGTTCTTAAATAGTATATTAAATAGTATATTCTTGTAATTTTTTCTTTAGCTTTAGTCTATGATAAAAAAACTTGATTTACTGACATTAAAAAATATAATTAGTCAAAGTTTGAGTTGATTAGATACTACGTAAATTTGTCCAACTTCAAATTTTCAAAACATGTGAAACTTTGGAACTCCATCACACTATGTTGAGATTTCACAAAGAAGGAAGTTTTTGAACTCCAACAAAATGTGTTAAAATTTTAATTGTAAAATTTTTAAAATCCTGCACATTGTAGTAAACATAAAACAAATAAATTAAAAATCTTTTTTTATAGGTCTACACAGTGAGGAAAATAATACCACCGCTTTCCTATTGCTCAAAAAAAATAAAAAAAAGGGAAAGACTTCCGTACTAATCTTGCTTTGCCTGCAAATTGCAATCAACTATTTCATTTAATACTTATTTGGCCAAATAACAAGAACAAATTAATTATGTTTCTGGTCCACTAATTTTGTTATTATCCTCCTATTTCCGTTAACTCAGAGGAATAAAATATTCTATGTCTAAAAATTTAACGGTTGATGTTATAAGAGCTTTTTTTTCTTTTTATTTTTTGTTTTACAAATCGAAGTGACAAAAGACTGAATCACAGTGGATCATGACAACAAGGGATGTTCTGAGAGTGTGGCTACTGTGAACCTTATTTTATATGACGTAAATAGTCAAATTTGCTTAATTTTGTGAAATAGAGTAAATTTATCCTCTATCAATAATTGAGATGAAATATGTCAGTGTTACTAGTTAGTAGTTAGATACAAATTTACCCTTAAACTATGTGAAATAGAATAAAATTTCTCTTATTTTCAAATGATAGAAGTCGTACATCGAATGATACCATGTGTCGCGTAGTTAAAAATTATTTTTTTAAAAGAAGGAATAAATTAAAACTTTCGCATTGTTCAAAAATAAATACTTTTTTGCACTATATATAGGAAAATTTAATCCTTCTTACTAGTTTTGAATTTTAGAAATCTCTTCTTCCTCCTTTCTCTCTTCTATAGTTATTACTCTACCACCCATCACCCCTTTTTTTCTCCTTCTTCCTTGAACAACGCTATACAATTTTTTATTTCTTTTTTCCACTCATTTTTTTTTATTCTAATCAAATTGTATAAACCAAGTATAGTTAATTTTGATAACATATAAATTATAATGCAATGTGTAAATAATAGTACTAGTAGATATATTAGGGGTCGTTTGGTTGGGAACAAGTTATCCTGGGTTAGCTATACTGGGATAACTTATCCCACCAAGTATATAAGTATATGTGATAACTTATTACATCACTATGATATAAATGGTGGGGATAAGTTATCCCAAATATGGCAACCAAACAACATATAAAATTTTTATCCATCACTCTTTTATTATTTCATCACTATTTATTTTTATCCTTCACACCATTAGACCCCAATATATAAGTTGAATAAATCCAACTCAAATAAATTTAGACCACTGCTGTCACTCTCTAGACTCTCCATACCCAACTTTTGTCACGACCCTTTTTGCTCATTTCCAAGAAAAAAAAAGCCTACTGTAATTTAAAAAATTCCACGTGTCAATATCTGAATTGCCACCGTCCTCATATCCAACCAAACAATTCCAACCGTCAGATTTACAGGTACAACGTAAGCAAATAGAGAGCATTACACAGAAACAACACCCTTCTGGCTGAAATTTGTAGGACTCCTCCAATTTGTTGTCGCAGTTCGTAGAAATTCAAGAAAGAGTATTATTCTTGATTTTTTTAATAGATTTTTATTTTTGAAACCCATTAAAGCAAATACGTAATAATTGCAGCACAGGTACAAAGGAGAAGAGAGATACTTCACATGGGATGTTCTATTTGATTCTGTGGTGAACAAGAGTTTTACAAAGAACATTCCTTTTTCTTTTTTTTCTTTTTTTCTTGGTTCTTGTGTGGGTCAGCCATGGATGTTCCATTGCCACTGCATAGACCATTGAGTTGCACAAGTGTCTCCAATGCAATAACCCACCTCAAGATCAAACCTTTTCTTGGGTTTGTCTCTCATGGAACCACAAGTCTATCAGTACAAGTAAATTTGTTTTCTAATCTTCTCACTGAAAACTGTATTGTGTATGTCCATTTGCACTGACTTGGGGATACATGTAGTTATTATTTTAACAGTTTTCTTGATTTTGAGTACACCCATGTTTCATACTTTCCAATTTCGATTGTAATTCTTGCATATATGGAGTAATTTGAGCTCAAAATGGAATCTTGATTGACATATTCCTATGGGTCTTGGAGTTGGGTATTTTGTGTTTACTTGACATCATCAGTATTTGCATATTTGTCGATTCTTGGTGTATGTTAGTGGTCATGCTTCCAGTTAGTTAACTTAAGGTGATTGTTCTTGAGAGTTATTGATGTTATTGATGTTATTGGTATGCCCAAGTTTATGGGTTCCACCCTTAAATCAATTTCAATTGGACAATATTGTTGTGAATTGTCTTATACCTGTTGCTATTTATGCAGTCTTCTTCATGGAGGAAGGATGGAATGGTTACTGGGGTTTCATTTCCATTTTGTGCAAGTGAGGGTTCATTCCTATGGTTATTTAGTTGTAAGTATTAGTCTATGATTGATGCTAGCTATTTGTCAAACTAACTGGAAAGATTGTATGCTGTAGATTTCTCGGGAAGAAGACGGAGAAAAGTTTCAACTCCTAGGAGTCAAGGATCTTCACCTAAGGGGTTTGTGCCTAGGAAGCCCTCAGGGATGAGCACGCAAAGAAAGGTTCAGAAGAGCAATGGTGATAAAGAAAGTCAAAGTACTTCAACATCTAAAGAATCTGAAATTTCTAACCAGAAGACGGTTGAAGCAAGAGTTGAAACTAGTGACGATGACACTAAAGGAGTGGTGAGGGACCACAAGTTTCTGGAGGATGAGGATGAAATCAATGGTTCTACTAAATCAATAAGTATGTCACCTGCTCGTGGATCATCTCAATTTGTTGAAAGTGAAGAAACTGGTGGTGATGACAAGGATGCTGTAAAGTTAAACGAATCAAAGAGATCGGAAGAGAGTGATTTTCTAATTGATTCTGTAATAAGAGAACAAAGTGGATCTCAGGGGGAAACTAATGCCAGTAGCAAGGGAAGCCATGCTGTGGGTACCAAACTTTATGAGATATTGCAGGTGGATGTTGAGCCACAACAATTGAAAGAAAATAATGCTGGGAATGTTGAATACAAAGGACCTGTAGCAAGTAAGCTATTGGAAATTACTAAGGCTAGTGATGTGGAACACACTGAAAGCAATGAGATTGATGACTTCGACAGTAATAATTTCTTTAAATCAGATTTAATTGAAGAGGATGATCCATTAGCTGCAGGAACAGTGGAGACTGGAGATTCTTCTCTAAACTTAAGATTGGAGATGGAAGCAAATCTACGTAGGCAGGCTATAGAAAGGCTTGCCGAGGAAAATTTATTGCAAGGGATCAGATTATTTTGTTTTCCAGAGGTTGTAAAACCTGATGAAGATGTCGAGATATTTCTTAACAAAGGTCTTTCCACTTTGAAGAATGAGTCTGATGTCTTGATTATGGGAGCTTTTAATGAGTGGCGCTATAGATCTTTTACTACAAGGCTAACTGAGACTCATCTCAATGGAGATTGGTGGTCTTGCAAGATCCATGTTCCCAAGGAAGCATACAGGGCTGATTTTGTGTTTTTTAATGGACAAGATGTCTATGACAACAATGATGGAAATGACTTCAGTATAACTGTGAAAGGTGGTATGCAAATCATTGACTTTGAAAATTTCTTGCTTGAGGAGAAACGGAGAGAACAGGAGAAACTTGCTAAAGAACAAGCTGAAAGAGAAAGACTAGCAGAAGAACAAAGACGGTTAGAAGCAGAGAAAGCTGAAATTGAAGCCGACAGAGCACAAGCAAAGGAAGAGGCTGCAAAGAAAAAGAAAGTATTGCAAGAATTGATGCTAAAAGCCACGAAGACTCGTGATATCACCTGGTACATAGAGCCAAGTGAATGTAAATGCGAGGACAAGGTCAGGTTATACTATAACAAAAGTTCAGGTCCTCTCTCCCATGCTAAGGACTTGTGGATCCACGGAGGATATAACAATTGGAAGGATGGTTTGTCTATTGTCAAAAAGCTTGTTAGATCTGAGAGAATAGATGGTGATTGGTGGTATACAGAGGGTAAGTGGGGATGTTATTATTATACGTACTTGCACTTCTTTTAGTTAGTGCTTGCATGAGCTTCCACAATTATACTTTTGTCTGTCTCCTTCTATTTCTTCTAAATGTTCGGCTACACTCTTCTGAGGAATGTACTTTTCTGCAGTTGTTATTCCTGATCGGGCACTTGTCTTGGATTGGGTTTTTGCTGATGGTCCACCCAAGCATGCCATTGCTTATGATAACTATCACCGCCAAGACTTCCATGCCATTGTCCCCAAGCACATTCCGGAGGAATTATATTGGGTTGAGGAAGAACATCAGATCTTTAAGACACTTCTGGAGGAGAGAAGGCTTAGAGAAGCGGCCATGCGTGCTAAGGTTGGTTGTAATGTTCCACGCAAGGTTAAAACTGGTTAAGTGGATTTGATGAGTCAAATTTAGATATTCTGTTGTTGTCTTGTTATTCCAAAAGAGAACAAAGACCTCCTAATTTTTTTTGTCTATAGAGTTCTCCTGCAAGTTGTTTTCTTATATATTGCTTACCTCTCATATATGTTTCCATCTATTGTTTTATGATCTCTCACTTCCAGGCTGAAAAAACAGCACTTCTGAAAGCTGAAACAAAGGAAAGAACTATGAAATCATTTTTACTGTCTCAGAAGCATGTAGTATATACTGAGCCTCTTGATATCCAAGCTGGAAGCAGCGTCACAGTTTACTATAATCCCGCCAATACAGTACTTAATGGTAAACCTGAAATTTGGTTCAGATGTTCATTTAATCGCTGGACTCACCGCCTGGGTCCATTGCCACCTCAGAAAATGTCGCCTGCTGAAAATGGCACCCATGTCAGAGCAATTGGTTAGTTTTCACGCACTCTGATGTCAGTTTACAAACACTACAGACTGTTCCGTCATCATAACTTCAACTAGAAATAATTTTCACGCAACTTAGTAGTATCTTTAATATTACAAAGAAATATAATTTGAGTTGCAGTTTCTTGCACATAGATTTCTCTATTTTTCTAGACAAATGAAGTTCTCCCTGTAACCGATAGCTAGACTGCTAATTGTGAGCTGAGATGAACATCTTGATATGGGGTCCGAGACCTTAGGATTCTAAGAAGTAAGATGTAACTTAAGTATCTAATGCATTTATGTGGAATAAGTTTGAACAACAGATGTATGTAAACATTTAACTACATATAAATATCAATTTTGTCAAATAAAAATTAGTCTTATCTGAAAAACATCTTCACTTTTGCTTTCCATCTGGCTACTGGTGTTTCAGTGAAGGTTCCATTGGATGCATATATGATGGATTTTGTATTTTCCGAGAGAGAAGATGGTGGGATTTTTGACAATAAGAGCGGAATGGACTATCACATACCTGTGTTTGGAGGAGTCGCTAAAGAACCTCCAATGCATATTGTCCATATTGCTGTCGAAATGGCACCAATTGCAAAGGTAGACTTGGGTGATTCCAACTTTTGTTTTATACTAAATATAATACTTTTGTGCTTTAACTGATACTTCTTCACTGCAATTCAAGATCTGAAGATGTTCTCTGTTCCACCAAAGACTATATGTGCTTAACTCATGGTTTCTTGTAGCTACCTCTCCCCTCCAAGTTAGATAAAAGTGTCACTTGCTAAGCATTTCTAGAGTTGTAAATTTTCCGATGTTTGGCAGTTACAGAGCAAACAGTTAGTCAAATAAATGCAGTCCATTTTAAAATAAATGATACTCTTGTGCCTTTTATGGTTATTTAGCTTTGAGTTGACCTTTCTCATCAAAAAATGGCTAATTAGCTTAGAGTCAATGTTTATTGTTTAATATTTGGGGGAGAGATGAGGCTATTGGGAACTGTAAAGTGAAAAAAAAAGGATAATGTTTTCCTGTATTACTTTTTGACTTTATATTAATTTTTTATTTTCCTATTAGTATACCCAAGAACTATGGAAGATTTTTTTGAACCTCAAAGGCATCTCCTGGACCATGCCCAGGAAGGTCTCAGCGGCTTTAAAGAGTTGGGAGGCATCAGGGATGAATGCAAATGACAGAAATAGATGGAGAATTATCCCTGCTATTATATGGTGGAGTACTTGGAAAGAAAGGAACTCTGTGTTTTAAGAGCATAGAGAATAATGTTCAGATGGTCAAGTTAAACTGCATTTTATTGTTATATTTCTGTATAAATGGTTTCAGTACAATTGATGTACTGTTTTATGATATAATACAAAGCTACCTATTTCAATTTCTTTTATCATTTAGGGATAGTGGATAGATTCTTGGGTGATAGAATTAGAAGAATCACTAGTTATTAGTTTAGTAGAGGCAGTGGTTTAACATAATAGTGTAAAGATGGGTATTTAGGAACAAAAAGAGGGGTTGTGGGGGGGGGGGGGGATAGCCTGAGTCCTGAGATATTGTTTGAGGTATACTTTGAATACATTCAACAAATTCTTGTTCATTTACATATTGAAAGGAGTGATTCTATTCCAGCTGTTAAGTTGTCATTACTTTGTTTTTGCAGGTGGGAGGCCTTGGTGATGTTGTTACTAGTCTTTCCCGTGCTGTTCAAGATTTAAACCATAATGTGGATATTATCTTACCCAAGTATGACTCTTTGAAGATGCATAATGTAAGGTTACTGCTTCATTTTACCAAGTCTGCTCATTATTTATCATTCAACTTCCACACACTGTGTCTACAACTCAAGTAGGCTTCTCATTGGTACTTACAATAGCTACTTTCTTGCATCAATATTTTGTTACTAAAATGAAAAATAATGGCCTTGGTCGTCCTGCCAATCACTTGTAAATGTGCGACAGCTGTTATCCCCATTCTTGGATATCTGATAAAGGTACAAGTCTAAATGCTTCATGATTTCAAGAGAATATTCAAACACAACAACATACCCAGTGTAATCCCACAAGTGGGGTCTGGGTGGGGTGGTGTGTACGCAAACTTTACCTCTATCTTGTGAATGTTCAAACACGATTCCTATAAATCATTCGAGTCGTACATGTATCACATACTTTGACTAGTATTTTTCTTTTGATCTGTAAAAGATAGTTATATTATTTACCAGCAAAAAAAGTATGCCACAAAACATGTACAGAAAAGCTATGACATATTGTGTGAAGAGCTCAAAAAGTCAATCATGGCTTCTACATCATTACATGAAGCCGTGTTACATTGACAAAGAACTAAGGAGATACATACTTTCACTAATATTATTGCATGTTGCTATGTATTCTTATTAGGTGAAGGACTTTCGGTTTCACAAAAGCTACTTTTGGGGTGGGACTGAAATAAAAGTATGGTTTGGAAAGGTGGAAGGTCTCTCGGTCTATTTTTTGGAGCCTCAAAACGGGTATGCTTATTATGCTGAAAATGACACATAATGTTTTTGTTTAATCAGAAAAAATAAATAAACTTGTTGTTTTATGGTTTATAATCAACTTTTGTAAGTCTGTTCACTAATCACTAGCTGCTAATCGTAAAGTAAAGAGGGAAGTAGAATGCACTCTAGAGGCAGTCCCAAGATGAACTACTGATCAAGCTCCTTTATCTACTCTCTTTAGTTATCTCGCAAAACAAATAGAAGTGTTACACTCCTTTTCTCCTAAAGCTTTCTTTAGTTAAATATTAGAAGCTTGTGTGTTCCCTAAATGAAAACCTCTATTTCCTGAACCAATTTCCTAATTCATATGTTGTTGAACTGCAACCGCCATCACAGAAATTGGTGGTGTTTCTGGAAATGATAGTAAAGAATGGAGAATCAATAATTATATTGAATGAATTACAACTGAATATACACCCTGCTTCCATCAATTTATTTCCTTATAGGATCAATGTTTATGATATATACAATTCCACCTTTTGGATGCTTTTATTGTAACAATATAATGGTATATAGTCCAGCAGAACATAAAATCATATTCTCAACTATGTGCGGCTTTTTTTTTTTTTTGATGATCAAGCATAGGTGAATTAGGCATTTTGGATGTCTTCATAATTTTAGTGCTTCATTATTGTTCTTTTAGGTTATTTTGGAAAGGGTGCGTATATGGTTGTAGCAATGATGGTGAACGATTTGGTTTCTTCTGTCACGCGGCTTTGGAGTTTCTTCTGCAAGGTGGATTTAGCCCGGTATGTTCCAGATTATATCAATATGCTAATTCTGAGGTCTCATATTTTCTTGATTCCTATTTCTCCAAATTTTAATCTTATAAATTTCTTTGGATAGTAGCTTATTTGGGAAAGCTATAAATATTTTCTGAAGGAGGCAAGTCAATTGCAGATATTTTTATTGGAATAGTGTCATATTAGAATTTTTATGGCAATGAATGAATTGCTAATTACCAAGGAGTATAACCAGGTCGTTTTAATTTCTCACTGAAGTTGTTGGATTAATTGGGTCTGCAACTTGCTTCCTTGGTCCCAAATTAACTTCTAAGCTCACCTTGGAGGATTCAAATTGTGAAAAATTCTACAATTAAATTATTCATAATGTCTTAGTCTTTTACAACCAAAAAAACTAGATTATTTGATACCATTTTTATCATAGTTTTTAATAAGACCAACTATTAGTTTCCAAAGTTTGAGTTTGAGGTGAAATATCATTATCAAGACACAAAATTAGACATTTTGACCTCTAAATTCAAATTCAAACATCTAAAGTGGGAGGGACTGTGTACTACTTTTCTCTTTCTAAATAATTTTCTTCCTACATATTACTGCTTGGTACAATGAATGGGAGCTTTTGGGCACTGAAGTGAGGATCTCGAATTTTACTGTGAAGTGATACAGTTTCTTATATTTTCTGTTGTTGAAATGAAATTTTATTTGCACGTCTTCTTTACTGTTCTTTCGTCCGGCAGGATATCATCCATTGCCATGATTGGTCTAGTGCTCCTGTTGCTTGGCTCTTTAAGGAACAATATACACACTATGGTCTAAGCAAATCTCGTATAGTCTTCACGATACATAATCTTGAATTTGGGGCAGATCTCATTGGGAGAGCAATGACTAACGCAGACAAAGCTACAACAGTAAGTGCTTCTATCGCCTTTACCTTACAAATAGCTGTTTGTGCTTGATGCTGTTGTCTGTTGAAAAATGGTGCTCTGCATAAGCCAGAGGCTATTTTGTAATTTGCCAGACAAAAGTTCTGGATTTGAATTCCTGAAGGTCATCATTTTGTCCAGCTCATATTTGTCTTATGTTTGTTTCGCCTTCTCATTTCTCGGAAGAAGATTGTAAATTGCACCCCAGGGAAAAAGCTTTATTTTGCTGCTTTCAGAAACTAGTATAACAACCAAACACTGCCTGAAGGCCTTCAGCTATGGACACTGTTGGAGATAAAGTAAGAACAAACAAAATAAATCTAAGGAAAAGCTACACGAATACATGTTCTTGAAGTATACACAAACAAAGTGTTATGGGCAACACGTATACTTCTTTTTTTGACTTTATCAAAAAGAAAAGTATCCTTCTTTGTTTGTTTTAGTGAAACTGTAAAATTTTTTCCATGAAAGGTAAAGCTGTATCCTAATAGGATTTACATGCAGGTTTCACCAACTTACTCACAGGAGGTGTCTGGAAACCCTGTAATTGCGCCTCACCTTCACAAGTTCCATGGTATAGTGAATGGGATTGACCCAGATATTTGGGATCCTTTAAACGATAAGTTCATTCCGGTAAGTTGTCTCAGCTTTTCTCAGTTATTATATTACCTATAAGGGCACACATTGGAAAAAGTTCATGCTATCTTCTCCCCCCTATCTCTCTGCATATAAACTGTCCAATTGCAAATCTTCAAAGTGACCTCCACCCTAAAGATGTTATCGTAACTGATTATTGGTCAATTGTGGAATGCAAGGATATCTAATCTCAAAAAAAAGAAGCTTAGTGGTACAACTTACCTTACTCTTTTGCTTGCAAGAAAGGTTGTACAACTCCTAATGCTCTACAAAGAACTCTACGAAAAAACTGTTGGATATGCAGAGAATATTTGATCATGAGCAGCAACAACACACCCGGTGTACTCCCACAGGTGGCTTTGGGGAGGGTAATGTGTACACAGACCTTACCCATGCCACCTCTACCTTGTGGAGGTAGGGAGTTTGTCTCTGATAGAACCTCGGCTCAAGGATAGCATTTCAAAAATATGAAATGAAGAAGTAGCAGTAACAACAACAAAATAATATGATAACTGAAGCATAAGAAACAACATATAATAGGAAACTACGAGAATAGTACTAATACTGCTGGTATGGAAGGAGAAGAAGATATGGTGCTCCAAACTACCACCAAACCTATCCCACAGTAAAATGAGACAACGGTCAACCACCTACCAACTTTCTACCTTAATCCGTGACCTCCACATCATCCTATGTAGATCATGTCCTCAATAAGTTGAAGATGTGTCATATCCTGCTCGATGAAAGGATCCAGATTCCATACTATGATGTGGCTGGGGATCTTTCTTCTCTTTCTAAAAGAGAAGATAACAATTACTGGATGTTTGGGCTGCCAGTGCAAAGACATTTCAGCTTTTATGGATTTTTACCGCATTTTAAGTAGCCAATTTCTGAACAAGAAGGCTGCTCCCATTGATGCCCGGATATTGTCCTATTGTTGTAAGTGCATATAGAGGTGACTTGTAGAATTTTAAGCATGGGCTGTTTGACAAGAATTTTGTTCTCTAAAGTGGCACTTGTTTGATTTCTTTTGTGTATCTGTACATGAGTAGACCAGACCCTTCTTCGGCTATGCTGTCGTTAGTTGTTAATTTTTTCTATGACCACTTCATTAGTTAGGCTTAGAATCTATACACTTCTCTTTTAGTGATCAGTACATTTGACTCTTTTAACTGTGTTAGTCTTTGGTGTGTCTTGGTGATGATTCCTTCAAGTAACTTTTGATGTGTTCAGACGGAAAGGAATTCTTTGATGGAATCTCAACTCCAAACTATATCCTGAAGCTAGATGTGTGCTTAACTTGTTCAGTCGGAAAAACTTTAACTACTGTAAATAGCACTGAACAATTTTTTTATTTTGTTAGCACCCTACTCCTAGCAGGGTCTTTCTCATGTATTGGAGCTAACACACTTCTTTTGCATCTTTTGATGCCTTTTTAATGAAATTTCTTACTTCATAGAAAAGATAGTGTTAAGAAATGAACTTTGGACCTAACACAGTCCCCAAAGCTAGTTCATGAGATGAGGATTCCCCAAGATCATAAAAGGAGACATAATCCCATCCCAAAGCAATATCGGACGCTTAGCACTCGCACGTGCAGGAGTGGACATTTGGAGCTTGGACAATAGAACATGGGTACCCGACATCAGGTAAACCAAGAATTGGAATGGGTCTGGTTTGCCTAACTCAACCCTTATAAGTCAGCTTATGAGGTAAGGATTGCCCAATACCATATAAGGAGGCAAATATTCCATCCCATATCGATGTGGGACCCTATCAAACAGTTTGTATTAGCGCATAATACACCTCCAGCAATCTTATCTGTAAAAGTTATGATGTTTATCTACCTTTATTGGTTTGTTATTCCCATCATCCCAAATATGTGAGGGTGTTTGTATAAAGAAGATTTTGAAACTTGTGTAAAACATGCCATAGACATTTATGTGGCCATAAATTAAGGGTAAAATGATTTTTTTTGAAGTTCAATTGTATCTAAATAATTGGTAGTAGAGGGTCAAACGAAAACTGGTGGGTGACCATTCCAGCATGTATCTGGTGGACACTATGGAAGGAAAGGAATACCATATGTTTTGAAGGCAAGAGTAGCAACATTTAAGATAAAGAGTCGGAGTCTTAGTTTGCTTATTTTTGGTGGAAACAAGAGTTGGGGATATAGTAGCACTAGTTGGCTTCATAGGTAGCTTGTAAAGCTCTTCTATTTTTGCAGTCCTCTTGGAGGAATTCCCGTACTTTTGGTGGGTGTAAGATTCTTCCTCATCATTTCTTGGATGATGAGTTTTTTGTGAATATAAAGTTACCGTTGTCTCAAAAAAAATAAAAAAATTGCATCTAATATAAAAAGGTTCATTCTTTTTGGGACATTAAAAAGGTAAGTGTCACATATATTGAGTATTGTATTTGTTTATTGTAAGGTTCATTCTTTTTGTAGCTTTAAGTTCTTGGACCTTGAATCACGTGTCATCTTTATTTGTCTGATGGTTGTGGCACTGTTGGAATGCATGCAATTACAGACTCCGTACACCTCAGAAAATGTTGTTGAAGGCAAAACAGCAGCCAAGGAAGCTTTGCAGCGAAAACTTGGACTGAAACAGGCTGACCTTCCTTTGGTAGGAATTATCACCCGCTTAACTCACCAGAAAGGAATCCACCTCATTAAACATGCTATTTGGCGCACCTTGGAACGGAACGGACAGGTATTTTTTCTGAAGGTGTTGTTAAGTTCTCAGATCCCTCCTACCCCCTTCTTTTTTCTTTTGCTTGGGGGATGGGGGGGGGAGGGTGGACTATGGGGAACATACTCATCTTAAGCTTTTGGCTTGTCGAAATGTTGCTATATGCGCTGATAATAGCTAGTGTAATTTTTTTTCCAAAATCCATTTGTTTTGGATGCCATATCTAGTTTGTATATAGTAACTGATCTAAGATGCCAGAGAGTACCAATTCATTATTTTTTACTTAAAGAAGGCCAGAGAATACCAGCTCTTGAATGTTTTCATTACCAATGTTTGCATCTTGTTCTCTCAAGTCTTATTCTTAATGGAGTCTCATTTTAGAAAGTCTATTTTAGCAGAATGGTATGATCTTCCATTGACAAAAATCTCTGACAGGTAGTCTTGCTTGGTTCTGCTCCTGATCCTAGGATACAAAACGATTTTGTTAATTTGGCAAATAAATTGCACTCCACATATAATGACCGCGCACGACTCTGTCTAACATATGATGAGCCACTTTCTCACCTGGTATTGTTTCTCCTTTCCTTGCTTGTTGCATATTTTTGCCTTCAAGCCTTATGGTACCTTTTTATCATATCATTCCTTTTGATACAATTGCAGATATATGCTGGTGCTGATTTCATTCTAGTTCCTTCAATATTTGAGCCATGTGGACTAACACAACTTACCGCTATGAGATATGGTTCAATTCCAGTCGTGCGTAAAACTGGAGGTACCTTTTTCTTATGACCTATATTTTTAGAAATTAGAATATCTTTCATGTGCAGCTTTCTTAGTACCTCTCTGTCACTTGTACTGTATGCTCAGATATGAGGGTAGAGCAACTCAATTTTTCTAGCAAAGTTTCTCTCTCTCTTGACCGTAACATTCCCTTTTTTAATGATGTGACCATCTTTTTGGAACTACAGGTGCATATATATGAATGACCATTTTGGATTTGGTTAAACCATAATTAAATATATAACGTCTCTTTTCAAAAAACTTAAGCTTTCAGATGAGGCAGTTATGCAATTCAACATGGTCGCAAAGTTGATAGAGCTTTTGGGATCATATTCCACTACCACCCATTACCCGTAAAAAATAAAATAAAATTCACTACCACCCATTATCAAAAGGTATTTCTGCATGCTTGGACCATCAGATCCTCATGTATGAGAACAACATTTTAACCATAATTCATAAAATATTACTTGATAAAAGAAGACAATAATTCCTTATCAAAAATAAAAAGAGACAATAATTAACAAAAAAACTGTTTTCCCCTAACAATTTAAGCTTTTAGATGTGGAGATCACACACTACAACAGTTTTCAATCTCTTGTAACATTGCAACTGCAGATGTTTATGCCGATCAGAATGTTTCAACTGTAGTTTCCTCTTTTAGAAGCGACTTTACTTGATATATATTGGACTCACAAGAATTATTGCATTCTCTTGAATTAAGTGAGAGAACAAATATTTGTTTACGCATGGTAGAATTTTCTTTTGGTGCCGTTGACTTAGTTATTATTTAGCAGATCCTAATCATTTGCTTCTGAGTGTGTGTTTTAACCTCTGCATTCTGTATATTAGGACTTTATGATACTGTATTTGATGTTGACCATGACAAAGAGAGAGCACAACAGTGTGGTCTTGAACCAAATGGATTCAGCTTTGATGGAGCAGATGCTGCCGGAGTTGATTATGCTCTGAATAGGCAAGTATAGTTGCTTTTTTTTCAATTAAAGTCTTTCTGTCTTTTAATTTGCAAGGGAAACGGAAGCAAGTGTGACGGCATACACAAATAAGAGAGATCAAAATCTAAAGAATGTTGCAACAGTTATAACTGAACTCTTAAAATCCTGCCCTATTTACCCCTATTTCATTTTCAACACCAGACATAAGGATCTTTTCCTCCAAATTTTCAACGTATCTCCTTATAAGATGCGAGGACTGGACAGCCTTAGCAGAGTTCTACAAACTTGCTGAGATATTGAATTTTTATCAATTCAATTTTCTAAAATTCTAATTTGAGGAAAGGAGGGATACAGGGGCGTGGTCTAACAGGGAAAGGGAGAGCAATCTGGTAATCTGTCTTCAGTTAGAGACTTTCCATTTTCTTATGCTTGCTTACAAGAGAATGAGGAAACAACTTTTTAACAAGAAAAATGACCAAAAGAACTATTCTGAATTTGTTTTGAACTGAAAATAACCAATTGTTTTCTCTTGAAGTCCCAAGAGGAATATGCTATTAGTAATTCTCCCCTTTCTTAGTGTTAGAGAATACACTTGTCCTTCATATATTGTGTAAGGGTTTCCTGATGTGTTTAAGGTCCTGGGGCACTCCACCCTTTCATTAAGGTTTTGTGTTGGATGTTCATATTTTTTCACACGGTAGCAGTGCCATACCCGTTCCTACTCTTTGTTTACCTAATGTTGCCCACCCTATGTTATATCGTCCACCCTCCTGATGTACAGTCCTAAGCGTACATGTCTTTTGAGCAATTCTCACTTTATGAGTTAACTTTTGACGCTGAATTAGGACCAAGGCTTGTTTTACTAACATGGTATCAGAATTAGATCAATTGTTACTATTGGTCTATCCAGTGTTGTGCTCCCATGTATTGGTGTCCAGACTCCATATGTCCGACCTTGGTTGTGCCCGGGAGTGGGATGTGTGTGTGTGTTAAGTGTCCATACTGGTTGAGGAACTGCTTTGTCTCCTTATATGGTTTTGGACACTTCATGGGCCATCTTTCGAGGTTGAGTTAGGCTTGAGGTTCATTTTCATTACATGCTAGCATAGCATGTTGTCCCGCTTAATTTTCTCCTCATGCTCTATTGCTCTGGGCTTCTCTCTCTCAAAGAAGTCCATGGAGCCACTAACAATGCTCCCCAGCGCCCCCGTCCCTGCTCACTCATTAGCCTGTTGGGCCTAACCAGTCTCCGGCTACTTTAGGCCCACTTCTGTTGAGCCTCCTCTTCAGTGTCCCTCCATAATAAAAATCTTCAATCCATGTGTAACCCAAGAACCAAGTTACACGTGCGGGGGATTCTGAAATAAGCTTTCTAAAGAGCGTTTATAATTACCTAGGCCACTCCACTCATTGCCTTAAGTTTTAGGTTGGATGCTTAGATTCTTTCACACTTATATGCTATGTTATATCCCTTCTACCTCCTCTCAAAAAGAAACTTCGGAAAGCCACTGTCTTAGTGCCCCTTCTCATTGTTCCTGGATGGAGAAAGAAGAGCAGCACAAACCATCTTAAAATTAATCGACATTCAGCTACTTCTACGAGGATCTTCCACCCAATTTATGCTATCTTTGCATCCATATGGCATATATAAAGAAAATAATCGAAGCCCAATCATCGTAGCAATGGTGGATCTTTCACTGTGGGCATTCAGATCATAAGAGTCCCAGACTTGAACTTCAATTGGAAGTACGATTTAGGAAAGCTCAATGACATGCATGGTGGAACCATCCTACTCTAGCCTTGGTGATTGTGGCACTTGGTTACTTTTATGGGAATACATTAGTTTGGTGGTTTGCTTCTCATTTTGTTTTGTCATTTCATTCTTGAGATCATTCATTATTATAACCCTTTTTACGGGGAGGCATGGGGGGAGTGTGTTTGCTGTCAAATAGTTGGTGGTTGTGAAAATAGAGCTGCTCAAATGTAGAAAATGAAGAAACAAACTTGTAGATAAGCATTGTTATTGGAAATGACAATAAAGTGTGGAACTTGGAGCGAATTTCTGGAACTGCTTATGTGTTGGGAAGGGTGGATATATTATTTCTCTTTGCACCATGTTTTTTTCCATCTCATGCAGACCCTAAGATGCATACTTCCTTCCCCTTCCCCTAGTTTGTTGATATGTATGAACTCACTTACGGTTCTGCGTTTCAGAGCTCTCTCTGCTTGGTACGATGGTCGGGATTGGTTCAACTCTTTATGCAAGCAGGTCATGGAACAAGATTGGTCTTGGAACCGACCTGCTCTTGATTATTTGGAGCTTTACCATGCTGCTAGAAAGTTAGAATAGTTAGTTTGTGAGATACTAGCAGAAAGATTCACGAGATCTGCAGTCTGTACAGGTTCAGTGTTTGCGTCTGGACAGCTTTTTATTTCCTATATCAAAGTATAAATCAAGTCTACCCTGAGATCAATAGCAGACAGTCCTCAGTTCATTTCATTTTTTGTGCAACATATGAAATAGCTTTGCCTCTAATAATGTAGTCTATTGATGTTTATTTGTTTTGGGAAGAAATGAGAAATCAAAGGATGCAAAAAACTCTGATTGGCTCCTCACAGTTGAACTTTGGATACTATTCATACAATATTACTCATGCAGGAACTTGAAGTTTCATGCTCAGGTTTTCGAAGGGTCGGCTTTTCCCCCTCCTTGCTGTCTTGTTCTAGTTTTGTGTGAAAAGTGCTCTCCAATAGTACAATGTCTTTTGCAGTTTGCTTATCTATGTGTACTTGTCACGCGGTATAACCTGATTTTCTTGACAAGTTTGCGACTATGCGAGTGAAAACTAATACACCAGGTAAGATCAAAGAAATAATCATCATTTAATGACACATTGATGTCAAGTTGAGCCTAATTTTGCCCCATATTCATTGCATTGTTGAATTGATGATGACAGTATATACAGCAATGAATTTCATGATCATACTAATTTCTGCACTTGGAGTCAAATGTATCAATTATCTTCTTGCTGAAAAAATGTTGAAAACCAAGGAGCTAATTGGCCTTCTTTACAAATTAGAACAAGATGAAAGATTTTACAAGTAGCTTGTAAATCTTGCTCTTATAACCACTAAATTTGCCTTCCATTATAAAGAAAGATTTTGTGCTAGGTGGTGAATGAGCGTGACAGGATTGGAATTGGGTAGCATATTTGATAGAGACAATGAGCATTAGCTTTTGTCCCCACTTATCTTCATATAAAGTTGAAAAAAGGTAAAATAGGTACATAAAGGTAAAATGTGTTTTATGTCTATTTTTGTTCTCAAAGTTGATCCAACTCAAGTGCATACTTGAAAAATGAAGTTGTCTAGATTTTGTCCATTCTAGCTCCTTACTAGGATTCCACCAGTTACTTGTTTTTAAAACTTCTTGCATATGCGAAAAGATATTGTAGTTCATTTCAACTTGTTCGGGATTGAGGTATAGATGATATGAAGGGTAAGCTTACAAGTTTGACAAATGACTTTCTAGTTTGATCGTTTCTGGATGGGTGGAAAGTTTTACTAGGCTATGGTTCTTCTTGAATTACTTCAGGCGGAACACTAGGCTCGTTTATATAAAATTGCAAGATTATATCTTTGTTTTACTCTTAATGGTTGGTAAATATAAAATCATAAAGTTTCGAATTCTGCTGATTAGATAATTTATTCTATACTCTTTCCTTAAATTTTAAACCTTATCTTAGTAGTGACATTCCAATAAGCTCTTCTTTCATTACACATGATTAATTATTTGATTTTCTTCGACAAGTGATCAACTCATAGTGTTTAATTTTAAGATAATTGCGTACTTAAGAAAGAATCTTTAATCACAAAAGTTTAAGAGAACCTTAATCACAAGAGTTGATTTTCTAAATGACCCGTTAATCTTTGCTTAAATATCTCATTTTGTGAGGTAACGCTCAACCTACTGGAAAAGTAAGGGGGAAACTGAGAAAAAAAAACAACAGTAATAATACATGATTTCTCAATTTTGTGAAAGGTCCAAATACTCTTAAACAAATACAGTTTGCTAAATATTTTGGATTTAATTAAGTACTATATCTTTTACTGTAATTTTACTTTTGCAGAATTGACTAATACCCCTTCCCTTTTTTCCTTTGAAATTTCCCAGAATTAGAAAGACATCTAATACATATCCATTTACTCTCTCGACTTGATTTCAATTTATTTGTCTTAATTTAATTGAATACGAAATTTTAAAAAGTTAGCAAAATTTTTAAATCTTGTGATCTTTAATGAGTGATATATATAATATATTAAAATATTTTTTAATTTTATTATTTTAAATAAGTCACGTAGGATATTAAAATTTTAAAAAATTTCAATTAAAAAAAAGATACTTTTTTTTTTTAAATCGACTTAAAAATAGGCAAAACTAACAAATTGAAATGAAGATGAGCTATGTAGTCTTTTTTTTGGTTGTTGGAAGATTTGGATCTGCCTCAAGGTGCTAAGATTATCCAAAATAGACTCTTAAAAAGTATTGTGATCCACACTACACTTTTTTTTGGAAACAAATTATTTAATTCTAAAGTATTTAATATCATGGACTATGTCATGTGGTCCAAATTTTACTAATCAATCTTTACTTGTTATGCTCAGTATCTCAGGAATTTTGGAAGTCCATTTTTTTTTAAAATTTTATCATAAATTTGAATATATAATATTTGATTTTTTAAGAAAATGTTATTTTAGTTTGGATATTACGTGCATGTAGAAACTTAAAAAAAATGTTATTTCTTCAATTGTTCGTTTTGATTTTTGGAATCAGGTAGATAGTAAAGAGAATAGTAAAGTACAAAAAAGAGAAATTGTAAAAACTCCAATTTCCCTATAGAAATGGTAAGATACTATTTATTATATTGATCTCAATGCTAAAAGGATTACAATTATGAAAGGTAAACAACAAAAGGGAAATTGTAGAACAATTGAAGAACTAGGATGTGTAATCAGAAAGGAGATAAGAGATGGTTTCACGTGAGGGGATAAGAAGAACAGACTTAGCCAAAACTACACATAATATGCATGAAACTTTTCTTTCAAACACAATACAACTTGTTCTTAATTGGGCGCAAATCCCATACAACATTTTACTCGGTTCAATAATCCCAACTAAATTAGTCTCTTTTTCAATTCTAGCCTATAGGCCCTTACACATCCAACTTGGTTCACAACAATAGTAGTGTTTAGTGACATCTGAACTCTGCATCTAAGAACGCATACTGTTTTCCTAAGTTTTTTTTTGTTACTTTATGGTAAAATATGAGGTGTAGATAAATTAGCACGTACTATGTAATTTGGAATTGTGATAATAGGCTATTGTAATCTCTATCCATGACAACATGTATATACGAGAATTGAATAAAAGTTATTGAATTCGCGTGTAAAAATAGAGCTAGAGTTTTTGCTATGGAATCAACTGAATCTAACAGCTTTGGCAAAATCATATATTTGTGCTAAGAAATCCAGTGAGCATATATAAATAATTTATATTCAAAATCCAATCATCTAATTCTTCTAGTATTCAAACTCCATAAACACAGATTTCTGTATCTACCTCTACTCTACCAAGGATGAAAACTGCATCTCAATCGAATTTATTTTATCGAAAAATTATATTACGTAAATAGAATGAAAACAATTTTTACACTTAAATTATTGAATCTCTTTCATGAAAAGAAAGCTTAGAGTGTGATAATAAAAGTGACTAAAGAATTAGTTTAAGTGTGTTTACATCTCAAAAATTACTACCTAGGTAAAATTATTGGCTTTTGCGCCATTGTCTCATCCCATAATAAGTGTGATAGGGCTTGGTTAGTTGGTGGTACACTGTGGCTGTTTCAGTAATAATCCCAGATCTCTGGACACTCACTTTGCTTTTTTACTTTAGCTGTTTAGCACAGTCAATTCAGCAACAATCCCAAAAACCACAAAGCATTGAACTTTGAGATAGGATAGAGATAATAATGAGTTGGAATTGGAGATAATATCTTAGATGGTCACTCAATTATTAATTTTTCTTTCAAAAAGTCACTTAACTATGAGTATTTATTTCAGAAAATCACGCAATTATAATTTTCAACCCAAAAGTCACTCAACTATGAGTTTTTCTCTCTGAAAGTCACTCAACTATGAAAATTTTACTTACAAAGTCACTCAATTTTATTTAATTATTTTTTATTAGAATTTGCTAATATGAAATTTTATCTAAAATCCAAATTTTTAAAAATAAAAATAACTATTTAAATTGTTTTAATAACTACCAACTAAAAATACAACATTAATTTATAGTTACTCAATTATGTTGTTATATCAATTAATTATTATTTTTATTCTAAATTAGACAGTAGCCCTCGTTAACAATTAACACTATTTTGCCAAAAATCCAAATGTCTACTGAGAATTCATTAGTTTCTATATCAACTATCTAACAGTTTTTGTCACTGGGGATGAGTGGATAACTTGCGAAGATTTTCTTTACTATTTTTTGTCCCTCCGACTTTGATTCATCTGCCTCATTTTTACTCCTCCTATCAACTGATATAACAAAAGTTATTACAAATCAATATACTAATACTTTTAATCCCCAGTCATCAAATGATTTAAATAGATATCTTTTTATTTCTTAAAATTTTAATTTTAAATAAAAAATTTATGTTAGCAAATTTCAATTAAAAAAATCAACTAAATAGATTGAGTGACTTTGTAAGTGAAACTTTCCTAGTTGAGTGACTTTCTGAGAGAAAATCACATAGTTAAATGACTTTTGGATTAGAAATTATAGTTAAGTGACTTTTTGAGATAAAAGTCCACAATTGAGTGACCATCTGAGATATTATCTCGTTGGAATTGCTAATGACTAAGGGATCATATGTTACAAAAGTTCAAATGAGTTTTAAAAATTTGACTCGATACAGAATTTAAGAAAGAGTATATATGATAAGCACATGTTACTAAGTAGTATATTTTAGTTATTGCAGATTATATGTTTTACTTTTAGATTACTATGCTACGATGGAAGCTCATGTCACATATTGTAAGTTTTGACACAACATATTTCATGAATTTGTTCTTATCATTATTGAGCTCAAAATCATGTGTATTATGTGAATTAAAACTATGGCGCATAACTTTTAACGAATTTGTTCTTACCACTAATACTAAGTGGTTTTACTCAATTTTCTAGGCCCCTAATAAAGTTTGTTTTCACTCCCTTATGATGTGGTTTAATGCAAAGCTTAGTTGGCTTCCTGCTCCCCGTATTGGATAAGACTGCAGAAATCAGTGACAAGTTAGCTCAACCAATCGTTACTCTACACTTAACCCAATCAAAATTTACCAGTTTTTAAGAACTCACCAGTATTGACTGATGCTTATGTACCCTTTTATCCATCCACATACATATTACTCCTCCTGTTTCAATTTATGTGATGTATGTTTTTTTTAGTCTATTTTAAAAAGAATAATATAATTATATATTAAGTAACAATTTAACTTTAAAATATCTATTTTATCCAATGATGTATAGCCACACAAATTTATATCATTCATTTTAAATTTTAAAAATCTTTTTTTCTTTTTCAAATTTCATATCAAATCAAACTACCTTAGATAAAATGGAACGAAGGAAGTAATATTTTCATAAAACTGACAAATCAGAGTACCTCTATATCATATAGTAAATTTTTCATATACTATTTTTTTAAAAAAAAAATTCTATGAGCTTTTTGGACTTTCATTTGCTTAAATAAATATTCCTGTCTTTGGCCAAACATGTCATGAAAATCATTTTAGTACTAACTTTTTGGCTTCAGTTTCCAGTTTTGAGGGTGATGAAAGTTACAAAACTCATATTTATCTATGCAAAAATCTCTGTGGTGTTTGTCTTTTTCCTTCTGATACTGTTGCTGCAGGGGACTTGGTATTAAAACTACCTAGACCCTTGAAATCTATGATCTTCTTTCTTTCTTTTTATAAAAACCATAACTCAAAAAAATATTTTCACATTTTTTTCATTGTTTGGTTACTATTCAAAGAAAAGCTTTTACCTTTTTTCGGAGCTATTGAAAGGCAAAGGAAGATTCCTTATACCATTCTGTTTTATCCTCTTCTTTTTTTCTTAATGATTCCTCAAAATACCAAATAAAATCATGAAACAAAAAACAAACATCCCTTTCTCTTAGCTATAAATGGTTGTTAGGCTTCCCCTTTCTAGCTGGCAAGCTTTTTAGTACAATTCACCAGAAACAAAAGAAGTCCCAAATTTTTTCATTCTTGAGAGATCCAAAGAATGGAGGAGTTTAATAGCAACAGAAACAGAGGAAAAACAGAGAAAGATGGAGACTTTGAAGAAGAAGATGTATGGGGTTATGTGAATGAAAGAGATTCATCAAGAGTGAATCTTCCAAGAGGAAAGAGTAATAAGTGTATGTTACATAAATCATCAAGTCCTGTTGAGATTCCAGAATGGTCCGAGAATAGCAATAAACAGAAATCAAGAAGAGTTAACACTATTATAACAGAGGATGGTTCTTCTTTCTCATCAGTTGCCTATGCTGGAAATGTCGAAGAAGATGATTATGGTGATGGAATAGTGCCACCACATGAATATATAGCAAGAAGAGTAGCAAGAAATCAAATAGCTTCATTTTCAATGATGGAAGGTGTTGGAAGGACTCTTAAGGGAAGGGACCTTAGCAAATTAAGGAATGCCATTTTAACTAAGACAGGTTTCTTGGAATAGCTAGCTAGCTACTTAGTATATTATTATAACTAACAAAATTAGGTCATCCATTTTTCATCAATCATCACATGTTAGTATCATTTTTTAGTATCATTAGATTACTACTAGTTACTACTCATTATGTTTAAGTATGGCCTTCTTATTTTTAGCAGAGATGCAATTTTGGGATTTTTTTTTTATTGGAGGAAAAAGAAAGGCAGGCTCTGGGATTTTGTTTGGGAGGTAGTATATGCTTTTGTATTCGGTATATATGATATATGAAAGAGTGATTTTTCTATTTGGCAAGTAGTAATTATTAGTGGTTGTCAATAACTTTAGTTGCTTTGTTTTGTTATAACTCAAACTGCCCAAAAACAAAAACAGAAAAAGGCATCGCTTACTTCCGTTAATTCATTTTTACTCGTCCATTATTTTAGAACTTTTTCTTGTTATTGTGAACAAACAAATTTCATGTTACCCATAATATTGGTTACTTATTTTCCAACTCTTAATACTAAACATTAATTAATAAGGGTATTGTAATAAAATAGTTATGTCTAAAGTTAGCGAAAAAAGTATTTTTGAGTAAAATTTTAATTTTAAAGCAAACTGAAGTAGGAATTGAGGAGCAAATTCAGGTTAAAACGTACGCTAAAAAGATACCAATAAATAAAGTTCGTTCAATGGAGTTGGGAGTCCATTATTATTTTTATATAGATGTACTAGTAAACAGTCCACCCTTAGCGCAATCAAGAGTAACCTTACCTCACTATGCTTATAAATGTTGTTTTCCTAGTATCTGAATAGTAAAAATAATACAAAGTAAGATTCTTGTAAACTATTAAAATATGTAGAACAATATTTTTAGACATAGATTAGAAGTTTGATATCATAATATATCTTAAGAAGCTCTAATGATCAATATTTTCTGATTTGTTAGAATATGAGATTTATTCCTAATATTTTATGGAGTCCGGAGTCAAAGGGGCAAAAAAAATTGTTAAAAATTTCAAAAGGGCACATTAACTTTTTTTTTAACCAAAAGGGTAAAATCACTCCTGAGGGAGCGATATCCTTTGGAGAAAATTAACTCCGTCTACTCCGTTACATTAAAATATATCAAAATTGATTGTCAAAAAAAAAAAAAAAAAATCATAAAATCACTGCCACAGCAGCAAATTTTTTTGCCAATTTCCTTTTTTTTTTTAGAAAAAGTAAATCGCTGTTCGAACAGCGTTTTTTCTTTTTTTACATAAAAAAATTAAATTAAAGTCGCATTTTCTTTAAATTTTTTATTTATTTTTAAATAGCTGCTGAGCAGCGTTTTATTCCAAAACTTTTTCCAAAGTTTTTTCAAAACTTTTATTTTTCTAAAGCGTTTCGTCTTTAAACCTTTTTTTTTAAAAGAAGTTTTGGAAAAAAATTAAAAAATAAAAGAGAATCGCTGCTATTACAGCGATATTATTTTTTTTTTAAAAAAAAAAAATAAATTTGAGTAAAACAATTAAAAAAAACTCGATAAAATCGTTGTTGGGGCAGCGATTTTTGTTTATTTTAATAGAGTAGATGGAGTTCATTTTCTTAGAAGAATGAGGGAGCGATTTTACCCTTTTGGTTAAAAAAAATTAATGTGCCCTTTTGAAATTTTTGACAAATTTACAGTATCTATCCAATAGTATTTGAGAAAATTACAAGTAAAGGAAAACTGTCCGCATAAAACTAAATGTGATAATTAATTTCTTTTTACCAAACATATATTCAAAACTCGATAGCTAGTTATTAATTGCTACTCATAGTATAAAATAATAACCTAGAAAAGAATAAGACTCCTAATTGTTGGTAGGCTTGCAATGAGATTCATGACCTCTTTGATTAAAATAAAAAGTGACGACGCAATTACTATTAGAATTAAAGCTCAACTGCCCTATGAAGTATGAACATTTTAATGTTCCGCCATTTGTATACTTGTGAGTTGTAACAGTATTTAATAATTAAATCTTGTTTGATTATTATAAATAAAAAGTGATTTCATTTTTAAAATTTGTTTACATTATACCAAGAGATAATAAAATCATTTAACTTTAAACGTACAATAAAAATGTTTTTCATAGCTTGTCTTCTACTGAGGCCATTTTTATCTTATATCAGATATTTTCATTTCTAATCTCATCTCTCCTGGTATAACAATTTTAATCTTATCTCTCCTAGTATGTCCAAGATACTTAAACCACCTTTCTTTGAAAAACATGTGTATTAAGCTGCATTTCCATGCCAGCCGTAGGCCTTACGTTACTGAACTTGCACTCCAAATATATATTCTGTCTAGGTTCTACTATACCTAAACTCTTTAGACTCCAAAATCTATCTCCAAATCTCCAGCTTAACATTAATTCAGGCACGAGTCTCATAATTAAAACTACATCATAAATAATATGAGACATTTTCTTAAAAATATCGCGTCAATTCATCCATTATCAAAACAAATAAAAAGTTAACCCTAATGCAACCCAATCACAACCGAAAGTGCTCACCACCAAAACCACCAGCTCAGACCGACGATCACTACCAGAAAATGAAAACAAACCCAAATTTGAAGCAAATTAGCCAAAAAAATTTATCAACGATTACCATACTTTCATCTCTCCTTCGTACCCCATAATCCTCCAAAACACAGTTAACAGAGAACAAGAATAAATAAATAAATTGATTGATTGAGCCATAACCAAATAAGTTGTGTATATCAATGTATACCGGGTGATTGTTATAGAAAAGTAGAAATATAGTCATATTCCCTTCTCACAATGTATTTAAAATAGTTATTGATCTTGTTGTCTTACAATTTCTCCTTAGGTTTATATATCCATATAATAATATATTTTAATAGGGAAATTTTGTAAATAGTCATTATAATAAACTTAATTAGGCTCTTTAGCTATAGTTTGCATATTTATGGGCGGTAGCTATAGCTTACTCATTTGTATAATTTGTGGGTACATTTGTATACTTCACATGTATTTGTATAATTGAGTTATTTTCATCCGTATTTGTACAAGTATAATTATGTTGATACACTTTTGTACTTATATATTTTGTATACGTAAAATATAGAAATATACAATTAGAATAGCTATATACATTTACACATTTATACAAATATGGGTACAACTGTAGCTCTAAAATTGGATCTGTTATTCAGAGTAATACAAATTTCGAAATAATATACTATGATAAAACTCGGAATAATGAATTCATACAAACACAAACATCTAATCTTTAAACAATTATACATTATATTATAGAAATTTCGAATACAAATTTTGACACTTACATGTTTATACAAACTTTAAAAAGATTTACAAAATTGAATGTATTTGATGATAAAACTGAAAAATCAAAGGAAATCACTGCCATATACAAATACAAATTAAACGAAGAATTGTTAGTGACGAATTATACAAAATTAGAACCGAAGTCCACGTAATTAACGTTAAATGTTAGTGGTGAATTGTAATTAGCTAAACTATAGCTATATTACCTAATTAACTAGTATATATTTGCTAATTTCCCCTAAATTTATCCATTCAATTTTCACTTCTTTTATTGCTCATACTACCTCAACATGCTTTATTTTTCAAAAATAAAGGAAGAAAAACAAATTTGATCAGATGGGCTCCGCCAAAACCGAGTTGTTTGGGCTTTTATTGAACGATAAGTGCCAGACCAAAAGGAAGAGATATTTGCAGAAATAGGATCTTTTGATGCTATTATTTAAATTTAACCTTATTAAGAAAGTGCTATAAAAATAACTGTTTCACAAGTAGCAAAATTTTGGTGGGTCATCAGGATATTTATTTTAAGGGAAAATTGTATGAAATAACAAACTATTAATTCAAATTAAATACTATAGCCATAATTTCTTTTATTTATAATTCGCAGCAAACATTACATGTTTTTTGTCATCCCATTTGTATACCGAAATATACAAATAGACCCATTCGGTATACATGTGTTGTATATATGTAATATTTTTGTTTATATACAATTACTATGTTTTAGTTTGTATACCGAAATATACAAATACAAATTTTTATATATATGTATACTGAAATATACAGATTAATAGCCATAGCAAACATAAAGTTTTCTACGTAGCGTAATTATACAAACTATAGCTATAACATACAAATATAATTTTTATGTTTGCTAAATCTAAAATTTACTCTTTATTTAATTTATATTAGACGTGATTTTCTTAACCAGCCATGGTCAAGATTTTGATCAAATCTCGACAAATTGCCAGGATTTGAGTCACAAGTTTTGCCTCAATAGCACAAGTAATGATGATCATTAACATTTTGACCACATTCTGACGAATCAACAAGATCATTTCAGCATTTGAGACTGAATATCCCGATGATTCGTTATTACTTAGTCAAAAGTCTCGACAATCATCATAACTTGAGTAGAAATTTAATTTAAGCAACACATTTTTTCTTCACAAATCAACTCCAAATTTAATATCTAGCCTTATAATGTCAGTCCAAACAATTTTCAGCTGCAGATTCAATTTAAACTTTCAAAAATTAATACACCAGCCTTTTCTTCTGCAAATTAAAATAAAGCTTAATAATAGAAAAAAAATACATATACTTCAAATTTTGAATCGCCCTTCACGCTATGCTAATTCAAGCAGATGAGAAAACTTGCACATACCAATGTTTTAGAAAAAACAATCAATGGCAATAACTTTTTACTTTAGGTATATAGCCTTGTAGTCTGTAGAGGTAAAAAAAAAAAAAGTTACTTAAATTACAAATTTTTCTTTTTCTTTCATTTTTAGACAACATAACCAATTTTCTAAAATAGTTCTTAATTAGAATTAAGTAACTTTTAATTTCATTGTGTTAGTACGTCAAGTTACGTTGTTCATCATTTAATTTGTTACTCCCCCACAAAGGAAGACAACCGATTATAATGTGTGAATATTAAAATTTTATTAATGATGAGGTCAAGAAAGCATATAATAATCATAAATCTTTCACCTACTCAACACCTTTTTTTTTTGGTCGAAAGTAGGCAACCTTTTTAGCTCCAAAACATTTAATTCCAACAACGCCCATCTTTAATTTTTTGTGCTACTTGCATTATTTATACCTACATATATAATACTATAACAGCATATGTTTATATTTGTTCAAAATAAATTCCAGCATTGAAATTATCTAAACAACAATAATTAGTTATCAACTCAACACAATGATAATGTTTATAATTATTACCATAATTGACACGAAGAATAAACACTAATGCATGAATATATGTTATCTACGAATAGAAAAATAAAAAAGGTAATCAAGAAATCAATGGAGATAATATCTCATCTTCTAGGATATTCCAACAGAAGATTTTTTTATTATTATTTTCTGGGAATTTAGACAAGAAAATTTTGTTACTTCGCCACGATCAACATTCCTTGTAATATTAATTATTGAGATATTCCAAAATAGATATAAATATACGGTTAACTTCTATACACTGATATGATTAAAAAATATTTACATCATTAAGTCATTTAAAAGGCACGCATATATATTATTCTCTACAAACATTGATCGGCAATCAATCTTTAATAAAAACTCAAAATAAATTTGTTTACTTTTCATTTTCCAACACATATAGATAAAGATAGAAAATTGATCTGGGATTAATTAGGAGAGGGAGGACAAGAAGCTTCAAAAATATAGTTAGGAACTAATTAAGAGAATGGAAAACAATTAAATAGACAAAATCAAGAGAAAAAAATGATATTATACGTGATATTGGCACGGCTCAATTAAATAACGAAGTTCTATATATAAAGAAGTGTGCTTTCTAATTGAACCGCACCAATATCTCGTTAGAAGAACTAAAATAATCTTACCATGATATCGAAGCAAAGATTAGGCAGCAGATTTTAATAAGTTAGCTGAAGGGAAAGTGAAAAGGATGGGAGGATATATATAGATAGACAAACAGAAATCTTGAGGATACAGAATAAATATAATGGTAGGGAAGTAGTTGGCATATCTTAGTTGTAATCAAGAATATTATGCCCTCTTATATATGCATATGGTCCTTCTCTCTCTATATATAATATATAGGGGAAGACCCAGACGACACCTCTAGAACTACAACTTGATGAGGTCAATCTTTAAAATTTTCTTAGCACGTCAAATTTATTGCATTTGTAAAAGAATTTAAGTTACGTCAATGTAATGATTTACCCGATCAAATCAATGTAGACTTGAATAAGGTAACCTATCTTATTTAATTTTTAAAATTATAAATCTCATATTTTACAATCCTTCTTTAGATGACCTGATAATATAAAAGATAAAATATTTAACTTAAACTCTTTGCAAAAATATGTATTTAAATATAATATTATTGAAATTTTAGTAATTATTCAAAGTGCACATAAAAAAAATTTGAATTTGATGAATTCATTGCTTTTGTGTTACACCCACTACTATAGTGATATATATGTTGTTAGAACTCGTCTACCAACCTTCAAAATAGTGCATATATTTTGAAGACTTTAACATTAATACGATAATAATTTAAAAAAGGAAGGTGAGAGGAACAGACATTGAATATTGCCAACAACCCAACAAGAAAAAGAAGGTTGGTATATTTACTGTAAAGCTAGGAAACGGATGAAAAAGCAATTCTGTAACCTTTTTCCATATGCATTTATTATACTTAAATAAAATTAGAAAAATGGCATTTCAAGAATCAATACTATGAGTTATGACACCTAATATTTTTTATTTTGAATTTCAAACTTCTAGCTAGCCCACTTTTTGGGTTGTTGTTTACTTTTAAGTATTTGAATTTTTCTTACCAAAGATGATGATGATGAGACCAATAACGTAACCGACTCCATATTTTAGAGAGAACTATATTTTGACCTAAAACAAAACAAGACAAAACAAAAGGTAAACCCTATTATAATTTCAAAATTCATTATAAGTGGCAATTTTTTCATAAATTTTGAGCTTCATTTTATTTATTTTCTATTATCTTAGTATATATGTATGGCATATTATTGCACTAGTATTGTTTATAAATGAAGAATTCAAGAGGTTTTACCTTTGGAAGAATTTAATAAATTAAGGTTTGAGAACTGTGAACAGCATTTTGCCTCTCCTTTCAGAGAAGAGAAGTATTGAATGCTTAAATGACAAATCCATGACCACTTTGTACCTCCCTTGCTCTGCATATGCATTACTGTGGAGATTACTTCACTCTTAACCAAAGGTCTCGAGTTCGGGTTCGAGCCTTGGATATAAAGAAAATTCTGCTGGGAGCGCCGTTCATTGTGCAATTCAGATTTAGGACGGAAAACAATAAAAAAACAAGATACGTTCTAACAAATCTTGAATGTAACTTGAAAGTTGAAACTAGTCTTGTTCTTCAATATCTGCAGTCATCTGTTAAAATACTCCAATACTAAGACATCATCGTAATAATAATAATAATAAATTTGTTGTTTACCCTATTTTTTTGGTTAAAATTAGGGTTGATTTGGACTTGTCAACTTGAGTAGATTGACTTGAAGTCTTAAAACATTTATTTTAAGCCCTAAATGAATATATTACCCACTAATTTGCCGTTAGATTAGGTAGGTACATATTTATGAATCAAATTAAACTAGCTCCTATAAGCTAATTAGTACGATTTTGAAACAACTTGATGAAAAAATCTATCCTTTTTGTGGCTATTATATCTCTGCTTTGTAGTTCACCTTTACTTGTCATATTTTGCTCCTAAAGTCAAACTATATGGACTTTGACCAACATTTAAAGATGTATATTACACACACATATATTTAATAAAACTTAGTGAAGATCAGGTTGAAAATATGAATGAATTTCTATTGCTATGTGAACATTTGGACACCTGTCCAAAAGGGAATTCAAAACCCGCCGAAAATATTACTCCCAATAAAGTGGCAGGAGATGTCCCACTAGCACCTAGTGCCAAAAACATCTCATCGGTAAGCATGGATATGCCGAAACCTGAGTCCAAGGACAAGGGTAAAAGCCAAGCAATACAAAAAGACGCTAATTCTTCGAAAGAAGAAAAAAGCAACTCAAAGAAGATTGAAAAAATTATCTCTGGGAAACCAGAAATCAGCTCTAACAAAGTTCCATCTGGAACAATATATATATATTAAAAGCATTGCAACTTATCGTAGTATTTTTCTATTATTTTCAAATATTAAATTAATTTAACTCAATGTAGCTATTAAGTCGTAAGATTAGTTAAACGGATTTACTTAAAACAAAACGTGACAAGTAAAAGAAATCAGTAAGTTACTCTAATTTATAGGGAATTTATTTGAATGTATACATATTTACATATTCTTTACTTAGACTTTGTATGTGGGAATTGTAAATCAAATAGGTTAGGTACCCCTATTATTATTATTATTAGATTAGAATTAGAATATAAGGTGACCAAAACATATCCTCACTCTAAAGCCAATGAATCTCAGAACGAAGCCGTTTTAACCTTTAAAGACACTACACGACGTCGTATTATTGATCCGACAAATTCTCACCGAAGAGTTGGAAGCGAAACAAATACTTGTAAATGGAGTTTCCTTGTGAATCCAAACTTTCTCCACTCATTAGAAAAAAATCCTCTTCAATTATTCCCTTTAAATACCCAGAATTTGTTCACAAACCCTCTTTAATTATTCGCTTTTCTTCATTCTTGGTACGTTTTAAAGATACCCTTTTGCGTGAATTGAACTTTTTGATGATTTCTATAGTTAATTACAATGTATATTTGTGTGATGTTTTTTAGGGCTTGAAAGGGTTTCTTGGATTCTGATGGTGTTTATCTGTGTGAATTTTGCAGGTATAGATCAAAGTTTCAGTTTGTCATGGCCAAAAGTTCTTTCAAGCTTGAACACCCTTTGGGTAATTGTTTTTCTTTCTAATTCAGTTTCTTTTATTGTTCTACTTATACTACAAGAAGTTTGATTGTGTGTATGGGTTCTTGATTATGTGTCTTTCGTGAAGTTTCTTTGATGATCATAGTTCAAGTATTTGTTGTTTCGACCATGCTGAAAAAATCCTACCCTTCCCAGACCCCTATGTTGTTGTTGTTGTTGATCATGCTGAAAAATTTGATAGGGATCATTCCTGGATATATTGTAGGGTTTCTGGGGATTGATATGCACTGGCCCTCTTGTATTCAAGTTGTTCGATGCTGTTAATTCTTCTGGTGATTTTTTTAGGCTTGTTAACTGATTAAATTCTTTATATGGTGAGGCAACCAATGACACATGAACTGTTTGGGGGTGCATATACGGGGTTTATCTCCCTTCATTGACATTTATACTATCTAGTTCTTGAAGCTGTATTTTACAGTTTATTGACCTTCTCCGGGAAAAATCTCATACTTGAAGCTATTATCCTGTTATATTGGTCTATGTCCTGTTTTTATTCTATCTGAGTATGATGATATCTGGTTTGAGAATTTTGGGCTGGAGAATTACCTTTTGAGTGTTCTCTGTGGCATTGAGTCTCCAAAAAATTTATTCAGCAGGCTCTCTTTGAACAAGCTTACTTTACATTTATGCTATTCTCATGTTAGAGTTTGCATGATTGGCTTCATATCATTATAGATAAGAAAAATATGCCATTCTTTTGCTGAGATTTGACTTATTGGTCAAAAAAAGTTATGTATTCTTTTGAATTACTAACAAGTTTATGTGCTCTAAGGTTACTTTTCAGATTTTCTAGATTTCTCCCGAGTGTATCCCCATTTCTTTCAAATATCAAACAAAAAAGCTAGTATTTGTGGTGCAAATTCTGATGATTCCAAAATTTGGTTTTGTTTATAGAGAGGAGGCAGTCAGAATCTTCTCGCATTCGAGAGAAGTATCCTGATCGAATTCCGGTATGATCTTTGTTATCCCAAGAAAGTCTTGGCATTAAGTCACACCTAGTACTCTCTGTAGCTTCTCTCTGACATTCATGTTTCCTATTTAAGGTGATTGTTGAGAAGGCAGAGAAGAGTGATGTCCCTGACATCGATAAGAAGAAGTAAGTTGCTACTTTTCTTTTTTACCTAGATGTTCACTTTTTTAGAATCAAGTGCTTTTCTGAACTTTTATCCTAAGGTTATTAAATCCACAGAATCCAATTATATTGATTGTGTTTTGGCATGTGCTGTAGGTAAGTTGCATCATTGATTTAGATCAACTCTTTGGTTTTAGATAACTGGAATATGCATGTTTTTGCTGTCATGTTTGTTATAATTAGTTTGAGATAAGGATTTTATCATGGGAATTTGGGGGTGGTTATCCTTTATGAATGCTGCGAGCTTCTCAAGATATGTTGATATTCATCTTTCTTACCACTTTATCAGATGGGGGGAAACCTGTTTTTAATACCAACAACCATTAGGAGAACTGGCCACATAGGTTGATTGGAGATGCTATGCTTTCTTGATAAATTGAAAATTCAAAATTCAACTAAGGTGTTGTCCTTACTTGAGGGTCTTGTAACTAAATGATTGAATGCATGTACTCACTTTCTTTCCATGTAGAATGGAATTGTGTGTGGAAATTGCTTATAACTCAACTTAATTTAGTGAATTGGCGAGAATGTTAAGTTACCAGTTTCAAAAAAAAATGATAAGTGTTCGTTAGTGGTCAAGGTGTTGATAGCATCCATTACTGTTGTTGTCGTTTATGGATCTAACACGTGAGGATATAAGTTTGAATTTCTGTAGCTGCTCTAGTAATGCTCAGTTGTCTTAACTTGTGATGCAGATACCTTGTCCCAGCTGATTTGACTGTTGGCCAGTTTGTTTATGTGGTGCGAAAGAGGATCAAGCTCGGTGCTTCAAAGGCCATCTTTGTCTTTGTCAAGAACACTTTACCTCCGACAGGTAAGCAGAGAGATTGTGTTATTTCATTTAGTGGTTAGGATTGTTGTATAATTATATCTTCTTTCATTTCAGCTTCTCTGATGTCTGCAATTTATGAGGAAAATAAGGATGAAGATGGATTTCTCTACATGACATACAGTGGAGAAAACACATTTGGGTTCGTTGAGCTTGGAAATTAATATCTCAAATGTAAATCCAACATTTCCTTGATCTCGTATGGACAGTTAACTGTAGTTGTTGGTTTGCATTCCACATATAAAATCAAATTTATATTCCTCTTTGGAATAACCTAATAACTTACAGATGTTCAACTCTTGATCTCTTATCTTATAGTGCCTTTCATCTAATTAAGTTTTTCTTTCTATAACTAATAATTACTTTTCCTTTTACTGCATCATTTGACTCTTCAGTAAATCTCTAGTACTTATGGTTGATTTGGAAGAAAAGCCCATAGTTTGAGTTTGGTGTTTGCCAGAAATTCTTACCTTGCCCTTATAGCTAAGATCAAATCTTGCTAGCAATTAACTATCATTTGCTGATATTTTGTTTCTTTTAAATCATGTAAAGAACACCAAACCTTAGCACCCAAGGGTGTGGTCTAGTGTTCAATGTAGTAAGTAGAGAATCATGGGGTCTCAGGTTTTGTTCTCAGCAGAGACAAAAACATTTATGTGATCCCTGTGGAATTATGATTAAGATATTTGTCCTTCGCACAATTGTATATGCCCTAAGTTTTTATATTCTTTGCATGTCGCTCATGGTTTTGAGATGTATGCTCTGTCAATATAAAAATTTGTACTACTAGTGTAGTTTGACATCTAATAATATTAGAGAGAACAATTTGTAATTACCTTATCAGTAATCTGATTGCATGCATATTCTTTACACCATCAGTGCATGGAACTTAAACTCACCCGGAAGCAAACTACTACCAGGAGCTAGCCACACTAACCAAATGAAATTGGTTAAACCTCAACAAGTCGAGTTATAACGGAGCATAACAATCCATAAATAGACATGTTTGATCTGAAATCCTCTTACAGAAGGCAAGATAAAGACTAGATAATCCTTGATCCTCCTTATTTCATGAAATGGAGGAGTTTTTCTTCTGGGATTTGCTCCTAACCCATTTGATCAACATGGAAGGACCATTTTTCACCTTTTGTGCACCAGCCACTGCCACTGCTTTGACTTTGCCAATTCCTGATGATGATGAAGTAGTGGCTTTCTTGTTGTTTTCACTGTCTTTGTTGCTCTTATAATAGCTGTCATCTTCATCCATGGCACCTATCCCTCCTGCACCCCATTGATCTGCCCAACTTGGTCCATCATTAGCCATAAATCCTGTCAACAACACAATATTAGATGATTTAGTAAAGAATAAAGAGAAAACAGAGAAGGGGCTAAGGATTTTACTTTATTAGAGCTTGTAATTGGTAGAACTATTAAGAGGAGAGCTAAGGATAAGTCTCCTAAACCTGTGTGTTCCTTTTATAGAAGACTTACTAGCTAACTCACAAAGGTTACTTTCTCTTGAAGCAAACATTATTTATTCCTTCTTTGGAGAAAAGGTTCCCTATTATCACCTACCTAGCTATCTTGTGAATGGTTGTGTATAAAAGTAGAAATTAGTGGAAGGATTTAGTTAGCCAATAGTAAGAGTGATGGTTTGGCTTTTCCTCATATGACAAACACGTGCTACAAAATTGTTGTCCTCTCCTCCAACCCCACTACCACTCATGCTTGCTTCCTCATCTAAGTTTTGGATTGAAGTGATATATATTGTGTTAAAACAGAAGTCATATTAGCAGAATTAAATATGTGAACTAGATAGTGTGTAAAATTCTCCCACTGAATAACCTCTTTTTGCTTTCTTAGTAGTGAAGTTTTAAAACAACTCAACTTTCTTATAATAAGAAGCATAAGAGTAGCTAAGATTTCTTGAATTTATTCTCGTTTAAGTAACAGGATAGAATCATAAGACTGTTATAATGGAAATGCTCAAAACTTATTTTTCACTTGTTCTGGTTTTGCAAGATGTACAATAAAAGCTAAGTCTACAGTTCCCATCTTATCATATCATTGATAAAATGATTTGAGAGGCAGAGAAAAAGAGACCTATAGTAAAACGTTTCGTTGACATAAAATTGATTGAATACATATAGTACTATTAACCAGTTTACACCTGTTTTTGACCTCTTAAATCATTAGTGGTAGTTGCTAATTATTGAAAAATATACACAGGTCAAAATATCTTTGCTTTGTCGGAAAAAAAGAAGAGGATGCCTTTGCTTTGAGCAACAACTATTATATGTCAAACCCCACAATAACATGGCCTTGTGTCGCATTGCAAAACTCCAAACCCAACAATATTTGCAGGCCTTCTACTCCCACGCCATAGTACGTACTCTTCTATATGATGATAAGAAATGCAGCTTTTTAACCTAATGATGAACTTATCTCCCAAGTCAAAGCACCTTCGATTCAATAACTCTGTATAGATGTGATATATTCAACGATTCAATTTTGAGAAACTCACCACTATGAGAATTGATAATCCAAGAACAAGAGTATAGGAGATTCAAAGTTAGATTCTCCTTAATATCTACAAACTATATTAGAAATTAGCAAGTAATTGAAGAAAAAAATACAGAGTAGTTGATCGAATCGTTAAAAGAATTACTTGTATTAAGACAGTCACTTAGTTTTCCTAGTAGACTTGGATTTCTTCATTTTCCTATTTTTCACATGAAAACTACTCCAACTATAACCACCAGGTATTGCAAATGGATCTGCCTGTTGTGCTCCATTGCAGCTCTGCTGTGGCAGCTTGCTACTCGAACTCGACCGGCTATTGCTCCTCGACAGCCATGAGTATGACGACGAAGACGATGATGAAGGAAGGGAATAATAATTGTTTCCTGAACTTTCATCCTCAGCATCACCACCATGACGGAGGTGCCTTGGACTTGAAAATGGAGTGTAGAATTGTTCAACTGGTTGCAACTCTACAAACTTTGTGAATGTGATTACTACCCTCACTGTAGGGACCACTGGTATTGCCAACTGTCAATCAATAATATAAATTGTAATTAAATTGGGTCCCAGGAAGGTTCTTTTGCGTTTGAACACTAAAAAAAGTGTCACAGGAGCTGAAGCAAAACAGACGGTTGAGCATGAAAAGAAGAAATAAAGAGCGAAAAAACACAAACACAATATCAAAGCTTTCATCAGAAGAAATGAGAATCTCGTGGGACCTCAGAATTTCAAAAGTGAAATATCAATTTTACCCCTTACCTTGACTGGAAATGTCCCCGGAGGGAACTTGGTGGTTAACAGCTCTCTCATTCGTCTAACGGCTTTGACTTTGTTCGCTAATATGTCAAGTAACGGCAGCAACTCTTCCGTCTTCAACGGGAATTGCTCTGTTAACCAAACTGACGGTTTTAGGCTCTTCACATATTCCTTCTCCTTCGTATTTGGCGGCGGTGCAACCGGTATCGCCGCCGCTCTCCGCCGTGGTTCCGGAATAATGTCGACGCTTTTTCGAGAAACGGTAACGAAATCCCTTTCCTCTCGAGTGAAACTGCTGTGACGTCTTTGTTTGTTACTATCTCCGACGGAGGCAACGGCGGTTGAGACGCTAAACCGTGGATTCTCTGCGACAAGGAAACCGTCTTCGGAATCCTCTTCTAGTTCTAAGTCTAATGGCAGAATTTGTTCGCTTTCAGCTGCGGAAATTTTCCGCGATCGGAAGCTGAAAACAACATTATTCACATCATAAACCCTGGCTTTCCATTCTCCAACGTTCTCTGTTTTGTCTTGCCCTCTCCAATTTGTACGGCCAACTAGTGTTGATTTCGTCACGTCCATTCCAGGACGATACACACTTGTTTGATTACAGAAACTCGCAACGTCGGAATCGGTCAAAGGAGAACCAGCGTTCTCGAAGGCATCATACATTTTACGGTCATCGTGGTTCAAAACTAGCAACGAACCAGCCGGAATATCAGAATTCCGGTCACCATCACCGAGAAAGAGAAAACTCTGATTAGCTCGCTGAACTTTCAAGCCGTCATAACCGGCTAAAGATGTATCTGCTCGAAGATTACCATCGCGTTTCCAGATCTTATACGTATCAGAAGGCGCAATTTTTCCAACGAAGGGAACAATAGAACTTTCGAAATGGAAAGAAATTTCCATGTAGAAGTCACGCATTCTGCGGAGAACAGCAACAAGGCGAGGTAGACGGCGGCGCCACTTGTACCAAGCACCTAAATGATGATGTTGTACCAAAATTGAAACGACATCGGAGCATCTCCGCATAATAGCTTCCTGTAAAGCATTCCAACCAGCAGCATTCTGTAGCGAAATGTCAGCACCGGCAATGGCAAGTGTCCGAGCAGCATAAACGTCATTCAAACGTACGGCGAGGTGTAGTGGAGTTTCACGTTTCGGATTGTCACGGCGGTCAAGTACGGAGGCGATTTTTTCAGCGCTTCGTTCCTGAGCAAGCGAATCGGCCTCGGTCTGTATCCGAGTTGGATCGGCGAGACGAGGAAGAGAAGCGACGAGTCTGCTTAGAGTAGAATGATCTCCTAAAACGACGGCGTAATGTACAGGGCTATGAGTGTAATCTTCCGGTTTAATCGTGGTCGCCGGTGAAGTTGCCGCCGGTCTGGACATTTTACATGAAATAGAGAATTGGGAAAGCAGAATGTGTTAGGGGTAAGTAAGTAAAGGAAAGAATGGAGTATGATTCTGGAATGGAATGGAATGTTATTGAAGAACGAGAAAGTTAAGGGCAAAGTGGTCCTTTTCTGTATGGGCTTCATTAGTAGTACATTTCTTTCTTTCTTTCTTTCTTCAGAGAAAGGGGAAGTAAAGAGGACGACTCAAATAGTGTGATCCACAACTCAAAATTTGAAGAATAAAACGTTTTAAAATTAAATTCAAAATATGTAATTAATTTTCTTAGTATTAAAAAGGAAGATAAAATTCTAAGGTAAGGTAATTTAGTCATTCCATAAAAGTGGAGTACGCCAAGTACTGTTTTAGGCGAATAGGCGCGACTTTTACGGATACTTTATCTGAATTACGGGGATAGGACGGATATGAATATTTTATTCTGGTTTTTGTGAAGCTTTTACAGTTTCTCTGCGGGTTCTCTTTTGTCCTTCACTCCACTTTCTTCTTATTTTAGAAATATTGGAGTATCACATAATTAAAAAATTTATAATTTCCAACGAGGACTAGAAGATCATTTCCTCGATTAAGTGTAACTTAATATATCCTATGAAGGGAATTTATATGAAACCAACCTTCATTAAGCACTATTTTGTTTGGCTAACTGCAATTTTCAAGTTGATTTTTTTTTCATGTAATAATACTTGACTTATTAACACCAAACTGTTCAACCGTTTAACGTAAAGTAAGCTAATTTTTCATTTTAAATCATTATTTTGAACATACATTTTCCATTTCCATTAACTCACAATTCCCCTACTAAATGGAAGGAAACAAGAGAACATCAAAGGTAGGTATGAAGTAATATATGGGTCCTCACTCCTCAATCAATGGCAAATCCAATTATGATTTTGCCAGTTCAATACAACTTAGGGGATAGGCCGCATTAAAATAAATAGTTCATGTATTATGTATGGTAATATTTAGTACTTTGTTTCGTAGGAATTTGGGCCTATGTATAAACTAAGGCCTAACCCATCGGTAGCCTCCTAAAGTTTGCAACAATTTTTACTTAGACACTTTAACTAAGTTTTGTTTATTTTAGACACCTCATATCAAGATCTGTTGTGTCATTTTGACACTTTTCGCTGACATGGCAAAGTGAGTGTTATACACTCGCTATTGACACGTGAGGGGCTTACTTAGCCTTTTTTATTTTATTTTTTCTCTTCTTCTTTTCCATTTTACAGCCACTATCTCTCTCATTATTTCTCAAAGCTTAAAGTACTTCAATGGAGATTAAATCTTAAAAGTTATATTAATTTCAATTTAAATTTCCCACTACAAGCTTACGTGGATCCAAAAAGAAACAAGAAATCAAACCAATATCAACAACACCCCAAATCATGTAAAGTTCACCCACAATAATCATAAAGAAAAAGGTAAAATAATTCTTCAAATTAAACGTATCCACAATCTCAATTGCCCACATATAACTGCCAACAACTCAAATTTCAAGTTAACAAAAATAGGAGCCAAAAAGATCCCAATTTTCATTATGTGAATGTTAATCTCACTAATCTTAAGCCCTAATTAAACTACAAATATCTCAAAATTAAAGAAAAGGAGACTCAATCATAAAAATACGAACCATTGTTATACATTTGCACCTCTTAACCCTAAATCAAATGAAGGAGGGAAGGTGCAGTGAAGAAAACGGTCAAAATTCGGGTGAATATGGCAAAAAAAAATCATGAAAAAAGAGGAATAAAACAGAGAAGATGATTGTGTGGATGTGGGTGTGATGGAAAAGACAATGAAAAAGGAGAAATTTGATAGAGTAGATTGTGTGGGTGTGGGTTTATGGCAGAAAAAATAAGGCTAAAAAATAATAAAAATGGAGTAATACAATGGAGAAGATGACTTTGGGAAGCTGTGGGGGTGTACACTTTTCTTTAAATTTGTCAAACTATTTTATTTTATTTTTTTGATAAAAAGACCACATGTCATTTATTTTTGGTTACTTTGTCATATATTTTAATTCTTATTTTTTCTCTTTAATATGATAGACTTTTAATGAGTTGGCATGATATAATGGGGTATCTAATCCATGTGGATGCACTTGGTTAGCACGCACTTGGAGTCAACATGTGCTAGTGAAAATAATGTCAAAATGACACAATAAGGTATGACATGAGGTGTCTAAAATAAACAAAGTCTAGTTAAAGTGTCTAAGTGAAAATTGTTGTCAACTTTAGGAGGGCACCGATGGGTTTAGCAGTATAACTAATTTATGAATTAGTTATACCTCACACATAGGATATAATACCATGGGATACTATGTAAAGACAAAAATATCCCTCAAATCATTTACTTATTTTGTTTATTTTCTTGATATTATGTTTTATATTTGTACTAGGTAAATTTATTTAAATAAATTAGCTTACAAATTATTTAGAGAGAGTTGTTTGTTACTAAATAAATCCAACACAAATTAATACAATATTTGAAATGTGAGTTGTTTAACATTAACTAATTGTTTATTCTAATTATTTGTGTTTTGAACAATTTATAAAATTGCATACATATTAAAACTACAACTTGCAATTTTTATGTGTAAATGTAGATGATTTATTCAATTTTACTATTGTTTACCGTCTTTTCAATTTTAAAAGTTGATAGTTTATCTTTTATAAATTGAACATTGACATTTTGTAAGTGATCAATTTACGAAGATGACAATTATTTGTCCTCAAATAATTTAAGTGAAAAAAGGTAAACATGACAACAAAATTGTTCTTCTCATAGCTAGTTAGGAAGTCATAAAAACCCAATTACATAATAATTCAAGGGTATAATTGGAAAGAAGTTTTTTTTATAAAGTTTAATCCAAACACAAGATGAGGTGGGAAATAATGAACCAAAACACTTGAAAAAAATAAACCTTGCATTACTATCCATGCACTATTAATCCCTGCATTACTAATCTCAACATTATTAATCTTTGTACCAAACGATCCCTTAGTGTTTTGAAATTGAACTACTGTATTTATATGTGGATACAAGTTTAGGTAAGGCTATAATTTTATTACAAAATCCACAACATATAAATATTGAATCTAGAACACATTAAAATAGGTTAAGTTTACTTTATGTGATATTTACCAAATATCTTCAATCTCTATGAGACATAGCAAATAAATCAGAAGGATGGTGCATAATTGAACTTAATAAAGAAGATTGAAAAGGGAGGAAAGGGACCTAAGAGTTGAATGGTCTGTGTAGGACATAGTGGGGTTTGTTGTGTCTATAACAGAAAGATGCAAACTTAGGTACCCGTTTGGCCATGCGATATGGTATCATGATATGGAATTATGAGATGAAATTGAAGTTTGTTTGGACATGCGGTATATAATTTTTGTGTTGTATATTTTCTCATAAACATAAAAATCTCATAAGTTGTAAAACTATTAAAATAACTCCAATTGTTTATTTAATCTTTTTAAATAAACAAAAATTTATAAAATCGCATGATAAATTATTACAAAGCTATTTGTTATCCACTTAAGTAATTGTTTCATCTAACTTTAATTTAATAAAAAAAATTGAACATAAAGTGTAGTGTACTAGTCTTTAATATAATCCTCCCACATAGTACGGACAATTTCCTCACGTTGAACTTACATTTCTCGATCATGTAACCTAGAAGACGAACCAACATTGTTACTTTGAGTCATTTGTTGGTCAATATCATCGCAACTATATTTCTATGCTCATAGACCATAAATATTTCATCAGTACTTTGATATTATAGCGAATTATTATGTAACATTGCACAATCTATGACAATTTTCACTTGTGTATCAATATCATAATGGTTCATGCCTTGTTTCAGTATTCTAAATCTATTTTTTCAAGCTCCAAAAATCCGTTCAATCACATTGCGCAAAGATGAATGCCTATAATTAAACAGTTCTTTGACATTCTGAGGCTCTCTTTCACTTCCTCGGTAATCTTGCAAATGATAGCGTAGTCCTTTGTATGGAGCTAAAATCCTTTTGTGTTTCGGAAACCAGCATCAACAACATAATATTTATCTACCAACAAATATTTTATAAAGAATTACTAAAAGCATATGTGACGTAAATGAGACAGCTTTGTGTAAATAAATGGAGTAATATTTATTCTAAGGATGTAATTTAAAGTCACTATGTGGCGGAAATGGAAATTGTGACGTTGGTTCAACAAGTACAGTCTCAAGTACTTTAATATCACGTGTCGTACCTTCCCAACCAGCAGCAACAAAGGTAAATCGCATATCGATTGGCGTGAGTTAAAGTGACTATATGTTGGTGAGAATAATAAATTTTAAAAAGTAATGATGTGATTATAAATTTATTTACATATGAAATAAATGGTTAGCAGATATAAATGTGGGGTTGTTTTAACAAAATATAAACTCGTGGATCAACTTTTGTATTAAAATATCTCAAATCATGATATGGAATTCCCATATAATTTCATATCATGGTTTTTTGGAAAATATGAAATCACATCTTATAATATGGAATCATGAGATGGAATGAGATGGAATCAGCGTAAAATCGCATGTCTGATTTCATCTCATGATACTATATCGTGATATGATATCGCATGACCAAACGCCTACTTAGTCAAAGAATTATAAAAGAATGCATTGCAACGTAGATATGATTTCCTCATCCTCATTTACATATCTCAAAATTCATAGTAAAATCAAATTAATCGAAAAGAATTGAACAGAGGTGTCTGGGTCAAGCAGGACAAAATCTAAATTGGATTTCCAAATCACCAAGACAGTTTTTACTACTTTACCAAATTTCCTTTGATTGAACACTTAAAGCAGTTAACATTGGTTTCTGTGCAAATCCCATGGATTTGTGTGCATTTCCATTTTTACAACTAAGATTTCTTTTTTGACTACAATACATTTTCTTCCTTTTAAAAAGAAAGAATTCGACCATGGTGTCCGTGCTACTTTAATTTTACCGTTAATATGGAATAAAAAGAAGTGAAGTTCACAAAAGATATATAAACACTAAGAATATAACATACTATATAATTTGTTAGCATGTTATTTACTAAGTTATCGCACAATGTTTGTTATATGTTGAAACATTACATGGTGTAAAGTAGCTATACATAGTTAATATACATAGATTAAGAAGTTGGACATGAAACATAACATGATGGTGTAAAGTGTTATACATTGTTAATATACATATCTTTAAAGGCTAGACATGAAACATAACATGATGGTGTAAAGTACTATAGATATTGATTATAACAACAAGATATGAATGATTTAGAGTCCATCCTTTTTTAAAATCTTGAATTTACCTCTATTTAAACATGCCTACGGAGTCGGTCCAATCAAGGACATTGAGAGTTATCCCTACCTATACCGGTTCCATTAATTGTTCAAGTTAGGGTGAGGAGAGGAAATGGTGTTCTGCCAACCCCTATTCATTCACATTTACATGGAATTTAGACATCTGATTTTGATATTATATTAGACTTTATTTATTTATTGGCATTAAAATTTATATATCGAAAGACTCAAGTTTTGAACCAATTTAGAAAAAATAATTAAATAAGAAAATGATTGGTTTTCTCAAAATTGGTAGTCATCCATCCATTAAGGTCTCAAAAGATTGATGAAATAAAAAAGATCATATATATTGGATAAACGAGCCCAAAATTATGGTTGTATAAAAGATTTCCATTTACAACTAGCTTTTTCCCTCTAACTAGTTTACTTTTTTTGTGTACTCTATTTGATTTATGATTTGAAACTTTGCACTAGATTGGGCTACTAATAACGTTTAAGAAAATGGTAACAAACTGAGCTAAAATATTATCAATAAAGTTAGTTTAATAAAACATATTTTTAATTAAAAAAAATTAAAAGCTATCCGGTTAGTAAAATTTAACTAATATGAAACGAAGGGAGTAGTTGGACCCACCATATTTGGGAGCAGGAATGCATTTTAATTTTATTTTTTTTAATTTCTCAACCCAATGCCAAACTAAATTTGAATTCGCGCTCAAAGCTCGAGGATAAGGAAAGACATTTTAAATTTACTAACTAGTAATGATGGGTTCTCTATTTAGTACTATCTAAATGCTGGTATTTAGGAAAAGCATTCTTTGTCCTTTTCTTTAAATTGTTTGGCAAAAGGGAAACAAAAGTTAGTAAAAACTGATTTCGTCCATTCCTTTCAATTTTGAAGAAGTTAAAAATTTCTTTGTATAGTAATTAATTGATATAACGATACACTTTTATGGATATAGCTTTGATCCAATCACCTTTTGACTCATATAATTACAAGTAGTCCTATGTACGGAGGGGGAGGAGGAGTAAGCGTCCCTTTCATAGTATTCCCCAAAAATCATTAAAAAAAAAATCAATGCATACAAAGCTTTAGATGATTTCAATTTACTACTTCTGTATATAAATTGTGAAAATATCAAATTAATGTTGGATTTGTTAATAGAAGTCGAGTTTGTCATTTCAACCTACTAAGGTATATTATCAACTTTAAAATGTTGAGCCAACTTTAATAGGCATCTTGTTTTACTATATTTTAGCACTCCAACTTTTATAATGTGTATCAATACCGTTTTACAAGTGTTTTTTCCCGACGAGGGGATTGCACAGGTGGTAAACATCATTCATCTCTAATTCTAAGATTGTGAGTTTGCTACTTAGTTGTGCAATTGGAATAAGTGTTGCATTTTATTTTTCTTCATAAGTTGATCTAATAAAATGTTGCTCCTCCAATGCTAATAAATTATACACATTGTTTGTTTGTCTTATTTTCTTTTTAGTATATTTAAAAAAAGAATGTTTATTTTCTTTTTTTGACAATTCTTTAATTTCAACTTTTTACGTGACATGTTTAAAATCACAAGCTTAAAGGACAATTTGATACATTATACATACTTTTAATTTAAAATCACAAGATTTAAAAACTTCTTTACTTTATTCAACTCTGTCTCAAGTCATAATCAGATAAATAAATTGAATAAGAGGACCTAATATAAACATTTCGAACCTTCTGTTGTACAAGCGTTTGTAGTCCAACGGTTAGGATAATTGCCTTCCAAGCAATAGACCCGGGTTCGACTCCCGGCAGACGCAATATTTTATTTTTATACAACTTTGTTTTTTTTTTTTTTTTTTTAAAAAGATACAAAGTAAAATATGGACTTAGACTATTCTTAACAATATGTTATTTTCATACCAAATACATATGTTAACTTACACTTCATAATGGTTGGTATTATGATTCATTGACTTAAATTAATTGTAGATATTCTTGGTAAATTATTGAATTTATGAATAAAATATTTTTCTGAGATAATTTAATATGACCTTATCTTGGGCTTTATTAACATTGTTGCATTTCATAACTAAGTCTTGGGCTTTGTTTATTTGATGATGGATAAATACATGTAAAGAACTTTCATAAAAAAGGACCCTAAGGTCCCCTATGTTCTCCCTCCTCCTTTTTTTTCTGATTAATGTTCAAGTTTTGTATAAGATGATATATAGTTTTTTTTAGATAGTTTTTTGCTATAAATATTAATTGATAACCTGATTAAAATAATAACTAAGTTATCATTATATACAATTTAAATCCTTTATTCTTATTTAATTATTATTCTTTGTGTCATCTCAGACTTATATTTCTCTATAATCATGCAAGAATCAATATATATCAGAAGTTTTCATTAATTATACATAAATCTTGAAGGGGTATATATATATAATTATTATAACGTGCCATCCCTTTCAATTCGAAAGATAATATGTATTAGCTATAGGTTAATTGTTTGTCGAAATTCAATATTTGAAAACATGAGGACAAATCTTAATAATTGTCTAATTAGACACATGACAACGACACGGTTGGTGCTAAATTAAATCACTAACTCATGATTATCAATATCCCAATCACCTACGTATTAAAACTATTTAACTTTGACTACTTTCTCATTTTAATTTAACCTTAATAAAAGACTCTTATAACTAGATTCAAAATTCAAAAATAGCCAGCGAGTTTAAGATCACGAAAATTATTAATTTTAAGGGTTTTTTTGGCCATTATTTTAAATCATGATTTGAAGTTAAATATTTTTGTTTTGACATGCAATTTGAAACCTCAAAATTAAGTTGTTGTTTTTTCCATAAACATGAAAACCTTATATTTTGTGAATATTATCAAAACTTCCTGACTCGTACACTCTTATTAAATGAGCAAATCATAATTTCCATCCAAAATATCATAAGACATCACATTAATAAAATAATTAAAAAATACCAATAAATGAAATAATTTTTATGTTAAAGCAGCCACCTATACATAGTGTCTCGTATTATCAATACCATATTAATATTAAGTCATTACGTAATCATATATTACAGCTCGTATATATATCTAAATCACAATAATGTAGGAGGCCTTCTTGTCTGGGTTTAAAGAGGTGATGATGGTTTTACAAAAGTAGCAGTAAAGTAAGTTGGCTAATTATTTTTGCAATAAATAATGAATTTTTAAACAAATAATATCGATTTCAAATCAAAGCTTCAAATTGCATAATCAATCACTTACTAAAAGTATTTATTATGAGCCAAAAAGTCATCTTTTTATATAAAAAACTCATAGGAGTTGATAGGTGGGCTGAATTATTTTGAATTTGTAGTCTTGGAATTATAATACTTTTTTCGTTTATTTTTACTTGTTAATTATATTAAAAATAGTTATTCAACAATACTTGTCAAAAGATATATCAAAAGATAATATAGTAATATTACCTCTATTATTTATTATTTCTTAAGGTGTGTACCAAGTCAATAGTAAATTACTATTATTGGACAGAGGGAGTATTGTGACTAATTTATCCTACATAGAAGATAGGATAAAACATTTTCAAGTTCTAAGGCTAAATTTATACCATGTTTAGGTGATGATATAATTTAAGTCAAAATCAATATAAATTTAATCTCAAACTTAATTCTAATCATTATTTCACTTTATTTGCATACCAAACCTTGATGATTGTTTGGTATGTGGTATGTATAATAAAATCTGAAATTAATTATGACACAGATTTTATGTATCAACTAATCTTGAGATTATCTTATCAAATTATTATCTCATATAAAATGTGAGATGTCCTTGTTTATTACCTTCCATGTCTGCAAGGTCGCTTTGTATGTGGGGGTAAAAATAATAATATCATGATAAAATTTAATGTTATCTTTTTTATTTCATATTTGATTTAAGGTATTAGTTAAGTTTGAAATTATTTTTACTCCACCACTTATATTAAAATGATGAGATTATTATTCCGCATAAAAATGAGATAAAATAATCCTATAAAATATTTCAATTCATAAAATATTTTTACTTATCTCATTCGGCATAATACAAAGATTGCAAAAAGATTTTTGTATCATATACCTAAAAGTCCACGTTTTGTGGTACAAGCATGGCTAATAATTCCAACTACTAATAAATGTTACTTGTAATAATGTCCTTTCCAAAATTTTGAAGAAACTTGAAAACATAATATGGCCGCCAAAACCTTTTGAATATCCATGATAATATCACTTTGAAGATTACAGTAAATAATTTATTTCTTATTGTTAATTCAACTTTATTAGAAAGTTAGCCACTACCTTTGGAATTGGCATTGATAATAACGTAATTGTATTTGATTGACATGCAGTGAATAAAATAAGTTATACAAATCACGTGTTTTGGTTTGTTTATGCCAAACGGCTCGAATAGATGAGAGAAGAGAAAAATATATATATATTGATGACGTGTGTGTTCGGTATGGTGGAAAATAGAAAATATTTTTTAATTTTTTATGTTTGATCAATCGAAATATTTAGAAAGAAATAAGTTCTTTAAAATGTGGAAATTGACTTTTAATTCTTGCGAAAGTAGGAAAAAACACGTTTCATGTTAATTGTATCCTCCCCATTCCAACTCTTCTCATATTCACCTTCGCCCTTATTGTCCTCATAACCCAACCTTCGTACATACTTCACTTAAAAAAATTATGTAATGAATATTTGAGAACACGTGCAGAATTTCAACCAAAAATATTTCATATAATATACATACTGTATCATGTGTTCAAATGCTCAATTACAATCTGTCATAATTTAAGTATTTGAATGAAATGTATTTACAAATTTTGCTATGATATATGTATTAATCCTTATATGAGAAGTTAGTTGGTATATCACAAGTCACAAGGTGAATTTGGCTAAGCATCTTCCAATTTCCACCAAATTCCAAATAAAAGCACTAACAAATCCACTGCTTATTTTAATTAACCCAACAATAGCAGTACATTTTGAAATGAGAAAAATAATGGACTGATTGATTGCATTCCATTTAGGAGTAGCATTCATCTATTGTTCATTAGCCTTTTTTAAAAATTTGTTTAATTCCGATATGACTTTAAAGAAACGTTAGCACATACAAACCAAAATTGAAAGCCTTGATGATAACGATATGATTGTAGAATTATCTCTTTTTAACCATACAATATTACATTGTCTATCATATTAGTATTATATACTAAATAGTATCAAATCTATTAACCATATAATTAATGGTTAAATTAATTGTAAATTAAACAAAAAACCGAATATCTTTTAAGTTCTTAGAGAGAAACCGTATTAATTTGTTCACATCAGGTGTTTAAATGATCAAATCATGTTATTAATTTTGTTATACGTAAGTGATTTTAAAATGGTACTGAAAGGTCTAGAAGTCTTTGGTGCAAACACATTGTATTTATTGGTATGATATAAATATTGAGTGCGAATAAGTTTTCAGATAATTGTGAAGTAATTTTTTAGTATTTGATGTTTAGATTGTGTTTGACTAGTTTATTCAAAAGGCTTTTGAATTTCAAATTATAAAAAAAGACATCTATAATATATATATCAAAAGTTTATTTTACATTTTAGTATTATTAAGTGAAAGAACAATTTTGAATATTTATTATGAAAAAATAATTCAACTCTTTATTTTTATTTATTTAAAATATAAAGTAAAAATAGATATGCATGCTAAAAATTTAAATCAATATAATTTCTGAAATTTTTAATCAATATAGTTATAGATAAGAATGGAGAGGAAGATACCTAGGAGGAAGACAAGATGTGGAAAAAAAGGTCGAAATGGAATGAATATGTGAAGACTAGATGTACGAATCTCTAATGTGAGAGGTTTGAGGGGTTGATCGATTATGGATAGTTTCATGAGAGGTAGAAGTAGGTTAGAAAAATTATCGGGGATCGAATAGGAGTGATTAGACATGACATGACGCAATATCAGCTTATCAAGGACATGACCATATATGAGATTGTGGCAGAGGACACAAGTTAGGGTGAAAAGTTAGTAGATAGTAAAGTGTTGTCTCAATTATCTTTTCATGCTAGTAATTGTATATTATTTAGGGAGTTCCTTGTTCTTTGATGTTTGTTATTAGCTATTGATTCTTTCACTTCAATTATTGTATCATTTGTTTATTTTCTTCATGTTTCTTTAACATGTTTTTTGTAGAATTATGTCACGACTTTTCCACTCATATTATTTCTTTTCTCAATCTATTTTGAAATGTTTTATTTTTAGCTGAAGGCCTATCAGAAACAATTTTTCTATCTTTCAAGATCCACCATAAAGGTAAGAATAAATTACGTATTTTCTATTATTATCAAACCTCTAGGAGATTGGATATGTTGTTATTATTGTACCATCTTATTCTACGAATGTTTATATCCCATATACCAAGCCTAATGAAAATAGAAAATTGATCATTGTGTTTTATGAATAAATATTCATAAAATTTAGCATTAATCAGATTTATGAAGATATATACACGACTTTAACACCACCATATCTCCACTTTTTCTCAAAATGGTTTCTTAGAAATTCCTCCATTATTCTTCAAAATTTTGAGGAGATTTATACAAACTGCATTTAGACACAAAGTATTCAATTCGAATTTATAATGTTCAATTTAGAAGTGCAATATTCTATCCAAAACTATAGTATTCAATTTGGAAATAAAGTATTCACTACAAAATTACAATATTCATTTGGAAACTTCAATATTTAATTCATACAAAACACAAATATATACTTAATTCTAAACTAAAATAAGTATAATATTCAATTAAGAAATAGAGTATTTAGTATGATATTCAATTCATATTTTAGAGTATTGAATTCATAGATTCAGTATTCCATTAAAATATGCAGTGGTTATGGTGTAAAATGACCTAAGCGATTTCAATCACTTTATAAGTCTTTTATCTGATAGGTAATATCGCCAAAGTGTATCATCAGATTTGACTATGAAGAAAGGAACTTGAAGTCATGAAAGGGTGGCGTGTATCATCTTCTATTTGGTAGACTTGTTAAAAGGTCCTCAACTTATTTCCAGTTGTTTGCAATAAATTTTAATGTGATAGACAATAAATTGAAATTATAAATAAAATATGAAGAAACATAATATATTGATAAAATAACACGGATACAAACCTATTTGTTCTCTTGATTCTTCTCTTTTCTCCATATGTAATGATTTGGACCTTCTTAGAATTTATTGATAACCATGTAAAAAGGATTTCATAGATCTTTTTGAAGCATTTAACTACACCAACTTCGGCGAATAGGCGTTGCTTTTATTTCATTTTTGAGAGTCATCTCGAATATCCTATAAACTTTCAAATATTTATTTATAAAGAAATCAAGAAGTTTTCATAAAGATCTTAACTAAAATTGAATACGTTTAGGTCTACACTAGCTTTGGCGTATAGATTGGCTTCTATTTCATTTTTTTATCATTATTTTTAACCTCAAACATGAAAAGAAAAGGTTACCCAATCCCGACCCTCCTAAAAAAACAAAAGACTTGTTGGAAATATTCCTTCTCTAAGTTTTTTTTTTTAATATAAAAGAGAGAAACTAATGACATAAATCTTTGAAATTTTACCTACTACCTAACAAAATAAAAGTGGAAGCTAGTGATAATACAATGTAGTGTAGATTAGGAGAGAAGTATCGAAAACACCTTAAATTCAATGTGAGTTATTAGTTTCATTTTTAAACTATTGACAGTTTTAAAAATATCATTCTACTTGACTAACTAAACTTAGGTTTACACTCAATTTGCAAAAGATATAGCAAGTGATATTAAATTCTCGTAGAAGCATGAAGCTAACTCTTAATAAAAATCGAAGAGAAATATTGAAAACAACTCCTAAGCTTAACGAGAATTTATGAGTGTAGTTTACTCATGTTACAAAATCATGGATATAAGTTCATTCAATTAAGTAAATAAATGTTTTTAAGACTATTAATAATTAACATTTAATACTCTTTTCCTCTTCTTTTTTTAGTTCAACACAATTGAAAACGTGTTGCCAACATTCTGCTTACCTACTTCCCCACCGTTTCTACATTTTCTCTTCAGTTTTTCCAAGAATCTGCCTTTCTCTTAGGATGGATTGAAGTTTTCATAAAAAGAAAACAACATACAACACTGTCTTATCTTTGTTTGTAAAAAGAGTCTTGATGTGTCTGAATTTATATGCTTTTACACATTGGGACTATTGGTACACTTAAACGATGGCTTTGAAACTTGTGCCAATGTGGGCATGTTGTACCAATCAGCAGCATTGTTGTACTTATCCTCAATCTTTGAAATTGGCGTATGGGTCTAGGCTTTGTGGATCAACTTTCTTGAATCTCAGGGCCCATAAGAAATGGGAATGTTTGGTTTTGTTATCTGAGACTGAAAGAGCCATCACTCCTGTGGAAGATGAACAGCCATTGGCACCACCTGGGGATGCTTCTGTTCAAGAAACCCAAATCATCCAGTCAAAAGGGTTTCATAGGGATTTACAATCTTTACCAAGTTAGTTTTTTTTTTCTTTTCTTTTTGGGTTTTTTTTCTGTCAATGTTTTGTTAATTTAGTTTGTGTGATTTCAGAATTTTTATCTAATAGGGTTTTGAGACAAATTTAGAATAAGAATGAAGTACTTTTGGTGGGATTCTAACAGAATCAGAAAAGACTTGTTTTTTTTTTCCTTTATAGAATGCTAAAGATGGAGGTCTTTTGTGGTTATAACAAGGTAGAATTGGATGAAAAGATTGATCTTTGCCTAAAGTTGTAACCTTTTTAGTTCATGTCACTGTCTTAAAGATCCAATTATGTGTGTGATAATTAGCTTTCTTTTTATGGGCTCTCTTATATTTTGTACATACCATGTGACAGTCTGTGCAAGAATCTGCTAATAGCGTGTTGCCTGAGTGCGAAAAGTGGGAGCCACGATTTTGAGTTTATGGGTTGTAGATTCTAGATAAAGCAGTTTCTTGGGTTTTGGATAAATTATTTGTACAATTAAGTGAATGTTTAGACACAGATACAGGTTCTGGGCAAAGCTATGGGTTCTGCCGAACGCATAAGCAAAACTATAGTTCCAATCCTAGTGAGTGCCATTTTTGTGTCATGGTGTTTCTTCCTGTGACATGCATTTGACATTTTTCTCCAAATTTGTTACTTGGTGTTTTCAGCATCCACAAAGCTACTTAACTTAGAAGTAAATATAATTTCAAATTGTTGCCTCTGTTGATAGTGAACAAGAAAAGAAATATCTGGTAGAAAACATTGTGCATTTTCTGTAAATGGCCTTGTTTAGATTTCATTTACTCCACAACTATCCTGGAAGATAATAGGTTAATAGTAATCTATATTTTGTCATGGATGAAACCACAAAAAAACCTTTGGCTAAATATCCCAACGCAATAAATATTTGGTAAATTGAGTTCTTGTGCTACATTTTGTCTACATCATGAGGCACACGTTTTTTTTCATTGCAGAACCCTTATCTGCGACATATCTTTCTAGTGGTCAGCATGATGGTTCAAATGTGCGAGTTGCTTATCAGGTAGACAACAAGGACCTCCATGCTCTTAACATTTTAACTCCTTTCTTAAGTGAGATTCCTTATAAACTAATCTTCTTTGTCTAACGTAGGGAATTCCTGGTGCATATAGTGAGGCTGCTGCACTTAAAGCATACCCGAAATGTGAACCTGTCCCATGTGATCAGTTTGAGGCTGCATTTAAGGTATTTGTGTTTTTAAACCAAAGTGATTTTGTTCCTGAAGATATTTTGCATTTTTTCACACCTTTATAGTATTAGTTCTCCTTTCTCAGGCGGTTGAATTATGGTTAGTAGACAAAGCTGTACTCCCAATTGAAAATTCAGTTGCCGGGAGCATCCACCGTAACTATGATCTACTCCTTCGGCATAGGCTACATATTGTGGGAGAAGTTCAGTTGCTTGTTAACCACTGCCTTTTGGGCTTGCCAGGAATCAGGAAAGAGGAATTAAAGCGTGTCGTGAGCCACCCTCAGGTTATCGTTTATTTCATTATTCAGAAGAATCTGATGTTTCTCCTCGTTAATCTAAAAAGATGTAGAAATATTGAATTAGCTTTTGGGTTGAGTTAGACATGAGTTCCTTTTTGATAAATTAAAATAGAAACAACTACTCCCTTTAGTTTTGCACATCGAATATATATTGCTTCCATTTCTACTGGGTAAATGCTAATACAACCATTACTTGCTTTCAGGCACTTGAACAATGCAACATTATGTTGAATGAGTTAGGCGTTGCAAGGCTCAGTAGTGATGATACTTCCAGTGCTGCACAGGTATTCCATTAAATTTTCTCATCCCCAGCGGGTTTTATTTCCACATTATTTGACACCTCAACAGATTGTCGCATCTGAAGGAACAAGAGATACTGGAGCAGTTGCTAGTGCTCGAGCTGCAGAGATTTACGGGCTCAGCATTCTTGCTGAAAGAATTCAGGTTAGGATTTTGCATTTCTGAGGTTCTCCCTTTTGTATTTACTCCATCTCATATTGCATCTTTTGAAATTGCACTTGATTGTCTTTTTAATAATTTATTTCTTGAGCCCACATCGTCAATGTTGTGGGCAATCATGAGTTGAGTGTATGAATATCCAGTGTGCTTACATGTTCATAAAATAATAGCATTTGCATAGTTTGCCTATCGACCAATAATTTTCTTGAAGATTGCGACTTATCTTTGATAGGGAAACCTATGATAGTTTCTGGTATTTTCATGTTTCCTCACTGTAGTTATCCCTATCTAAGAGCTGTTATAAATGTGATATGTGGTTTCCAGAAGGTATAGTTTGCACTTTGCTCACTCTTTGTCTTTATCTTCACATGGAACCATAAGCAATTTCAAGATTAAGAGCTAGCAACATGGATGGATGGATTTATTTTTTTATTCTTTATTTATAATTTATGGATATCCATGGATTTATTTTTTATTCTTTATTTATAATTTTTGGATTGAATAGAATGATGAGAAACAGATCATGGATATTTATTGATTTAATCTTGGCTTATAAAGAAACATTTTCCATTTTACTGTTCATCCAGCCTGTAATGAGCAGCAAATACATTTCCTTTAAGGAACTTGCATGGTGTCAAAATTAGGGTGTTTCATTTTGGTAAACCTGGGAAAATAAATAATGATTTTTTAGAGGCAATTTCAACTGTGAACCAGTCTGCTAAAATATTTCATATCTGTATGTGTTTGGGCTCAACTCCACCCATGTATGCTTCGCCTAGCTGGTTGTGAACCAGATAAATTAGGAGTATAGTAGGTCAATGGCCAGTGAAAAAATGTTAAACCACGAAGATGGTGATTGGGGTATGGCAAGGTTATTCCAAGATCACAAATATCTTCCTTGTCATAAACTCAGCACCAATATAGGTATTTTGGTTGCAGATAATAATGGTTCTAAGTTTGAGTTCAAATTCATAGCTGTATTTGGATATTTCGAGCTTCATTTTTTGCTCTGTGTTCTGCTGCAGGAGATTGGGGGAACATTGGTACTCTTATTTCTACATGCTTTTCTCCTCCCCCTCCTGACTTTTTCTCTTCCTCTAATTGCTTTGGATACTTTGAGTGGAATTATGTGGATTTCAGTATGTGAAGAAGTCATCTTTGGTTTGTGCAGTTACAAGATAACAATTTAAACTTGTCTGGATGGGCCTGTGTTGTCAAAATAAAAAAGGACAAAAAGCTCTAAGGTCCGTTGGAGCTTTAAGCGCAAATAAAGCGTGAGCTTTAATGAAATAACCGCCAAGGGAGAAAAAAACAAATATATATGTTTAGTTTAAGGCAAAGACGACACTGAAGCACACATTAAGCAAGACGAAGTGCTCAACACGTTTTGAGCCTCGCTATAGGGCTTAAGCGCGTCTTTGACAACAATGGGATGGGCTAGTAGAAATTTTAGCATGATGCGTCTTTGTGTTTATTACTACGACTGCCTTATTAAGCTAAGTCGGATCCTCCAAAAATGCCACTGCACACGTGTCGAATTTTCTAAACTTTATCCCCATCAATGAAGTTGAATAGTAACTAGTAAACTTTGAATATTTAACTAATTGAATGTAAAAATTCGTCATAATTACACAATAATCAATAGCCATTTAACTTAATCAAATAGAAATCGAGGCAAATTATATTGTTGACTAAACTTATTAAAATAATTTTGTCAAGTCCTAAAATTTATGTGATGACGAATCTGGCCTCTAGATCTACACTTGTATCGGACACCAAACATCATAGTTATTAAGGCAGTCTGAGACCTATTTGTTCTGAACCATAGAAGGTATTTAATTTATAAGTCTTTTCTCTTCTTTTTCTTTTTTTTTGTGATGACGAGGGAAACCCACAGCCGCTACCCTTTGGGTGCGCACAAGGTAAAAACTCTGCTCCTATGCAATAGCTCGCAAACCACACAAGAGAGGTAACCTGCTCTAGGCAAGCCTGACCCAAAAGGCAAACCCCTTGCTTTCGCTGGCAATTTGTTTCGAACTTGAGACCTCCAACATGGAAGTTCCAAGCCCAAACCACTGGGCCACACCGAAGGGTTCTTTTCTCTGCTTTAGTGTCTTTATCAATTTGGTTCTACTCTTGACCAAGCTGGTGCAGCTAAAAACTGCAAAACAATTAGCCAAATCTATTTGCTATAATCTACTGTGAAACTTCAGTAATGTGATTTTAATTGAATGACCCAATAACCAGGATGATCCAGATAATATCACCAGATTTCTGATACTAGCAAGGGAGCCCATAATTTCAGGAACTGATAGGCCGTATAAGGTAATATCATATTTCTTCTTTATCGAACTTATTTTGTTCATACAAAAAATTGATGCTCCCTTTCATTTCCCCAACATTTTCTAGACTAGCATTGTCTTCACTCTGGAAGAAGGACCTGGAGTTCTATTCAAGGCCTTAGCAGTTTTTGCTCTGAGAGAGATCAATTTAACAAAGGTATTTCTGTTGGAAATGCTTTTGTAGTTCCCTTCTCTAGTTAAAAGGCTCTGATACATGTTCTGCTGCATTCATACAGATCGAGAGCCGACCGCAAAAGAAGCGCCCTTTAAGGGTAGTAGATGACTCCAACAAAGGAAGTGCCAAGTGAGTCTTAAATCTGTTTATTGCACTAAGCACTGTGGAATAGTTACTGACTGAAACCATGTTAGCTTTGTTTAATTTATCTTTTCCACTCTGGATATCTTTGAGTTATAATCCCTGGTTTCCATTACCATTATTTGTTATCGCTGTTCCGAATTCTCCGTGTATGAGTTTCGCAAAGTACAGCTAATCCCTCATCCAAATAGAGGAGTGTTTCCGTGGGTTAAAAGACAATGTAAAAGTTGATGTATTGAGTTTGATGGTGGCATTCTTGAATTCAATATTGTTTGTGAATCCTTTAAATATTGAATTCATGAATAGAGTGGAATGGATATATCGGGTTCATCTAGCCGACTCCTACTAATTTAGAATTGACCATAGTTGATTGATTGATCTAATAGTTCTCTCAACATTCAAAGTTGGCTTTACGCCCACAACTTAGTTAATTTCTTCTTAAAGAAAAAAGTGATTATGTAAAAATCATCTTTTTGGATGTGTTTGGTCGAGGATAGCATTTTACAGAAAATGTTTTCCAATTTACTCATGTTAGGCTGGTCAAAATGTTTTGAAAAATATTTTTTTAGGAAAATGACTTTCTTGGTGGGAGTAGGGAAAACAAGTCCCATGAGCGGCAATGCACGCTCATTATCTCCTCCACACTCCTAACACCCCAACCACTCTCATCCTCCACCCCACCAGCCCACCTTTATCCCCACACCCATCCCATAGCATTTTCCTAGATTATGTATAAATGATTTTAGAACAATATTTTCTGCTTACTTACCAAACAACAAAAATAAGTAGTAGAAAACATTTTCTAGGAAAACACTTCCCGTCAAACATGTTCCTTTGTTTCATTTGCAATTCTGAAAAAAAATAAAAATTGTTGGTAGGTGCATTTAACTGGTTCTCTCCCTCCTACAATATATTCGTTATTATGACCTTGTCCCACTCCATGCCCCTCAATCCTTCTTCAAGGTTGTGATTACTGAAGCATGTAGATAAAGCAACATAATTTGGAGGAAAGATGGATCTACAAGTTAGTGAATTTAGTCCTTTCGTCTGGTATAGGCTTGATATGCTACTATAGAGGTCCTTGATAGCATAGTGTACTTCTAATTTTCTGTTTGTCAAACATGTTAAAGGTACATATCTATATATATATATATATATATATATGGCTTTATAAATTGTTCAAGTGCCTAAAGCTTAGCCAAAAAAGAAGAACAAAAAAATAGTTCAAGTGCCTTGAAAACAAAGGGTATCGCACAAGTCATTGAGATGGCTGTGTTTGTTTATCCTTTTAACTTTGCTGGGGAAGAGAAGGGTGGAATTGGGAGTTTTGAATTTGTGTTCATCCTTGTTTAATGGAAGAAGCAAAAGAATTAGGGTGGATAACTGCACCCATTAATGTGACCATCTTTAGTTTCTCACCACTTCCTTTTCAAACGATATATTTATTTGACAATACTACCTTCTCTTTATTATAAAATTGTTTCCTTTCCCACTTTTCCAAACCATAGATGTTGTTTAGTCATAGCAAGATTGAACAACATCCAGTAGCTCCAGTCCCTTAATTTTTCTGGCTGAAGAAACAAGTGCAAGATGATCCTTTATGTTTACACTGGCACATGTTGCCTCTTTTCATGGCTAGGGTATATTTGAACTTGGCCTACTCGTGTTGCTGTGGAACTTAAGAAAGTGACTAAATTTTGATGGCAGGTACTTTGACTACCTCTTTTACATTGACTTTGAAGCATCGATGGCAGACCCTCGTGCTCAATATGCTCTTGAGCATCTTCAGGTTAGTACAACTATCTCTTATATGACCCCTCAGCCAGAAAACAAGTTGCTAAGGTAGCTCTATTACCATCTACATGTGTTGTCTTGTTGCTGTTGAAATTGCTATCTTGTGCCACCTGTTCGTCACTTGATCTTCCAAATGCATTTACTATTTATTAATATCAACATCAGATGTTGCCTTCTTGCCTTTCTTGTTTTTAGAGTTCTGGGCAACAGGATTGAACTCAACATCATGTGCTATTTCTTTGGTTGTCTCCTTCTATTCCTTTCTGTGCTATAGAAACTTGTTGGTATGTGTATATATAGACACACACACACACACATTTCCAAATGTGGACAGTGCAGATTCCTATATCCGACCCCAACTTGATTGGGATCGAGGCATATTGCTGTTGTCTTTCCTCCTATTTGATATCCTCTCTTTGTAGCTTGTATATTATGGTCTGCCATGCTGGCAGGATTTGAAGACCACATTTCTAAATCTCTTAATGTTTCTTCAATGCAGGAATTTGCAAGATTCATTCGAGTTCTTGGCTGCTATCCCATGGACACAAATCTATGATTGGTTACCTTCCAAAAGTATGTTACAGGAGATTCAACTTGTAGAGGAGTTGTTCAACTTCAAATTGTTGTATGTGTATTATCTGCTGGGAACTTCCAGTCCTGTAGGCCATAGTTGCGCCTGCCCTGTGCTCTCATATTCTTTCATCTGCATTTTAGTAAATTTGTTGGTTCAGTTCACACCCCACCCCCTTATTATTCTAGGCTAGCTGTTAGCAAATCTCAGGATAGCAATTAACTATTGCTTCACCTGTAGCTTTTGTCCAATGGGCAAATTGCTTATCTAGAGCCTTCCCCTTTGCTGAGGAAAAGGATGCACTTGTTGATGTATCCAGTGCCCTTGTGTTATACGTCTTTAACTTCAGTACTTATATTCAAATACCCATATTATGTTTATGATATCTATTTCGGCCCCATTTATTGGCATTTAATGAAGCTTTTAATCTTAATTATTTAGATCCAGTCATTAAGTTGGTGTGTTTTGTAGGTTGGAATTGTAATCGTTCGGGTCTTAACTATCAAATACATTTGTTTTTTCTTATTTTACCATCACTTAATAAATCTAAATAGATTTGGATTATTAAATCTATAACAAGTTTTTAATATCATTTAGACGTCTATTAAAGATTTTTTTACAAAGATGTCAGCATACTCCCCAACCATTATCTTTAGCCACAATTACCACTTTCGTCACCTCCCTTACTATCAGCCACAACTGCTCTTTCATCGATCACCGTGCATTCTTAGCTACAATTAACCACCGTAATCACTACGCCACAAGATACTAATCACTTGACACACCCTTGCTGTCGGCCACAACTACCGCTTTCATCTCTTTCCTACCATTTCCATCATTAGTCATCACTATATATCGCTAATCATCATTCATTCACCATCACTATTAATTATTACTGTCAACCACTATAATCACTATGCAATAAGATACTACCCACTCGACACACAATTACCATTACTACACAATATATATATAAAAAAAATTAAATAATTTATTGATATAACATTAAATTAATTAAATATTTATATTTATTACTAATTTATACACATTCTATTGAAAAGACAACCCGTATTTAATCATTAAGTATTTAAATGTGTATTCAATATCCAGACATTTAAATTTTAATGCGTCTTAGGGTGTGTTTGTTATGAAGGAAAATGTTTTTCTGGAAAACAAGTAGACTTTGGACTTATTTTCTCATGTTTGGTTGGTGAATAGAAAATATTTTCCGGAAAAGATTTTTTAGTGTTTGATTTATGAATGAAAAATATTTTTGAGAAAATATCTTTTACTTTTATTAGAGAGTAGAAAATAATTTTTAAATTGAAACTGAAAATATTTTTTTAAAAATAAACTTAAATAGGGGTGAGATGGGTTAAAAAAATAAAATTTGATTTGAAAATATTTTTAAAAACAAACTTAAATTTTTTTTTGGAGGGGGTGGGGCAGATGGGGCGGGGTTGGGTAGGGGTGGGGGTGTGGTGAAAATTAAAACTTTGAAATTGAAAATATTTTTTAAAAACAAACTTACATTTTTTTTTTTGGAAGGGGGAGGGGGGGTTGCGGTTCGGGTGAAAAAATAAAAATTAAAAATTGAAAATATTTTTTAAAAACAAACTTTAAATACTTATGTTTTTGGGTGGGGCGTGGGGGTGGGCTTGTAGGGGGGCTGGCCGGGGGTGGGGTGGGATGAAAAACAAGAATTTGAAAATATTTTTTAGAAACAAACTTTAATTTTAAAATTTTTTTTGAGGGAATGGGAGGGGGTGGGCTGGCTGGGGGAGGGGGTTGAGGGTAGGGGTGGGATGAAAATAAAAATTTGAAATTGGAAATATTTTTTAAAAACAAACTTAAATTTTTTTGGGGGGTAGGGGGTGAGGGTGGGGTAAAAAAATTAAAAATTGAAGTTGAAAATATTTTTAAAAAAAAACAACTTTAAATTTATTTTTTTTCAACAAAAGAAACTGATTTTTTCAAAAAAAAAATTGTAATTTGAAGTGGGATGAGAATTTTGGAAAATGTTTTTCTTAATTTTTGAAGGGAAGTCATTTTCCTTAAATTTGAGGAAAATGAATTGATTTGAAAAACATTATCCAAAACATTTTGCCCAACCAAACATAAGAAAATTGGAAAACATTTTCCATAAATGTTTCCTTCATACCAAACACACCCTTAATCTTAATAAAATAAATGAGACCTTAATCTGCTTGATTGTTTCTCTGTCCAAAATTATTGTTGTACTGGTCCTAATTGGTAACGGAAAGATAATATACAGCATGATGAATGAAAGATTTCGTGTCTGCACCTGCTAATGGGATAATTTCATACATCCACAGAAACTCAAAAGGTGAATACGTTACCAGCAAGATATACTCAGCAAGTCAGAGATGTCATTCGTATTATAACACACGAATATGTCTGGAAAAGTGCTTAAAGGAGTAGTTGATTACGGTGCTAAACATATGCATTAGTCTGCATGTGAAGATAAACACCACAGCAGATTATTTATTCATATCTAGTAAAATACGACCAAGCATCTTCTTGACCAATTACTTGGACGATTCTAGCTCCTTCAGAAAATCCTTATTGTCAACCAGCACCTACGCATAAACACGACAAAGGCAAGGACACAGAAAGTGAGCTCATATCCCATTAATTACATGCCTTGCAGAAGGGCAGAAAAACAATGATACAGCATGTGATAGCCAGACACTTACTGTTTTCCAGCCATCTGGATCCAGAAAAGAAGTTATCTTGGTGTTGAGTCCAGGAATTGATCCTGGCTGTCTAGTTATCTTTCCTCCGAGCTCTTGGGTAACAAGATTGACAACCTCAGCGCTTTTGTAGACATCATCAGTGCCTATTGCAATCTGGAACAAAATCACATGAAAGTTCAGCCTAAAAGATGTTTGAAATGAAGTACATGGTTAAACATTGAACATGGTGATACCAATGACAGTTCCAAGTGAATTTCAATCAAGAAAGAGAAGATAATGCTTTTATATTCTCATCTTTGGCCAGAAAACATGGATTCTCTCTCTCTCTCTCACACAACCAAAAAAAAAATAATAAGAAGAGGAGGAAATAGAGTCAAGAGAATTGAATGATCATTCCTTGAGTGAGAACAAGGAAAAGGATCCGAGACTTGGTTGGAAGGAATTCCCGAGCAGCATGCCCACTCTTTCACACTACTCAAAAAGGGGATAAAAGAATTGAAACGAGGAGAAAATATGCATGCTAGTAAATCAACCTGTGCGTAAGCATTTCCCTTTGTGTATTCAGTCACACCATAGTTGTATGTCAACTCAAGAACAGTCGTCTCGTTCTCTGGAGCATATCCCATCATAGCAACGGTATACTGTACAAGCATAAAAGATAAGCATCAGTTATTGTATATGTAATCTGGGCTCCAAAAGGCTAGCAAAAGAAAAATCAAACTTAGCTTATAGTTTCAAAAAACAATCAAGCATACCTTATGCTCTGGTCTATCAACTTTCTTCACCACTTGCATCCCAAGTGCCTGCATTCAAAGACAACCTCTGTCAAACCACAAATTGCACACTGTGCCTGTAGATTAAAAAAAATACAGCATAGATAATTACAATATGGCCCAAGCTGACGTGTATTCATTTCTAAAGCCATCATGCGTACAACACCATTACAAAGAGCAACAACTATGAATGCATTGCAATTATCTTCTTTGGGAATTCCTATCACAGTGGGTATACCTTGGACAAATTTGAAGGGCCAAATTGATTAAGGCTTAAGAAAAGTAAGGGTTTTGCCCCATGAACATGTTTAACCCAATGCTATCAGTATTTTGGTTTGAAATAAAAGAAATTATTGCTCATTGTTTCAAGAGAATGGAGTGACATGAAGATGTTACTCATAGGGTTAACCAGATGATTCTTATTCGAAAGGGTTAACCAGATGATTGAAATGGAAAAGTGCGACCGGGGTGTTATGTGATAGAAGGATACCTACCAAAGTAAAAGGCAAGTTCTATAGAATAGCTATAAGACCGGCTATGTTATATGGTAGAGAACGCGGGATACGGGTACATAGGCGTGAAACTATGGAAAGTCAAGTGTTAGAAGGATATGGGTTAGACCTAAAATTACATGAGAAAAAGTTGTCTCAAAAGACCTGCAAATGTTTCGTATCAATACAAACTTAGCTAAAAATAGGGCAATGGAAGAAAAAATTTCATATGGGTGATAGCTACAACTTGTTTGGGAGTTAGCTTAGTTATTGTTGCTGCATTGCTTTTGGTGTATTGTATAAACTAGATTTGAGACAAATGCATGTGTCCATAAAAATGACAAGCGTCTTCTTTTCATTTCATGCTGGAAATTTCTGTCTGAAGTTTGCATTTAGCAAATCAAGGATATAACACCAAAGGATATCTAAAAAAGAGCAAATATAAATAAGAGCAGTCACCTTTTCGTAGAATTTGATAGAGCGTTCAAGATCCCCCACACGAAGCATCACTTGGCAAAGTGGTTCAGGAGTAGACTCTCTCTGGAGGATTTCAAATAGGTAGCCATCAGGATCTTTGACAAAAGCAATAACAGTAGATCCACCCTTGACAGGACCAGGCTCCCTTGTGACAGTTCCACCCTTAGCCTTTATCTCCTCAACCAGTTTGTAAACCTTAAGAAAAGGAGGAACAAAGCACAATTAGAAGAAATGAATGGTGCACATAATTTTTCTTACCAAAAATTACTTACATCTGGTGTGGCAATAGCAAAATGCCCAAAGCCAGTTCCAATGTCATACTTATCAACTCCATAATCTGTACAATGGTATCTGTGTAAGATTTGAAATTTACGCTTCAAGGTACAGTATATAATTCAATTATTGGTGTTGGATAATAGGTAAACTATTTATTAAAATCTATGCTCCTTAACCAAATAATGTGCCTTTGGTTCAGTAAAATCAAGTCACTTCCTGGCATCCCCTCCTCCAAGAAGCTCTCTACCGGACCATATACTGAGTATCCTAACAATGTTATGCATGTTTTATTCTCCAACTCTCCCCCCACCCCCCAAAGAAAACCCAGAGAACAAAGCAAGAACAACAAATCCCTGTAATTTTAAGGCAAGGGAGTTCTAAGATGAGTGGCTAAATCTCAACGCTCGCACTTCTTTAGAGGCTTATCACACGGCATGAACTCCATAGAGAGATGACCAAAATCTTTTTCTTTCATGAAATTGATAAGGGGGCTATCTAGAATTAAGAATCCAAATTTAAGTTGTAACAGACATAAAAAAACAGCTTTAAACTTACTATATGTCAACTCCACCACAAAGTGAGACTCTTCTGGGCCAAAACCAAGAAAAGCATTGGAATATTTCTCCTCTGGAATATCTCTCTGCCTCAACACTTTCATCCCAAAACATTCTGTGTAAAACCTAACAACAATAAGAAGATACTATGACTATCTAACCAAGAAAACAAGATCAACACTTGTAAAGAATCTCATTACATCTAACCACCTACTTGATGGTACGCTCAAGGTCACCGACACGATATACAGCATGCAGCATTCTGCGCTTATCTTTCTTTGGCCACTCCAACAACTCAGTACTTGGTACAGCTGGTGCACTAGCTTCCGCCATGTTCTACTTCAATTAAAAATTGTAGATTCTAAGAAAGAAATGAAGCTCAAAACAAACAACAAAAAACACAAATCATACAGAAGTCACTATTTTTTTATCACAAAATCCCTACAAATCTTCGAAGAATGAAGCATTTACTAGAAATTCTTACAATTATTTTAACCTTTAAATAGTTCCGGTAGAGATTCACATTTGCGATCAAGAATTGAAGAGCATAGTAAAACCCTAAATTGAAGAAAAAAATGGAGAGAGAGAGAGAGAGAGAGGAAAGTGTTACCAGATTGAGAGAGAGTGATCACTACTGGTAAAGTGAAGAATCGATTTGAACAACCTAGAAACAAGAAGATGTGGCAAATTTATACTGAATGAATTGTGCTGTGATCTTACGCGGTCGGTACTACAGAGAGAGAACACGTGGTCGAATATTAGAGGGTGCTGTAAGAGAGAGGTGAGTTAAAAGACGAAAAATCCCATGAAGGCTTGACATGTCAATACTTCATTGGATGAAACAAACTAATATACATTTCTTTTTAAGTTACGAGTGACAGTATTTAACACCTACTGCTTCTGACGTGGCAGCACAATTGTCGTGACTTAAATTTTTGTTAGAATTTGGAACTCCAAACCTAATAATATGATGCAAAACTCTTTTTTTCCCCACTATTTTTAAATTTTTTTTGCTTCCTACTGTTTGAATAACACATTATGAAAATAATTATTACTATATATATATTTTTATCAAAATATTCTTATTAAATAATATTTAGTAGTAGATTTTGAAAAATAATTTGAAAAATAAGTATTTAACACTGAGTGTAAAACATAAAAAAAAAAATTGTTTTTTATTAATATATCAAAAGTGACAAGTAAAAATGAAAATGTGTTTTAAGAATAATTGACAAGTAAAAGTAAACAAAGGGAATAATTCAAATTACTTAGTTACTTATTTAATTGCCATTCTTATTAAAATTAAGTAATTCAAAATGATTAATTGCTATTTTAAAAAATGGAGACAATTTTATTATCTTTTCGATATTAAATAAGAGAATATAACTACCCACCATATTATGCATAATGCATAGCATAAAATTTGAATGTGAGACCCATTTTCTTTGGAACGTTGTCTATTTAATGCTATTACCGTAGAATTCAGAATGAAATTGACATGTCAACCAGTGTCAAAGACCTGATGGATTCGGCGCCCCCTATTTCGTTAAGTACACGTCTAAATTAGAGACATGTGTCATGTTTAAAATTTAAAGGTCAAGATTATATTATATTAACAAATATCATAATCATAGTTAAACCAGCTAATTTTAGAAAATTATTCTCCAAATTTGATAAGAATTATAATATATTCTAAACAAAATTTGACATTTATTAATATCATTAATTTTATGTTATATTTTTATATTTAATTATTAAATTGTATGATATTTAAGGTGAAAAATAGAGGTTACAAAAATCACAAAACATAAAACACGTGAAAATAATTGGAATCAACTTTAGAATGGGGGTCATCATCTTCAACTTCATGTCTGATCAATAAAAGCTGTCATTGCATAAATTATAACCTTTTACATCCCACATTGTGTCTGGACTTTTTATGCATAGGCCATAGCTTTCATTCCTTTCTAGTCTGTAGAGTATATTAAAACGGACAAACAACACAAATTTTATTAGTTTAGAGTCTAATTATATGTCTTTTTTGAGTTTTCGAAATTACTATTTGTGTCAAATTTTGGTCCCATATATATATCTCTGACACGTCCAGATATATGTATATTTGACACATGAGATCAAAATTAAGTGCAATTTACTCTAAATACAATATATTCAAGTAGATTCGTATGTATCTAATAACTCTCTCGCTCTCCTCTCTTCCTATGCATCTAAGTTCATAATGTGTCTAGTATCCCATATATATGTATTTAGTGTTTTCACATGTATTTATGATACAATGACTCTCTCGCTTGCCTCTCTCTCTGTATAAAATGTATTTGGTAGTAAAAATACATGTATCCAATTGTAACTGACTTGAAATCTAATACGTATATAATTATTAGTTAGTGAAATAATACGTAATTATTTCGAGAATTAATAATATGGTAGGAATAGTTGTATAATTTGGCTGTTTTTCTATTAAAATTATAGTATAAATTTTGGATTTACAAGTGGATTTTATGTATAAGAATTTCAAAAATTATTTACAACCCAAATTATACATCTTTTCTTGCATTACTTGAAAGTGAGGCGTAAGTGATTAATTTAACAACTTATAACATATTTGGATCTCCGGAAAAAAAATACTTATAACTAGTATGGCATGGCAATGGGGGCGATGTGGGTTTAAGGCTAAGGGTGGGTTTAAGGTTGTGCGAGATGGAAGGAATGTGGGGCGGATCAAAGTGGTTTTCCTAAAATTATTGCGGGTCAGGTGGATTGCGGTTTTATACAATTTTATGCGGGTTTAAATTAATTTTAATTTTTTACATATTATAAGAGTGATAGAGCATTATTTATTAAGTAATTTATTTAAAACTACTAAAATATTCAAGACAGTAAATGAAAATTGTTCAATAAAAAAAATACAATTTCTTACATGTTTCCCAATTCACCTCTAAATTTATTTTTTTTAAGTAATTTACTATTAAATTAATACAACTTAATGAAAAAATATTGTTTTTATAAAATTATTTTTTAGTATCAAACTTAACTAGAAAAGAAAATAATTAAAACAATTATGCGGGATGGATCTATGCGGAGCGGATGAGGCGGGTTGAAAATGAAAAAAAGTTGCTACGCAGCTAGGGTGGAGCCAGAGGGTTTAGAAATTTTGTGGGTTAAGCTCAACCTGTTCGGCGCCGCCCTATTGTCATCCCTAATTATAATCTCCAGTATATATATATATATATAAACCCTTAATCAAAATATGTGATGTGAATAAAATATGATCAATCTCTTAGATGGTTATTTTAAGGCTTATGAGAAATTCTGAGTGTGTAATGTGTAACATATTATTGATCATATTAAAATATGTGATGTTCCTTTAAAAAATGAGAAATTTTCACAAACAACCCGAGCATGGATCATAATTGTGAAACATAATTATAGTTTGTCTAATTACTATTCATAGCAACGATTTGAGAAAAGAGAAAGGAGAGCGAGAATATTATTATTTGGCTAATGCCTTGTTGCAACGAAACACTTATTAAAAGAAAGATATATAATGAGAAAAATAAATAGAAATTTAGTTCCCAATTCTATCATATTATCGATTAATATTTATCTTAGAATCTTACATGTAATTACTTATAAATGATAGGCCTAAGTCATATGCGGCTCCTTAAAGTTGTCCGCATATTTCACTTAGACACCTCAATTTATGCTTATACCTATTGAACACTTAAATCTTAACAAAATTATACCTATTTGACACAAAATAATAATCAATAAAAGAAAAATATGCGTGCATCTCAATCACTTATACATAACAAATGGACCACAGAAATGATGACACGTGGCAATTGAATTAATTTATTAAATAACTCTATTCAGAAATAATTAAAAAGCAATTTTAAGAAAACAACAAATTATTTTTGAAATTTACCCACTCCACCCCACCCCACGCACCTTGCTTCTTCTTCTTCTCCGTCGTAACTTATTTTCCTGTCCATTAATTTACGTCGTCCGCCAGTAAACCATCACATCCACGCTGCTTCTTCTTCTTCTCCGTTCCCTTTTCAGGCTTCTGCGCCTCCATCCCTTTCTTAATTCTTCTTCATCAAATTTAATCACTTTTACCGGCGCCGATAATATATCATTATTGTCCATCTAAGCTAACCCTTCATTTGCATTTCATTCTAATAGCATTAAAACCTTCCACCCCTTGTCTTCATCTTCTTTACACTAGTAATCATTTATCACAATACAAAACAAAAATAATGGATTTTTACGAAAAAATAGTCAATTGCTTCACTGAAATATTATAAATAATAGAGTTTTGCGTAAATAATTGAGATTTTAATTAAATTATCATAGAAAAAGAAGAAAGAAAAAACACGAGAAGAATTGAAGAGGGTGAGAGAGATGATGAACAGTTGCATCTTGCACAAGATTTTTTTTTTATTAATTATTATTATTATTATATTATCTATTAATTTAAGTGTATAAGTGGAAAAGGAAAAGAAAAAATGTTAATTTTAATGTCTATATGCGCTTAAAGAGTGTGGGATACACTTTTTTTGTTAGGTCATCATTTTGTGTCCAATAGGAATTATTTTTGAACATATAAGGTGTTCAATAGATACAAGCATAAATTGAGGTATCTAAGTGAAATATGCAGACAACTTTAAGGGGCTGCATATGACTTAAGCCTAAATGATATGATTGTATAAATATTTTCGAATTTAAATTGATGCGTTAATTAAGGAGGAAGGATTGGGCCATAACTTATACGTTTTGTGCCAGATGAGCCTGGTATGTTTGAACCACTAAGAGGGTGTTTGAACTGATTGAGCCCGTTTGGATTGGCTTAAAAGAAGTAACTTTTAAGTCAAAAATAAAAAGTCAAACTGAAATGACTTTTAAGTCAAAAAATAAAAAGTAGGGGGAAAACTACTTTTGATTTTTGACTTATTTTAAGTCATTTTTTACCTTAGCAACAATTCGTAACTTATTTTAAGTTACTTTTTATATTTGCCAAACACTTTCAGAAGTAAAAAAACTGACTTAAAAGTAGGTTTGATCAACTTTTAGTCAATCCAAACACCCTCTTAAAAGTTGGTCAAATCTACTTTTAAGTCAGTTTTTGACTTCTGAAAGTATTTGACAAATATAAAGATAGCTTTAAATAAGTCAAAAATGGCTCAAAATAAGTTAGAAAGTGTTTGACAATGTTAAAAATAACTTAAAATAAGTTCAAAATAAAAAGTAGGGGCTTACCCCTACTTTTTATTTTTTTGACTTATAAGTCATTTAAGTTTGAATTTTTATTTTTAACTCAAAAGTTGCTTTTTCATTAAGTCAATTCAAACAGGCTCTAAATAATGAAAAATAAGTAATTCAGAAGTCCTTGAGTTTTACTTGGAAAATCAGAGAAAGGGTCTCATTTCCTCCTATGTTTTGTAATTATGGATTTAATTTTATATATATAGAAAAAGTTTCCTTTATAGATTTAAATAGAAAAAAAATGGATCTTTTGTCTATTATTTTCAGATCTATTAAGGCAGCGCACAAGCGCTTAAAATCAGCTCATGAAACAACCCAAACTCGATCATCACTAGCCATCCAGTCTTTCAACTCAAATAATTTGATTCTTTTGTAATATAATCAATGTTCACTTAAATGGAGAAAGGGATTAACATATCTAGTTCAGATCTAACAAGATTGAAAAAATCATCTATATTTATCTGTTTTTTTATTTTAAAGTTACTTTCTTCATTTCAGTTTACATATTACATTTAAAAAAAAATTTACATTTCAAATATGTTTTAAAAGTTTCATAGTCATATAAATACTATAACATGTTAAAAGAATGGGAAAAAAGTCTGAAATATATTTGAACTTTGATCGAAATTGTTGTAACTATGCCTAACTTTAGAAAGAATCTTTTACCCCCTGCATTATTTAATAGTATATTTTAAAGGTATATATGTGCTCACATGGATATCATAAATATTGCATAATTATAAATAGTAATGTGTCCACGTGGGCACATATATACCTTTAAAATACACTATTAAATAGTGCAGGGGTAAAAGGTCCTCCATCGTAACAACAATTTCGGCCAATATTGAAGTATTTTTCAGACCCTTTTTCCATAAAAAAATTATCAAGTTCAATTATTGGTTTTTTTAATTTGTAGTCATTCAACTTAATATAATGTAAATTGAAATTAAAAAAATTTAGTATTATAATGGAAAGGTAATGAGTATCAAGTTGAACAATCTTCTTCTTAATTAAGATCCCCCTAAATCCTAATCATTGATTTCCATGATTTTAATATATGGTGGAGGCTATATTAAAAGTGCTCGTAAGTAACCCTTCTGAAATTCTAAAGGGCAAGACTTACATATATATTCTATGAATAAGCTAGTGGGCACTCCATTGCCAACCGCATCTTTTCCCACTTTTTTTTTTAATTCTGATACCTGACGTTGATATTAATAAGACTTGCTGTGGGAAAACATCCAAGTATTATTATAAAGATAAGAATATAATACTACTATTGTCGTTTACCGTATCTTTTTTCTTTTTAGTTTCACTTTTTTTTGTTCCAATACTTTGTGGATTATATAAGAATCTTTGTTAGATACTGAGTATTTTGGGAGGGCGTCTAAATGTGACAGATCAAATAATAATGGTGTATATTTGACGTCTTGGGTTTGAGTTTGAATGTGAAAAAGTTCTTGTTAATTAGAAAGCGTTTTTTTTTTTAATGGGTTCTATGCGGTGCAAATTTAAAATAATCAAATTTTAATGCAAACAAGGTTTTTTAAATTATTTTTCATATTTGAGGTGAGAAAAAGAGGACGACATTCCTTCCTTTGAATATACTCACCACACTTCTTGGTTATGAACAACTTGGAGGAAATTCACTCAGCTTTTTGTCCTTTTAGAGTCAAACTAAGCGGCTGTTTGCCTTAGTTTCCAAATATTTCCCACTTGATTTGGAATTTTGGGAGGTAGAGTTGATAGAGTTGTGATTAATTATATTTTTATAGTTAAACACTGTTTTATAAATAAAATGAAAAATTATTCCAAATAAAAAGTGAATTCACTTTTATGCCAAATGGGTTATAATCTCAAGTCGGAAGTCAAAAAGGCAAAAAAATTGACCAAAATTTCTAAAAGAACAACAAAATTGAGTATGAAATAAAATAAAAAACACCAACATTTGAATGGACCCGTTGAGGATGTTAAATTTTATGTACAAGGTTTATGTCATAATGAGCCTGGTAAGGCTCACAAGGCTCACTCTAATATGAACTTTTACCAGACTCATTCTGACATGAGCCTTCTCTTTTAAAAATAAAAGGTGTTGAGTTTAAGTAAAAAAATCATTCTTTATTATTTATTCAATCGTTTTGTTGTGTTTTTGTGTTTATTTTTTTCTCATTCTATTTTCAGTATCTATATGTAAATAAAAATGTTAGTGATTCCGTCAAATTTAATATTTTTTTTATATAGTTTGATAATATTGAGGACAAAATATAGGGACATGAAAAAAGTTATAAGGATAAAAATAATTTTTTATCCTTTTTTATGTCAACAAAAAGAACACACAGTTTAGGGTTGCATATCGTTCGGTTCGTTTATTTTAAAGTTTATTGGGTTGACTTATTGATTATAGGTTTAGCATATCTACAAATCGATAACCAATAAGTCAAATTGATAAATTTTAAAATCGGATTGAATTGAACAATACACAACCCTAAACTGTGTTTTTATTTTGTTATAAAAAAAAAGTTAGAAAAAAAATCTTTTATATTTTTATTCATGTCTCTATATTTTCTCCTCAATATTATCAAATTATATAAAAACTATTATACTTGACTGCATCATTTACATTTTTATTTACATATAAATAGTGAAAATAGAAAAAAAGAACGAAAATACAATAACAAAACGATTGAATAAATAATTAAAAAGCAACATTAATTTTTATTTAAAATCAACGCGTTCATATTTAAAAGGGAAGACTCATTTCAGAATGAACCTTGTAAGACTCATGTCAGAATGAACCTTATACATAAAATTTAACATCGTCACTAATTTCATCCAAATATCACCTTTTTGATTTCATACTCAATTTTGCTATCCTTTTGAAAATTTTAGTTATAAGAGTTCAATTTTTAGTTTAGGCCATTTATGTTAGGGACCCACAAAGAAAAACGAGAAGCAAAATAGCGTTTGAATATATATATATATAATTGATCATGCTTTTATTTTTCTGTTAAGATGAATTTCAAGTTTGAAAAAGTTGTTTCCATCAATTTTTAAGGGAAAATTAGCTAACTAGTCAAAATTCCTAACATAATTATTAAAAATATCTACACTTTAAAATAATTATTTAAAATATTGTAAATATTTTAGCAAATAAAGTGTATCCATCATATTCTCTCTCATATTTTTTCAATTTAATTTTTATCTCTCTCATATATAGCAAATTATATGTTTATAATTATCCACCTAAATTAAATCCTATTTTACTCCCTTTCAACCTCAATTTTCACTCTCCTTCAACCTCACTTTCTCTCTATTCTTTATTTTATTCCCCTCTCTCCGTCCAGATTCTTTCTTCTTCTTCTTCTTCATTTTTTGAAAATGAAAGAGAATTATACAAAAGATATGCATCAAATTATCATTTGATCGGATAACTTCTTATTGAGTTTGTATTTATTAAGTTCATATCAGTATATATGCATCAAATTATCATTTGATCGGATAAATTCTTATTGAGTTTGTATTTATTAAGTTCATATCAGTATTTTTTAGTTTTGATTTGTATATTTTGAGTCTTTATGTATTTTTGTGTTCCAATATAAAATCGTTTATTTAGTAAATTTTCTTTTGGGTCTGTATTTCTATTAACCTCACTACTATTTAATTTGTGTTCATATTAGTATTGTCAGTTGTATTTTTCATATGTCAATTATATTTTCAGAACATTGCATTTGTTTGAATGAAATTATAAGCGAATTAAATGATATATATTCTTACTTAAATTTGTATTCATACTAATATGTATGTTGTATTCTTTATATTTTAATTGTATTTTTCAGTAATATTGTATTTATTTTAACATATTGTATTGTATTCATGAGCATTCAAATCATTCATTTTGTATGTTATGTTCAAGTTCAATTATCAACTAAATTTGTATTCAAAATAAATGTATTTTGTATGTTGTATATCAATTGTTTGTACTCATATAGTTTCATTTTAACTTTTGCTTAAACAAAAAAAATTGTATTCTAAACTGGATTTTGTATTTCAAAAATTCTATTCTAAAGTCGTTTCTTAATTGTTCATCAAATTAATTATTCACTTTTATTTTTAACTTTTGATTTAAACAAAAGTTTTATTCTAAATTGATTTGTATTCCAAATTTACTTGTATTTCAAAATTTTCTTCCCCAACAGAAAAATAGAATTTAATCGAATTCACTTCAACAGAAATTGAGTAGTATCAATGGAAATTTAATAATTGATATTGGAGAATTTGATGAAGAAGAGGGATGGGTGCTATGCGTTTATTTTTAAATTTGTAACTTATGAGAATTTTAAGTGATATGTTCTTTTTTTTTAAAAAAAATCTCTCCGCTAAATTTCTCATTTATGTTATTATATAAGTGTATTCCTTTAGTTAAATCAAATAAAAATACATAAATCAAATACATAACAAATTAAAATATTAACATTTTAATAAATATTGAAAGTGTGGCAAAGGAATCCTATTAAATGCTAAAATATTGACATTTTAAAAAATTTCTCAAAATTTCAAATACCCTTATTTCATTTTTTTCCAAATAGTGTTTCATTTGGAACACTTTTTTATGTCCAAAGCCCACTATTCATCAACATTCAAAATTTAGGCAAAAAAACCAAATCCCTCAAATATAATCGGATTTTTTTCCATATTAAATCAAGTCAAATAAATCACTAATCAATTTTTTTCAGAGTTGACTATTTATAATTTAATTTAATTTTCGATTCAATTTTGTTCACCACTACATATATACAAGTTTCACCTTTTTCTATCTATTTGGTATACATGATAATGGTAAATTAAAGATCTTTTAATTCCGGATCAGTTATCAAAATGGATATTGTAATGCATATATATTTATTTTTCATACCATATAAATAGCAAAAAGTTTATACGAGTACTTGGTATTGAACCAAATGATTGTGTTGATATAAACTTTCCCAAAATATACAACTGGAGCCACAAATCTTAATTTCTCAAAATAAAATTATTATTACATTAAATAAAAAAGAAATCTAAACCAGAATCTAGAGAAACTTTTGACTGGTGTGAAATGACTATTCTCTCCCCACCACGAATCCTCCTCTCACTTTCTCTCGCCGGCCCGCCACATGACCGAAGGGCTGAGGTACAATTTGACGATCAACCAATGAAATCACGCCACATCAGACTCTCATTCAAATCCCAAATCACGTCCAGGTTCAATGAACCTAGAAGAACGCCCTGTCTCAGGTCCCCTTTAATACTTCTCACCATGATTTCCTCTGTGTTCAACACACACTCACGGACTTCTTCCCATCACCATCTTCCTCTATTTTTCACAAAGAAATTTAGCGGTTTTTTTGCTGGAACAAATCTTCTTTGTGTCTGTGAAATCAATCTCTCTGTGTTGTAGAAATGGCTTTGGTTTTCACTTCTTCATCTGCAATTCATGGCTCTTTGTCGTCATCTTCTTCTTCTTATGAACAACCCAAAGGTAGGCTTTTACTTATTCCTTCTAAAGTTTTGATCTTTATCCTATAATGTGATTTTAGCACAGGGGTTCGAATTTTCTTTAACCGGATTTTTGGGTTAATTTTTTTTTTTTTTTTTTATCAATTTAGCATCTGGATTAGTGTATTCTTCTGTTATTGTTTCAGATTTCTGCTGTATATGATTAGTTTCGAATTTCTTTCCTTGCGTGTGATATATTTGGGTTGAAAATTGGTCTTTTGCTTTTTTTTTTTTCCAGATTTTAAAGTTTCAATTTTTTATCCCTATGTAGTTGAATTTGATATTTTCCGACAATTTTGTATCTGGGTTCAAATATTCTTGGGTTCTATTTCATTTTTTTTGGATTTATTGTTTATATATTTGTGCATTCTGTTTGGTGTTTGCAGTATCCCAATTGGGTACCTTTCGGCCATTGGAAAGGCCTCAACTATTGTCGTCGACTGTTTTGAATTCTCGGAGGCGTTCGGCAGTGAAGCCATTGAATGCTGAGCCCAAGAGGAATGATTCAATAGTTCCGTCAGCAGCTACCATCGTGGCTCCTGGTACATGAAATTTTCAATATATGTCTTTGCATGTGTTCGTTTTTTGATGATGTTGAAGGATGGTAAATGACTCCTGGGCTGTGTGTGTTTGCTTTTTTGGTCAATTTGCAGAGGTAGGAGAGAATGTTGAGGCAGAGGACTTTGAGAAATTGGCTAAGGAGCTTCAAAATGCTTCCCCTCTTGAGGTTATGGACAAAGCACTAGAGAAATTTGGGGATGACATTGCTATTGCTTTCAGGTACAGTTTTTTTTAATCTTGCTTCAGTGTGAGCCTAGTTTCTGTTCATAAGGATTTAGATTGTATTGTGTGGATGATGTTTTCTATGATGTGCACAATAAATGTTGAAAAACAATCAGATGCTTCTTCTAACTAGGGAAGTGTAAGGTGTTTAGGGATGAATAGTTTCATGATTTGGGGACAAAAAAATGTTTAGTCATCTAAACCATTAAACCTATACTTATGATTCTTATTTCTATTTCTTAAATTTCATATTCTTATATGTTTGATTGAGCATTTCCGTATCGACATCACATGAGTGTTTGATGCTTATAAGCCAGGCTAAAATACTATGAGTTTTAGTATTTGAACCAGTCAGGAAGTATTTATTTTATGTTACATGTGAACAACACGATAAAGAAAAATAGTTAGAGTGGATTGTTGTGAACCTTGCTGATCTATTTATGGACTTTTGCAAAAATTGCTCCTTGATCAATGCCAAGGGGAACTTGTTTTGCTTTGTGACATTTGCTAATTTTATCTTTTTCACTTGGTAGTCTATATCTCGTTTGAAATTTTGCTATGGGTGCTTTGGTGAATAAGGCATATTGTTTTAAGTTCAGCGTCCTGATATGTGAGCTATTTTACTTGTCCGTCAAAAATCAGATTCATTTGAGAGCTGTCTCTATTGCTCTATTTTATTTCGTAGCAGAACGATGATTTTCCAAAGTGATTCTGTCCCTAATGCAGCTCTTTGATGATTTTCTTATATTGCAGTGGTGCTGAAGATGTTGCTTTGATAGAGTATGCACATTTAACTGGCCGACCATACAGAGTATTCAGCCTTGATACTGGGAGGTTGAACCCGGAGACATACCAATTATTTGACACAGTGGAGAAGCACTATGGCATTCGCATTGAATACATGTTCCCTGATTCAGTTGAAGTTCAGGCCTTGGTTAGGACCAAAGGGCTTTTCTCTTTCTATGAGGATGGCCACCAAGAGTGTTGCCGTGTAAGGAAGGTTAGACCCTTGAGGAGAGCCCTAAAGGGCTTACGTGCCTGGATCACAGGTCAGCGTAAAGATCAGTCCCCAGGAACTCGATCAGAAATCCCCATTGTTCAGGTGGACCCTTCTTTTGAGGGGTTGGATGGCGGTGCTGGTAGCTTGGTGAAGTGGAACCCCGTGGCTAACGTGGATGGAAAAGATATTTGGAACTTCCTGCGTGCCATGAATGTGCCTGTGAATGCATTGCATTCACAAGGATATGTATCCATTGGATGCGAACCTTGCACAAGGCCAGTCCTACCAGGGCAACACGAGAGAGAGGGAAGATGGTGGTGGGAAGATGCCAAGGCCAAGGAGTGTGGCTTGCACAAGGGCAACATCAAGGATGAAAGTGTAAATGGCGCTGTCCAAACAAATGGTACTGCTACTGTTGCTGATATTTTTGATACGAAGGACATTGTTACCTTGAGTAAGCCTGGAGTTGAGAACCTACTAAAATTGGAAGACCGAAGAGAGCCTTGGCTCGTTGTTCTTTATGCACCTTGGTGCCAATTTTGCCAGGCAATGGAAGGATCCTATGTTGAATTGGCTGAGAAGTTGGGTGGTTCTGGTGTGAAAGTGGGGAAATTCAGGGCAGATGGTGACCAGAAAGCATTTGCACAACAAGAATTGCAGCTTGGTAGCTTCCCTACAATACTCTTCTTCCCAAAGCACTCTTCAAAGGCCATTAAGTACCCTTCAGAGAAGAGGGATGTAGACTCCTTGCTGGCTTTTGTGAATGCTCTCAGATGAAAAGCAAATGGTGTTTGATCAATCACCATTGTTTTGACAAAGAGGTAATACAAGAGGGGAGATATGGGGGAGTAGTAGAATTATAGTGAAGAATGGTGGCAAAGTGCACCTTCCTCTTTGTGCTTTCTAAGTTTCTTCTTGTATAGTGTTTTTGGTATATGGTTGCTCTCCCTTCTCCTCCTCTTCATTTTATTTTCCTTAGTTCCTACTTAAGACAAATAAGTTTATTACTTTCCCATCATTCTCAAGTAGAGAAGTATATATGTCTGAGGGCTCAATTTTGTTGGTTGAAGCAAAAGTGTTTACTTTCTCCATATTATAGATTTTCTCCATCTTCTCTCATTCTTCTTCTAATTCTCTTATGTCTCTATAATTAAGAACAACTCTCTCTAACTTTTAATAGAGAATTCTAGGCTGTATTTATCCGAGTTCATTCACGCTATGTTTATTATGAGAAATGATTGGCTTTTGTGGTGGATAAAATTAGCAAACGAGAAGGAACTGGAGAAGGTATATGATTATGTTGATATTTTTTGTTACAATGTCATAACTTATAAATATGGAACTGTCAAGGTTTAACAAAGGTTCACAATCAAGAACACCAAATTGAAGACCTATCAGATAAATGCAAAATTCAACCACACCAATAACGATTGTGGTATTTCTTTATCATTAATTAATCATAAATATAGGATTCGAGCCTTATCTTTGTTGGAAGGAAGCACTTTACCCTCTAATGTGGTACTTCAATACTTGAAAAAGAAAACCAACAAAATTTTGATGATAAGAAATAACTGATATAGTAGCTTCTTTAATATAATAAATCTTTGCATATTTAATTCGAAACATGAAAAGAATTTATGTAAATATAAAATTGTGCATGGTTCAGATAGACAAAGAAAGTTTCATAAGAAAATTAAGACACCAATACCGAAAATGAGTTCAAAGGAATAAGGTGGTATCTCCTAATATGTCTTCATTTCATCTCTCGTCTCAATTTATGTGATATTTTTTTATAATTAAAAAAATATATCATCTTTTTATAATTATAAATACCTTATTATTTTTTTTTAAAAAAAAACACAAAACATCGATGAGTAATTTAGTTGATTCACCTCCCATGTTCCCCACTCGACCCCCAATTTATGGTGTAAAAAAAGAGACTATAAAATGAAGTTTTTGAAATTAATACCCTAAAAATCTTAATAGAGCTTAACTCAAAACAATAGAACCCTAGGCAACACAGGTTTCCCCATTGCAGAGTAGTGTTCGCCAAATTTTCCAGTTATTTTCCTTCTCCTTTCTCTCTTTGTTTTGGTGTTGTCTTCTTCAATTTTCTTCCTCCTCAGGTAAGACTTAATAGTTCCGTTCAAATTTACTTTCCTCTCTTTTTTAAGCTCTTTTATCTCTAGATTTAGTTTATGTTCATATGTTGTATTTATACTTTATAATATATTATCATCGAAATAGTTTTTTTTACGTGTTATCTTTCAGTTAGATAAGCTTTGTTGGTATTGAACTCTTTGCGATGTTCAATAGTCAATACAGTATGCACTTCTCCATCACTTTTTCAAGTGTTTATAGTGCAATTAAAAATTGTTTTAGCGAACTGATCCTTCTCATTAATTTGATCATTTTTTCTGCATTCCTTGTTAGATAATGGATGATAAAATTGTTACTGTGGATGATCAAATTGTAGCAGAGCTTACAATCCCGGAAAATGTTGCCAAAGAATTATTACTTGTGTCAAACTCATCTTCTTTAGAAACGGCACTCGAGAAGCTGATAGAGCTTTCCAAGGAGGAGGGTGGACGGTTAGATCTGTCGTCCAAGAATGTTGTCACCACTGTTCTCCGTCTCTGCCAGTCTCTGTCATCTTTCTCTTACCGTTACCTCCTTTTATTGTCTCTTAAGGTACTTAGAAATCTGTGTGCCGGGGAGATAAGAAATCAGAATGAGTTTCTTCAACAAAGAGGAGTTGAAATTGTCGTGGATGTTATTATGTCGGTAGGACTTACTCCTGATCCTGATTGTATGATTATTCGAATTGGGCTGCAACTTCTAGGAAACTACTCAGTGGGTGGAGGAGAACGTCAATGTGATGTGTGGTACCAATTGTTTCCTCATAAGTTCTTGAAGATTGCTAAAGTTAGAAGCCAGGAAATATGCGATCCTTTATGTATGGTCATTTACACTTGCTGTAATGGTACGGATGGACTGCTAACAGATTTATGTTCGGAGCAAGGGTTGCCCATTCTGATAGAAATTTTGCGTACTGCATCAGCCGGTAAAGACCAGTGAATTTTGTAACTTCTGATATATTCAAAACTTTTGTTATTTGATTATTGTGGTAAGCTTATGCGTTCATACTCTTTTGCAGTTGGTCTTAAAGAAGTTTGGTTAAAGTTGTTACTCTCAAAACTTTGCATTGAGGGCTCCAACATCTCATTAATTTTCTTGAAATTACATTCATATCCTTCCGTTGAGAACAATGGTGTTGTTACACATGTAGCTGATCAGTTTGTTATTGAGCAGCCTTATCTGTTGAGTTTACTTTCAGAAATCTTGAATGAGCGAGTAGAGCATATTGTTGTTTCTCATGATTTTGCTCGAAGTATATTTGGGATATTGAAGAGTGCTTCTGGGGTTGTTGACTTTTCAATAAGAGGGAAAAGTGATCTTCCAGTGGGGTCTGCTCCTATTGATGTTCTAGGATACTCTCTCACCATCTTGAGAGATATTTGCGCTGATCACTTGTCAAGCTCTAAGGAAGAAAGTTCAAAGGATGTCGTGGACGTACTTGTTTCCTCTGGGCTTATTGAATTTCTTTTGAACTTGCTTCGGGATCTTGAACCTCCAACGACAATTAGGAAAGCAATGAAACAGGATCAGATCAAGGAGGGGGCAATATCTTCTTCATTTAGGTGTTGTCCATACCAAGGTTTCCGGAGAGATATCGTTGCCATCCTTGGAAATTGTGCTTATAGGAGAAGGCATGTCCAAGATGAGATTAGGGATAAAAGTGGGATCCTTTTACTGCTACAACAGTGTGTTATAGATGAAGATAATCCTTTCTTAAGGGAGTGGGGAGTCTGGTGTGTGCGAAACCTATTGGAAGGGAATGCAGAAAACCAAGGGGCTATTACTGATTTGGAGCTTCAAGGAACTGTAGATGTTCCAGAACTTGTTAGACTTGGGCTTCGAGTAGAAGTTGATCCCGTAACTCGACGTACAAAGCTTGTGAATGCCTCATGATATGTCAAGAGATGAAAGTAAAAGTTGCAACTTCTGGAGTTGACAAACTGATTGTTCAGGAGACTTGTTTCTTGGTTTGCTTAAAATTGATTGACATGTTTAGGAATGTCCATAAGAGGTAACACACAAACTTCATCTTACTACAATTTTAGTAATAACTTGTATTTTACCTCCTAGGTTGACAGGTTTCAGTTTGTATAATTAGTGGAAAAACTTAATATTATTAGACTTGTACTGTTCAAATTCCTTATGTATAAAATCTACCCATATGCCATTGAGTACTAGTAACTAATTTTCTGGAACTTCCATTACAATATGCTCAAAAGTGAACCTAGTTGAGATTTCATGATTGGTGGAGTTTTATGGTAGAAAGAGTTAGATATGATGAAAGATATCATGGGTTGCTAAAAATTTCTGATAGAAGTTCTGTTTTAGTTAAATGTTTATTGAAGTGGCTATATTCTGCTTCTTTATGGATACGTCCACCTCTGTCCTCTGGCACTGTATAATTGTAAAAATAATGTTGTATTACCAGTTAACTGCATTTCTTCAATGTTTCCTAATTTTTGCTTGTGGATCCTACTTTCACTTATTTCACGCATATTCCATGCTAGAGGCTATTTCATCCTGTCAATTCTGTTAGGAATCATTAGCAACTTTCATGTTCAGAGAAGTGCATCGTCTTACTAATACCTGAGTTATATTTATTTGTGCTCTCTAGGCTAGAGGTGGGACTCAAGAAGTACACTTCCTGCCTTTTATTACTTTCATAGAATTGATGGCAATTGACATAGGTTTAGCAAAGGTGACTTGAAGAGATGAGCCATAGCTTGACAGTCACAAGACTTCTTACTACAAGAATAGGAGGACTCTTAATTGGATGAACAACTGTACATCATATTAGTTATCAAAAATGGGATTCTCCTACATACAGCTGATTAGTTTAGAATGTCTTAAAAGAGTGTCTACTGGCAGTGCTTGCTTGACCCAAACTAAAGGACATTTTCTCGAGATAGCTTTGCCGCAAATGTATTGGAACTTTTTTTATAGCTGTAATTATAAAATTCTGTTGCACCACTGTTTTTAATTGTGCATTAGGATTTTAAAGACTTTTTATCCAAGAGCATAGCAAGCTTTCTTTTGTCCTGTTTTGGTCAATTCATTATGAACTTGACTCTAGGTTGAACTCATGAAATTCACTTGAGCAAAGCTTGAGCTTGATTCTCTGCTATGTACTTGGAACCACATAGTTCTGAGAGAATAGGAAATCTTCTATTGTAATCTGGTTGTGATAAGATCATGCAACTTAAGAGGCCATATACTTGAACTTTTTCCTGCCTGTATTTCGAGATAAGAAGTAGAGCCATCTCTCCAATTATGTCCTTGGTTTGAAGAGAACATGGATGTTGGGTTGCAACAATTAGCCCAATAGAAGAAAATCATAAGCTTGAAGAAAAGAGAAAAGAACCCTTGGATGATGCAGGGATCAGAGCTTGTGGGAAAACTTAGATATCTTATTATCACTAGACCTACATTACCTATGCTGTGGGAATCTCTCTTTTATTGATCTCCACATTCTTTTTGATAGCTAGAAAGCACAAGACTCGCGATTTTACATCTTGTCTGTTTCTGGAAGGACGTATGTTTCTTGTTTTACTGTGTTGCTCTCTATTCCTTCGTTTTTTTTTGCCTCAAAGGGGTTGTATATCTCTTTATGGAGAATCAGTGTTTATCATTTATATAGATGCTCTTAGAAACAAGTACGCATAAGGATTAACCCAAATACTATTTAACTTCACTTTTTAGGATTCGATAGATTGTGTTAATCATTAACTAATTACCTTAATTTTGTTGGCAGAGTACATTACAAACAATAAAGCAGATGGATTTGATACCAAGGAATGAAGACAGTGTTGAAGTCATGGAGGCTCAGAGTACATTACAATTTACAAACATATAATTTCTTCTTTTTGAAAAATTGAAAACTTAAGTGCTATAAATAAAGGTCACTGTAATTTATTTCTGAAACAGCTTTAATAGAAAAGCTGTTGTGTATTTGTCTTAGGGTTCTTTTTTGTGTCAGCCAGCCAATGCCTCTCCCTCCACATGTTTTTATTTTCGACCTTTTTTTACTTTTTTTCACCTTTCTCTGAAGAAACTTTGATGGGGTCACTCCAGTCATTACACAAGTGCAAAATCAGGTTTCAGATAGCCAGCCTGGAATTTGAGAAGCATCCCAAAGAATTCCAAGAAGTAGCCTTGTGTTCAGAAAAAATCTTGTCTTTATTTACAATCTTTTTATCGTCACAAAACTTTCTATTATTTCATACGTTAAATAAGGGTTGTTTGGTTTATTATTGTGCAAGGATTTAATCAAAATGTGATCATACAGTAAGCAATAATGAAGGAATTATTATGTCAGGAATACTGATATACAAATTATTATGTGGTGAATAATCAATCATACACAATTGACATTTTAAAATTCCACATAACTCAATACAGTTGACATTTTAAATGCTTCAATAGTTATGCGCGAAATTCATTTATACAAACCTACTAAACACAGCTTTTACTATGTGAGAACTTTTTTTTTATTCTTTTTATGTTTATACATTTTTTGGTGAAATAATTTTTTCTAAGATTTCAACCAAACGACCCGTTATACTGTTCCAACTTTGTACCAAACCCATTATAGAAACAAAGAAAGTGCTTCAAAAATTGCAGAAACTTGTCACTGTTCCAATTTTCTTGTCGGTTCACAAGGTCATTATTGTCATTCTTACCCCACAGGAACATAAAATCCAACATTATTGATGCTTTGCAGTAAAAATAATGCACCAAAAGCTACCTTAAAGTCCATTTTACTTGCAAGAATTATTAATATGTTTTTTTTTTCTTATAGCTTACTCCAAATTTAGATCTTGCAAGTCAAAAATCCCTTTTGTCAATTGCGTCTCTTATTAGTAAACAGCAAAAATAATCCCAAGATAATGCAATCCCTACCTGAACCTGAAACAGAAGATGATACAAGTAAACCTCAAGCTTCTCTTTAATGGCAAATACTAAAAAGTTCCCTCATTTCTTCTTGTTTCTTCTCTTCTGTTGCTGCTTCTTCTCCACATCAAGTTCAATTTTTGTACCAGGTAACATTTATGAACCAATCTTGAAAAAAAAACATGTCTTTTTTTTTGTGGGGTTTCTTGGTTTTGTGTTTCTTCTTCTTCTTACGAATACGGTTCTTGAATGTGTTGCAGAGATAAAAGTACAGCAAGACAAAGATGAGCCATATGTGGGAGTGAATATAGGTACAGATGTTTCCAATTTGCTTTCACCTGCAGACTTGGTTGCTTTTTTGCAATTACAGAAGATAACACACATAAGGCTTTATGATGCTGACCCTGATATACTCAAAGCACTAGCTAAGACCAAAATCAGAGTGATTATTAGTGTGCCTAACAACCAAATTCTTGCTATTGGGTCCTCTAATACTACTGCAGCTGCCTGGATTGGGCGCAATGTGGCAGCTTATTACCCTGAAACTCTTATCACAGCAATTGCAGTTGGGGATGAAATCTTGACCACTGTGCCAAGTTCAGCTCCTTTGCTTATGCCAGCAATTGAGTCACTTTATAGTGCTTTAGTGGCTGCAAATTTGCATAACCAAATCAAGATTTCAACCCCAAATGCTGCTTCCATTATTCTTGACCCTTTTCCACCTTCCCAAGCTTTTTTCAATCAGTCTATGAGCACTGTCCTTTCCAAGTTATTGCAGTTCTGTTCAAGGACACAGTCACCTCTGATGATGAATTTGTACCCTTATTATGTGTTTATGCAGAATAAAGGGGTTGTCCCTATAGACAACTCTCTTTTCAAGCCCTTGACACCTTCTAAAGAGATGGTGGATCCTAATACTTTGCTTCATTACACCAATGTGCTTGATGCAATGATTGATTCTGTCTATTTTTCCATGAAAAATCTCAATACTACAGATGTGGTAGTCCTTGTTACTGAGTCAGGATGGCCTTCAAAGGGGGATTCTAAAGAGCCTTATGCTACAATTGACAATGCTGATACTTATAACTCGAATTTAATTAAGCATATAATTGATCGTAGTGGTACACCATTGCATCCGGAAATTACTTCTAGTGTGTACATATATGAGTTATTCAATGAGGATTTGAGGTCACCCCCATTGTCCGAGGCGAATTGGGGGCTATTCCATGGGAATTCAACGCCTGTTTACTTGCTTCATGTGTCTGGAAGTGGTACATTCTTGGCTAATGACACAACTAACCAAACGTATTGCATAGCAATGGATGGGGTTGATAAGAGGACAATGCAGGCAGCTTTAGATTGGGCTTGTGGACCGGGGAGGGCAAATTGCTCCGAAATTCAGCCAGGGGAGAGTTGTTATCAGCCTAATGATGTGAAGAACCATGCTTCATATGCATTTGATAGCTATTATCAGAAGGAAGGGGGATCTCCTAGTTCTTGTGACTTCAAGGGAGTGGCCATGATCACCACAACTGATCCAAGTAAGTCTATCATAATCCTAGTTTCTCTGTATATTTAGTTTTCTTTCCATTTCAAGAAAATGTTAGTTCAATGCATTAAGTTGAAGTCTTGAAGTTCTAGTTGTGGATTTATGAGCTACACTTTAGTTTGTAACAATGAGAGAGCTGAAATGGATGAGACAAAAGTTAATTCTTTCTTAGATGACTTAAGCATTTTGTCCCAAACTATGTCATGTTCAACATTTTAATGTAAAATATCTTTGAACCTTCCCATTTGAAAAAAAAAAAAAAAAAACACAGTCCAATTCAAAAATAATTTATGAACGATAAAGAATGTTTGATGGCCTTCTTAAGTTGATTCAATGATACACTGACTACTGTAATCACAAATGTCGTATTCTGCAAAATAATTCATGAGCTAGTGGTTTCCAGACCCACAATGGAACTTTAGTGCCCACTTGGATGGTGGAAATAAAATTTGAAATAGGATTTCAGTTTTTATATAGTTTATGTTCCATTTTAAGGGCCACACAAATAGAGATGTACTTGATATTCAATTTTTATAAAATAACATACTTTCACCCATAGGTGAAAACTGGAAACCATAAGAAACCAGAGTTCAAATCTCCGCGAAGACAAACGACTTCACATGATTTCTTTTAATTTGCTTAGGCCTTGGTATATGTGTTGTGTGGGAGATGATGACACATATCTAATAGAATAGTCAATATCTAATAGAATAGTCGATGTGCATATAAGTTCGACCAGACAGCACCGTTATTAGATAAAAGTACTAACATATTATCAATAGAATGGAACCACAAGAATGCGTATGTTGTTTTGTGGAGTTTGACTTAACCAGAGTAGAGTACTTACATCATGTTGTTTATATATATATATGTTTAGCTAGCAAGTATAGGGCTCCACTTGTTTCCTTTTTTTGTGGTGGAGTCTATTCTAAATTATTTAGCTGAAGCTCTGAACTTATGTCTTTCCTTTTGTGGGGAATATATGCAGGTCACGGGAGTTGTATATTTCCAGGAAGGTGAGTATAAATTTTTGTCCTTTTTTTCCCCATACCATTTGTCCTTGTCCTTCTCATTTCCCCATGCTAAAATTAGCTGTAAAATCATTGTTTCCCTATTTCTGTTGATGATTATCTTGGGTTAGAACGTATACTTACAATGGATAAACTACTAAAAATGCAGTAAGAAAGTAAGCAATAAAACAAGCGAGGTAGCGAACGCGACACAAGCAAGTGGAGCAAACACAATAAGGTTTCTTGGAGCACAGACAAGTAAATTTGACAAGAATGTGCATGTTTTATTTGGTGTTGCCTTGTGCTTGTTTTATTATTCATTGATTCAGGTCCAATTAAGTTAATTAGTTGTTTAGCTGAAATCTTTTTATTTGTTTAATAAAAAAGTAGTACTAGTTCATTGTGGAGAGGGCAGTGATGTTTTGCAGAGGAGTGCTTATTGTGTGGATGAATATTTTTTTGGGAGGATCACAATTCACATGGAGGGGATTCTTTGATGGACCTTTTTGTAAAAAAAGTTGTATCTAATGAGATTCTTGGAAGCTATTTCTCCTTATAATCCCAAAGTTATAAGCTGAAGAAGAAGTGGAAATCTTGATTTGCCTTAGTTTGGTCTATCAATTAAATATCTTTTTTTGATATAAAAATTGGAAAAATGGATCTAGATAAATTTTAAAAAGGATTAAAGCAACAAAAGAATGTGTTTTTATTTCTTAAAAAAAGAAAGAAAAAGAAGCAGTTCTCTGGCTCTCTTTTGTTTCTTGGAAGCCAAAACAGAAAATAGATCTTCTTTTGGCTTAAAAGTAGAATAGTTTTTTAGTATAATGCACCTACTTTAGTTCTCGAACTAAATAGGACCACTAGTAGCTCTTTATTTATTTATGTTTTCTTTTCTGTGGGGAACTTTTTCCATGAATCATCCAAGTATATGGTTTCTTCCAGGAATAATTACGGTTCAATGTCTTTAGGTGATCTAGTTTACAAAATAGCCATCAAATGTGTAAGTTTTGTATGATTAAGCATAATATATATAATTAGGATCTAGGTTTTATATATTTCGATCATATTGGTAAATAATTCGAAATGAATTGTATGTATTGTTAAGTTTCCTTCTTTTAATTCATAACTGAATTTGTGATAGGGGAAAGATAATGGATGACCCCACATATTGGTAGTGAGGCTGCCTCATAATTATAGTTTGGGGGTTCTCAATTACAAACTTATAGACTATTGATTTGGATTTATTGTATATTGGCAATTTATTAAATATTGGTTCTTGTTGGGTTGCCTTTCAATTCGTTAAATTGTCAAACCTGCTTAAGTTATAGCCCATTTGTGGAATGTAGGTGGGGTGCTTTTGGTGAGTACCCTTGATATATATAGTCACTTAAAATGAAGAAAAAAAAGAAAGAAAGAATCATAGTTACTCCTTGTGATTTTTTTACTGTGGCTGTTGTTATCTCTCCATATAGCAATGAATCGAAAGCAAATGCTCGATTGACTCATAATTGTTTTGAGAAAAAAAGTCATTTTTGGATCATTCCAAAGCAAAGATATTTAAAATCTATTCAAGAATAATATGGTTTTTCTTTATGACCATGGTGTCCGAACCTGCTTTTGTGCACCTCAACTAATTATACGGGATACTTGCCACGTCCCATCAAGAATAATATGGTTTTATTTTGTGATACATGAATTATCTTGATGTGTTAGGTAATAAAGGATACATGTATTGTTTTGTTCATCAGAGTACAAACTTTACTATCAGCCCAATCACAGAAGGTTAAACACTATATTAAGTCCAAGTATGAAAAACAACCAATATGAACCACATTTTCAACCAGCCAACTTTCTGCATTATGCACATGAGGATTATTTGTGCCCCAACTTTTATGATTTTAAAACTGTGACATCCATGTTAAGTAATTAATTCAAGTTACGCCTCAACATTTTTTTAGGTCATTTGTGCCTCAATTTGGTATTCATGGTAACCTTAACATAGCAACCTGTAGAAAACTTTTATAGATCAAGATTCATTTAAGAAAGAATGTTACGTTTAAGCAGGATACGGATAAATCATTTAGCTTCATCCCTAAAAGAAATTCTACATGAGGGAAGCTTTGAAACAACAATAAAGCTGTCTTTGTGTGACCTATAGGTCATGGGTCCCGAGTATGTGAAATCAATTACTAATGCTTGTGTCAGGGTAGATTGTTATATATCACACCCTTTGGACCGCAGCACTATCATATATCCAACATGCATCCCTAATATTTCGTGCATCGAGCTGTCCCTGAAATTCTATAACGGGAAGAGAAGTATCAAGCAATAACGTACCATTGATTGTTGCCACTAGCCATCTTGATGTTGGATAGTTTGTAATACGGCAAATTCATTAGCTATTTGACCTTATGTTTTGAGATATTTATTAATCCTAAGTTTTCATTTTCTTTTCTTGTACTGTTTCATTATTCAACTGTTGAAAATTCCATGTTTGTCGAGCATTAGTGTGTACCAAGTCCAAATAAAGGAATAGAGTAGTGCAATAGGTTGAGCACTAGTGTGACAATAGTCAATTTATGGCCCTAAAGTAATGACTAATGTGAATATAAGTTAAATAGCAAATACTATTGATTATAAGTTGAATACAAGTCTAAATTCTGATTGACGCCTGAACACCCCATTTGTAGATTTTGATGGATAAATAATTTGTACTACCAAAAAGACAAGGCTATACCTGGCAATTTTCTTCTTTTGTCACTATTTTGGGATTGTAACAGCTGGCCTTAATAACTACGATACAGGACAGAGTTTGACCACATCATCATCCTTTTGGCTCACAACAACGACTAACCTTTGTAAAAATTTTTTTTTAACAAATACTGTAGTATGGAACATTATTCTCCGATAGTTTATATATATTCTTCGATTCTCAAGTTTATCCTGTCCTAATTTCTGTTTGTAACAATGGACACACGATTTTTATCAGGAGATTCAATGGGTGGGGTTATAACACAGTGAGGAATCTTCGGTTTTATTATTATAAAGCAACGTCAAAATTAGTTTGATTTCAAGCTATAGAATCTGTACTGAATTACCATTTGTTAGGGGTATTAAGACTAGGGTTGACTCTGTAACTTAGGATTAATCAATTTTATTTCTCGATAGGGTGGAGGGGGGGAGAAACAAAACACGCTTAGAGAGCGCAATGCTAGGGTGATACTTTCTTTAAGGATGAATCACTAAAATTAGGATAAAATTGAGCCAAAAGCATATTCTACTTCAAAATAAATACTTACCTAGTTTGTAGAGAGTTGACTAAATTAACTCTATTGTGCATAGGTATAATTATTCATTTATTAATTGTCCAAGATTTACCTACTTAAACAAATCGAAAATGAAGCATTAGATCTCACAGTCACAGCCTCTTAAATGATTGGCAACATGTTCCAACTAATTGTTGGTTGTTAAATATAGGAATATTTTTAATTTGTCAAACGAACGTATCATGTACTCCAAAAAAATGAACATAAGAACTTAGAGCATGATCGATTTTAATTTTGAATTAACAATTGAGCATGCATGTGGGTTACAATTAATGCTCGATTAAACTTGGGGTTTTGTGATGCCAAATATAACAATTTTATAATCTTTACATCTCTTCGATCCAGGAACAAATTTAATTTTTAAGGCAAACTCTATATACTTGGTTTTATTATATTTACTTTTTTTTTTTTTTAATTTCTCATCCTTTGAAGTCCACGTTGCAATCAGACTAAATTCAGATTGCGCGCATGTTGGGTGTTATATTTGCTTATAACATTAACTCATTAAGTATGGCATTTAAGAACATCAACCAACTAGTTTGCATTTTTGCCTGGGTTACTATATTTTCTAGGTTGACTTTTGAGTTTAATATGAGGCAAGTTCATGATTTGAAGGTTATAAGTTGTTATAATAATTTAAAATTAATATTTAATTTAATAATTGAATTTATGAGCAAATATTTATATATATTAATAAAATTTATATACATATTACGAAGAAAAACTATTTGATTCATGACAATTCTCATCATATGAAAAGAGTTCAAGGTCCAATTATGAAATCATTGAAAAAATAGAATGAATCAAAATGTTACTGTTGAACCAATAACTTTCATGCTACATCCATCCTGAAGCTAACTAGTTTTTGGTATGGCTATCGAAAGGGATGTTAAAAATTCTACTTATTTCATTTTAGGAGTACTTTTATTATTTGGAGAGGCAAAAAAAAAAAAAATAGTTATTATCTTTGAAAGATTTGCTTAAATATCTTTTAAGTTAATTTGGGTTTTATTACAATTCTCAAAGGATTTTGGTACTCCCCCGGGCTATCTTTATTGACACACTTCGTATAAAATATCAAATAGAATGACAACTTAACAATATCATTCTTTGAATATTATTAATTTAATGCTTTGAAAATAAAATTATTATACTTAATAACAAATGATCAATTATCTTATAGTTTTTTAGACCAAATAAATATAAATAAATATTTATTTTCAATATAATAAGTAAATAAGGAAGGGAAGTACTATACATATAACGCGTACGACGAAGACAGAAATTGATTGTTCACTTCATAAATTTATTACTAGTTGGTTTTATAGTTTTGTTTTTTTGCTTTAAGCATTTGACAAAGTTAACGATTCCCTCCGAGAAACTCTCCAAAGGAACTTAAAAAAAGAGACTACAATATCAATTTATCTTGAGATAATAATACTTTTGATCCCTTAATTATTAGTAAATTTTATCTTAATTCTTATGGTATTCGATAAAACATATTTAATCTTAAGTTAATTGAAAGAACATTATTTGACTAAGTTTTATGTGATAATACATTATTTAAAACAATTGCTAACTACGGTAAATTTGTAAAAATTCTCAAATTATACGATTTAAAGTCAAATGTGCTTAGTAAACTATATTATCGGAATTAAAACAAAAATTTATCACTGAGGGTGAAGGACATATTAAAAAGTGCTATTAACGCGTCATCTTTATTTTTTTTCCAACTCAAAACCTCTTTATAATTGGTACATCGTGATGAAAATGCTTAATTGCTGGCTTCGAGACTTCAGTTGATTTTTTTTTTTTTGTTTTCGTTCGCGATGGTTGGTATTCCATTAGACTAAATTTGAATTTGTATCTGAAAATCTGGGTAAAATACTCTCTAATAAAAATGATTTGTATCAAAGGGACTTATTTAGTTAGTTTTATTCTTTTTGGTTTCTCATACCATGTTGAGATAGCGCAAAACCCAAATTGAGAGTAAAAGTCTCCCTAAGGCGACTCCATATCTAGGAGCAAACCCCTTGACTAAATCTGAATTCGGATTATAAAGTCTATGGTTTAACCGGAGGGGCTCAAACTCCAAACCTGTAATTAAGGATGAAAGATACTTACCACTACATCACAATCCAAAACTTCCGTTAATTTGTTAATGTGGATTACTCATGGTTTCCTTTTAAATATTTTTAAATCCATGAATTCCAGGTGCATGTGAGAGGGGTCACAGGAGCTAGTCCTCAATTCACAATATATTTTGTCCACTCTCACTGACAAACAACTCACAAGCCTTTGTTACTTCACTCCTTTTTCTCTCTCTCTTTTCACTCCCAACATTTTCCATTTTGGAGAAGAAGGGGAAACCAGAAAAAGTTCATTTTTTTTTCTCAAGAAAATACAAAAAGAAACAACACACAATGAGGGAGAAGAGCATTAATGTTCATTATTCTTTCATTTTCACTATTATTCTTGTGTTAGTTACTACTTTACAAACTGTATATGCTGACAACCCTTATCGGTACTACACTTGGAAAATCACTTATGGAGATATTTACCCTTTGGGTGTCAAACAACAGGTATATAATTCTTCTTAATGTATGTTTCTTGGATTTTCACTAAGGCCATTCAACTAATGCTCTGTTTGCTTGATAATGGTGGCAGGGGATATTGATAAATGGGCAGTTTCCAGGGCCACAGATTGACTGTGTAACAAATGACAATTTGATTATCAGTGTCTATAACTACTTGAGTGAACCTTTTCTCATTTCTTGGTAAGATTTCAATCAATTTTTTTTGTACAGTTACCAATCTCAAAAAAAAATAATCCCCTGTTAATGTCATTCAGATATTAAAAGGGTACAATCTTTTGGCTGTTATGCAATGTGATTGACATTTTCAGATACAAAAAACTTCTTTTTTGATGCAGATCTGTTTAATAGTTTCCCTTCTTTGTACTTTCATGAACAGTGAAATTTCTATGATTAAACCATTTTTTCGTGTCAAATATTGCTTCATTAATATGTTTGTTTCTGTTCCGCATTTCTTCTTTTTGCTAATTAATGATTTTGTTTTCTGTTATTCCTAATATGACAGTATTATACTACAGAAAAGTGCGCATTTTTTGTAGCAAAATAATACAATTTTTTTGCAAAAAGCTAAATGGTGTCTTTTGGAATGAAAAAGATGGTGTAGGTAAGGGGATGAGATCCTTGACCCTTTAATAAGATTTTGAAAGATTTCAAATTCGAGTCATGAAGTAAATAGAGACCTTTTTTTTTCCTTAAGTGGGTTATGTACGTCTCGAATTTGAATTAATTATGATTAAAATGAAAGACTGGTAGGGACTTGTCTTTAAGGAGAAATGTGCCTTTTGGTCTAGTTTACACAACTGAGGTATGCGCTGTAGGAATTGGACTTGTTTAGATGCTGGTCTTGTCAATGTGAGTGAGTAGGCCCTGGTCCTGTTGTCTCTTTTCATTTTGAGTTCTCAAACATAGCTTTCATGTCTTCAGTTGGAACTTAGGGCTCCTTTGGTATAAAGGACGAAGGATAACTAATCTCAGAATTAAATTTAGAATGAATCTATCTTGCGTTTAATTGGAATGAAATTTATCACGGAATAATTTGTTACCGACCAATGAGCCTTTAAGGCCTTAATGAGAGACATGGAATTATTATGACATGGGGTAACAAATCTTTGGTACAACAAAGAAACACACTGCCCACGTGCTAGATCTAAAGATCTCTGACATGAACTATTACTAAATTTTATCCCAATTTTATATGTGGAATACAATGAGCCACACACACCTTGATAACAGAGAGAAAATGGCATGTCGTTCTGTAGGGACAAAGGGAATTATATTATTAGCATTATGAAGGCTACTGAAGTCTAATTCCACCTGATTATGCAATGACCAATCCATGTTTACCTATGGAGTCTTTCAAGGACTTCAAAACAAATACTACTAAATATAAAAAATATAAGCTGATAAAATTCATCTTAATTAGCTCCTGGAGTATGGACTAACTCAAGAATTTTTGCTTTCTGACACTTGAAATTTATTGACAACTGTTTCAGGAATGGTATACAACAAAGGAGGAACTCATGGCAAGATGGAGTTTATGGCACAACTTGTCCAATTCTACCTGGAAAAAACTTCACTTATACCCTCCAAGCAAAAGACCAGATAGGTAGTTATTTCTACTTCCCATCACTTGCAATGCACAAGGCTGCAGGAGGATATGGTGCCATCAGAGTCTATAGCCGTCCTCGAATTCCAGTACCTTTTGCTCCACCTGCTCATGATTTCACTGTACTAGCTGGAGACTTGTACAAGAGAAGTCACAGGGTGAGTCCATCTGTTTGGCTTAGTTATCTTTTCAATGTTTAATTGAATGATTTTGGTGCTGAATTTTCGCGGGGATTTGGTTCTTGCAGCAACTGAAGTACATTTTAGATAGTGGTCATGATCTTCCGTTACCTGATGGTCTTATTATCAATGGTCGTGGATGGAACGGATACACATTTACAGTTGATCAAGGTAAACTGCTAACTTGTCTGATTACAATAATCTTGTTTTTCTTTATTGTGCCTTGTCTTCTAAACATTTCTAACTCAATGTGTAGGTAAGACATATAGGTTCAGGATATCTAATGTGGGGATTGCAACATCAATTAATTTCAGAATTCAAGGGCACACAATGAAACTGGTTGAAGTTGAGGGATCACATACACTTCAAACAACCTACACTTCACTTGACATCCATCTAGGACAATCTTATTCAGTTTTAGTCACTGCCAATCAGCCTCCAAAGGACTACTATGTCGTGGTCTCTTCACGATTCACCACACGAGTGCTAACCACCACTGCTGTTCTTCACTACAGCAACTCATGGACAAAAGTCTCTGGACCTCCCCCTGGAGGGCCTACTACTCAAATTAATTGGTCCCTTTACCAGGCCAGATCTATGCGGTAATACATCGTCTTTTGTCTAATTCTCTTACCTTATCACACAAAACAAAATGATCCATGATTGATTAGGTAGTATCACTTCCATTCTGTAACTGAAAAGTCTTCATTTGTTGATTGTTAAATCAGTTGGAATCTAACTGCAAGTGGACCAAGGCCTAATCCTCAAGGTTCTTATCATTATGGATTGATCAAGCCTTCGCGCACAATCATGCTTGCCAACTCTGCTCCATATATAAACGGCAAACAGAGATATGCTGTCAACAGTGTCTCGTACACTGATCCGGATACCCCACTTAAGCTGGCCGATCACTTCAACATTGGAGGAGTGTTCAACCTTGGTAGTATCTCTGACCAGCCTTACAATGGAAATGCCTATATTGGAACCCCAGTTATGGCGGCTAACTTCAGATCGTACGTTGAGATCATTTTCCAAAATTGGGAGAGCACTGTCCAATCATGGCATATAGATGGCTATTCTTTCTTTGTTGTCGGGTAAATCATCTCTTTAGCGTCATACTTTCCCCCAAAAAGAAACAAGAAAAGCCTATTTTTTACATTTAGTCCTCTTCATTCTTAATTTTATCTATGTTAATGAACAGTATGGATGGTGGACAATGGACTCCATCAAGTAGAGCACACTACAACTTAAGGGACACGATTGCACGTTGCACCGTCCAGGTCTGTCAAAACTCAAAACACATCATCTCAACTTTGTTCAATGCTAAAACATCCTTAAGCTTATGTTCCAACATATTTATTTGATGTAATTCAGGTGTACCCCAAGTCATGGACCGCAATATACATGGCATTGGACAATGTAGGAATGTGGAACATAAGGTCTGAGAATTGGTCAAGGAGGTACTTGGGTCAGCAATTCTACTTAAGAGTTTACTCCCCGGCCAATTCTTGGAGAGATGAACTCCCAATACCAAAGAATACTATTCTTTGTGGCAAAGCTAGAGGTCACCGCACGAGGCCTCTTTGAAACAGTAAGAGTTCTAGCTAGTTTTCTGTCACGAGAGGGTGACCGGCGTATATCAATGTAAGCTAAGGGAAAGCTTTAATCTGGGAAGAGTTAAAAGAAGCTGAGTTTGAGCTATGACTTATAGCTAGTCTCTTCTTTTCTTTCTATATCATATATGTATCCTGTTTTTAATTGTTGAAATTGATGGAATGTATCATTTCACATTTCACTAATTTTTTTCCCCAAACTTTTGGTCAAATGCTAAATAGATAAGCAGAGAATAACTTTCTTTACTTCAAGCCCATTCGAGTAACTACCTTGTGTCGTGCCGTAATTTTTTCCTATCTGTAGAAAAAATCACTTTTTGAAATGTTCTAAGTATAAAACAATTTAAGAAAAATACTTACAAAAGAGTCGCCACTTAATTTTTTAAAAAAATTAAGAAAACTTATAATTTTCAAAGATTTAAACAGAAAAAAATCATTTGAAAATACCAAAGAGGGTTCGGGGTTCAATTTACACTTCGAGAAGGGTTTAGGCATTCGAAGTGTCCGCTAACACGCGGTTGACCTGCGACTTGACTAAAATGTTTTTTGACTAATTGTTTAGAAAAAAATAATAATTTACAACATTTGATTTAACTTTGAAAAAATAAATGACACATTTTTATTCCATTCTATTTTTTAGGGAAAGGGACCTAAAAATGAAACGTTTAAATTAAATTGCTAGTGATTATAAATAAAATTAGAATTTATTTAATTCATTTTGAAATAATAATTTAAACTAATTTGATGAATTAACGTATGGAAATCATTTTTATTTAATTGACTACCCTTAAGAAAATAACTAAGTGGGTGTGTGTGTGTGTGTATATATATATATATATATATATATATATATATATATAATTGAAAAGGTTTTGACTAGCATTTTTTAAAGTTTATTTGAGAAAATACTTTAACTTAAAAGAAAACATTATGCTTGATAAAATAAATGGACACAAAAGAAATGTGCTAAAAATAAATCAACACAACGAAATAAACTCATCTTTGGGGAATCTAATTAAGTTAGATAACCATTCTAAAGTTAGAATTAAACAACAATAAATAATTACAATTAAATAATTAAAGAGTAAGGAAGAATATCGAGTTTGGGCCTCTTTTTTGGGCCAATTTCGTTGGTTTTAACCCAATCCGCTTTTTGTATACACTGGTTGTATATCAGTGTATATCGGATGTATCCAGCCCTTTTCTTTACTCTCCGAGACCTATTCCGGCTTTCTGAGGACCTGTATTTCGCACCAAACCTGCATTTTCATTTTTTGAACCTGTATATCGGTATTTTTTCCATGTATACCAGTGTATACTGATGTATACAGCAGGTGCGCAGTCCCTTTTTAGGGCCTTTTGAGACCTGCAACCAGTCCTTAACCTCTGTAAACCTGCTCTTGATTCGAAATTCATTCAAGGCTGACTCGATGGAGAGATAAATGATGACTCATTTGCCCAACAAGAAAACGCAAAGAGAGAAGGAGGAGTCCATGAAGACTCGGGATTCACATGCAACAAAGAACATAAATAAATTAGCACTTATGGTAATTAAGAGTAATAAAGTAATCACACAAACTATTTGACTAGTATAAATTTGACCTTAAATAAACTCCAATAAACAATAAACTAAGATGAAACAAATCCAAGCAATAGCCTAATACATCATTCAAGATCATGAAGGTTGATATAATCTTACCATTAATAAGCTCAAAATCTCATTGGAGCAAGAATGAAACAGTGAAAGGGCTAAGGAGGCAGCAGCTATTTAAACCAGGGAGCATTAATGTCCAAAGAACTAAATATCGAAAGAGACATGTAGCTCACAGTTACTAGCCTAATGCTTAAATACAACAACTATTTGTTAAGATTTCACATATTTTGAACCGAAGTAAAAGGGGCTCGGGATGAGAAGATACTGCGATTATGATGACAAGAACTTGGACCAAACAAGCATGAGTGACTCAAAAGGCACAAACAGTGACCATAACTACACAAAACTTATATAAAAAAAATTTAAGAGATCAATAAGGAGTCTAAACAACTAAATGGGTTGTCCGTGATTGAAACTGATAAACTAAACAACAAGTAATCAAAATTGGGATCTAAAGGAGAAATATGCATATAATCAAACTCGTAAAGCCAAATTTAAGCTAAGATAAGCCCTTCGCATCAACTATAAAATAATGAACAAACCAAGATAAGAGAAGCGAGAGGATGGATCAGTAGCTATCCAGATAAATACAGAAACCATATAATACTCTAATAAACATGAGGGCATGCTGATACTAACTCGAATGATCAGTTTCAAAAGGCTAAAACATACCACTGTTCGAAACAGTACATAAATAATAAACAGGTTATACTAGAATAGGTAGAAACTACAACATTATTTCAGTATCGATGAGATTCTAACATTCCAAATTAAACGGAAGAGAACATCAGTCCAAAACATGAGCAAACAAAGAAGAAACAGAACCAAACAGCCAGTTGAAACCAAAGAACAGTAGACTATTTCAGGCAGAACTAAATGGAGACTCATCCGACTTTCAGAACAAAACCAAACTATATCGAAACTAAGAAATGAATTTAGAGTAGCAGTCCCTTGCTTCATTCACAAAACTCATAACACTCTTAATTCTAAATGAACAAAGAAATGCTAACTCGTAAAAGAAAATTATTTTACCTCTTTCGGAGCAGCGACTGGGACTCGAGATTTCGGGAACGATTCCACCACTACCCGACTATGACTCCGAGAACTTTGATGAACGGACACGAATCAACCGAGGGTAGAAATCCGATTGCCAATTTTGTATAGCTTCAAAACCTATTTCCTAAATATTTGTCTATGGCTAATGAATAACTAGTAGTTCATTGTATTTTCGTTTTCTCTAATTCCAATTAATTCCTCTATTTTTCTGTCTCCCACCCTAACTCCAAAGAAGAAAAAGGTTTATATAGAGGAATTTGGTGTTGGTTTAGGGGGGAAATCCGTTGGAATTTCAAACAAAAATTCAATTTCTTCTACTTTTTTTGAAGCAATAGTGGAAGGGATTTCAAAATCCCTTGAAAAGAGGGAAAAGGGACATGAGGGTGGTTGGATGCTGCAGCGTCGCTTTCTTGCTGGATTTCTGGGTTTGTTGCATGAAGAAGATGAAGGCAGGTGGGGGTCGTTTGGAATTGGGGTCGTTTTGTTGCTGTTGTATGTGTGCTGGATTGCTGGGTCTCTTTGTGAAGAAGAGAAAAAAGGAGCTGGGCCGGGTTGCTGCTGTATGTATTGTTGTTGTGAGAATTAGGGAGAAATGGGTTTGAGGGAAGTGGGCTGATCGTTTTTGAATTGGGCCATTTGGAAAAATGGCCCAAATAAGAAAGGGGTTGAATCCTTTTAAAATATTGGACTTAATTTAGATGAATTAACATTAATTAATTACCGAGCTTCTTAATCTTAACAAAATAAAATAATTAATTTAATTGTAAATTAATTAATATAAACTATTACTTAGACCAAACTAATTGACAAAATATTTAACTAAAGCTAAAGTTATTTTAGACGAATTTCGAATATATACAAATTATATACATAGTTATTTAAATCATACACATTATTTAGAAATGCCAAAACTATAACTTTCACTATTTTTTTTTTCTTGAAATCTTATAAAGCTAATTATTTTATATCGTTAGAAATCGAAGAAGCTTGATGATTAATTCATATTGTGGAGGGTCAAAATTGGGTGTCAACACCTTGGTGATCTGAACTCACAACCTTAGGGGGTGAAAGTGAGGCTACTTAGCATCCGAGTAACTTCCTCTCGTCTCGTCTATTAGGTCTTACATATACAACAAGAGAAAGTATTCTCAAGTGATTGGGCTTCGATTTATAGTTGATTCAGAACAGCAATTCAGCCCAATGTTACCTATATAGTACTCTATTCCTTTGGGCCTAATTACATAACTCCTAAGCTTCATTCTTGCAGATTAATGGTCATCATGTCCAGTTGACCACAAACAAAATGAGAATGTATAACTTCCCAACTTAATTATACTCTATTTTTACATGTACTTATACACTTTTACGTAAAGTTCGTATTATTATACATACCTATATACAGTTCAAAATTAACTATACACTAAATTAAAATCCTATTTTCGCGTCTGGTGTGCCATCATCTCCTATGTCGGAATTTTAATAAATGAACAAGGCCTATTCAAACTCTCCAACAATTCCAAGGAGTTTTTATTTTCTGAAATAACTGGAGTGTTCATTATTCATGCTTACGACTTCTTCCAGGGAATATATTTTTGTCCACTTACGTACTATAATTTAGCTACGTTTCCTAATTCCATCCTTCCACTAATAATACTTACGTAAGATAATTCGAATTTATGCACCTACACAAAAACTACATATACTCCATTTTACTTGCTATCTTGGGAGAGAAAGGATAAATAATGACGTGCAAAGTTTGTCATCCTATCATGAATTCCAGAAAAATCACAAATATGATTTGCTGTCTAGTCTACCTCTTACTTAATGTAATACATGGCGTACGCAAAACTTTTAATTTGTCAATGCGATGTTTGAGGAGTTAATTAGCTAACGAATAAATAAATCATAGTAACAAGTTCAAAACAATGTTGTTTCAAGATTCTACCTTATATAAAAAGATGTTCCTTTTTATGAAATGGTGTCATCCGTGATTATATATACTATAATCTTTTTATAAAGCACATTTGCCTGTGGGCCCGACATGATTTTGGTATATATGTTGAGGTTTGATCGATCTATTAAAGTATTTGATAAAGTTATCACGGATGAGTCACATGTAACAAACTTTTATTATGTATTTAGGCTAGAGCAATGTGAATAGGATTATGTACTTAAAAAAAAAGAAGAGAGTAAATCTACGTACAATATACGGATGAGGGGGAGAGAGTTATGTGAAGGACTTTGGAGAATTATTGGGAATTGTTTCCTTGAGGACAAACACATTTCTGCCTATATTATGTCAGCTTTATCTTTTCTTTATTTGGCCTCACTTCACCATTCATCATTCTTGTTATTACTAAAATATGATTAGAAAATTAGATCAGCCAACAGCCCCTTGGTCTTGATGACATAAGTTAATACATTCTTTCTAAAAACATAAATAATTAACTCAAACTATATGGGTGCATGTGTTTTGGCACAAGGAAGAATTAAATGTTTTTAATTTTCTCATATTTGATTGATCAAAATATTTTTAAATAAAAGGGTATGTTAAAATTTAGGAAAACAAGTTACATAAATAGTATTTTAAGTTAACTTTCGACGAAATAAATAAGAGTTACTACCTAATAGTATTATATTGTATGAAAAATCCATTTAGTTATTTATTATTATAATTATTTCAATTTATGTAAGCATGTTTCATTATTAGTCTATTTTTTTAAAAAATGATTTAATTTTTTAATTTGAAAACGATTTAATTTGAATTTTCTAATTTATCCTTAATGAAAAACTCTAATTACAACCACATAAATGGTATGACATGATTAGAATCACAAGTTTATAATATCTTATTATAACATATATAAATTTTCTCCTTTTTTTAGATTGCGAGACCAGTCAAATTAGATAGGTTCACATAATTAGCTAAAACGAAGAAAGTATATATATTTTTTCAATGTAGACTGTGGAGTATTATATTAATTAAGTGAGACGTTTTAAGAAATAAAGGATAATTTCAATAGATACTTTTATAATTAAACCTACTCCTTGAATATATTTTTAAGAGGTGTGTCATAAGATTCTTAAAAAATACAAGGAGTATATAATATAACATGAATTATTTTAAGGATGAAAAATGGGTGGTGAAGGTGCCCCTTGTGACTTTTTGGTACATATATATTATATATGAGAGAGCACAAGAATGTTTTGATACCGACTATGTTGTAAAAAGTAAGACTTATCATCAATCAACCCTTTGGCCTTTTCAGCAGAATAATTTTTTGTTTCCTTTTTCAGTTCTTCCTTTTTCACAATTTTTCATTCAATAATGAATTCTAGGTTGAACATATCATAAAATTCCGTGAAATTATTCTGGCTTTGTAATCAAAATTCAAAAGACTTGTTAAATTAAACTCTCTTCAAGATGAACTCAATTTTTTGTAGGAAAAAGCCTCAATGCACAAGTAGACAAAACATGACAACAGACTCACTAATATTATTTCTTCTCTTTTTTTGTTGTATAGCATAGACCTAGCTAGCTAATTCCTTTAATTCCCCCTTCCATTTTACCAACCTCTCATCTTTTTTAACATGATGATGGGCTAGTCACACTACTAGAAAATTATAAATTACCTGCGAATTTTATTTGGGGACTATTTTCGCAGAAATTTCCTATGAATTTTCATGTGAAAATATGAAATTCCTAAATTCTAGACCTTGTTACATGCGAAAAATATTTCCCCAGAAAAATTGGTAGGTAAATTTGACGCCATTTTCAGAAAACTATTTCCTGGGGAATTATTTGTGGCAGATAATTTGCAAGTACCATTTTCACAAGTAAATTCGCAAGTAATGAAAAAAAATATGTTTTTAATCGGTTTGCAAGAAAAATCCTAGATTAAAGTATTTGCAGATTTAACTAGGAATAATTACTTGAGAAATTATCTAAAAATATTTTTATATGTGATATTACTTGGGGATTCATGTTCCACAAATTTTGTTGGGGATTTTATTGTTGTGAATTTGGTTGGAGAATTTTGAACGATTTACTTGGAAATATGCATATTTGATTATTTTCTTTGATATAATTTAACTGATTTTTTTTGGTTAAAATATCTACTCTACTTTTAGGCTTAATAAATTATTATACAATGTCAATCTAATACAATGTTAGAACATTATAACAAATGTTAGGATCAATATTTTATACTTGTGTTTAATTAATATTTAATCTCACTAATAATCAATAATGCCTTTTTTAATTTTATTTTCTTATTTGAAAGATACTAAACATTAAAATTATATGACGTGTTATTTATCCATAGAAAAATAATATCATAAGTGTAATCAATTTTGAATTGATGTTATTTTTATATTGAATAGTGTATTATTTAATAAGTCAAGCACTAATTATAAGTAGAGAAAAAATCGATTATATATATTATTAATATGAAGTTTACTTACCCTCTAATTGATAGAATTATATGAAATGAAAAATAAATATTTTTTACTTGTATATCCAATTGATATATATATTATTTTTACAAGCATTAAAAATAATATAATTTATCTATAGTAAGTTATTAAATGCTATTTGTTTACAAATATATGATTAAGTATGTTAAAATATAATTACTAAAAGATAAATTAATAATATAAATACCACAATACCTAATAAGATATACTAACGATTATTATTTATAACTTTCTTGCTTTTTAAACTTATAAATATATTTATCTTTTCAATTATTTATTAATAAGAACCTTGTATGTATAATTTAAATTTTGTCTACATTTAATATGCTTAGTCATGAATATTATCTTATACAAAGTGTAAGCATAAAATTTTCACCATATGTTGGGTAGTAGTGATTTATTTTAAATATATAATTAGTTATTGTGTTTCATTTTTTAAGAGTTAAATTACATAAATTTTAGGGAATGTTTTAATATATATACATATATATTTTATATCATATTAATATGAGATAAATTTATAGTACTTTTTATATAATTTATAAACATCTAATATAATATAATTTAGTGTAATGCCAGTGGTACTTTCGTACCACATCGGTGAAACATACAAAAAGAGTAGCATTTATAATGCCATGACCAAGATCATTGGTAGAATCAACTTTCAAAGAGAAATTACATTACTACTTGGGAGTCGGGGCAGGGATTAAGTTAGGGTGAGGGTGATCAAAATAAATAAATATTATTATTTACTATTTTAAATTTATTAGAATATTTTCATGCAGCTTTATTCGCGAAAAAATTCGCAAGATAATTCCTTTCTTTTATTTAATTATTACCAAAATTTTCATGATGTTTATAGTATTTAATTTACATGCAAAATTTAAATCCCTCGGTAAATTACTTGCGGATTTTAAAATTTGCAAGAAATAATTACCTACAAAGGTTTTATCTTCGAATTCTTTTTGGTAGGAAAATCTGCAGTAAACTTAATTTCCTGCTAATTTTCGTATAATATCCCTAGTAAAATCCTCATGTAATTCATACTTTTCTTGTAGTGGTCACTATTTACACACAAAGTTATAATGAATTCGATTTTACGCTAAAATTATATTTATTGTTCTGATATTAGCTATTCGAGTTAAATTATAAAATTAAAAATCGATTGCTATTTTCTTGCCTTGAGGCATCGTATTGTTGAATCTGCCTCTAATATTTAATATATAATTATTTTACTGGACAAGATAAAAATTTGTGTGTACAGTGTTGAACACACAAATTTGTTTTTTTTTTAAAAAATTGCTCCAACTCATCATACCGTAGTATATATATGTACTCATTGACTGATTTGAAAGTTGATATATATATATATTTTTTTATGCAAGTAAACAGTAGTATGAATTGAGAAGTCTATGATTTTTCAATTATTGAAAGAGAAGTAAGTAAATGTGTGCAGAGGTGCAATCTAGAAAAGATAGAGGAAATTCACTTCTTCAAGAATCTTTTTATGTTATATTTGACCTTCGAGTTTTTTCTGACTCCATATTCCGTAGGATAACAAGGGTAGAAAAATATAAATAAATAAATATGTGTATTTATTTTTATTCTAGAATTAGCTGCGTTTGACTATACAGGCAAACCTAACATATGTAACAATTTCGATAAGGTTCTTTGACTTCAATTAGTAACTGAAAAGTTTGAGACTACCCTTGATCATTGTGCAATCAAACTCCGAAGGCCTTTTATATATATATATATATATATATATCAATTGTAAAATATACTTTATAATTAATGAGTTTATGGTCTCCGCTTTTAGATGATGACAAAGGAGGATTACAAAGTAAGATATGAGCTCACATGAAGTTAGTAATTAAGAGTTGAGTTAAATCTGTCAATTTTTTTTCCAGTAATTAACAAAATCTTTCGCTTTTTATAAGTTATACTTTCTTTAATTACTTGATAAAATAAATTGGCAACAATATAGTAATAAATTTGTGTACCAACTTAACTAATTAAATTATCATGCTAGCTAGCAGTTCGTCAAATAAGGAAGTAGTGTTTTATATGTGTAAATTTTCTGTGAAGAGGTATTAATTGATTTACAATGGTCATAGCTTTGACTCAAGTATTATAATTGTTAGATTTTTTAAGAGATATGTGTGAGAAATGAAGAAGTATTTTCTCGAAAAAATATTAGGAGAAAGATGCAATTTGAATAATATTTTTTCAGATTAAATAGATTGTGACTATTTCGATAAGGACAATATGACACATTTTCAAAACTATCCTTTATTGGGCTAAATACATATCCAAGTATCATCCATGATCTCCTTACTTAAGGTATAAACTTAAATAGTGCCTTTGTTGAAAGTATTAAGGGCTCGTTTGGTTGGGAAACAAGTTATCTCAATTAGTTATTTCAGGATTAGTTATTTCAGGATTGTTATCCCATCTTTAATGTGGGATGATAAATAACACTATAATCACAGAATAACTAGTTCTGAGCTAAATTATCTCGTGATTTTATCCCAAGTTTATTACTTACCTAATGTATTATGCAGGTTTGGTTGTCAATGACACATTTCAAGTGACAATGTTAATTGAGAAGTTATCTTCTTTAAAGAATAACTTAAAAAATTACTTGAAACACAAATGCAAGTAGATAACCTCGAAAATCTCATCGTTCGGTTGAGGATTGACAAGGATAACAAGACTGCCGAGAGGAAGGCTAGCTAGAGGAAATTCACCAATAATGAGAAATAATCTCATCATTTGTACCATTTTTTATATATCAATGGATTAGATCAATTGACCGAACAATGTTAAATTTGTGTCTTTTGACTTCTTAATTACTATGATTTTTTAAGTTTAGTACACTAGCTTAATTATTTCGATCCTAATAGGGCTTGATTTATTTAAATTCCAGTAATTAAAGCTCAGTTGTTTGTTTGGCAATGTAAAATGTTTGGTTGAGGTCGTCACAAACTCAACTCAATTCAATTGAACTTGACTCTTGATAAGATAAGAATATGTATGACACATGCAGATATTATTGACGGATCGGATTTTCAAGTTAACTTTAGCCAAATTAGTTTCTTACCGAAAATTATGAGTAAGTTGGCTTTCCTCATTCTTTAATTCTTTCAAAATCTAGTACTGGCTTCACACTTTTTCACCCAGCCTGACTGTGACTGACGTCCATAATGTAGATTCTCATGTTTCTTCACTACTCTCCATATTATTCATGCTTACTCATATTCTCCTACATCCTTTCACAGAATATTCCTGCCATTTTTCTCTCTTCCCCTTCCGTTTTCGCTACGTATCGAATTTTGGCTACATTAGGCAACATATATACACCCCACTAATAAGTATCATACGAAAATTCGAATAATATTGACGTGTCATCTTTCTAAAATGTCATGAACATATATACTTTGATATATTGAGATTGATCTAATTTATATTTAAAAAGGTTATCACGAATGAGCCACATGTCAACAAACTTTTAAACGTGTTATTGCGCGTCAAAATTTCATTGGCTCCGTCTAGTCAGGATTAACGTTCCGAGCCTGAAAAATAAAAAGGAGTAGAGGAACTTTAGGGATGAGAAGGAGTTGTGGTTTCCAGGAAGAGGAAAATGGAGAATTTGGTATGTTTGTTTCCTAGAAGACATACATTTGCCTATGTCACCCTCATCTTTTCCTACTTTGACCTCACCTCCTATAAGATAATTTAGTCATGTTAGCTTTGCCAATTGCCCAATAAAGAAGGTTACTATTGTACTTTACTCTTAGTACTATTCTGATCTCTTCTTCTTATTCTCTCTCTGTCTCTAATTACTTGTCTACTTTGAATTTACACACCTATTAAGAAAATAATGATTGACATAGTGAGTTTATCATTTTATCCCTATTAATTATGAAGTCGATGAATTAAAAACTTAAGATTTTCAAGAAGTTCTATATTTTTTCAAAGTAATTAATTGAGGGTATAATAGATAAAAAAAATAAAAATTCCTATCTTGATTTATCAAAATGGACAAGCAATTAGAGACAACTAAAAAGAAAAAAATAGACAAGTAATTTAGGGACCTAAAGAGTATTACTTGTTTATATTATTAAAAATATTTGCCTTCATTTATTTTTGTCAATTTACAAATCAAAATAGAATTAATTAAATTTCTCGTTTTATCCTTAAAATTATTTTTTTTGAAACGGTAAATATCGTCAAGTTCTAAGAAAATCTTTTTCTTTTCACGTGTACAGTTAGTCAAAGGAGTGGATTATTTGTCTAGATAAAGGCTCTAAAAGGAATGGAATGGTAAATTAGTAAAAATATATTTTTTTAATTTATAATTTCTTAAGGGATAAAAAACAAAATAGAGAAGTAATATGGAACCGAGAAAAAAATAATTATTATATGTACCCCAGAGGTTCAAACCCTCATCAAGGAGGATAGCTAAACCTAAGCAAGTTTAATTTTATTTCTACCGCTTGACCAAAAAATTATTTTATTACATATTTGATATCTTAACACCATGTAGTCCGCTCAGTTCACTGTTCTCTTTTTTGAGTTTATATACATAGATTATAAATGGTTATATACATAAATTATACATTTAACGGCTATTTTAGTTTAAGCAATTGGACAAACGGCTATTTAGGTTAATTTTATACTTTTGATAGATTTATCAATATAAATTTATTGATAGATTTATCAATAGAAATATAGAATCTATGCAAAAAATTATTGAATTTCCAAAAACCCGAACCTCACACAATAGATCCTCCCTTGAACTCTAGAATCAAGATCATATATAAGCTTAACGACTATATTCCTTCTATTCTATATTAAGTGAATTGTTGAGACTTTTTTCATACTTTAAGTGAATAATTCAAAGTTCAAGAAAATTATTGGGACCTTTTTCATAATATTTACCCTTCATTTAATAAGGTTCTTAACTACTTTATATTTTCTAAAAGACTAATATAGAAATAATTAAAAAGATATAGTGAAAAGGAGCATTTAATTTATTTACTTCAATATTTTTTGTAAGGAGTATGTCATATCCTAATAATTTACTACTAAATATGAACTAGATGGAGTTTATTATTAGTTCCATTTTAAGAAACAATACACTTGAATAATGTTTTAATCAGAACTTTAAGAAACAAAAAAGACTTGCATAACTCATACGGTACACGCTTGTTGTGTTAATTATTTGTAACCGACTTCACCAGATGCCAAAAGAGATTTTCACACACCAGCTTGTCATTTAGCTAATCTTCACATTGACGATTACATCTATGTTCAAACACTATTAAGGATATCTTTAGACCATTTTTTAAGGTTAAAAAAAAAAAAAAACTTTAAAAGGTGACTTTAAGGAGGGTGGGGGTGGGGGTGGGGGTGGGGGGTGGCCCTTATAGTAGATATCTCATGTAAGGGCACACAAGAATGTTTCGATACTGACTTCAAACAAAGAATGTCCTGTAAAGTAATCAGAAATTCAGAATCTTTTCTGAGGATTAATTTAAAATCTGTTTTTCCTTATTCATTTTCTTCCTTTTTTTAGAGTCACTATTTTCATCCAATTATGAGTGCAAAGTTGAACATTATTCAAAATTTTCAGCTTCATAATCAAAATTCATAAGACTTAAAAATCCTAGATGTAAAAGCGTGGACACAAGTAGACAAAAGGTGACAACAGTGACTAGCTAGCTCCCTTATAGTTATTACTCCCTTTTTAGTTTTTTTCTATACCTAAACATAGACCTATAACTCCTTTCTCTCTTCATCTAAGCTTAGCTATCTTCCCAACCTCTCATCTTTTAACAAAGTGATGAAAGGGCTAGAATTCTCCGAAAATTCTCCTTCTTTATCCATCGAGCTAGGAAATCGCAATAGCGATCAATTATCAGGGTTAGCTATAAGACCATATGTTAGATCCAGAATGCCAAGACTTCGATGGACTCATGATCTTCATCGCAGCTTTGTGCATGCTGTTGAGCGTCTTGGTGGAGTTGATCGTAAGCCTAACTCTCTCTTTTTATATATATATATATATATATATATATATATATGTAAAGATTTTTACATTCTTCTATTAAGAAAGAGAAGTGGACCTATATATCATGATGACTTAATAATTTGGTAGCTACTATTTATTTATTGAATTTGTTGTGGTACATATATACAAATAATTAGGAGCAACACCAAAGATGGTGCTACAAATTATGGATGTGAAGGGCCTCACCATTTCTCACATTAAGAGTCACCTTCAGGTAATAAAAGTTCTATGAAAATTTTAAATTCTGTTCTGTTTTTTTTCCCCACCGTTTCTGTTGCTTTAAGAAAATGTATTTTGATGATATGAACAGATGTACAGAAGCATGAAACATGAACAGATGCAAGGTATCCCTATTTACTTTTTTTTTAATCAAATTCCATTTCTTCTAGTTATATGTATATGATTTTGTATGTACTAGTTATATATAATTAAAGGAGCGAGTTCAGGTGCATAATTTAACTTCACGATTTTTTTTTTCAACCGCTTGAAACTTGATTTTATTATCTAAGAAGATGATAAAGTAGAAAGTAAATAAGTAGTGAGTGGTGATGCAATCAAGAAAAAATATTATTTGAAGTTCCATTTGAGGAATTTTTTTATGTTTAATTTTACCCTTTTTGAGTTTTGCCTGACTCCATATCACCTTTAGGTTTACTAAAATTGAAAAGGGACTTAGAACTACTTGTACTAGGGCTAGATCTATTGCTAGGGAGACCAAAATTGTGAATTCACTTGATTTAATTTTGTCACACATAAGTATGTAACGCCATTGAGTTAATTAATTACGTCTACCACCAACTCATTTGACCTTTTTTTGTTATTAATTAACTGAAGCAGAAGCTGCAAATGGGAGAAAGAGGAACAGAATTGATGGTTCAGATCAAATGAATTTTCCACAGGGAAACCTTCTTCATCGTTACTATCAAATCAATGGCAAAACCATGATTGATGGCCATCTTAATTCGACTGTAACAACTAACTATTTGGACAAAATTGCTTCCAGCCCTACTGTTTTTCCTCCTCTATGGTTCGCCTCATTTCTCAACTCTCTTTCTTTTTCTCCATTTTCCTTTTAAAAAAAAATTGTAATTTTTGAGTGTGAACGCTCTTTACACAATCAATGTAATAACCTGAAAAATAAGACAGATAACTCCGGAACTAGTATTAAATTACAATGATGATATATGAAATTATATGTTTACCCCTCCCAGGAAACCTATGCCAGAGAAGATGATGGGATTGGAAGGACGATGCTACATGTTTAGGGATTTCTTCAATGGAAGCATTACTATTCGAGTAATAAACGAAATCCTTAATTCTCTTTTTATTAATTAACTTTCTTTTAGCTTGACATAGTAAATTGGAAACAATTACGATATACTTATATAATAGAGAATTACGACTAACTAAGAATTTTATTTTTGTTTGGCAGGATGGGGATGATGGGAATAAAATAGTACGAGCATATGGTACTAACAATTTGACAAATAAGAGTGCAACTTCAATGATTGAAGAGGAAGACTACCATAGCACTATGTCCTTAGAGCTATCTCTCAGTTCAGATATCTCTCTTGACCTCACCCTTGGTTAAAATCCTTTGGTCTCTTCTATTTCCTCAAGGAAAAAAAAAAAACTCTTTTAGTTAATCCTTATTAAGTAGAGTATATGCTAATACAAGGAAGTAACCTTCTTGTTTCTGTTTAAACAAACCTAGCTAGCTAGGTTAATTAGAACTTTGTAACTTAATCAGTTTTATAATCCACCTTAGACTGGCAAAGGTGCAGTGATAGTTCATAATGTATAAGCCATAAGGGTTTAGTTTCAACTTTATAGAATATTGTTGAAATGTGTTAATCGTCTTATCTAAAAGTTTAAAAAGGTTAATAGTAAGCTAATTTTATGTTTTTAATTATATATTTACGACACCTCTCCTTCATGTGTGGGCTTGAATATTAATGTTTTTATTCACCAGTCAAGCATGTGAAAATTCTTTTTGATAATGAATAGTAATAGTAAGACTTAGACTTAATTAGGACCTCGTCCGTTCTGATTTATACCATGTTAATTAAAGTGTGTGACTATTTCGTTTAGAAATTTAAGTTACTAAATAGAGTACCAAAACAGTATGAAGTTGTTAACGTTAAAAATGATTAAGAACTTAATATTAAAGGAAAACAATTAATTATATTGAACCTTATAATTATGTATAATTTGATTTGTTTGATGTGTGTTAAGACTTAGGTTGATCATGTAGTCGAGAAGGTGTTAATTAAAGTATGTCTATGGAAAGAGATGTAGTTGGCTTCTTCTTTTTTTCCCCTCTCTAATACATGATTATGATACACACAATATGTATGAGCTGGTGATATTTCTACCTTTCAAATTCTTCATTATTGTACCAATTTTTAAACACTTATATAACTTGAGCTGCAAATCCAAATATTCTCACACTCAAAACATCATCCAATATCAACTCTTTTCTTCTACCAGTCAAAATGGCAACCACGATTCTCGTTGTTATTCTTATTATCACCAGTGTTCTTGCTTACCCTACAAACGCGAGGAGCCTAATTGCAACGAAGGTAAAAGCAAAAGCATCAGCAGATGAACAGAATGAATATTTCCAGCACCCTTTTTTGCCCTTTTTTGGCGGTTTTGGTGGTGCTAGAGGTGCAATTAGACCTCCATTTGGTTTAGGAGCCGGCATTGGTGGATTTGGTGGTAGTATTGGAGGTGCTTTTGGAAGTGGTTTTGGTCCTTTCACCGGAAATGGTGGAACAAGTAGTGCTGGAGCTGGAAGTGGAAGTGGTTCTGGTATTAATGAAGGCTTTGGAGATAATGGTGGCAATAATCCTAATGATAAAATTGAAGGTGAACTTGATGCAGGTGACCTAGGTGAGAGAGGTGATGCAACAATTAAAAATGATATGCACCACCATTGAACTTAAACTCACTAATTATTAATAAAAGATCGCTAAACTACACCATCTAATAGTATAAATTCGTTCAAAGAAAATATATTATATATGTTTAGTTCTCTGAACTAGAACAAATAATAGTAGTGACTTCAAATTGCACCTAGGAGAATAATTTACGCTCTTTTCCCTCAGTATTTTATGTTATTCGAATGCTAGCTATAACAAGAAATTTCATAAGTGAGATATTCTTGATTGTTCGATTAATGAAATTATGCGTTTTAATTTCCTGTTTGTTTGTTGTTTTTTTCCTCGTCCTTTTTGAATGGGATTGAGGTAGATATAAAATTTCTCTAGTTCTAAAATATATATGAAACATCTTACACAAGTGTCTCAAATCTCAGTAGAAACTTGAGGAAATAGAAAGGAACCATTTCCAAAGGCTACACAGGCTTTTGTTAAGGTGAGTACAACGAAAACATTGACCCTCCAAAGTCTAAATTCCAACATCAAAACTAACTTTGGTAGATTCATGTTCCAAATGAGCTAACAAATGGGCCTTGCGTTCCCAAATGGGCTGATAACACATTTGAAAATGAGACACAACACCAATGGATGAGGTTGCGTTTTTCTTAAATAGAGGTCTCGAGTTTGAGCTTTGAGTATGAAAAAATTCTTGGTAGAGAGTGCTTTCTCCAAATGGAGACAATGCAGGTACCAAAAAAAACAAAAAGAGACACAATCCCCTCACATGTACTATCGTGGAAATGAGTCAATTTAGATCCTAGAAAAGTACGAGTTCACAAACATTTTTCTGTATATTTTTGTAGACTTTTTATCTTAAAAATATTTTTTTTCTTGACAAATAACATAAAATTAAAATTAAATTTGTGAAAGGCTACAAAATCAATCAATTAACCGATTTTGATGAAAGAATTTCTCTCGTGAATCTCCCACATTTCCAAAAACTCAAGGAAAATTAGTCCTGACTAGTATATTCTCAAGAATTTATTCACACGTAATTTGACCGATTTATACAAGTCGGGGACCATTTTTACAAGAATGGTACTCAAGAAATAAAAAATAAAAAATATAAAGAGGGTTCTAGTAATTCGAAAAAGAAGTTAAAAACAATAACATTGGTAGAGATTTGACTTAATCAATTCTAATGTAAATATATATTGTCTAATTAAGATAAAAAAAATATTAAGCTATAATCACTATTAATCGTTTTTTTAGATTGTACATATGGATAACTATTCCTATAACCTATACATAAGCCGGTCTTATCACGGAGATATTCCTTGATTAAAGTACTAATTTACTATTAATCCACAACAAATTATCTATTTTTCCCCAAGAAACAATGATTAAGAAAAACAAAATGGTCCATTTGTTTATTATTTGAACGCCGTTCTACAGCCAAACATGTTTGGGCGTATTACGTACCCTTTTGTTATCAATTCAGTTAGCTTCTATACAGTAACAAAAATAATGTAAAAGAAATTCTTTAATACCATCAAAAGTTAAACTATATATAATCGTAAAAGTTAACTATATATTATCGTTCATAATAATAATAAATGATAATATTAGTTACGAAAAAAATAACTCACATCATCTGCTATAATATGTTACTATATCAATAGTGGTTAAAGAAATTAAAACTACACTATCGATATCTAAAGATGAAATTCTTTGTTTTTTCATTCTGGTACATATATATGCCATTTATTATAAATTTCCTAATGTATACTATAATTTTGAGCTAATTAAGCACAGATTAATTAAAGACAACTACACCGGACAGCTAGGACTAATGCTTTGTTTCTGTTAATTTAAGTTTATACTATGGTACGTAATTAGACACTTGGAATATCAAATGCATATTTGGTTGGGGGAAAACATCTAGAATATCCAACTAGGAAATTTTTAAAAGGAATTGAAGAGGGCACTATATAAATTTAAAACTTAAAACTGAAGTTGAAGACATATCTATATATATATAGTGGGAGTAGTTTGTACAATTGTATTCCATTTAGAAGATTTAAGAAGAAGCTTGAATATTTGGTGCATGGAAAAAGACAAAGTAAAGAATTCTCAAATCTCAAAATTAAATGTGCAAGAAAATGATGAACATGAAAATGGAATTATATTATGTTTACTTTCCCTACATTGCTTTATCATATTCTATCTTTATGAGTTCATGATGGAAAAAGAAGATGCACAACATAGACACTCCATTTGGGATGTTTTTTTTTTGGTTATTCTTAACAAATCAAATATTCCTATTTTATATTACAAATAAGCAAATTCAAAAGAATTTGGAGGTTCTAAGTTCCAAAAGTAAAATGGAATATATTGATCACTAATCACGCATGAGTAAAAAGTTAAACGAATTTTACCTGACCAACTAATGGATGCATACTTTGTCCTAACCATGATTCTTAAGATATAAACTTCATTAAACTACTTTCATAGTAATTACTACTTGATATAATTTGACGTGAACACTCAATAGGGAGAAGTATTATTTACTAACTACATATTGTAGCAAGTGATCTATGTAGGGTAAAATTCTGACTTTAGTAGTTTGTCGTGCTGAATAAATGATGATTCGTGAAGATTGAAGATAGAACAAACATTACGCAATAAAGGTGATATCGACTTTGACATATGAGTTTGTCAGGTGTCATCATACACGTTCTTAGAGTGTTCGGGTTTGCCAGAGGCAGATCTAGGAAGGACTAAACAGTGTTACATGACACGGCTTCATTGGACTATATATATATCAAAATTAGGAGAATTTAAAGGAGATAATTTGTACTGTACAAGCGAAATTATTAAGTCAAATCGAATCGACGAATCAAGTCAAATAAAAAAATTGATTTATGGTTTGATTTGGTGTTGGAAAAAAAAATCGATCACTCTTGATTTGGTTTGGTATTAAAAAAAATAATCAAACCAATCCTAAACCAAACTGACGTAATATATTTATAATTTTTATTATTTAGATATATCATTTTAAATTTGGACTTGTCATTTTTTAAAAATATTTTATTTTGTATTTAGTTTGATTGCAACATTTAATCTTATAAATATAACATACATAAAGTATTTTAATTTGTATTCATGTGAATTTTAAAATTTTTGTGAAGATTTCTAATCATTTAGCTTTTTAAGTTCTAACATATCACACATAAGTAAATATATATATATATATTTGATCTCTTTTTTAATCAGTACATATAACATAATTATAAGAAAATCGAAAAAATTGAAAAACCAAAAGAAGCGACTAAAATTAAAATTTAAAAAACCGACTTTATATAGATTTGATTTGATTTATAGATTTAATAAGTCGACATAATTAAATTAATTATTTTTTAATAAAAAAACCAAATTAAGCCGATCTATATACACCACAAACTTCCTCTATTTGTTTTCCGAAAGATGAAGCATGATGGAAGTGGTATACTATTTTCATTTGGGAAGTATCTGATATGCCATGTCCGATATATATAACTTAAATATTTTTTATTGTAATTGGATTCTGATTGAAATAGAATGCCTAGTTGGATGAAATTAGTCGAAAATGTATCCCCTCATTGACCAAAAATTAAGTTAGAAGTATAAACTTTATATAAAGTGGTCCTTGGGAATTTGGGATCAAAAGCTGGAATATAAGTAAACGAAAGGAATGTTGACTTTCTGATAATGTTTGGACCATGAGTGACAATATGGGTGCCATTATATATCAGCTCCATTTTTGTTCCTTGCCACAAGTACACTTCAAGTATCCAATGGAATGCCACTATACATATAATATCACCAAATTATTTCTTCCTACTTCTTTCTTTATTCATATCGTTTTGCCAATTATTTATTTCCAATCATAAATCCTACACTCACATGGGCTGCGCAAACAAACAATATCTCAAAATTAAAAAAATAAATAAATTATATCTCAATTCTTAATTAGATATCTCAACTTTGGCAATCAAAAAAAATCTTAATAGAAAGCGCTTCTTCTTTTAATGAGTCTTACGCAGAGAGAATCGTCTAGTCCTATAATTAGTATCTTACATAAAAATATAAAAGAAATTCTTCTGCTTGCTCTTACTCTTTTTCCATGCCAATAGAAATACAATCTTTCTAACTCCATAATATTTATTTGGTTATTAATAGAAAATGGTACGTAGAGCTATAAATAAAACAAGAATGACACCTAGAAATCATGATCAAAACGAATCCAAAATCTTTGTTAAGAATCACCTTAATTTAGTGAAGATATAAGCACCAACTCCACTATTTCATTGTCAATTATCATAATGTACGACATCAACATGTGTAAGCCATAGGTTTAATCACATGTAGTCCTATTGTCTTTACTATGTTTAAAAATTCCATTAATATCTAATTGGTTCGCAACTTTTGAGATTTCTCTTGTCGTTAGAAATAATTGGAATTAGAGCGAACCATGATCCTTTGGTTAGAGGAATATCTAGTTCAGACAACTCATATTCCATACTAGTTTTGTATTTGGTAATATATGTGTTTACATGAACTCAATAACTTTTATCAAACTTTATGTATAATTCTGTTTCAATTTGTTTCTCCTAATTTCTTTGTAGTTCATTTTAAAAGAATGTCTTTTTTTTTGCAGCTCTTTGATTCTAATTTTTCACGTAATATATTTAAGAACATAAAAAATAAAAAATATTTTGATATATTCTACGTATTTTTAATTTAAGACCGACTACAAAATTCATATAAAAAAACAAATTACTTTCTTAGAGTATATTATTAAAAAGCTCACTAAATATTTGACGGTAAAACTAATTATATTATTTAAAATTGCTATAGAAACATGTTACTTCCAATTGTGAATTCGCCTCGGATACTAATAATATTTTGTACCAAATAAATATCGATAATTTTAAGTTCCTGGTAATAATTTAGTAGCCTGTCAATTCATTGTTGACCTTTTTCCTTTTTAAAATTTCAAGACATGCATCTTTCAACTTACCATAATTTGAGATATGTTCAAATGATTGCATGAATAATATGGCTATAAATAGAGGAGTCATTTGCACAAAGAAGAAACCAAGAAGTGGAAGCTCAAAAGTTGGTCACTAGACTCACTACTCATCAGTACTGAGCTTACACTAACTGTTACTTGAAGAGTCATGGCTATTTCTAGTCGTTCTTTGTGTGTGGCTCTTCTTGTACTATGCATTGTTATGGCGTGTATGGAGGAGGGACACGGGGAGGATGGAGATGATTATTGCAACTATGGTGGATGGCGTGGATGCAAAAGTTTTTATAATCGTGTAGGAGGAGGAGGTGGTGGGGGCGGTGGTGGTGGAGGAGGAAGTGGTAATGGAGGTTCGGGACATGGAGAGGGTCATGGTGCAGGGGCAGGTGTTGGTGTGGGAGGTGGTGGAGGTGGAGGAGGCCGTGGTGGTGGTGGGGGGGATGGAACTAGTGGTTCTGGTCATGGTGAAGGATTTGGAGCTGGGGTTGGTACAGAAGGTGGTGGAGGTGGTGGAGGGTCTGGTGGGGGAGGTGGTACTGGCGTAGATAGAGGGTATGGTCATGGTAGTGGTTTTGGAGCAGGTGTAGGTTTTGGAACTTTTGGTGGACGTAAAGGTGGTGGTGGTTTTGCAGGGGGAGGTGGAGGAGGTGGTGGTGAAGGTGGTTCTGCAGGAGGATCAGGTCATGGTAGCGGCTTTGGTGCTGGAGTTGGTGGGGCAGGTGGAGGTGGTGGAGGAGGAGGAGGTGGTGGTGGAGGAACCAACGGTGGATATGGTCGTGGAAGTGGTTTCGGGATGGGTGTAGGTTTTGGTGGAAATGGTGGTGGTGGTGATGGTGGAGGAGGGGGAGGTGGGGGCAGCAATGGCGCTGGTGGAGGTTCTGGAGCAGGTGGTGGCGCTGCTGGTAGTGGTGGAGGAGGAGGTAGAAATACTAATGATGAGAGTGGTGGTGGTTCTGGTTATGGTGAAGGAGAAGGCAGTGGATATGGTGGCAATTATAGCAATGATAATGGTGGCATTGGAATGGGATTTGGTATGGGTATGGGATTTGGCTTTGGCATAGGCACAGGTACTGTAAGTGGAAATTCTAGTCCAATTGATGAAGCTAGCAAGAATGGTGACAAACAACCCTAAAGTCTCTCACTGCCTACTTTGCTCAAAAGCTAAATTGTCAACCAATCATTTGCCATGCAAATTGTATTTGTTTTTTATTTCCTGCTCTACTATTATTATAGACAATAATTCGGATAAGGTCACTGAAAAAGAGATATTCATGAGTGACAATTACAACTGTATTGTACAATGCCACAATGAGCAAAAGTTATATATATATATATATTTGTATTCTTTGTTTGCATATTCATTTCAATTAAAGGAACTTTTACCATTTTTCTTCTTTTGTTTTTCCTATTTTGGTTGTATGATTGAACCAAAGTAGTTAGGGAGTACTTGATTTAATTTTTTATGACTGATGATTTCAAGGAGTTTTGCCCTGTTGAATAGCCTATTGATCAACATCAGAATTCAGATATATGGTTTTTGATCTTATATATATGCTCTGTCACTGTGAAAGTATAGCAATATGTTCAGCAAAAGTTCACAGTGAGCAGTGTTCAAAGCAGCACAGACTAGCTTCACTCAATATATTCTTTGCTCTCTGAAGATTTAGTGGAAGTTTGCATGTCGAACATACATTGATGTAGCAGAATATTAATGTTAACAGAGAATGGACAAAGGAAAGAAATGTGTACATATCTTGTTGAACTATGTTTCATATTTGTGAAGTCTGAATTCTGGATCTACTGCTTCATCCTCTAGGCCACTGTGGACTCACAACCTAAAAAAGATTTAAGGAGAAAATATACTCGGTGAATAAGAAAGAACATGTTACCAACAACACCAAGTTTTGTTTTTTTTGGCCTACTGAAAACCATAAATTTTGAAACCAAAAGTTCCTTGTATGTAGTAAAAATTATCTATAGTTTCTTTGTTAACATACCTTTTATGAACATCTTATAGAAGGATAAATCCAGGAATAATCACCATCTGTAGATTAGTAGTCCAACAGTTGAGATATCATTTACATCCTCATTAGACTTCCTCTGATGTTGAAGGAATTGTTTCTTATGCAAATACTAATTGTCATTATTATAACTAGTATTTTTTTTAACAACCGTGGTATCCAGATCAGTTTCCGTGCACTTTGACTAATTATACATGGTAATTGCTACCTCTCAACAACACAAGTACCGGATAACTCTATCCACCAAAGATGGATGCATAATTATCTTTAAGTTAATAAGTAAAGTAATTATCAAATCATAAAACAAGAGATGATCTTTATAGTGTCCTGGTTTAGTTTTGCTTTGAGGCAAAAACCAGATTTGAACCATGAACACTAGGAGACACAGTTGTGCCATGCTTTAGAGTTTAAACATAGTGGATTTTGAGTTGAGATCTGATTCTATCTACATTTGTTTATGCATGCCTAACCACTGAGCCCGATCAGACCAGAAAATCGAATTATGAACCTTGCATTACATATTTCTGCTAATGTTGTTCTGGAAAGAGTATTAGAAGTAGAAAGCTGTCGATTGAACTCACCTCTAGAGTGGTAAAAACTAATCTCATCCGGCTAGCAACAACTGATGGCTCTTCAGCATGACCAGCAACTGCCATCTGCTCTAGTTGGAGAGTCTTCACTGGGAGCCTTCAGGAGCAGAGCAGAGAATGTTAATTACACAAATCAATACCAAAAAATGAACTTCCAATAAATTCATCAAAAGAAAAACGTTGATGACAGGTTTTCCTCTTAACGACAAAATATCTAATTGAGGATGGTATGCCCTCCGGCTACCTTACCATGCCATTCCTCTCACAAAGTATGCATTTGCTATGATTGCACAGAAGCCCTTCCACTGGACTATCATTTCATCAGAAACTGGGGATGTGGATGACCATCGAACTATAGTTGGTTGAGGTGTACATAGGATGGTGATGAATATAATGCTCAACCACATAATACACTCATCAACCTGCAACATAACCAGATGTCGTCATTAAATAACTGTCATCACAGATCTTTAGTTGCCATTGTGATTCTCATGATTATAGCAAAACTTGCAACGGATACATGTAATCAACTGGTTTATAGATCTTATATCCTTTTTAAAATGATGAAACTCGTACATCTGGAGAAAATTTTTAACACCTATCTAACCATTCTAGCAACAGATCATTATACAGTAGCATGGACAAAATTTAACAATTTATTAGCACCTAGTTCTTTTCCAGACACCTTTTCTCATCCCAAAATTAAGGAGGAATCCCTGAAAGACTCTGCCAATGTTTTCAGAATGAAAGTCGATATCAAGAGTTCCTAAAGAAACTTCTCAACACAACAAATATTGCTTCTAATCAAAATCCTCAACTCCTGATAAACTAGTCTATCTGAAACCAAACAGCAGCAGATTATTTTATTTCAACTTATGCTAGTGTTACACTGTTACTACTTTAAGAAAAGAGGCAGTCTAGCAATAATCTTTGAGATACTCCACCTCGGTGCCGGTCAATGGGAAGAAAGTCAATGATTTGGCAACTTAACGGTAAACAAATGGCGAAAAATCTTCATTCAACTTCCTCAGTATTATATAATGGACTATGTACATACTGTATAATCCTAGATACAGAAACAGTAGCATCCACAGGGTTCCACAAAGCTGCCAATCATATTCAATTATTTTGTATCCATACATATCCCTGATTGTGCAATGCGAAGTGACTCACCTCCACAGATAAAATCTTGGATTTCAGGCTGGTACTTCCTCCATATGTTTCCATGGCTTCAATTTCAACACCTGATTCCTTCAAAGAAAACAGTTCTTTCCTCAATCCTTCATCAGTACATCCCAAAGCATATGCATTCACACCAGCACTGATGAACTCCTGAAAGATCAGAATCATAACAATGCACAAAGAGAGCAATAAACAGAAGTTACAGAGAAAGGAAGAAATAACTGAGAATACTTTTAAGTTGTCACCTCCTCCGCGCTCAAGAAAATTCTTGTATCGCCTGAACAGACTGATGGCTATATTTCGGGAGGAGCGATACTCATTTTCAGGTGAAGTAGTATCTTGTGACCGGCACTGAAGAAACCATGAAACAAGAGCTACATAAGGATATGTTAAATGTCAAGAGAGTTAAAATGTTCGAATAAGTGCTTACCAGCAATCTATATGAAGCGGATTGCTGAGAGAGTTTATAAGTTTTCAGTTGACTTGGCCAATTCCAAGAAAAAGAACAACTGCTGACTCCTTTAGCAGGAGAACTCACAAGGGTAGCAGAACTAAGATTACTAATTGAAGGATTGAAATTTTTACTCTTGCAAGGAATGACAATGACTTCATGCAGCACACTAGTATCCAGAAATGACTGACAGCTGCTAATGGCTTGTCGATTTTGAAGCCCTAACATTGTTGAACCATGATACACTCACCTTGAAGCAACAACAAAAGATAAAAGAACAAAATTCAGAATAGTTTAGTGTTGCAAAGGATGACTATCTAGTTTCTAAGAACTTTAAAAACCACTCTATGTTTCCTTGAGTAAGTGAAACAGGGAAACCAAAACGAATTCAAATGTTATCCCTTTCGTGACTTCAATTTTATCTGTTTCTTCTAGACAGTACGACATTAAATGACTTGACTTTCACACCCATATTTCTCCCAAATCAACACCTTAACACTATTGATTAGTAACTAAAAATGCACAATCTATGCAAATTGACACTATGAACTAGTTCATTTACATTATGATCATATCTATTACTATCTGCTTTCAGCTTTACTGGATAATCCAACAAGAAGGGTTCTGTCTACTCGTCTACAACTCTAAACACAAGACAGAAAGGTACCAGCATGAACTACTACAACAACTACACCTTAAGCTTAAACTAAGTTGGCATCCGCTATAAGGATTCTCGCAATTCATTCTAACACTGAAAAATTGTTAGTCCAAGAATGAAGTTGCGGGTTATGTGAAACTTATGAAGTAATAGCAAATTTTAAGATATTGATTAATACTACAAACTTAAAAGACCACACCAACAAAGAACTTGAAGGGGAAGATGAGACACAGTTCGCAAACTAGGTTTTCAAAATTAAGATTCAATCAATTCCAATTTTCAAATATCATTTTCCAATTTGAAAACAAAAACTACATTTTTTTAGAAAAGAATAAACCTTTGACAGTTCTGAAAGCTTAAACTAACCTTATCAGCGATTTCATCCGCACAGGAAGAGATATGTAACGAGGAAGATGAGAATTCAGTTTAACAACAACTGAAATAGAAAGAAAAATGAAGAAAATTACTTGGATTTTGTGAAGATATAAGCTGTTGGAACTATGAATGGTTCTAAGTTTTCTTCATCTGAATTCCTTTTATTTTCCACCAGAAATTCCAATTGCTTCTTAGTGGCTGCCGATTTCTTTTTTTTACGTTGACCTTTCTTTGTCGCTACACCTGATTTTCATTTTGTACCTTTTTGCTAGGTAAATTTAATTTCCAAAAGACTAATTACTTATATATAGACCAATTAGTTCTCGATACTAAAATTAGAAATACAGCCCAATTTGAGAAAGAGTGACTATGACTATTGAGATGGTTTCTGTCCAAAATTTCTGCATGAATAATTTGTCTGCCTGAAATCATAGATATTTGAGGGGCCACTTTGGCAAAAACCCCACCACCACCACACACTTCCCAAAACCAACGAGCACCTTCTAAAGAAAAACACTAATTCAAAGTGAGTTATATAGATATTAAATATCGAAGCTAATTAATATTATATTTATTAGTTAGTTAGAAGATAAATTATTTATATATATTAAATTAATATGATATTTGATTTGCAATTTATAAATTCGTATAATTGATACATGTATAAGTTATTAAGCATTGTATTTTATGCATGATAGAAGACGAAATAACTAATATTATATGAACAATTAAGCCCTAAATAACTAAACTACATGAAAGTAATGCATACACTCATAATTAATATTTGCATTACTCATATTTGTGTAAGTCTAACCAATAATACTTTAACTTCACGAGTGTTTATATCAAATCAGTAAATGCATGACATGTATTTGATAAGTGTTATAAATGTTTCATCATTTTAAAACCCAACAATAAGCTAGCGTTTGACATAGATTTTCAAATATTTTTGGCAAATATTATTTGGGTGAAATTTCACCATGTGTTTGGCCATAGTATTTGGAAAATATATTTCACCTTTTTAAAAAATATGATTTATACCCATAAGTTTTAAAAACTATCAAAACTAACCATATGTTTGTATTACATGGCAAATGACTTTGTTATCCTTGTTGACACCAAATTTTAATCCTCCCTGAGAAGAATTAATTTCCGAGCTTCTTAATTTCAAACGATTTGAAATAATTAATTTGATCAAAATTTCAAATATTTTTCAAGTTATTCTTAGGTAATTTTAGTCATTTTATGATTTTTAAATAATAAATATGTTTTTATATAATTAGTATATTTTATAAATATTCGAAGATCGCGTCAAAAAAAAAAATTTACTTTTACAGAGATATTTTGTTAATTAGTTTAGTTTAAATTATAGTTAATATTCTTAAATTAATTAGTTTGATTAAGTTAATTATTTTATTTTGTCAAGATTAAGAAGCCCGTTAATTAATTAATATTAATTTATCTTATTTCAGTTTTAGCGAATTTATTAATTAAATTCAAAATGGCTATTTTCTTAATTCAATTGGCTATAATCTAGATCCATGTAGTCATTCCTAATCTAACCCTTTTACCCCACTTAAATCCAGCAACCCAAATTTTGGCCCATACGTTCATCAATAACCCGGCCCAACTCTCTAATTCTCATACCACCCATCAGCTACATACAACAGAAATCGACCCGACCCCATATCTTTTCTTCCGAGACGCGACAAGAAACCCAGAAGCGTACAACAGCTGTACGCAGCAGTCCAACACGCCAACAACCGCTTCCCAAAGCGACAACAGCGATGAAAGCAGAGCAGCACACGACGTGAGAGACGGCAACAACACGGCAGCTCCCAAACGGCGTGAAAACACGGAACAGTACACGGAAAAGCAGCCACGGAGGGCAGTACGCTGCCTCTTGTTGTTTTCTTCCGCCCTTCCCTTTCAATTAGCAGCAAGAGCAGTCTGCGTTGTCGTCCTCCCTAGTGTGAGATTAAGCCGCGTGGCATGGAGAGGATGATAGGATCAATCCGGAGCGTCGAGCCGCCCTTTCCTCTTGCGGAATGCGATTGAATCTTGAGAAAAAGGATGTTTCCCTTTAATGGTGAAATTTTTTTTTTAGATTTTGAAATTTGAAATGGTCCCTCTCCTATTGTTTTTTCACCCTTTCCCCCTTTTTTCGAACCCTAGTTTCCCCTATAAATACCCTGTTCCTTCATTGATTTGGGGGGGGATTTCTTCGAACAAAATTTTGTACTTAGGAAGTTTTACACGTTTTTTTCTTTTTAATTCGAAGAAGCGAACAGGTTCAAAGTTAGCTAGAAGTTTTTTTGTTTGCTGCTTGAGCTTCAAATTCGTGTGGTGGAAGAGCTTGTTCTACTCGTTGCTGTCCAGTTCGCCGCACTTAGAAAGGTAAACCTCAGTTCTACTCGTATCATTTGTATCTTAAGGTGTAGGTTGTTCACTGCTTGAAGGCTGTAAGGTATGTAAATGCTGAAATAATTTTGATTTGCTCTTAGTTCAAAATCAGTGGTGTTTCTTTGTTTTGTGCATTTAAATTTTCTGGCTCGTTTGGTTAGAAGTCTTGCTGACTCTATGTAGTTCTGAGTTGTTCTTCTCTATATTTTCTTATTATTTCACTGATAATCTTGTTGGTTGGCTGTAGGTTAGTGTGATTGCGAATTTTCTGATCTAGAATGTTGTTTTCTATTATGTAAGGGTTCGGTAAATATAGCTTGTACATGACAAATTAGTCGAGTTTCATATTTCGTTTGAGTGGAAGTTTCTCCATGATACAGTGATGTCCTTTTCTTGTATATGCTTATTAAGCGTGAGTTGTTTCTTTTCTTCTCTTCTGATGGTTTCTTTTAATTGAATCTCATTTCTGAAAGACTATAGTCTTAAGGTTTAATCTCTAATCTATTTTGTTCATCTTTTAAATACACGCCTTAGTATGTGAAAAATTGTGCTTAAGTTATTTGTATGTTCTGTCGCCTACGCTTATCCTATTTCTTTATTTTAAGCATTCTCTTAGTCACGTATGAAATTGTTGCAAAGTAGTAGAATTGTTTAGTTAATTGGGTCTATTACTTTGCTCATATACATAATGCTCAAGTATAGTCTATTTTATACTTGGGTTTATTATTTCCTTTTGCTTAGTTTCATATTGCCTTTTCTTTATTTTATTTTTTTTGCTTAATGACATCGACTTCAATAATCAGTTCCATTTTTTTTATTGATAATTGTTTCCTCATTACTTTCTTTGTCTAAGTAGTTATGCCTAAGTCCTCTCCATTTGATCACTATTAGTTTTAAGGTTTATTTGTCGTCACCTCGTAGTATTTTGTTCTTATCATGTGAGTTTTGTTTCATCTTAAGTGATTTGTCTCTAAGTGTTGTGCGCAATCCTTTGGTTATCTCTTCATTATATTGGCATAGCGAACTAATTACATGTGTTTTCACCTTGTTTCAATTTTATATGCCTTAGTTATATTATAGAGTTTTGAAGTATGCTTCATTTCTAATTTTCATTTTGTTTTATTCTTTTCTATGCATGAATGCCTCTTTTCAAGTCTTTGAAGGCTCCCTCTCCTTGCATTTCGCGGATTGGGCCTTACATGCCCAATTCTATATTTTCTATCGAGTCCAAAATAGCCGACGAACAGGTTACAGGAAGTTGAATTTCCGATATCTAAAAGCCCGAAAAGGGACTGATATACCTGTTGCATACACCGATTACATAGTCGGAAAATACAAAATACAGGGTCAAATACGAAAAAGCAGATGAAAAATACAGAAAACACAATCCGAACAAAAAATAGGTCTGGAAGTCCGAGAATTGGCGGTATACCTGGTGTATACTTCAAATATACACTCGGCGTATATCATGATCAATGAAGAGGGAAAAAGGGCCAAAAGCCCAATGATTTATTATTCGGAAAAGGGCCAAAAATACCCCTGTATTATTCGAAAAGGTTTAAAAATACCCCTCATCCACCTATTGGGTTAAAAATACCCCTCTGTCAATCTTTTTGGTCCACTATTACCCTTTATACTAACAATCTTATATTTTTTAATTATTATTATTATTAATTATTACGTGGCGTCTTTCTATTGGTTAAAATAAATTTCAACCCACCAAACTTTCTCCTACCCACACGTGTCATGATCTCAATGGTCTAATTTAAATTTGGATAGACCATTAAGATCATGACACGTGTCCCTCCGTTTAAATTAAGGGTATATACATACCAAAATATTGACGGTAAGGATATACACAACTCGAAAGTATAACAGAGGGCATAGACGTACCATTTATCAAAATTCGAGGGTATATTTGTCCTTTTTCCCTTTATTTATTCTATATAAATGTGAATAACTTTTTACCCATAAATTTCAAACTTGAGGAATCAACTTTAAAACTATTTTATCTTAAGTTAAAAGAGAGAAGTGAAATCTAACCATTTGATTAACAATGTCGATGGCGTCACCAAGATTAGAAGCTTGGAAACCAGTGGAAACCATGTATTTGATAAGCTCAGAATAGTTAACGCCTTTACTGAAGTCGTAGCCCACTATTTTAGTGCAAGAACCTTCTAGATCTTCCGAAGATTCTTTCAGAACTGCCGATCTTACCGATTCCATCATGTTGCCGTTCATTATTGCTAGATTATGCAAATGAGTTTCTAAGGTTCACTAGGAGTTTTATTTTATGTTATGTTATAAATCGAGATCCAAATGGGGAGTTTAAATCTGAGTACATAATAGCTGGCACTACGCAGCATTATAAATTACCACTACTAAAAAATTGTCAAAAAAAGACGGCAAAAAGTGACGGACTGCGTCGCTTTTTTGGTCAAAATCGACGGAAAAGCGACGCAGTCACTTCCATCGCTTTTTAGCTCGATGCTTTTTAAAAAGCGACGGACGACGTCGCAAAAAGAGACGGGCTGCGTCGCCTTTTGCCTTTTTTTTTGAACTTTTTTCATTTTTTTTTATTTCTAAAATGCGACGTTGTCCGTCGCTTTTCTAGAAAATTTATTTTTGAAAGTCCCATAAAAGCGACGGACAGAACCACGCTGTCCGTCGCTTTTCTGGGATTTTTTAAAAAATAAAACCCAGAAAAGCGACGGACAAAACCACGTTGTCCGTTGCTTTTCTGGGATTTTTTAAAAAATAAAATCCTGAAAAGCGATGGACAAAACCACGTTGTCCGTCGCTTTTCTGGGATTTTTAAAAAAAAATAAAATTCCAGAAAAGCGATGGAAAAAACCACGCAGTCCGTCGCTTTTTCTGCAATATTTTTGCCAGCCCAAACTGGCACTTTCTGCTGCACACCTGCAAATACAATTCAATTCAATTCTACACTATTCAGCCCAATCAAGTACACAATTATAAACAATCTAAACAAAACATAAAATAACATTCAAAAGTATCTAAATCATAAATTAAAGAATTATAAAGTCTTTCAAAATTCGTTTCAAAATGTTAATAAATGTCCAGAGATCTAAACTAGGGAGTGAGATCTACATAATCATCCTCATCACTCTCGTCGTCGGTGTCATCGGGAGCCGAAGTAGTAGGTCGGCGAGCGACGTTCATCACTTGTTCTTTGATTTGCTGAACAGTCTCATTCATGTTTTCTTGTTCAGCTACTTTTCTCCGCTCCGACTCTGCTAGTGCCGCTGTAAGTTTAGCTATTTGATTCGACATAACAGCAATTTGAACACCGTCAAGTGCCTCGGCTTGACGTGACGATCCAATACCTTCTAAGCCTGACTGGAGTCGTCTAACATCATTTCGAGAGCCTAGACCATAGCATATACCCTTGTGTGTCCCCCCTACCACTTTTTCTTTCCAAATCTGGGTGGACAGTTCATGTGTCAATTTGACCGAACTATCTAGATTCTCAGCGACGTACTGATGAAAGTCATTCTGCATATTAAATATAAAAATTAACATCAATATATATACATATCATATATTCAATAAAATTTCTAACACCGTCAATAAAATCAGGTTTCAAACCAACACCAGTTTCATAATGCATAATATACATCTACAAACGATGATCCATCTACAAAAATATAGATATTCAATTATATTATAAATAATTATTTATTTTAACTTATTTAAACAATATAACAACTTTAACTAGTTTAGTTTTGACTTAATACAACAACTAAATCCACCAACTAAACCACATTATTTATTTTAACAACTTAATAACTTTTTAACTTGAACTAGTTTAGTTTTGACTTAATTCCAACGACTAAATTCATCAACAAAACCACATTATTTATTTTAACTTATTTAAACAACTTAATAACTTTAACTCGTTTAGTTTTGACTTAATACAACAACTAAATCCACCAACTAAACCACATTATTTATTTTAACTTATTTAAACAACTTAACAACTTTAACTAGTTTAGTTTTGACTTAATACAACAACTAAATCCACCAACTAAACCACATTATTTATTTTAACTTATTCAAACAACTTAACAACTTTAACTAGTTTAGTTTTGACTTAATACAACAACTAAATCCACCAACTAAACCACATTATTTATTTTAACTTATTTAAACAACTTAACAACTTTAACTAGTTTAGTTTTGACTTAATACAACAACTAAATCCACCAACTAAACCACATTATTTATTTTAACTTATTTAAACAACTTAATAACTTTAACTAGTTTAGTTTTGACTTAATACAACAACTAAATCCACCAGCTAAACCACATTATTTATTTTAACTTATTTAAACAACTTAATAACTTTTTAACTTGAACTAGTTTAGTTTTGACTTGATTCCAACGACTAAATCCATCAACAAAACCACATTATTTATTTTAACCTATTTAAATAACTTAAAAACTTTTTAACTTGAACTAGTTTAGTGTTGGTACTTATGCTTAACAAATATATTATTCCTAAATTTAAAGCTAAGTGTCAACACTAGATGGACACAAATCGATCTTGCAAGAAAATCAATTTTGTCATCAATAGGATCAACTAGTGTTGGTACTTATGCTTAACAAACACATTATTCCTAAATTAAAGCTTAATATCAACACTAGATGGACACAAATCGATCTTACAAGAAAATCAATTTTGTCATCAATAGGATCAACTAGTGTTGGTACTTATGCTTAACAAACACATTATTCCTAAATTAAAGCTAAGTGTCAACACTAGATGGACACAAATCAATCTTACAAGAAAATGAATTTTGTCATCAATAGGATCAACTAGTGTTGCTATTTATGCTTAACAAACACATTATTCCTAAATTAAAGCTTACTATCAACACTAGATGAACACAAATCGATCTTACAAGAAAATCAATTTGTCATCAATAGGATCAACTAGTGTTGGTACTTATACTTAACAAACACATTATTCCTAAATTAAAGCTAAGTGTCAACACTAGATGGACACAAATCGATCTTGCAAGAAAATCAATTTTGTCATCAATAGGATCAACTAGTGTTGGTACTTATGCTTAACAAACACATTATTCTTAAATTAAAGCTTAATATCAACACTAGATGGATACAAATCGATCTTGCAAGAAAATCAATTTTGTCATCAATAGGATCAACTAGTGTTGATACTTATGCTTAACAAATATATTATTCGTAAAATTAAAGCTAAGTATTAATACTAGATGGACACAAACACATTATTGAAAACAATTGTACTTGAACTTAAGAAATTTAGAAGCACCAACCTTATCTCCAACTTTGATGAAAGAAGCAATATAGTCTTGTATAAACTTTTTTAGATGTTGAGCTTCCTCAGTTGCATAGCACAAAAAGTTCTTAAGTTAGTTAAATATAAACTTCAAATCCAAGAATATTAGTTATATATATATATTCAAGTTTTAATAAGTTCAAGTTTCAATTCAAGTTCATATCTAATTTCTAAACTTAATTAGTTATATATTCAAGCTAATTAGTTCCAACTTCAAGTTCATCTTCCTAATTAAGTTCAATTTGTAGTAAATTCAAGTTATAATTAATTATGAGTTCTAATTAGGTTGTAATTCAAATCCCTAAAATTTCACATTCAAACTAGCTAGCTCGTGTCCCAAATTCAAAGGATTAATTAGCCTAAAATATCAAATATAATTCAAACTATTAGTCCTAAATTCCAAATTCAAACTAGTCTTAAAATCACAAATTGAAATACTCCTAGAATTCAAAAACCAAACTATACTGCTAAAATCCCAAATTCAAACTATTAGTAGTCCTAAAATCTCAATAATAATTCAAACTAACTCAAATAATACCCAAATTCAAACAACTCCCCAAATATAATTCAAACTATTAGTCCTAAATTCCAAATTCAAACTAGTCTTAAAATCACAGATTGGAAGTACTCCTAGAATTCAAAAACCAAACTATAGTGCTAAAATCCCAAATTCAAACTATTAGTAGTCCTAAAATCTCAATAATAATTCAAACTAGTCCTAAAATCCCAAAATCTAACGAGTGCTAAAATTCTAAATTCAAACTAGCTAGCTATTCCTAATCCCAAATTCAAACTATTAGTCCTAAAATCTCAATAATAATTCAAACTAACTCAAATAATACCCAAATTCAAACAACTTCTTAAATACCCTAATTCAATCTAATTTTACAATTCCAAAATCAAACTAATTAACTCAAGAAATACCAAATTTCAAACAAATCCTAAGATACCCCAATTCAAACTAACCCTAACATTAAAATTTTCAATTCACAATCAACAAACACAAACTAACAATCAAATAATCCCTAATTCAAACTAACAATCAAAAACCCTAAACCATTCACTTACTAATTAACTAACAATCAATAAAAAGCTAATTCAATACACTAATTAACAAATTCAACACTCAAATTGAAAGAAAATAAAAATAATATTATGAAACCCTAACCTTGAATTAAAGGAGAAGGGCAGTGGTCGGGATGGAGGCGGCGCCGGTTGAGATGGAGGTGCCGGCGTGACCTCCTGCTGCTAGCTGGTGCGAGCTGCCTCTGCTGCTGTGCGCAACCTGCCGCTGCTGCTGCGATGGTGGCGTGGCGCCGTTCGGGGATGCTGGCGTGGCGCCTATCGGGGATGGGTGGGGTTGGGGCGCCGATGAGATGAGAGGAGTGAGACTTGTCACTTAGACCTAGAGTTTTAATTTTAATAAATTTAATTTATTTAGTTTGATTTAATTAGTTAAAATTACACACACACACACACACACATATATATATAATTTAACTACACATCATCAACAGAAGTTTAATTTAATAAATTTAATTTATCCATCAAGTTAATTTTATAATTTAATTTAATAAACTTAATTTATTAAATTAAACTTCTGTTGATGTGTAATTAAATTTATATATATATATATACACACACACACACACACACACATATACATCATAAATAGAAGTTTAATTTAATAAATTTAATTTATCCATCAAGTTAATTTTATAAATTAATTTAATAAATTTAATTTATTAAATTAAACTTCTGTTGATGTGTAGTTATATATATATATATGTGTATAACTACACATCAACAGAAATTTAATTTAATAAATTTAATTTATCAAGGTTTATATATATATATATATATTTAACTGCACATCAACAGAAGTTTAATTTAATAAATTTAATTTGTCGATCAAGTTATTTTTATAAATTTAAATTATATACCTTTTAATTATATAAATTTAATTTTATTGATCAACAAAAGTTTATCAATATCAAATTTAATATATAAATCTCCTTGAATTGATCATACGTATTTCTTTAATTGATAATGTATCTCATATCTGAACCACTAGTATATAAGACTTGATTTGTTAAACTATTCGAGGAGTATATAATTAATCAACGTATTTCATACTCGGATGAAGTATCCTTTACATGTCATCATAATTAGGAAGTGATCACTACACTTGACATCTATTCAAGATCGAACATATATAGTAATACTATCTTGCATTTCATACTCAAATGGATTATATGTTAGCTCTTCACCTCTACATCATGAGATGAGATTAAGTTCATGATTAGACGACGGACTAATAAAATTTGTACATTACTTTAGAAATATAAATATATATAATTTTCTCCTAATTCATATCAACGTAGTTTCATACTCTAAATATGGATTATAGATATTTTTTTATTTATTCCACAAATTCTAACATTTTATTTATAAAAGTAAACAAAATTGTTACACTTTTTGAACAATTAATCGTAGGTGTAAATGAAATTTTAGCATTATACACAATAGCAAAATTATGATTAATAGGAATTTTTAAAACAAACCGACCTCTGGATGTCGTTTTTATTAAAAGTAATTAGATTTAATAAAAAATACCGACCTCATGGTTGGTATCACATTAAATTTTAACATAAATAAAAAGCAATCATGTTAATTAAATAATATTGACATCGGGAGGTCGGTATTTTATATTAAATTATTTTTTAACTTATATAAAACCATCATTCGGAGGACGATTTATTTAAAGTTAATTGAAAATATTAATTTATTACATGCTATTTAATTTTACCGACATCCGGAAATCGGTATTATAATTTTTTTGTTTTTTATTTTACACAAAACCGTCCTCAGGAAGACGATTTAAATAAAATAAATCAAAATATTTCTCAAAGCGACGGACAGAGTCTGTATGTCCGTCGCTTTTTTTGAAAAAAAGTTTGACCAACATTTTGACCAAAAAGCGACTGACAAAGAGACATTGTCCGTCGCTTTATAAAAATATTTGACCAGATATTTTGACCAAAAAGCGACAGACATAGAGATATTGTCCATTGCTAATTTAAAAAATAATTAAACAATTAAAATTAATAAAAACCGACGGACTGCGTCTCTATCGATATAATATAATTAATTATTTATTATATATATTGTTTTGGTGCAAAATTCCGCGAAAAAAAGCGACAGACTCGGCGATGCAGTCCGTCGCTTTAAAAAAAAAATTAAAAAGCGACGGACTCGGTGATGCAATCCGTCGCTTCTAAAAAAAAATTAAAAAAATATTTTAATTAAAAAGCGATGAACGGATTAGCTTAGTTCGTCTCTTTTGGGAGCGACGTCGTGCGTCGCTTTTACTTCCGTCATTTTTTAATAGTGTACAACTAGATTGCCCAAATAAAAAAATGGCCATGACAACTAGGTTTCCATAAAAAAATATTTTATCTAGTTTTCAAATCAACTACAAGATTTCAATGGTACAATCACCCATCTATTTATTTTGTTTTGTCCATATCTTTTTAGATTTTGCTGTCTTCATACTTCATTATTCTACTTCATCCGTCTCATATTAATTGATCATTTTATTAAAAATAATAGTGTTCTCTAAGTCAATGTTTCAATCTTCCTATTATGGATTCTAATTGTATCAACACATTGGTAAGCGTAAAAAATTATTGAAAACTTAAAATGTGAACCCCATATTGATTCAATTCAAAAGTCTATCAAAAAAGTATAAGTTGTAAAACTATTGTCAAGAATACGGAAGATCATGCATTTTTTTAGAAAACTGGATTGAATTCGTGCAATGAATCTTTTCATTCCAATTCATATGGATTAGTATAGTTTGACACAAAATTTAAGAAAAAAAAGATATTAAAAATTTGTGACATAAGAAACCCTATAACCATTCATTATCGCAAGAATATGCAAACGAGTTTCTGCCGTTGACTTTTATACACACGAGGAGTTTATGTATAAATCAAAATCTGAATCAAAATTAAAATCAAAATGAGGCGGTTAAGTATTGCACAATGTTAGGCAGTATTAGGGGTATCAAATTAAATGAGCGGATTGGATTGAAATAAAAATTGGGTTGGATCTTGATCCATTTAAGTTTACTTTGGGTACAAATAAACTAAAAATCGGGTTGGGTCATGACCTACCCAATTTGACCTGCTTAATATCAATAATTTTAACATAGGATCAATCGGGAGCATCGAGCCGCCCTTTCCTCTTACGGAATGCAGTTGAATCTTGAGAAAAATGATGTTTCCCTCTGATGGTGAATTTTTTTTTTAGATTTTGAAATTTGAAATTGCCCCTCTCCTATCGTTTTTTCACCCTTTTCCCCCTTTTTCCGAACCCTAGTTTCCCCTATAAGTACCCTGTTCCTTCATTGATTTTGGGGGGGGGGGGGGCAATTTCTTCGAACAAAATTTTATACTTGAGAAGTTTTAGACGTTTCTTTCTTTTTTAATTCGAAGAAGCGAACAGGTTCAAAGTTAGCTAGAAGTTTTTTTGTTTGCTGCTTGAGCTTTGAATTCGTGTGGTGGAATAGGTTGTTCTACTCGTTGCTGTCCAGATCGCCGCACTTAGAAAGGTAAACCTCAGTTCTACTCGTATCATTTGTATCTTAAGATGTAGGTTGTTCACTGCTTGAAGGCTGTAAGTTATGTAAATGCTAAAATTTGGAAATAATTTTGATTTGCTCTTAGTTCAAAATCAGTGGTGTTTCTTTGTTTTGTGCATTTAAATTTTCTGGTTCGTTTGGTTAGAAGTCTTGCTGACTCTATGTAGTTTTGAATTGTTCTTCTCTATATTTTCTTATCATTTCACTGATAATCTTGTTGGTTGGCTGTAGGTTAGTGTGATTGTGAATTTTCTGATCTAGAATGTTGTTTTCTATTATGTAAGGGTTCGGTGAATATAGCTTGTACGTGACAAATTAGTCGAGTTTCATATTTCGTTTGAGTGGAAGTTTCTCCATGATACAGTGATATCCTTTTCTTGTATATGCTTATTAAGCATGAGCTATTTCTTTTCTTCTCTTCTGATGGTTTCTTTTAATTGAATCTCATTTCTGAAGAGTATAGTCTTAAGGTTTAATCTCTAATATATTTTGTTCAGCTTTAAATACACGCCTTAGTATGTGAAAAATTGTGCTTAAGTTATTTGTATGTTCTGTCGCCTACGCTTGCCCTATTTCTTTATTTGAAGCATTCTCTTAGTCACGTCTGAAATTGTTGCAAAGCAGTAGAATTGTTTTGTTAATTGGGTCTATTACTTTGCTCATATACGAAATGCTCAAGTTTAGTCTATTCTATACTTGGGTTTATTATTTTCTTTTGCTTAGTTTCATATTGCCTTTTCTTTATTTTATTTTTTTTTGCTTAATGACATCGACTTCAATAATCAGTTCTATTTTTTTTATTGATAATTGTTTCCTCATTACTTTCTTTGTCTAAATAGTTATGCCTAAGTCCACTCCATTTGATCACTAATAGTTTAAAGGTTTATTTGTTGTCAAATCTTAGTATTTTGTTCATATCATGTGAGTTTTGTTTCATCTTAAGTGATTAGTCTCTAAGTGTTGTGCGTAGTCCTTTGGTTATCTCTTCATTACATTGGCATAGCGAACTAATTACATGTGTTTTCACCTTGTTTCAATTTTTTGAACAATTAATTGTAGGTGTAAATGAAATTTTAGTATTATGCACAATAACAAAATTATGATTAATAGGAATATTTCAAACAAACCGACCTCCGGATGTCCTTTTTATTAAAAGTAATTAGATTTAATAAAAAATACCTACCTCTTGAGGTCGATATCACATAAAATTTTAACATAAATAAAAAGCAATTATGTTAATTAAATAATATTGACATCGGGAGGTCGGTATTTTATATTAAATTATTTTTTAACTTATATAAAACCGTCATTCAGATGACGATTTATTTAAAGTTAATTGAAAATATTAATTTATTACATACTATTTAATTTTACCGACATCCGGAAGGCGGTATTATAAATTTTTTGTTTTTAATTTTCTACAAAACCGTCCTCAGGAAGACGATTTACATAAAAATAAATCAAAATATTTCTCAAAGCGACGGACAGAGTCTCTATGTCTGTCGCTTTTTTTGAAAAAAGTTTCACCAACATTTTGACCAAAAAGCGACGGATAAAGAGACATTGTCCGTCGCTTTTTAAAATATTTGACCAAATATTTTGACCAAGAAGCGACGGACATACAGATGCAGTCCGTTGCTAATTTAAAAAATAATTAAACAATTAAAATTAATAAAAACGACGGACGGCGTGGCTTTTTTTAAATTAATAAATAATTATTTTTAATAAAAAGCAACGGACTGCTTTTCTATCGATATAAAATAATTAATTATTTATTATATTTATTGTTGGTGCAAAATTCCACAAAAAAAAGCGACGGACTCGGCGATGCAGTCCGTCGCTTCTAAAAAAAATTAAAAAAAATATTTTAATTAAAAAGCGACCAACGGCTTCACTTAGTTCGTCACTTTTGGGAAAGACGCCGTCCGTCGCTTTTACATCCGTCGTTTTTTAGTAGTGTACAACTAGATTGCCCGAATAAAAAAATGTCCATGACAACTAGGTTTCCATAAAAAAATATTTTATCTAGTTTTCAAATCAACTACAAGATTTCAATCGTACAATCACCCACCTATTTATTTATTTTTTGTCCATATCTTTTTTGATTTTGCTGTCTTCGTACTTCATTATTCTACTTCATCCGTCTCATATTAATTGATCATTTTACTAAAAATAATAGTGTTCTCTAAGTCAATGTTTCAATCTTCCTATTATGGATTCTAATTGTATCAACACATTGGTAAGCGTAAAAAATATTGAAAACTTAAAATGTGAACCCCATTTATTGATTCACTTCAAAAGTCTATCAAAAAAGTATAAGTTGTAAAACTATTGTCAAGAATACGGAAGATCATGCATTTTTTTAGAAAATTGGATTGAATTCGTGCAATGAATCTTTTCGTTCCAATTCATATGGGTTAGTATAGTTTGACACAAAATTTAAGAAAAAAAAAGATTTTTAAAATTTGTGATATAAGAAACCCTATAACCATTCATTATTGCAAGAATATGCAAACGAGTTTCTGCCGTTGGCTTTTATACACATGAGGAGTTTATGTATAAATCGAAATCTGAATCAAAATTAAAATCAAAATGAGGCGGTTAAGTATTGCACAATGTTAGGCAGTATTAGGGGTATCAAATTAAATGAGCGGATTGGATTGAAATAAAAATTGGGTTGGATCTTGATCCGTCTAAGTTTACTTTGGGTTCAAATAAACTAAAAATCAGGTTGGGTCATGGCCTACCCAATTTGACCTGCTTAATATCAATAATTTTAACATAGGATCAATTCGGAGCGTCGAGCCGCCCTTTCCTCTTCCGGAATGCAGTTGAATCTTGAGAAAAAGGATGTTTCCCTTTGATGGTGAATTTTTTTTTTTTTAGATTTTGAAATTTGAAATGGTCCCTCTCCTATCGTTTTTTCACCCTTTCCCCCCTTTTTCCAAACCCTAGTTTCCCCTATAAATACCCTGTTCCTTCATTGATTTGGGGGGGGGGGGGTTTATACTTGAGAAGTTTTAGACGTTTCTTTCTTTTTTAATTTGAAGAAGCGAACAGGTTCAAAGTTAGCTCGAAGTTTTTTTGTTTGCTGCTTGAGCTTCGAATTCGTGTGGTGGAAGAGGTCGTTCTACTCGTTGCTGTCTAGTTCGCCGCACTTAGAAAGGTAAACCTCATTTCAACTCATATCATTTGTATCTTAAGGTGTAGGTTGTTCACTGCTTGAAGGCTGTAAGTTATGTAAATGCTGAAATTTGGAAATAATTTTGATTTGCTCTTAGTTCAAAATCAGTGGTGTTTCTTTGTTTTGTGCATTTAAATTTTCTGGTTCGTTTGGTTAGAACTCTTGCTGACTCTATGTAGTTCTGAGTTGTTTTTCTCTATATTTTCTTATCGTTTCACTGATAATCTTGTTGGTTGGCTGTAGGTTAGTGTGATTGCGAATTTTCTGATCTAAAATGTTGTTTTCTATTATGTAAGGGTTCGGTGAATATAGCTTGTACATGACAAATTAGTCGAGTTTCATATTTCGTTTGAGTGGAAGTTTCTCCATGATACAGTGATGTCCTTTTCTTATATATGGTTATTAAGTGTGAGCTGTTTCTTTTCTTCTCTTCTGATGGTTTCTTTTAATTGAATCTCATTTCTGAAAGACTATAGTCTTAAGGTTTAATCTCTAATATATTTTGTTCAGCTTTAAATACACGCCTTAGTATGTGAAAAATTGTGCTTAAGTTATTTGTATGTTCTGTCGCCTACGCTTACCCTATTTCTTTATTTTAAGCATTCTCTTAGTCACGTCTGAAATTGTTGCAAAGCAGTAGAATTGTTTTGTTAATTGGGTCTATTACTTTGCTCATATACGAAATGCTCAAGTTTAGTCTATTCTATACTTGGCTTTACTATTTCCTTTTGCTTAGTTTCATATTGCCTTTTCTTTATTTTATTTTTTTTGCTTAATGACATGGACTTCAATAATCAGTTCCATTTTTTTATTGATAATTGTTTCCTCATTACTTTCTTTGTCTAAATAGTTATGTCTAAGACCTCTCCATTTGATCACTAATAGTTTAAAGGTTTATTTGTTGTCACATCGTAGTATTTTGTTCTTATCATGTGAGTTTTGTTTCATCTTAAGTGATTAGTCTCTAAGTGTTGTGCGTAGTCCTTTGGTTATCTCTGCATTATATTGGCATAGCGAACTAATTACATGTGTTTTCACCTTGTTTCAATTTTTTGAACAATTAATTGTAGGTGTAAATGAAATTTTAGTATTATGCACAATAACAAAATTATGATTAATAGGAATATTTTAAATAAACCGACTTCCGGATGTCGTTTTCATTAAAAGTAATTAGATTTAATAAAAAATACCTACCTCATGAGGTCGATATCACATAAAACTTTAACATAAATAAAAAGCAATCATGTTAATTAAATAATATTGACATCGGGAGGTCGGTATTTTATATTAAATTATTTTTTAACTTATATAAAACCGTCATTCGGAGGACGATTTATTTAAAGTTAATTGAAAATATTAATTTATTACATACTATTTAATTTTACCGACATCCGGAAGGCGGTATTATATTTTTTTTGTTTTTTATTTTCTACAAAACCGTCCTCAGGAAGACGATTTACATAAAAATAAATCAAAATATTTCTCAAAGCGACGGACAAAGTCTCTATGTCTGTCGCTTTTTTTGAAAAAAGTTTCACCAACATTTTGACCAAAAAGCGACGGATAAAGAGACATTGTCCGTCGCTTTTTTTAAAATATTTGACCTGATATTTTGACCAAGAAGCGACAGACATAAAGATGCAGTGCGTCGCTAATTTAAAAAATAATTAAACAATTAAAATTAATAAAAAGCGACGGACGGCGTGACTTTTTTTAAATTAATAAATAATTATTTTTAATAAAAAGCGACGGACTGCATCTCTATCGATATAAAATAATTAATTATTTATTATATATATTGTTGGTGCAAAATTTCGCAAAAAAAAAGTGACGAACTCGGCGATGCAGTCCGTCACTTCTAAAAAAAAATTAAAAAAAAATATTTTAATTAAAAAGCGACCAACGGCTTCGCTTAGTCCCTCGCTTTTGAGGGCGATGCCTTCCGTCGCTTATACTTCCGTCATTTTTTAGTAGTGTACAACTAGATTGCCCAAATAAAAAAATGGCCATGACAACTAGGTTTCCATAAAAAAATATTTTATCTAGTTTTCAAATCAACTACAAGATTTCAATCGTACAATCACCCACCTATTTATTTATTTTTTGTCCATATCTTTTTTGATTTTGCTATCTTCCTACTTCATTATTCTACTTCATCCATCTCATATTAATTGATCATTTTACTAAAAATAATAGTGTTCTCTAAGTCAATGTTTCAATCTTCCTATTATGGATTCTAATTGTATCAACACATTGGTAAGCGTAAAAAAATATTGAAAACTTAAAATGTGAACCCCATTTATTGATTCACTTCAAAAGTCTATCAAAAAAGTATAAGTTGTAAAACTATTGTCAAGAATACGGAAGATCATGCATTTTCTTAGAAAACTGGATTAAATTCGTGCAATGAATCTTTTCGTTCCAATTCATATGGGTTAGTATAGTTTGACACAAAATTTAAGAAAAAAAAAGATTTTAAAAATTTGTGATATAAGAAACCCTATAACCATTCATTATTGCAAAGAATATGCAAACGAGTTTCTGCCGTTGACTTTTATACACACGAGGAGTTTATGTATAAATCAAAATCTGAATCAAAATTAAAATCAAAATGAGGCGGTTAAGTATTGCACAATGTTAGGCAGTATTAGGGGTAACAAATTAAATGAGCGGATTGAATTGAAATAAAAATTGAGTTGGATCTTGATCTGTCTAAGTTTACTTTGGGTTCAAATAAACTAAAAATCGGGTTGGGTCATGACCTACCCAATTTGACCTGCTTAATATCAATAATTTTAACATAGGATCAATTGGGAGCATCGAGCCGCCCTTTCCACTTCCGGAATGCAGTTGAATCTTGAGAAAAAGGATGTTTCCCTTTGATGGTGAAATTTTTTTTTTATATTTTGAAATTTGAAATGGTCCCTCTCCTATCGTGTTTTCACCCTTTTCCCCCTTTTTCCGAACCCTAGTTTCCCCTATAAATACCCTGTTCCTTCATTGATTGGGGGGGGGGGTGGGCGGGCAATTTCTTCGAACAAAATTTTATACTTGAGAAGTTTTAGACGTTTCTTTCTTTTTTAATTTGAAGAAGCGAGCAGGTTCAAAGTTAGCTCGAAGTTTTTTTGTTTGCTGCTTGAGCTTCGAATTCGTGTGGTGGAAGAGGTCGTTCTACTCGTTGCTGTCTAGTTCACCACACTTAGAAAGGTAAACCTCAGTTCTACTCGTATCATTTGTATCTTAAGGTGTAGGTTATTCACTGCTTGAAGGCTGTAAGTTATGTAAAATGCTGAAATTTGGAAATAATTTTGATTTGCTCTTAGTTCAAAATCAGTGGTGTTTCTTTGTTTTGTGCATTTAAATTTTCTGGTTCGTTTGGTTAGAAGTCTTGCTGACTCTATGTAGTTCTGAGTTGTTCTTCTCTATATTTTCTTATCGTTTCACCGATAATCTTGTTGGTTGGCTGTAGGTTAGTGTGATTGCGAATTTTCTGATCTAGAATGTTGTTTTCTATTATGTAAGGGTTTGGTGAATATAGTCTTAAGGTTTAATTTGTCATGTACAAGCTATATTCTCCTTGTTTCAATTTTATATGCCTTAGTTATATTATAGAATTTTATATGCCTTAGTTATATTATAGAATTTTATATGCCATAGTTATATTATAGAATTTTGAAGTATGCTTCATTTCTAATTTTCATCTTGTTTTATTCTTTTCTATGTATAAATGCCTCTTCCCGAGTCTTTGAAGGTTCCCTCTCCTTGCATTTCGCGGATTGGGCCTTACAGGCCCAATTTTGTATTTTTTTATCGAGTCCAAAATAGCCGACGAACAGGTTACAGGATGTACAAGGACTGGAAGTTGAATTTCCGATATCTAAAAGCCCGGAAAGGGACTGATATACCTATTGCATACACTGATTACACAGTCGAAAAATACACAGGGTCAAATACGAAAAAGCATATGAAAAATGCAGAAAACACAAAATTCGAATAAAAAATAGGTCCGAAAGTCCGAGAATTGGCGGTATACCTGGTGTATACCTCAAATATACACTCGGCGTATATCATGATCAATGAAGAGGAAAAAAGGGCCAAAAGCCCAATGATTTATTATTTTATTTTTCTTGCAGATTTGGGAATTTGGGCCTCAATATTTCTTCCTTCTCCCCATTATTATTTATTTGTATTGACTAACACTTTGTTTATTTTATGGTTTTAATTTAATTAAATTCCCAAGATAACCATTTTACTTTTTTTTTTTTTACTCAAATTAAATTTATACTTGGCTTTAATTTTTATTATTCGTCTTGTCACTTAATTTATTTTCCTTTAGAAAAATTGCTCTTTATTTCATTTCCCCTTAAGGTAGTTAAAATAACAATAACAATAAAATAATAACAAATAAATAAGCAAATAAATAGGTAAATAAAAATGAGTCCTTTTACTTAGCTAAATTTTTAAAAAATTAGACAAAGTCATTTTAGTCAAATCGTCGGTCAACCGCAAGTTAGCGGGCATTTCGAGGGCCTAACACCTTCTCGGGATGTAAATTGAACCCCGAACCCCTTTGATTTTCAAAAAATAATTTTATTCTGTTTAAATATTATTTTTTGAAAATTTTTATAAGTTTTCTTAATTTCTTACAAAAATTAAGTGGCGACTCTGTTTCTTTTGGAAATTCAATTTCTCTTGAACCATAAGTTTAATTGATTTTTCGAAAACCTAGTCATTTTTTCTTTTATTTATATTTTCAAATAAAACAACCCTAAGCCGATTGTTCATCATTTTCATCAACAACCATATCATCACTTTCATATTCACTGAATATTTCATCACTACTTTGATGATCACGTAAAAAATTATGTAAAACAATGCAAACAACTACTATAAATGGTGTTTTTGTAAAATATAAAAGTTTGGTATAGAATTTGAATTATTAAAAGTTTCCAAATAATGAGACTTGGCCCAAATACTATTTTTTTCTAGTATTTGGAAATTTGTGTTATTTGCCAAATAATGGCAAATTGTATGGACAAATACTATTTGCCAAGGTTTTCCCCAAATTTTACTTTGTATGGCCAAACGGGTCCTATGATATATGTCATATCATACATTTATTGATTTGATATAAATGCAAATAACTTTTTACTCAATAGATATGTCATTAAAATTTAGCTCAAAAAGAAGTAACTAAAAAAATAAATACACACTAAAAATCAACTTCAAAAACTCATAAATCTTCGATACAACATGATAAAAACACATGAACATCAGCTCTCTCCGCTAAAGACCAGAGAGAAACTAAATATGGCTCCCTCCCCAAATAACATGGTGTGAGGAGGGGGAAAGGGAGGATAATTTATTTGAACATTAACAAACCCTCCCCAATTATTCTGCACACTAACAAGATGGCTTAAAAACTAAGCAATACATATGTAATTGGAAGGACAGCCTCCTTAATGTTTAAACTTTGGCACCATTCTGGGAGAGATTCTTAGGCTTAGCTGCAAATGTCTCAGCTACTAATATGGGAAATGCAATTGTTGCATCACAATGCACCTGCATTGAATAAATCGAAAACAGTACAGAAATTAGAATCTCACATCCTTTGAAGCCTATAATAGTCTCATACATATATTAGAGGTTATAAGTTGTTAACCTTTGCGCTCTTGGCACCAACACGTATCTTTCCCCATGATACAGCTTCATCAGGACGAGCACCAGAGTCACTACCATCATACTCTTGTGCAGTGTTAATTAAGACAGCAAAATCTGCACCATTGCGCATCATATTCGCATTGCAAATATGGTGCTTAGGCAGCCCTCCACCCAGGATAATCATTCCCGTCTTCCTCAAACCAGCATGGACAGCTTCATTATCCATGGCCCTGACATCTGGTTATACAACTTAATTCTTTAGTCAAACAATATCTTGATGAGAGAATTAAAAGAATCATCACTTGATCGATAAGATAGTGATACCTCCAACAATGTCTAAGACTAGACCAGGATTACGGTCTTGATCTCCCTTTTGGTAAGAATGAAAGTATAGCATGTCACCTATTGATCCATCCGTCAAGCTAGGACAGAAGACAGGAATCTCGTTCTGAAAATGATAACTACACATTAGTTTATAAACTCAAAAAAGAAAATGCATGTTTTTCCTTTTATTTTCTGGAAACAAATTAAATAAGCACTAAACCGTTCTTTTTATAAATATACGTACCTTGTAAGCCCAATATAAGTATGAGGTTTCATCATTAATTTCTTGACCAAGGCGAGCAATGACTTTAGATGGTGTCCATAGAACGTTCTGTAATACAAAAAGAAGCTAAAAACGTCAAATCATCACAAACACAAACGCAATTAATGACCCAAGAGTAGATATATATAGGTACCTACCTCATTACTCTGCTCATCATGCATTTGGTCAAAAATTGGCATGATCCAATCCTCAAATTTGCAATAGTTGTCATTTGGAACCAATAAGTTACCAATACGGTTCAATGCTTTGGATCGTAGAACAGCTCCAGGTAAAGCAAAGTCCCCCTTGTAAGTTGGTGCGAGGCATTTTATGAGATCCTCTTCAATACCACCAGCTGTAGAAACCAAAACATCAACCTGTAGGGAGGGAACAGAAGGTTCAAACTTGACGGTACAACACAGTAAAGACATAAACTAGTGAAAGTGCTACTGACCATACGGTGCTGAACAAGGTAGCGGATGGTTTCTCTAACACCGGAAGAAATAAGGTTTGAAGTGAACCCCAAAAATATTTTGCACGTTATCGACTCTCTGTATGCAATATCTCTTTCTTTTTCGCTGCAATCCTCCATGGGCACCTCATGGGAAAGCCTCCAATTTAGCTTCAAAAACATAAATTTCAAACTTGAGGAATCAACTTTAAAACTATTTTATCTCAAGTTAAAGAAATAAGTGAAATCTAACCATTTGATTAACAATGTCGATGGCGTCACCAAGATTAGAAGCTTGGAAACCAGTGGAAATCATGGATTTGATAAGCTCAGAATAGTTAACGCCTTTATTGAAGTCGTAGCCCACTATTTTAGTGCAAGAACCTTCTAGATCTTCCGAAGATTCTTTCAGAACTGCCGATCTTACCGATTCCATCATGTTGCCGTTCATTATTGCTAGATTATGCAAATGAGTTTCTAAGGTTCACTAGGAGTTTTATTTTATGTTATGTTATAAATCGAGGTCCAAATGGGGAGTTTAAATATGAGTACATAATAGCAGGCACTACGCAGCATTGTAAATTACAAATAGATTGCCCAAATAAAAAAATGGCCATGACAAATTGGTTTCCATAAAAAATTATTTTATGTAGTTGGCAAATCAACTTCAAGATTTCAATCATACAATCACCCACTCTATTTTTTATTTTTTTTGTCCATATCTTTTTTTATTTTTGCTATCTTCATACGTTATTTTACTCCATCCGTCTTATATTAGTTGATCATTTTACTAAAAATAATAGTATTCTCTAAGTCAAGGTTTCAATCTTCCTATTATGGATTCTAATTGTATCAACACATTGGTAAGCGTAAAAAAATATTGAAAACTTAAAATGTGAACCCCATTTATTGATTCACTTCAAAAGTCTATCAAAAAAGTATAAGTCGTAAAACTATTGTCAAAAATACTGAAGATCACGCATTTTTTTAGAAAACTGGATTGAATTCGTGCAATGAATCTTTTCGTTCCAATTCATATGGGTCAGTATAGTTTGACATAAAATTTAAGGGAAAAAAAAATATTTTTAAAATTTGTGATCTAAGAAACCTATAACCATTCATTATTGCAAGAAACCTATAACCAGTTAACCACACACTTCCCAAAACCAACGATCACCTTCTCAAGAAAAACACTAATTCAAAGGTGACTTATTAAATTATTCATATATTAAATTAATATAATGTTTGATTTGCAATTTAAAAATTTGTATAATTAATACATTTATAAGTTATAATTAATACATTTATAAGTTATTAAGCAATGTAATTTATGTATCATAAAAGAAGAAATAACTAATACTATATGAAAACTAAGACCTACATAATTAAAACTAAATGAAACTAATGCATAAATTTACTCATAATTAATATTTGCATTACTCATATTTGTGTAAGTCTAACCAATAATATTTTAACTTCACGAGTGTTTATATCAAATCAGTAAATGCATGACATGTATTTAATAAGTCTACGTCATATCATATATTTATTTATTCTATATAAATGTGAATAACTTTTACCCAATAGATATGTCATTAAAATTTAGCTCAATAAGATGTTACTAAAAAAATAAATACACACTAAAAATCGACTTGAAAAACTCATAAATCGTCGATACAATATGATACAAACACATGAACATCAGCGCTCTCCACTAAAGACCATAGAGAAATTAAATATGGTTCCCTCCCCAAATAATAAGGTGTAAGGAGGGGGAAGGGAGGATAATTTATTTGAACATGAACAAACCCTCCTCAATTATTCTGCACACTAACAAGATGGCTAAAAACTTAAGCAATACATATGTGATTGGAAGGACAGCTTCCTCAATGTTCAAACTTGGCACCGTTCTGGGAGAGATTCTTACGCTTAGCTGCAAATGTCTCCGCTACTAATATGGGAAATGCAATTGTTGCATCACAATGCACCTGCATTCAACAAATCGAAAACAGTACAAGAAATTATAATCTCACATCCTTTAAAGCCTATAGTCTGATAAATATATTAGAGGTTATAAGTTGTTAACCTTTGCGCTCTTGGCACCAACCCGTATCTTTCCCCATGATACATCAGGACGAGCACCAGAGTCACTACCATCATACTCTTGTGCAGGGTTAATTAAGACAGCAAAATCTGCACCATTGCGCATTGCAAATATGGTGCTTAGGCAGCCCTCCACCCAGTATAATCATTCCCGTCTTCCTCAAACCTGTCACAACCCGATTTCTCAAGCCATGATGGCACCTACTATAAACCCACCAGAAGGTAAGCCAACCCGTAACCCGGAACAACAAGTAATGGGCCTGAGGGCAGAAACTAAACAAGAGTAGGCAAAATTTAATATAACAATAAAACAGGCGGACGCAAACCAAAACATATATACAAATAAAGATCCCTCCCAAAACCTAGAAGTCACTAGTACAGAGCTACTAACAAAAAGAGTACAAGTCCCAAAAGTGGACCACAGAGACTCGACTGTCTCGAAAGGCAAAACACAAGTCTATACATACAAATGGAGACTGAAATAGTACAGAATGTCAGGTACTCACCCCCGTCTCCGGATCAGACTACTCCAAGCTGGATCAACGCTGGCCACTGGTGCTCGGACCTGCATCACGAAACAGATGCAGAGTGCAGCATGAGTACCAAAATAGCAGGTACCTAGTAGGCATCATAGGCCGACTGAACTTGAAAAGAAAAGGCAATATGAAAAGAAGGAATAACATAAACAGATGTCAAGAACGGAAAACTAAGTAACAATGGAATGCACACGAGTGCAGAAAGAACTAACTAAAGTAATTTATAAGCTAACTACACCTAAGTGGACCCCAATAAGCCCAGAAGGTACACTCGTGCGCAAGTTAAATTAAAAACCTGAACGGACCCCTATAAGCCCGACGAGTACACAAAAAAACTATAGCTAAAGAGAATTGCATATGAGAACCCAAGAACGAAGAACATCGAACCAGAACCACAACCCCCAAAATAGAATCTGACAGTACGGAGGCCAGACCTCGAACCGAATGCTCACTAGAAGTACCCAAGTAACCAATCACAAGTATCAAGTAACTGAGGTCGGACCTCTAACCGGATGCTCTGTATAAGTATCTAGGCGATAGAGGCCGGACCTGAAACTGGATGCTCTATATAAGTATCTGGGCGATAAAGACCGGACCTCAAACCGGATGCTCTATAGCTCTATATAAGTATCTGGGCGATAGAGGCCGGACCTCAAGTCGGTTGCTCTTCAAAAATATCAATGAGGTTGAGACCGGAGCTCAAATTCGAATGCCCGACAAATGCGCCAATGTAGCTGCTGAAAGAGTCCCAATCAATCCATACTCAAAAAGTCTGTGGAACACCGTCCACACTTAGCCAATCAATGTACGTCCTTGGAACTTAATCGAAAACCAACTTCAAATCGCAAAGCAGAACTAGTGTCGCCGACGTAACTCGTGAAGCCGTAACATCGAGAAAATAAGGATAACTATTGTCGGAGTAAGCGTATCGCCTAGCTAAGGTCCAAACTATCAGACTCTAATCTGCTACACCAGTCTACAGGGATCTAAGTCGATCGAGCGACGTCGGGGCAAAACTAAGGCCTATCGGTTCCGAATCATAAATTTCTAAGACAAGCACTAGTCAACCCTAAACTAGGCCCAACATGCTTTAGATAAACAACAATAAAACATACAAGCACTCCACATAGCAAGGAGGGTCAATTAGTAACACCAAGCATGCTCACTGTTAACCGATAAATCTTGAAAGAGGCCGAAACCTGATTTCTAAACACCTATGCACTATTCAATAACTACCAACCCAAATCCCAACTAATCAACATGCATTCACACTCTCAAGCTCAATCTAAGAGAGGAAAACCATAGCCTACCTATAGGCCGACCACGCGCGCTCTAAATATCACTTCTTCGAAGCCTTCCCCTTTCGAACGGACCTAAATGCTAACACACTATCACAAATAGAGTCACAACGTTATTACGATCGTTTAGACACTACAATTGCAAGAAACGGAAATGAACCAATTTCGAGGTAAGTGGGACCTACACCGAAAATTATGGAATTAATCTCAAAAGTAGATCCCAATCAGTTTCCCGAGCTCATGTCCCAAAATGGGACACAATTCGAGGCACGGAAACATCACAATATCAACAAGCAACCAAAACCCGAATTTTCTCAAGAACTAGAAATGAGACAGTAGCTAAATCAGTAGATTTACTAGAAACGAGAGGTCTACAGCGAATTCCGACAACACCACAACGTTCTTCTCGAAAAACCACTCAAGATAGCCTCAAGAATCACTGAAATCGAGCCTAAAATGACTGAGAAAACAAGTCTCAAAAATTCCAAACCAAGCTCAAAATAAAGGTCGCGGCAGCAGGTATTTTACGAGATTTACCTCAAACGGGGACCCCAAATCAGTTTCCGAGCTCACCAACGCGTTCCTTGTGAAAAACCCCACAGGATGAACCTTTGAATCACTGAATTTGGACTAGAAATGAGAGAGTTAAGCCCTTTTAAAGTTTAGAACAGTTGCTGAAAATGCACCAGATTTTCAGCAACTTAAAAACTCCGACGGGGCACTCCGAACTCGTTCGGAACCGTGCACGCAAACGAGATATGCAACCATACCAAATTTGATATTCCGGACTCAATGACACAGTCAAAATTTCTATCAAAGGTCATCTCGATAAAAAGTGGGTCCCACTTCCAAGGGTCATTTTAACCATAATCCACCGAGGGGCTCGGAATGAGTCCGGAGGCCTCGGGAGTCGAACGAAAGGTTGTTCTAGACCAAACTCAACATTCCGGAGCTAACTGCGCTGACGAAATTTTTATCCGAGCGCATTTTCCAAGAATGTTGACCAAAGTCAACCTTAGGCCAAATTTCAAAGGCTAAAACGCCTAATCGCACCGACTCACACTGAAAACCTCGGGAGTCATGCCGACCATGCTACTAGCCCTTCCGGAGCTGATGAAATCGTCAGAATTGGATTCCGATGTCATCTTCTTAAACTTTTGATCGAAACTGATCGTTCAAGGTTCATAAGCTCCAAAAACACTAAAACTCGCATAATAACCAAACGAACGACCAGGTGACCGAACTGTCAGTCCCAGCAAGTCATAAATGACTTGGGGTCGCTACAGAAATGCTCTAACGACACACAGAAGGCAAGACACAGAAATGACCAGGAGGGTCATTACAAAACCAGCATGAACAGCTTCATTATCCATGGCCCTGACATCTGGTTATATAACTTAATTATTTTGTCAAACAAATTCTTGATGAGAGAATTAAAAGAATCACTTGATCGACAATATACTGATACCTCCAACAATGTCTAAGACTAGACCAGGATTACGATCTTGATCTCCCTTTTGGAAAGAATGAAAGTATAGCATCTATTGATCCATCCGTCATGCTAGGACAGAAGACAGGAATCCCTTTCTGAGAATGATAACTACACATTAGTTTATAAACTCAAAGAAAATGCATGTTTTTCCTTTTATTTTCTGGAATTAAATAAACAATAAACCGTTCTTTTTAGAAATGTACATACCTTGTAAGCCCAATACAAGTATGAGGTTTCATCATTGATTTCTTTACCAAGGCGAGCAATGACTTTAGATGGTGTCCATAGAACGTTCTGTAATACAAAAAGAAGCTAAAAACGTCAAATCATCACAAACACAAACGCAATTAATGACCCAAGAGTAGATGATATATAGGTACCTACCTCATTACTCTGCTCGTCATACATTTGGTCAAAGATTGGCATGATCCAATCCTCAAATTTGCAGTAGTTGTCATTTGGAACCAATAAATTACCAATACGGTTCAATGCTTTGGACTGTAGAACAGCTCCAGGTAAAGCAAAGTCCCCCTTGTACTTGTGCGAGGCATTTTATGAGATCCTCTTCAATACCACCAGCTGTAGTAACCACAACATCAACCTGCAGGGAGTGAGGGAACACGACGTGAACCACACAGTAGAGACCTAAACGAGTGAAACTGTTGGTTAAATGATACTAACCATACGGTGCTGAACAAGGTAACGGATGGTCTCTCTATCACCAGAAGAAACAAGGTTTGAAGTGAACCCCAAAAATATTTTACAGGTTACCGACTCTCTGTATGCAACATTTCTTTCTTTTTCGCTGCAATCCTCTGTGGGCACCTCATGGGAAAGCCTCCAAATTTACCTTCAAAAACATAAATTTCAAACTTGAGGAATCAACTTTAAAACTATTTCATCTCAAGTTAAAGAAATAAGTGAAATCTAACCATTTGATTAACAATGTCGATGGCGTCACCAAGATTAGAAGCTTGGAAACCAGTGGAAATCATGGATTTGATAAGCTCAGAATAGTTAACGCCTTTATTAAAGTCATAGCCCACTATTTTAGTGCAAGAACCTTCTAGATCTTCCGAAGATTCTTTCAGAACTGCCGATCTTACCGACTCCATCATGTTGTCTTTCATTGCCGCCACAGAGAATATTCAGAAAAAAATTGAGGTCGATGTTTCTAAACACTAGGAATTCACGTGCTATAAATAGAAATGGAATTAGTAGCGGATTGTTTGGTAGAATATATTAGTAAAAATAAGAATAAACTATCGAATATATATTTAAACTATTTTTTTTTAATTTTATATCTAAATAATTGAGAGGGTGTATTTCATACTTAAATTATCACTCATTAGTTTAAAAAATATATCTCTCTTTTATTTTTTTTAAAATTGTCATATGATATTCTACACAGACAAACTTCTACCTTGATAAAAATTATATAAACGATTAGTATTAATTAAAAATTATAGTATCACTATCCAAAACAATAATACTATTTTTTTTAAATCTAATTTTTTATTTTTAAATTTCTTTTATAAAAGTTTTTTTTTAAAAAAAAAAGAACTAACTTCATCCCCCAACCTCATTCCAAAATAATTTTGATATTTTTTTTTATTTTTCTTTCTAAAAAATCCGATCACATCTCATCTAGCTATCCGCTTCTAAATTTTGTCGTTTTGTGTTAGGTATAAATATATGTTTTAGGAAAATATTTTCTATTTGTCGCACATTTAAAGAAAAAAAAATTCATTTCAATTATATTCTTTCCTAAAAAATATATGCATACATCTAACAGGAAAAAAGAAGCAAGAAGGTTAGATGGGTTGGTCTGGTAAGGTACAAACTTACTTTTCTTTAAAAAAAAAATAAAAAAATAATAGTAATATTCAGGGGCGAAGGTAGCATATATTTAGAGGGTTCAACGGCGGAAAATATTATTATCTTTTAGGTATGTATAATAAATGTCGAATCCTCTTCTACTAGTTCATGTGTTTACTTCTCAGATTTTGAACCCCTTTATTAAAAATTCTAGCTCCACCACTGATAATATTTAAGGAAAAAAAATTGAGAAGGAATGGATGGTTTAGAGGGGATAAGGGGCATTGAATTAAGATTTTTTTTATAAGAGATATATTATAAAAAAAAAAACAAAATGGACGAGGGGGGATTGTTGTGGTACCGGGAAATGGTGGAGTGGGATTAAAAAAAAAGAAAAAAAATTATCTAACTAGACATACTTTACTATCATTAACTTATCTTTAGTTTAAAACAAAATTAAACATAATACCATTTTTAATATTTATGTCATATATTTTAAAATTATTTAAGCATTTACACAAATCTCTTAAATATAATATTAAATAATTATCTTAAAATTTAAAGTTCTTAATTATGGTAAATTATCAATTCAATTTTTTTTCTCACCTTTGCCACATATATTCTCTCTCCCCCCACCCCTCACGTCCACCACCACCAAATCTGTAAAAACAATATATGAAATACACTAAATTTGGAGGATGGAGTACCACCAACTATGGAAGATAACCCTGTCAAAATATTATTAATTAGATATAGCGAAAGTTAACATCAGATACAACTCGTCCTCCACTATCAATCTTCCTCCCTTCTCTCCACCACCATTACCTGTCTTTTTCTATTTTTCTTCACTCACGTCCTCCACCATCGATACTGGTCCTCCATTGTTGCTAGAATGAATACACCCACAAATGCACAATCCGAGCAATAAAAGATGATTCAAACAAAAATGTAACACTTTAATCATTCAATTGTGTTTTTTTCTTCAATTGTAGACGGCTAAAATGTGATTGTGGGATATCTGTAAATTATTCATCTATCATTTAAGCAGTAGATCTTGTATATGAGCTTTTGTATATGATTTTCGAGATGTATTTGATCTTTAATTTCGATGTATCTCAGTTTTGTTATCTATCTTACTGAATACAGAATTTATGTATTCATATTTTGTTATATTTATTATACATGAACTCATTCTCTGCTGATATAGTTATAATAGTTGAAGTTGCGAGATACATGCTTAATATACTTAGCACTATCTTGAATTCTATATACACATATGCTCACAACGATTTCGAGATACATGCCTAAAAAATTATACTTGCTACACAAATCATTACTCTTTAACATCAGATCGTTAATTTTAACAATGAAATATACATTATTTGTCGGAGATGCACACTATAGAACTATGACACTTTTTTTTCATGTATCTGTAATACATTGCTATCTGAGATACATGTCTAACAAAATATACATGCTACAAAATTCATTATTCTTAAACATTAGATCGTTACATTTAATAATGATGTATACATTATTTCTCCGAGATACACACTATAAAATTATGACACATTTTTTCACGTATCTGTAATACATTATTACTTGAGATATATGCTTAGTAAAATATACATGCTACAGAATTCATTGCTCTTAAAAATTAGATCGTTACTTTTAAGAATGGCGTCTACATTATTTGTCCAAGATACAAACTATAAAATTAAGATACACGATAAAAACACATTTAACCTTACGTCTCATTTCATTAATATTATGACACATTTTTATCGTGTTTCTAAGATACACAAAAAAGATATTCATTATGTATCTAGGGTACATCTGTCACGACCCAGACCATCGTGATTGACACCCACACTAACCATCCGGTGGGAGAACCACTACTACAACCCAAATCAAGCAATCAATCTAAAAACTAAGGCATTTAAGTCAAATACTAAGGAAAGAAAATAGAGTTTCCATAAACTCTAACAAAAGTTCAACAATAACTAACAAATGTGGAAGAATTAACCTAGAACCTGAAAGTCAATGTACCAAAACTCTAATAAGATTCATAAGTTTAAACAAGAAAATCATCTAAAGAACCAGTCTAAGTCCGAATAGGATGGACTAAACAAAAAGAGAACTCAAGGCAGCCCGAAAGAACTGGCTCACCCTTGAATTCGAATTGGCGATTACTGATCTTCTAAACGAGGTCTGTTAATAGCCGCCGGAAGATGCCATGTACTCAACAAAAATAAGAGCAAGTGCAGTATCAGTACACAACCACTGTGTACTGGTAGGATCACGCAGTTATCCCACTAAGTGTAACATACATTAGTCAATAAAACAATATAATCACATGCACATATCGAACATATACAATATCATCAACATATACGAACAATGAGCAATTTCACGATTCTCACATATCACAGTTATATCAATTTAGAGCAACATACCATTCTTTCAATATCAATCATCATTAGATATGAACGAACTCATGACAAGTAGATAAGCAACACAATTCAATGGTTCTCTCACGGAACCCAATTCAATGGTCTTCTCATGAAATCCAAACCCAAACAGTTAGCATGCCGGAATGTGGCAATCCGATCCCACATTTATGCGGGAACGTGATAACCGATCCTATAATTATGTCGGAACGTGGCAATCCGATCCAAGTTAGTTATGCCAAAACGTGGCAACCGATTCTATATTTATGCCGAAACGTGGCAATCGATCCCAGTTAGTTATGCCGGAATGTGACAATCGATTCCATATTTATGCCGGAACGTAGCAATCGATCCCAGTTAGTTATGTCGGAACGTGGCAACCGATCCCATATTTATGTCTGAACATGGCAACCGATCCCAGTTAGTGTGTCGGATCGTGACACCCGCTCATTCAACAAACCACAACCACAATCACGATGTATATTCTCATAATCATACAACAAGATGTGATTCATGGCATACAATTATTCAATTATCCTCAATTACAACAAGTGTGATCAATAATGCAACATTCGCATACATACATGTTTCATAATGAAGCAAGAATAAACATACATCACACAATCATAGAATCACAACCATCACCTACCTCGAATCCAAGCTTGAATCCCCTAAGTCACTTGAATCTTCCCTTTCCGAATTCGTTTCGCTTGTTCTTGAACTACAAACAATCACAATAACACGGGAATCAACAAACAATCACTAATTACCCAAATTACTAACAATTCTATGAACCTTAGATCAAACCCATGATCCCAATTACCTAATTTAGGGTTGTTTCCACTATAGAATCTATAACAAAATCCTCCCCAATCAATATTCACCCATTCTATTACGTTCTACGGATCGAAAATGGATTCAGGGAGTGAAAAGCTTACCTTCTGCCTCAAGAATGATAAAAAATGAGTAAGAGTCGCCTGGGGGTCGTTCCTTAGCTCAAAAAGTTGAAAAGTGTCAAATAAGGTCTTTTAGGGATTTATTAACGACATTAAGTCGCGTCTGGCCCACCATAGCGACCCTAATCCCACTATAGCGACGGCTCCAGAGCGACATAAAGTCCCACCAGAGTGGCATTTTCGAACCAGTAAGCTATTCATCTTCCCCTACGATTTTAAGTCACGTCGTACCCGCCACAGCTCCCCATATCCCGCTGTAGCGGCCCCGCCAGAGCGGCCAAACTCCTGCCAAAGTGGCACAAAAGGAACCAGAGAGTTATTTCAAGAATTCTAAAATTCCCATTTCACAACACACCTCTAACCCACGACGCTCAGTAACTACCCATTACGCTAAGATCGATTACGGGAGCTCTACTCGCCCGAATTTAATTCCGTATAGTTGTACAGATTCCCTAACAAGTTATCTAACTACTCATATAATCAAAATCATAAATGATTCACCCGATTGTTACCAGATTTCCCTACACCTTAAAGACTCCGATTTCAGCAAGGAAATTCCAAGTTACTACGAAAAAGTTTTCTGACCCCAATTCTTTCTCCATTGTCTTTTCCATAACGACGAAAATCAGGTCATTACAACATCCAACAAAATAACATTGACTAGATCGTTATAGATTGCATTGTCTCTCAAAACTATTCCATCAATTCTATAATTTTCGTATTCATTTCAATGATCCATGCATCCGAATGTCTCAATAATATTGTGATCTTAGTCATTTGCAAAAAAAATAAAAACTTTGTAAATTGAAGATTCAAAGGAAGGAATTGATGAAGAAGATGAAGTTTATAATTTTAGAATTACTAATCTTTATGATTTAGATTTTTCATTAAAATTGGTAACACTTGATATGGATCCACTAAATCCGTTTTGTTTATTAATTTTCCATTATTTACTTCTTTAATTAAGGAATTAAGTTACAACATTTAATTCAAATCAATTAAATCATGTATCTCGTCCTTTTAAGTCTGATAGATACATGTTTCTGACGTGATACATGCATCTGATAGCCGAAAATGGTATAGAAAGTAATATTGAAAACTATTGAGATTTCTAGTAATTAAGATCTAAAGTAGTGAGATTTATGTAGTTTATTCTAAAAAAAAATGTTTTAAATTTTATTTTTTTTTAAATAGTGATACTTTAATCTTTAATTTTTAATTAATACGAATCGTTTATTGCTTAATTTTATGTTAAGATGAATATGTTTTATCTATGTAGAACGTCAAACGACAAGTTTTGTTAATTGAAAGTGAAAGTATATTACACACCATTGATGTATATTTTTCAAACTAAAGAGTGATAATTCAAATATGAATGAAACTCATACTTTCAATAATTTAGATATGAGACTCAATAAAAAAATACAATTTCAATATGATTATAACACTTAATTCTAAAAACAATAGATACATTAATTTTGTATATTAGTAATATCTCGCGTCTTGTATTAAAAAAAGCGGATTTTCTCTTATGTGTAGGATGCTGATTGGATTAGAAGGATTTGCCTTCACTACAGAGGATAATGTTTCGACTAACCCCACCCTTACATTTTTGCACGTTTCTAATTAGTCTCTTTTTGTAAGAGTACCCTCTTCTCCCACGTTTCCTTCATCGATTAGAAAGGGATAGTTGAATAGTGTCAAATACCTATCTATCAGTTACGACATGCTTCTAGATAAGAATCTTGGTTGAAAAAACAAATTAACATGTGGATAGAAAGATTCCAAAAGATCATTTAAAATAAATTATAAAAAAGACATTATTAAAAATTTACTCCTTTCGTTAAAAAAGAATGATTTAGTTTGACTTGACATATAATTTAAGAAAATAAAGAAGATTTTTCAAACTTGTAGTTTTAAATTAAAGTTAATGTCAATTTAGCAAAATACATTTTAATCTTGTAGTCTTAAACATGTCACGTGGAAAACTAAAATTAAAATGTTATAAAAAAGAAATGGATCATTCTTTTTTAAACAGATTAAAAAGGAAAGTAAGTCATTTTTTTTTAAATGGAGGAAATATACGATATAAGAAGATTAAAAAGTACAAAAAAGATGTTGCAACTTGCAGCATCGTTTTATTTTTTAAATAATATAATTTTAAAATAATGCTAAAAGATTTATCAAATCGTATCGATATAATATAACTTTTTAAAATAAATCGACCGATTCATATCATTAATATTATGAGTTGAGGGTTAAAATTATGTTTTCCTCTTAATTGATTGCATGAAAAAAAGTTGAAATATGCACTAAAATTACTCGTGCTTTTAAGTAATACTTAAACATTTTAAATAATATACTTTATTAAAAAATAATGAAAACAAAGTTTTTATATAGTAACTATTAAATTTTAAAACGATGCTGCTATGCCTTCTTTTTTCTTAATATGGAGATTTGATTTTCTTTTTTAACTTTTAAGTTTATTATATTGTTCTCTAGTTAGGTATCCTAATTAAGTATAATATAGATTTTTAATATTATTTTTTTTATGATTTGTTCCTTAAGTTTACATGTGTAATCAATAAAGTGCACCATATAAATAATGTTAATTATGCGATTCATAAAGTTAAATTTCTTGAAATAATACAATTTTAATGAGTTTCTATTTTTTAAAATTTACTCATAATTAATAACATCGATGAAAATACTATGTATGCATATGTTTTTTGTAAAAACATTTGTCAAATAAGTCTCCCTCACTACTTAAGGTAAAATCTGTTTCTAAATTGCAATTTTCGATTGTATACCTATATGTAAAAGTTCCTAATCTTTTGAACTACTGTTTATCCAACAGTATAAATGATCAAACTGCGGTAGTAAGACGTTGTGAGACACAAATTCAAAATGGTATGAATTTTTATTCTAAATTACTGATGTAAATGCTTTTCGTAGTTTAATTTTTATAATCCTTTAATATACTCTTTGTGGATTTAAGGAGATCAAAATTAAAATTATTAAAATGGTATACGACAATTATATATTCACATCTTACCTAATTCATTCAACTGAAGTAACTTTCTTGTTGTCTCGTATAAAGGCTTTATTTTTTTTCTTAAATCGTATAATTTTTACATTGTTTTGTGACACAAGACATAATAACATCCAATTGAACAAACATATTCTTAAATAACTCAAGGCAATCAACAGAGAACTGAGAACATACACAGGAGAAACTTTGATGAGAGGTGAAATATATTGTATAAAATTAGTTAAAGTATGTGCATGTTAATATGGGCATCACTATATATATATAAAATGTACGTTCTCTAAAAAATGATGGAGATGCTAAGTGCTGAAAAGAAGTGAATTATCAAAGTTGAATAATGCATCATCAGTTCGTAAACTAATTTTTAAGCAATTATAAATGGCGATAAAAGAGAAACGATATATACTACAATTAGGATATAAGTATAAATGAGGTCCTTCATTAACCTCATGGAGTTTTGGTCTTTTAGAATATCCTAAAATGTAAAAAAAAAAAAAAATACTATCATTTTTGTAATAAATAAAAAAGTACTTTAATTTATGAGAACCTACATATGCTCCCTCGTCCATTTTTACTTGTCACTTATTCGTAAAATAAATTTTCATTTTTATTTTTCACTTTTGACATGTCAATAAAAGATTTTTTTCCCCGTGTGTTTACATCAACATTAAATACTTATTTCCAAATCATTTTCTAAGTTTTCATTTAATAGGAGATGGTTTGGTAAAATACATATATCAATAATTATTTTCTTAATAGATGTGTCAAGTCAAACTGTGACAAGTAAAAGTAAACGGAGGGAGTACTTACCGAGTAATTTTTCGTACATATCATACATAGGCAATCAATATTTTAAATGTAGTCGAGGGTACGGAGCATTAAGTAGTTATCATAAGGGGTGTTCGTGGTTTGGTTTGGATCAGTTATTGGTTAAAATTAAAACCAAACCAATTTATTTGATTTCTAAAACCAAACCAAGCGAAAAAAATAATCGTCGGTTTGGTTATTGTCGATTTTTCTGATTTTTTCGATTTGAAAGTAATAAATTTTTTGAGGACATACGTACATGAACAATCCACAGAAAAGCAAATGTGGGTTAAATTAAGCAATTAAGTAATACAAAAGTTATTATTACATGAACAAAGTGATTCAATTAAGAGAAACTGTGACTATCTCATATATGATGTAGGATAGGTAAAGACTAAAGCAATGAATTTTGATGGACTTGGACTTAGGGTTGTAATAATTGGGCTAAAATTTAAGTATTGAACTTGAGAAAATGGTAAAGTTAAAAACTTAAGTTAATTAAAATTTAATAAATAATTGTAAAATTTATATATCTAATTTCTCGGTTCGGTTATTTTTGCGATTTGTTTAACCAAATCTAACCAAACCAAACATCATTTTTTTAATCGGTTTAGTTCAGATTATGATTCGGTTTGATTTTTTAATCCTAATTATCATTTCATGACAATTGAATATTGTGCGCTCTCTCTCTCTCTCTCTCTATTTTAATTTATATGATTTAATTTTAATTGATCTGCAATTTAAAAAAAGAAAGTTTTTTTTAAAAGAAAAAAATTGTGATTTAAAATGTTTATGTGACTATATATCACTTTATTCTTTATTCAGAATAACAGACATTTTAAAATTAAATTAAATATAATAATATATCATTTCTTTAAACTGACTAATCAATTCCTAGATTTCAGTTGGACACAGGACTGTTGGTCACCAATCAACATAAAAACACGTTTCTTAACTTTTTTTGTGATTTTGCAACTCCACCATTTTTTTCTGTCATTTTGTTCTTGATGTTTTCAGACTTTTCTGATAATAATAATGTACATTGTCCAACCAACACAAGAATAATGTTCCTCTTTTTTTTTTTTTCCTTTTTTTTTTTTTTTTTTTTTTTTGTGATTTTGCAACCACACCATTTTTTTGTCATTTTCTTTTTGGATGTCTGTTGGTAAATTGATTATGAAAAAAATTATGTATAATTTTATATAGGAATTAAAATTTCATTATTTTACCCCCCTCCCCCTCATCAATTTTCATTTAAAATTTAATTATTATTTTTTTCATTTTTTACGCCACACCCACCCCATGCAGGCCGCCTTGTCAATTTTTTTAAAAAAATTATTTTTAAAAAATATTTAAAATTTTAAAATTTTTATTTTTTATGCCACCTCCACCCCCCACCCCCAATCAATTTTTTTTTGTAAAAAAAATTGATTATGAAAAATATTTCAATTTTTACGCCACCGCTACACCCTACCCCGGCCATCCCCCAAAACCTCCCCTCCACCCACCCCCCCCGGGATTAATTTTTTTTTATAAAAAAATTACTTTTGAAAAATATTTCATAGTCGAATATTTCATAGTCGAAGGTCTGGCCAAGTCCCGAGTCAGATCTCAAAGTTGACTTTTGGAACGATCGTTAGGGTTTTGTCCTAGTTTATGTGTCAATGTCGGGTCTTAGATCAATTATTGGGGCTGATTTTCGAATCAAAAATTATTTTGCTAAAAAATATTTTCTAATCTCAAGCCAAAAATAAAAAAATATTTTCTACTCACCAATTAAACATGAGAAAATAAATTAAAAATCCACTTGTTTTCCAAAAAAACATCTCCTTCATACCAAACACACCCTAAATTTCATAGTACAAGGATCCATCATCGCTATGGTAAGAGGACTTGTCAGTTATCACCAACCTCCAAAACTCAAAATATGATACAACGTGATTCAAAACCTATGAACATCTAAGCTCTTCACTTTAGAGGAGGAAGAGAACTAAATAACACGGTGTGAAGGGAAGAAAAATAATTAATTTGAACCATACAGGATGTCGTCTAACTCGGGGTACATGAATATACCCTCCTCTCTAGTCAGTTTTCCAGAATAAATGGTGCTGCGCACTAGCAAGTTGGCTTCAAAAGTACTTAGCAATTCATATGTGTCGTTGGAAGGACAGCTTCCTCAATGTTCAACTTGGCACCTTATCTGGGAGAATTCCTTACTCTTAGCTGCAAATGTCTCAGCTACTAATATAGGAAATGCAATTGTTGCATCACAATGCACCTGCATTCAACAAATCAAAAACAGTACAACAAATTAGAATCTCACATCCTTTGAAGCCTATAGTCTGATAAACATATAGCAGGGATTGAAGGGACAGTAAAAGAACCAACCTTGTTCTAGAAACGATTTCTGTTGCCCTAATTTTAACCCAGATAGCAAAACATAAAAAAATTTAACTAAATAAACTATTCGTAAGGTTGAGCAAAGTGCACACTCTCTCCTAAGCTTTTGACACATTTGAACTTCCCTCCTCGAGCTAAACTTTGTGATATTAACTCTTTGAGATTTTTAAATAATGAAACATCACCTCCTCTTAATCTCATGACAAATCTTTTTTCCCATCACAAACTGCCAGACAGACCTTTTCCCCTCCATTTAATCTTCATGATAACAACACACCCAAAGGAGATGCTTGCACAAAATGTAGTAGAGGTAAGTTGTTAACCTTCACAGTCTTGGCACCACCACGTATCTTTCCCCATGATACAGCTTCATCAGGACGGGCACCAGAGTCACTACCATCAAACTCTTGTGCAGTGTTAATGAAGACGGCAAAATCTGCACCATTGCGCATCATATTGGCATTGCAAATATGGTGCTTAGGCAGCCCTCCACCCAGTATAATCATTCCTGTCTTCCTCAAACCAGCATGGACAGCTTCACCATTCATGGCCCTAATATCTGGTTATAGAACTTAATTATGTTAGCTCTTTCATCAAACAAATTCTTGATGAGAGAAAATAATCACTTGATAAGATACTTATACCTCCAACAACATCTATGACTAGACCAGGATTAAGATCTGGATTATCTGGATCTCCCTTTTTGAAAGAATGGAAGTATAGCATGTCACCAAGTGATCCATCCGTCAAGCCAGGACAGAAGACAGGAATCCGGTTCTGAGAATGAAAACGAGATTTATTCTATTAGAAATTAAGTCACAATATTTCAGCAGGCAGTCTTCTGCTTGTGAAAAAACTTCACTTGGAATATCTAGATATAAAACAGGTATTTTAACAACCTTTTTATTTTTGAGAAGGTAAAAGGATTTTCAGTTTGTCAAAACAGCACTAAGATAGATTGTTGAACAATTTACAGCAACGTCAGCCGAGTCCAAAAACCAAAAAAAAAAAAAATGAGATTAACTAGGATCACTAATTTTCCTTCCAAAAAATAAGGTGTTGTTTCAATTCATACCCCCCCTTTGGAAAGAGACCTCTCCTATTCTGTTCTTCCCTACTGCACTAATATAAAAGTTTCCTGGGTAAAAGTCGATATTTTCCAGAAAACAACAGCTAGGTGTTTCGGAAGATATCCCCAACCCAATCCCTATTATTCCCACCTGAAAGACGAAAACTATAACAAAGGTTAGTACCTTGAATGACAGAGGTACTATTTAATTGCAAGGAAAACCTGGGAATAATGATAGAAGCTACTTTCCTGAATTTTTGTGCATTTGGCAAGCAGAAAGGTTTTGATAAGAGAAAAAACTGTTAATGATGTCTTCTGCACAAAAGATATCCTCCAAATTAAGTATTGCAAAAGTCTGCCAGAATTCTGAAGTTGTATCTCTTTTAAACTTTCTTTTTCCTCCTATACAATGTTGCATTTCTTTTTCTTTCTTGAATTCAAAGGAAACAGTTCAAGGGGATTTTTGGCGTCTAAACAAAGAAAAATAGGGAAACAACAGCTATGCCTCAGTCACAAACGGGATGGGGTCGGCTAGATGAATCCTCATTATTCCAAAAAAAAAACAAAAGAAGGTTTCTTCTCCTTTTATCCTTTCCTCTTGATTTCATTTGCTGATCTCAATAATGATGAATTTGCTACCATGGTGCATGCAAATCCATTTTCTCTTAGGTAATATCTCTTACTTTCGCATTTATCAAAATAATATCCCAATATTACTCCCTCCATTTCAATTTATGTGCCTTACTTCTCGTTTTAGTTTGTCTAAAAAGAATGTCTCTTTCTATATTTAGTAAGTTTTTAACTTCAACATACCCTTAATAACACTCCCTTACGTAAATGACATGACATGTTTAAGACCGCAAGATTCAACAGATATTTTTGGCAAGATATACAAACTTTAGTTTATGACACAAGATTCAAAAGTATTCTTTATATTCACAAACTTCGTGTCCAGTCAAACTATGCCAATAAAATGGAAAGGGGAAGTCATAATTAATAAGTAATTGTATATGTGGGACTAGATCATTTGGCATTCTAATTTCACCAATATAATTTCATCAAATAGGAATGGAAGGGAAGTGATTAGAAATGCACCTTACAAAATGAAAAGGGGGAGAGGTAACTATTATATATGTGGGAACAGATTTGGCGTTCTAACTTGAGTAATACAATTTCATCAAATATGTAATGAAAGGGAACTGATTAGAAATGTACCTTGTAAGCCCAATACAAGTATGAGGTTTCATCATTAATTTCTTTACCCAGGCGAGCAATGACTTTAGATGGTGTCCATAGAACCTTCTGTAGTACAAAAAGAAGATAAAACGGTCAAATCATCACAAGCCAAAGCTAAGAAGTATTATCATATTTGAAAGAATATCACAAACAAAATGACCCAAGTAAAAAATACATTTGTATTTGAAAGTAATTGCAAAATACAGATTGAATGTTAAAGCTTCAGCCAATATTAAACAAGTAATGGGAGGATCTAACACCGAACCAGACAAGAGTAGATACCTCATTAATCTGCTCCTCATACATTTGGTCAAAAATTGGGATGATCCAGTTCTCAAATTTGCAGTAGTTGTCATTAGGAACCAATAAGTTACCAATACGGTTCAATCCTTTCGATCGTAGAGCAGCTCCAGGTAAAGAGAAGCCCCCCTTGTAGGTTGGTGCGAGGCACTTTATGAGATCCTCTTCAATACCACCAGCTGTAGTAACCACAACATCAACCTGCAGGGAAGGAAGACAATTTGCTAAGGTCCAAGACGCAATAAATAATAGAAAATTCTTCCCTGTGGTAACAACAATTTCATTAGACCAATGCTAAACATGACAGCTAAAACCTAAGATGCGAAGATAGTAATTTTCTACCATAACAATTAGTATTTGTGTGGCAGAGAGAAGGATGAGGTAATCTAGTTTGCGTAATCAATAAATTAGAGAGACAAGGAAAGAGTGGAACGTGATAAATAATGTCAAAAGCCTTGATCTTCAATTAATACAAACCAAGCATAACAGTGATTCAGTGCTTGACATAATAGATCATATGAAAGAGTATTGAGGTTGAATAAGAAGATGTCATAGTATTAGTGTGGTAACTATAGCTTTAGAGTGTAGAAGGGAGAGGACATAAAAAAAATTGAGAATATATATTAATATGATCTCATATGAAAGTAGCCCACAAGGTTCAAACTTAATGGTACAACACAGTCAGACTTAAAAGTTAGTAGAACAGAAACGACTGGAACTGTTCCTTAAATGCTACTCACCATTTGGTGCTGAACAAGGTAGCGGACAGTGTCTCTAATACCAGAAGAAACAAGGTTTGAAGTGAACCCCAAAAAGATTTTGCAGGTTACCGACTCTCTGTATGCAACATCTCTTTCTTCTTCGCTGCAATCCTCCGTGGGCAGCTCATGTGAAAGCCTCCAATCTAGCTTCAAACCCATCACACCCCCAAACAAAAACACAAATTTCAAACTTCTAGAATCAATTTAAGAACTTTAAAACTAGTTCAAAAACTTCAAGTGTATGAAAGAAGGTAACCTGCTAATAAAAAATAAACCATTTTTTAAGAAGCACATCATCAACTGTAAAAAGAATGGTGAGGTTTGACTTGTGAGGGTGGACTGATTTTCCGAAGTAAATTCAGATATTAATTGAATTGAAATAAGTCTTACATACTTCCAATATGCATATAAGAACCATGAATCATACTATCTACACCCACCCAATTCCAACTTAAATAGCATTCTTTCTATTTTAGGAATAATTCTTTTAACATATTTTGCCTACAAACTATTCTACAAACTCTAAATTGTTTAACTTTCTTCTTTCCACTGCTACTTTCTATATTTTATGACTTCCAAAACATGACTGATATTATTCCATATCTACAAGTTTCATGATCTTTTTTTAGAATCCAAATTAATTACAACATATTAAAAGTTCAATGTGATATTTTCTCTACGGAACTAATTTTTCTACCAAGACCTTGTTTCCACTATGACTAATGAATGACATACTAATATATAAGTCAAGCTAACATCTTAAACTCTGTTTCCAGTCTTATAAAATGGGAAGGGGAGAGTAGTAGAAACCCAAATATTGTTAGTGTAAAGCAATTAACTTTATTATATGCGAATGGGTGAAAAAATTCAATATGATCGGATCTAAGTTAACTGGAAAAAAAATATTGATACTGAAATATGAGAATTTGCATAAAGCAACAAACTTTTTTAGCGTAAGTTAAAGAAAGAAGTGAAATCTGACCATTTGATTAACAATTTCAATGGCATCACCAAGATTAGAAGCTTGGAAACCAGTAGAAACCATGGACTTGATAAGCTCAGCATAGTTAACGCCTTTATTGAAGTCGTAGCCCTCGATTTTTGTGCAAGAGCCTTCTAGATTTTCGGATTCTTTGAAAACTACCGATCTTACTGAATCCATGATATTGTCCTTCAGAGCCTCTCCCATTATTGCAGACGAAGATTATGTACGGAACACGATTGCCGCCGCGAGTTTATGCGTTTTTAAAACGCGAGTTTATGTAATAAATGGGTTTCTTAAAAACGGGCCGGTTTCTGTTCATTTTGCTAGAGGCCCAGGCCCACATTCTTTGTTGAAGGGTGTTAAATATGGCCCAAGAATTGATTTTAGCCTCATTTTTAAAGTGATTTTCAATTTAGCCCAATACTAACCTAATTCTAGCCCATATTGTAAGATTTACTTTCATTTGGATTATTTTTTTTATGAGTTAGGGCTCGGCTTCCGAATCTTGGATCTATGGTCTCAGGTCGAGGTCATGGTGGGGGATTGGGTATGGATTCCTGAGTTAGGATCAAGTCTCAAGTCTTGAGTCCCGAATCAGCTCGAATCTCAGGTTAGAATCGTTTCTTGGTAAGGGTCCTAGGTAATGGTCGGGGATCAGGTCTCGAGTCCCAAGTTAGGGCTCAAGTCTTGGGTTTCTGGTCAAATTTGAGGCTCTCGTTTTGAGTTAAGGTTGGAAGTCATTTTCGTAATGCCAAAAATAAGATAAATACAAAGCGACCTTCTGAGGTAGGTTTCTTTAATAAATAAAAGCTGTAAAAACTGACCTCTCGAAGTCGTTTTATTTTCAAAATAAATTAATCATCAAATTTAATATCTTCTTATCTTCTTTATTTTTTTTGCAAAAAAAATAAAACTTATCTGACCTCAGAGTGTGTTTCTTATTTGCGAAAATATAAATTTAAAGAGTATAGAACCGACCTCTTGAGGTTGGTTTCGGTGTCAATTTCTGGGGTAGGGTGGAGGCTCATGTCGGATCACGAGTCTTATGTCCCAAGTGCGGAGTCAAGACTCGATTCCCTAGTTTCAGGAGTGGACTGTTAAATAAAAAGGGGTCAAATTAGCAGATCATAACCCAACTCATTTTTAATCCAAGCAACTTTTGGGTTGAGTTTAGCCCAACCTATTTATTAACTTAACTCATTTAACTTGATCAATATCAATATAATCCGCTATTTTGATACCCCTAATTTGGTGTATAATTAGGGGAGGACTTTTTTCCTTGGGAGTAGGGTCTTTGAATGCTAGATAAGGAAAAGCAAAAAGAAAAAATTATGTGACACGACAAAAGTAAACACTTTATATACGATACATAGGTTGGTGCATCTTTCTCTCATTTTATAAGATTCTGCAGAAGTTTTTTTATTGTTGCATAATAAGTAGTACTCTAATAAATATAACTTGGCAACATCAGTATGGTCGCCAGAATCACTCCTAATGAGACTCATCACATTTACATTTGGCATTGCAAATATGGCCGTACCCTTGATATGATATTTCAAGTACCTTCCATTATACTACCTCTTCAAAACTGATCTATAATTCATGTACACACTACACTATATTTACTGAGATCATGCAACACTGCGATAATGCCAGAGGAAGGCAAAAGGGAAAATACACATATCATGCAAGGAAGAAAGAAAGAAAGAAAGTGGTCCATGTTGCATTGAAAGGAACTCATAAGCAAAAAACAGCAACATTTAGATTGAAGTATTCTGGTTATACTTTCACTAAAAACAGTAAGAACAAGGTAGAAATTAGAGGAATCAACAAATTTTTAAGAGGCAACAAAGAGTTATTATGGCTTGTAGTACTTGGTGGGTACAAAAGGCATCTTGGTAACCACCCCATCATAAGACTTCCCTCGAATCACAATCTTGACATTGGTCCCTGCCTTGTGGTTGCCCGTTTTTACGTATCCCATTGCTATGTTCTTCTTAAGACAAGGGCTGAAACCACCACTGGTGATTTCTCCAATATTTTGTCCATTTGAATCTTGAATTTCACTGTGACTTCTAGGGGGTGGGCCTGAAGAGAAAAAGCCAACTCGCCTGATTTTAGGACCTTCTTCAATTTGCTTTAGTATTACCTCAGCACCAAGGAAGCCTCCTTCTGCCCTTCTTCTCTTCCCTATGGCCCATGTCAGCCCTGCCTCTACAGGTGTTATGTGCTGCTCCATGTCATTACCGTATAAGCACAATCCAGCCTCAAGACGAAGACTGTCACGAGCTCCTAAACCTGTTAACCGAATCTTCCCTTCTGATTTCTCCAGAAGAGCTTTTGCAAGATCAAGAGCATTTTCTGAAGGTACTGAAATTTCAAATCCATCTTCACCAGTATACCTGAAAACCACTCAAAGTACAGATTATGTCAGAGGGGCTGTCGCAAGTCAAGATTACTTGCGCAAGGATCAAGTGCCAAGCATACATCAGAAGTAGGAAATGATTGCATAAGAAAATAGCTCACTGAATGACAAGAAACATAGAGAAGTTCCTTTATGGATACAGTTGTTGCTGTTTTACACATTAGTGTGCAATAACAAAGGGGTATTCGACCATAACAGAAGACAGGTTAACCCATTATTAAATAATTAAAGAAGGAACTAACCGAAGAAAAATGCTTGGACCTTTTTTCATTTATCTGAAGTGATTTTGATTTTGAACTTATTGAATTTTGAAAAAGTTTACCAAATCAAAGGATTGCTTTTTCTCGGGCGCAGATTCAGCACTCAATTTTGAAGAGGAAAGCAAGAGCAGAAGCATACCCTGTCCTTGTGAGGAAGCATGGTGCCCCATTGATATCCAAAACCCTGAATTCCCCAAAGTACATCTTGCTCAAATCATCTTTTGTCAGATATTGAAGAACTGGAGCAGCAAGGGGCCCCTGAACAAAAGAAGTCAAGAAAAATAATCTGTAACTAGCGAAACAATTAAACAACTTAAAGAAGTGAAATGAAAAAAAAATTATTTCCTGAAAAGCAGAAAATGAAAGAGATTAATTATTTCCTGAAAAAGCAGTGAAATGAAAGAAATTATTTCCTGAAAATCAAAGACATAGTTCAAGAGATGCATTGAAAGAAAATAAGATTCATTAATTGTGGGGAAGATGAAGATTATTTGGTAAATATCTAGCAAGTTGCACATTCTTTTAGTCGGTTGAAGGAGTTGGGCGAGAGGGGGGGTGGAAAACCATTGCTTGCACAGAAGTGTGCCCCAAAACTGATGAAAATAAAGTTTTAGATAAGGAAGAAAGAACAGAAGGGCGGGGGATTAATATGCATGGATTCGGCAATATTTGCACAAAGGGAAAGAAAATAATTTAGTGATACAATGAGAGAAGGTCATCCGGAAAGTATATTCATTTGGATCTATACATTATCACCAGATATGATCAAGTGCAAATTACCTTAAGCTAGAAAAATCCCACATTTCTACAGATAGTCTGATAATTCTATGAGCTGAATATTTTTGACATTCTGTATCCACTGGGATGTTGGATATCACTTTCTTGTAACCTTGACTACTAAAGCGCCTTTTTTCAATCTTTGATCAGTTCTTAGTGCATGTGATTAGCATTATTACTTACTTCATGATAAGAGAATATTTATATAAAGCATATAGCATGTATCAATTGTTGGAAAGAGGGACCTAACCTGAAGGGCTAAAAGCGATCTCTCATCATGGATGTGCCATGAAACATCACCACCTTTTGACTTGAATGATTTCATGTGCTCCTCAATGTGTGCAAGATCCTTGTCCCTGCAACCCGCATTTACAACAAGGTAGATGTGATCATTAGTCACCTTGGTGACCACTGAATCATCAATTGCGCCTCCCTTCTCATTTGTGAAGACTGTGAGACTACCAGTCCCAGGAGCAAGCCCAGCAACATCAGCAACAACAAGCTTTTCCAGGAAAGGGATTGTATCTTTACCCTTGAGGCTTAGCCCACACATATGAGAAACATCAAAGAGGCTACCATTCTCCCTACAATTTACTGTAGAGTCCATAATTGAGTCCTTATACTGGATAGGCATACTCCAACCAGCGAAAGGCACCATCTTTCCCCCATTGACAACATGGAAGTCATATAGAACAGTCTTCTTCAGATCAGCATCTGAAGCAAAGCATCTACGACCAATAGTCTTCTTATCAGCCTGAGCCAGACGTCTGGTGATCGATTGTCCAAGTTGCCACAATCCTCCTCTCATCTTTCCAAATAATCTGAACAGTTTACAGACAAATCATCAAAATCCAAACAATGAGACTGATCATTTTCAAAGCAAAAAATTGAATCCCTATAATTCAAAAATATCAAAATCATACTGAGAAACTGTCAAAAACACCATTCCCAGTAGTGACAAGAATAAACAGAAAGTCAGAACATGTAAATAATAACCAACTTGTAAATCATCTAGGAATGCAAAACTTTCTGTGTCAACTTTTTTCTCAATAAGTACTTGATAATTTCACTTTTCATGAGACAGTTTATACAAGAATAGTCAAAATGGCAATAGCTAAAGTAAAAGAAGAACTTAAAGAGCATATAAATTTTTTCACAAATAGACGGATTAATCCGTTTGATTCACTAAATCTTCAACTTTGAACTCCCTGAACCAACCACTTTAGAATTGTTCGATTTTCTTGATGTAATTTAGCCTATCCTAGGATTATAACAACATTAAATCTATCAAGGACAATTGTTTTTATCTGTTTGAAGGCGGAGGAACTCCATGAAAGTTCAATTTAATGTGAAAATTCGGACAACATTCAGCAGTTCAGATCCAAATAGAATGATCTATAAGGTGATACAATGACAGATCTCTGAAAGAGGAAAAAAAATACAATCTTGTGTTTCAAGATAAATGGTAGTTACATGAGGAGCATTGATTAAGAGATAAAAAGAAGACTTACCACCTTGCAAAAAGATTGAATCTTTTTGTATTCTTGAAAAGATAAATCTGAGAGCTTATAAGAGTTTACTCATACCAACTGATATATGGGCAGAGAAACAAACAAAGCATTTTTTATCTGATAAATACTTGGTGTTGGTGGTAGGCAACAAGGAAAAATATTTTTAATAATATATATTTTATAAATAAGTAAAAAAATGAAAAAAAGAAAAGATTTGTTGGTGGTGAAGAGTGGGTGGAGGAGGCTTTCCATTTCAAATAGAGAACTCATCTTTAGTGAGTGGTAGGAATTTGGATAGTCCCTCTCTCTCTCCCCCTTTTGGATTTGGCTCTTTGGTTGGTATGGGTGGTATTCTAATTCAGTTGACATGGCATTTTCAGAAGCCCTTTAACTCTATTATTTTCCCCTTATCAATCGAATTTATGTCTAATCAGGTATAAGTTTCTTAGAAATTGAAGTCGTGTTTTATTATGATACAAAATATAAACTTATATACTATAAGAGATACTATAAATTATAGACAAACAGAAAACATAGACAAATTAAAGACCAACCCAAAACATGACAAATAGTGTAGATGAGCCTTTTCTTTTGCTTGGTACTTTTGATGCCTGTGTTGGGCTCTCTGAGGATTGGGCTTTCGATCATGGCCCATTAAGCTCAAAGCTCACGACTTGTTTTGCCTCCAAGCCCACATGAGAAATCAGTGTTCTCAAGGCCCAAATCAGATCACCTCCAAGGCTACAACATTCTTAAAGTATTCTTTTTGTAAATAGATTCCTCACAAAGTTTATTACAAGTAGACAAATAAAATGGCCTCCATTGTTTAACAATTAGCAATAGGTGTGTTCTGTTTAAATATTTGTATAGTGCATTTACATTCAATGAATAGAAATATTTTTTTTATTTGGAATTTTTTCAGGAGTTATGTTTGATCATATTTTTATTTTGGAATTGAAATGTATTTTTAAAAGAAATATGAAATATGATTTAAACAAAGTTCTTAAAAAAAACAAAAATTATAATAGTTTTGAAGGAAAAAATTAAAAAGTAAAAAAAAATGAGAATAGAGTTTCGACTATTTTCCAAATTTCAAATACAACTTAAAATCATTTCACGGTCAAATATTGATTTTTAAAAAAATGAGTTTTTATGGCTCAACGTCTTTATTCTTCTCAACCCATAAATTTCAAAAAATAAAAAGTACTCCCTCTATCTCTATTTATCTGTCTAATTTTGACATTACACACCTATTAAAAATAATAATTTATATAATAAATTTATCATTTATCTTTATTAATTCATCAATGAAGTTCAACTTTTCGAAAAACTTACAAGTAAAAAGGGACCGGAGGAGTATATTTGGAATGTTTCGCCATTACCTACAAATTTGGCTGTTTTAAATGGCCCCCGCAATGTGACACTCGCCAAATTTAGAAGCAGATTCACCAAATTGGTCTCAATGTAAACGAAGTCAAAGAAGCGAGTGAGTAAACTATAAGATCGAATCTGTTCGTCTTCTCAAATCTTGAAGGTGAACAAAGTGAAGAAAGACAAGGAAGAATGGGGTCGATGGCGAAAAAGGGTCTCCAACAGTACTTGCTACAGCTTCAGCAACATCCTTTACGAACAAAGGTCAAACCTTTTGCCCAATTTCTTTACCAATCTTTTTTGTTTTTCTTTTCAACTTCTTTTTTTTTATTTGTGAAGAGGGGTTTTGGGATATTTTGAATTGTTTGCTCAATTTCGATGTGGGTCTTATTTAATTTGTTGAGAAGTTGCTATTTTGATACAAAGATTTCATCTTTTCTTCTGCATTTTCTTGAAGTTTTTCCCAACTTTTCTGAAGTTTTAGCAGAATTGGTACTGGAATAATCTATGATAGTTGAATCCTTGATGGCAGGCAATAACGGCGGGAGTGTTGTCGGCGATCAGTGATATAGTGGCTCAGAAGATCACTGGCATTCAGAAACTTCAAGTCAGACGCCTTCTTCTCAAAGTGGTACGGTTCCTCTACCTTCTATTTGCAGAGGTTTATATTTCGAGTACTAAAAAATTACATTTATGGCATAATGGAGGTCATAATTGCAATTTGTAAGCACTCCCATGGTTGCATTTACGCATCTGAGCTTGAGTACGACTTCGTAAATTTCATGATGCTTATAACAATTTTTTTCCTTCGATTCAGAAAGAAGTATCAGTGAAGTTTCATATATGATATACTGGCCCGAGTGCCTCATGTTTGGCTTAGAGGTTCGCTGTCTGTGTCTTTAAATAAAAAATCTGCTTGGTTCTGTAACACTAGTACACTACCTTAGACCCTAGTCTCTTTCATTGCTTTTCTGATGATGGTGGTAACCAGCCAGTTTATGTGCATCTACTAATACTCCAGGCAGCCTGATATAACCCATAATTACTTGTATTTGTAAACCTGTCCATCAAGGTTAGAAAATAGAACAAATACTCAATGTTGCAGCTTGGATTCGAACTCCTATGTCTCGACCACTCAGCCTTAAACCATGGTGTCTTTTATGTAATACCAAGTACGGATCAATTTTAGCCTCTTAAGTGCATTAGGTACGGAAACTAAATATAAAAAGCAAACTAATGCAGTGTCAACATGCTCTATCTTGGATGGAAGTGGTAAGTTTGCTTTAAAATTGTAACCCAGGGCAATGTGATCAGTTTTTCTAAAATTTTTCTTAAAATGACAGGATTAGCGTGCCTAACAGAGTTCTTTAATTTTTTGTTCTAGAGAATCCCAACCCAATCCCTTTTCGTGTACATATTTCGATTGTGCCCATCTGGGGGGGTGGATGGATAACTTTAATTCAGATTCTAGTTTTCCTTCTAGATGATAATTTTACAACTTACGGGAAGAAGTGTTTTGGTTATGAACTGCAAAGGATGTTATATTTCTTCTTTTGTGTGATATCTCTTTACTCATACTGGCCCTACTGCACAAAGCTTCTGCACTGAGTATTGGGACAGTAGCCTTAGTTGCGTTAAAGATGTGCTATTTCTGGCTAATCCTACTTGAGATTGTCAAATTCTAAAACAGGAGTGGGAACTTACAAGTTAGAACTGTAGCATGTGGAATATTATTACTTGTCCTGACCTAGGAAATTAGGAGTCAGAAAAAAGGTAAATGTTTCAAAAAATTGACAACTAACTAGTATGGAATGCTGCTTGTAATTGCTTCAATATCCTCAGTTGCTTTGAAGATTTGTCTTTGAGGTTTGAGAATCTGAGTACTGAGCAAGTAACTTTGCCAGTGAGCACATATAGTAAAAGTTCATCTCCTGGCTAACTTTCGTCACAACGAGCAAATGAAGCAGAATGGATATGGAGGATTCATACAACCGACCCCAACTAGCTTGATATTTAGGTTGAGTTGTTGCCGGTGTAGGTTAAGTTTAGCTGCAATTCTGTGTCAAATTCTCTTCAATGTTAGGGTTGTTACTGACATAGCACAGCAAAATCATTTGATTTATTTGGTATCATTTGTTTCTTATTCCTCTACTTCGCAAATAAGTTGGTATTTGGGATGTCATCATCTGCTTCTCCTGTAAGTACATGCAGCTTTTTGGCGTTGCCTATCTTGGACCATTTGGGCATTTTCTTCACTTATTACTGGACAAACTTTTCAAGGGGAAGAGAGACAAGAGTACAGTTGCCAAAAAGGTACTAAACCCTCTCTTCTTTGGATGATTTAGTATGCTTCACGAAAACAGGATATGGTATCTTGTACATGGATGTTACACATTACCTTGTACTTTATGGATCTATATCAATAGAACTGCTTGACTGTATACTCATGACCTGGTAAATTGCTACACTTGCCTACTTGAAAGTTTCACTTGTTTATTGTTTTGCCAAATAATGTTACCAGATAGAGAAAGAAGCAAATAAACAGTGAGCTGATAAATATACTAGAATGTGAACTTGCATTTTGATTATTTCAGGTGTTGCTGGAACAAATTACTTCGTCGCCCTGGAATAACTTGCTTTTCATGATGTACTATGGATTAGTTATTGAAAGTGAGTTTTTCTTTTGAGTTACCTTTTAACATTCTGACATATAAACTATTGCATGGTATACTACCATCACGCCAAACCTCAACATCATGTTCTACAACTAAACGTCCAAGTAGGCAAAAGTGTCCTTAAGCAATCAAATTAGGATTGTTATCTAAGAACTCAGAGGGCCTGATAATAGACATAACCTTCAATCTAAAAGAGCTACAACTGCAAGGAACCTTGTATTCATGTTACAAAAAGAGAAAGAAATAAAAGGTTAAAACTATTGTTTACTGGCCATCTTTCGAATCCAGTTTTAGCAAAGGCATTTCATCCACAGAAACACATTGTTTTGTTATGTAAATTATTCAGTTTGTATGTTCCAACAATTTGTCTCTTTAAACCCTTACCATTGTACAAAGCTTGATAAGGTACTTAGTTTTTGCCATGTGAGCCTCAAATCCTTGATTTATGTTTCTTGTTTAACGAAAATTTTGCTTAATTATTTCCTGTTTTTCTTCTTTTGCCCTTTGGACCTTGTGGGAAATATCCTAAAAAATGAGGAGATTACTGAAAACAATCTCTACATTACTTCAATGGGTGTTTTATTCAAATAAATATTTATATTATGTTTGGCTGAGGTAAAAAGATAAAGAGACAGTGTGAGCAGAGGAAGTTTAAAAAGAGAAGCGATATGAGGTTTTCTACACTTTTTTACTGACAAAGTAATAGAGGAGAGGAGCTTTTGAACCCTCTGAAAGACAGACTAAAGAGGTTGTAACACTCTTCCATAAACTAGTGAAAGGGGGATATATATCCTTTTTACCTTCCATCCTATCCTAGAAACAATTAAAAGCGAGGATGGATGCTCCATAAAAAAGAAAGTAAACCATGGGTTTCTCATTTCCTTACAAATTTCTTCTCCTTCGTGGAGAGCCATATTTAGTACAAGTTTTTGAAAGCTGCTGGAATGGAACTTATAAGAGTCTGGCTCATTTAAGTTTGCTTCCTTTCCATTAGCTAGAGGTATGATTATGTACACACAGAACAACAGATTTGACTGAACATGCAATATTATCTTGTATTTTGCACAGAAAGAACCTGGATCCAGGTGAAATCTAATATCAAGAGAGAATATCCAAAAGTGCAGTATACAGCGTGGGCGGTTAGTCAAATTTTCCCTCTCCCAAGTCCAATGGTTTTTGTTCTATTCTTCAGTGAATGATACTTCTAAGTATTGTTTATAAATGTACAGTTTTGGCCAGTCGTTGGGTGGGTAAATCACTTGTATGTTCCTCTGCAACTAAGAGTAATCTTTCACAGCATTATTGCATGTTGCTGGTATGCACTGCAGCTTCCCTTCTTGTTACTGTTTCTGCTACTTTCAAACATGTTCCATCTCTATGATTTCACAGTGCTGTAATGTTGTTAATGCTCTATGTTCTTTTATCGATTTGTAGGGGAATATTTTTGAATCTACGTGCAAGGTCGATGGTCTTGAAAAAAGCTTGAAATCCTCAAAGTTGATTTATGAACATGGCAACATCTCCTTGTGTTAGTTGAATTGAAAATGGTAGCTTGGAATTGCTTATTTTGTTTTGATTTTCATGTTTTCGCTGATCCCTTGTAACCAAGACAAAGTTCATTTATTAATCAATTGGTTGTAATTGTCCTGTGTCATCGATCAAGTGCTAGGCAGAATGTTGCGCACATGGTAATGTGAAAAGTTGTCAGTTCGAAAAAAGTAACGCCCTTCAAATGTGACTCAAAAAAGCAAGATTGTGGTAAGAGATGACAGTGAATTATGTTTCACAATTCAACATTGTTAATGTAGCCATATTATTTTGGCATTTGACCAAATTGAAACTGAGTTGCTGCTATCTGTATACCAAGTCCTGGATGGTTGGTGTTATTCATCATTGCCTAGTACACCATCTAAGTCCACTTTTCTAAATTTTCTCAGACAATATTTTGGAATGTAAACATGAGAATTTCTCAAACTTCTTTTCAACATAAGCAATTTGATAATAGGTATTGTTTTTGGTCAATTAAACCTTTCAAATTATTTGACATTTCAGAAAAAACGAAATATCATTTACATACACTGTTCCCCACCCCCAACCCTAAATTTACATTTTAGTGTTCGAATTAATAGGTTAGACATTTGAGGAAGAGATAAATAGAACTTCCCACAAATACACGAAATGAAGAAAATTTAACATGTGAATCTTGATTTGTTGGAAAAGAAGCATGTGTATTGATCTAGAATTGTAGCTCAGGTAGTACAGCTGAACTGAACATGAGGTATATAAACTCAAAACAACTTTTAGGAAAGTAAAAACTGATGAGCTTTAGGATTTCAGCAGTGGCTGGCTGGTATAAGAATTTTCTGATATTTGAAATATAGTTAGAGTATATTTGACAGGTCGAAATTTGAATTCACAAGTACTCATATTATATGTCCAAATTTGGATTTATGTGATTTTTTAAAACTGCACTATACGAAAATTTCGCCAAAATGAAAATCCACGTGATTTGAAAGCATAACAGTTACTCGTGTTTCAAATTTCAATACACTTTTAGTTCAAGTTTTGACATCTTCTACTTGAGGTTGATGCACATAATTAAAGGGGATGACATATGTTAGGTGGTTAACTTAATTCTCTAATAGACAAATGAAACGCACATAATTAAAGGGGATGATATATGTTATGTGGTTAACTTAATTCTCTAATAGACAAATGAAACACACACAAAAGTTTATGTGCAATTTGAACACACAAAATTCGAAATTCGGAATGAAAACCTATGCAATAGATGAATAATAATGCACACAAACTGGAACGAAATTTAATTCAAATCTCTAAATAAAATATCCTGAAAATTTTAGGAGAACAACTATGTATTAAGCCATAAAACAACACAAGGGGTTGGTTAACACGTACTCCTTCCTACATGGTGTGCCAACCCAGTATGGCTACTTCTCATAACTTTGCAACTTAGGTTGGTGTAATAATTTGATGTGCCAAGGGAAAAGAAAAAAAAGAGCGTGATGGATTTTATCGAGAACAGACAACTAATATCTGGCGGATAATTAAATATTATCAGCATTGGTTTTTTAATATTAAATTATACAAAATTTATTATAATTAATTAATTAATAAGTTGAGTAATGATACTCCCTCTGTCCCTAATTACTTGTCAACTTTTTCTTTTATAGTTATCCCTAATTACTTGTCCATTTTGACAAATCAAGAAAGGACAATTTTTTTTACCTATTATACCCTCAATTAAATGACTAATTACTTTGAAAAATGTAGAATTTTTCATCCACTTCATAATTAATAGGGGTAAAATGGTAAACTCACTATGTCATTAATTGTTTTCTTAATATGTGTGCCGATTCAAAAGTGGACAAGTAATTAGGGACAGAGGGAATATGTGTTAATGAATCATGATTAGGTGTTAAAAGATCTATGTACACAAACATATATGCCACATAATTAATTTGGTTTAAATATCAGTTGCATAAAAGTTTTTTACATCTTTGCTCAAATTATGGCCAAATTTTCTGGTCATTTAGCATTATCCATTATCCATGTAAACTAAATAATTGTAAATTGTATTTTTTTTTTCTTCTCATCTATTTATTATTATTATTATTGTTACTTGCAACTGATTGGTTAATGAAGTGAATCCACTTATATAAGTTTATTATTCACAAGGATAATTCTTAATTTGACAAAATTAATTTGGTTCACTCTTAATTATATTTGTGCCAAGTATCATCATCCATGAAATACCTAATTGGATACACGGATTAAGAGTTGATCAAGGGTCTTAATTATATAATTTTCCTATATTGAAAGTCAATAAGAGCAAGTACAATCAGGCCTAGCCAAAATAAGAAATAGTCTTCTTGGCCATATTATACCCATTCAATTCAAACTTTGAATAACGTAACATACTATTATTGCCCCTTTTTTTTAATAATCCAGTCAAATCAATCTTATTTCTGTTAACTACTATCCCTATAATAATCTATATATACGTCCCATGTCCTATCTTTTTATATCATAATAATCATAAATCAAAAACTCAACTTTGGGTTTTCTCCTCTTTGTTTTTCAATCAACTAATATCAATTGAAGTAACAAATACGATGACAATCGTTCTTCAATCGTCAAATTTCTTGAATTCATCAACATCATGTAGAAGGGGATTGATTAGAGCGAATATAAATATCCCGAATAATCAGACATTTAAAATTTCTCTTCCTAGGCTTCAAAGAAGAGCTAGATTAGCACACGAACAAGAGTTGATTAGTGTGTTCTCAACTAGTGGTAGCCCAATTGAGAAACAAATTAGCCCTACAAGAAGAAGTGATCCTCTGGTGATCGAGAAGCTTTACGCGATCAAGGAGGCAATTGTGGATAGAGTGGAGATGCATAGAAATATTGGGGAACAGAGGAGTCAATGGAACAGTATGCTTTTGACATCTATTAATGGGATTACTCTTGCTGCTGCTACAATGGTTGGAATTGCAGCTAGTAGTAGTGGTGATTCTGTTTTGGGACTAAAAATGTCATCTGCTATGATGTATTTGGCTGCTACTGGTATGTTGGTGGCCATAAACCAAATTCAGCCATCCCAATTGGCTGAAGAACAAAGAAATGCAGCTAGGTTGTTTCAGGCTCTATATAACCAAATCGAAACAACTTTATCAATCGGCCACCCTTCGAGTATTGATGTCAAAGAAGCTATGGACAGAGTATTGTCTCTTGACAAGGCTTATCCATTACCTCTTCTTGGCGTAATGCTAGAGAAATTTCCATCTTCTGTTGAACCTGCTGTTTGGTGGCCTCAACAACGTCGAAGGCAGCCTAAAAGGGTCAATGACAATTGGAATGGATGGAATGGTAAACTGGAGGAGGAAATGAAGGAAATAATGGGAGTACTAGGCAGAAAAGACCAAGAAGAATATATTAGCCTAGGGAAAAAGGCATTGAAATTAAACAAGTTTTTAGCCATGTCCGGTCCATTGCTTACAGGCCTAGCAGCAATTGGCTCTGCATTTGCAGATCATTCTCCTCATGGATCATGGGCAGCGATGCTTGGAATTGTTGGTGGCGCATTGGCAAGTGTAGTTAACACAGTAGAGCATGGTGGACAAGTTGGAATGGTATTTGAAATGTATAGGAGCAACGCCGGTTTCTTCCAGTACATGCAAGAATCTATTGAATCAAACTTGACAGAAACAGACATGGAGAGAAGAGAAAATGGTGAAGTGTTTGAATTGAAGCTGGCTTTGAAATTAGGAAGGAGCTTATCAGATCTAAGAAATCTTGCTGCTGCTTCTTTATCAAAGGGAGAAGAAATCAACGAATTTGGGAGCAAGCTTTTCTAAGTTTTAACTGCTTAGTGTATAATGCATTGGCAAAATGCAGTAGTACATATTAATGTTTATGCAAATAGGACTAACTCATTCTTTGTAAGGCCATCCTGCAAGTTGCACAGTAAATGGCAAGCTTGTTTGATTCTTAATTATTAATTTTTTTGACTCTATACAAGAAATGAATTACTTGATCATTTATTGTCTTTCAATTTTTGACTCATTCTTTCGATTCAAATGTTGATTGCTTATAACAGTTTCTCAGGCCATCTTGCAAGCTTTAAATCGTTTGATGTTTTTTCTTATTTCTTGGCTCCATGAGAAATTAATCATCTCTTTAGTTCAACTGGCTTTAATTATTCATTTGATAATGAGTGAACCAAAACAAAACCTTAGATCATGTGTGTTTAAGTAGTGATCAATAGAAGACTAAATTCGAAACTTTGAATAATAAAAAAGTGAGCTTGTGATCGACTGAGTTTTAAACTTAAAGGGCGAGGTAAAACTGTGACCTCTCTAACAGAGGGCGGGCGGGTTAAAGAGAATGACTTGACAGACTTTCACGTTGATAATTATTAATTAACTTTGAAAGATGGGGAAGGAGGAGGGCTCAAGAAAGTGGGTCAAATCAAAGAAAACGACAGACATGCTTCTAGTATGACAAATATTTGAAGAAGAGCGGGCTGACGAGGACGGGCCAAAGGAATGACAATGATGCACTCACACTCAATTGTGGTGATAGTAGTTAATCTAGCAGCTAAGGCTCGAAGAAGATGAAGACTAATTCAGGGTACAACCGAGAAGATTAGCTGAGAATGTAGAAGAAGGAAGAAAGAACAGATTGATATTATTAATGAATGATGATTCAATACATTTTCCGTGTATTTATACAACTAATCAATGGATAAAATGACTAAAGAAGAATACAACAAAAGAAACTAACTAATTTCTTGACAGCTAACTAACTAATTTCTTGACAGCTGAACAGTGTTAACTGCCTAACAATTCTAACAGATTTTCAGATTCCTTTACATTTATTTAACTCGACTACAATACTCACTTACACATACTTGCATCAATACCTCCTATTTGAAGAATAGCCTTATCTTCAAGGCTGGAATGAAGAAAATCTATGCTGCATCTTTGTGAAATTTCCCAGGTGGCCTGAATTGTATCAATGCCCAGGCATTTAACCAACACCTGACAAATAGCCTTATTACCCCTCTTGATCATCCTCATCTCTAATATAGCCTCAGTCAAAGGATAGTAGGAATTAGACATATGTAACACTAGAGGGTGATTGAGGACAGTAGGTACTTCATGACATTTTTTCAACTGTGATACATGAAAAGTAGGGTGGATCAACACATCAGCTAGGAGCAACAGCTTATAAGCAACTTCCCCAATCTTAGCAACAATCATATAGGGACCAAAGTACTTAGCAGCGAGCTTGTTGAAAGGTCTAGTGGCCATAGAAAACTGCATGTAAGGATGTAGCTTTAAATAGACCCAAGCACCCACACTAAACTGTCTGTCAGACCTGTGTTTATTGGCTAGATCTCTCATTCTTTGTTGGGCCCTGAATAATTGGAACTTCAACAACACAATAAGAGCTTCCCTAGCCTCCAGGGATCTATCAACCATCTTATTAGAAGATTCACCAGCCAAATAAGGAATATGAATAGGTGGCTTTTGACCATAAAGAACTTTATAAGGGGAGCATTTGATAGCTGAATGATAGGTTGTGTTTTACCACCACTCAGCAAGAGGCAAGTGAGCAACCCACTCCAAGGGTTTATCTGAGCAGAAACACCTCAGATAAGTCTCCAAGGTCTTGTTCAAGACCTCAGTCTGACCATCTGTTTAAGGATGGTAGGCTATAGATTTATGCAACTGAACTCCTTGCAAGGTGAACAATTCTTGCCAAAAGGAACTCAAGAAAACAGGGTCTCTATCACTGACTATAGTAGAGGGCATACCATGCAACCTAAACACATTGTCCAAAAAGTTTTGAGCTATAGTTTGAGTAGTGTAAGGATGTTGCAAGCAAATGAAATGGCCATACTTACTCAACCTATCAACTACCACTAGAATGACATCATTGCCTTTGGATTTAGGCAAACCCTCAATGAAATCTAAGCTAATGTCAGTCCAAACACCTTCAGGGATAGGTAGAGGTTGAATTAAGCCAGGATAAGCTGAGGCATCATACTTGTGTCTCTAGCACACATCACATATATTAATGAAACTCCTGATATCCAGAGCCATGGTCTTCCAATAGAATAGGGATTGCAATCTCCTAATGGTAGCATCCATTCCAGAGTGGCCACCCTGAGGTGTAGAATGCCACAACTAAATGATGTGTTCTCTCAACTGAGGGTCAGATCCTACCACCAATCTTCCCTTCCACCTAAGCTGAGAATTAATCCAAGTGAAGGATTTATAAGGCTGTACTAGCAGTTTAGTGATCAAGGTCTGTAAAGCAGCATCAGAAGTCCAAGATTATTGAATATGGCAGAAGAGTGTATCATGGGGTGTAAGCAAAGATAAAGCCAATAGTTCTACCCCTTGATTCCTGGAAAGAGCATCAGCAGCCTTGTTATCCAGTCCCTTTTTGTATTCAATAGTAAAGTCAAAAGCCATGAGCTTTGAGATACCGTGGAAATTAGTGTATATAGTCTATTCTAGCAGATGTTTCAATACCTTATGGTCATTCCTAACAATGAAGGGTCTGCTTAACAAATAATGTGACCACTTAGTCACAGCAAAAACTAATGCCAGCAATTCCCTATCATAAAAACACATGAACTGGTGTCTAAGGGCCAGTGTTTTACTAATATAGGCAATAGGGTGCCCCTGCTGCATTAGGACAGCACCAATACATATACCACTTGCATCTATCTCAATAACAAAAGGTTCAGCATAGTTTGGCAGGGCCAGAACATGAGCAGTTACTAAGGCTTGTTTGAGAGTCATGAAGGTTGCAGTAGCTTCTTTAGCCAATCAAAATTGTCCTTTTTAAGTAAGTCATGTAGAGGTCTGCATATAGCTCCAAATCCCTTGATGAATCTCCTATAGTACCCTGCTAGACCAATAAAACCTCTGAGTTGCTTGATAGTAGTAGGCAGTTTCCAGGCTTGAACCACAGATACCTTCTTAGGATCAGTTGCTACTCCTTTAACACTGATAAAATGTCCTAATTACTCCACTTCTTTTACCCCAAAAGCACACTTAGATGCTTTAGCATACAACTGATAATTCTTCATCAACTCAAACACAATTCTTAAGTGATCCACATGAACAGACATATTTTTGCTATAAACCAAAATGTCATCAAAGAAAACTAACACTAATTTTCTGAGTAATGGTTTGAAAACTGAATTCATAAGACTTTGGAATGATGAAGGAGCATTGGTTAATCCAAAGGGCATTACCAAGAACTCATAATGACCCTCATGAGTTTTGAAAGCTGTTTTATGCACATCAGATTCTGCCATTCTCAATTGGTGATAGCCAGCTCTAAGATCAATCTTAGAGAACACTTCAACACCCTCCAACTCATCCAATAGATCCTAAATAATAGGGATTGAGAATTTATCCTTCACTGTTAAATGATTCAGATCCCTGTAATCAATACAAAGTCTCCAACTACCATCTTTTTTTCCAACTAACACAACTGGGGATGCATATGGACTAGTATTGTGTTGTACAACCCATTGATCTAGCATCTCATGTACCAACTTCTCAATAATATCTTTCTTCACTCCAGAAAACCTGTAAGGTCTTTTACTAATAGGTGTTGCATTGTCTATGAGTGGTATTCTGTGATCATAGGTTCCTCTGTGAGATGGTAATGTAGTAGGAATATCAAATATACACTTGTATTGTTCCATTAAAGAAACCAAAACAACTGGAATGTCATCACCTATGGCTTTGATAGCTTGGATGTGGTTACACTGTGTGTTCACTGACAACATATAAAATTGTACTTGTTCTGCAGTTTTTTTATTCAACACTTTAGCCTTAGTAGTCTTGACTTGAGTGGTTGCCCCTCTTAACACATGCTTCTTCCCTTGGTGCATGAACTCAATGGTCCTTTTGTTAAAATCAAAGAGAATTATCCCCAATGTATTCAACCATTGGAACCCCAATACTATATTAATATTTCCTAATGGCAGTAACAGGAAATCAGAAGAAAATGTAGTTCCCTGTAACAACCACTGCAGATTCCTACAAATGGAAGCAGTTTGTACCTTCCTCCCATCAGCTACACTAATAGATTGTTTCATGATTGTGCTGGCCTTGCATCCTAGCTGCCTTGCCATTTCTTCATCAATAAAATTGTGGGTACTACCTGTATCAATAAGAATCTGCAATGGTCTTTTCTCATGATACCCAGTGACTCTAATGGTCTGGTACCCAGTGACACCAGTGAAGGCTTGCAATGAAATTGTCATACATTTCTCAAGATTGGCAATGTTATCAATTGCTTCTTGGTCTTGGAACTGATCTGGTTCCAGATTCACTTCCATAGTTACATCTCCTTCTTTACATAATTCTACTAAGAACAACTGATTCTTGGCTTTACACACATGGCCCCTTACATACTTGCAGTTAAGAGCTTCATTCTATTAGCATTGCCCAGAAATCCACTAGGTTTGTTATAAGAATTATTAAAAGGTTTTCTGTAACTAGTATTAACTGGTATGGGCCTCTGTACATTCTGATTTCTATGGAAGTTTGGAGTTGGTAAAATGGGATTCTGATTTTTTTTCCAGAAGATCTAATTCCCCAGGACTGAGCTTGTGCCTCAAAAACTTTCTCTTGCAATCTAGCCAACTTGTAAGCTTGTATTAGGGTCTTTGGTGCCTGTATCCTTACTGATTTGTTCAATTCAGGTTTGAGTACTCCAAAGAAACAACTGATGGCATTCTGATTAGACAAATTCACCCCAATCAGCAGCCCATCAAACTCAGCTTGGTAAGCTCTTACATTGCTAGTTTGTTCCAAGTGCTTAATGGATTCCATTGAATCTTCATATCCATCCCCAAACCTTTCATTCAAAGCTAAAATATACTCTGTCCAAGTAGGATCTACAACAATGCTCCTAGTTTTCATATATGACATATGCCAAGTAATAACTTTCCCATCTAAGTGAATTGATGTGAACTTGACCTTCTGACTATAAGGAATTTCATCCATAGAAAAGAATTGGTCCACCTTATACAGCCATGTTTTCAGATCTTGTCCAGAAAATCTAGGGAAATCTAACCTAGAGCATCTAGTGAGAAAATTATCAGTTACTCCAGTCTGAATGTCTCTATTTGTGTTCAACTACCTCAATTCTCCAGAATTGTCACATCCAGCAGAAGATTCACCTCTGCAATTATCTAATTCCTTGTCTCTCTGCTTCATACCACCAATGGTTTGCTTGATTTCCAACAATTTTTTATTTGTCCTCACATTTCAATCATTCATACTCTCCGTCAATTTCTGCAATTGCTCTTGAATCTGCAAAAATTTGTTATTCATGTCCTCTGTCGATCCTTCTGGGTTTTTATTGCGTGTCACAGCCATGCTGAGGAATGATAGCTCTGATACCAATTGATGCACTCACACTAAATCATGGTGATAGTAGTTAATCTAGGAGCTAAGGTTCGAAGAAGATGAAGACTAATTCAGGGTACAAGCGAGAATATTAGCTGCGAATGTAGAAGAAGGAAGAAAGAATAGATTCATATTATTGATGAAAGTATGTGTAGACGAGTATTATAGTCGAGTTAAATAAATGTGAAGGAATCTGGAAATCTATTAGAATTGTTAGGCAGTTAACATTGTTTAGCTGTCAAGAAATTAGTTAGTTAGTTTCTTTTGTTGTATTCTTCTTTAGTCATTTTATCCATTGATTAGTTGTATAAATACATTGGCTTTGACTCACAATAAGAACCCAGAAGGATCGACAGAGGACATGAATAACAATTTTTTGCAGATTCAAGAGCAATTGCAGAAATTGATAGAGAGTATGAATGATCGAAATGTGAGGACATATTTCCAGATTCCTTTACATTTATTTAACTTGACTACAATACTCGCCTACACATATTTGCATCAGACAACATGCTTTTACGCTGACAAATTTCTGAAGAAAGGGTGCTCATAATACCTTTGTTCAATCTCACATTGTGGAGGTCTTTATGAGGCATATTGTCAGTTCATGTAGTTTGTAAGTCATAATACAAGTTCACATGGTATGCACACTTTTGTGCTATAAATATACAAACAATGTGTATCATGAGCTCATGCTTTAGTCGTCAAGGTGTAGACTGTAGTGGTTGGTTGGGTAGCATATAGGGAATAATATAATACCCCTCCAGTAAAAATGACAATATTTCTTAATTTAAATAATTTCTCATCTTAAACCGTTTAAAAAGTATTTGATTGGTTCAACTAGGTTACCACCTTCAAATTGTATAAGGTTATTATTATCACCTTCAAATACCCCTACGGCTTGCCGTGCCCAGTAAGTCGGTAACCAAATTGTGTGTAAATATTTTTTAAGCGATCAATGGATAAGCTTGAATTTGCAACTATTTTTATTGGAGAATTACGTGTATACCTCATGAATTAGTAACGGTCCCCCTCCCCTCCCCCCCCCCCCACCCCCACTTTATACTAATTAAGAGTCTGCTATGATATCACGTGGAATTAGGTCTTACGCCTAACTCACACCCCCAAAAGCTAGCTCAAAAAGAGGAGGATTGCCCAAGCCTTATAAGGAGTCCACTCATCACATTAACCACCAATGTGGGACTTTTTGCTTTAACAAATTAGAGTCCCAAAACCTTAGATCGTGATTTGAATATTTAGGTAAAAAATTGAATTATTGGTCTAAATGGGTTTCGAGGGGGTATTTTGGTCATAACAGTCTTTTTTTGAAATCCAACGTTTTCATTGATTTCGAAACATGCTTTATGAGGACTTTTCACTATTGGTTCATGTTTATAGGATTCCTGATGAGTTTTGAGGGTCAAAAAGATGTTTTAAAGGTTGCTATTCGATGCACACTTTTAGGGACAGAAAAATAGACTTTTATCAACGTAAGTTCTCCATTGTTCTCTAAAGCAGGAGTACTGGATTTCTATTCGTACCGTCACTTTTCATGTTTTTTGTTAGCATTGATATAATTAATTGCAACTTCCTTCGTGTTATGTCCAGTCATATTTAAAAAATATATGATCAAAGTGAAAAAGATAAAATAACAAAATGGAATTGATTAATTATACTTCTCATCGCATATTACGTACGTAAAGCTTAAATTTTGAAAATAAATATATGCAACTTATATGTTTATTTAACTCTTAAATTTAAATAATTACAATACGTTAGTATATAAATTCCTAAGATTTTATATGTTGATCTTTATTAAAGCCAATGAGTTTAATATGAAGGTAAATATAGTACTATCAAAAAATCGATCCTCCAATAGTATGAATGTAGTTCCAATTAAGCAATGGGTTCTTTAATCCTTTATAGCCTTATAATATTATCAGTAATCGAACTTTTATATTAAAATATGCCAGAATTAAGAGCATGAAACTACAAAAAGTGAATGAAAAGGGTAAAAAATGCCTTTAAATTATGTGAAATGAACAAAAATGTTCTCCGTTTATGGTTTGGTTCAAAAATGTTCACGCCGTCAATACTTTGGTCCAGAAATGACCTTATTGTTATTTAATGGATCAAAAATGTTAATTTTCTAAATAAACATATTATTTATTTTCTTATTAACACATTCTTTTTTTAATAATATTTTTATAATTAGCAAATGTTTTTTTTTATTATAATTATTTTTTTATCGTTATATAAATAAAAATTAATGATGGATATACTATATTCTTATATATATATATATATATATGAATATGAATTTAGGATTACGGGGACTACTTTTCAAACCCTAGGTCGGCAGGCAGCAGTCATGGCTGCTACGGCCACTGAACGACCTCCTTTCGAGGCTGTCCAGCCCACCCCACCACCCCAAACCACCACATACGCCACCCTTTTCAACTCCAATACTATAAATCCTAAACAATCTGCCCTAATTAACTCAAAAACAATTGTAAAATCAATCAAAATAATTCATGGAGAATCTACTATCACGTTTTCAATGGAGGAAAGACAAGACTTTATGATCGAAGAGGGATTACATCAAGTAGTGGTGTTTAAATTATCCCATGGTGCGCCAAATTTGAAGGTATTAAGGTCAATTTTACCGAAACATCTTGGTACCAAGGGCAATTGTTTAATTGGCTTACTTGCTCCAAGATAAATTTTGTTGAGGTTTGATCTATATAAAGATTATGTACTAGCTTTATCTCGCTCAGTTAATTATATTCTCTACAATGGAGAGGAGCACCAATGTAGGGTTTTTCCATGGTCCATTGTATATAACCCTAAAGAGGAAATGAGGTTAGCTGTGGTTTGGATTTCTTTACCGAACTTATCTCCAAATTTGTTTGCAAAGAAGTCTTTGTTGTCTATAGCATCAGTAGTTGGGAAACCAATAGCTATAGATAAAGCTACTCAAATCAAGTCAAGACCTAGCATGGCTAGGGTCAAGGTTATACTTGATCTAATGGGAAAACTTCCAAATCGTATAAGGTTGCAGTTTATGGATGGAAAATCTGGTAATTTGATCGAGGTTTTTCAGGAGATTGTATATTATAATCTACCTTTGTATTGCAATTATTGTAAGCACCAAGGTCATGATGAAGATAGTTGTGATTTCGAAAAGAAATCAAAATAACAAACAAATTGATGATACCATTGAAGGTGTTTTAAAAGGTACTACCGATAGTGAAAAGTATCAAGGCGATGTGAGAGAGATATTAAATAAAAAAAAGAAAGATTGTAGATGTCAATCAAAGTAAAGCTACTTCTTTAGATCGACAATTGGTTGCCTCCACTTTTGAGCAAAATCATGTAAACTCAATGGATGTTGATACAAGTAATATTGATGTCCAAACAACTACTGAAAACAAAGGTGGTTGTAATAACCAACAGGCTGCTACTAATGAGCTGCAATCAAAAGAAGTTGGGCTGATTTGATGTCTAATGCAACTAAAAACGCAGGGGGAACACCAAGAGTTGGGGTTGATGAGCCACGAGTTGATTCAGGGCAAAAATTAATGGATTCAGGACAAAAAATAATGGATACATCTAATGTTGAAGATGCTAAAAATCCTGGGCAACATGTTTTGTAAGTTGAAAAAGAAAATCCAACTAAAAACTAGACACTGGTTGCACACAAATAATTAACTAGTAGTCGGAGCCTTTCCCCTACTAGTCAAAATAATTCACCATGTAGTGAAAAAGGTCTGACTGGGAATTTTCATGACAGTGAGAAGAGGCAAGATACTAGTAATGCCTCAAGAGACCTATTATGTTCTAATAGCTTTGATGCTTTATTGAAGACTACGGGAAATCAAATAAGGTTAACAGAGAATAACCACGATTTGATCCAAGAAAAACAAGTCTCACCACCTACTTTAAAATAGTAAATTAAGTCCAGAAGCTCCTGTATTTGTGCCTAAATGTATGCTTGCAAGGAAGAATGAGTCAAGTGCCTTAGTGTCAAATACAATTGATTTGGGTGAGGATTCTCTTGATGAAGATGAGGAAGACAATATGTTGGACATTTGCTTTGATAGAGTGGCTAGGGAAGGGGATATATCACCTAGGCAACAAAGAAGTGGAAGCAACAAAAGCAAAAAAAAGACATATGGAATGTAATATAGTTGGGATGGTAAAATGACTGAGCAGTTTGTTCCAAGGCACCTACCGATGCGACAGGCAAAACAAAATCATTTGACAGTAACAATAGGTTCAACTAGATCCAATAAATCCATAAAGAATGTATAAATCAGCAAGTGTTGTTGGATAGGTTTGAAGAAGAAGACGAGAGAAAAATACTTCAAGTTACTTTTGATGGGCAATCAATCTTTTTTAATTCATGCTTTAGTAATAGAAAGTTTGAGGTTGGTAACTCAACTTTCTTCTTGATTGACATATTTTTAGATTATTTAAGCATCCTCATTTGTAATATCATCATGGAGTGTATTACAAACTCTGTGATGATTAGAAAATACTTAGTTCTCTCTAGCTCTTATTTTCTTCATGCTTGTTAGGTAGCAGAAGTTAGGTACTTCATTAGGATTAGTAAGGTAAGGCCTAGCCCCCCTTGCTTGTACTTGTCCCTATTGATATTTTTTATGTTTAATAAAAGACCGCTAGACACTGTCTAGTGGTAAATTTGTTTTTTTAAAAAAAAAAAAAAATATTCTTATATATATGACATATATTATCGAAAGGGTAAAGTTATTCTATTTTAATTGATAAAATGAGATTAAGAAGAAAAAAATTATTTCCTACATTTTTTTTTTGTTAAAGTAATTTTAAAAGAAAGAAAATAAGAATATGGCTCTTAGTAGTATTTTAATTTGGAAGAAGATGTGTTTAAAAAGAAAAGAAATAATATATATATTCGGAAAAGAATATTTTTGACCCTTTAGTAACATACAGACATTTCTGAACCAAAGTATTGATAGTAAAAGCATTTTTGAACCAAAATATTGACGGCAAAAGCATATTTGAACCAAACTATAATTAAATAAATGACATTTTTGTTCATTTTACTTGGTCAGTTTGGCCATGCGATATGATATCGTGATATGGAATCATGATATGGTATCATAATATGGAATCATGAGATGAAATTGAAGTTTTGTTTGGACATGCAATATGGAATTTTTGTGTTATATATTTTCTCATAAACATAAGAATCTCATAAGTTGTAAAACTATAAAAATAGCCCCAATTGTTTATTCAATCTTACTGAATAAACAAAAAATAATAAAATCGCATAATAAATTATTACAAAGCTATTTGTTTCCCACTTAAGCGTAATTGTTTTATCAAACTTTAATTCAGTAAAAAAATTGAACATAAATTATATTGAACTAGTCTTTAATATAATCCTCCCATATAATAATGACAATCTCCTCACGTTGAACTTGCATTTCTCGATCATATGACCGAGAAGATGAGCCAACATTGTTGCTTTGAGTCATTTTTTGGTCAATATCATCCGCAACTATATTTTCATGATTATAGACCATAAATATTTCATTACTCCTTTTCGCAAATAATTATGTAACATTGCACACGCTATGACAATTTTTACTTGTGTGTCAATATCATAATGGTTCATGCCTTATTTCAGTATTTTGAATCTATTTTTCCAAGCTTCAAAAGTCTGTGGGGTTGTTTTAACAAAATATAAACTTGTAGATCAATTTTTGTGTTTAAAAAATCTCAAATCATGATATGGAATTCCCATGTAATTCCATATCATGATTTTTGGAGAATATGGCATTCCATCTCATGATATAGAATCATGAGATGGAATCAGCGTGAAATCGCATGTCCAAACGCTGATTCCATCTCATGATTCCATATCGTGATATGATATCGCATGGCTAAACGCCTACTTAATTTAAGAGCAATTTTGACCCTTTTCCCATATTTTTGTATTGAGAGAAATGATGTATTGCCACCTCCCTTTGATATCATCAATCATGGAGGCTGACGTATTACAATAGAGACCACCATGGGTCATGGGTGCGTTAGCTTTGAATATGAGAAAATAATGTAGTATAATATTTATCCTCACAATGTGTTTATATCAAATTAATTAATATATTATAATTAGTTAATTCAATAAAATGAAAATATATATTAATTAATCAGGATCAATTGCTAGTTATATATGTTTAAACACATATATTTACTAAGTATAAATATTCGATAAAAAATGTTTGTAATGACAAATGACATTACAAGTACCACGGTTAACATCTATTTTTACAGTGTACCAAAGAAGTCAAAGAAACTGATTTTTTCGCGAATGTTGTCTCTATAAAATATGTATTCAAATAGTCAGGTCAGCCTTTGACACTTTGAGAATCAGTTATACGCTATTTAATAAGTATTTGACATATTAATATTGGCAAATATGGTCCTCACAAGTTACATCCCAAATCAATATTCTCAACATCTCATATATATATCTTGTTAGTATTAAAATGAATTTTTCAACATTGTTTTGTATTTATTTGACATAATGTGGGATTTTCAATATTTGTTTCAAAACTGGTCTCTCTATCTTTACAAGGTAGAGATAAGGTGTACATACATATAATCCTTTTCAGAACTTATTTGTGGAATTTCAGTGAATTATTGTAATTGTTGTTATTATTATTACTATACGATAAAAAAATAAAATAGATACATACTTTAATACATTTTGTTAGGAAACAAGTTCTGAAAATTATATGATGAAGAGGAAATGTGGTTTATTTTTAATAGCTTCAAACATGTAAATGTTATAAATCCACATGAGCCCTAAACATATTCTATATACACATAAAAAGCAATATTTCTTTCCTTTTATTGGTGTTGAATATATTAACTTAGTAGAGAATAATGTTTCCAAGTAAATGAAAATCCAGGGTTTGGCCATTTCAAAATTCATACCCTATAAAAGTTTTTTGTTGAAAGTCAATGTCAAAGCAGCCTATTATACTTGACAACAAAGGGAAATATCAAATATTGTGACTGCGCCAAATTAAACTACCCATTCAATTCAACTACTAAAAAACAAAACTATAATACTACTATTTCTTCTCATGCACCAACTTCCCTTATATAAATGTCATCTCTTACCCCTCTTTTACCATAATAACAAAACATATAAACAACTGCTACATTCATTTTTTTTCCTCCAATTTTTCAAGCCTAGCCAATTAATCATTCTTTTACATATATCAAAAGATTTAGAGAAATTAAATATATGGCAACTCTTCAAGCTTCAAGTTTTTTGAGATCGTCTGGTACAAATGCTAACTCATCTTCATCTTCTCGAAGACGAACCAATATTACAGCAAAAATCAATATTCCCAACATTCGTACCAACAAAACCTCCCAGCTCCCTATGCTAATATCAGATCAGCATGAACAATTCACCATCAATCCAATTGAGGAACTAGTGCTTAGTCCTTCAAGAATATTAATTCATGATACAAATGTTGATGGTCTGGATCCCCTGGTTATCGAGAAGCTTTACGTTATCAAAGAGGCAGTTGCAGATAGAGTGGAGATGCATAGAAATATTGGAGAGCAGAGAAGCCAATGGAACAGTATGCTTTTAACATCCATTAATGGGATAACTCTAGTAGCTGCTACAATGGCTGCCATTGCAGCTACCAGTAGTGGTGATTCTGTTTTGGGACTAAAAATGTCATCTACTATGATGTATTTGGCTGCTACTGGCATGTTGACCATCATCAACACGATTCAACCATCCCAGCTTGCTGAAGAACAAAGAAACGCAACAAGGCTTTTCCAAGATCTATATAACCAAATCGAAATAACGTTATCAATCGGTCATCCTTCGGGTATTGATGTGAAAGAAGCTATGGACAGAGTATTGGCTCTTGACAAGGCTTACCCTCTTCCTCTTCTTGGTCATGTAATGCTAGAGAAATTTCCATCTTCTGTTGAACCTGCTGTTTGGTGGCCTCAACAAAGTCGAAAACAGACTAAAAGTGTCAACAACAACAATTGGAACGGATGGAATAGTAAACTGGAGGAGGAAATGAAGGAAATAATGGGAGTATTAGGAAGAAAAGACCAAGAAGAATATATTAGCTTAGGGAATAAGGCATTGAAATTAAACAAGTTTTTAGCCATATCCGGTCCATTGCTTACAGGCCTAGCAGCAATTGGCTCAATGTTTATTGAATCTAATTCTGCTTCTCATGGATCTAATTGGGCCGCTATGTTAGGAATTGTTGGTGGAGCATTGGCGAGTGTAGTTAACACAATTGAACATGGTGGACAAGTTGGAATGGTATTCGAGATGTATAGAAGCAACGCTGGTTTTTTCGAGTACATGAAAGAATCCATTGAATCAAACTTGATGGAAACAGAAAAAGAGAGAAGAGAAAACGGTGAAGTGTTTGAAATGAAGGTGGCGTTGAAATTAGGAAGGAGTTTATCAGATCTGAGAAATCTTGCTTCTTCTTCTTCTTCTTCATTGAAGGAAGAGTTTGCAAGCAAGCTTTTTTAATGTTTTAAAGTAACTGTTTATTGTACAAGAGTAGGGGTTAGCTAACTCATTCTTTTGATTCAATTGTTAATTATCAAATGACTTGATTTATTCGTTTATCTTATTTACTCCCTGAGGAATGAATCTTCTCTTTAAGCTTAACTGCTTTTCTGAATTAGTGACGTATGCAACAAAAACAATTTAAAGAAGTAAATAAAAAACTAATTACCATAAGACATAATGCTAAAAGAACACAAGCATATTAATACTTCATGCATGACTTGTTTTTCGATAGAGTAAATCAATGTAAGAAAATCAACATAATATATATAATTAATAGTCCTGGAATAAAATTTAGATATTTTGTTTGAGTTACATGTTTGGGATAACTTATCCCACCATTTATATAGCATAGTGATGGGATAAGTTATCCCATATACATGATGGGATAAGTTATCCCAAGATAACTAACCCCATGATAGTTAATCCTGGGATAACTAGTTCCCAACCAAACGACCCCAAGGTGTTTTAAGGAGAATTAGTATTGATATTAAATCCAACATAGTTAATACGTACTACCTCGGTACCTAATTACTTGTCCACTTTTGAATTGACACATCTATTAAGAAAGTAATGATTGACATAGTGAGTTTATCATTTTACCCCTATTAATTATGAAATTGTATGGTTTAAAACTTAAGATTTTAAAAAAGTTCTACATTTTCAAAGTAATTAATTGAAGGTATAATACGTAAAAAGAATATGTTCTTTCTTGATTTGTCAAAATGAACAAGTAATTAGGGACAACTAAAAAAGGAAGAGTGGACAAGTTGTTAGCTTTTTCCGTTTTTCTTGGGGATCCCATTCTTCTCCATTTCTCTTCTCTCCATTCTCACCAAGTTCTAGCTTGGATTGGAGACACATGTTATAGTTAGGACTTTGTTTAATTAATTAGATCTCAACCATTAATTCTAAACTATGACATGTGTCTTCAATCCAAGCTAGAACTTGGGGAAAATGAAGAGAAAAGAAATAGAGGGAAGCCTGATCCTTTCTTCTTATATAATACCGACATAAGTTAGTGAGAAAATTTATGATTTATGCAATATAGAATAGAAATAAGTGTATTAAATAATAGTACCTCGATAAAAATATTAGAATGATAAAAATTATCTCTCAATGAACAAACTTTTTTTTTACTAAAAAGTAGTATACAAATATTTGAATTATACATTTGAAAAAATTATCTCGACAAAAAATTTTATTTTAAAAATTACTTTCTAAATTCATTGGTGTTTTCATACCGCAAATAATTTTTACTAGTTATAATTATATGATCAAACTACCCATCCGAAAAAAATAATCCACGTTACAATCTTTGATGTAAGAATTGTACAATTCTTACATCACGAGAATTTATTTATTCCGTTAAGCATCACAGATAATCTAAAATATACAGCAGCCACATGCTTTATTTTTCGGCCGATAACGTAGAAAGTAACGGATTATTAGCGAATTATCTTATGTAAGTAATGATCTGAATTCTGAAGGGCTATTTGAGGAAAAACACACACAAACAATTACTTTCTCTGTCACATTTGGAGCATGAGAATCAAAATAATTAATTTAGATAATGAATTCAGGTACGGAATTTTCAGATATTTAAAAGTAAAATTTACATAATTGAAAATCATATATAAAAAGTATTACACGTCATTATAGCACATGATTTTTGGACAAAATTATAATTCAAAAAAACTGTTTGACCCTCCAAATAATAACACCTTGACTTAAAAATATGACGTATATATCATATTTTTTTTATTTGTAATCATAAATTTATATACATCCTTTATTTTTTCTTTTTATTTTTTTGGGTCTCATGTATTACTAAATTGCATTCACCAATTCGTAATATGGGTTGGTGAGTTCGGTCGATTAAAAAAATTGCATGTCGGCAATTAAGATCATCCTGAACATGATATACATAGCCTATAAGCATATAAAAAATGCTGAGTAAAAAAATTGTCTATTTTTTACTGCTTCAAAAATGTGGTTAACTTTTAATGCTATTCCATAATATAAAGCATAAAGTCATTGTTTGTTTATGCTAATGCCGTCCGTCCCGTTAGCTTTGTGGGATGGGGTGGGGCTATGGGTTTGTCCTCTATTATTATATCAAAAATAATCTTTAACGTTAATTAATTATCAAAAAAAAATTAATTATCGTTAAATATATTTTTTTTAGAGGCAAGTAACATTTTTTTATAAATGTCCCTAAAGTTTATAGCGACACTGAATCCAATGTCAATTAGTTGAGCACTCTTATTTATATGCATATTTATTGCCATTAAAAGTTATTTTTATTGCAGTATATTTCTTGTTTCACTTTTAACTTCCTGGTCCACCTATCCCGTTAAGAACTTGTTCCGTGCCAATTAAATTAGAAAAAGCATTTTTATATGTTTGAAATTGCAATGTTTTTTTCTTATCATTATTAATTTTTATTTTTATATTTTTGGAGTCGGTAATAAGTAAAAGTAACATAACTGACGTTCATAAACCATAATATGTCAAAGGTTATTTTAAAATTTGTGTATTCTTATATCACCTATTGTACTATCATCTTTTTATAATTTTTTAATGCTTAAATATTTAAATCAATAGTAATAATTAAAAAATCTCACTCAGGCCCTGCCCCGTCCTGTGATGGGACGGGGCGAGGGCTTCATCCGCACCAATCCTCCCTATCCCGTTAAGAAATCGTCATGTCCCGTCCCCCTAAAATTGTCCCTTTCCGCCCCCACTAGATAGCCTTAGTTTATATATCATGCATGAAATAAAGTATAGTTGGTTAGGTTGGTGGTTTGTAAATAGAGACACCATAAAAGTTTTCCTATAAATGTTGAAAGTCAATATAAGGGAAGGGAATGTGTAAGCAGTCAAAACAAGAAAGCAGAACAAATAAACAAAAGGGTGCTCGTGAGATCCAAAATTAACGGAATTAAGCCAAATAAGAAAGAGTCTTGTCATATACCCATTCAATTCAAACTTTGAATAACTCACTAGTCTATTATTCGTCTCAGTCAAATCTTGTATATTTCAATGTCCACTCTCCCTATATATATGTCCAACAATTTTTTCATAATCACAACTAAATCTAATTTTTCATTACCATAATCTCTCTACTACACTAAAATCTTTTCCATCCTAAATCAGTTAACATCCCATTGGAGAAATTAGAAAAGATGGCAATCCTCCAATCTTCAAGTTTCTTGAATTCTGTTCCCTCAACATCATCCAATTACAGTTGTAAAAGAGGATTGATAAGAGCTACTATTAATATTCCAAGAATTAAAACAAGCAAAATCTCTCTTCCGAATCTTCAATCAGTACTGCATGAACAAGATTTGATTAGCTATTCAACCATAAGAAACAACAATAACCTAGTCGAGATACAACTTAGCCCAGCTACAACAAGAAACCATATGGTTAATGGTCCTGATCCCCTGGTTATCGAGAAGCTTTACGCGATCAAGGAGGCAGTTGCAGATAGAGTGGAGATGCATAGAAATATAGGGGAGCAAAGAAGTCAGTGGAATAGTATGCTTTTAACATCTATTAATGGGATAACTCTAGCAGCTGCTACAATGGTTGGAATTGCAGCTAGCACTGGTGCTGAGGGTGATTCTGTTTTGGGACTAAAAATGTCTTCCACTTTGATGTATTTGGCTGCTACTGGAATGTTAACGATCATCAACACGATTCAACCATCCCAGCTTGCTGAAGAACAAAGAAACGCAACAAGGCTTTTCCAAGATCTACATAACCAAATAGAAACAACTTTATCAATCGGTCACCCTTCGAGTATTGATGTGAAAGAAGCTATGGACAGAGTATTGGCTCTTGACAAGGCTTACCCTCTTCCTCTTCTTGGTGTAATGCTAGAGAAATTTCCATCTTCTGTTGAACCTGCTGTTTGGTGGCCTCAACAACGTCGAAGACAGACAAAAAGTGTCAACAACGACAGTTGGAACGGATGGAATAGTAAACAGGAGGAGGAAATGAGAGAAATAATAGGCGTATTAGGCAGAAAAGACCAAGAAGAATACATTAGGCTGGGGGAAAAGGCGTTGAAATTGAACAAGTTTTTAGCCATGTCCGGTCCTTTGCTCACAGGCGTAGCAGCGATTGGCTCTGCACTTGCAGGTCATTCTCCTCATGGATCATGGGCAGCAATGCTTGGAATTGTTGGTGGCGCATTGGCAAGTGTAGTTAACACAGTAGAGCATGGTGGACAAGTTGGAATGGTATTCGAGATGTACAGGAGCAACGCCGGTTTCTTCCAGTACATGCAAGAATCCATCGAATCAAACTTGAGAGAAACTGAAACGGAGAGAAGAGAAAATGGTGAATTGTTTGAATTGAAGCTGGCTTTGAAATTAGGAAGGAGCTTATCAGATCTAAGAAATCTTGCTGCTGCTTCTTCATTGAAGGAAGAACATTTAGATGAGTTTGCAAGCAAGCTTTTCTAATGTTGCACACTCATGTTGTACATATTTTTGTATTACTAGTGGAACATATTCTTTAATTTTTTTGAATATATATTCTTTTAACAAAGTCAATTGGTTTAAAACACTACTGTCTATGATCATATTTTTCTGATACTTTATTGATTAGTTCTTGAAATTTCTAGATATTTAATTTCTTACCAAATCCTATCCGTCAATATCCGAATTCATGAGACCGTGACTGGCCCTTAGCAAGCATCTACCCGACTAAGCAAGTCGATATTAAGATTGATTAAAATGTACTCAATAATAATTAGTACAAAACCAATAGTTCCAGCTAGTAATTAGCTTGATTCTATGACAAAAGTCAAGGATTTGAGAGTGAAATTAGGATATGGTTAATTAACCTAGGGTAAGGTCAAGAGAGATATTATTATTATTATTATTATTCACATCATCTAATCCGGCAGATGGTTGTAAGGACATAGTGCTGCCGGAGTCTTCGGCCTCTTCTTCAGTATCAACAATTGAAAAATGCTTACTTGACAAACTGCTACCATATTGATCGCCTACACTCCCATCCTGCCATAATTAAGCAAAATTAGTTAAGTAATTAATCTCACTAATCTATTTGCTCCCAATTTATTGGATAATTAATTACCTGTACAGTAGCGCAGCCATTGAAGAAATCCCTGAACATGTTGCAAGCTGAGTTGGATTGTCTTTCCAATCCCATCATCTTCTCTGGCATATGTTTCCTGTTCAATTATAACAACGGGCCGGGAGGGGTAAACATGTAATTTCATATATCATCTTTGTAATTTAAAATACTATCTCCGGAGTTATCTGTCTTATTTTTCAGGTAATTCCACTTGTTAATGAGTGGATCTAGCTGATAAAATTATATATATATATATATATATATAATTAAACTCGGTAAGAAATTATAATGTTTAATAGAAGGAGAAATTTAAATGAATTGATAGGTGTGAATGAGAAATGAAACGAACCATGGAGCTGGAAGGAAAAAAGGAGGCGTGGAGGCAATTTGGTCCGAATAGTTACTAGTTATTGTCGAATTAGGATAGCCATTATAGTAATGATGAAGAAAGTTTCCATGGGGATACATCACTTGATCTGGACCATCCATTCTATTCCTCTTGCTCCCATTTGCAGCCTCTGCTACTGCTGTAATAAAAAAAAATAAAAGGATCAAATGAAATTGTGATAAACTTAATTAACTCGAAACTGTTGAACGAATAATTTAAAGTTGGAATAGGAAATTAAATTTGTTTAGAATTTGAATATTTATTTATTGAATCCAGGTTCTATCATATGAACACTTGCTTGCTTGTACAAAGAGTCCACCACTACACATGACAAATAAACTGGGATCTTTCTTCTTTACCCCCAATAGTCGGTCTGAGTTAGTGGACCCTTTAGTAGGATTTGAATGCGCATGAAATTCTGACTATCTATCATAGAAAAAAAGAATGAATATATATCTTTTTGGAGATTTTTTTTTTGGAAACAAATGATTAATCATTTAATAGACAGGACATTGAAGAATAACCAAAAAAACATTTCGAAAATCAGCTAGAATATTCTGTTTGAAAAAGGAACTAAGCCCAAGAAATTGATCTTTAATCTTTCTTTGATTTATCAATATGTGATATTTCGAATCTTCATGATTACTAATGAAATCCAAATAATTTCTTGATATAGGAATATTTGATAAACATAGATTATATATACACCCAAAATAAAAAAATGAAATTGAGGTAAATTATCAATTTTGGCCTTGCTAGTCATAGACTAGCTAGTGACTAGTAGTTCTAATTAGAACGTCCTTTTCACTTTTTAGTAACTTAAAGGTGGTATTGTAAGGAATATATATGGAGTATTCAGGAAAAACACAAAGGGTCAAATGAAACATAAAAAGATTCCTCAAATGGAACTTCAATATCTTTTCTTGATTTCATCACTATTCATTCATTTTTACTAACTATTTTCTCAAAAATTGTAGTATTAATTAAGTCATAAACTTTCAATTTGACTCATCATCTTCTTTTTAGATGATAAAATCCCCAAATGAAAAGAAGTGAGTATCATGAACTCCAATTAGTATACAAGTAGTACACGCAAAAGCACAAAACATAAATAGAATTAAGAAATTAAAGGTAGTCTATTGAAGGATACCTTGCATCAACTGTTCATGTTTCATACTTCTGTACATCTGTTCATATCATCAAAAAAATACATCTTCTTAAAGCTACAGAAACGGTTGGAAATGAAAAAGAATGAAAGGCTTAATTATCTGTTAATAAATTACCTGAAGGTGACTCTTAACGTGAGATATAGTGAGGCCCTTCACATCCATCAACTGTAGCACCATCTTTGGTGTTGCTCCTAATCGTATATGTACGACAACAAAATCAATAAATAAATAGCTACAAGTCATCATGATATAAAAAGAGAGAATTAGGCTTACGATCTTCTCCACCAAGACGCTCAACAGCATGCACGAAGCTGCGATGAAGATCATGCGTCCATCGGAGTCTCGGCATTTTCGATCTAACATATGGTCTTACACCTGATTTGTTATTGTTCGTATTTTCTAATATAATTGGCTCCTTCATGGATAAATTAGAAGAAGAATTTTCTGAGAAGTGATGTAGCCCGTTCATCATGTGGTTGGGAAGATGGGGATAGGGAAGAAGTAGTACTTATGGTGTATGATACAATAAAAGGAGAATATTTATTAGGGAGTCTGTTGTCATGTTTTGTCTATTTCTGCAGGCTTTTTAACAACAAGGGATTTGAGTTCTTGAAAGAGTTTCTTTTTAAAAGTCACTTGAATTTTGATTATGAAGCTGAAAATTTTCCACGGATATTCAACCTTGCACTCATAATTACATGAAAATAGTGAAGGACTTTAATGAATAAGAACAAAAATAAGTCCCCAGAAAAGATTCTAATTGATTATAATAGCTTTACTTTACAGGACATCTTTGTTTGAAGTCGGCATCAAAACATTCTTGTGTGCCCACTTATGAGATAGATTATACACCACAACGGCACCCCCAAACACACCTTTTTGATCAGTCTTAACCTTAAATACCCCTAAAAATGGCCTAAAAAGATCATTAATGGTGATTGAACATAGAAATTATCGTCACTGTTAAGATTAGCTAAAAGACAAGCTAGTGTGTGAAAAGTGAAAACCTCTTTTGGCATTTGGTGAAGTCAGTTACGTATAATTAATTAAGACTTCAAGCGTGTACTTATGAGTTATACAAGTGTGTTGTTTCTCAGAGTTTGATATACTCTTACTATTATTTTTCAAAATTTGACTAATACTCTCCTCTTCTCAAATTAACAATCCCAAAATTATTATAGTTGGAAATCTTACGGAAAATATCTTTTCACTAACACTTGTGCGAAATTCATCAGGCATATCAGACGCTGTTCTTAAGGATATTTTTTTTCCCAACAATTATTGTTTTTTAAGAATTAAAAGAAGAATGCACAATATTTAAAAGAAATAATCAATCTACTTTTATTAATTAAAAGATGTGAATAACTTCTATCCACGGTGGACAAGAAGAAAATTGCACCGTGGGTTCATTTTTATAAATGCTTATTCCTCTTAATATATCCACATATTATTTATGTTTAAATAAAAATAACAAAACAAGTTTTATATGATAATTTGGACTCTAAATTAATTATAAAAGTTTGTTTAAGATTCTTATTTGATTACCAAAAATAAGAAGGATTCTTTCACGCTTTCTTGTCTTCATTATTTTCACCTTATTCTCCATCAATACCATTGAAACAGTTTGAGACAATCATTAATGACAACTTTTTATTCTTTTTTTTTCTTTATAAAATCTAAATAGTTTTTTTTTCTTTATAAAATCTAAATAGTTAATCTCATAAAAAAATTATTCAGGACTTATTAAGTGTTCTTCGCAACATGAAAAAAGTTTTTGGATAAGTGCTTCCATTGCTTCAGACTGTGTTTTCTCTTCTTAGTTCACTTAATCAACAATACAAAATTAATTGAAAACAAACTTTAATGCATGTAACTTAGTAAATTATACTTTGTATATGTTTATGAAATATTTTTATAATTGGCATTGAAAGAGTCATAACAACACTTACATGAAATTGTGAAGTAACATATAGCTTTAGCTTATTTGACCTTTCTTTGGTAGTTGCCAAAGCTAGATATAACAAAGTTTTACTTCATTTCTTAAACTTGATGTCCGATCAAAATGTATCACATAAATTTATGGAGAATATATTTATTATCCGAAGAAGAATGATGAGTGGTGAAGTGAGACCAAAGAAGGAAAAGATGAGGGTGACATGGGCAAATGTATGTCCTCAAGGAAACATACCAAATTCCCCCTGCCCCACAAATTCACCATTTCCACTTCCTGGAAACCGTAACTCCTCATCCCTAAAGTTGCTTTAATATTTTTTTCTCTCTTTTTCGAGGGGCGAAGGGCTCTAAACGTTACCCCTGACTAGATGGAGCCAATGAAACAGTGACGCGCGATGACACGTTTAAAAGTTTTTTGACACGTGGCTCATTTGCGATAACTTCTATGAATAAATAAGGATATTGATCATTAAATGAAATCTCAACATATCATTTTTTTTAACGATGACACGCTAGAATTTCCGCGGGCTTTCGTAAGATACTTAATATTTAGTGGAGCGGGTGCAGAAATTCTAAGTAGCTTACGTCGGAATTGGTTGATGGGTAGAATTTAGGAGAAATCCTTTGCGGAATTCGGTCACGGCCGAGATGGCCGAATGTAGCCAAAAAAAATAGTACGTAAGTGGACAAAAATTGGGGATGAAAACGGGAACGGAGTGGCTTGGAAAAATGACAGGAATATTCTCTGGCAGGAGATAATATATAGCATGAATAATGGACATTCCAGAAATTTGAGAATTTTCTTTCTCTAGCCGTGATCATTCATTCAGTGACTGATTATTATAATGGTTGAAAATTACGGTTCAATTCCCCCATGAAAACAAAAAAAAAAAGTTAGGTGATTAATTCTATTCTTATTTGTCTAAGTTTGATTTAATCTGATTAATAGTGTATTCCCATCGATGGAATAACCAGAAGTATTTGGTAGAATAATCAAGATGCGCACTAAGTATTTGATGGACAAATTATTATGTCATTGGTTATTGTATTTGATGTTTACTATTCTAGCAACTCGTCATAGTTTGAATTGTCAAAAAGAAGACAAAGGAAGGAGCGAACGTCTGACTGGATGGAAAGTGTGAACAGAAAACCATATTTTAAAAGAAACAATGAGAAAACCCAACTTAGCCTTAATTTCAGGCGAGAGAATGTAGCCAATGCTAATTGTTGCAATATTCATCCCAGTAACTGATGAATAGTTAATATGATGAGTTTCAAATTTCACATGTCAAATTTCTTGACAATAGCTATTCTCCCTCCATGACCATATGTTATTTTAGCTCAAAACTATTACAAAATAATTGTCATTTTAGAAATTCAAAATTAAAGTCGACAATTGTTTTCTACCACTATTAAAGAAGTATGTGCAATATTTAAGAGGAAAAATTAATTTGTTTTTTTTTTCGAAAACTTTCTTCTTTTTTTTTTCAATCTGCTTTTATTAAATAAAGATAACTTAGTAAATATATTTCTTAATAAACATGAAAAAAAGCTAAAACAGTTAAATTGGGACGAAAATAAATTCAGGTGCAACTCACCTCATTTGTTTTCCTCAACACACAAAAGTTGAGACTGTTAGTCAGCACGGACAAATATAATCTTTTTTTTAAAACAGCAAGTCACATATACAGTCTCGGGATAAATTTTCATTCTACCCTTAAGAAATGCTTAAAGTTTCAAGCAGATTGAAACCAGAAAAATGAGTTTAACTTCTACGATTCATTGATTTGCCAAAGGCATATACATTAATCAGTTCATGACATATTAGCTAGTTAATGACGTGTCAGATCTTAGATTTGGTTAAAAAAAAAAGGTTGGTTTCATTTTATCACATAAATTGAAATAAAAATAATAATAAATTTAAGTAACGAACAAAAGTAAAAACATCCAAGTATTTATTTGCTCGAATCGGAGTAAAATTAATCAGATTTGTTCTCCCTCCTCGTCGTGCTCATGCACTCAACGCTCGCCAACTGCTGATACACCATCGATTCTCTCCGATCTGAATTTTTTTTTTAATCAAAATCAAAATCCAGGAGAATGATCCAAGTGCTGTTTACTGTGATATTCGCCGAAATGGCGTTGATCCTGCTCCTCATATTCAAGACGCCATTGAGAAAACTTGTAATAATGGGCATGGACCGTGTTAAGAGAGGCCGGGGCCCAATCGTCGTGAAAACTACTGGCGGCACCATCTTCATCGTCATGCTGTCCTCCATCTACAGTGTGGTGTCTATCCACAAACGATGGATCGATGAAGATGGCAATGTTACCCCAACTGATCAGATTCTTATGGCTCAACATCTTCTAGAAGCTTCTCTCATGGGTAATAACATTTTCATTTTCTCCCTACGCATCTTATATGACTAATTTTACCTGTATTAGCAATGGTGCAGTGAAATTCTGAATCCGCTAACTTTAAATTCTGAATCGATTTGAGTTACCCGATCATATAATTTGAGAAACAATCTCTATTTATGATTTTATTTTTTTCCTTGCAAAACATTTGTTTTGATGAGCAAGTCTCCTGGCTTTCTCGCAACCCTCCAAACAATAAGCATGTACTTGAATGGAATTTATATCTATACCAAGTTCTCAACAGTGATTGTTTGTTTGATTTTTTTTAAAGTTATTCTCTTTTGTAATTTTTAGTGATGCATTTCATCTTTTTTGCCATAAACATAAAGGTTTAAAAAATATGTACAAGTTTTCATTATTAAGCACCAGGTCGGTATAAAAACTATGTACAAGTTGTTTTATGTTTATATGGCAAATTCATCCATAGTAGGTACCTATGAAGTTCCCCAAATCTCATAAAGAACACAATTTTCAAGGATCTTGCAAAATTTTATGAATGATTTTAGGTTGCACTAGCTAAAAGAAAGATGATGCACAGTGAGAGAATCACATTTTTCCTAGCTTCTAATTGTATCTGTGACATGGAAGAATGTAAACTTCCCTTCCTAGGAGATCATAATGCATATGAATTGAAGATATCCCTTTTTGTGGTTTGATCAGGTCCTTTAAGTTTGTTGGCTTCTAACTGGCGTCTTCCTCTTACGCCCTCTTTACCTTTATCTTCTAAGCCTTGTTTTGCTCTAATAAATGCTATTCCATTCCTGAATAATGTGATAAAATTAAAACTGGTTTCTTATGTGGTGAACTTCATCAGTTTATGCTCAAATTCTCCAACTCGGAGTGTCAAGTATCTGGTATCAGTATAGACAAAATCAGCAAGAAAAGAAACTAAAATAATCCTCCATTTTCTTTTTGGGATTAAAAGGAAATTCTAGTCTAGGATGAGATTGCCTTGCGGCAAAAACAGAAAGATAGAGAATGAGTCATAATGTTCTGTTTCTTCTTTGTTTGGATTCAAGAGATTTCCAAACAGGGCAGTATTCTTTGTTTGAAACAGGGAAGGGTTAAAATATCAGTGTGGAAATGCTATTAATGGATGGAACGTCTGTTGGGTTTAGGATTTCTTTTTCCCTTCCTATGTGGATAAATAAAAGTCCTATTAGGACTAGCCCACTTTAGCCCATAACCCAAATATTATGTGGCATATATATGGCTTATTTGGTCTTATTTTTCAGAAACATAAGAGAGAAAAATCAAGAGAGATTCGTTTTAGAGATTGAGAGAAAAATCCCGTTTTGCTTCTGAAAATTTTCTGCTCAGGCAGTCCGCTTCAGACAGAGTTTACCGCTTCGTTAACCGTTGGATCGTGCTCAAATTTTAACTGGGAGTTCTCAGCTTCTGTTTTTTGCAATTCAACGGTGGAGATCGGATTTGGAGGTCTGTAGCTTCTGATTTGAGGGGGTGAACAGTAGCGCGTTTTGGTGAAATAAATGCTATTCCATTCCTGAATAATGTGATAAAATTATTGGTTTCGTTGTTTGGTGCTTCATCAGTTTATGCTCAAATTCTCCAACTCGGAGTGTCAAGTATCTGGTATCAGTATAGACAAAATCAGCAAGAAAAGAAACTAAAATAATCCTCCATTTTCATTTTGGGATTAAAAGGAAATTCTAGTCTAGGATGAGATTGCCTTGTGGCAAAAACAGAAAGATAGAGAATGAGTCATAATGTTCTGTTTCTTCTTTGTTTGGATTCAAGAGATTTCCAAACAGGGCAGTATTCTTTGTTTGAAACAGGGAATGGTTAAAATATCAGTGTGGAAATGCTATTAATGGATGGAACTTCCTGGTCCTACCACTACAGAAGGGAAAAAAGCTATTAGGTGAACACCAAGATATCTTTGGGTCTTCCAATGAACTTGATGTCTTTTCTGTTTTGGGGTATCGATGCATATTGATCCTAAAGTAAACAGAGAGTTATCATAGAAAGAATTTGTTATCTATTGTGGGGTTAATGTTTCTCTTGATAAGCATGTGGTCAAGGAATAACAATTTTGTTGCCTTTTCCCCCTTTATTCTTCTTACCCCAGTAACGGCTTTCTTCCAAGTTTGACTTTCACATGGGACTTGTATGCAGGTTTTTCCCTGTTCCTTGCTCTGATGATTGACAGACTGCACCACTATATAAGAGAACTGCGTATGAGGAGCATGGAAGCAGTGAACAAGCAAAACAGAGGTTTTGAGGATGGGAAGAATGGAGCTTCTGACGATATGAATTCTTTGGAGGAAGAGGCAAGTGCATTGCGTTTGAAAATAAAAAAGCTGGAGGCAACAGTCGAGGAAAAAGCTAAAGAATCAAGTGATGCAGAAGCCAATGTAGTTGCTCTTAAAAAGCAATCAGAGCATTTTCTTCGTGAAAATGATAGCTTACATGAGGATAACCAGAATCTTCGTGCTCAAGTGCAATCACTGGATCAGAGATCGTCAAACTCTGATGTTAAAAAGGCTTCTTAAGGAATCTCGTCCCACAAGTCGTCCAATTACTCATCATTTGGAAGTTCAGTGATGATTTTTTTGAGAAGCTTAGAGACGTTCATGCGCAGAATATCAATACAGTGTGTAGGAAATTGTAGGTTCCCATAATCTTCAGTGATTTTATGAGGGACAAGACTCAATGGAAGTGTTCAAGTTTTTATCCTTGCAGCTTCATCACCAAATGGATGGAGTCTTTTCCTCAACTAGTTTAACAAGCCTCTGAAATTACAACTTGTCTGTAAGCTTTTATTGCCAAGTTCATCTGTTAAGACGGCTTTCTTAAAAGTACTTTGTAGGTTTGATTTTGACATCCTGATTGTAATCTCTTGAACTGCAAGATTCTTAAGGAAAGTTTATGCATTCAATGAGAATTCTTTTGTAATCTTCTAGCTTTTCATTTTCTTCTGAGATGCTTCTCCACAAAAAATGTCAAGAACCGAAGGCTGGTGCACTCAACTTTACCTTCATTTCTTCTTTGAGAAATTTAGATCTCTCTCTCCTTGTGAATCTCCACATATTATACAGTTCTAATTACGAAAATAAAGAACTCTAAAAAGGATAACTACATGACTCAGGTGAGGTAATCAAAAGACACCAAAGTAATTCCATTACTTATAAAAGGTTGTTTCCATTTTTATCTGTTGTAAAATATTTACCAATTTTTCTGCAACAAATTTAAATGATGCGCGACAATAAAATCACCTCTATTACGCCATGATAGATATTACACAAGAACAGGCATATACACCAACACAAACAGTACTACATATCTAGTCAAACGAGAGAAGCCAATATTTACAAGGTTTTCCTCTTGCAATACCTTACGGTCCAAACTTTTACAATCCCATTTGCTGATAAAGACTTATTTTAAGGGCAAGTCACTACACAACATCTGGTAGTGGCTTGCATTTTTTGGTTTCATTAAGCTGCTTCAGCGAATCCAACTCTAAGTTTTCCAGAATCAAAGACCGTGTGATATCGACCCATGAAGACATCCCCCAAGATCCTGCACCACCGAAGCCATAAAGCAAACAACGTTTATCAAATAAGGCATGTTAGCAAGTGCAACTAAACAAAAATAACAGAATTGGCGCACGTGAGTGTTAAGACAAGAGGGAAATATACCAAAGAGGTCCACGGGGTGGAGGAATGTCCAAAGCAACGAAGCCACTAATACATTGTGCAGCGCGATCCTCGCCCACCTTGAGTATGTACTGGTGACAAAGACAAGATTGCAGCTTAATACAACTCAACTCTATACCAAGTATTAGGAACCTTCCCCATAGCATAACTATTCAGTCAATGCTTTGAGGTCAAGTTTAAATATTTCAAGAAAAACAGATATAATTCCTACTTCTCTTAAAAACAGTGAGGCGCTTTTCAAATTTAATGAGAACTTTTAAACAATAGTCTCCCTAGATGCAGGGTAAATAAAAGATTCCTCTACTAGACACTCATTAACATAAAGGAGTGTCGAAAGCGGCATCTATAATTTTAGAGACACCAAACAACATCTATATTTATAGATATTAACATCAAACATACCTCCTCAGGTGCGAGGTCAAACTTTTTGCCACCAATTGTGAAGGAAACACTAGGCATGCCAGAAAGCTTTCCACAATCAACAGCTGATTGTCCCATTGGGCTTGGAAGTCGCTCACAGAGCTGTTAACGCCGTCAGCAGTCCGAACTAAGTTAAAGAAATCAAAAAAATGTGATGGAAGATATTTACCTCATTCACATAGTTCAAAATGCGATCCTGAGTCTGGTTCTGTCTAAGTTGGTTCTGCATCCATATAACTGCCATTTCACAAGCAGAGCACATAGCATCGTGCAGTCCTGCCGATTTGCCAGCTTTCTCGTCTACAACACTTTCAATGCCCATGCTGCACGTGGAGGAAAGAGATCTGCTCAGATATTCAAGTCATAAATGTATGACCTAGGTGAGGGAAGAGGGCCTGAATCCTAACCTTACGCCTCGAGTTCCATCGAAGGTGCACAATCCAACCTGTGAACAAATCTTCTTTGGGTGTGCCTGTTAGAATACAAATCCATCAGAATATTGGGGAAGGCAACTAGTAATATAAACGAGATCAGATCATGAAAAAACATTAAGAAGAAAAACAAACTATCAACTTAAACAATTGATTGCTCACCTCTGTTAAAAGCATATCCATTATTGTTTGCCCATACTGTTGAACAACAGTTTTGCATTGTTGGCTAACAACTCCAGAGGCCCCAATGGCATGATTAATCATAGTGATTACAGTCTGAAAGATAGAGCAGGAAGGAGACAACAGAGTAGAATGATGAGGACTAGAAAATGCAGCAGTAAAACCTTACACTAGTATAATTGTTTGGACAAAAGCTGTAGTTATTTTCTTGTATCATATCGTTAAACCATTAAGGTCTTAGAGATGACAATATAGAAGCAGTTTCTTTTTTCTCGATGAAGTAATCTAGAAGCAGTTCCTAGTTGCACAATTTTTTCCTAATAAAGGAGATCCGCAAACAAATACGGCAGGAACAACAGGGACAAAGCAAAAGGAAGCAGTTGTTAGCAAAGGAAATCAGTAATGTAGCATGTCCTGATAGTGGAATGAATCAATTTCATCACTTCTCGTCCTGCTTTCATGGCTTAAAAGGGGAAAAAGAGAAGTTCAAATGCTTGATTGATTCATTGATTATTAATAAACTGATATCCCGAAGAAAAAAATTAAACCTAGTCACTCCACTATTAACAAGCCAATTTGATGAAGCTACACATGAACAAGACTGTACAAAACATTCTGAGATCCAATGTCAATGGTGAGAAACAATAGCTGAATAATAGGAACAAAAAAGAGAATCCTCCTTTTGGAGAATACCGTTGGACCAGCCAAGAGAGAAGTTCCCGAATCTGCAATTGCAGAACACCCACCGTCACAGTAACCTACATAATTCAATATGTCAAAAACAACAAAAAAAGAGGGACAATGGGGGGCAAGTGGTCTCATCAATATCCTCAAGTTACCAAACTAATTTCCTGTTCGAAAAGAGAAAGGACCAAAACGTACCTGTAGCTTGGCCATCGATCAGAACATCACCCATATCAAACTGCCAATTATATTCTGAGATTAAGAAAGCAGTTGCAAAAAGTCTAACAACAATTTTCCAAGGATATAGAGAAACCCCACCTGCCAATAACCCTTCTGTGTGACTGGGACATAAGTGTGTTTTCCCCTAAAGTGCTTAGGATCAACCCCACCAAACACAATTTCACCGCCTTTCTCTTCCTCTTTGTTTCGATTGAGCCAAAATGAGAAGACAGGCTCCTTGACAAGACCCTGTTTGACCATGTTGTACCTATAAAACACAGAAAAAACTCTCAAGATCAATATCAAGTTATCAATTACACTTTCTTGTATACAAGGAGACACTCAAGAAATCATTCAATCCAAAAGAAGAAAACATTTTGATGAGATAGTAAATGTCCAAAGCATGAACTCGGTCAATAGGAAATTGAAAAACATTTGAAAAGAACACACAGGAAAAAAACCAACGCACCATACTGGAACAGCATTTCCAACAGAAATCTCACGGAATCCAAGACCCAATATACCATCAAACTTGGCAACCAAAAATGTCACACTGGGTTCTCTGGTTGCCTCAATGAACTCCTGTTGTCATCAACAACCTCCACAGATGAGGGACCACATATTCAAGAAAATATGAACCAGAAGATAGAAGCCACACTCACCTGATTTTTCACAACAAGGTCACCAACTTTGACGTTATCTTGACTGAAGAATCCAGATATTGCTCCAGTGCCATAATGAATGGCACCAGACGTCCCTGTATGGTATATTTAGAAGAAAATGTCGGAATGAAATGGTTCTTTTTACAACAACCAATTCAACATGTTGGTCAGCTTAGAAAGTAGACACTGAAGAATGACCAAAGGTCACTCCCGAACACAGAATGGACATCAAGTTACAAGGAAATTTAATAGATATCAAAACTCAAAGAAGAAACTCCACCATAACAGGTTCCTCAGTAGACAAACAGTTTAATAGGAACAATTTTATCACCTCATATCATAGAGAAACAATGACAGAGATAACCATGAGCACCTCTTTCAGGACGGAAAGCATGTTATCAAATTGTTTTTTTTCATGAGAATTTTGATGCCCATCACATAATTGGATGGCAACCATAAGAATGGTGGGTATCTTCTTTATTTTCTTTTTTTCTTCAGGGGGAGAGGGGATTGGGATGAGACCTTCTATGTAGAGGTTGGGACCAGGTTGATCAGTTTGGACTCTCAAAACCTATGACATGTCAAGTTTACTGCCAAATGCCAATAATGCCACACTTCATCTTATGCCACACTATATCCTTATTAATCAGTTCCAAAATAACACATTTCTACGTTTGAAAATGTTTTAATTTAAACTTCCCATTTTTCATTAATGAGAAGCTTTTATTGCATACTAGTGTTTTAGCATGTTTAAGACCAAAAGTTTCATCTTATTATTGTTACGACATGCTTAAGACCACCTTAAACTCCATGCCGAGTTCAACTATCGCATAAATTGGAAAGGAAGGAGTAACACGTATCAAAGAGAAGCATGTGTTTCATGCTGCAATTGAACCAATGACTATCAATGAAAAACTGCTTACATCAAATATAGACAAAGGTCAGACACAAACCATTTTTCTTATAAGTACTTGATTGGCTCGACTTATACTTGGAATGGAAAAGGCAAGGGACCTGCATGAATGTAGATAAGCATAAAAATCGATGATCGTCAATTATGAGTGACCACTGTTAGCTTTCTCTGGTATGCATTCAAACTAAGATGTAAAAGAAGCTTACTGAGAAGTAACACTTTGCTGAAGGCACCCACAAATTAGAGCTACCAGTATCAAAGATCACAGTGAACTTCTGAGGGGGAGTGCCTACACCAATCTCTCCAAAGTACTGAGCATCCATATAGTTCTTTAGTGCTACAATATCTGTATCCTCAGACGCCCCAAGATCACCATGGAAGTTGTACTTCCTAATAGAGGCCCGCAAAGCCTCCGCCTCCTTGGACTCTAGGCGAGCAGCAAGCCTGTTGTTTTGATCATATTTGATCTTTTTCAAACCAATTCTAACCAAGCCATCGTTTGATGTGGAGAACGCCAGAGGAAATAACAGTGTTGAGAGAAAAAAGGCAACAAGAAAGGCTTTTGCTCCCATATTGACCTATGCAAGTTCAAATCATCATTCCACATTAATAAATTTGAGCAAGGAATTAGTGAAGATAAGATTAAAAAAAAAACATTTAACCAACAAAAGAAAATGCTCAAAAGATCAAATCATTCATGTTAAGCCCGTTGCATGTCTTTGCCAGCCATGAAACTGAACACTAACAATGCAACAATCACAAAGTCTAATTGGGATTGAGTTTATGAATTCTTGCAAATATTCTGCTCTTACTGGTAATATATATGTCTTTTTAAGCAAAAGAAAATTTATTTATTCCTTATCAGGGGAAATTATAAGCTAAATATTATGTCTCAAGCTACAATAAAAATGGGAGAACCCAAAGTGAAAACAACAAAACCAGTGAGTTCAGAAACAAAACTTGCCAACTTGGTACACATTCAAATCCTAAAGAAGGAAAGCTACACGTTGGAGCTTTGTTACTTTCTCCCCCTTTAAACCTCTCATCATTAATCAAATACCTTGCTACCTAGCAAGAACAACCAACCATACTCCCACCCCACACCCCCACACACATACACGTGTCACACAATGACAAACTCTCCTGGTGACTATTTTCCCTAAAAAATTTAGGATCTATAACAATAAACTGCACCCCCATCAAAGCTCAAACTAGTTAAATCATAAATGTCATAAAAGAGAAAAAAGAACACTAATTTCAACACAATCCCTCAATTTTTCATCAACTTGAAACAGAAACACAATCCTTGAAGAACACCAAACCAAGCTCCACAAACAAACAAAAAAAACATACACAAAATTAGTTCTATTCTTGATATGGCGAAATACCCAACCTTAAAATTAAATTCTAAAATCTTGAAAACAAATAAATGAAATAAACCCCAAAACCTCACAGAAACAACAAAAAAGCACAACCAAGCATAAAGATTAATCTTTCTTGAATTTTAACAAGAAAACAAAAAGTACTCACCAGTTTGATGAAACAAGAAAAGAGAGAAAAAGGTGAATAAGAATGCTCGAGTTAGGGATGCTCTGCATGAATAAATAAAAGAACCAACTTTCAAGACTAACTTTGCTGAGATCAGCTACCGTTCTTTAAAAACTCTCAACCGTTGGATATATTAAATCTTGACCTTTGATTATCAGTTATAAAAATCGTTTTCCCAAGATTCTTGATTACAAGAACAATCTTCAGTTTTAAAAAAAAGGATTTACAACACAATCGTAGCCGTTGGTTTTGCAATGAACGGGTGATAGGAAGAAAGTGGGTCCAAGGGAAGGATTGAAGCAAAAGTATTAAGGTTATGATAAGGATAGATTAAAAGTGAGTGTTGAGTGGGGGCATATGTAGTAACTGAAACCTTAACGCGTCAGAAACTTGTTTTAAATTGTTGGTGCGCTTTACAGGCGACACATTGCTTTTCTTATGTCACTCTTCTCCTTCTCTCCTTCACTAATATATATGGGGAAATTACGCGGTTAAACAAATGTATATTATTTAATTACTCATTATAGCTATAGTTTGATATAATTACCATTCGCAACTAACATTATACATTAATTACGTATGCTAACTTAGAGTTTATATAATTAGTCATGTTTTTATATATATAATTCGCCAGAATACAAAAATACATATGTATAATATACAATTATCTAACTGATATACATATACAATTCACCTCTCTCCCACTCTCTGTCCTCTCTCACTCGCCTCCCTCCTCCCTCTTCCAATTTCGCTTGTCATATATACAAATGCATATGTATAATATACAATTATCTAACCGATATACATATACAATTCACCTCTCTGTCTCTCGCTAGCCTCTCTCCTCCCTCTCCCAATCCCGCTCGCCTCTCTCCTCCCTCTCCCAATCTCGCTTGTCATATATACAAATACATATGTATCATATACAATTATCTAACCAATATAGATATACAATTCACCTCTCTCCCACTCTTTGCCCTCTCTCGTTCGCCTCTCTCCTCTCTCTCCCAGTCTCGCTTGCCTCTCTTCTCCCTATAACATGTAGCTACGAATTGTAATTATTAAAATATAGTTATGGAGAGTAATTAGGCTATTTTTTAGTAGTATATGTGAAAGTTCCTCTATATAAATATATCTTTTAATTTGATTTTATCGGAGAATATTTTTTTCTCTAATCATGCATATACACAAATAAATATTTAATTTTATATAAGATTAAAAAAAGATAGCATATACAACTTACGTGACAATTTGTCTTCTCTAATCTTTTATGTGTAGGATTAAATCTCTCATAAAAATGAAATAAAACTTAGAAAATGTTTTCTCTCAAAATCTACGTTCTGTTCAAAACAATTATACTTTTCTAATTCTAAAACGCCATCAACTTTATAAGTAGGATTAGTTTATGAATTTGAGTGTGGAGATTGTATTGATTTTATGCACTTTGAAACGTTGAAGCATATCTCACAATGCCAATGAATTGCAACATAATTTTGTATCTTTACGGAAAATAACACTTGGATGGATTGATGCTAAAGAGTGTGATGTACTCTATGTAAGTCTTTGGATGTTAAAATAGGAGACCCCTATTCGATAGAGTGGGCCATCGATTGGGCCACATTAGAGTACATATGGTCCATTAGTGAATGGGCCGAAATTAGAGGTTAGGTCATGGCACAATTTGTGGAAGCCCAACTGATCAAAAACGCATATGGCTAGTTGGTACTTGGTAGGATTTTCAAATGGGGAAACTAAGCAAGTAAAATAATCACAAACATATACCCCTTTATATTTATACTCTATTAAATAATTACATTATATATCTTCCTCAATTAATTTTACTTAAATGATACTAAATCAGTATTATATATTGTATAGTTATCATTAAAGTTGTTAATTTCGTTTATATATATATGATTTTTTGCTTTCAGCAGATCAGATTGTTGACTTTTTTTTTCTTTTTTGTTGTTCATCTTTTTTTGATACATATGGGTTCAGTATTTTAATATATCTAGTTATTTTTGTTTCTTAAACTAATGTATAATGAACTGTTTCTACAATATGATACATTACAATTTTATCAAGAGTTGTTGGTGACTATGGTAAGGGCTTTGAGTCGAGTGACGTCATTGTTGAAAGTGAAAAAGAACTACAAAAGTTGATACAGAGCAAAGGAGAAAACGTAGAAGAATTTCTTCATCTTTTTTTTTTTTGTTGCTTTTAGTAGATCAAATTATTTTATTTTATTTTTTTGTTGCTTTCTGCAGATCTTTTAATGTATTTAGTTGATTTTGATTCTTAAATTAATGTATAATTCGTTTGTTTCACCTTTATGATATATTACAATTTTATCATGTACAACATATCATTTTCAAATATTAGTTTTGATACATAACACTAATTTATTCAAACACAAATTAGTATATATCATGTTCATAGTTATGTATTGAATACACAACTATTACAAATTTCGTTATCTTTATACCGATACATCCACCCAACCTTATTCAACTAGTAGAAGCCTATGTATATGTAAACACTACCAAATATTAGTGTTGATATATAAACACTAATGTTTTATAATAAAATCAGTTTGTATCATATTCATAGTTATGTCTATGACACATAACATTGTTATGTATCAGATGTTGTAGTGTATCACATGTTGTTAAGTATCTATAACATTGTTTCATAGATAAATCAATGTATATTATATTCATAAAATTTTTTTGTACATGATACATAAAGATATAAAATTATCGATTTTTTGAATCTGTTACGATTTTGGAGATTTCAGAGAAGAAAATTTGAAATTTAAATTGTTTGGAGCTGTCATCATTTTGATTTGCATGATTTGAGAAACTGACTTTTAATTTTATATTTTTCTTATCTATATTACCTTAAAAGCATGAACTCCTAACTTGAATGTTAAATTACTCTAATACCCTTAACTTAGGTTGTGACTTTTTCGATGAGTTGTATTTTTTTCAAAGGGTTGTGATTTTTCGATTAGTTGTGACTTTTCCAAAGAGTTTTGACTTTTTCAAAGGGTTGTGCCTTTTCGGAAAGGTCATGACTTTTCAGATAAGACACAAAAAACACTTTTTCATATTACCCTTTGTTGACTATAAATAGAGGGGTTTCCTCTCATTTTTCAACCACAATTTTTTTTTAATCTTCTACTCTTCTTCTTCTCGCATTTTAAAAAAAATCGTGTGATTTATTGTCGTTGAGTGTATTCGAAGTTTAGCGGAATATGAGGTGTCGCTATTCTGATGAAGTAAATCGTTCTATCTTAAGAAGGTATATTCCATAACCACGAGTACTTGAGGAAAATAATTTTGATGATATAATAATTATTTTTTACTTAATATATACATTAGTATGTAATGTTCCAATATATAAGGTTAACATGATGTAGTCTAAATACATTTGTTTTTCTTAATAATTTTTCTTGTGATGTAGATATATGCTTCTGAATAACTATTTTCAAAATTATTAGACTTCTTAAGAGTTAAATAATTGCCATGATTTATTTTTTTGATGTTCAAGACAAAAGAACATTCACAAAAGAATGTGTAATATTATTTTGTGCAAAACTTATTATTCAAATATTCGCTTAAATAAGCAATATAATTTACTATGCCATATATTTTTTGAATTGTTAATCACGTGCAACACACGTGTTGAAAAATTAATAATTTTAAATATCTAAATTATAACTTAATATATCAGACATTTAGGAAATTTTTAATTTGAGAATAAAAGTAAGATATCTCAAGATTATATTAAGTTTGAAATTAAATTAATTTATTATTCATTTTTCGTAAAAAGAGAGGAGAAAAAAAGAGATCACATGGGAGCATGTGTGAATAATACTAAGGTCGTTGGTAAACGATGTTGTACGGTGGATATAGTACGGTTGCGACCCATAAAGTCACACGTTCCATTATTATTATTATTATTATTATTATTATTATTATTTATGTATAAAATAATGAGATTATTATTTTAATAAGTACATTACATATATGATTGGTGGGCACATCATCAAATTAAAAAGTCGTATATATGTGCACGTAAGTCAATAACGTATCTGACTTGTCCAATAAAATACTACAATTATAGACTACTTCTTATACTCTTTCAATGGCCTCTTTTTTTGTTTTTGTTTCTTGGGTACAAAACTTTTACTCAATATTGCACTCATCCATGAACTTCTGTTTTATCACAATTATGCACTCAATTTTTCGGAAAACCATCCAAATATGTTTATATGTAATCTAAAATTGATTAATTTCATCCATTGTTTTGTTACGCCATTGGTCCATTTATGTTTTTCTTGGTTAGTAATTCTTCTCGTAATTGCCCTTTTATTGATGGAGTTTCAACGTGGAAGACTTATCTAAATTTTTCGAAAAAAGATATCAAATATTTCACTAATACTATATTAGTATGAAATCAAATCGCATTGAAATATTTCTTATTTCTTCTCGATTCCTGTCAAAAAGGAACAATTGGAATAGAAGATTCATATTTTTTGTTTTTTTCTTTTAAAAAAAAAGTGTTTATATTATTTCGTACTATACAATTCTTTTATTTGATTTAAAATTACCTTGACATTAAAGTTCAATTAGGGTTCAAGAGGTAAAATGAAATTGCTAAAGACGGATAATATTAAACCAAATATTTAACAACGTCAAAGTTGCTCAATTTTGAATAATACATGAATAATTTAGATGCTACCCTATTTTTAAAGTACCTCCATTCAGATATACGCTCACATTTAGATATATGTTTTGGATATTCAACTGTTCTAATGTCAATTTATTCCGTTTACTATTCTTGTGGTGGTGTGATATCCCACATCATTTTAATTTAATTTCTAATCCCTGCTTTGTTTTCTCAGACCTTATTAAAAAGTTTATGAATTCAGTTCCTCAATGACCATTATATTCAAAAACAAATCTTATAGTCAGCCAGCTAGAGCCATCACTATGGGATAGGCTCGTAGGATCGGCCTAGCCTAACCTGTGATTTGATAGGGCTGGGCTACGATTTTTGGAGCCCATTTAAGAAGAGAGATTTTTACCCCGGCCTGAATAAGTCTGTTGATTTGTGAGGCTTGAGAAATATGGATAGGGCCGGCCCGTGGGCTAAATAAAAATTAATTAAAAAATAAAAATAAAATAGAGAATTAAAAATAACAAGAGTCTAAACTTAAAATTTGTTAAAAGTTTGAAATATTACAATTTAAATATAATTTATATTTATAAAATATGTACTACATAAAATAAAATTTTCCTAAAATTTCTAGGGAATCACTACATAGGTCGTAACCTATGGAATGTTGTCATAGTTTTTGTGTTTTATTGTGATCATTGAAAAACAATTAGGTTAATATTTCTAGTTAGCTATTTATATTTTTACTTGAAATCAAACTTAATAAATATTATAAAGATAATTTTATTTGTGGATTTGATTAACAAGTAATAGCACTAACACCATGTAATATTGTCTTGTCCATATTTATAATAATATTTTTACATTATAATTTAATTTTAAAAATTATAAAAAATATAATTTAAAAAAAAGGACTGGCCCTGCAAAGCTCGTAGCCCACGTACTTGTGAATTGGGCCGACTATTTTTTTGACCCAAACAAAAAATGAGTTAGCCCAACCTGATCCGTAAAATTTCAAAATCTGTCTGAGCTAACCCGAATGAAATGGATCAGCCCATATTAATAGTTCTACGGCCAACCCATATGATATTGCTAGGAAGGAGGCATTTAATTTGCTGCATTTTCTTTTAAAATAAAATACAATTGGCCCCATTGCTAGCTGTTATACCATCATTTTATGAGTCCAACTATTGTAAAAAAGAGAGTGAACTCTTCCTAACAATTTTAAAAACAAATATTCCCTTCGTTCTAAAATAAATGGTGTTTTAGACTTTTCATTTTGTTTCAAAATAAGTAGTATTTTTAAAATTTCAAAAAGGATATGATCTTATTCTTTCAAAGTTATCTTTATTTCAATACAGGAATAATTGTGATGTGTCCAAATTAAAAAATATTACTTATTTTGAAACGGGGATTAATAAACAGTGAGACAGGAGACAGGAAACCATCTTGAAGGAGGTGAAGTCAAACGAAGACGTCTTGGAAGTTTGAACATATGAAATCAAATCCTTTTGTTCTTTTAAAAGTCATTTGGTTTCTTCAAAAATCTCCAACATGAATGCACCGAGATCATGGAGGACATAAAGGATTTGACCCAAACAAAGATAAATACTCAATGATATATTCGGATTATAATTTTATTATTTATTAGAGACTTGTAAGATTTTTATAATTGACAAATGATTCTACTCTATATATTATATAAATATTGACTGTATAAATAAATTTGATTTACACAATTAGTGTAACTTCCGATTAGACAGAGACGGTATATATCTTTTTTGTATCTAAATATACAATATAATAGTATAAGGAATTTTTACACTATTACCAATTACCATAAGTTCGTTACCACAACTAGACTTTTGCTGAATTAATAGAAAATTTGACATGTTCTATTTAAATTCTACTTAAATTATATCTCTATCTTAATTATCTATGTACTTATTTTTTTACTTTTTATATAAGCGTTCGACCTCTCAAATAACATAAGATAATGGAGATCCAATGGCATGATAACGATCAGAGAGAATCAAAAGGAAGTTACATTGAAGTTTCTATAGAGTTCGAACTTTTCAGGCCAATCCAAATGGAACAAACTTTTACGTGTCAAACAATTATAGCCTGATTTTATTGACTACTCACCAATCACTGCAACTTTCTGAATAAAAAAGTATGATTATTCTTTTCTTGAGTTCTTGGATCTTGCCAACCTTTTTGAACCTTAATTTCCATTTTTTGTTTTTTTTGTCAACTTACGAAAAAGCAGAAGTAAAAGAAAATAACAACATTCACATCGAAATAATTAATTCAACAAAAGATGATTTTGATTAAGCAATCACATACATTGCATTCATTTTTGTTTGTATACCCAAAATTCAAAATCGGAATAAAAGAATGAAAACAACGCTTTTTTTCTCCTATACTTTTTCCTCCACGGTAATAATACAAAGAAATAAGATATGAACATGTAAATTCATTCCAATTTCACCCCTAATGTCCTAAGAAATTAAAAAAAAAATGAATGAAGAAAGACTATTGGGTAATTGACAACAAATTTTTCAAAACAAAATAATATTTTATTTAATTAGTTCCCTGGGAAACTACTAGTGTTATTATTATTGCTTGAGGGACCGGACATGGGGCTGTTGCCGTTGTTCGGATGAGAACCACCGATGATGGAGGAGATGGCGGCAGCAAGGGCGGCGGTGAAGTTAGGATCGGCGGTGATGGCAGCCGTGGCGGCGGAGAGTGTGTCATGAGAAATTGATGGGTGATGATGAATGTTGTCCTGAGAAATTTGTAAACCCGAAAATTTTGATTGGTTATAGAAAGGTTGCTCCAAAATGTGAGGCATTTGTGGTGCTGACATTGAAGGGGCGAAATTCGGGTGATTAAGCCCAGCTGGTAAAGGGAATTGGAATTGAGGATTTGCTTGGTTAATTCTTTGATGGTAATTAGGCAATGCTGCGTTTGGATTTTGGGCCGTAAGGTCTAATGTAACAGTAGGAAATGGAGCTGATGCCGAAATAGTTGCCATGTTTGATGAACATGGAAGCATTGCCCTTGCTAGGAAATTTGTGTTCATTAGCCCATCAGCACTTGGCATGGAACCAGAGAGCAACATGTTTGCTGCTGCGGATGTTGTTGATGCCATAGCCATGGCTGCTGGTGGTAGTGGATGGTTATGTGTGCCTTCGTATGTTGTTATTAAGATCGTCCTGTCCTCAGCACACCTTTGCACCTGAATAATTATGTCATGTAGCTCGTAAATTTCTTTATACTGACAGTGTATATTTATAAGTTGGATAAAGTTGAGCATATATAGATGAGTACCTGTTTGCGCACTGGACAGCCAACAGCCATAGTGCAACGATAGTAAGCACGTGGACATGGATTGCCTTTTGCCATTTTCTGACCATATTTTCTCCACTGGCAACCATCACTAATCTGCGAAATTTTATTATAAATGATTAATTTTGATGCTAAAATTGTTAAATACTAGTTAAATACTACTACAGTATCCTTAAATATTTTAGGTGACGTACCATGGGAGCTTCTGATCGGGCACGAACGGAGACACGAGCTTTCCTCATGGTTGCTTCTGTCGATTGCTCAACAGGTTTTGATGATGAAGTCATCAATTTAGGGGCCTTGTTTGGAGCCCAACTCTCAGATTCTGGGCTTTCTTCGCGGTTAATTGCCTTATCCCTTGACACTAATTCCATGTTGTTCCGAGGTGATCCAGACAGTGTTCTTTCTTCTGATGAAGAGTGAGAATGAGATGGTTCGTCCATCGGGTCAACTTTGGAACCACTTGGGCCTAGCTCCATGAATTGTCTTGGAACTATGGTCCCATTATTCTCTTTTTTCTTTTCTTCATCAGTTTTTGCCCCAACAACCTAAGGAAATTTAAAATTATTAACAATATACATTGGATTTAGAGTTTAAATTCTATATACATATTCATTTCTAGAATGAATAGTCATTGAATAACAGATCGATAAAATTAAATTACATACACAATATTCAGAATTTAGTAGAATACTACAGCAATTTTTAAGGTGTTTTTGATGAAGTACCTCATGGGGATGTGTATTTTCAGTTCTTGAATTCAGTTGCTGCTGCTGTTGTTGCATGAGTGTAACAAGATGCATCTGAAGTGCAGAATAACTGTTGCTAACTTGAGTAAGCATCCCTTTTAAACGTTGATTCTCGGAATTCATCCGTTCAAGCTCAACTTGCAATTGTGCCAACTGCTATTTATAAATTAAGAAAAAAAAATTCAAGATACAAGTCAATTCCAGATCAAAATACATTTAACAAAATTGAATTTTTTCCTTTTTACGATAAACTAATTAATAAAGTTACTAGTCAAATTAATTACCTGAATTTTAACTCGTTTATCCTCAAGTACTTCCGATGAAACCCCATCATCTACGGTTGACTGATCACTTCCCGCGTTTGCAGTCACAAGTTGCAAACCAGTCTACAAAATTGAATAACAAACAATTATCATCAATTGAAATTATTCTTGTCAAACATCGAAAGATATAGAGGTCGATCCAAAATTTAAAATACAAAGGTGCTTACATTTACAACAAACTGATCATCACTTCTGATAGAATTATCGCCATGAGAATTTTCCTTCTTTACAATAGGCTTTTTATCGGAGAAGAAGTCGACTTCATTAACGATGCTACGTTTCTCATCGGAGGAGGAAAACATTTCACCAGCGTTATATTTAGGACTTAAATTAAAACCAAAAACAGGCTTGTTCTTGAAGAAACCAGCTCTATCAAAATTAGAAGAAGAAGTTTCAAGGGTAAGACCCCATCCTTTGTCCATAAAAATATGAATTTTGGAGGAATATAGAAGATCAAAAGCCAAAATAGAAAAAGAGAAAATTTGTGGAAAAATGTAGAAATAGAAATATGATAAATTGAAGAGTCTAAGAAGTTTTTGGCTGATGCAATGGACGCTGCTATAAAAAGACTTTGAGATGAGTAGCTTCCGCGAAGGTTACGTAGACCAAGAAAACTACTAGTACTAAAAAAAAAAAAAGCAAAATAAAAAACTTTATCCTCCCAAAAATTGTCACTGTTGCTCTTTAGACACTCAAAACATTTTTTTTTACCTAACTGCAACATTTCCAAATTCTTCTACCATATAAATTATTTCAAATTTTTTTTAAAAAAATAGTAATAATCTAGTTTGATTTGAAACAGAATTTAAAAAAAATTGCGATTTTAAATATGTCGCTTAAATTAAAATATTTATATCCCTTTTTAAAAAAGAGTGGGAGTATAAGTTTATAATAAAAAAATTATAATATATTTATTTTGTTTAGAAACTACTCAAAACTTACCCAAAAATATATTTATAATATGTTAATCTTATTTCGAAACTACTCTAAGCCTACCCAAAATATAAATGAGTTAATCCTTTTAATAAAAATAATAGAATCATTTTGATTACCTTCTAGTTCAAATTAATTACTTTCTTGGATTTTTATTAAAATTTTAATTTTTTACAAAAAATTGAAATTTTAGGGTGTGTTGATATGGAAAAAAAATTTCTAAAAAAAACCAATTTTGTTATACTTAATTGGTCAAAAATTTAGATTTTTTTTAAAGAAAAACAAGTTGCTCAATATAAAGAAAATGACTTAGTGAAATTAGAAAAAACAAGATCAACGAGTGGTATTCCATATTAATCGTATTACCACCCCACTACCACAATTCATAATATTTATATATAAATAATTTAAAATAATACTCTCTCTGTTTTATATTAGTTGGTCATTTTTTTACGAGTTTATTATGATATCATAAAGAAGAAAATAATTTTACTAATTTATCCCTTAAATACTTCTTGAAATTTTATAAAAAAAATATGAATATTTTCGAAAAAATATTAATTACAAGAGTACTACACGAAAATTTTAATTAATACCTTTTAAATTTAATAAGATAAACAAATAGTATGAAAGAATTTAATAAGATGATCCATGTAGACAGTAATATTTAGTTATATACTGAGAAATTTATTTTTTTCCTTCAACGACTAAAAAGAAAAAGGAAAAAGTGTGGTCAAAAGTGGTAAATATTAAAGGAACGTAAGGTGGTGCGTCATTGTATGGGTGACAGGTGTCAATAAGTGGGACCCAAAAGGTGAGAGAAAAGCGGAATGAAGGAGTTTTCGTCTCAAAGGGTCAAGACTGAGTTTGACTCGTTCCTATTAAAAGTAAAGAAAAGAAGAAATCCACCGCCCCGAACGGTGCGGCGCGTCCCACGTGATCAAAAGAAAAATACGATTATCAGATATATTAAAGTCAACGGATTTGACGGACAAATTTTCGGGTCACACTCAAGACTGGGTAATCCGATTATTTTTTAAAAAAATCTACTACTTCAAAATTTATCTTATAATATTTTTTATAATCACGTAGCTAACGTGATATGTTGTAGCTGTCAAGTTTAAAAACTTCAGTCAATTTTACTTGTTAGGTTTTGTTTTACCCCCCACTTAAAGAAAAGTAGAAAACATCAGCTAGATAGTAAATTGACCAGCAAAGAGTAATTGATATGACATATTTAAAATTATAAATTTAAAACAAAAAATTATGATAAGTCAAACTATATCAATTAATTAAAATGAAATAAGTATGATTTAAGTGATTTGATCAAATGAAAACATATATTAACTAATCATTATAAAGTAAGAAAAAAGTGTGGACAAATACTCATCATGTACTTATCATATGGTTTATATATATCGGATGCGAGTATATTTTGACCTGATTATTTTTTCGGTGAATTTAATTTTTGAACTTGTATTGATACAATTGTGTTTTAATACAAAAATAAATTTTGCACAAATACGTACTTAACTGAAATATGTAAAACTACAGCATAATTCAAAGCTCTGTTTGTAAAAAAAGAATTCACCACAATATACTAAAGTTTGAAATTTTTATTTTATCAACGAAGTTGTCTTTTTATCATCAGTGATCAGACTGTCTGGTAGGATTTTTTCTTTTGACTTATATTATCACAAAATATACCTCAAAAAAATTATACGTTAAAATTTTCCAAGCCTGCTATTTTGTGATTCTTTAAACTGTAACGGTAAAAATTCTTGAATGTCTTTTCTTTTTGATGTTTTACATGTACCAAGTTATATATAGTGGAGTTAACTTGTATCTTGGGCTAGACAATCAGAGGCGGAGCTAGGTGAAGGTTTGTGGGTTAGAACGAACTCAGTAGTTTTTTTGTATATCATGTATTTGTACTAGAAAATCAAATAATTATATGTGCATATTAACTAGTGAATCTCTAATAAAATTGATTGACGGTTCAGTAGTAAGAAAGAAACCGTGAAAATATTTTTCACGAGTTGTGGGTTCAGGTCAATAACTTTTAAATAGTAGATGGTTAAATAATAGTTTTAGAAGTTTTTAAATTTTATTTTTTGTCAAAGAAGAAGAGAAAAGAAGATTTAAAGAATGCTGTGTGAAAGTTCTTAGGAACCACGTCGTTTATATTAAAAACCCTTCTTAGGTTCTCGATCTATTCTCGCCCATATAGATATATACTTTTGCCACTTTTAATATTTAAAAAATAATAATTAATTTTTTATATTTTATTATTAGTATTAATCACTTATTTCTTAAATATATTATCAATATTTAAAATATAATATATTAATAAATAAATTTAATATGACAAATAATTATATTAATTAGTATTATTTTCTTAATAAAAATATTAAGTCAAAAGTATAACGACTGACAAATAAAAGTGAACGAACGGAGTGATCCAGCTAATAGGAAAAAGATAGCACACCAAATTAAACTCGTTACAATCCCTAGGGAGGGACAATTTGTCGACTCTTTAAGTGGTTATTTCTATTAATTTTATATTTAGTATTTTAAATTAATATAAATTTAATATCACAACTCACAAGTATGAAAATATTTAGTGTTTATAAAAGTGAGATGAACAACTTTTATCATAATCTTAAAATTATATAACCTGATTTTGGACTAAATGATCCTTTTAAATAACTTAAAATTACAACGAAGTGATTAACATCTTCTTACTTGAATTAATGAGGGTAAGTTGGAGTTTGGTTCAATTTTTTTTTGCAATCTAGAAATCTATTTGTAGTGTAGTTAGATTGTGCAGTCTCGTTTCAATCGATAATTAAGCTAATTAATGATGCATTAAATTGAGTTTAAAGTCAATGAGTTTTGGGCTACTTGATGAAAGTAGCCACCCCTACCTATTAACACCTCTTAATACTCCCTCTAATTACTTCTTTCCCTAATTCTTACCAGCTGTTGACTTTCATTAACTTCTCTGATTTGATCTCTAAACTAATAAAATTATTATTATATTATTATTTCATACAGAGGGCTCATTTGGTACGAGAGATAATAGATAGTAACTAATTTTAATATTGATTTTTTGGATAAGTTTATTCCATGTTTGGTTGTAAGAAAATCGCAGGATAACTTATCTCAGACCATTAATGTTATTTGTAATCCACATTCAAAGTGAATAATAATCATAAAATAATTAATCTCAAAATAACTTATTTCTCAATCAAACGAGTACTAAAAGAATATACAGTAAAACCTCACTAAATTAATATAGTTGGAACCGTGAAATATTACTATTTTGTAGAGGTATTATTTAATCAATAAATTAATAAATATTAATTTACAGATTATTTTGGTATTCAACCTTATGATGCTCGGATAATAAAGACTTTCAAGATGTATTATTGGAACCTGTTTTAGCGCTGAATATTAGAAGGCTATGAAGTAGGACATGAATTTGGAAATCCCGGCTTGGACGATAAATATTCAGCAAAAGACAACAATAAATTATTTTAGACACTACAAAATATATTTGAAGGATGAAATCTAAGAGAATTTGAATGAATCCACGCACTTGTGAAATGTCATTTATGAACTTGAGGTCATTATTAATGATCTCGGTTAGCGCAATAAAATGGACGTCAATATCCTATTGATTTATCCAAGTGAAAATGATACGTATTCAGTGGTCCAGAGCTTAAAAGAAATTATGGTTACCATAAAAAATAATGTTGACGATGATGATACAATACCTTTAGAACTAGTTATGCGTAAAAAAACATTTATCGTATCTAGAACTCTTCACAATATTATGATGTAGTTCGAAAAGACAACACTAGAACTTTTGGATACAATAAGAAAAGTTAAAGATAACTTCAACTAAATTTAAAAAGTTTAACAAAAAAACAAAACACAATAGAAACACATTTCATTAAATCGTCCTATTACCCCCTGAACCTTTTATTTTCGATATTTTGTAACCCTTAAAAGCTCATCTTTTGTTATTACCCAGATATACCCAAATGTTTGTACACACGCGCTAGGCGGGCCCATTTTCTTCAGTTTTGTTTCCCTATTTATATTTATTTTAGATTTAGTGGACCCACTTTTTTAACTTTTTCCTTTTAATTAGGTTAAATTCTCAATTACAAACATAATCACCATGTCTACTCTTGAATTGAGTATCAACCCTCTTCTTCTTTACAAAGAAAAAAAAAAACCCTACTCCTCATATTGACCCAAGAATTGGTCTTTTCACGATTACTTGCTCCGCTAGTCAAATAATTTTAACAATTTTATGTATCATGTGATGTAATTTTCTTAAAAATAAATAAAAGCGATCTTTAAATGAACAATCAGATCTTAAAATTTGACATTTTCTAAATCTTCAGGGTAAGATATAATGGTGAAGGAGAAAAATGTTTTCATGTGAAAAAAATGGATGTACATATGTTGTGGTTCTATAATTATGAATTGAAGAAAATTATACCTTATTTTTGGGTATTGGCACATGGAGAAGAAATTTCAAACTCCATAGCTAGATCTCGTTGACCTTGTAATTCTATATTTATGAGTGAGGAAAATAAATTTGAACCTCAAATTTTAAAAAAAAAAAGTTTACTGAAGATTAGAAATCCTAGAGGTTCAAGGTTTGAAATGAAAGTTTACCATGAAGCTTTGAATGGAAGACAACTGTTCCCAAGCTTCAAGCTTTAAAATGGCAGAACAAAGGAAGAAGATGGAGGATTTGTTGGAGAAAAAGGGCCTAAAAATTCAAGTTGCAATTGAAAGACTTAATTTTAGGCTGATTTGGACTTACACGTGGTTTTCAAAATGCAGATAATGTGTTTTAGATGCATCATTACGCACCTAAGGGAGGTGTATTCACCTTCTTGGATAAGTCAGCGTTTAAGGGTTACAAAATATCAAAAATAAAAGGTTCAGGGGGTAATAGAACCCCCGTAATGTATTGGTGTGTAGTTGAGAATCGACTAATAGATTAGGGGGTCATTTGACCATTTTCTCTTAAAGAATTATTCATTTATAATATTAATGGGATCATATATTTATATAGGAGTCTTTTGAAAATATATTATCTTATTATCTTATCGAAATAAATAATTTTTTTTCATTGGCCCAAATCGAAAATGGAAAAAATATTATCTTAAAAAAATTATTAATTTACTGAATATTCAGAGAACAAGAGTTTTGAAGTATGAAAATGAAAATGAACCAGGAAAATACCTTCTTAGTCTATGTTTGACTTGTACATCGTTTAATAAATAATAAATAAAATATCTATTTTATTATATCACTGTAATTATTATTCCCTAAATTGCATTTTACTTGGTTTATATTAATCGATTTGACACTCACCTTAAGAAAGTATTTATTAACAATTTGTTTTATTAAACTGACTTTATTTGTTATATTTTGAAAATTAAGATTTGGTTAATATGGAGTACTTTATATAATTATTTAATAATAAGAATAGTATTGGGAGAAAATAATAAAATTCCATTGATTTGCTAAAATAGATAAGTAAATTTTTTGTATTTTATTTTTGTATATAAGGGTCAAATAAAATAAAATTAGGAAGTACTTTAACAAGGATAAATTAGATATATAATAATAAAGTATACTTAGTTTTTTTAGATTTAAATTATAAAAATTATCAAATAAAAATGAACAGAAAAAGTGTCACATCAATTATATGATTTGAATTGGATTATTAGAAGCGTAGAAAAAAATTGCCATTTGATATGTCGGTCATATTTCAGGACAGAGACAATTGGATGGTAAATGTATTTCTGTACGCTTTCAGACCAAAGAATAATTTTGAAAAAAGAGTTCACACTAGTTGACATTGTTATTCCATCAACGTGATTATTTTGTTCATCAATATGGTATTTTTTTAAAAATTAAAAATAAAATTCAGTGTGGAACTTTTCGTTCATGTTTCCTCTAATTACTCCTGTATTAAAAATAATGTCAAACTTTTATTTGTTACTATTACGTTTTTATGATCATTTTCCTGTAAAATGAAACCAAGTTTGCATAGTATTAGGGGTGTATATGGCTGGGTTGGTTCAGATTTTTTAAATATCAAATCAAACTATTTGTATCCGATTTTTAAATTTATGAACCAAACCAAACCAATAAAACTCGGGTTTTTCAACCCGGGGTTTTTCGGATTTTTTTGGACTTTTTTGGATTTTTGGGTTTTTTTGAGTAAAGTATTCATACAAATATATAATTTACTTTTACTTCAAATATTTCTTTAGTACTACCAAAATACAACTATCTTAGGTGTTTCTTAAGAAAATAACACAAAATTTGATATAATTAATGACACTAAAAATATCCAACAAAATAATAATAATAATAATGAAATCGCGTACAACAAATATTGCAAATTAACAAGTCATAATGAAAATTATCATAATTTAAAAGTACTAAATCATGCTAAAATAAGTTTAATAAGTATTAGTTACATGACTAACTATTAAAGGAAATTAAAATTAGATTATGTATTTTAATTGTCTAAATCAATGTAAAATTAAAGAACAAAAATTCAATATTATTATCATTCTTAGTGTTGAATTAATTTTTTTTTGCATTAGCATTAATTTGATTTTGATTTGTGCTTTATTATAATTACCAACATCTGTGGACTATAATCTTTATTAAACATTCAGAATTCTAAGTTTCAAACTTGAAATAGTATATTAAAAGATAAAAACTATGAAAAAGTATAAAAAATATTTAAAACTTATATCAAAGTAAATATTTTTTATGTATAAAATAAAATTTTAAAATTATATATATAATGTCGGGTTGTTTCTTTTTAGTTAAAACCAAACCGACCCAAATTTAGTTGGGTTTTTTTTTCCAATACCAAATCAAGTCAAACCAAACTATTAGTCGATTTTTTTTCCGATTTGACCCAATTTGTGGTTGAGTTCGATTTTTGGTTCGATTTTGTACACCCCTACATAGTATATAATAGCTCCAGCTATTGTCTTGATAAAGGTAAGGTATAAAGTACTACGTAATTATTAACCCTAAGCTTGCATGGTGTAAATGAATTTTGCTTTAAACATGTTCCTTCCTATATTTTATCAGCTTTTTATCTGATGATTTCATTTCTTTTTTAAAAAAATTGGGGGCAAGGGAAGAGGAAATGGAGAGGAGATTACAACGTGGAAAATCGAATCCTCACCAAGAAAGTGAGAGTTCAGATAGCTAACCAACTGAGTTACTAAAATTCTCACTTTATCTTATAAAATAATTAGATGTAATCATTAAATTTTAGGCGACCTATTAATGTAGAAATTCTTTTACGCAATATATAACTTAAACTTATACTCTTAAAAATATCAAAGTTTGCCAATTACTCCTTCATTTTCTTCAATATATTATCATAAGCCGAAAAAATTTGTGCTAACTCCTTTTTATTATAACAAGAAGTCAACAACTACATATTTTATACGATATTACAAATAGAAATTTAAAAAGATAAAATGTATACAAATTATACTTTTATTTTAGGAGATTAAAAAGTAAAAAGATTCTCCATATCATAATGATAAAGATAAAGTTTTCCCTCTCATCAATCAGTGGAACCAGCGGTCTGAAATTGACCATATTTTTTGGATGTTAAATACTTGACTAAGTTAAATGATTGTGAGTACATACTAGAGAATCGTAACCAACTATTAGGAAATAACTTACAAATACAAATAATCCAATAAAAGTTGGTAACCCATGGAAAATCTTAAAAAATGCGCCACCGTCTGATTTGAATAAAATAAATTCCTTGTATTAGGTGAGAGGAAAGACAATATGAGGAATCTTGTTTTAATTTTTCACCTTTACACTATCAACCATAATGCAGCTTTATATAATGAAGTTTAAATGAGAATACACACTTCACCTAATTATAATTGCCAAGCTTTGAACACCGAACCAAAAAAAAAAACAAAAAAAGAGTAGCTAATCTTAATTAGCAGTTGCTACGTCATAAATTATTAATTTTTGATTATTATCAGTTTTGATCCCTCAAGTATATTTGATAGTTATTTTAGTCTTTCTGATATTCCACATTAAACCTTTAATTAATTAATTGTGCATGTTTGATCCGTTTACTTATATATATTGATAAATTTATCATAATTATTGTTCTATCACTTAATTATATTACTGGTATATATATTATTTTAAATTTAAATTTGTAAGGTTTCATAAATTGGATCACAAATTTTAACACGTTAGCCAGTTATTGCCAACTAATATAAAATAAATCCAATTAAGGTTGGTATAATCCATGGACATTTTGTACATGTTCAACGTCTAAAAGGCAAATGTAATTGAACAAAACAAGATCCAATGAGAAAGGGGGGAGAAAAAGACAAAGCATGTGACAAGAAGAAGAAAATACGAATGTGTTGATTTCTAATCATTTAATTTTCTCTTTTGGAAGTTCTGTTTTTGTTCATACTCCTATGTTGTTTTAGAATTTGTATTGTATAGTAGAAAAAGGGATTTGGTCCAATATAATCAAAAGAGATTGGCTGTTAGGACATACATGGGGATCTTCAAAAAAGGCTATTAATTCAAAGACTGGTTGGACTAAAAACAAGTTTGTTTTTCTTTATTTCGACTATGTAATCAAACAGCTAATACCCGCAAGAAATGGGTCAAGTTAAATTGCTTCCCATGATGGCAAATTATAACATTTTTTTTTACTACAAAGGAAAACTCGTAACCGTTATTTTTTGGGTGCGCACAGGATAAAATTTTTGCTCATATGCAATAGTTTGCAAACTACATAGGAGAGGTAACCTGCACTAGCAAGTTCAATGCGACGAGCTCGACCCAAAAGGCAAACCCCTTGCTTTCGCTGGCAAGGGGTTTCAAACTTGAGACCTCCAACATGGAAGTCCCAAGCCCATACCACTGGGCCATCCCGAAGGGTGATGGCAAATTGATAGCTACTGCTTTCGTTTCATTTTACTCGATTCCTATATAGAAAAATATATTTTATTTACTTGTCTATTTATCAAATCAATAAAATTTTATACTTTTTCATATTACTGTTGGTAATCAAAATTAAAGTTTCGCAGTATCATTAATAATATGAATTTTATAAAATACAGTTTTAATTAATTTTTTTTAATGAATATATCATCAGTACCTAAAATGTCATTTTGTCTTTCCTTTCAAACTATATGGTCTTATCTAGGGGTGGACATAGCATGGTATTACAGTTTTTTTAATTTTGGTAATTTTAATTTTTTAAAATATTATTATATATTAAATTAATTTGGTATTATTTTAAATTTAGTTTTGATATTTTATATTACGATAAATTGATACCATAGTTTGCTCGACTTGCATATATAATTAATGAAAACTTATTAAATAGTATTAAATGTTCATGTTTTTCAAAATTAGACCCATATTGTTTGGTCTCCTTAGTAGCCATCATTTCATGACTTTTTTAATTCCTCTATTTTTATTATTACTAGTATATATAACAGTTGAATATTATATATTTCACTAACCTGGCAACCTCAAAATCACGCAATTTAAGTACTAACAAAGTCTTCTATATATCAACCAAAAGAAAAAGGAGGCTAGCAAGTTTACCAAAGAAAGGAAGAAATTTGAAAGACAAAAAACGTAGTTGCCCCCTTTTGTAAATAAAAGAACATTACTATAAAAGATCTTTTTTTTCTTTATGTAAAATATTCAAAGAACGGATGTAGGGGTGTTAAATCAAAAAAATTGACCTGCGTTAATAAATAAACAGACTATTAATACGTTTAAGAGGCGGTTTGACATTGTTGTTGGAACGCCAAAATATTTATTTTGAGTAAAAGATATTTATTGTAAATAAAAGAAGAAGGTGTTGGCTAATTAGTAAAACTGCTTTTCAATGGAAGCAGATGCAATTTTTCTGTGTTGGGAAGAAGCCAAAAAAATTTTACTTCTTAAAAAAAGCAAAAACAAAAGTAGAAAATTATTTATTTCAAGGTCAAATTATCCTTGTTATAAATACATATTTACCAATATATCTCTTATATTTATTTATTTATTTATTTATTTATTTTTGTGATGAGTTTTTCGCATGTGGTTATTTAATTTGTGAAATAGTTTTTAAATTTGTTTTGATTGATATTTTTAATTATATTTAAATCACATGTTAATATTATATCAATATTAAATTTGTTTTTTATTCATCTATGTATAATATTGATTGAAAATTTGACTTTGTATTTTTTTAATTTAATAAAAATAAAAATTTAATTAAAAATTATAGAATAGATATTTAAGATAATCTTGATATTAAAATTACATTGATACCTGCTCTTTTTCGTAATTAGACTCTCAAAAGTATTTTTTTAATTTTTTTTAGCCAAACACAACCCTTTAACAAAACACTTTTAAAATGACTTAGCCAAAATATAAATAACTTTTTTTTTTTCTTAAAGCACTTTTTGAAAAAGTTACTTTAATAAAATATTTTTAAAAATAAATAGTTTTTAGAAGCAATCTCAAACGGGATCTAAAATAAATTGAAAAGATAATTGATCAAAATGAGACAAGCAATGGTCATACCGTCCTAGTTAACCTTCCAACTCTCTTACCAAGTTTTGTTTCATTATCGTTATTTTATTACCTGATGTTTTTTTACCGTCATACTTTAAATAATTACTTTATTACCTGTTATTTATTTTGTCATGACTTTTTTTTTTATAATAATATGAAATATTTTTTCTTTATATAAATATTGTGATAATGTGACAATTGGTAGCAATGGATTGTCAAAAGTGAAATAAAAGGACAAAATGGAGGTTGGACAAAAGGAAGTTGACTAAGATTTATTTGACTCACGTTGCTTGCTCCATGACGTAGAAAATTGGTACCTATTGTTAGGTTTTGATTGGACAAAATTTTGGAAAAAGTAAAAAAAGAAAAGAAAAGAAAGACATAGCATTGAATTCTTGTGAATTGAGATAATGACAGACAATACTTTACTTTACGTGCAGATTTTAAAGAACAAAATAGTGACATTTCACACGGGCTTCATCATTCATCCTGTTAGCCTGATTATTGAAGTCTGCAAGTATTTCCTCAAAATTAATCGTTTGGTAAAATAATCACATCCATTATTGTTTTTTGATATGTTGTGTCAAATCTAAATGTGACAAGTAAAAGTAAACGAATAGAGTATTTTCTATGGTACCAAAAATTCAACGAGGCCAGGCCAGGCCAGGCGTCGATCGTTGTGTAGAAAAATTCATCCTCTACTGTCTCAACCCCAATTCCTAATTTAGTTCAAACCTATTACTCAAAAAGCCATGCTATTTTGGGTGTATATGTTATTTTCGAGTTGCCGTTGAATGGTAATAGTATGTGAAAATTGAAATTAAACAAGCTCGTCTTTCTTTTTTCAACGTTTCCAGCTAATTTTGACGACTAATTTTATTTTGTTAATGCTACTCAAATTCTACAAGTAATCCACGTACTCTTTGGTGACTTAAGTGAATAATTAAGGCAGCTTACTTAATTAAATAATTAGATGAAAAAAAGAAAAAGAGAAAATGATTACAGTACGTTTTGGTATGATGTTCAAATTAATATCAATGACGTTTTAGAAATGTTATCCTAATAAACAAAGAATCAAAGCTTAGACTTCACCCATCACGAGAGAGTGACATATATGTGGCTAAGTATGCATTTTTTCTCTATTTGTATCAGTATATATATGACTTGGCTTTGTCTTACTTAATATGATTATTAAAAAAAATAAAAATATTTTGTCGTCATTGTAATTTCTGGGAAAATAACGTTTGAAAGACGTTACCTAATTATCAACTATTGAAGATTTTGAAATCACAAGTCATATAGTTGATGTTAATAACATGGATTGCGTTAATCCCCCTCTTGCTTGGGTACGTAATGCACAAGTTGTCTAGTTTAGTCAAAGGTAGCGCTTAAACATAACTTTCATTGTCTGTTTTGGCACCCCAACTGTCATTGTAACCATCTAGATACTCTTGTCACAACGAAAATTGAGGTGCCAAAGTGACAATGAAGACTAAATTTAAGTGTCTATCTATATATTGAGTTAAAAGTGTGTTCGTGCGTGATTTTCAACATTAATGTCAAATTGACGTTCAACTAACTTTACCAAATAAAAATAATGATGAATAGGATAAATTAAGCTCTCATATAGCATGAAGGCAAGGGGGGATGACTAGCTTGTTCTAGAACACCGGTATATAGGTGTTTTATTAGTCTCTTAAAGTTGCATTGTTAGTCTAAGCACCATGAGAATTTAGGTATTTGGACAAAAGAAAATTACTTCCTCCGCTTTAATTTATGCGGCACCTAACTGCAATTTTGAGATTCAAATTTCTTAACTTTGACTGTAAATTTGATTATAGAAGTTTTAAGTATTTTGAAATTAAATTTATATATTTGAAAACTATGTAAAAAATACATTAAACCACAGAAACTAATAACATAAAATATGAAAAAGAAATATTTTTTTTGATAAACTATTGAAATTTCAACTGTACGAAGTCTGCAGGAGTATTATCTCTTCAGTTGTTTGCTGATGTTGCTCTTACTCGGATAGAGATTTTCAAAACTCATATTTACACCGTTAACTCAACTAAAAAGAGAGATATTTTGAAAATATCTCTAATAAGCCATTTCGGGTTACATATTTAGTTAAAATATTCACACAAATTTTAGATGACAGAAATGAGCGAGTCAAAAGGAACAAATAAAGAAGAACGAACAATAAATAAGCGGGCTAATGATTTGCTCAAAATTGAATGGATTGGACAACTCATGTTTTCATATCATAATTTTTTCACTCCAAATAAATATTAAACCTAACTAGTATGAATGGTAACTGAATTGCTATTACAGATTAAGTTACAACTAAAATAAAACACAAATTTCAAAATTTAAAGTTTATAAATTTTATAAGTAATCTCAAGTTAATGCCATATAAATAACTGTGTTTACCATTAAATTTTTATAAATAATTAACCCTCTAAAGCCGCCCCGTGAATAATGTAAAATAAAATTACACTATTAAGTGTGTATAGCCTAAATTCATTTTAAAAAGATACTCAAGAATACTTTTTGTCAACAGAGTGATATCATGCATGCATTATATAGATATTAGGTTCGTTTTTAGTAAAAGAGGAGTAGGTTGGTGAAAAATAAGTTTTGAACACTAGCTCTCTCTCTCTCTCTATATATATATTTATTAATTATTGAGCACGAGTGAAATTAAAGTTGATAAGTGAATATATATATATGGTGGATAGTGGATACTTTACGCTATCTTTGATGTGATTTAATTCCTAGAGACTTGTAGACTTTAGTCTTTGGATGACTAATTAAGGCATATATACGATGTGACTTTCAATAAGATAGGTACATGAAGAAGATAATTTAACTACCTGCTTATTTATCAACTAGACTCATTTTATTTCTGTCTAATATAAACTGTTTATGTTAGACGGTTTGAGCTATACATGAGGCTCAAACATACCAAAACTCTTTCTTGATAGGTTAAAGTTATGAGTAAATCTGAAAAATTATTTTTAGTATAGTAGATAAGTAAAATTAAACGGTGGGGAGTATTTAGTTAACGGTAAAATAAAGAGTTTTGAGATGTTAAAAACGGGTTTCCAAGGTAATCTAGAAAGGTCTCAAGCATAAAAAAGAAGAACGTAGATTTGAGGTTTCTCAATTAAAGTAAACATATGCCTGTGGTTTTTTTGCTTTTCTACTAACAATTTTCTTTAGAATTTTGAAAAGTGTCATGAAACACGGTCCAAACACTCATAATACAAAGTATTCTTTCATGTTTGGTGAGGTTTTTTTTCTTATAATAAAATTTCTGTAAACAATTAGACTATTATAAGTACCCGTGGGCATACATGGTATATTAATTTGAGTGGTAATTTAGAAGAAAAAAAGGAAGTTGTAAAGTTGAAATTTGGCAAGCGGCCTCATTGAGTAGATTGAACCAACAAGTCTAAATCAAAGAAAAATCATAGACTTATAAGACATTTAATGAACAATCCCTTTACACGAGCTAATTTACGTGCACCCTAGGGAGAAATTAAAGCTAAACAAAGATACTTTTCACACTATTTTCTTCCTTCCTTATTTTACCCTTTTTTTTTTCTTCGTCTTTGAATGCATTGAGAAGGATGTTTTTTTTTTTTTTTGAGAGTGAATTAAGTAGTATTATTTGGAAGAAGTGTTATAGGGAGGAGCCTTTTCTTTCTTTCTTTCAACTTTTGATTATGATTTGGGACCAAATCCTTTATAACTTTTCATTATTTTCAAACTAGTTTCTTTTCTGATTCAAAGCATCCCTCTAGACAAAGAAATTTCAAGTTGTGCTAGTCCTAGATGGGGACCAATTAACCTTTTTGAAACCCTAGCTAGTTTTGGCAATCTTTTTCTAGTCATGACTCTTCTCCTTAATTATAAAGTATGGAGCAATTAATTACTCAACCGTTCATTTTACTTGGCTCTTATACATATTTTTCGTTCTATTCATTCATATATTTTTATTTTTGAAAAAATAATCATTATTTCAATAAGTACTATTCTTATAGTAGTTAAATAACCACATAAAATACTAATAGTTAAATTTAGATTTTGTAAAACACAATTAATAAGGTCAATTTAGTAAAATGAATCCCTAATAAATACTTTTAAGGGGAGTGTCAAATCAATACATGAGGCAAATAAAATGAAATTGTGGGAGTAATTTATAAAATTGCACGTTTTGTCCTTCAAATAGGTTGATCTTTAATTTTTGCTCTTCAAATGGACTGACTTTTAATTTTTCAGTTTAACAATCAAATTTATGCCTAGTGGATCATAAGTTTTTTTAAAAAAAAACTGTAGTTATTCCGGACATTACTTGTGAGATAGTATGATATGAAAATATAAACTTATGCCCCCATTTTTTTTTTGAATTATGAAAGAAATAATTAAAAACAATCACAAAATAGGGGCAAAAATGCAAATGACCCCTTAATTAACCCCAACTACAATTAGGACCAACTTAGGCCTAGTATTACTAGTTTATCAATATGATTGAAATATACATAATATTATATACAATATAGACACAATTTATATACTTTGAACATATTTTATAAACTAGTGGGTTGAAGTGTTTAGGAGCGTAATTATCCCTTTAAGAGGTAAAACCCAACATCATTACTAGGATGATATTGCTTGATTTCACACAATATAAGTATATGACCAATGAAGTTGGATATGGGCTTGTGAAAAAAACTCAGATTCTACAACGAAGACCCAAGAGACGTAACTGAAGCCCAATCATACACTTCCCTTTTGGATTAATATTAGAAAGCCCATTGCACATTTGCCAACTGCAGTTTGGATTCATTTAGTTGGTCTACTCATGATCCATAAGTTCGATTGTGAAGACTAGTCCATTTTAAGAGAAAAACGTGTAATTTTATAAATGGGAAAAAGAACAAATATACCCCGAACTATCGTAAATGATATGCAGATACCATCCGTCATATTTTTGGTACGTTGGTGCCCCTACGACAATAAGCCACTGCCCAGTAGTGCTCTCTGAGCTTGATTGCTCCGAGCGGTAGGTCACAATCTGAATTTCAGACTGAAAAGCGAATCGTCCAATAACTAGAGCATATATTGTTCTTCTTCTTGCAAAAATACAAAAAAGTACCAAAGATTGGACATCCACTTTAATCTCAAAACATGAAAACATTAATTCAAAGAAACATTTCGTCAAAGGTTCGTTCAATGTGCAAAAAAGCGAGAATCTTTTTTTTTTTGTGAGAGGCAAAATGGATAATATATAGTTGAATAATGTTAAAAAATATGTAAAACAAGTTTAGGTAGGAGTTTGAATAATTGAAAATTGAAGTTGAAAAAAGTCTGTGGAAGTGTTATGAAGTGTGATTGAATAAAGGGATGTTACTTGATTGATCATCTGAACTTTTATTTTGTTGGAAAGATTCGACTCCCCCACCTTGTAATTTTCTCTTCCGTTTCCTCGTCCCTTACGTAATAATAATTATTATTTTTATAGAAAAAAATGTTTTTGAACAAAAAATTTCACCTGGAAAAGGAAGAAGTGATGACTAAAACCAGTATTCCACTTTAAGTTCACATTCAAAACAATATTTCAATACTTCACTTAAAACTCAATTAAATAGCTAAACAAGTAGTTGCAAGAAATGTACTCTCTTTATTGTTTTCTGAAGCGTTTAGCCTAATAGGTTTCATGTTAAATTAATTCAAACTTGTTCAATCTATTCAATTGAGACCTTATTTATAATGCAATTACACCTTTGCTCCAATTACAGGTTTCGTTTCTGTATTTACTCTTGACACCTACTTTTGGTGTTAGCAACGATATTTCGATTCATCCTTTTTTTTTGGACCTGTATTTTGCAAATACTGAAATAGTACGGCTAAGCTTGTTCATTAGCTAAGAAAAATAATGTGCAGCTAATCTTCATTATGGAAGTAGATATTACAACTGCTATTAGTGCCATGTTTCTTTTCTTTTAAAAATTTAAAGTTAACTAAAGCAAAAGCATTTACAAAATGAAACTTCTGAAAAGAAAAAGAGAAAAAAAGTGAAAGGTATATAAAGGAAAAACCAACAGCAAAGATTCTCCATAATCATCATAAACACTTTCCTAATGCTACAGTCTTCCTTAACTATACAAAATCTTGGTAGAGAAAATCAATGTCAACATCTTCAAGTAAATCTCACATGGCCATTTCATTAGCAAACAATTGCATAACAACTTTGTCCATCTTTATTATTTTCCTTATACTTCAATTTCTGAGCATAACAGAAGCTCAATCAAGCATTTGTAGAAATTCGTGTGGCGATATCCCAATTCAGTATCCTTTTGGCATTGATGATGGCTGTGGAAGTCCATATTATCGACACATTCTTGTATGCACTGGTGGTCAGCTTCAACTTAGAACCCCTTCTGGTAGATACCCTGTTAGAAATTTAAGTTATATCGATCCACATATTCTTGTGACCGACCCCTTAATGTGGAATTGTCTAGATGGCGACAATTTTCGACCTACCAGGCCTTTTAGTCTAGACACTAGCACACATTTCACTTTGTCCTCTGAAAATGACTACTTGTTCTTTAATTGTAGTGAAAGTGATGTGTTAGTTGAGCCAAAACCAATGTTCTGCGAGCGTTTCCCTGATCAGTGTGATTCAACTTGTGATAGTTCGAGTTATCTTTGTAGGCACATGCCTGAATGTCCTACTGCTTTGAGGAGTAGTTCTTGTTGTTCTTACTATCCCAAAGCTACTGAATCTTTGAGGCTGATGTTGAAGCATTGTGCAAGCTATACTAGTGTGTATTGGAGGAATCTTGGTTCAACCCCCACGTTTGATCAGGCTCCTGAGTATGGGATTAGAGTTGATTTTGATATTCCAGTGACTACGCGATGCTTGCAGTGTCAAGATACTGTTAAGGGAGGGGGAACTTGTGGCTTTGATATAGAAACACAGGATTTCTTGTGCCTGTGTGACAAAGGGAACAGTACTACTTACTGTAATGGTACGTAGGAAGGAATTAAGTTATATGCACTCAGTATAATTTAACATGTTAAAGTTAATTTATCAAATCTTATTAAATGGAAGTATATATAGCTCAAATTGATTTGTTTTTAATGATTTGCAGATCATACGAGCTCTCACAGAAGAGGAGTCGTAGCAGGTAACTATTACTAAATTTTATCAATCAATTCCTCACATTTGCTGATTGATATATTAAGAGCTTTCAATTGTATAACCTAACTATACGAATTGCTGCAGGGACAGCAACTGCAGTTTCAGTTGCCGGGGCATTTGGAATAGGAGCTGGTGTATGGTACTTGAAGAAACTCAGAGCAAAAGCACCGGTAACTCATGGAGTTCAAACCAATGAGAATAGACTCTTCTGAGATCTTCTGTTGAAGTAAACTAAAAAATTGCTCTATTTCTTCTTCTTTTCCACTTTTCTTTACCATTTTTCGACTGGGTTTCCCCCCTTCTATCTTTTACTTTTTTATATAGCTTAGCTTATTCTTGCTCTTCAATTGGTTCTGTTTGTAAGTTTATGGAATCAACATTTTGTCTTAGCATGTTTTGACATTGCTTGTATGTGGAGTAAGGAATGTCTTAGAGAACCACTGCACCTTGTGAGGCCTTTTGTTTTTTGTTCATTTATTTGAATATCTCTGATGTCTAGTTTTTAGCATAAAGTTCTGTTGCAACTAGTACTCTTTGCTAACAGAGATATTGATCATGATAGAAGCATATACAATTCAACAAACAATAGAATTTACGTTATATTATATCCTTCGAAAATTCATTGTCATTTCTAAACAGAACAAACTGTGTATAAACTACGATAAGGAATACAACTTCTTTCATTTCTCAAAGAGACTTTTAACTCCAAAAGCCTGAATCTCTCTTGAACTTACTAACCATGGTATGCGCGAAGGATAAATTAAACACGTTGAAGCATTGAAAAATGTTGCCAAAGATAACAGGGCATGCTGATGATAGGAAAAGGAAAGAAGGAAATTTTCTATCAGCATTTAGCAAGGTTCATTGACAACACATTGAAGAGGACCAGCATTGGAAGTTAAAGAGGGAGTAAATGCTCCGTGAGCAACAATGAACGATTGTCCTCTCGTGTATTTTGGAGCAATACTTCCATATCCAGATGGAAGAAAATAAGCTCCATTCATAAACATATCATTGGAGGACCTCCATTTCCAACTTTTCCATCCTTTGTCTTCAGTCTCCCTCTTGGTGACCTATAACACAACGATGGCGATGACATTAGTATAAGTTTTTTTTTTTTTGTGATTTCCAATTTCAGAACAAGTAGTTTGATGTTAGTATACCTCTTTGTTGTAAGCTTTGTCAGGAGCAATGAAATAATTTCCTTCACTGAATATTGTTGGATCTGCACTCCCACCAATGGCATACATTAACCATTGATTATAATAATTGTTGGCCACATGAGCATACCCATGCCTAACCCTGTAAGGTAAAAAAATTGTCAAATGTTTGATAATCTTGCTCAATTATTTTGATCAATCTTGATTATGTACCTTGGCATTCTTTGAACTAATTCGTGGCCAAAATGGTTGTAAACTACTGTGACTTTCATGTTTCTGTCCGCAGTATATTCATCATTGTGTCCCAATAACATAACCTAGAAATTTGATTTAAAGTCAGAACTAAAACATCACTACATGTTTCAACTATAATAGAGTTTTGACTCGAATCCACTGACAACTACATGACTTACTTTGTCATGCTCAGTGAAGTAATTGTTGGAAATGGTTACTGCAGTTGAAGCATGAATAACATCGAGTAGTCCATCCGTTGCACGAGCAAGATAGCAATGATCAATCCAAACATTCGACGATGTAAACACACTTATAGCATCACCATCAGAGCCTAATCTTTCACCAACATGTTCAGGACTACTCCTAACCATACCCTTTTTACCAGGCTTACAATCATGTATACTAATCCCATGAATAATAACATTTGTGACATAGTCCAATGTGATACATGGACCATTAGAGATTTCCACTTTTGCTCCTCTGCCATCTATAGTCTTATAACTATTCACCATAAGTTCATTTTTAAGTGTAAGTACCATGTCCCTTTTGAAAATGATCCAAAGTGGCTCAGACTGAATTGCACCATACCTAAGTGTGCCTGGTTTAGGATTTATAGGGTCATCAGAAGAGTCAGTGACAATATAAATGTCACCATATTTACCACCTATGGTACTACTTCCAAAGCCTATTGCACAATCCGCTAAAGCCTTTCGATTGGATGACCAATCGCTTTTCCATCTCCAACACGAATCGATGACATTGAGGAGGCCATTTTTGTGAGGCTGAGGATCATAACTTATTGATTTAGTTTCCTCTTCATCACTTGATTTACTAGCTACTATGGTGAAAAAAGAACAAATAATTAGAAGCCATGAAAGTATTTGGAGGGAATTAGTTGATTTTGCCATGGCTTAATTATGTGATGGAATGAGAATAATCATAAGAGTGAAATTTAAATAGTCTATAGTAGTAGTGGTTGGCATGTTGGAAAATATATCAATTTCAATTAGCTGTTTGGTGAGATATTTGGAACTTAAACATTGAACGTGAGAGCACGAGCTACAAAATTAGAAGATACTTTCAACTATTCGAGTAAGTATAAAATACTTCATTGCGAACAAAGTCTCATATTGATAGTTAAAAAAAAATTATTTGTAAGATGTTTGATTCTCTCACACTTTTTGCGGAAAAACGTGCAGACTTGATTCAAAGCAGACAATATTACACCGTATTCTTTAACCATTTTAGCCCTGTACAAAACATAGCATCATATAAATTTGAGGAGAATAAATTATCTTCAAGTTTGAGGACTACGAGTTCTAATATAAGACACGTGTTCTGTAAGATGCTAGGAGTATAACTAACCAATGCACTGGAAAATCATAATCCTTGTTTTTGGAATATCCTACAATTAATAAAACATTTACATTAATTAATATTCATGAAATCTAGACCTTGCCACATAACGATTCCATTTCTCATATAGTAGTAGTGCTCAACATTATTAAAAATTGATGAGTCATGCACGTTAATTAAATTTATCTCGCCGTTATACTTCCAATAAAAAAGAAAATTCGCTTCAAATAATTACGTCTTTGCTAACCAATGCTCAAAAAACTAATTAATTTCTTTTGAACAGTACTGTTAGGAGACTTCGATGAAATCAACCTCAAGTTTGGTTTATAATTCTAGATCAACATATATCTGCAGTAGATCTTCAAAAATGTAATAGAATAAATGTGCTATGCAAAATTAACTAGTTAGAGTATAACGTACGTCAATGATATTAATAGCATAAGAAGATGAATCAACACATTTTAAAAATTCAAAACTCTACAAAAAGAATATCCCATGAAGGAAAAATAGGTTTTGAGAATCAAAATCAAAACTAAAGTAGAAAATCAATAACATAAGAAGATGTGTTGGGATTTAAAATTCTATACAAAATAATTGCTTATTTTATTTATTAAAAAAAGTATATGTTATATAATCCATACTAATTGAGGGTTAATTTTGATATTTTAAAAATAATGCAATGATTCAATTAATTTGCCGTTAATTTAAGATCAAGGGGATTTGTTTATTCCTTTCCTTGATGGAAAATTTGTCCCCGAAAATTTAATTCAGGCAAATCCCTTTTACTTCCAATGGAAATTTATCTTACAAAAGTTTTTTTTCCCCAACATTTTCTTTTTTTTCTTTTCCTTATATGTTTGAATGGGTTCAAGATAGATTAAATGGTTGGGTTTAACTGAATTTATACGGAATTAATAAATTGAGTTGATAAATAAGTAAGTCATACCTTACTGAAACTTAAATAAATTTGATAGTCATATTTTGTGGGCTAATTTTACTATCTTTATTTTGAACGAAAAAAGAAATGTACTATTTTGTACATAAGATATAGTAATATCATGATTTGCATGCTTAACTTTAAGTTTGTGTTTGAGCATGTGATATAAAAACATGATTTGAAATAAATGTCACTTATAACATTTTATTACCTAAGATTAAGAAAGTCATGCATTTTTCTCTTTTTTTTAAAAAAAAAAATTATTTAACTTCATCCACAAATCAGAAAGTAATGACTAACGTACAGTACATACTTGCGAATATTATTATTATTTATTCAATTTAGGCAAAAAAAGGGAAAGAGCAATTGAATAGATCTTTCCAACTATATAAACTACTCATATATTTACATGAAAGTTTTTTTTAATGTTCAATACAATATCCAAAATGGATCCTCAATACAGTAGTCATCTCATTCTCAGGGATTCTAATTTTTTAAGACTCCCCATTTGATATAAGTAAATAAAATAAAATTAGTGCATAGATAAAACAAACAATTATGCACGTAATTAATTCCAGGCCAAAAAAAAGGTTAACATTTATAAGAAGTACAACGCAAAGGTCCAGCATCAGCAGTTAAAGAAGGAACCATAGATCCATCAGCCACAGGAAATGATTGAGCCTTTGAGTAATATGGATTAGTAGTCCCATAACCAGATGGTATAAAATAGGCTCCATTCAAGAATTTATCCTTTGAAGACCTCCACTTCCAATTTTGCCATCCATTCATAGACTCCCTTTTTGTAACCTATCAACCCAATGATAATATATAATTTTGTTAGTACTATCATTATTGCAAGTGAGTGATTGATATACAAATTTGTTCGTTCTGAATAAACTAAAAAGGAAAGAATGTTACAGACTCAGACTCAGACTCACTTGTGTGGATTTAGATGCCAAGAAATAATTTCCTTCACTAAAGATGGTTGGATTAGCACTTCCACCAATAGCATACATCAACCATTTTTCGTAACGATTGTTGGCCACGTGAGCATAACCTAGCCTCACTCTGCACGTATATATATTTGTCTACTTATGTAAGAAGTCGTAATTTTCAAATAAATAAATAAATATGTATGCAGATGTGTGACATTTTTTTTTGTGGGGAGGGGGGTTTGAGAAATTATATTTACCTTGGCATTCTTTCAATTAAACCAGGGCCAAAGTAGTTGAAGGCTACTGTGACTTTCATAACCTTATCTTCTATATTGTTATCATTGTGCCCAAATAACATAACCTGCTCATCAGACTTTTGTCAGAATTAAAAGAAAATAGCACAAAATAAAAATCATGGTTTAAACTAGCTAGCTTATTTAATATTTCGAATCTATCACTTCATTAAATGCAGATTCTAATGTCTCACTACGGGTGTGTTTAGAAAAATCTATTCTTGAAAAATAAAAAAAGGATCTTTCTTACTTATTTTTCGATGTTTGATAAGGAAAAAAAAAATATAAAAGGTCGGGGTTTTTTTTTACGAGAGTGTTGAAATGTCATTTGAAACTTGTTTGCGCTAGAAAAATCATTTTCTTTATTTTTAAGAACGTGAAAAAATATTTAATCAACCCACTCAATTAAGGTAGACATACTTTATCATGCTGAGTGAAGTAGTTATTTGAAATGGTAACACCAGTAGAAGCATGAATAACGTCAATAAGTCCATCGGTACAACGTGCAAGATAACAATGGTCGATCCAAACATGAGTGGATTGAAATATATCAATGCCGTCTCCGTCGGCGCCGTTACGATGGCCGGCATGCACCGGACTATCCCGGACAATACCTTTTTTCCCCGGCTTACAATCATGTATGCTAATCCCATGTATAATCACATGACTAACATGTTGAATTGTTATACAAGGTCCATATGCAATTTCAACTTCTACACCCCTTCCATCAATAGTCTTGTAACTATTGATCATAAGTTCATTCTTTAACGTTATAACCATATCCTTGTTGAAAATAATCCATAGTGGTTTGGATTGGATTGCACCATATCTTAGTGTACCCGGTTTAGGGTTAACCGGGTCATCGGACGGATTAGTAACGACGTATATCGCACCGTTTTTCCCACCGATAGCTGCTTTGCCGTAGCCAACGGCACAATCGGCTAATGCATAGCGATTCTTGGCCCAGTTTGACTTGGCACGCCAACATGAATCGATCACGTTCATGGTTTTTTTAGTAGTAGAAGGTGCATAGTTTTTACTGGGAGTACTAGGTGCATAGTACTCGGCTTGTAAAGTTGAGATACCCAAAAAAAGAAGAGTAAGTGCAAGTGCTAAAGAAACCATGATGACTAAGGGAAATGAGATAGAGGGTAATTAAGTATACAAACTATGGAAAATTGTTAGATATATATTAGGGTGTGACAAAGGTGGTGCCCACGATGATATAGAATATTGAGACTAATTCTTTTTGCAACATTTAGTCAGCATTTTGGCTAAGATTTAAGGGAGCATTAATAGACGTGATTGCACGAGCTTTGGATGATTGACTTTTTGAGAGATTTAAGAAAATTTTATTCTTTAGTAATATAACTGGGATTTGACCTCTTTTTTAAGTATAGTGATATTTTACTTATATAATCAATGAAAAGTAAAACGTTAAATATGAAAATATGCACGGACACTGAATGTTACTCAATTATTGTGCATTATTTTCGGGAAAGAAACAGAATTGGTTCCTTGAATAAGCTTAGATTTCAAGGATTTGGCTCAAAGAGAAAAATGATATTTGGACAATTAATATAAGATAGAAAATAGAAAAAAGTGGAGAACAAAAGATACTTGGAGACAATCTTGGTCATGGGAGGAGCTAGCATGGAAAGGGGCCGGGAAACCAATAATATTGGTTTAATCCTATATATTTGTCGAGAAAGTCGATGAATATGAGTCAAAACTTATAAACTTCAAATTCTATGTATATTTGTTGAGAAAGTCGATGGATATGAGTATATACAACCAGAGGCGAATTTAGGATATTTCGAATATGGGTGCACCAAGAAAAATGTATTAAGTGGGAACTGATTCGAACATGGGTGTACCAAAACAAATGTATTAAGTGGGAATTGATCCTTATTCTTCAAGGTCAAAAGCTCAACATTTAACTACGTGACAAGTTAGACTTCTTCTAGTATGGGTGCCAGAATATAATATTATACAAATTTTAGAAAATATATACATAAATTATCTAGTTTTACGAAAAGACCATGGTTCCTGATCTTAGGCATATTTATATGCCTAAGTTGTCAATAATTGCCCATAAAGTGCTTGAATTGAGGAATGATCTTGAGTCTATTAGCTTAATTTTTTGTTATACTTGTGATGATTGTGCACTCACACACATGATTAGTTGTTTTAGGAACTCTTGAAGGAATTGGAGTTGGAACGAAGAAAGAAGGAGAAAAGACGCGCAAGAAATTGACTAAGTGTGAAGACCCCAGGGCTTGGCGTACTGAGAGGCGCATCGTGCCAGCTCGCAAAGTTCTGCAAGACTTCTGGGGCGTACTGCTTGGCGCGATGCGCCAGCCCCAGAAGTACTGAGGGCACACAAGAGGCGCGCTGAGAGGCGCCTCGCGCCAGCAACCAAGGTCTACGCCAATTTTCAGGCGCTCTGCAAGACGCGCCGCGCCACAATGCAAAGGTCTGAGCGCGTTGCTAGGCGCGACACGTCCCTCTTTTGCCGACTTTTCCAAGTTTTTAACATTAAATAGGATTCCTAATTTGAGTAGGATTTGTTCCCAACTTTTCCTACTATTATAAATAGATCCTTAGGGCTCCATTATTAGGGTTCGACTTTTGATTTAGTGGGAAAGAGCAAGAATTCAAGTTTGTAATAGATTTTAATCCTTTAACTCTTCTATTTTCCGGAAATTGCATGAACTATTGTATTTTCTTATTTTCTATTAGCAGGAGTAGCTAAACACCCTAGTTCTGGGGCTGTAGCTACAAATTGATTGTTGATTATTTGAGATTGTTGAATTAATTTTCGATTTTCAATACAAGTTACTACTATATTCTTGTTTTAGTATTTTATGCTTGCGCACCATAAGATAAATCTATTGTTTAACCTTAAAATCGGGAGAGGAGAGGTTAGATAGACCAGAGAATATTGAGAGCTCGGTCCACCCATTAAATTGAGGCGATTAGTGTTCAGGAGTGACGCCCAGACGAACACCTTGCTTGGTTACGAAATATGATGAAAAATAAATGCTTGCCAATTAGTCTATTTATCCCCGCTCAATGATGTAGTTAGGTAGCTAACTGGGGTAGACGACGAGAGGCATATAACCCGGATCATATCATCAACCATATAAACCAGTTACTTGACAACTGAAATTAGTTCTAAGCCAATAATATGATACATGATATTCATTATATGTTGTAGCACTGGAATTTCTTTTAACTTGCTTGAAACATTATATCAAAGTTGTTCACAATTAGTTACTCTCATTTAGTGCATAAGTATTAGTAGATAAACAATAAATCATCAACTCTTGAATACTTTTTATTTTTAGTTGTAGAATTAAGGTGAATATAAGTTGATCATAAGTCCCTTGGGAACGATAACTCGTTTCTTAAAGAATCTATACTACTTGCACGACCACGTACACTTGCGTGTATATTGGGGAGCAACAGTTCCAATGCCCTATTTTTTGCCTCTAAATTTGCCATTGTATGCAACAAACTTTGAAACCTATAAACTTTAAATTCTATACATATGTTGAGAAACCAGTAATAGGTAGTGGTTTAAATACCCTATATATTTGTTGAGAAAGTACTCAATGGATGTAAATACAGCAAAATTAACTTCAAATCTTAAATCGGTCTATGATTATTGATTTGAAGTCTTGTTATCTTTGGAAATATGTTGAACTAAAGTTCATGGCTGCATCTCAAGGGGTTAACCAATTGCCTAAGAGATCACATTTCAAATTAATCACAGTGGCTGTATATATGAGTTTAATTTGTGTCCTCACTAGCTGCTACTAATTAACAAATTGGTTTCCTCTCAATTCTATTAATTAACTATGTTAAACAAGAACATACGTTTAAGATATCTATTCTAATTAATTTCTAGGAGTCAATTAGACACAACATAGAGTGGATTGGAGTTGAACTTTCGTTCTTTTTGGTCCTGATCACAATTTCCTTAGATGGCTGCGTGCTGCTGTGCGCATTGGCATGTTGAATATTAAATATATGTTGAATTACTTTGGCTCATTCGTATGTGCATTTATTTACATTGTGATTTTCCATAGTAAAAAATCCTAGATTTGGCATTGATGATCGGTTAAATATTGCAGGTTAATATTCAAAACGTAAATCACACGTACGTATACAAGTCATAACTTACATCTCCCTGCTATTGGATTTCTAAATCTACTGTTGCCTAAGCCCTTCTTGTATACATTAACTTTGCCCGCGAGAGAAAAAATCTCAACGCACATGAACTAAATGAGTCATGTAAAGAAAATAAGTTAAAACACGACATCAAGTGACTTTCCGCTCCTCTTCCGATCCAGTAATTCCGCAATTACTACCGTGGTTGTTGCCAACGGGAATTCCCCATTCCAAAAGGTTACTAGGCCGGCCATTAGGTCCAAAATTGTATATGCAAACACACACTTATTTAAATCTAAAAAACAAGGTCTTAATGTCTTGTGCTATTTGATTCTTTCACACCCAAACGACCGGACCTAGTAATTGAGAGGGAGGTTTTAGAGCGCAAGTTGTTAAGTTTACGTGCCCAACATATACTTGTGATGCTCTTGGACCTAGTAAATGGAGGTGGAGTTTTGAAATTAGAAACTTCTTAGTACATTTTTAACATAAAGATATCCAGAGATGGTACCCTTAATTTTATTTAGGGGTGGCAATTGGGCGGATTGGGTCAAATTTGGGCGGATCATAATGAGTTAGGGCAGTTTTCGGGTCAAAATCCAACCCAACCCAAATTTGCTTAGGTGAAAATGGGTTAGGTAATGGGTTACACAACGAGTCAAGACCCAACCCACCCAACCCAATTTTTACTAATCTTAATTGTTTTACTTGGTCTTTTAAAATATTTTAGTACCTATAAAATTATTATTTTTCTTTATTATGGCTATCAGGCTATATATAACATAAAAAAAAAAAATTTAAAAATATTTTGACAAGATTTTTTATAAACCAATTTGGATTACATATCAACCCAACTATTAATGAGTTGGGTTGAATGAGTTGAACTCATGAATGGGCGGGTTATTAAACGGGTTAGGCGGTTGGACCGGCTGGGTTTGATTTCGCAACCCCTTTTTATTTAATTATGGTTCACGCTGCCTCATGCTGTATTTCAGTAATACATTAATATAATCTGATATGATTTTATTCATGTTGTCATTACAATCTTTTGGTATTGCCTTTATTTGATACACAATAAAAGGAATCACTACCTACAATCAAATTTAATTTAATTAAACAGTAATTAATTTGTAGAACCAAATAAATAATTAAATCGTCCTTATAAATACTCTAATTAATTTGCATAGCTGCACATTCCATATACACAAGCATTCCCTTTCTGGCACTTGTTACCGCACCCACCACAATGCCTCTTGTGAAACAAAGTGTTAACACACTGTCCATTACAACAAGTCTCGTTATACCTGCATTTCTTCCCACAATATCCACAATTTTGCCTGTCTGCAAACACGTTTACACACTTCTTCTTGCAGCAAAATGGCCCCGGGCTACCTTTAGTACGACATATTCTAGGGTTCTTGTTACATGTATTCATACGTTTTTGCATGATTTTCGACTTGTAATAATATGGTGATTTATGTGCTAGAAAACGACTAACCCCTCGAATAGATGATGAACTTTCATCAGTTTCATTCAAAGATACTTCAAATGATTCAACGATATTGTTATTTTTTACGGACATTTTTTCTTCTAATTTATCGACTGATGACGACGCTACTGAAAGTATAGTGAATGAGGCCATTATAATGGCTAACAAAAAGAAAATTTTTAAGCAATCCATGGCTAATACTTGTGATATTATGAGATGAAATGAATGTAAATATTGAGAGAAATGTTTGGATGTGAATTTGAGAAGGAATGAAAGAGTATTTATAATGGAAATTAAATGAATTGTATAGAGGAACTATTTGACTCATTTTTGCTAGTGGAGTAGTCTTAGTTCAAAGCTAACTTTATAAGACGACATATGTGAAGTCAAATAGTTAACCACAATTAGGCACTTCCTTAAACAAAACGTGTTCAAAATTACCTTTTGTTTAATCATATTTTATACTAAAACCATCCGCATTTAGTTGCCAATTTGAAACTAATCTATCCTATTTAAATAATTAAGCAAGATTTTGTTTTATTAAATTAAATCTATGTGAATGGCAGCACCAAGTGTTTCTGCAGTTTATTTGGCAAAGGTTTAATTTTGACGTGTTGACTTTTATACATAACACAGGTATGGAAGCACTAAATTACCAAAGCGTACGTACTTTTTTTTAGCGTATACATTTTTGACTTGCAATATAATAATATATACTATAATTATTAGGAGTTGACCCACTAATTGCCTGCTCCCCAAGTTAAAAATACTTGGAAAAAATCCAACTTAAATGTATTACCCTTGTAAATAAATTTTACTTCTATCTGTATATTTTAATACGACGTGACAAGTAATTTTTTGTTTATTTTTTCTGATTATTATTTCACTTATCGTGAACATTTATCTGAATTTATCTTTTAAGTGATTCTAATGGTGAAAAATCTTTTTTTACTCTGTTTTTTTAAAAATAGAAAAGTTAAACTCTTCTATAATCTAGTAATGAGTTGTTCTTCGGCTGAACGTTTGGTCAATTTGCTAGTTGTTGGATGACAAGGCATGTAGAACCTTTGATTTATTTAATGTTTTTTTTTTTTGTATACTTCATAATCTATACTGCACAATATTATTCCCAATTCAGTTTTTATACTGCACAATTTTTTCACTTGAGCAAAAACAATTTGTAGCAATTACACATATGTAATTAGTATATCACTTTTCAAATTCTCTTCTTTTTCTTATTTATTACGTATATTTTGATACATATTAAAACATATTTACATGTTCATATGAATTAAATTGAAATTATACTTGTGCAATCAAATATGATACTAGCTGGAATTGCATTGTAATTAATTAATTATGTTATCACAAATGAATAAGTTATTATAATCACTATACTTTATTATTATTTAGATGTGTAACTACTACTATATATCCAAGTAATAACACGTCAATTTTCTAGATTGCAATTTATTTTCCTAAACTTAATTATATTCTTAATTAAGTGACGTGCTCAACATACTTGTGATGTTCTTGGACCTAGTAAAAGAAGGTGGCTAGAGTTTTAAAATTTCCTACTTGTGAAGACGTAAATATACTTAGTACACTTGCACACCACGGTCCACGTATTTGCTACTTTACAAATACGTAATATTGTTGTTTTATGTATAGGCTCGGTGACAAATTAAAATTTTAGGCAACATGACCATTGAATAATTATTGCTTTCCTGCCTCGGAAAATGTCTAAGATATATATACTCATTCTGTCCAATAATAATTGTCCACTATTGACTTGACACAACCCTTAAAAAACAATTAATAATAGGGGTAATACTACGATTTTATCCTTTGATTTTATTAATTATAATACTTTGAGAAATGTGGTAGATGATAATTAGTACTCCCTCCATTCCATATTAAGTTAATTTTTGAGGCATTTTTCATTTTTCAAATTAACTTAATTGTTCAGTTTTCAAGACTACTTTTAGAGTGTTCTTCCAATTTTACCCTTCATTAGTTAGTATTGGAATTAGTGATTAATTAATATTTAGTTATTTTAATCATAAATTTGACAATAATTAATAAGGGTAAAAATGAAAAACTAGGTTCAATTTATGTCTTAATCTACTTTTCTTAAAGAGTGTGAAACACCTCAAAAATTAACTTAATATGGAATGGAGTAGTATTTAATAGTAAGGGTAAAATAGACACAAACAACAAATTATCTCTTGATTTTCTAAACTGGACAAGTATATTGGACAATTATTGTTGGACGGAGGGAGTAAAAGATGTTGAAGTGTGTGAATTCTTTTTTTGATGAAATGATTATGCATTTTAATACGGTATTAGAGTCAAGATGTAAATTAATTAATTTCTTTAGATGTCCAATTTAGTGATAGTATCCTACGTCGGTGTGAGATTGAGCAATGTGCTCTTTATATGATTTTGAGATTTTTGGTGTTGAATCACGACCAATGTCCATTTTCTTATCGATAGATAATAATCCATGTTAATGAAACACTTCTAGTCATCAATTTATAATTAAGTGTACAATTTATGTGTAAAAAAATGGAACCGTTCTAGAGAAGAAGAATTAATGAAACAAATTAAACAACTTATAATGTGGCATATCCTTTAATTTGCTACGCAATAAATTAAAGGAATCACTGCCTACAATCAAATACTATAATTTGAGCATTAATTTCTAGGAAACCAAATAAATAATTTAATCGTCCTTTAATTTGCATAACTGCACATTCCATAGACACAAGAACTTCCTTGCTGGCACTTGTTACCGCAACCCCCACAATGCCTCTTGTGAAACAAAGTGTTAACACACTTCCCTCTACAACAAGTCTCATTATACCTACATTTCTTCCCACATAATCCACAATTTTGTCTGTCCGCCAACACGTTTACACACTTCTTCTTGCAGCAAAATGGCCCCGGGCTACCTTTGGAACGACATATTCTAGGGTTCTTGTTACATGTCACACGTTTATGTATTGTTTTCGACTTGTGATAATGTGATTTATGTGATAGAAGAAAACGACTAGCCCCTCGAATAATGGATGATGATGATCTTTCATCAGTTTCATTCAAAGGAACTTCAAATGATTCAACTTCATTATCATCTTTTACGAGTATTTCTTCTTCTAATTCATCCACTGATGAGGCTATTGAAAGTATAGCCATTATAATGGCTAACAAAATGAAAATTTTCATGCAATTCATGGCTTCTTGTAAATTGGATGAAAAATATTAGAATGCAAAATATTGAGAGAAAATTGAAATGTTTGGATGGAAATTGGAAAGGGAATTGAAAGACTATTTATAGAGGAAATGAAACTAGTTGACTAGTGTTTTTTACTAGAAAATGGAGTGTTCTTTGTTCACGGCTTACCTAAGATGACATATGTGAAGTCAAAGTTTACAAAAATTAGGCACTTCCTTGAACACAACATGTTTATTAGTACTCTCTCCGTCCCATTTTATATGAGATGATTTGACTCGATACGGAGTTTAAGAAAGACAGCAAGACTTTTAAAATTTGTGGTACAAAATGAATAATAAAAATTATGTGACTGTAAATCATTTTATTAAGGGTAAAATAGACATTTATAGCTAAATTGTTACTTAATATAGAAATGTGTCATTTTTTTGGGACTACTAAAGAGGAAATTAAATCACATAAATTGGGACAGTATTTTATTATTATATAAATAAAAGCAAGATTTTGTTTTGTAAAATCTATGTGAATGGCCCGTTTCTCCAGTTTTATTAGGCAAGGCTTAATTTTGACATGTTGACTTTTAATGTATACCTCCACAGGTATAGAAGCACTCGAGTAGTTGACTCACTAGTTGCCTGCACCCAAGTTAAGAAATACTTGGGAAAAATTCAACTTAAATGTATTACCATAGTAAATAGATTTTACTTCTTTCCGTGTATTTTAATCTGATGTGACAGATTTTTTGCTTATTTTTCAGGTTAAATTCACTAATAGTGGACAATTACTTGCATTTATCTTTTAAGTGATTTTGATGGTGAAAAAATTATTGTATTACTTCTCTAGACTCTAGTAATGAGTTGTACTTCTTCAGCTGAACGTTTGGTCAATCTGCTAGTTGTTGAATGACAAGGCATGAGCAACTTTTCTACTTCATTAAATGTTGTTTTTGTAGATGAGTGAAGCAACTAGTCAAATTCCGTTAACCTGAATCTGCATCTCATTTCGTTGACAGAATATAGAGTTTTTTTTTTTTCCTTCAATTTTTCAGTTACATATGCACTTATATATGCAGACTTTTATGTACTACACACGTTCATCTTTTCCTTTCTGGCCTTGTTTGAATGAAATGCTAGTCAATTTGCTCGGCTATATTTGGTTGATACCAAAATCTATCTTTATGTATTTTCCGACGGATTTTAATTGTGACATACTACCTTATTTGTTGGCGCTGAATGCGGCTTTGAATCTAAATGATTCAAATATCAGGCTATTATATTAAAATTTAATTAAATGTTGAAATAAATTTTAATATCATTAAGATCTTAAATAAAGTTTTAACATCATTCAAAAGTATTTTTGTGTGAATAATTTTACCACCACTCTGTTTACAATTATCATCAACCATTTCTGTCATCACAATTATCACCATTACTATCAATCATCACCATTATTGTTAACTATCTCTGTCATTACAATTATCACTGTCAACCATCAGCACTGTTATTAACCAATTCTATCATCACAATCATTACTGTCAATCATAATTATTAATCTATGCCACATTTATCATATCCATCATCATAATTATAACAGTTACCATTATCATCACTATTATTCACTACATCATTGCATGTAGTCGATCTGACTCCTACTACCAATTACTAGCTCCTAGCAACATCATCATTCTTCAGGTATCACCACCAACTACTAAAAAAATCAACTCTACTACCACCATCATGCCAGTCATTACATGCAATACCGATCACCTTTATCATCACAAGTCACAACTATAAATCACCACCACTATCACTAGCCATTAGCATCAACCATATTACAATGCAAACCATCTTCACCGTCATGAACATATTTAAATATTTCATTTTTAAAAATTAAATAATGATTTTTTAAATTCAAATTTATAGTTCTTTTCTAATATTATTTTATTTGTATTGTATTTTACTATGCATAAAAATAAATAAATTATAGATACTAAAAAATAAACGACCTTAATCATTCATTATTTAAATTTAGAAACAACTTCTTAGTTATTTAGATGTTCTTTTTGATTTAGACATTTGAACTATTTAATCAATTCAAGTTGTTGTTGTTGTAATTCATAGTTGTCTGACGTTACATATTTTAAATATATAAACTTTTCTTACACCATAAATACAAAATATTATAGTTGAAAATAAAATGACAAAAATGTATAAACAAATCTTTAGGCTGAGGCACGGATATCTCACTCTCTTTAAGGAGATTCAAGCCTATTGCGGCATAATCTACACCGATCCAGCAATAATACTATTGACTTGTCCCCTTCAGAATACAACAACCCAACAACGTCGTACAACTCAAACAACTCCAAATTAGTTGAAGAGTCCAAAGCTCCACATAAGAACACCTTCCTTCAACATATAAATACTCTCTTGTATATAGTGAATATAGTTGAAGACTTAGAATATTATTCTCAACTCTCTCTTTCACTACTACACTAATCTCAATATAAACACAATAAAATACTACTCATCTTTTTCACTTTATATTTTCTTGTACATATCTTATTGTCTCTACCTCTTGTTAACACAAAGGAAGACCACACTATTTATAGGTGATGAATTCTTCCTTGTAATGAATAGGGAGATAGTGGGTAGTAAATTTACCAAATGAATGGCTCAAATGTTACATAAGCTACAAGTCATAAAGATAGAATAATGGGTGAAATGAAGAGTTGGTGCTACATAAGTTACTAAAAACTAATGACCACATTCTTCCACAATTGATGAGAGTAAAGAGACACAAATGTAATGTACACCAATAGACATAACATGATACATAATGTGACATATAATATATTTTTATTAATATTAAAATATCACACCAACAACAATAAATTAATTTATATTTAGTTCAAGATAAAACAATTAATTTATAATTTAGAACTAATTTTAATTTATAAACACCTTCGACAAACAAACCACAAAGTATTTATCCAAAACTTTTATATGGGATTTCATTTAGTGACAGCAAACAGATGGTACAAGAACACATTAAACCATAAAGATTAAAAAAATATTTGTTTAATTTATTTATCTCATTTTTCTTTTTAATGTATTTTCAAAATATTTTTTTTTTCAATTTTGATAATTAATTAATTAATTTAATATCTCATATAACATAAAATTACATGATCTAAAAATCTTTTATACATTATAATTTTTATTATTTAAGATCATAATATTTAAATTTTATTTTTTAAAATTCCTTATCTAGTCAAATTATAATAAACAAATTTCTATGTAAAAAAAAAGTACTCGGATGGTTGAAACGTATATTTCGGTGAATTGCATATTATGTCCCCAATATATTCGAAGTGAACAATCTAGAAAAATCAGTGGACGAGGAGATAACCAAAGGCGAGAAAAAAGATTCATCAAGTGCAGTGCTGGAGACGGAACCGTCAGATTCAGGAATGGCTGCTGCTTCCGCCACGGATGGTGTCGCTGCGACGGCACTACGGTCGGTAATTCAGCGGATTGAACACGCGGCTGAACGATGTGGCCGCAGATCGGACCAAGTAAGGCTGGTGGCTGTTAGCAAAACTAAGCCAGTATCTCTCGTCAAACAAGTTTACGACGCTGGTCACCGTTGCTTCGGTGAAAATTACGTCAAAGAGCTCATCGAGAAAGTTCCTCAGGTAAAGGTTCTATACTCGTGTGTGTGATTGCCGCTACATAATTCAAGCATAGGAAACATATGATTGATTGGTTTGCTGATCGAATTGTTTTGTTTTATTTGACTCTAGGAGTCACTTTATTAACGTTAAGTTCAGTCCAATACTAATACTGTAGCAAATTTTTTGGGCTTCTGTAATCTAATCCTATCTGGTAGTTTAATTTCAATTAACTGGTATCTAGTATAGGAATGTTCTGCTTCCATTGTGTTCCGTTTTTAGCTAAGTATGGATTAATATTAAGAGATTTTAGATCTTTTGAACAAATGCCCTTCATGTGTTTTTATGTTTTTGTTATTTGGGATACACTATGTTTATAGGAAAATGAAGCTTTTCACCAGTAGCTTAATTGATTTTCTTTATGAATATTGCCAAGAGGAGATAATTTGCTTTTAGAATTATTGTTATAGCCCAACGTGCTTATGCACATTATTGCCTGCTTTGTCCAATGGATCTTACTTATTTGTCCCTCGAGTAAGTCGCAAAGATGCTATAAGTGTGCTACCAAGTTACCTTATTCTTTGTCATATATAGCGCAGGACTTTCCTGTCCTTTCCATGGTGTGAATCACCTGAGGTGTCTTCTACTTCAGAAGTTCACTAGCTTCAAAGTCTGCCAATTCTTGACCTTTCACGGACATCATAATTACATTCAATTGGTGTCTTGCACTATTTCATTCTTCTAGGAATTAGCCATGTCATGTATCTGTTTTTTGATTATTTTCTTTGTTTTGTGCTAGTTAGTGTGTGTGTGAGAGAGAGAGAGAGAGAGAGAGAGAGTATTTTCTTCATGGTTAGTTTTATTTTTTATGTGGGCCGTTGTAATTTTCTGTGGGGAACAATGTGGCGTATTGTGTTTCAGATGAGGTGTTTATACTGCTATTGTTTGGTGAATTGCAGCTTCCAGATGATATAGAGTGGCATTTCATAGGGAATTTGCAGAGCAATAAAGTCAAGCCACTTTTAAGTATGTTCTCCTTCCTTCCTCCCTTCACTGTTCCTTCTCCCATCCTTATGGACCAATAAGGGAAATGTACATTTCTATGAAAATTGTTTCAGGATGAAGCAAAATCATAAAAATCGTGATTACAGGATAATTTTGTTGGAGAAACAAGGGGAGAAGACCTTTTTTCTGGCGTCCTGGTGAAGCCCGTGGAGGGAAGGGTTGTTTCAAGAGTTGTAAACTTTATCTTGGTGAAAGTAATATACTTGCTTCATCAAATTTTGATTATATTAAGTACCACAAATATTTTTAAAAATGCCAGATGTGGTGAAACAGATTGCCTTCACTTACATCAGTCAGACGATGGACAATAAGTTTCTATCTCCTTTATGAGTTAGCATGCATGACATAACTGTAATGAAGAGTTCGAGCCACGTTTTTGTGCAACTGATATAAATGTATAGAGCTTACAATAAATTCTCCTCATCTTTGTTTTCAGCTGGAGTGCCAAATCTTGCTATGGTGGAGACTGTAGATGATGAAAAGGTAACTAACACCGACTCTGCTACTAGTTTGTCTCATAGTCCAGTAAATATCTTTAGAACATATTCTGGTTGTTGACTTTTTAATACAAACATCTTTTAACGATACAAAATACATATGCCCAAATTATGATTTCACTCTTAACTTTTGTTTTGATTTAAAAAGTCATTGTATCCATCTCGACTTTCTTGATCGATTTTGGTCAAAGTATCCAAAATCGTTTGACCATATCTGGTACAGATTTCACACCTACATCCACATCGTGTCGTCACAGGTGCAGCACCGAAAGTGAAGAGTGTGCAAGAAGGAAATAAATCCGGTTTAGTTAGAAAAAGAAAAAAATGGGTTATTAAGTAAATTTAATAAGAAGCCTTTGTATTTTTATGCACATATTTAATTTATTCGGAGCTATTGGAGCGGGATCGACATTTGGGGGAATATGAGTTGAAGCACTAACAACTAACAAGAATATTTATAGTAGAATATTCAATATTGTGAGTATAGACCTCCTTTTACAGACATAGTTTATAGGGTATTTGTTTTCTTTTTGAGAATGGTTACTGTATATTCATCAGCATTAAGGAAATTTCGGACACCATATTTATAGGTCAATGAATTAGCAAAAACCCTGTCCATCTTACAAAGATTCTTATATTTTGTTTAATACATTATGTAGATTGCAAATCAGCTTGACTGTGTGGCTGGGAACATTGGAAGAAAGCCATTGAAAGTTTTTATCCAAGTTAATACAAGTGGGGAAGAAAGTGGGTAACTGGAGTATGTCTCTGATTTATTAAGAGTCATTTGGTCTATTTTTGTAAACGTTGCCATATTCATGAAGGAAAAATTAACCATGATTTGATTCCATAATTGCAGCTAAATCTGGTGTTGAACCAGATGGGTGTCTGGAACTCGTGAAACATGTTACTTCAAACTGCCCTAATCTTGAATTCTGTGGCCTGATGACTATTGGAATGCCAGATTATACGTCAACTCCTGAGAACTTTAAGGTTGTGGTTTTATCTTTGTCGTTTCTTCTTGGCCTGGTTGCTATTGTTATATCCTCAACTCAAATATCCTGCTATTTGTCATACTTGGTTTCAGACTTTAGCAAGATGTAGAAGTGAGGTTTGCGAGGCACTTGGAATATCTGAAGATCAATGTGAGCTGTCAATGGGCATGTCAGGCGACTTTGAACTTGCTGTGAGTGACCTGACTTGTCAGTTTTCACTAAGCACATTAAACCATTAGTAAGCTTGGAAGGAACTTGAATAACATGAGTTCTCTCGGGAGCATGTGGCAGTCTGACTGCACCACATATACAATCACTTTTTATAAATTAAACCAAGTATGATTAACTAGACATCTGACTCAGTTTTCATTACTGGTCTCTGTTATTAGAATGGTCTCGAGTTTGATTCATAATACCCAATAGCTGGACAATAAACTTGCCCAGCTCCCGGCCACACCCATGGGATTACGACACTTATACAGACTAGGATTGTAGTTTCGCCCCTTAACAGTTTGTTGCTATTCAAGGGATAATCTGTTTTTATCTTTTGATATTTGCACAATTTTTCGAAGGGGAGCTTTGAAGCAATGGTAAAGTCATGTGACCGGGTTTGAACCTTGGAATCAACTAGTGATGCTTATGTTAGGGTAGGCTGTCTATATCATACCTCCTGGGGGTGTGGATCTTCCCTGGACCCTGTGTGAATGTCGGCAGCTTTGTTCATGCGGCTGCCCTTTATATTTGTGCTATTCTCTATCAGTTTCCCATGCATACTTGTTTTCTGTGGCTGATAATATGTATCTGTAGGGTGGATTGTTGTTAAAGGAGAATTTCATTTGACGCTCTCAAAAAAGAAAAAAGAAATTCAGTATCACAAAAGTAGAATTGTAATTGATTAGTTTTTGATTCTTTTGTGTTAAATATGTTAGAAGTTCATCAGGATAATTGCTTAGGGAGATCTTATCAGAGATATACCGTTGCAACCTCCAATGTGACTACTCATACTGCAGTCACCCATCAACCTATGCGGCTATGCTTGTAGCCTATGACCCCCTTAATTATGTAAGATATTTTTTTAAGGAGTAGTCTAGGCTATTGTATCAGGTAAGCATATTTTATCCTTGTGTCCTGCTATATTAAGTAAAAGAAACCAGTACACACTCATGCCAACTAGCCAGCATTGGTATTGAATTCTACATATGTTCCGTTTGACCTCATGTTGTGCTATGTTTGAGTACAACATACTTACAATGTTGTCTATTGCTACAGGTTGAGATGGGCAGTACAAATGTTCGTGTTGGATCTACTATATTTGGTGCAAGGGAATATCCAACGAAGTAGTCTTCGAACTAGGTTGATGAACCCATTTTAGTGAAGAGAGCCTGAGCCAAACTTGTACTTTAAGATTTGCAGCTTGATGGCAGAATTTGGAGCGTTTGTACGATGCCACTATGTTTTCATTGGCTACAGTATCTCATCTGTATTCTACAGTATTTGTTATTTCTGCTGAACACAGTCTTGAGCTGCGATCTAGATGTTCAATAATGTTATTGGATTTGATATACTCTCGTCTAGATGTACTAATTGATGATATATCTGTAGAATACTTTTCTCATGGTCTGGTCGGCTGGTCCTTGGATCTTCTTGTTGGTAGGGCAGCTAACAGTCATAACTTGACGTGATAGACGATAGTACACAAGAAAACAAGGATAATTTTAGTTATGCATTAGTGAAGTCATAAAATTGTTATTTTTTTCTATTAAGGTCACTGAACGTTAACGTGAAGTCATATTTTATCTCATTAATGTCGCTTCCCGTATCAGAAAATATAATGTCAATAATTAAATTTAATTTCTTCTAAGAAAGGGATTGGTACCAAATACCAATATGAAATTGGCGCCTTGTGGACTGTGGTATACCTTCCATAAGACCATAAATTCTTAACAAAAAGTTCAGTGCAGAAAAAAACCGGAAGAAGGTGACCATGAATTATGCATAAGCTCAAACTCAACATCCTCTTCCACACTTTAAAACAGCCGCCATTTCGCCACTCATCTACCGCTGCCGCTGCTGCTGCCGCCGCCGCCACCACCACCACCATCACTAAGTCCTTCAACGCCACCCTCCACCGCCTTTCCTCAGATGGTTCCCACCATCATGCTTTACTCACATACAACTCCATGCTCAAGTCCTCTGTACCTCCTGACCCTTTCACTTTCCCCTCACTCCTCAAAGCCTGCATTTCTCTTAACCTCCTCCCCCACGGCCTTTTGCTGCACCAACACGTGGTCGTTAATGGTTTTTCTTCTGATCCTTATATTGGTTCTTCCTTAATCAGTTTTTATTCCTCTTTTGGGCTTACAGAGCATGCACACAAAATGTTTGATACAATGCCTGAGAGGAACATTGTCCCATGGACGACTGTTATTGGGTGTTATGCACGAACTGGTGATTTTGAGCATGCCTTTTACCTGTACAATTCTATGTTACATGAAGGAATAAAGCCGACTTCTGTTACCTTGTTGACTCTGCTTTCTGGAGTATCAGAGAGCATTCATGTGGAGTGTTTGCATACTTGTATAGTAAAATATGGTTTTATGGGTCACATTGCTTTGTTGAATTCTATGTTGAATGTGTACGGTAAATGTGGAAGAATTGAGCATGCTAGGAAGTTATTTGAGTGGATGGATAAAAAAGATATTGTTTCTTGGAATTCTTTGGTTTCAGGGTGTGCTTTAGTGGGTAACACAGAAGAATTATTGACGCTTATGTACAGGATGAGGTCAGAAAATTCATGGCCTGATCATCAAACATATGGGGCATTGGTTTCCGCAATTGCAAAAGACGGTAGTGCTGAATTTGGAAAAGTGGTGCATGGACAGATAGTTGCCGCTGGATTTGAATTAGATGTGCATCTTCAGACATCACTTATGTTTATGTATTTAAAATGTAGGAACATGGATTATACGTTTAAGATTTTTGAGCGAGCAAAAGATAAAGATGTAGTTTTGTGGACAACTATTATCTCAGGACTTGTTCAGAATGAACGTGCAGATAGAGCACTTGAAGTGTTTCAAAGCATGTTGTATAGTAGAACTGAACCCTCTACAACTACCATAGCAAGTGCACTTGCAGCTTGTGCTCAATTAGGTTCATTGAAAGTAGGAACTTCTATACATGGCTATATGTTGAGGCAAAGAATGACCATTGACACTCCTGCCCAAAATTCTCTTATGACTATGTATTCAAAATGTGGCTATTTGAAGCAAGCTCTTATTGTTTTTCATATGATAAAAAACAGAGATGTGGTCTCCTGGAATGCAATTGTTGCAGGGAATGCCCAGAATGGGCATTTATCAATGGCCTTGCATTTGTTTAATGAAATGAGGATAGCCCATCAAAGACCTGATTCAGTAACAGTGGTTTGCCTTCTTCAAATTTGTGCCTCAATTGGAGCCTATCAGCAAGGGAAGTGGATCCACAATCTTGTTGTAAGGAGCTATATTGAACCTTGTGTTAAGATAGGTACAGCTTTGGTTGATATGTACTGCAAATGTGGTGACTTAGACAGTGCGAAGAAGTGTTTTGACAGGGTCATAGAACGTGATCTCATTTTATGGAGCACAATTATTTCTGGATATGGCAGTCATGGCAAAGGGGAGACTGCACTTGCGTTGTATATGGAGCTTGTGCAAAGTGGTCTTACACCAAACAGTATTATTTTCTTATCTGTTCTTTATGCATGTAGTCATAATGGACTTGTGGACCATGGTTTGAACTTGTTTGATACTATGGCAAGGGATTTTAAGATTGAACCTGAACTCGAACATTGTGCATGTATAGTTGACCTACTTTGTCGAGCCGGTAGGGTGAAAGATGCATACAACTTCTATAAGATGAAATTTCCAGAACCAATGGCCAATGCTTTGGGTATAATTCTTGATGCTTGCAAAACAAAAGCCCTGGAAGAACTTAGGGATGTTGTTGCCAAAGAAATCTCAGAGTTAGATCACGAGGACGCTGGAAGGTATGTGCAATTGGCTCATAGTTATGCTTCAATGGCCCAGTGGGAGGGCGTTGGTAAGACCTGGGTCCAGATGAGAGAACTTGGGCTCAAAAAGCTTCCTGGTTGGAGTTTTATTGACTTACATGGAGTAATAACAACTTTTTTTATGGGACAAACCTCTCATCCTCAGCAGGAAGATATAATGTTGGTTCTGAAGAATTTGAGTGAGGAGATCAGTGAAAGGGTAATCATGTCAAACACAGAGGATATATCATAAGCGCTTATGAACAACATCTTCCCGTAAATGTCAATTTGTTCAGTATGTCATTGTGGTACTAGATATTGAACAAGGAAATCTCAGTTTAATCTGAGTGCAAGCAAGGATTCCAGGAAGTGTTACAACTACTAACTGCCAATCCACCGATGGTGAAGGGGAAGGTACCATTCTAGTCTGCATAAGAGTCATAATCCCTTGACTATCTGCTTCACCTCAAGAGTTAATCTGATTTTATCTTTTGATATTTGCTCAATCGTTTATTGTCAGTGAAATTCATTGTCATAATTGCCTAGGGAGATCTTGTCAGTGATATACAATTCCAACTTTCCTCCTGCCTCCAATATGTTGACTCTTCCTGCAGTCACTCGTCATTCTATGCTTGTCGCCTATGACCTCCTTAAGGAATCTAACTTATTTTCTGTTAAGGAGCAGTTGGTCTAACGCTATCATATTAGGTAAGCACGTTTCGTCCATTGTATCCTGCTATGTAAAAAAATTGGAATTTATAGCACTTTTCGTATAATTTTTGAATATCTAAATTTTTTGTTTAAAATATCAAATTAATGTAATCTATTTTAACTTTGAAAATTAGTCAAATTGACTTTCGAAAAGCGCAACATGACAATTAAAAGTGCATAGAGGAATACATAATTATATCATTAATAATTATTTGATTTACATATTATATACTAATATTATCTAATAAAAAATAATTTAGAATTTTTTGGGCTTAAACCAAAAAAGAGCTGATTATTGGGTTATGTAGATCCTGAAAAACCTCTTAAGACATATTAGACATGGTAAACTCAGCACAAAGATCCTGAAAAACCTCCAAAACATATAGACAAACATAACAGTTGGAGAAAGAGAAGAAAAGATCCAAACACAAAGAGAGAAGAAAAATGAATAAACATGGAAGAAGCAGATGGAGTGGGAAGCAGGCGATGTTTGGGGTGTTAATTATGGGGTTGTGCATTACTGCTTATCATGTAGTTGGTCCACCCCTCTACTGGCACTTCTCTCAATCTATTTCTTCATCTACCCATTATTCTTGTCCTTCTTGTCCTTGTGATTGCTCTAATGATCAACAAATTCACTCTTTTCCACAAGGTATTGTATATACATAACACAATACCCCTCCAATTCTTAATTGTTTACTAGTTCACATGCATGTGTATAATATGTAGTATGTATGCTTATAACATAATGCATAAGCATTTTGAACTCACAAACTTTTAAATTTTGGATCTTGAGATTTAGCTAAAATGGAATGATTATAGTAAACCACATGTATTTCGAATCCAGTGACTCTAAATTTTGAATCCACCTCTAGCAAATGAAACAATTCATAGCTACTTTCTTGATATTGAGATGTTTTTTTCAATAGTATGTTTGACACGCTTCACCTCTTTTTTCTTACCAGGTTTGAATGTGAGTACTTTTACAGGTTAGTTTTCTCACCCTTTCGCTAGTCCTTTTTTTTTGGTTAAATAGAATAAGCATAAAATATTAAGTGGAGTCATTACTCATTACAAAGCACACTACTCCTAACAACAAAGGAGTTTCCAAACAAAATATTACAAGTATTAATTAATATTTGCTAGTTATTATTATCACCACATTTCTTGAATGATAGAGTTTTTTTTTCCCTCTATTTTAACATAGATTGCATGGAACATGATCTGGGGGTAAGTGAGGAGGAGGAGAGAAACTTCACAGCTCTTTTGACAGAGGAATTAAAGCAAATGGAAGGTGAAACAGTGGAAAATCAGAGAAGGGCAGACATGCAACTGCTTGAGGCAAAAAAGATGGTGTCCCAATATCAAAAGGAGGCAGACAAATGTACATCAGGTATGGGAACTTGTGAAGAAGCTAGAGAAAAGGCTGAAATTGCTTTAGAAGCACAGAGACAAATCACTTCTATGTGGGAGCTCAGAGCGCGCCATCAAGGATGGAAACAGGAACTTGTTTGAGTCTAGCAAGTGTTGTTCTAGTAAACTGGATAGATAATATTTGTATTCAGCTAGTATGGACATTTCTCTAGTTTTGCTAACCATACAAGTCATTTTCTCATAGACCAGAAACAATCTGATATCATTATAGATAACCAAGAAATTGAAACACCTCGTTCGATTTATAGTCTATTAGTTAGGAAATATGTCTCTCTTCAAAATATACGTTGCTCTGCAGCATAAAGGGGTTTCAACGTGACGTAATTACATCAAAATAAGACCTTTCTCTTAAACCAGATCTTTAGCAAACAGTCATTTAATTATCTACCTGTACTGGCAAAAAGTAGTAAGCCTTTAGTTATAATGCCTAAATTTTAAATCAGGCCAGAGTAAAGAGATTATGTCCTTTCTTGCTTGGAGCACTAAAATCCAACCAATGAGAACAGTTCTCTCGGTTGAAAATTGACAAAGAGAAAAGAACACAAGCTAGTGGAAGCTGGAAATAAAGGCATTTCCTGTCTCAAATCATACAACACAAATCAACAATCCTTGTTTTTCCAAATTCGAAATATAATGCACTATGTACCCAAAAAAAAGGAAATAAAAAGAATTCCTAGCATTGTAAGACAGATAACCATACAGTGTTATGTGATTTTTTAAAATATCTACAGTACTGTGTTACATGAACCATACTTAGATCAGCTTCCTTATGTATATTTCCTAAATCAGTAAGCTAGAGGTGTTGTGACACACTCAAGTTGAGTAATTCTATCAACGGCAACTTATCCCCTCATCAAAGTATATGACAAGTAAAAACTAATAAAAAGAGACTGATTAATATCATGGTGTCAAATTCATTATAGAGGAGGCGTCGAATGGAGAAACTATTCCTTCACTCAAGAGGCGCATTGCAGCCCCTCGTGAGAATTTCCTTGCAATCAGAAAACAGGGGGCCAGTGTAGAATTATTCCGACACCACTCTGTCCTGTACTCGCTTTCATAGTAAACATTGCGGATATCCTGTAAAAATTGTAGGGTGGCAAGTTACAAAGCACAATCAGTTCAGTAGGCAATATATCTTAACGCAATACCAAACAGAAGAATTGAAGACACAAAACAACTAGAGATGTTGAATAAATAACCAACAAAAGATTTTAAGAAAGAAAACAACTACGGAAGTCAGGGAAAGAAAACCAAAAAAAGGAATGAAGGAAAACCAACGGGGAAGTCAACAAGGAAAACCAAAAAGCGAAGTCAAAGAAAGAGAAATTGAAACTATGCCAACATGAAACTGTAACCAGATATGATCATAGCGTCAAATGCCCAAAGCTAGAGATGACAAATTATTAGACATATCCAAATACAAACCTTTATTCTCTTGATCTGTACAGGCCCAGCATCTGCATAGCTAAATGTTATGGGATGCCAACCCTTTTTCTCCATATTTGTCACAGATTCATTCCACTCTGTATAGGTTATCGTTCTACGTTCAAGTTCTCCTTCAAACCCATGTATCTGTAAACCAATTAAAATCTAGAACCTTAGTCCTGAAGAATAATTCTCAAAAGCAGTCCACACAGAAAAATCCTTGATATATCAATAAACATGAGTACTTTGTGTATCTTATCTAAAAGAATGGATTTCCGAAAGAAAGATGTATTACGGAGTCCTGAGAACACACAATAAGACTAAAGATGGAAATAACCTAGGTAAATAAGTCTGGTAAGTTCAGAGTCCTGAGAACACACAAGAAGCCTAAAGATGGAAAGTAGCCGGGGAAGATTATGCCTGATTCTTACCGCCAACAATGTCTGCACATAGTGTTCATCTGGAATGCAGTTGTGCTGCTTTTGAAGTTTCTGCAAGGTTTATTTCAAGGTTAGAAGAAACAAGTATCAACTGAAAAGTGGATGCTTCCGGAAACAAAAAAGGTGCACTAGTATGAGTTAACAAAAATATAACGAGTAGAGGAGAAGTTATGTCTGTATAAAGGGGGAGGGGGGGTTGGTCTTGGAATGACAAAAGTAACACAGACGCAAGAAAGGATGGAGCGAAGGGAGAGGAGCCAACTGAGGAAGTCGGCACCGCGTCATTGCCGACGCACAAGAGGATGGTGCTGCAAAGGAGCACATACAAAGCAAGGCAACCACGGAAGTAGGAGAAAAGGGCACTTGAACTATGTACAGTGGGATCCTCCTGTTCTCAAATATAAATAATGTCAAATGCATCTTCTTAGCAGAAGGCACTCTGACTTACAATATTCTTTTTTCCCTTACTGGCTTCCAGCGGTGGACGTCTCTGCAAGATTAAAATCATGACTCTATCAGTTATCACACAAATGAAGCATATGAGATATGATGCATCAGTGTAAAACCACACTTAACAGTTCCAATTAGAGAATGTAACGGACAATAACCCAACTAAGGAAGACATTAAACTACAAAAGCATGACCATCATCGTGCATACATTAGTAAATGAGGGATTTTAGGCTGTTGAGGAGCACCAGTAATTTTATAAACCTGAAGCACCAATGCTTTATTAAGCATGCCGTTTAACCTTATAGCATTATCCATGTAAACACACATGTGAAGTTTAAAGAGGGAAGAGCATATGATATTGAACCTTGCAGAACATCTTGAAGACTGGAAACACAGCATCATCATCTGCCACCACTTCTGCATGCTTCCTGATTAAAGTGATCCACTGGACTAAAATGTCAAGTCAAAACTCATAGAAGCAGATATGGATCACTGTCATACGCATACGATCATGCAGTATATTTTATTGATTTGAGATATTACGATATTTAAAAAAAAAAACATCCATGCTTCGAAAAACAAGTCTACCTAGCTTACAGATACAAAAACTATTAACTTTAAAAGGTTAAAAAAAATGCTGGATGAAACTAAAATTGACTTTCTCTGGATCAGGAACTAAAGATGATTTTTAAAGAGTACAATAACTTGAGCACACATTAATTTCATCAATTAAAAAAATAGTTCTTCTCATTGAAGTTCAGCAACTGTCCTTTAAAATTAGTAGGTCATGATGACATTTTAGGGGGCAAAAATCACTATATTTCCCACATTGATAGACCACCATGCTAAAATCTTATGTTTAGAACACAATCTTGATCTGAGAAGAAACTTTCATGGTGTTTGGGTCAACTTACACATACCTCAACTAATTCCACGGGGTACCTGCTTACCCTATCCACCAATGATTGGACAAATGAGAAGAAATCGCTAAATGTTTTTGTCTCCGCTAGGATTCGAACCCAATAGCTCATGGTTCTCAATTCACTTCATTGACCATAAGGCCACACCCCATGCTTAAGATGGCGAGGACCCACAGATTTCATGGATTATATTTTCACGTATTGAACTAATTCTTTTATTCACAGATACAAGTTCAACAAAGATCATTGAGATGGTGGGTAAATCCCTTCTGAATAATATCTTTCAATTTTTGTTAGGTAGTTATATAGGTTGACACATTTCAAGTACATAGGTGCTTTTTAAATCAAGTATATAGGTGCTTTTAGTTGTTATCAGCATAAGTTTTTTGCAGACCTCTTTGGTTCCTGAGTTTCTTTTCACTTTTGTACATCATTTTCCCATTTGAAGGAGATGTTAAGTGCTCCTTCCCTTTGATCTTTGAACATGATTTTGGATTAATCTGAAAAAACAAGCATTTCAAAGCTTCTAAAGTTGTCACACCCTGCTTGTCAACACCCTTCTACCCTATCATATGCCTTCAATTTTGCTTAGCAAGAAATTAATGAAAATTCAACTCCACTAGAGCAGAAAAATACACACGTTAATGGATTTTTTTTAATCAGGACAGAGTAATGAATTTCATAGTAGAGGTTGGTGGGACATAGATGTGCTTATAATTCAGACTGAGGGGCAATTACCTGTGACCCTTTTCGCCATTTGCTCATTGGTATATAGGGTGACATCCTTGGGTTGTAGCGGACATCTTTTTTATCAAGAAAACTGGAAGACAAATAGAACCTCATTCATTCAATGTTGATGCAATTAATACGAGAATTCGAAATAATCCATTAGTAATTCAACCATATCCTTAAATCCTTAACCCACTTAAGGAGTTGATTGCTTTTTTTTATCTATCCTTTCCTACCAGTTCCACAAAATCAACCACCTGTCCAGCAATCACACAAGTTTTATCATCCATGTTACCTGTCCACAAAGCTCCTTGGAGAAGCCATCAAGTAGTTGTATATGAAGCTAAAGTTGTACAGTGGGACACAGCTGCAATATCAACCATTACACATTTAGAGAAAAATTCTTAAAGCCAAGGCACAAGCCATAACTCAATAATTGGGTGAAACAAACAGAAGGGAAATACATGGATAAACGAATTGGAACACACTACATTTTGAAGTATGCTCTCTCATGATTCATTAACGAGAAGTCAAGAAGATATGTTGTCTAGACACTTAGTCTCTAGTGCAACTGCATACTGGATGATTTAAGTTATTTAGCATGGACTGTATGTGCACGAGAAAGTTTTGAATATGTATTTGTTTTCTTTTTCTTCTCTTTTTTTCCCTTTTTTGGATACGAAATGTGTATTCTGTCTTATAAATGTACTATGACCATTTACCAAGCAAGAATATGATTGTGCTGTCCATTCAATAATTCCAGTGTGAATTCACTTCCTACCATATCCATGTCTATTCAATATAGTAATGATAGTAATTAGCATTGGTGCTAAGCATGTCTAAAAAAGTTGTATGACTGTTTCTTCTTCAATAATAAGAACCAAAATAGTTACAGCTCTACCCGAGTCTTGATATCTAATGCAAGTATTACCTCAAACGCAATTCAGATCACCCGGTTTGAGCTGTGTGTAAATTTACAAACAAAAGGTGTGAATAGGTTATTGAGTTTGAGATGGCCAATAAGAGAATTGATCTTAGTTAGATAGGTACTCCAAAGGAATGTGTCTAAATAGTTTGATCATCAAAGAAACTTCAAAATACATGAAGGGGTGTTTTGAAAGATGCTAGACTTCTCCATTTAAGGGAAAGAATCAAGTAAATCAGGGTCATGAGAAAAACGAAAGCATAAAAAGATCAGTTCGTGAAAACCAATAGCTGAAGCACTTGCTGAGAATGCCGTGCATCAATAAGGCACGTGCATGCACACTAACAAGCCGCCTAGACTGCCTTATTGGAGAGATGTCACACATCAAATGTTTTTGAAGTAAAAAGTCTACCTGTCTGACAAGAGAACAAATCTTTGATTTGCTGGATCATCAAGCGCTGCACCAAGTAATAATTTCTCTGCTTGGATCATACTTGATTCTCCCCAAGCTACCTACAGGTCACTCTTAGATCAATCTGGTAAAGATATGAAAGTGATAAAAAAAGCAAATAGAAGTAAATGAATAATACTACAATTTTTTACGAGACCGATTTTAAAAAATGTCAAATTGACTTTAAATCTTGTATTGATGGTAGTGGATACAAATATTAAAGTAGTAGGTAGTCCAATCGAGAGTATCTGATACAGGAAACATCGCATCAAAGTTTAGAACTTTAAAAAAAAGATTTTGAATCATTAAAAGTTGTGAAAGTTTTACAAAATAATATTACAAATGGAATATTGGGAACATTGTCAATCAATTTGGACCCCCAAAACGGTAAGAGTCATACCAATTAGAGTGGTTGATTTACCATATACCAAACATTGTTCGTAGGTTGGTGCAATAATAATATATAAGCTTAAGGGTTAGAATCTAAATTTCCAACCTATCAACTTATTGGAGGAAATTACATGCAACCTACCAAATCTCTACATAAAAGTTCAATCAGATACATTTCCTGATACTATCCAAGATCAATAAACATAAATAGACCGATCAAAATGACAAAAGAAAAAGAATAAAATGAATTTACTGAATTAAACGCTCCTGTCACTGCAAAATGAAATTACTTCAATCACAAAAAAAAGGAACAGAATAAAGATACAACATATTTTTATATTACAATGTGCAACACAGTAGGCAAGTAAAACCACTTACCTTGATGCTATTTATCAATTGGCGATTATAAAAGAAAGTCGATCTTGTTGTAGACTCATCAAAAACAAAACCAGGCTCCGAATGTACATATATGGAAAAATTACCAGTGTCAGCATTCTGCAAACACCAAAGAGATAATGATATCAAATATTCAGGTTTTGAAACAGGGAATATCTGCGCAACCTAATAACTTTCACATTTCCATTGTGCTCTAGCAAATTTAAGAAAGATTGAAACTTCACTACTATTACCAAAAAACAAATGCACTGTTGCACATTTTGAAGCTGCAAGAAGAGTTTAATCATAACAAAACAGTATAAAGGGAGGACAAAGAGCTATCCTGATCCTAACTTTGATGAATTTTGCTAAGTTTAACGAAAAATTGAAACAGCTAAGTTTAATATAAATTGAAAAATCATCTAACCTCAAAGAAATTTCCCCAAAGGAAATCGAGAGGCAAATTCCTACGCACTAGAAAGAGGAAAGCAACTTTGGGATTGCCAGTATAATCAACAGCTCGAGATCTACTAGAAATTGAAGAAGTAGAAGAGGAAAGTTCCGAATCGGAAAGAGAGTAGTTTTGGAGCTTGAGAAAAGCCAACACACAAATAGTAAGAGAAACCAGAACCAACAACTTCCACCACAACCACAGCACGTTTCTCACAGACATTCCGGCGGTCGCCGCCATAGCCATCGCCGCCGCCGACTTCTTCTTCATAGGCTTGAATTCTCTTTGCTCCTTTTCTTCCTTCTTCTCCTGAAATTTAAAAGAAAAAAGAGATTTGCACTTTATCTTTCTCTCTGTGTATAAATAAATGCACATATATGTATGTGTGTGTCTTTACATTGAACAGGTGGCGGTTGAAAGGAGCGAATGAGAGAGAGAAGCATTTCAGAGACGACACCAAATGCTTTTTTTTTGGTTTCACACTGCTTGCTGGTGCTTTGCCTTCTGTTCTGCACAACTGTCTCGAAGACAAGGAAGGGGAAGAAGCTAACGACGCCGTTTGGTGCACCTTCTAATTACTTACAGACTGTATACGCCCTTCTTCTACATATTTCATACCCTCCCTCAAACAACCACATATATATAGTATCAGAAAATGATATTTGACAAATAAAGAATAACAGATCTTTATCTCTTGCCTTGGAAATTGAAAGAATATTTTCAATAAACCCTCCGGCAACAATAAATATTAATTGAACTCAAAGAATACGAAAGCAAGACAACACTAAATTACCTACTAATATTCAACCATAATTACTTTCCTCCACGATCTCTTATTTATGATTATGTCCTGAATAAGCTGAAACTAACACCATATCATGTCTAATTAATTACATCTCTCCAATACTTTTTTTGACCTACCTCTACTCCTCCAAAAATAATTCATACGTACAATTTTTATTTTTAATCGTGGGTAACTATGTGTCATAAAATTACAAGTTGGACGTTTTGTATCATAGAAGGTGCATAGCAATGACATGAAAGATAAAAATGTATTTTATTTAGGATTTGTCAACACTACTACAAGGCTAAATCTATCAACATAATTGTAGAGAACATGATAGAATGATTTTCCTTATTGTCACGCAACGCACATGCAAAAATACGTGTACTAGTTTTATAATAGTAAGACTAGGTACCTTCCCCTTGATGGAATTGAGAAATTCCGTAATCTGTCAATAATTGGTTGGGGCACAAATCTTCACGACAATTAGAATGAATATTGGCACCGACTATTGAATTTAACGAGACGCTAATTATTTAAATTAAGGCACGAGAACATGGAGGCCTATTTCGTGTAACTAAAGTTTGTTTGGAACATATTTTACCGAACTTCCTCTTTCTATCACACAAAATCCAAAAAGTTAAATCATCCACCTATCATTCTTCTGACAAATATGTCATACTATTCTATTCATATTATTTGTCTTGTGACAAAAAATCCTTGTAAAACGAAACAATGTTCATTGATGTTTCTGTGAAGAAACATTTCATATATAAATACAACAGCATATTTTGTACAATGGTACAACAATGAATATAATTTATGCAGAAGACGAATAGATTAAGCAATTCTACTTACTCCTCTCTCTCACTTTCTATTTCTTCAACTATGCTACACAGCCTATTCCACTTACACTGCTGGAGAGCTTTCTGTCCTCTTAACAATATTGTACAGCAAATGAATTCTGGTACAGGTGCCATCGCTGCTTTGCTACCAATGGTGTTATTAATCCGTCAACCTTTATGAAACAACACAATGTATAGGAATTTAGGCATTGTGTCAGCTATTCTTGAGCCACCTTGGCTTTTTTCGGCATATCTATGACAATGTTCAGAATTTTTCCTTGGACGTAAATTCTCTTCCTAATAGATTTCCCATCCAAAAACTTGGACAGTTTTGTATCAAATGAAGCTAATCTAAAGGCCTCCTCTTCTGTGCATGTTTCTTTGACCTGTATGGTACCTCTAGTCTTTCCATTAATTTGGACTGGAAGGACTACAGTACTCTCTTTTAAATATGCAGCATCAGTCTGTCGTGATAACCAAAAATCAGTAAATGTTTCACCTAATTCAATGATTTATTGATTTTTTAAGATGTTCATGAGCTTCTAGTAATCCCAGAAATTTAATTTGTCTCACCAGGCAACTATAAACAACAGTATGTTTTCATATTTTTCAAAATTATCTGGGTTTTTGCCTGTTTATATTGAATATTTGCTGAAAATGGACTCCTGCAGTTTTACAACTAAACTGAACAACTAAATATGTAGATAAGTGAAAACGAGAAGCTATGCAGTAGGGTGTTGGTGACTTAGCTCCCTTTTTTAGCAACAGTAAAGAGATTAGGGAAAAACAAGTACCCATACGTCTTTCAGAAGGGCGGGATCAGGAAGAGGAATAGAGAAAGTAACAATTAAGATCAAGAAAATACTCACCTTAGGGAAGGGCTCATATGCCAAGGAATTTGAGTGTCCCAGACGAGACCAGAGCTCCTCTGCCATGTGAGGTGCATATGGTGAGAGCAGCAAAACAAATGCTTCAATAATTGATCTCGGAAGCTTGTCCCACTAAAGACATGACATCCAACAGATTAGTTAAAATGCTATCAGAAACAGGTAACTTGCAATGAACTTAATATAGCTACATCACTCGTTGTTTCCCTTGTGTCGTTATGTTTAAGCGGAAGAAATTTAAGTGTCTAATGAAGTCTTCCGTGGAGACAGTCTCTTGCAGAAATGTAAGGTAAAACTGTAAAATAGACCCAGTGGGGCCCAGCCCTTCCCCAAGTCGTGAGAATGCCCTTTTCCCAGGTGATGTCTACAAGCATTCAGTTGGATACTTTAATATAACAGCGAAGGAGAAGAGCTAGAGAAGTCCTCTTGGGAGTAGTTCGCCAATTTTGTTTTTCATTTGCCTTGAGGAAGAGACTGAAATCTCTTCGCTTATGCAATTTACTCTGACAAGCACATCAAATTTTTGGACTAAGCTGCTCTTCCAACCTGCCCAAGTTGGATACCTTTGAAATTTGACAAGATTGAAGTGATGACTTTTTCTTAATCCTAAAAAAATGCTCTAACAGACTGACAAAAGTTTAGACAAAAAAAGAAAATCGAGTGTGGGTACTCTTTTTTCCAGTTTTACTATTTTTTTAGCACAGAGGGGAAATGAGAACAAGAAACCTTATATGCTGCGTTAATGAACTCCATCATTGCAGAAATTCCAGTGTTGAACCGAGTTCCTTCAATTTCTTCAGTTACCTGTTATAATAAACCAACTCGCAAATCATCAACTGCTGGGTAATAATAGGAAGTGCATTAACATCCCAACCAAATTCCATTCCAAAGGATACATGCCAGTCATACCCAATGAGAAGTAGTACTACCTTATCAATGCATCTGTGTAAAGAACGAAGTTGTTCAAATGAAGGTTTCTCATCAACTGTGACAGTTCCATCCGGATATGAACCAGTGGGCGAGGCTGAACCAACAACCAATCTCCAAGATCTTGCTAGGAAACGGTGAACACCATCAATACCACTTGTATTCCATGTTTTCGAGTCTCTATCAGACATAATAAGAAGTTTGCATTATGCACTAGAAGATATGCTGTGCTAATACAACTTTGAAATGATCTACATATATCACAATAAACAAAATTTGAGAAACAAAGAAAAGATAAGGACAGGCAGAAGAAGCTACCTTAATGGACCCATAAACATTTCATATAAGCGTAGAGAATCTGCACCATACTCCAAAACAACATCATCAGGATTGATGACATTTCCCCTGCTTTTACTCATCTTGTGAGCTCGGGCAATCAAGCGTATGTTGGGGTTGTCTTTCAAAACAAATAAGTCACCAGATTTCATGACCTACTCATCATGAAAATACAGTTCCAAACAGATGGCTTACATTCTGACAATTAAAGTTAAAATAAAAAGATGCTAAAAGATTTTCTTAGGAAGCCAAGTAATTGAACATGATCAGTGTACAATGAACCTTTTCCTCAGGTATTCTTTCTTGTTTGTACTCAGCCAGCTCATCAATAGAGTCTGCTGATATCAGGTTTCCTTCATCATCTTTGTATGCTGTATATTGAACCTGACAACTTGATCGTTAAAGAATGACAACAAAATAATGGACTTTCAAGACCCCAAGCAAATCAACTTACTTCACCAAGGATTATGCCCTGATTTATGACACACTTAAATGGTTCCTTTGTTGACACAGCATCTATGTCATAGAGAACCTGCAACAATGAACCTAGTCATGATTTTTAACAGAAATGTTAGAGAAGAAATATAACTTGCTCTCGTAAATTGAACTGCTCTTCCAAAGGACAAATAAAAAAAGAGAGGGCATTCCTCTTGCTTGTTAAGCCCTTTTTTTGGTTTATTTGTCCTCCTACCTCACCTATTTTTCCACTTATAAGCTCTGATTAGAAGAAGATTTATGTCATTTGGCTTGTCTAACCTTGTGCCAGAACCTGGCATAAAGTAAATGAAGAACAGCATGCTCAGCCCCACCAACATACACATCAACAGGGCCCCAGTACCTATAAGAAAAAAGAAGCAAATGGATGGCTAATACTTTGAAACACCAAGACTTTCCAGACTAGTATGTATAACAAAATGAAAGCCAGAAAAATATGGAAGCGCTGATTGTACAAAGAGAAAGCAAACTCACTGTTCTTGTGCCTTGTCAACCAATGCACTGGAGTTCTTAGGGTCCATAAATCTTAGATAGTACCTGGATCAGTGTAGGATGAGTCACATGGTTCAATGAAAAGCAGCAAGATACAGATCAGACATATGACACATCCATAGGAACCTTAAAAGCAAGGATGGTTTCTTCTTTACATTACAGGGCGAAGGGTGAAAGTTGCATTGGTTTTCTGAACCACACATTATCAGTTTAAGTACATAACATTGAAGTATTCAGAGATTCTTTGCTTTCCTCACATTTACTTTCAATCCCATAGTAAGCAGCCAAATTTTGATAGTCAACATCAGACACTCTACTTATCTAAATGCAGTAGGTAAGTGTTGGCCTTTTACTTCCATTACTACCGGTGACAAATTATGCGCCCACTGCCACCCACTATGGATAACGAACAAGTAAATTCAGAGTAAAGTACTTCCTATCTTCTTCCTTTATTTTTTTATTGATAAGTCAGAGTAAAAATCCTTCCTATCTGCTTTGCCTTATAATATTCTATGCTCTTGAGTCTTGTCCATACTATCATTACTCTTTCCCACAAACACAAATATATAAAAAATATATATTCCCATTAGTTTTCTCACTTTTTTTTTTTTTTTTTGAAATTGGTACTATTCCCATTAGATTTCTCCCTTTTGACAAATGACAACCATATACAATATTTTTAAAAAAAAAACTAATACTAGTTAAATACAAAGTCTTTTTAGATGTAGATCTTGTGAAAGAAATTAAACTTCCATAAACACCCAATATTGAAGCAAATACATAGCTGATTACCAGCAAGAACCAGCCCACTGAGGCATGGTGTTTGTTTCTCGCCTAGCAGGTTTTCCAGATAAAGGATCTTTGGTTATAACCTGAAAAATTGTTCAGTAAAAATGGTGAATGTCATTACATGAAGTGTGGTAAGCTAATAGGGATGAATGAAACGGAAAAAAGAGAAGTATCAAATGACAAGGAACCAATGTTTGTCAAGTTGAAATCATCAAATATTAGGCAAAACTTACCCAAGAATCTGCTTTGGCAAGAGGTGGCTCCCCTGTCCCTGTGGGAGTGAAATCATCCAACTCAGGAAGGGTAAGGGGCAGCTTGGTTTCTGGAACTGGAATACCTTCTCCTGTGTCATCCAAAAAGATAACTGGAATAGGCTCCCCCCAATAGCGTTGCCGGGCAAAAAGCCAGTCCCTTAACTTGTAATTTACCTGAAGCAAGACAAATCTGGCAATAAATAAGATCTTCTGAGCAGTAGAAATGAGAATTGCGTCCTTCATACTTGACTTCATAATTCTGTTTAAGATCATCAACTTTCCAAAAACTGATATACAAACTTATGAGGTATCCCTCATAAATCAGAGGAAGTTACCTTTTTCTTCCCGTTTCCACTCTTCTCAAGCCATTGGATGACTCTTGAAGCAGCTTCTTTGCTAGGCAAACCATTAATGTCAAGCCCCGACTCTGAACATGATGAATTTATCATCGATCCTTCACCTGAATATGGTTTCTCAAAATTGCCACAATCGCTATCATCTGGTCTTACAACCCAAGAAATTGGGATAGTGTACTTCATAGCAAATTCAAAGTCGCGTGTGTCATGGGCAGGCACAGCCATTATTGCTCCTGTCCCGTAGCTGCATCATAATTGTTACACTACTATAAAACCCCAGAAACTTTGTCAACATGAAGTTCGTAAGACAAATAAATACTTTAGTATTAGGTTCTCATCCATTACGAGAGCATTAATGCAGTCACAGACTCATAGGACATGTGTTGTTCGATGAATGTAGGACAAGAGGAGATAAGAAGGTAGACAACCTTCCCAAGACATAATCAGCAACCCAAATAGGAACAGCTTGGCCATTGGCTGGATTTTTTGCATAACAACCAGTAAAGACACCTGTTTTTTCCTTTTGAAGCTCAGTCCTCTCAAGGTCACTCTTTCTAAAAGCATGTTCCCTGTACTCCTCTACCTGTCTCACATCCGTCATCTCTTAAAAGAACAAGAATGAACATCATTTTGAGATTAAGAAAATATCAAGGGGAAGAAGAGCATACATGTTTACTTTGTGCTTCTGATACAAGTGATGATAGAAAAGGATGTTCAGGTGCAAGGACTAAATATCTGCACAGCAAAAAGAAGGACTAGCGACATGTGAAATGTAGTCTAAAAATGGGGCATTAATGATTAGATGTCAAAAGAAGAAAGCATACGTTGCACCAAAAATAGTGTCTGGTCTTGTTGTATAAACTGTTATTCTTTTCTCTTCTTCTTGACCATTACCATTTGTGACAACAAAATCCAATTCTGCTCCTTCTGACCTCCCAATCCAATTCCTCTGCATTTCCTTTATACTTTCAGGCCAGTCTAGGTCATCTAAATCCTCAAGAAGACGGTCAGCATAAGCAGTTATCCTCAACATCCACTGCCGCATAGGCTGCTTGGCAATAAACAATGTACTGTAAAATCATGAAACCATCCAGGCGATGAAAATAAGGACTAGACATTGAGTAAACAGAAGTACGGTTCTTTTGAAAATTTCCTACCTCAAAATGTAACAGGGTATATGAAAGCTTACCTTTCTGATGACTGGATGCCCCCCTCTTTCACTTACACCATCAATTACTTCTTCATTTGCCAAGACAGTACCAAGTGCTGGACACCAATTGACAGGCACTTCAGCCTAATATTGGATTCAAAGAACATTGATAAGTCGTAGAGGGTCACTTCAACCTACCATTGCCATAATATAATGAAATTCAGAAAACTTCAAACCTGATAAGCTAGTCCTCTCTTCAGAAGTTGAAGAAATATCCACTGAGTCCATTTGTAGTAATCAGGTTCTGTCGTAGAAATTTCACGATCCCAATCATAAGAGAAGCCTAATGATTTAAGCTAGAAATCAATATAGATATTAGCAAAGTGATATTTTTGAAGCACCATTCTATACTATGAAAGATAGCAAGAGATCAAAACCTCATCAAGTAACTAAATTATGAAACATTCTTGTTACATAGATTAGCACATAAGCTCCAACAATGACAATTTAAATGCCCTGAGTTTTGCAGGGAAACCATCCTTTTCTTACAGGTATTTAGAGCATATGGACATATAAATATCAGCTGAAATTGAACCGGCGAGGAATTGGAGGAAAAGTAACAGAACTAACAGATGGTGGGGCATGACAGCAGGCTCATGGATGGAGAGTTGCAAGATAATATAGTAGCTATCATTTTAAAAGACATAACCAAGTGACCAAGACCTGAATTCACGAATGATGGTTCACCTATATAGTTACTTTGATAGATGACTTTTTACTGTTTCTAACCTTCTTAAAAACCATGTACCAACTACACTATCATGAAAAGGCTAAATTCTCCTTCGGTGCTCTGCCAAATGAAAAACAGATAATCTGTGGATTTGCCAAGTCTCACTTAAACTGAAACATCACACATACATACACGAAAGTAGCTCAAAGTCTATGGTCACCTAAATGAACACTTGATTCTTGAACTAGGAATGCAAATAACAAACTTAGGGTTTTGATTTCATGGCTAGAAATTCAGAATTTTTGGAAAGGATTAAAAGCCTCAAAGTAAACACGGAAGATAGTCATCAAAACAAAATAAAGTTACCTGTGAGCGAAAACGACTAATATTCCTCAAAGTTGTGATTTTTGGATGTGTGCCTGTCTGTCAAAGGGAAGGAAAAAACTTAGATACCTGCGAATATTAAATTGAAAACAGTGACTTATGCGAACTTACATCAATAGCGTATTGCTCAGCAGGTAAACCAAATGCATCCCATCCCATTGGATGCAATACGTTGAAACCTTGCATGCGTTTGAATCTAGCAAGGATATCTGTCGCAGTATATCCAAGCGGATGTCCAACATGCAAACCAGCTCCACTGCAAGGATGAATAAAGCACCAAAGCAAAATTTAGCAGGTTGCAATTAATCCATTACAGATCCTCATGCAAAGGGAACATTTTGTCCAATCTCAATGGGAAAATATTTCAAGTCCCGAACCTCACTGACTGAAAATTGTAATTCCTAAGAACAGAAGGTCAATTGCCATAGCTCACAATGGATTGGCAACTATCCACCAGATTATTCTTTTTTAAGAAACTGACTGCAAATTTTGCACATGGGCAGAAACACTTCTAGGAAAACCTTTTCTTAAACGGCACTTGATCCAGCAATCCATCTGCTGCCAAAGCCCTTTTTCTCCCATGTCTTTCATAGAAATTCCAAGTTCAGATGGTCATAGGCCTCTATGTCTAGCTTGTATAATATTCATGGCCTCCTGATTTTCTTCATTGTATCCACACATTCATTTGCTATCAAAATGGCATCCATGATCTGGCCATATTATATAGCCCATGCTCTAGATGTTCATGCTCTAGATGTTCAGTCTTGAGCATGCGAGGAGGGAGGAGGGAGGAGGGAGGGTTAAAAGTTTCACATTGGTAGTGGGATGGGTAATTGGTCTTCTTGTATGAGTTTGGGCAATCCTCACCTCATGAGCTAATTTTTGGGTTGAGTTATGCCCAAGATCCATTTCTTCACAATAATATTCAAAGTATTTGGAAAAACCAAAAAAACACAGTCCAAGAAATAGTTGTTTCACTATCCAATGACAGTACTTATATTTTTCGGAACAGAAGTACATTTTTGTCAATACGTGCAATTTACTGATTTTCGTACATACTTCTAGATATTTAAAATTTATTTTCAAAAAATTATTTGGTATAGTTCTTAAAATTGATCAAATTGGATGGTAAGTCAGGACTCTTGCGTTGTTCGAAGGAGTGTCTTCAAGTTGTTTATGCTTGTAAGTACACATAAATTTTGGGGTGCTGTTGTTTACTTTGCAGAATTATTAGACATAATTTGTGCTACTGCAACAAGATGGTGGTTAAACTAGGTTCTTGAAATTTTTTCCTGTGCGCCTCATGCTATACACGAGTGATTTGATACTTGATATAGAAGCCCATGCATAGAATTGGAAGTGGCAAATGAGATAAGATATACATCCTCGTTATACTATTTGGAGCTTTAAGCTAGTAAAGTTATTTCTTTTCTGGTGTTGATCCTTCGACTGGGTTGGCTTGATACTATAGCAATATATAGTTCTTTTGAATTAGGCAACTTTTGTATCACACAAAAAACCCATCAGAAACTGATGAGGTCGGATTTACAAACCCCCAGGAGGTAACATCAAAAAAATGACTTTCGATTTTTACAATTGGCCTATGAATTCCACTAAACTATCTGCCCCCCTCCCCCAACCCAACTGTATATAGAAGACTAAGACATCTCATCTTGATCTTCTGGATGTTGTAGCTTTCCCTTCATAGCATCTCTTATTTCTCTCCTTCCATAATGTCCACCAGATGCAAGCTGGGATACTCTTCCACCAATCTTCATTTGATCCTTGCTTCCCTATTTCTTGCCAATGAACCAGTGCCTCAAAAGTGGTCCTGGACCTTGTCCACTTCACCCCAAGTATACATAAGAACATGTTCCACAGATTTGTAGTTGTTTTGCAGTGCAGAAATAGGTGACCGTTTACCTCGGCCTCTTGTCCACACATGTAACACCTTGAGCATATCTCTATACCTCTTCTCTGTAAGACTTCATGGGTCAAACAGGCACTTTTAATCACCAACCACACAAAGCATGATACTTTTTGTGGTATCTTCACCTTACAGATTAGTTTCCAAGGCCACATAGTTGTCAAAGAGTGTTTTGTGTTTCTTCCCAATAACTACTGTGAAAAAAACCTTTGTCCACCATAGAGGCTACTTCCACTTTGCCTCGTACATCTTCTTTCCTAATTTTGTCTCTTCCAGTATGCTCACACATCCATCTAAGCATTCTCATTTCTGCTACCTTCATCTTCTAAACTTGTAAGTTCTTGACTAACCAACACTCCACCCCATATAGCAGGGTCATACATTCTTATCACATAGGACACTGATGTGAGCCTCTATTTCATTTATCTCATTCAAATATAATCTGTGACATCCTTGTCAATCTCCATCTCCATGAATTATAGACCCAAGATACTTAAAGTTTCCTCTCTTGGTGATGACTTGTGTATCAATCCTCACTTCCCCATCTGCCTCATGTGCTATGACATTGAACTTACACTCTATGTACTCTATTTTAGTCCTGCACATCCTGAAGCCTTTAGACTCTAAGGTCTGTCTCTATATCTCCAGTTATTGTTAACTCTGTCGCGTGTCTTGTTGACCAATACTATGTCATTTGCAAATAGCATACACCATGGTACTTCCTCTTGAATATGTCGTGTCAATTCATCTATCACCAAGACAATAAAAAAGAGTTGAGAGTTGATCCTTAGTGCAGACCCATCTCCGACTAAAAAGTGTTCTTAGTCTTTTCCCACTATCCTTGACAATCTTGATTCTATTGTACATGTCCTTAATCACTCATAATATGTGTCATAGTTATAATTCTAGAATTCAAGCATCTCTATAAAACCTCCCTCAGAACTCTGTCTTATGCCTTTCTAAGTCGATGAACACCATATATAAGTCTATTTTTTTCTCTTTCTGCTGCTCGAACAATCTCCTTAAAAGGCAAATGGTATCGCCTCATCATGAATCAAATTGGTTCTAATAAAAAAACATATTTCTCCTAATCCTCATCTCAACCACTCGCTCCCAAACTTTCGTAGTGTGGCATCGTAGTTTGATACTCATACAATTGTTGCAATTTTGAATATCGTTCTTGCTCTTGTACGATTCACTATAGTTGTAGTAATTTTGAATATCGCCCAAACTTTCATAGTGTGGTTTAGTAATTTGATACCTCTATAGTTGTTGTAGTTTGAGTATCACCTTTGTTCTTGTACAATGGGATCACTATACTCCACTTTCATTCTTTGGGCATCTTAATCCAACAAATGACATTAAACAACAAAGGTAGTCACTCTAAACCCACTTTGCTTGCCCTTTTCCACAATGCCGCAAGAATATCATTTAGCCCAATCGGTTTTCCTCCTCTTATATCATGAATTGTGCTCTTAACCTTCTCAAATTTAATATACCTACAATACCCAAAATCTTGACTACTCTTGGTGTTCTCTAAATCACTCATTTAAAAGTTTATTGAAGTGCATATGTCATTTTATTTAATGAGGGCCTCTTCCACCAGTACATTGTCATACTTGTCTTTAATGCACCTAATTTGGTCAAGGTCGAGAGTCTTCATCTCTCTCGCCTCAGCGAGCCTATACAATTTCTTTACCCCACTTTTGTCCTCTGTTCTCCATACAAGTGTTTAATGTTGTTGTTTTAACCGTTGTAATCGCCATCCGCGCTTCCTTCTTCACAATCTTATTCTTCTCTTTGTTAGTCCTCTTTACATCTTCATTCTTGCTCTCCACCAACTTCATGTAAGCAACCTTATTGGCTTCCACTTTCCCCCTAGACCTCTCAATCCCACCACCAGACCACTTGGGTCCCCCAAAGTTACCCTTCGTGACTCCTAACTCCTCTCCAATTGCCTTTCTAATATAATTAGTTGTCCTAGTCCCAGTGTTATCAAAGCGAAAAATGCAAAAAATCTCTAAGGTCCATTGGGGGCTTTAAGCGCAAACAAAGCGAGGGCTTTAATGAAAAAAGGCGCAAAGGGAGAAAAAAAATACAAATATATATGTTTAGTCCAAGACTAATACTCCCTCTGTTTCAAAAGAATGACCGACTTTCCTTTTTAGTCTGTTTCAAAAAGAATGACCTCTTTCCTTTTTTGGTAAAATTTTAATTTCAGTTTTCCACGTGACATGTTTAAGGCCACAAGATTATAGGGCAATTTTATACATTTGACATAACTTTAATTTAGGACCACAAGATTCATTTAAACTCTGTGGCCACTTTTTTTAAAACGGAGGGAGTAATTATAAACATGAATGACACATGTATGACCAAAGAAATTGAAAAGAAAAATTATGATAAAGTGAAATATCAATTGTTTAGTGTCACTTCTTCATAAGAGGCTCATTTGCAAGGAAACGACACTGAAGCGCACATAAAGCGATGTGAAGCGCTCAACACGTTTTGAGCCACGCTTCAGGGCCTAAGAGCACTTAAAGCGCGCCTTTGATAACACTGCCTAGTCCACATATTATTTCCATCACACTACTCTCCTAGGCCTCCACAACCATTAACTTCTCCCCCACACTCCTTAATTCTTTCCTTAGTCAAGCCCCACTCCCCCACTTGATCCTTGGTTGGTCATACAAAGTTCTCTTTTTCCTCTTCCTTTTAATCTCCAGATCCATTAGCAAGAGTTTATGCTAAATTGTGAGGTTCTCACTCGAAATAACCTTATAATCCTTACATAAACTTCTATCACTCTTCCTAAGGAGTAGGTAATCGCTTTGAGTCTTTGCTACCATACTGAACCACCCTTATGCTACATGAAAAACAAATTATGTCTAATAATCTTGTAAAGCTTAGAGCTTTACCCTTTTCAAGTAACAAACTTCCCGAAAATATGGTGTACATACACAAGGCAAGAGTCAGGACCAATGTAAATCCAAGTTAAAACTAAACCATTTTGCCAACTAATATCACCTATATAGATCTTTTCTTTCATGGTGTCATATCTTTCATTAGGTTTGCATGGATTCCAATATATTGTAGGTCTTTCGACACGACTCTCTTCCATGTAATTTAAGGTCCAAAAGTCCTTTTTAACACCGCAGTTTCACACCCACAGATCGGTACTTCTAGAGGTCGACGTAGGAAAGCAACAAACCATCTCAAGTGATCTTCTCTGGTTTTATCCTCAATATGTGCTAGTTGCACATTCTATCCAACTTAGTATTGTCATCCATGCAAAACTTATCTTGTGGATATGGTGGACTTTAACGGTCCAGCATTCACTCACATGTAACATTATATTGAACTTACCTTTTCATTTGGTAGGTATCCTTCTATCACATAATACCTCACTAACAGTTCTCCATTTCAAGGTATAGCAAACACATTATTACCATTAGGTTGATTTCTTCTCATTAAAACTCCATAAACTATAGAGCTTCCTTCTCGTTAAAAGAAGATACTCCATAGTCCATCCTGGGCACAGAGCAATTTAAAGTTGGAAGAGTGGGAGGGAAAAAAGTCCGTACCTTGGATATGGGAACATATCAAGAACATAGAATTTGGGCTTGGAAGTATCAATCTCATCAGGGGTTCGAAATGTCTTATTCTCTTCCCAATAATGTTGCCATTTTGGTTCAATTTCGTGAAACGGATAAGCCCTTTTGACCTTCTCATGTTGCTCATTTGTCTTTTGAGCATCAATTGCATTTACTAGCACAGTCACGGTATTTTTGCTAGAACTTTTTGTACAATTGGAGACTCCGAAGCGTTCATGGTTACAAAATTGACGGCGGACTATAGAGCGGTGATAGGCAGGGAGTATAAGCCCAGGGCGGAGGAGAGGAGGCAAGTGGTGAAGGTGCGTAGAAGTATGGAGTTGGATGGGCATTGCTATGGGGGAGGAGGGGAGTGAAGGAGTTACAGTGTTTGACAAATTTTGAAGGTGGCAATTTGTTGAGAAGAAGAAGATTGGATAATGTAAGCATGGGTTTGGGCTTGGGCTTGGGCTGGGCTGGGCCGACTCTCTTAATAGAGATTGGACCATAGGAATGCCTTCATTTACACTACTGTCCCTGTTTCAGTGTTTTGTGTTTATTCTCAAGGTATTTATATTTTTAACATAATTATCTCATAGATAATAAATTACAATCAAACATATTTTAATTTTATAAATTACAAATAAAATGAAAATTATTTAAAATATATTATAAAACTTACCTGATATTGTCACCTTACTGTGGGAACTGTTTGTCCATGAAAATTTCCTATTTTTTAAAAAATTATTCAATCATTTTTATTTTTATAAAATTACCTTATTTAAATTGTATTTTATACTTTTGAAAAAATATATTCAAATTTTAAATATTTATTACAAAAAAGAACTTTAAAAATTCTAAATAAAGTAAAAATAAAACACTCCCTTTGTTTCTACTTACTTAACAAATATTTCCTAATTTGATTTTCCTTTTACTTGTCATTTTTGACATTCCAAAAAAGGATATTTTTTTATTATTATATTCTCAATATATTAAGTTAATGTATTTGAAAAATACAGTGAATAAATATATTTATGATTCTATAAAATCAGTAAACTCATTATATCAATAATTATTTTCTTAATAAGTATATCAAATCAAAATTTGACAAGTAAAAAGATATCAATAAAAAAAATATATTCCATGGCCAAATGTTCACCAAAATCTGCGCATTTATAGGTCCCAAAAAAAGACATGCTTCACAATCGTTTCTTGTTCCTCAAGAATAAGGGCAAACTAGTCATTTTACTATGTTATTCAAACCCTACTATTGCCCAACTTTTTCCATATATAGAGGGATCTCTTTACTAAGCCCTTGTGGTTTCCTCATTAGGGAGGAAAGAGTAAGGGGCTTAGAAGGAGGGTTTTGAAGCAACTTTTTCTTGGCAAAGAATACACCAGAGATGGATCTAGAATTTGAAGTCAATTTGTACTATTTTGTTGGATTGATGTGGATTGTTGGATCTATATCTTTGCATGAGAAGTGTTAATTGTGGGAGATTTGAATGAAGTTGAGAACAAAATGGATCAAAGGATCAATAAAACATAGGTTTGGAAGAATTGGAAGGGCTTATTCTTTCATGGTAAGTACTTTGTGTAAGTGTTATTTGGATATTTTTATATTTGACTTGCTCTTTGCAAGGTTTGCATTGTGTTTTGAAATTGTTTGTTAATTGGCTATATAACTTTGGTTCCCAAAAGACAATTATGTTATATGGGTCTAGTTCTCGTAGTAGTTGCATCTTTACTAATATCTTTGTTGTTTGGATTTGGATTAGTAACGTATTTAGATGCCTCCATATTGTTGGAAAGTTGTTCTCGTCGCTTTCCAACCACTTGCTTGGATGGTAGAGTTATGGGGAGATATTTCACAAATAGGATAGATGGTTAAATTGATAGACAAAGACTTGTTGTGGGGTGAGTGTTTGGACCGTTCGGATTGAATATGAAAATTTTGATTCACGTATCGAAGAAATTACATTCCAAATAAGATTTTAGTGGATTGAATTTTTAAAGTTCGATTTTGGATTGATCGATTTGGATGTTTTGAATTTGACTTTTGAGCCTTTAAGTTCGTTCGTAACAATCAACTATCCCAATTCACCTAATATTTTGCTTTTTAATTGTGATCACCCTATTGATCATGTCGTGTAATCAGAGAGGAAGTCAGGATTAGGAGTTTGAGGTTTTAAATTTTAGTATAAAAGAGAGGAGTTTGGGGATCTAAATCTTAGGATAGAAGAAAGGAGTTTGGGGAATCTAAATTATTGGACAAAAGAAATGATGCTTCATTTTTAAAAAAAGAGAAACTTTTGTTGATAGTGTTGTTAGAATCCACAACATTAGTGTTTCCATGACCCCTTCCTTACCACTGAGTCATCAAACAATTTTATATGGGATTTACAAGTGATATATAATTTTCTAATACAAATACAGAGTCTACGAAAAAGTTATTGAATTTGTTTGAACCCATGAACCCCCACTTAGCTTACCATTTAGTCATCAATCAATTTTATGAGGGATTACAAGTTATACATAATTTTCTGATGCCAATATAGAGTCCACGATAAAGTTATTGAATTCGTATGAACCCACGAACCCCCACTTAGCTCTGCCCTTGAGTGTAATTTCATATTAAACCTAATAATATAATGAGTAGGTCATAAGGTACTAATTTTATTGGACCTCGGAAGAGTTGGACTTGTTAATATTGCACATATGGCATCGATAGGGTTGAATATAAGGTGCATCCAATGATTTGGCCTAGTGGTCAATGAAGTGGGTTGAAAATCATGAGATTTCAAGTTCAAATTCTAGCGGAGAGAAAATTAGTAGGTGATTTCTTCTCATATGCCTATTTGTGTTTGGATGTCTATTCGTGTTTGGACAAATATCATTGATATATATTGTGAGAGTGTTGTTCGCAATCAAGAATCGACTCATCTAAAAATGAGTAGTAGAAATGAGGATGTTTAAATAAATATATGTGCATAATAAGGAAAGATAGGATTAAAAAAAAAACTATTCGAGTCAAGGTGTATCTGCAATAGACAAGATGAGTGATGTGACACTAAGATGGTTTGGACATACGAGGAACTGACACTTCTAAAAGTCAGTTGTGAACATTAGTATGCTTAAATGAATATATGTGCATATTAGGAGAGATAGGATCAGAAAAGAAACTATTCGGGACAAAGTAGAGAGAGTGGCCTTGCAATGGACAAAATGAGTGAAACGACACTAAGATGATTTGGACATGTGAGGAATAAATGCTCCAATCAAAAGGTGTGGTAGACAAAAAAAAGTCTTGGATTGAGGTTATTAGACATGATATGACACACATGTGGCTTATCAAATAGATGGTCCTAGATATGAAGATATAGTGGTTGATGATTAAGATTGAAGATTGAAGATTAGTATGTAGTTGAGGTTTGTTTGGTTCCCCGATCGTTATTATTATTGTTACTCTCCTCCTGGTTTTATTCTTTGATTTTTATGTTACCCGTTGTTTATTATGCTTCAATTATCGTACATTTTGTTATTGTTGCTTACTTTTTTCTTAATTGTTTTCAACACATCTTTGTTATTATATTTGCTTTACTTTTTTTTTGATATATTTAACTTGAGTCGGGGATCTATTGAATCAACATATTTATCAAGATAGAGGCAAAGATTCATACACGCCGTCTTTTCAAAACCTCATTATGGAATAACTAAAGGGGTCGTTTGATAGGGTGTATAAGAATAATGTTAAATAGAATGTAGTAGTGATGTTTGCATTAGTTATGTCGAGATTATTTTTTATGCTTTTTGTTTGGTTTTGGTGTATTAAAAAATAACATGCATTCCATAATTTTAAAAAAAAAAATATTTACAAAGATACCCTCCACTTAAAAAATGTAAAAGAAAGTTTTGAGAGGAAATTTGGTCTCTAACTATGTTAAGGCATGCATTAAATTTCTTTGCATTACTAATACTATGAATTTTCATGTATTAGCAATACGCACTTAGGGGTCGTTTGGTAGAGTGTATTAAAAAAAATAATGCATGTATTAGCCTTGTGTAGTACTAGTACATTGTTTGGTACTCTTTTCCAACCTCTGTATAACTAATGCTTGCATTAGTTATATACTCTATTATGTATTAAGTGCTCGTTTGGTTTGAATTCAAGTTATGATGGGATTAGTTATGATGGGATAAGTTATGATGGGATTATTTTTTATTGAGTGTTTGGTTTGTTGTATTCAAAATAATAAATCTTAAGAACAATATATAAATTTACAAAAATACCCTTTATGGATGTGAAAATTAATGTCTAAAAAGTGTTTAAATGGACATTTTTGTCATTTAGTCATTTTATCCCGGGATAAGTTATCCCGGGATTACTATACCACTTATAGGAAGGGATAACTTATCCGGGTACTAATTATTGTTATCCAACAAATTAAGTATAATTTAATCTCGGGATTATTTTACCCTATCCTTCACACCAAACGACCCCTAAGGTGTGTATTGCTAATACCATGGATTTTTAGGTATTAGCAATATAATGGTTTTAACGCATGCATTAACTTAATTAGTGACCCAATTAATCCTCAATACCTTTTTTTTTTTTATATCTTTCCTACCATAATAGTGAAGGGTATCTTTGTAAATAATTTTTTTAATGCAATGCATTCTATTTTTAATGCATCAAACCAAACAATGCATAAAAATAATATATGTATTATTAATGCAAGCATTACTAATACATGCATTGCTAATGCAAGCATTATTAATATTCTATTTAGCATTATTTTTATACACTCTCCCAAACGACTCTTTAATACATTAGAGTGTTTAACTAATGCAGACAATAACTGTACATAGCATGAAAAAGTGTATCAAACAAATATTACTAATAGATAAAGCTAATGCATGTAGAAGTGTATCAAATAAGATATATTACTAATATACAAAACTAATGTATGCATTATTTTTGCGAATGCACTACCAAATGACCCTCAACCCGATGCAATTGAATTCTCCATGAAGATGCGGAGTACCAACGGCAAGACGGTTAGACCCTGTGCACCTTAATTATAGCTTCGCAGTGACAACCTTAATCGAATATGTAGGATAGGTGGGGAGGTGGTGACACACAACGACCAATCCTAAAAGACCATTCTTTCGTCTAAGGATGCCTAATCATCACACCGATCATTTGAGGGGAGGCGGGACACTGCGAGGTGGGTAGTTTATCTGGGGCAGATGCCTCCTAAAGAGTAACGGAGGTGTGCGAAGGTAGGCTCAAGCTAAGATTCTGCTCATGAGCTTAATGGTACAAGTCTGACTGTGAGACTGGTCGAACAGTCGGCCATAGTGAAAGTATATTGTCGTTGTTGCTGCGTGTACGTCTTAGTTTTAGTGCACTATATTGATTTTCAAGAATGACCAATTTTAGAGCAATAATTCAATTGATGCTTCAAACTTTGTAGACACGCAGGGTCGTTTAGTTTGAAGACATCTTAGGATAAGATTAGTTATGTTAGAATTAATTATCTTAGAATTTTTAGTAAATGTTTGGTTTGTTATATTAAAAATAATATGGATTGCGTAATTTTTAAAAATAAGTTTGCTTAAAAAATATCTTCCGTAAGAGTAAAATGTGTAAAAATGATATATAAAAAGGGTTTAAAGGGATATTATGTCATTTTAACTTATTTTATCCTAAGATAAGTTAATTTAGGACTATTATTCCATCTGAAAACAGAAATAACTTATTTCAATACTAATTATTAATCCTAAAATAAGATATCACAAACTTTGTAACCAAACAAGAGATTAATGGATACTAAAAATTTATCTCAAAAATTATCTCATTTTATCTCACCAAACGTCTCCACACTATTTTACGACAAAATAACTACTCTATAATTTAGTTTATGTCAAAACCTTGAATAAATGTGATCTAATAGTTGTCGAATTCATAATGTTAATCTAAAACATGGCGCATTTATTGTTGTTTCTTTAATAAAAAATGATGATATAGTTACGAGTAGTATAATATGTGACTCAATAAAGCCACTATACAACTAGACTATTTTTGCCTAATCTTAAGTGTCTATAAGCAACGGTAATATGCAGATAAAAATTTACTCATATTCGGTATTGACCCTTGGTTAATAAATTCATACACGTTTGTACATAATCTTTTAGTGCCTCATCAAATCACTTAATTATAATAAAATACATTTGATTTGGTATAAACACTCTTTGCTTTAGTTTCACATTTTTCTATCTAGAAATTATTTACTACCAATCAAATTCTAAATCCCTGTTAGGAAACCTATTGCTGCTACCTTGCTTGGTTCCACACCCCATTGTTTTATTTACTTAAAGTCTAACATGTACTAGTGGTTCATAATTCCTTAAAGAGTACTATAGAAAGTTTTTGCATGAAATTTCACATTATATTCCATTATGTAATCAAATGCGAAGGTTACGAGTCTTTGTATAGGAGAAGCTGCCTTTATTGCAGGAAAAGTATGATATAAAAAAGAATGTTCCGTTTAACATTTACTTTTCTACAGGCAACAATGGTGAAGAGGGCCTAAGCTGCAAGAAATATGTATCAAAATTGTCCTTGGCCTAACACCTATACTAACTGCTACTGCTGCTAAAGAAAGTACTGCTATTTCTCTAGACTATGTATGTGAGCTGCTCCAAATCTGTGACAACTTGGTTGATTGCATGAATGACCATCTTCTTTATCTGTTACACCAGAGGACGAAACAAGTCAGTAAGAAATGGAAGCTAGGCTTAACGTAGCCAGATTAAAATAAAGCATTTTTGATATGGCACCTCCAGTTTGTCTTCTCTGGCCTTGTGGCCTTTCGGCAATGTCCTGAACTCAGCTGTGAGGCGGAAACATTCTCGAATGTTTTCAGGAGAAACAAAATCAGCAGCAACTTTGGTACACGACTGGAAAGTTGAAAACAGTTGGTTGGTTACTTGATGAACTTGATCATCTGGATTTTCATGGATTATATAAGTATGATTCTTACCTTGAGATTACGCACTTGGTGAGGGCATCCTGCAGGAATGAAAACTGCCTCTCCAAGTCTTTGCTCGAATGTCCAAGGTTCAATCCCTAAAATGGTAAGCATCCACATTTTGAGTTTATTAAATAAAATGTGATCCTTGTTCTTAAGGAAAGATAACGAACAACGTAAATTACTAACCGAATTCTTCCTTCAGTTTTCTCTTGTGCTCCAAAGTTAAGTAGAAGCTCTGGTCATGGATTGGATGAAAAACCTGATCAACCGGACAACAGAAAGTGTGCCTAAATTCCTTTGCATGCTTTAAAAGATACTCATTCAACTTGGGTACGTCTTCCCTTCTGAAAATGTCCCACAAGGCACCTCCAGTTTTCTCTGAATCATCAGAGGTTTTCTCCTCCCTTCTAATATCACTAGACATCTTCATAGGATATTCATCAGCCTCACATTTGAGGCGCTCTCTTTCATCTTGAGCTCTATGCCTCTGTTTCACTATTTCAATTGCAGACTGCTGCTCATCAGTTATAGCCATATCTGCTGTGTGTGTCAAAATATTTATCTGACCAATTCAAAATTTTAAAATATTAGCTTGTCATGAAATAAGCCTGAAAAAGTAATGGTTGCAATCTTAGCAGATAATGCATCATGGACAGAATACAGAACTGGGAAAAGCAATAAACTGCTATCAAGGTGAGAATAAACATAAAACTAGATTGTGGCATGTGGATTAATTTACCCGGAATGTGACAATTGTCAAACATATTGTATAGGACCGGCCATGAGGTTTATGAGTCTCACTAGACAACACAAGGCAGAAGAGATTGGATGAATGTGGTTCTTTATATTTGGAATAAAATGTTAGTTTTTTGCCCATTTTGGAATTTTTCATACAATTGAGATACCTTCTTACCAAGGTCCTTGTCGATTTGGTTATAGTTTTTGGATGTGAGCTAAGGTAATATCCTCCAAATTGTGATTTCAAGTATTAACCAAGGCTATTCACAAGTCAACACATATATTAAGGAGGCGGCATTGACATGAGAATAAAGTGAAGAAATCAAATAAATGAACTACAATAGTCCCGTCAAAATCATACCGCATCTGACATATCACAGTGAAGCTTTGTCACTGAATCCCCTCTCCCAAGTTCCTTGGTGACACCATACGCGATGTATGTCTTTGGACCCAAATCTGGTTTTATGACTCCAGCCGGTAATTTAACAGCAAGATTCAGAATCCCTATCCTTGGATCTGTGTACTCTTGGAATGGTAATGCACTGATGAATTCATCGCAGTGCCGAGGCAAGAGATTCTCAAACTTGTCAGATGGTGGCCAATCCTTAAGTTTGAGCATTTCAGGCCAAAGATTTTCATACCTTCTGCCTTCTGTATAACCTTTAAAAAACTTTCGAGTATTGATTGGAACCTGCAAAAGTTTTATGTAATTTGATGCTTAGCACAATGGCAGATGGTCATATTTTAATAACACCATGAAGCAATTCAAGAAGCAACTGCTATAAAACGAGAAAAAAGTTATCTTTAACAAAAGGATACTAGAAGCAAAAAAATCCATTAGGAAACATGCTAACTACCAAGTGAATGGGGAGAGGGATGATGAATAAGTGGAATGTGATCGGTACTAAGCTTGTGGACAAGGTAGAAAATGCAGATGAATGAGAAAAAACCTGACAATCAGCCAGACAGTCGATAGCTTTCACTTCTGACATACTTGTAAGGATCTTTGAATCAGTGCCCTCGCATAATGCACGCCACATAACCATTGGTTCCCAGCTTAAACCACTTGTATGTGCAAGAACATTTTGTACAATCACTGGTTCACCCTTGGCCCAGTGCCTACGAAAGTGTAAAAGTGCATCATCCTCCATTGCGTCCTTTGCAGTAGGGAAATACAAGTAGTTATCATCAGAACCAACTCTTGAAGCCGCTCTGTGTAACAGTTCAGGGTCATCCATTCTACAAATCGGCTGGGAAATCATCTCGGAAAAATTGCACTGAATCAGAATCCTTTCTGCTTTTGCCTCCAAGGTTGATATCCAGTTTTTCGGTAGCAGATGCTTGAGCTCTAATACAAAATTTCCACATCCACCAATTGCTACAGGAGCACACATGATATTACCATCATAATTAGCAACCCAAGTAATTGGTTTGTTCTGGTCCTGTGGAATTTCCTTATCATCAGAACTTTCAGGCTCTGCATCTCCACCGTGCATGTAATCATAACCTATATTTGGATATTGGACGACTGCTTTTTTACTATTTCCTGGAAACTTTCCTTCCCGAAGCTCTTGGCAGCAACTTATACATAGCTCAAATGAGCAATCTGGGCAGCTTCGATGAAGATCAACTATTGAAGTTGAACAGTTGTTGCTGCGCCAAGGCCAGGGAATCAATAAGAATACCCACTAAAAATAATGTATAGTTGAAAGAAGAAAAAAAAAAGAGAAACAAGAGAGGATATATTACCAGTAAACTCGCTCCTCATTGTGACAAAGTGATTGTTTAATATCAATTGAAGATGAAGATACCCCTGTAATAAAAACAGTGAACAATGTAAAAAAAGTTTTATCGGAGTCAATTTCTTGTTTTTAAAACTTAGATGCATACCTCGAATAGAAGACTCTGTTTCCATCTCCTGAATTTGTTCCTGATGAATTTCTTTCAGAAAGGGAAGGAGCTTGATAATCAAATACTGCAAATGCTTGATCTTTTCACGATCAGTGAGATCCCTTCTTGATGTCTTCAAGGAAAGATATATTTAACAGTAATTAGGAAACAAAAGCTACAAGCTCATTTTGTTTGATTAAAAGGAAAGAAAAGGCAAACCTTAAGCATGCCACTTGAGTGTAAGCACCAGTTGCAGTTACATTTTCCACGACAATATGGGCAAGCCTCTGAGACTTCCTCTTCTTCCAATTCAGGATACCTGCTCGCCAAAAATAAATAGCAGGAAGCTTAAAATGAGGTTAAAACTCCATTCGACACTAAAAGAGAATCACTAAGCATTTGGACAGCAAGATAAGAGATACACATTAGAGGTTTACCATTCCCTGATGCACTTGATACAGTAAAATTTCTCTTTACACTTAGTGCAAGGAACAACAGTTCTTCTATCACTTCTTCTACATTGATGACAATTTACCTGCATAGGATAAAATAAATAAGTCATCGTCTGAAAGAAATAAGTAAAACAGAGTAGAAATGCCATTTAAAGTGAAAGATGAATAAAAAGAGCTTGACCTTCACGTTTTTAGATCTATCTATTCCATTTCTCGAAATTGTCGAACCAGAAGACGATGAGGAGGAAGGCAATGAACTACAAGCAGATAACTTCACTGAATTATTCATTATATCTCTCAGACTATCTTTAGGTTCTGATTCATGTGAAACTTCACTTCTCTGACTTCTTGTGTTACTTGGTGTATGATGCCAAACCTCATACTCCTCAGTATCATCTTCCCACTCATCAACATGGTAATCATGATCATATCTCTTGACTGATGCAGCAGCACGCCTTACTGATGTCCTTTTATTCTCTGCATCTTTCTCATAAATTCTCTGCTTCTTTTTTCCATCCTTGGACAAATTTGACTTTTCCTTGCACATATTCCAGTCATCATCATTTTCATCCATTTTATCCATTGTACCATCTTCTTGAGGACTCTTCTTCTTGCTTGACGTTCCTAGACATTGTTCTCCATTTAATTTAGCAGGTGCCCAGGAAGGAAATGAACTACAAACAGGTAACTTCCCTGAATTTTTTATTATATTTTTCAGACTATTTTTTGGTTTCGACTCAGGTGAAACATCACTTCCCTGGTTTCTTGCGTTACTTGGTATATGATGTCCATCACTTAGAGGGAAAACCTCATACTCATCAGTATCATCTTCCCACTCACCAATATAGTAATCATTACCGTATCTCTTGAATGATGCAGTAGCACGTCGTACAGATATCCTTTTATTCTCGGCATCTTTTTCATGAATTCCCTGCTTCTTTTTTCCATCCTTGGACAAACTTGGCTTTTCCTTCCACTCATCTTCACTTTCATCCACCTTCTCCATTGTACTCTCTCCTCGAGGAATCTTCTTCTTGTTTGACGTTCCTAGACATTGTTCTCCATTTAATATAGCAGGCACCCGCCTTTTATTCTCTGAGCCTTGAATTTCACGAGTCCCTGGCATTTTCTTTCCAACCTTGGGTAAAGTTGGTTTTTTCTTGCACACGCCCTGCTTTTCTTCACTTCCAAATTCCACCATGTTCATTGTATTATCTCCTTTATGAGTCATCTTCTTTCTTGAAGTTCCTGGAGGTTGTTCTAGATTTACTTTATCAGGCATCCTTTTTGTCTGTGAATTTCCTCTCAGAAGAACGATTTTTGTGGCAGTAGATAGTTTGAGCCTGTCCTTGCACTGGGAAGGCTCGTATTTCTCTTCATCATTCCCTTTATTTCTCATAGGTCCACTTCTAAGAATTTTTCCCTTGGTGCAAGTTCTCAAAAGCTTCTCTGAATTTCTTAAATTATTCAATGCTTCCTTAAGTGGCATCTGAAAGTTTGTTAAGGATCCTGGAAAATACTCTTCATCCTCTTCCTGTTCCTCTTCCTCTTCACTCTCCTCTTCTTCATCATCACCCACCAATTCATCCCAAATTTTCGAACTTAATGTCTTCTCTGCTGAACGATGATACCCCTTGGATGTGATTCTGCTATGTGAACCTTCAGATTCCTTTACAGTCATTTTTTCCTTAGCTACCGTCTTGGTTCTCAGATGTGATTTAACCATGTTCCTCTTAGGCTTTTCCGCTGTTTTTACTTTCTCTGCCGATCCACCCGATAAAAGTGCATCCTCCTTCCTAATTGCAACATTCGTGTGCTCTGACACAGTTCTTTTGCCATGGGAGGCGCCAGGCTCAGAACAAAGCTTTGGTTTCTTATTAGGTAACTCTGTAACATTGAGCACCGATGCTGCTGCATTGTCCTTTTCAAGCTCTTCTTCATCACGGTTTAGGATAAACTTTCTCTTCCTAAACACCCTAGACTGATTTCTCATTCCCGGTGTGTCTTGATTTCTCATTCCCGGTGTGTCTTGATTCTGACTGCTCAATGGCCCTTGTTTCACAACTAATGTTGCCATCTTCTACTCCCAACACAACTGAAAAAGGGAACTTAATAAGCAAAAGTACATATATTTCATAATTATACCAACATTAAAATCCTAATCTTCAGGATAAATGACAGTGCAACAATGTTATAAACAAATAATGAATCTTAAATGCAAAAACCTATCAATCAAACATCAGCAAGCAGATTAAAGTCCTAATGCAAAAACATAGACACTAAATGTAATCATATCAAACTAAAATCAACTAATCTACTGTTTATACTCATTTAAACGCTACAGGGGAAAAAAAACAGATTAATGAATAAAATTTCCAGCATAAACCGGGGTGAAACAAAGTCAACATAACCGGGTCAACAGTCATCCCCTCAAACCTATTCACCATAAATAATTATTTTTACAAAAAATGAAATTCTGAATCAACCCAATCCCTAATTCTTACATCAATTTATCGGCATTTCAATCTAAAACGAACAATCATTTAATCCTTAGAATCTATATCCCAAATTCATTCAAATTCCCAATACTCATACGAAAATTCACAAGAAAACATAAAAAAATTAAAAAATAAACAGAAATTGACTGAAACCCAAGATCAGATATATATAAAAAGTAATGGAAAATTCCAATTGAACTCACCTGATCAATGGATCAGTTGAAACAGCTCCGATTGAATTCCCATAATTCTAATTCATCATGCAGTGAATTTCAAGAATTGAAATTAAAAAAAAATGAATGGAGTGAAGAAAAGGAAAGACAATCGATCTTTTGATTTAAGGGAAAACGGAGAAATTGAGAAAAGGAAGAAGGCGCAACAAAACCATGTAGAGGGAAACAAAACAGTGGGTGATACTGTCTCTACCTTTTTTTTTTTTTTTTCTTATTAGGACTTGGATTTTGTAGCAGTAAATCTTTGGGTCTTTTTGGGAAATTGTGAATTTTTAAGAATTATCCTAATTTGTATATACCACTTTTTAAAAAATAATACTACTACTGTTAGCAGTTTATAGGTAGCTTTTCAGCTGTAGTTATTCCGTCCACATTTATTTGTTCACTTAACATATTTAGAGATAAATAAAATATTATTTTTAAATTTATTAATATTATATATCAATTAATATGAATATTATAATAAAATATATAATTTATTAATTTTTTGAGGAGACCTGTAACGTTTATTATAGGTGAGTCAAAATAAACCGAGTGAGTACATAAACTCAAAAAAGGTAAATTATGCTAACGTCTATGACCTAAATATTATTCATAGTCCATTCGACATAAAAGTTGTTTGAATTTTTACAAAGAAAAAAGAAAAATTTTAATATTGACGATGCTTAATATTGCCCTTAATTAGTCCTTTAGACATAAAGGACGTTGTTAAGGCTTTTAAGAAAGAAAAAAAAATTATGTACAATGATGCTTTAGTATTGTAGTAGGTGTATTAAAATTATTACATGTACATTTTTACTTTTTTTATGGATGAAATTTATACACAAATTTTCTTAAAAAATATTAGATCAAGAATCTATTAATATATTTATAACACCTAACTTTACTTGATTAACGAAGACTAGCCCACAGCTGTGCCAAATTTTGCAGAATAACAGCACTTATGAGATCTGTCCATTTTGTATTTACCAAATTTTAGCACAATGCAGTTAATATTAAAAATAAAAAAAAATAAAAAATATTCAAGTTTATCTAGTATGAAATGGAACACATATTTTATATTATATTTTAAATTCAATGAACATTTATCAAGAAGATATACGCATATTAATGAATTAGATTTTGGATTTTAAAAACTAGAGCAGAAATTCATCTGTATTTTCTGTAAAATAAAACAAAGAAGGGTATTATATCTGAAAAGGAAAAATAATAACGAAACCTCATAAACTACTTTAACACATTTTAGTATGAATACCATCAATATATATTAATTAATTAATGGATTATATTTTTGACCAATTAATGCGACATCGTTTGTGATTGCTTGAAACTTAATATGTCAATTTAATATCTTAATCTGTAGTTTAATTAAAAGATTAATAGAGCAATCATTAAGTCAAAGTGTATAGTTGAATGAATTGATTTTTTTTATATATATAAAAAATAAGAAAATTCTATTAAGAAAAAATGGGATGTCATGTAAAATCCTGGTCAGAAGAAAACAAGTCATTATCTATCCATACATATCTATCTATACTATACATAACAATTCCTAAACTTTAATACTGAATTACTATAATACCCAACTAAAAACACTCAATTTAATTATTTTATTTATTTAATAAATTATATTATGTTAAAAATAGTCACTTTTTCACATTAACGGTTGTGATCTTTCGATGGGTCGTGACTTTTCCGAAGGGTTGTGACCTCTCGGATGAGTTGTGACTTTTTTGAAGAGTTGTGACTTTTCCAAAGGGTTGTGACTTTTGTGATTTTTCGATGAGTCGTGACTTTTCCGAAGGGTTGTGACTTCTCCAATGAGTTGTGACTTTTTCGAAGAGTTGTGACTTTTCGAAAGGGTTGTGACTTTTCCAATGAGTTGCGACTTTTTTGAAGGGATGTGACTTTTTCAAAGAGTTGTACCATTTTCGAATGGTTGTGACTTTTCTTATAAGGCACAATCAACACATGTACATACTACCATTTGTTAGCTATAAATAGAAGGTTTCCTCTTATTTTTAAACTAAGAATGTTATAAGTTTACTATTTCTCTTCGTAAAAAATCTCAAGTGTGATTTGCAACAATTGAATAAGTTTGAAGTTCAACGAAATTTGAGGTACCATACAAGGAAGAGTTGGTGAACAAACTATAGAAATCATTTATCAATTTGCACTCGTATTTTCCTCCTACGATTTTTTCCACATACATACTTCAATATATAGTTAGATTAAAAAGATACAGTTTGCATAATTTATTTACGGAAATATCTAATGATTCTTTTTGTTTTAGTAGACCTGTTTTATAGAGATTTCTTTTTATATAAATATTAAATATAATAGATTTTTCTGTTAGTGATCTCAAATCACGAGGAACGGGTTTGTCTAGGTCTCTAAACATAAGGTTTACTAATTAAGCAGAGAAAATAATATTAATATTTAGCAGGATATATTAGTATATTATTATAGGAAGTACAATGATATTGTTATTAGAGTTCGTTTTTTTTTAGGAAAAAAAGTTATTTATGTTAATGTGCTTGGTATTCAATTAATTGATATACTCGACGCAAGAATATTTAAAACTATGAAAATAAATTAAAATTATTTTTAAATTTTTATAAATACTTTTGAAGAGAGTTATAAAATATATACATTATATGTTGAAGCAAGATGTTCTTATATGGAGTTTCGGACTCTTCAACTAATTCGGAGTTGCTTGAGTTACATACGGCTGGCTCAGTGTAAATTATGTCGTAGTGAGGTTAAAATCTTTTTAGAGAGTGAGATATTCGCGCCTCAACCAATTTGTTTGTTCATTTTTGTCATTTTATTTTGCAATTGTAATTTATTGTATTTTTGATATATTACACCAACAATTTGAAATGAAGTTAAATTTTAAAATTTTATAAAATATTATAACTAAACATGATTTCTGGAATTCAATGGTCAAACGACCACTAACTTTTCGTTATTGTTTTACCTATTCAATATTCAAAGTTATTTATCCTAACTAAAATAACTAACTTTATTTTTGGGAAAAAGATTACTGTAATAAGATAAAATGTTTCTTCTTGAAAATAACTCAACAAATTTTAAACCTTGGTCATTTAATTTTATAATGTATCAATAACAACAATGGTAATAATAATATATTTAGTCTAGTTTTGTTGGTTATCATGAGCAAGTAAAATATGCAGATTTTGTGGGAAATATTTTGATATATTTTTGGTTCCAGAAAAGTAAAAGTACAATAGTTATGAAGACAAAAACAGTAGAATTAGGGTTGCTTATGGGACAGATAATTCCGGTTTACCGTTTGACCTATTTAAATGTATTAATATGTTAGTCAATTAATAAGATATTGATTGGTTTAATAACGAATCAACAATTATCGGACATTACTAACGAACCTCTATAGTACCTTCACTCTTTTTTTATGAACACACCTTACAATATACCATGGTTATACTATACAATCTGCATGAACGTAGGTAATTTGAAATCTGAAATTCTGAGACTCGTATCATCATTCAAGAGAATATTGCTTTCCTTTAGATCTTGATAAATTAGCTTTAATTTAAACAAGAATGACAATGGAGGTAATAAAAAAACTCAAGCAATGCCTGGGATCATCTAGAAACATTTATGGCAAGATTTTAAATGGGGCTTTATTTTTTAGGGTTAATAATAATAAAATGTGTACTTTTATATATTTGTATATACCTACGGTAAAAGTATAAGTATGATAACTTCTAATAGGATAAATGATTTATCGAATAAAGAAATTGAGTAATTAACAAATCATTTCTTATAAAATTTTAATTCATTTTCTAATCCCGCTTATTACGATAACCTAATAGAATAAGCCAATAAATCAATCTTGCGGTCGGCTTATCAGCTACGGTTCAATTTTGAACAGTCCTAAGTACAATAGTTAAGAAAATAAAGGCATAAAGATATGAAACACCACGTAGTAATAAAAAAAATATATGAATAAGAAATTCAAAGACATTAAAATAATTAAAATATCAAAAATAATACTAATGCTACTAATAGGAAAAAAAAAAAATATTCTTAACCTCTCAACCTCAAATCAATTTTTTTTTTACATATCATCATATCATGTCATGTCAAGATTGATGGACACATCTCCTTCACTACGTCTTTGATCTACCTCTACCTCTCCTTAAGCCCTCCAACATTAACCTTTCACACTTCCTCACAAAAAATGTTTATAAATATATTTTTAACATGCTTGAATCATTTCAAATCTCGTCTCTCACTTGTTTATCTACCACAAAAATCACTTCCACCTAATCCAAATATTTTATTTGTAATAGTATCTTCTCCTAGTTAACACACAACTATTTCAACACCCTCAATATTTCTACTTATACTAAAATGTTATAGAAAAAAGTTAGGAGTAATTGAAGGTCAAAATTGGAATTTAACCTCTAAATTCTCAAGGCCAAAAAAGGGAATACTGCCAAAACTAGGTTTCCGGATCACGTAACTACGTAGGCCGTTGTTCACGTGTAGTGTACTCGTCACGTAATCTTCTTTTTAAAGAAATACTTATATTTTTATCTGTTTTTATTATAGTACAATTTTTCTGTTTTATTTTATTTATCCTACTAAAAAAAGATATTTCATTTTAATAGATTAAAAGAATTTTATTATTTTTAATATTAAATAATTATATAAAATAATAAAAATTAAATTTAAAGTAGTTTTTAAGTCAAAAATAAAAAGTCAAATATAAATGAATTTTAAGTCAAAAAAAAAGTAGGGAGAGACCTACTTTTGATTTTTGACTTATTTTAAGTCATTTTTTATTTTGTCAAACACTTCTTAACTTATTAAGTCATTTTTGACTTATTTTAAGTTATTTTTTATATTTGTCAAACACTTTCAGAAGTGTAAAACTAACTTAAAAGTAGATTTGATCAAATTTTAAGCCAATTTAAACACCTCTTAGTATATTTTATCATTATTCAATGGTTGATAGTGTCTTGAGCTCTTGAATTTTCGAACAATATTTTACCTGCTCTGATACCATAAACTAATATTGGTTCATATTCTTATGAACCCTAACCTAAGAGATGAAGTTGTTGAAAAAGAAAAATAAAAAAGAACTCTTTGCGGAATGAAATTTCTACCTGCTCTGATATCATAAACTAATATTGGTTCATGTTCTCATAAACTTATTGTTGTTCTATGACCTAAATCTTTACTTTACTCTAATTGAACCACCGCCGGTTATAATAATTTCACATAAACTTCTAAAAGAGACCTAACAAGAAATCCAGCTTTCTTCTTAAACTGAGATCGATAAAAATAAATACATTCCCTTACAAAGCTTGTGTACAAGATTATATCCTCAGTACTGTCACAACCAGCAAATGCTAAAAATATGAACATCCTTATGTGTACAAAACTTCTAATGCTACACCTATAGAAACCACCGGAGTTCTTTACAATTTTTTGTACTTTCAATGCCAACTGTCCCAATGTAAACTGGTCCACTTAGCTAAGGTTGAAGTGCTCTCTGTACCACTTAGCTAAGGTTGAAGCTCCGCGATCTAACTCTCATGCACAAAAGGAGGTGAAATATTCCATTAATGTTCATGAATGACTGCATCAGGAAGTGATGGAGATGAGCCAGCGCTGACTTTGCTGGGAACTGGTGTATTCATTCTTGACTGGCGTTTTGTGGGGACAAGAACGCTATCAGTCTCCAGTTTCATCATGAAGTCTTCATCTTCATCCTCATCATCGTCTTTGAAAACAGGATGCACATAAGCATTTTGAAGGTAGCCCTTCAAATTAAGATTCGGTTCCCTTGCTTGTTCCAGAGTATCTCTCATCCTTGCTTCCTAAAATTGAAGAAGATAACCTTAGTCGTAGACATTTAAAGAAAAACAAAATGGAAACACTGCCAAAGTTTACAAAAAAGAATGAGCTAAACTATTGTAACAGTGAAAGTTCTTATTTGCAAGATGTGCTTCCACACACACCTGTATCGGATATTTGGTGAAAGCTGGCTCATAACGACCTTTGCAGTACAAGTGAAATGAGATGGTCAGCACTGGAAGGGCAATCAGGAAAGGCGCTGACTGAGTAGCATGTTTTGTACCTAGCAGGCCCAGTAGAGATAACTGAGAAAAGCACAGTGCGAAAATTATACGTCCATGAACATCTGGCCAGAATGCTGCTGCACTTTCGTACTCCTGATTGTATACATTTATAATCTGCAAGGTCTCAGGAAAAGAATCCATCAGGAAAAGCTAATTGTAACATGCAACCATGTCTACATCAACAATTTCATATCAGTAGCATAGCATATGCAAATAGGTGACTAAAATAAATTTTACTAGGAGATAGTGAAATTGGTCATGAAAACTTATATCTAGAATCAGCAATTTCACCACGAATTAAGTATATTAATTCTCCTCATCTTCACGAGGAACAATGATCACACATATAAATTAAGTACACAAACATACCATAGAGAAGTAGTAAATGAATAGAACACACTACCATGATAAATTAATAATAGACCTAATGTGGAGACTTGTTAATTACATATTGGCATGGAACAGCTAAAGGTATGTTATATCAAGGATAGTTGTACAGCTCCCTCAACATGCATTTCCATCAGTACAAGTACTCTATATTCCCTTTGTCTGGATTAAATGTGGGAAGAATTAATACTACCAGTTAACAAATACCCCAGTTAATGTAGTGTTGCATGTGGCCTAGGAAACAACATTAAAACGGCATTCATATGAACACAACATATCCTTGAACCCATGGGATTCCATGTCTGATCCCAATATCAAAGCTGATGTAATCCCTAGCATGTCATCTAAGTAGAAGTAGGGCATACATAACTACTTCAAAGGATATCAACTTTGTCTTGACACCATAAGCGTTACAAGTACAATGAAGTGCCTTATGAGATAATCCATCCGTTTCAATTTATTTGTCTTAGTTTGACTTGTCACGGAGTTTAAGAAAATAAATAAGATATTTGAATCTTTATGACCCTTTAATCTTCCATGTGGGATATTGAAATTAAAGAGTTGTCAAACTAGAGACATGTGGGATATTGAAATTAAAGAGTTGTCAAACTAGAGAAGATGCCTTCTTTTTAAAACAAACTAAAAGGAAAGTAAGACAAACAAATTGACACATAGGAAGTAAACAAAGGTTTGCTTATTTTATCACATAGATATTTTATTAAATAAGTATGCTGTTTTATTATCCTTTCATTCCAACTGGTGTAATTAATTAAGAATCTATTTTGTTTTCTTAGCTTAAGTAAATCTTCTATATATCTTTTATCACAATTTTCCAAATAATTAATGACTTTGTTTTGCCACATTCAATTCCCCCCACATAATTTGCAAAATCTGGATGGGAACCACATTTGTGGACCTCAAAAGATGCTTAACACTTTTCTTCGAACCCTTGCCCGATCTATGGTTTCACAGACCCTTTTAATTGAAGTTATTTGTATTTAGTATAGAATGGTGCTCTAACGTGTCTTTAATTCGCTAAGTGGCTATTCTTCTTCGCTCTCTAAATCCTAAAGAGAGTTATCACGTCGTTGAATCTCGTTTTGAGAAAAATCGGGCGCGATAGCATGATGACTCGGCAAGTTTGTAATATTTGAAAACTATATGACGTAATAATAAAGCACTACATGTTCTAAAGACTAAACAAAGTGAAAGACATAGGCATAAGAAGGAAGAGAGAAGACGAACCTGATGACGATATACTACATATGCGAGGCCAAAGAAGACCAAAATGAACGGAAGCAGAAATGGTGTGACCACAGCATAGACAAGCCCCAATAAGAAATATAATTGTATCTGTGGTTCCCCTGTGTTGAAACCAACGCTTCCAGGATCCATTGCCTCTTCTCTATCTTTTTCCGTCTTAACCAAGAAAAAGTTCTTCAAGTGGTAAAATATTAGCGGCTTCAGCCTTAGGATCTCTCCAGCAATACCAGCCCACCCGTCAACCATTATGTAGGTTATGAAGAAGGATGCTTTCATAGGAACTGCGACACCAATTGTTTTAGGGATTCTGCAGAAAATGTAGGAAATTTTATAGCAAGATACTCTTAATGATAACTGGCAATAGGAATGGAAAACTTGGAATGCACCTAATAGGAATATAGGATAACTGGCAATATGAATATAATAGTAGAATCAGCACATAAAGAACCAATCATATATTGGCTGAAACCAATAGGACTAGTATTGACTAAAGCTGTATTTCCTCATATTCAAGAAGACAAGATAAGACATTATTAAATATACTACAATTCAGTTTTTCAAGTATAGGACAGTTTAACGATCCTCTCAAGTGCAAAGAAAACGTTCTAGAAACTGAACGAACTTGCCAAACACAATACCAGTACCCAACATTCATACTGAAGTCCATGTAACATACTCTAGAACTAGAAATTTAACTCTATTACAGGCATGGAACTCTGAACAGGAACGATCTCGTTAATCAGCATGGGTTTTAGGATAGTAAAAGAGCATAAATACATCATAGCATGCACCATTTTCAGTATAGGATGAGGCCATCTGTAACGAGGAAGCCTAGCCTATATGAATTGTTTCCTTCTCTTTTCTTCTAACCTAGGATTTTCACTTAGGGAGTTCGAAAATAAAAATCTAAATCACTTGGAACCTCAAGGTGAAATTTGAACCCCTAAATCACTAAGCCAACCTCTTGTCTTGTGTTCATAATAAAAATCTATATCTATACATAATAAATAAAAAAAATTACTTCATATATACAGTATAATTCCCCCCTAGATCCGCGAATGGTCATATCTACTGTTTTCTTGTAACACCCAACTTCACCAGGACTATAAAACTGGTCCCCCAAATAAACATTTCACCAAGTCCCTAGAGGACTGAGCTTCGCAGAAACTGATATCTCAGTAATGTCATGCTTAACTCCATACTGGTGTCCAAAGACGTTGCACTTTACTATTCTGAATAATTTATTAGAGCAGAACTGAAAGAGTACATTCATGTGGACAATGTCCACATAGAGAAACACTCTTTACGTGGCCATTGTTCTACCTGCTGCATCAGAAGCAGGCTCTAACTGCATTCCTAAAATTTCCCCATTGATTCACAAGTTAAAGAAAGGCTGAGGCAAATCTAGCAACATAATTTCGCTAAAACAACGTACTGGTTTGGTGACTGATTGAGAAAGGTACTTAGTTGTTCAAATGCAGCTCCTGCAATTATATTCCCGAGGAACACATTCACAACAGTGAAGATGTAGTATTTAGATGCAGATTTCCTCTCTAGAGCTGATATGCTTAGCCAGCCCTCAAATTTGGACATCATCATCAATATAGTTGGCAGAAATATGAGAAAGATCTTCAAAGCAATCCCAGGTAGAAAACCTTGGATGAACGCCTTGATGAAAGGTCTGCATGATAAATCAGTAGAATTATTAGGCATAAAGGAGTAGCCAAAAAAACCTACATTTGAGATAAGCTGGTGCATGACTGCTATGATCATGATTGGCAAAAATACCAACTCAGATAACAGCCCACTCCTCAGCACAAAGACCAAAAAGGAGAGGAGAAAGCAAGAAAAGAATTTGGAAGAGCCACTAGCAGAGTAAATTCAGCATATATAGATAGTGTTTCATTGCTGTGTATGACTTGTCATGTCAATTTAGCATCACAAAGAAATCAGAAATCCATGGATCATCTCACTACGTAAATAGAAAATAGCATTTCTAGGTTGCACACTTTTGTCAAACATCTCTTTTGTGAGTGATGACATAATAAAAGCGATTAAGAATCTCAAGGAATGAGATGACACAAATCATACAAAGCTAAACTAACTATGCACAATTCACACAATTGTCCTAGCTTCAATGTCAAACAAGTTCCAGTAAGTACTCACAAATATCAAACCACTAAAATTTGTTTTTTAAATTGTTCTCACGAAGAGACATAAAATAAATGAACAACGGTAAAAAGACAAACCACTAGATTTTGTTTTAGAATTGTTTTTTGTTTTTTTTGTTTTTTTTTGAGAAGGCAACGGTTGTATGTAGTAAGCACAAATCAGTAATGGGTTGTACTTAAACCATATATACAAGTGAGCAAAACCTAAAGTGTCTAGGATAGATATTAGTATCTTCTGAGTAGACCAGATTGCACCAAAAAAACAAAGACCTGATTGCACCAAAAACCATATATAAATTTTGTTTTTTGAGTTATTTTCACTAGAGTCTTGAAATAAATGGACCAAGGTATCATATCACCATCAAGGATCATGAGTACGACAAAAATTAATGAGAGATAGAGGCTGACTTCAGAACAAGTGTGTAATGTGGTACTCACTCGTCAATGATAACTTTCAGAAATGGTACTTTCTTCCTAATCCCCTCAAGGCTGGCAAGGGTTTGGACAAATGCAATTGGGATCATGAAGAAGAATGTCAGAAAAAAGAAGGCAACAGCAATGATGAGCTTCCTAATTGTCAAAGAAACATAGGGTATTGCCAGGTTGTTCCAAAATACATCACGTGGCTCTGGAGCCCATTCTGTCAACCACAAGGTTGGATTTCTGGATTGCTGTGTTTGTGCACAAACAGCAGCACCCCACCGCGATTTGAAGGAGACAAATGATGCAGGCATGGTAGACTTTGGGTCTTTTTCTACCCTTTGTTTCTCTTCAGCTATCTACAAGTAAAGTCAGACCAAGGCATTAGTAGAATTAGAGCTGATTTATAGCATAACAACAATAACATATCCAGCTAAGGGGAGGGTGGTGTGTATGCAGCCTTACCCCTACCTTGTATAGGTAGAGAGGTTGTTTCCGATAGACCCTCGTCTTAAGTAAAGCATATCAAAATCAAGTATTGAAACGAAATACAGAAGTGAAGAAGACATGCTAGAAACAAAAGAAGTGAACAGTAACGACAACAAATAATACAACCAAAGAAAAGGAAGACAACAGCATTGACTAACAAGAACAAACTAAATGTAATCCCACCGGTGGGTTTGAAGAGGGTAGAGTGTACGCAGACCTTACCCCTATACCTTGAGAAGGTAAAGAGGTTGCTTCTGATAGACATGAAAAAGAAGCAGAAACAACAGTAAGAAAATAGGATATCGACGCTAAAGAATCATAAGTAGTAAGAGAAATCTAAAGATAAGGAAAAAAGAAGAAGAAGAATATTAATACTCTGAGAATGGAAAAGAAATACACCCGCCCTCCGACAAATCTTCTATCCTAATATTCTACCTCCACACCCTCCTCTATCCAACAGCATCAACCAAAAACAGAAAAAAGGGACAACAGGAAAAGACAAGAAAAAGAGAATAGACTCATTTGTGAATGTAGCAAATGTCAGATAAATGGTTATGGAAAGGGAAGTTATGTCCAATGGGATATCCTTTTCTAGTAAATAGGAATTTCTTTTTCCAGTGGAGATCCTTTATATATAACATATCAATGTTCAGTGGTGCTGAAAGCAAGTCATTCAGTATTCTCCATGACACACTCTACGCCTCTGATCTAAGAAGGATAGTTGAGTCAATAGCATGTCGATTGGAAATCTTTCAACTTATTTAGGGAGATTAAAGTGTTGGCATTTACCTCTTTTGTCAATCTTTCAATTTCAGCAATCTGATGCTCAATTGCGTCAACTTTTGGTCCAAAGCATCCAAGGAAACCAGTCTGCAAATTTTAAAAAAGAATGCACTGAAACAACTTACCCCTTTAGAGGTAGATAAAACTTTGTTAAAGAAATACTTATATTGAGCCTCGGAACATACTTTATGATATTAGAAGTTAGAAATAACAATCTGTAGGATCAGGGACACATCCATACCTTCATCATAGGCCGTTTTGATGGATCCCTAGAGTACTTAAGTTGGTAATAGTCGAGCCAATTTTGCTTACTCTTCTTCTCCTTCACCAATTTTGCTAGCTTGTTGGCATTATAAACACCCTATAGTAAAATCCAACTAAGTGAATAAAGATGAAATAGCATATCAACATAAAAAATAAAGCATAAATGAAAAATTTGCATATAATAAGAAAATTTTAGTCCATCCTACTGAAATATTTAACATGCAGATAACTTTTCTCAGGGGATACTAAAATCTAAGACCATCCATCCTATCAGAGCACAAACTGACTAATAATTATTCTACAAGGGATAATAAATGCTGATAACTTCCATGAAAAGAAGCATTAGGGGATGAGAAAGATGATAAAAGAACAAACTTACAGAAAAAATTGTAAGTTGAAATTTCAATTACTAAAATAGATAATAGCTTTTAAGATGACTGACAAAACTTTCAGAAGGTTTCACACAAAAATCCATACTGGTTGATTCATACTTCTATTCCATACCTTTAAGTTGTATTCAGATCTTTGCCTTCTATCATGTTATGTTGTCGCATCATAACTTACTTTAAATACTCCATTTTAGTTCCTAATGTATCATGTTATGTTGTCGCATCATAACTTACTTTAAATACTCCATTTTAGTTCCTAATGTCTCTGGCAACCTCTTCGATTACTAATGTCGCCTGCAGAACTAGTTGTCTTCCTTATGCTAAGCCACAAGTCCTTAATTCCTCCTACTACAGTAATAAGCAACACTAATGAAGATTTTGAAATTTGGGTGGGCTCAATGTAGGACAATTCTCCAATTTTGTTATTTGCTTTACATTGAGAGTGGAAACCTAATTGGTCGATTGCACCCATGGGTATGGTCCAATTGCCAATGAAGTGGGTTGAGAATCCTAGGCACACACTAGGTGATTCCTACGGTAGTTGTCCAAGTCTTGGTGGATAGAGTTACCAGGTACCTATGGTAGGAGGCAGGTACCGCATACAATTAGTCAAGGTGTGCATAAGTTGCCCGGATGGCCATATATATAAAAAAAACTATTTGGTGGATTAGCTTATGAAAAGTTCACAAAAAAAAAAAAAAAAAATTCTAAATTGAAGTTTACTAGTGCCCCTTCCCATGACGAACTAAAATGACTGGTTCAAGAAAGCCTATACGGGAAGTTTCTAAGTTGAAAAAAAGAAGCACGAATTGGTGTCCTCAATCAGTTAATTTCTTTTTTCTTTCTGTTTGTGATTATATGTCAAGATGAACACTACTGCTTCCTTCTTATTTATTATATCTCAAGATGAAGAACACATAAAGAAATATACACAACAAGCAATGACAGACTCCATATCTATGGAACTGACATACCAAACATGTTTACAGTCTTGTCTCAAAAGAGTATAGCCAGTTCTATTCCCAGCCAAGGGCTTCTGGCCTTAAGGAAGTGATTACTTAGCCATGAGAAGACATACCAACCTAAACTACACCCATCCATCTACATGGTAGGGAGTATTACAAGCTAGATAAAAGTGTGACATTGTCTAACCACTTAAGAATTTAAATGAGATGGTTGCACAATACAACATGGCGTCAAACTGTGAAGAGTGCCTGACCCACTCATCATGCACCGCGTATTATCAGTTATCACTAGCCCAAAGTTTTGGGGGCTTCAACAAGGAGCATAATTTCAACAACAAAAAATATATCACTTCCTCAAAACAATATGAGATACTTGGTCTTTTTTATCAGTAAAACAGCATGAAATACTTGTATTCCAGCAAGTTCGAACCTGATGCATGAGATAATGATCTTGATGGTTAACCAGGAAAAAGTGCTCCACACATTCACTAACTGATTCATCAGCATCAGGCGGAATATTCCTAACAAGGACCTGTAATAATCAAATTTTAGCACAAGAAGTAATGTAGATAAAAGGTGCAGTCACATTGTTCAAGATAGTAGGCAATAAAAATCCAGATGGCAATAGGAAATGAGGTATATTCATTCTACGTAAACTAGTCTATTGTTTATTCAAAACAAAAATCTAGATACTTGTAAATATGTTCCTCAAATTAAGTTCTCAGAAGGAGCATTAATGTGTCAAAACCTAAGAATGCTACTATGATTTTAGCTCTCTCCAGAAAAAAAATTACACTAGTAAAGTCAATGTAAATACATATTTTCTATATGCAATGTAAGACTTAGTGAAAACCCCATGAAAATACACTTCACTCTACACTCCCTTCTAACAAATTACCCTGATGTCATCTACTCTCTTAATAAGAAATTGACTAAGATATGAACAAAAATGCACCACAGAGCCATATATTAACACCATCAAGGGGGGAAATGGAAGTTATGAGACCCGCTGCTATTAAGTTTTCTTCCTACTGCTTAATCAAATGGCTAATATACATAAAAGAGTAATTGTTATCAATGAAATTGTAAAAAAAGCGCCAACATGTTTCACTCCACCTCATAATTCAAGGAGGTAAAAGTAATGTTTTGTCTTCTGAAAACTGCTTTCAAAAAGCTCAGAAGATCTCTGTCCACACATTATATAAATTAAAAGTTTAAACAAACATGCAGCTTGGGGGTATGTTAAATGGACGAAAGAGGTAAGAAGAAATTAAAATTTTCAGTTCTAATTCTGTTTATGGCTATCACAATCCCACCCACACACACAATTTATTGGGCAAAGTTTGAACAGTTAAGGAGAAATGCCACCTCAGCTTCAATATCTGTCTATCAACTTTGTAAAAACATAATGCATTTGCAGAGAACAAATGCTTCAGTGATTAAATACATTTTCCAGAAACTAAATTTGTTAACGCAGAAGAATTTAGATGTTCAATTTTGAAAAGTAAGGTGATACATACTGTATATTGGTCGGGGCGACGTTTTTCAGAGGCGACAAACTGCAACCTCATGGCTGCAACTTTTGCATACTCAGTTTTTAAGACATAGCAGGTCCAGAATGAGAAGGCATAAGCCATTACAATATGAGTCCAAAACCTGCAAAAATCCAGGTCAATACGAATTACACTATGGAGTTTTAAAGGTAAGCAAAAGGGTATTGCCATTTTAGTAGTAGATAACTTCACTTGAATGTTAAATATGGACTTTCAAGCTGGAATGTAAAATGGGTTACATATCTCAGAACTGGGACACTAAATATGGACTGCAAACCCACTCAATGACTGATCTCAAAACATGTCCAAGACAAATCTTGTTTGCAAGTTATTAGGTGGTCTCGCCAAGAAATTTGAAAAAATATGAAGCATTAACTGCAGAATTTTCATTCATGGCCCAAGAAGAAATCTGGTCAAGGTCGTGCAAAAGCAAAGTAGGCTACAAATAGCATCATGCTAAAACTAAAAACAATTAATAAACAAGTAAACAAGAGGAAGATGTCAAAAGTTTTCAAGGCGTAAGACCTACATCAAAGACGACTTAAATGTTGATAAAAACAATTTTGTAATGGCAAATCTACTGGATCAAATTCTTCAAAATTTTGAAAGAGAAATCTCCAAACCTGAGTGATCCAAGTGGAACATTTGAAATGGAAAGCTTATCAATGTCACTATAAGTCAAGTCGGATTTTGTCAGAGTGCTATTTGTCCAATTTACAGGTACCAGGATAGCCCATGCAAGCAACGTTATAGGAACAAAGATTTTTAGCCTGCAGAAATCAAATAGCAGTATTCATCACAGACCGCCCAGTTTCTCAAAATAGAATGAAGGCAACAAAGGCAATACAACATTGAAATTGCTATCGTGCTGATTCTTTTTCCTGTTTCTATTGCAACCCCGATTGGATAGACGACTGATTGAATGTTAAGACACCTAAATCCCCTTCCATTATAAGGATTATCCTCATCCATTCTTTTAAGAAGTCGAAAAAGAAACTATTTGAAAAACATGACCACCTATTTATCTTGATTTTACAGTATAAACAAACAGCCAACAAAGAAGATAAGATAATCCAGTATGTTCGGCTTTTTTTCGGATTTTCACGTGAATCAAGAGATTGAAGCAACAAGCTAAAGTATTGATGTTTCAAGTTCTAAACTCCATGTTGAAAGCAGTCCCCGGTCTGGTGACAGTAGATATTTGGTTTTCCATTTTATTGTCACTGTTTGAAGTCAACCCTGTTATTGATACAATCAAATGAGACGTCAAAGATCCTCAATAGAAATACAGTCAGTCACCTTCGTTCTTTTTTAAGAGTTTACAGTCACATTCACTTAAAAATAAAAAGATAAATAATGAGCAGTCCTTCAAATATCAGCTCATTTTATAGGGTCTATTCTGATATTTTCATATTGGATGCACCGTGTAATCATTCTTATCCGAAATGAATCCAGTTAACATGACAAAGCAAAATAAAAAAGGTAATAAATACAATATTTTTAACATGTTAATCATGGTTTACCAAAGAAAAATAGAATGGTATTAAAAACATGGTTACTATTAACAATCGCACAGATATGCTTTATGACTCCAAAAGTGATATCAATAATTAAAAAGCATACCCTAGCAAGTATATGCGCAAATAAACAGCAGAGTCCAACCCTGCATGGTCAATAAGCTCAAGTTCAGGCATTTTCAGTGCATCTGGTATCCAGTTCAGAAACCTTATATATGCCCTCCAATCAACATTAACAAATTTGGTGACGAATGCCCCAGAGTGGGTGGGACTGTGTCTCAACCCCTTAAGATACCATTTGGGGAAATAAACTCTGTCATTGAATGGTTGGAGCCGCAAAATTGCAAATGCCACAAGAAAGATCAAGGCAGATATAATATTTATTGCTGCTGCAAGGCCTATATCTCCAAGCGTCGCCATCTAGTACCTGTAAAGAGAAGGTCAATGTCCTGCTTAGATAACAAGTAAATGACAAGGAAAACATACATTTCCGGATCTTTCCATCAACTCCTTCCCTTCCGAAGGTTAATTAAGCCATGAGACAGAACAATCAAAGTAAATATAGGCTGCTGCAAGTTTTAACCTCTCAAACAGGAAACCCTCAGACTATGAAACACAATCCCTGATACTTCCTTTCCACTTTTGTTATAATATGAACTTATATTTCTATAAACCCTTGCCAAACATAACTTATAGTATCAACATCAATGGACAAAGATAAATACTTCCTTTCCACTTTTGTTATAATATGAACTTATATTTCTACATTCAGCTGCTTCTTACCAACTTAATGTTTAAAGCAAGTTTCAGTTGGATTACTTTGAATTATCAAAATTACCATATACTCCTAATTGATAAAACAAATATGCAAAAATAAAACTGATCATCTCTATTTCTTTTAACTCAGAGAATCTGGGGAAATGGAAATTCAAAATACACAAATTAGAAAGGTAGAAAATCAATCGAATCAGCAACCCAAAATGGCAAAAAAAAAAAGGTCCTTAACCGTCATAATTCACAAAAGATCATCACAAATCAGAGATTAGGAAACACATGAAATCTTATACACATTCAGAAAACTACTTACTTCTTCACTGAAATCAAGCAAAAGTAAAACCCCAATTCATCAACAAAAACCCTTTTCAAACACAACAAAAAAAGTTGCAGAAAGAAGATCATACTATTGTGAGTTGTGACTATATATCACTTTCCAATTACAGAGCTGCTGAGTATAACAGAAAAGCAGAGTAACAATAGCCGATCGGAGAAATACAATAACTTCAAAGCTCCATAAAAGCAAACAGTTGTCACTTTTTCCCTTTTCTCATACTTTAACTAAACTCCAACCCCCAATAAACCAAAACCCCACCAAGTCACAATAACGTAATGTAGTTTTTCTTGCACTATTTTGGATAATAATGAGAAGAAAATGTATTCACCATAATAGGAAAATTATTCAAGAAAAGAAAGTGGCAAGTTAGTTTTTTTCCAACAGAACTCCACCCACCAAATCAAGAAGTAATATATAATGTAGATATTTTTCTTGCACTGTTTTGGATAATAATGAAAACGATGCAAGAAAATTGAAGCTTTTTGCACAGATGTCCAAGAACTGTGTTGGGATAGGATTGCAGATGATGGAAGCAAAAGTGTTTTTCAGCACAGATACTTACTGTTAAAGATGAATGATGTAACGTTTTTTTTTTTTTTTTTTTTTTTGAGAAACGAATTGATCTCTCTTCTTCAATTGTCTAAAGTAAATAAAATAAAATAAATACTAGTACTCCGTATTAAATACTGGAATTATTTTTTTTTTATTATTATTACTGTAAGAGTTTGTGAAATTGAGAAGTTTCTTTACTTAGGCTGTCGGCAAAGGACCACGTGGGTTATAACGGCTACTTCTTTGCCGTGGACCCCGTTAGCCCCTAACATTTTGAAAATTACATAAAATGACTTCTTCTATTGTATTTAAATTAATTAAATACATATTTCCGTTCATTTTTATTTGTTATTATTTCATTAGATACGCTCGTTACTAAAAATAATTACTGATATAGATATTTTACAATTATATCCCTATTACTTAGTGTTTTGTAATGGAAGTTGAAAAATAAAATGAAATTTATTTTCTTGATATGTCAAAAATAACACGTAAAAATAAAAAATTATTTCAAAAATAAGTGACAAATAAAATTAACAGAATTTTAATATATTTTTTTAAACTCCACTCATAATACTATGCTAAATATATATATTATTATGGTCGTATGAACTGTCTCTTTATTTAAAACAAAAATAACAAAGAAATTTTGAGGTCCAACTTGGCTATCAATACTTTTACTCATTTAACGTAAATTGTACATAATTTTTAATTTGATGAACAAAGTTCTACAAGTATTAATATTATAAATTTTAAAATATTTTTTAATTCATTCTTGGAAGTGTAAAATTATTAGTTAAACACACGAATTTTATGACAGTGCTAGAGCCTATGTATGACCTAACTGAATAAGAGAATACATTTTTGTAATCTGTTTATTTGCACGATATTTTTTTAATATAAAACTTGAAAAATAAAAATAAGATATGCATATTTTTTTTTATCATAGACTACACGTATAATATATTTATACAACATCAAAATAAAGATGAGATATATATACATCTTATTTATGCAAATTTAATTATAAGATCACGTCCAATATTATGTCATTACACATATATGGCAACTGTAGAAAAAGTTAGCATGCATATGTGATATGCTTTTTTCATTTTCCACATTAGCGTTTTCCTTATTAGCTTAACCGTTTTAAAATGAACTAATTAATTACCAAACAAAAACTTGACTAGCCATTTAACCAGTCAAGTATCCATTATCCAGCACTAAAACTTTTAATGAATCAATGAAATTGAAAATTATTTGGAATTCCAAAGAGCTTTAGATAAATATGAGAAATTGAACAAGTTGGTATTAATAATTAGTTTTGTAAACAAAATAATGATAACGTCATAGACGATATTTTTGGAGTCTTCGAAGGCGTGCCGACATGTCACAAACCTTTCTATTTCTGACTCTGAAATAATGCAACCGTTTTTGTTGTTAGCAAATGTTTTTCTTATCAATAATCATCAAACACATGAGGATAATTATTTCTTTCGTTTCAATTTATGTATTAATTTTACTTTTTGAAATTTAAATAATGTATTTTTTATCAATATTTTAAAATTTATTTTTCTATCAAATTAACCTTAGGTGAGTTGTAATTTATTATATTTTTTTAATTGAGATATATAGTTAAATCAATAACTTCTTTTAATATGATATTGATCACGTATCACGCAAATTATTATATTACTACGTATTAAAAACAATTGCAATTTGAATATCCGGTGCTCGTGGATTCTAGTTGTTGGTGAACGGTGTGGTAGTTGGTGTATTGACTATTATTTTATTTCTTATAAAAATAAATAAATGAAACAAAGCGACAGAACCATGGTTATCTCGCGTTAATTATGTGTTGTACCCGTGGTTAGTCATAAAGAAAATGCCCAAAATGAAAGAAGAAAAAAAAAAAGTTGAAATTATTCTACCTTTTTCTAAAGGAAAATATTATATTCCACTATTTGGACGCGGGAATATTTTGTCGACTTCCTAATCCTCTATTCGATCCGGCTCCCCTCCATTACCTCTTTCCTCTATTTCGTCAAGTGCACGTCTAGATTAGAGACATGTGTCATATTTAAAGTTTAAAGGTCAAGATTATATTATATTAACAAATATCATAACCATAATTAAGTCAACTAATTTTAAAAAACTAATCTCCAAAGTTGGTAAGAATTACAATATATTCCATACAAAATTTGATATTTATTAATATCTTTAATTTCATCTTATATTTTTAATTTACAATTTAATAATTAAATACAAAAATATAATATGGAATTAATGATTATAACTCAAAAGTCACTCAACTATTGATATTTTACTTAGAAAGTCATTCAACTATTGATATTTCACTTAAAAAGTCACCCAATCAATTTAAATATTTTTTTTCATTAAATTTTGTTGAAATCTAATTTTATTTTAAACTATTTTTGTAAAAAATAAGAAGATATTTATTTTTATTTATCTTACTAATCCACTTCAATTATTTAATTATATTTTTATTTTGAAAAACATAATGTAGCAATAGACAAAAAAAATCATTTTCCGTTCTAGCAATTGTTTAGTAGAATTAAATAAGCTGAAAAATGATCCAAAAAAATAGAGAACATTGGAATTGATTAGAAGTAATCAAAAGAACGCAGAATAACAATCTTTTATCATTTAAAAATAATTGGTTTAAAACTAAAAATTTACAATTTACTATTTAAATACAAAAATATAATATGACATTAATGATATTAATAAATATCAAATTTTGTATAAAATATATTGTAATCCTTATCAAATTTGGAGAGTAGTTTTCTAAAATTAGTTGACTTAACTATGTTTATAATATTTGTTCATATGATATTAAACTTTAAATATGACACATGTCTTTAATCTAGACGTGCACTTGACGAAATGGAGGGAAGGAGTAATAGAGGTGAACCGGATCCTTCTATTCCCATTATGATTTATGAAAACTCATAAAGAAATCTATTTTTGGCAATTGAATTTTCGCATGTTTTAATCGGTAAGGTTAAGAATAGCGTTTGTAATCCAAATATGATTTTTGATGCTCCTTCTGTTTTATTTTAATTGATTTATATATTAAATTAAATATTTTTATTTTATTTATTTTCTAAGTAAATAAAATAAATTATATTTTTCTCATACGATTCTTAACATTAAATGACTACATAAAAAAATTATATTTAAAATTTTAAAATATAAAAAATATTAGATCAAACTGAGCCGAGTAATATATAAGGTAAGAGCAATTAACATGAATCATGACTCGTGGTATTTGGTTATTGTAATGAACCCTTGAGGTAACTTGTACTTGGAGATTTTTGTACTAGTCAGAACTTTTCTTAAAGAAATAGGCGAAACAAATAAAGTAAGAGAAGACAAAATTTTCAAAAGGTTGAAAATTAGTATATGGCCTAGAATTGCTCCATGTGTGATTTGTTCCGTGATCTAAGTTTGTCGAAATTTTATTACTTTTATTACTTGTACATATTTTCATTTTTAATAATTGTTTCTAATTATTTATTTATTTTGATAAATTAAGAAAGAATAATTTTTTTTACTTGTACATCATTAATTAATTATTTTGAAAAAGTTAAAACTTCTTGAAAATCTTAAACTTTTAATTGATCTACTTCATAATTAATAGGGGTAAAAATGATAAACTCATAATGTCAATTATTATTTTCTTAATATGTTTGTCAATTTAAAAGTAGACGAGTAATTAGAGACCGAGAGAGTAATTTGTATTACCATAAATTGACCTCAATCGAGTATGACGTACTTCTTTGTTTGCGTTTGCGTTTTTTTGTTTGGCTGTAATTTGTGGTTTTTGTAAAATATAATAATAATAATAGTAAGATAGCTGTTTAAAATTGCTTCATGGTGAAGACAAACATTGTTGAGACTAATGAATATATATTCAACGGGAAATTGGGGATTAAGCAACAAACATGCATGGTCAGCAAAATCATTATGGTCTTTAGTATCATGTTTCCAATACTTTTCTCATTTTATTTTGTATTATTTATTATTTGCATTTTATGAAGGAAAAAAAAAACAATTTTAGAAAAAGGAAAAGCACTTTCAATAATGGACAACTACAACCTAATCAACCCTTCTGTATTACCTCTCCCCTTTTAGCCCTTTCTCATAAACAATTGCATTAATGAATCTTTTCCAATTAGTAAATTTTTATTTTAGTTCATTCTTGAAGGGGAGACAACTTGAAGGAGAAGAGAGGTTGAGCTTTTAACTCCTCAAAGCATCCAAAAAAGTATTTCAATTCCTCTTTTCCTTTTTCTATCCTTTCTTTTCTATCACATAATTATTTATATTATTTTTTATTTCTCACTCGCTATTTAGATATTTTCAACCGTTATCTACTTCGCACTTGGCTATCCAGTATTTACCGTGAACACAATAAATGGTACACCAGAGGGGTCATTAAGGGGGTGACGCTTCCAACATGACTTTTTATATATCCATAACTTGAACGAGACCTCTGATTAAGACTGGAGCAGTCCCAATACCCGAAGCATAACTCATATTGGTTCAATCACATATTTTTGAATACGATAGATTCGTCATCACATGTTCTGAAAACGATCAATACATTTTAAATTTTTCATTTCAAAAATATGCGTAAATGTTTATTAAAATTTTATTAATAGATCAGGAGATAGACTCTTGAAACTATAAAAGGGAAAAATAGTTTGAATTGGAACGACACATCTTTTAAAAGTTGGATGGGGTGGTTGATTGGTAAGTAAGAAATGGGAAATTTGCGCTTTCAACCCTTAAAATATTTGCAAATAATTATTTAATTTTGAGTTCTAGTAGTGAATCGTAAAAATGTATCCATCGTTAAATTATTTAATTGTGTGTAATTGTATATGTTAAATTTATATTATTATTTTGTATTTAAAGATTAATATCATTCTAAAAATATTTAAATATAACACATGTCCTTTGTAAGAGGACAAAAACACATTTTAAATTAATTCAAAATTAAATACGCTAGGTCAAAATCAGAATTCACCACATACAGCCGGAAATAAAAAATGCAATTATCACTTGGTTTAAAAATAAAATAAAATTTACATGCTATAAATACAACATTTAAAGGAGCCCCACAAGGAGTGGAGACATAAAGGTGGAATTCATAAAATTAGTTGGGGCAGGAAGGTGAATAAAATAAATGGGGCACTTCAGAATTACAATCACTATACTATATATGAAGGAAAAAACAACGAAATATTGAATAGTGTTTTTAATTGGCATTACAGATTTCCTTTCAGATATTTGTAAAGAATTATTTGAAATTTTAAGCCAGTAGATCAGAATATGAATATACATTTTTCGTGATAATATAGAACAGAATATCGATTACCTATTGCAGGCTTTTATGAGTTAAGAAACCTTTTATACCTATTGCAGGCTTGATTCTCATGATAATATTATATAATCACTTAATAAATTATAATTAATTAATTTATAAATTAATATTAAGTGGTTAATACTAGTAATTAAAACTTAATTAGTAGTAATTAAAAAATAGTAGATTTAAAGGTTGTAATATTAACACTTAAATAGATGTGTGGGGTGATTTTTCCCTTGAGATATAGGGTGTGTTTGGAACGGGGAAAATATTTTATAATTTTTTTAATGTTTTGTTATCAATTTTTTTATGGAAAGAAAAATAAATTTCTTAAAAATGAGGAAAATATTTAATTTATTTTTTACTAAAAATACACGAAATGTATTCTAGATTGTGCCCTTTCTACCCTTCACCATACCTCATCCTCACCCCAAACTCCACATTCAATAATATTCGTCTAGATTATTTTATTTTATTTTTAAAAAATATATCTTTTACTTACTTACCCAACTCAAGAAAATAAGTAAAACATTTACATATTTTTCAAAAAAATAATAATTAAGAAGTCGCATGCACTAAAAGTTAGAAGGATTAAAAATTAGGTCAGGTTTCGATATATATAACAGGAAGATTAACTTTAGTTCACCTACTTCTTTAGACTTGTTCAATTATATTATCTCACCTCTCTTCTCTTTTTCTCGTTATTTTTTGTTTGCGTTGTAGGAGGTTTATGGTAGGGACGATGGGAAATAAAAAGACCCAGCAATAATCGAATATTAATACTTTAAACATTGTCATTTTGATTTTCAATGGAATAGTGTAATTTATTCTTTTGGCAGTTTATGACTTTATGTTCAGCATGTCTGTATGTCCATCTTAACCATGTGCAATATTTTGTCAATATTAGTTTGTGTATAACACATCTTAGTAAAGTTATTCGCTGATTTTGCAAGATAACTGGCTTATTAAGTATTTCTTATTTTCAGTGTGATCTATATATCATGAATTTGAACCATAAATTTTTTATTGATGCCTATCAGTCTATGTCATGTATTATAACGTTATAAAATTTTCACCTTGAAATAAGTATTTGACAAGTGACCTTTTCTTTTTAATTATCTTATCATTTATGGACCATTTAAATCACGAAGATAATTTATGGACCATTTAAATCACGATTCATAAATTCATTTAGAAGTAATTGAGAATCTTTTAAGAAAACGTTTGATTGCTAAATATGATTTTTAGCAGAATTTAAAACTTAACTGAACAAAATATAAATATTATTAGGCCACCGAGATTTAAACTTTGGACGCCATAGTTCACAACAAGGTGCTTCGCCAGTGACATGAAAAGTTGTTTATGTTAGGCGGTGTCATTTATATTATTTATTACTAGAAGGGCAAGGCCCGTGCTCAGTGGATTTGCTTGTGTTGTAATTCGAGGATAAATAAATAAGGAGAAAATAACATCAACGACAATGGCGAAAATAATTCTTGTCAAGGTACTTATCAGATAGATCAATTCAACTATTACACATATCTCAATAGAGATATTTTTTATATATGGTGTTAGGGATAAGTAACATTCCTAAAAGTTGGTCCGCAAATAGGTCACAGATAGTGCCTATGGCTTCTTGCAGCTGACATTGTAGATGACTAGTTAGCTATTTTAAGTAAGAACACTGTGCGGGAATGATGAAAGACATGTTAGCTATCTGAAGCAAGAGCAATGAAAATTCTCGATCCACGCACCAACCTTCTGAAAGATCTTTCACTGAAGGAGATGAGGTTAGAAGAAGAGAATGAAAAAAAAAAAAGTAAAGAAGAGAAGGTTGAGAACTCACCTGAAGAGAAAAGATGACAATTTGTTTGGTGATTTTTTATTTCTTTTTAGCAGTATGAAGACTCAAATGGCATGGTTTGGTGTATAAGATGACATACACGTGATTTGCTAAAAAAGAAGTAGATACATGTGTTCAGTATCAATGAAATAGATCCTTTGGAATTAGTTTGTACAGCAGATGTTGTTGCCCTGTAGAAAAGACAACATGAAAAGTTACGATATTCACCGAACTGATTTTCGTTAACCATATAAATATTCCAAAGCAGTGCCTAAAAACCACACCATCAAAAAGAGAATAATCTTGCTACCATCACACTTGTCATATCTATATATATATTAATATTTTTCATTGAACTAATGCATAATCTTTAAATATCTATCAGTTCTTTTAGGAGTAGTGCCGAAAGCGTAGACGTCATTCTTCTCATTTAATATTTTCTTAAAATTCAGTAAAGAATGCTCAGTAATGTTATAGGCAAATGAGAATAAAACACATTGTAGGCAAATGAAGATCCAATGAAATGAACCTTTGTTTCAATCGAACTACTTGACCCAATACTCTAACAAGCTACTTCTTCATGGAGATCAGATCCTTGGTGAAGCAAACAAAGCTTCTATATATATGGAGTTATAGGATAGGTAACCTTCCAAAAAGTTTTTCCAGAAATAAGTAACAGATAGTACCTCTGAGACATTGCATTTGCAAGTATAGCTGAATTATATCTGCAGAAGTGAAAGAAACACAATGACACTCCAATTAAAGATTATAGTCCTTATTGACTTATTCACGTGAAATGATTATTGATAGATCAATCACTACCACTTCAGTTCCAAATAAAAGAATCAAAGGCAACAGAAAACAGAAAAAGAAAAACGGAGAGAAATCAGATAAAGAAGAACGTTTAGAATCCCCCAAGAAGATACAGGGACTTACGTGCCCATAAACCTCCTCCTTTTATACCTATAGGTATATAGCAGAGTAAAGTAAGTTGAAAGTTCATTTTCCTCCGGTAATCCTCTCTAAGGATATAAGAGACAATAGAGCTTCAATATTTTGTGTAGATGCTCCACCTAGAGCATTTTTAACAATTATTATATCATAAACAACCCTTGGAAGAATCTGAATCAATTATAGTTGATGAGATATTGATAGATATTGACTTCTGGATGATCTACCTAATTAACTTTCACAAAATCAGTTGAATTTTTTTCAAAGTTCGGCTGGTATCGTAGACCAGGCAGAATGGGCCTGCCCGTAAACATTTCAGCCATGAGGCAGCCTGCACTCCAAAGATCAATACATATTTCATAATCTGTAGAACTTTGTGGAGCTATTTACCGAAGTGTGACAACTCGACTTGAAAGAGGATGCTCTTTTTCAGGATTGAAGTAGTTCGCAAATGAAAAATCAATAATTTTAGCATTCCATGTTTGTCGATCAACAAAGTAGATCCCTTAATATCTCGGTGCAAAATGCCACTTTCATGGCAATGTTGCAGCCATGTAAGCAACTGCTAAGTACATAATCCATGCCTACTTTTACTATCTAATAATAATTCTGATGCCTTGTTATCATAAAATTATTGCATCTATCAAAACTAAGTTAGATTCAAGAGAAGCTATAGTTTTCAATCTCGAAATGGACAAAATGCTAGTCACCCCTACGGATGTAGGAGAATCTCATTGAACTTAAGAAGATGGATAAAATTTTACCCCAGGATCTTCTCAAAAACTATTTTTTATCACATTTAGAAGTAATTTGAGTAGATAAAATAGATGACAAATTAAATTACCATTTAAACCATTAGGTGATTGGAATAAAAGGCCGACATTTAAGTAATTAATCAACTTAAACACATACCCAAAAGGAAACGGACATTCTCGAGAGCATTTTCTGAAATCGGTCCATCCAGTGAGCGATATGTAATTGATTTTCGAACGAAAGAAAATATCGCATGCCATGGCTGCAAGCTAGCTAAGTGGCTCATCAGCCATTCTGGTTACCTCGCCAAAATACATGTGCATGCGTGAGTTTTTTTGCCTTACCACTATTTAGATACCTTTTTTATCACCTTTTGTCAAATGGCCCTAACCGAGGGATATTTCAAAGGAGCATGGCCTCAAATTGAATTTCATCGTCCTGTAAACATTTAGGTGAAGCAACCAAATAGCCTTAACAGTAACAAAATTTTCACCAAAAACGCAGAGCAATAATGAACCCCAATCAGCTCAAAAATGCAGCAATAATTTAGCAAAAATGCTGCAATCCTTAAGCCTCAACTTCTGCCCAAAGTGCAACATTTGTAGCAGCAATATTTTTGACAAAAACGCCGCAGTTGGCTAACTTAAAAGTGCAGCAAAGTTTAGCTCAATACATAGCAACCATTGGCACAAATCTAGCCAAAAGTGTAGCAAAATTTATCTCGACACATAGCAACAATTGACTCAAATTTGATCAAAAGTGTAACAAATAGCTTAGTCTAAAATTCAGCAGCAGTAAAATAAAAAATACAGCAGCCCATGGTTTAGAATACATCACAAAAATGGAGCAGAAAAAGGTCAAAACGCAACAGTGATTCAACCTCAAAATGAGGTGTCAAACTATAGCAGCCAACCTCATGAAAGGCAACAATTAATTCTCATCAAAGACAGGAGGTAACAACAAACATGTCAAACAGAAGCTGTTCTAGCAAAGTTGTTTCACTGTTAGCCTCAACAAATTGTAGCTGAAGAATGTTCAAAGTGCTGAAATTGTTCATCAAGGGAACTATTAGCAACAACATGAAGCCACAAATTCACCCAAAAAGCAACAGCTATATTTTCCTTTTAAGAAAGGTATTTGTCCATACCAACATAAGTGTAGCTGCTTGAAGTTTCAGTATTGTTACAGCTACTTTGCTTTCATGTTCAATTGTAGTCGAAGAGGTCATTTTCCTTTTGTTTCTTTCACCGACACTTGTAATCCATTACTTTATGATGTTATAGAAGTCGTCTACATATATACTACGAATCAATGGATCATTAATCTAACAATTTGAACATTGTTAGTCCATATGTTACTATGTTTGGGCTTTTGTTATTGGGCCTATTTCCTATTAGGTTAGGTTTAGTTAATGGATTCCTATTAGGTTAGGTTTAGTTAGTGAATGCTTATATATAGTCTTCCTATTCTTTTGTAATTAGATGAATTCTATTATATTGTAATGCAACTCTTGCCTCTTGTTCTTTAATTAAAGTAGTTCTGTTAACATGGTATCAGAGCCTCTACGATCTTGGTAGAAAATCAAAGAGCTTCCGCTGCCGGCGGGTGGCTATTATCCATATATGCTGCCTGTCCGGCCAATGATTATGTTAGCAAAAGTTGGGTCATCGTGTATCTTACTGGTGACTATTTTCGTTTTTTGATTTGTTCAAACTAGGGTTCGAATTTTTGATTTGTTCGTTTTGGGTTGGTTCGTTTTTTTGATTTCTTCGAACTAGGGTTCGATTTTTGATTTGTTCGAACTAGAGTTCGATTTTTGATTTGTGGATGAAATTTGGATTTGTGGGATTTGTTGAGATTGTGTTAAGTTGGGGTGATTTGAGAAGTTTTGTGGGGGGAAAGTTTGATTCTTTGAATTGGGGTGGAAGATTAGTTAATGAGGATGGTTGAATCAATTGGTGCAATATCACTTTTAGGGAGGGTGCCAATTTATGAAGTTTTGGGTTTTTTTTTATGTGATTTTGGTGTTGGGGTGTTTGAAATCTGGACATTGGTGAAAAATTGGTTAGTAGGTCGTTGAGATTTTGGAGTTTCGTTGCTGAATTCGTTTGTGGGTCTGCTGAAAATTGTGTGTTTGTTGAAAGATATTTGAAAAATTTGGGGTCTTGTTTGGGAGGTTTTAGTAGATTTGAGAAAGATTGGGTTTTTCTTTAGCATATAAGGATTTGATTGTGTTGAGGAGATCCCTTTTGGGTTTACCCGGTTTCAAGTAATTTGTGATTTATAAAGTGGTTTAGATTGGGGTTATGGCATTTTGACACATGGTTTGGAAGATTTGCTGGGTAAATTCTTGAGATTTGGAAACTTTCTTCTGGTTGTTTGGTTGAGTTTTTGAGGGATACAATGAGTTCAAATGTTTCATCTGGTGTGGTACAAGTAGGGAAGCTTTTGGTTCTTATTGCTGAGAATGGGCAATCATATGAACTGAATTGTGATGAATATACTCTTGTTGATGCTGTCCAGCAATACCTAGAGTCTGTTTCTGGGATTTCTGTTGGTGATCAGCTTCTTTTGTGCTTAGATGTGAAACTTGAATTGCATTGTCCCCTTTCTTACGAAGGCGCAGTCGGCGTCTCGATTTCGATTTTTTGTGTGACAAACTCTCAATGCTTATTGTTGTTGCATTGTGAGTTTAAGGGGGATGTTAGTCCATATGTTACTATGTTTGAGCTTTTGTTATTGGGCCTATTTCCAATTAGGTTAGGTTTAGTTAATGGATTCCTATTAGGTTAGGTTTAGTTAGTGGATGCTTATATATAGTCTTCCTATTCTTTTGTATTTAGATGAATTCTATTATATTGTAATGCAACTCTTGCCTCTTGTTCTTTAATTAAAGTAGTTCTGTTAACAAACATAACTTTCATCAAACATGTAATGTGCAAAGGAAGGCAGAACTTTACCCTCGAAAGAAAATAGCAAACCATAATGTAGAAAAATCGGAACACCCAAAAATATTATTAGATTTCAATAAACATGCTCTAATGAATGGATTAGAGAAAACATCAATAGCGATTAGACAAAACAAATAAAAGAGATGGAAAGAAGATTAGAAATATTTACTGAGCATTTCCAAATTTTGGTGTAACAAGGCTACTCTGTCAAAAATTAAAAAGGAGAACACTTAACACCAATATTAAGGTCGAATTAGCAGTGCTTTTTCCAGTCAAAATCTACTAAATGATCCAAAAGCATGAACATAATATAAATTAAAATACAATACGAAATTGAGAGAAATAGAGTAGTGAAGACGTAAAAAAATAAAGACAAAAAAGGGAAGAAATTCTTGTTTTTCTCATCAAATTTTGGAAGTTCCAATCCAGCACTTACTTTTAATACCAGAACTTACTCTGATTCAGCACCATGACCTTAAAATTAGCAAAGAAGATGGATGACTTTTTGGGGCAAAGTTTCAAGACCAAAAGGGGGAAAAAGAGAGAAGAAAGATCAAATCTTGTGAAGCTGGGACAATTAAGCAGCAATTTGGGTGCAGCAAAGGAAAGTGAAGACAATCTTTAACCAATATACATTGTTGTAAAAAAAATATACATAGCAATTCAAGAGCAAAAGTGCAGCTGCTTTACGGAGAAAACAATGAATGTGCAGGATACAACGCTTCAAGAAAGAGAAAATATTTCTTTCCAATATTGCCCCTGTTCCTCCATGCTTGTTGACTTATCAGTTTCTGGAATGATCGACCTTAAAATTACGTTTTTGTCCCTGTTCGTCCTATGAAACTCCCATTTCTAAATAAGGGTAACTTACCATACGTATCCCATATATTAATAGGAAAATTTCGATAATGTTGATCCTGTCCTATGTGTGAATAAATATTTATTAGATTTGAGTCTAATATTATTCAATAATTTGTATAACTTTTAAATTAAAGTAGTTTCAAAATTTAAATGATAACCTAAAATGGGGATATTTACATAAATCCACCCATGCTTAGTTATTTTTCCAAATCTTACATAAATATGGAATACTTGTCACTAATAATTCTATTAATTTCAGTTTGCTTGACAATTACTAAATTAAGGATACTGATACTAGTGGTAATATGTACTAATAATAATGGGAAAAATATTAAATCTGAAAATATCTTGCTTTACACTGTTTATTTGTCATCTTTCCTTTACAAGGACTTGTGGACGTTGACAGCTATCGGAGAGCACTCATGTCCTTACCGTTGTTCATAAGATGACATGTAATAGAAGAGCAAAATATCTAACAACCCCCTATGCCCCCACACACACTCAAAAAAAAATAAAAGAAAATTGTGGATCATTTGGACAATTTCAAATTTTGATTTAGAGTTCAAATCTTTGGTTGTACATGTAATTTGAATTTTTTTAAAAGTAAATTTTAAGTTTAGCAAACATAAAAATTATATTTGTATGTTATAGTTATAGTTATAATTTGTATAATTGCGCTCCATAAAGTTTGTTATGCTTATTAATCTGTATATTTCGGTATATACATATACATAAAAAATATGTATTTGGGTCTATTTGTATATTTCTGTACATAAATTGGTCTTGCATTTATATATTTCGATATACAAATGGGTCCTGCATTTGTATATTTCAATATATAAAATGGGTCATGTATTTGTATATTTCGGTATACAAATGAGTCCTGCATTTGTATATTTCAGTCTATTTGTATATTTCGGTATACAAATGAGATGGCAAAAAACATGGAATATTTGTTGCGAATTACAAATAAAAGAAACTATGGCTATAATATTTTATTTGAATCAATAATTTGTTATTTCATACAATTTTCCCCTTTTTAAACTATTTTTTCCAATATTTATGAAAAATCCACAACTTATGAAAATTATTAAAACTTTCTCGACTTATACAATATTACAAAAGGAGTAAACTAAATACTCCTTTTGTGTACTTTACTTGTTTACTTTGAACGTGCTTTAAGAAATAATGATCAATATGAATATTTTATGATAGTATCTATATAAATTGATGTTTAGTCTTAAGTCTTGAGAAATATTATGGAGAATAAATAATTAATATTAAGAATAAAACATAAAATATGATCTTCTCTTGATATGCTTAAAGGAACAATTAAAAGTAAAAATGTATTTATAGTATAGTAGACAAGTAAAAGTGAAAATCTATTTTTAATATAATAGACAAGTAAAAGTGAACAGAGGGAATAGAACATTAACATATAAGAATATGTAATACGCTGAATTAATAAAAATTAATGTTTGCATTTACATGTTATTGTACAAATTTTCAAATATACATATACATAACTAATAACTTTGGAAAATCTATTGGTTAAAAAAATAATCAACAATAGTATTAACTATTTACTCTTTAATACACTTCTTCCAAGAGATATAAACATACTATTAGTGTCTCGTTGGAAAGTCATCTGGTAATTAGAATTGGTGTAATTATTAGGATAATAATTACACAACCTAATAATTACACAATCTAGTAATTACACTGACATATTTGATTGCCACAGTGTATTACACATGTCCTGTTTGGATACACAGTGTAATTACACATGTTGTGTTTGGATGCACAATTATAATCACAAAATTATATTAAAATTTTAAAATAAAAATTAATTATTTAAAATTTAACAAAACAAATAAGAAACTATATAAATGATATTAAATTAAATATTTAAGATATATATTATTTTTTAAAATATATTAATTAATAAACATATGTTCTTAACTAATATTATGAAAAAATAATTGATTTATATTTTTTCAAATTAATATATTTCAATTGAATTGATCATAAAAACTAAAAGTATGAAGTTTCTACGAATATCGTGAAATGCATGTTTGATAAAAAGATTAATATATAAAATGTCATAAATTATAAAAATGTTTGACAAAAAGATAATATATCAAGTCTAATTAAAAAATGATTGCAATGTGAATTCAATATTACTAAAACAAATGAAACTGAAAATATAACATAAGTTATACATTCAAAACAAAAAATTTAACATAATTCTCTTATCGCAAAATTTCAACATAGCATACATAAATATAATTTTTTTTTTAAAAAAAAAAGAAAGCGTAAGTCTATAACCTTACTTAACAATAAATTCTATTTTAATTTAAAAATTAGAATACTAATAAAATTATGCTAATGAAAAAATAAGTATGGCATAAAGAAATAAATAATACGAAAAAATTGCATAGAGTCACATGAATTAAGGTTGAGAACGAGAAGAAAATGAAACATAATAATATAAAATAAAAAATAAACTTTTAGAAATTTTTAGAATATAAAAAACTTAAAATAATAGAAGTAAAAAAACTAAAACAAAAAAAATAAAAAATAGAAATTATAAAAAAAAATTAAAAGTAATCCGCTGGTAATTACATCATGTAATTACCGGCAATTCACAACTTCTGCCTGTGAATTGGAGAGTGTAATTACCCCCGTCAATTACACCAATTACCTGCTGACCAAGTAATTACTTGTCCTACCAAACAGGACAGACAATGTAATTACACCCAATTACACCAAATCCAATTACGAGGGTGTCCTTCCAAACAGGCCCTTAGCGTTGAGCATGATTTTTTAATATTACAATATTATTTTGGGGCAAAATTTAAAATAGCGAATTTTTGTTTGCAAAATATAAACTTATGAATCAAGTTATTATAATTAAAAAATAACTTGGAATTTGAAGTCCTACCTATTGGAGAATTTGAAATTTAAAATTATGATTTAAAATTGAAGTATACCATCAACAAACGCTGACAAATCAAAACTTTAAATTTAGGCCCAAAAATCTACAGACAGGTGCCTAGTCAAAGAGAGATATACAGGGTTCCTTTTTTAAAAAAAATATGGCAAAGTACCTATAATACTGTATCATATGGTTGATGTAAACAAATGTACAAGTGTTACTTCTGTAAACTTCTGCTTCTAATTTCCTGATTGTGAGTAACACAATATAACTCCAATTGGAATTTATTACCTTCCTGAAATGAGATGGGCTAGGCCCTGGTTCTCATAAAATTCACCAATGTTCCAATCTGCACTTGTGGATGATATTGTCATTAAAGCTACTACTATTGACCTCATACTTGGCCTCAATTGTGGATTCTCCTGTGTGCACGCCTTGGCAAGAAGAGCCACCTATATGAATCACGTTAATCAATCAACTTACTGAGTACACGTAAATTTCAAACTAGTTGAGGTTAGCTATATGAATTGCGTTAACATTATTAATGCACTTGTGAAAAAATATTGTTTTCTTACATTCCAGACTGAATCCAGGGGATAATCATCACCAAGTTTTGGATCTACCAGTTTGCATATTCCTTCTCTAGGATCAACCTCATTAAGCACATCCTCAAACTGCAAAAAATATTGCCAATTAAAAGTTAAGTTATAGACTTTTTTTAGTGGTTTAGAGGTGAGTGAAGAAATGATTCAAAGGTACCAATCCAACAAGCCCTTTTGATTCAGTAGCAATTTCACTAGTCTTGATAATAGCTTGTTTAGCAGATATTAGTTCATAAAGCACAACCCCAAACGCATATACATCAATTTTGGGTGAAACATCACCAAATTGACCATACCTGCACATAAGGCAAGTAGGAATTGATAATTTGACCTTGTTTAGAGATAAAGAATAAGTACTAATACCATAGGGAAATAAATTTTTACTCTGGGGCCATATAACCAAAAGTACCAACGAGACGAGTGTTCATCGAACCACCTTCAGTTTCTATCAGTTTTGTGAGTCCAAAGTCAGCAACCTGCAAGGCAAAAGATTATCTTCAAATGAAATAGTTCACATGGTTTTTGTTTTCATAGTTCTAGTTTTGGAACTCTCATACCTTTGCACGAAAGTTTTTGTCGATCAAAATGTTGGCTGATTTAATGTCACGATGGATGTAAACAGGAACAGTGTGTTCGTGGATGTACTCTAGCCCTCTAGCTGCATCCAGAGCAATTTTCACCCTGGTGGACCATGGCAATGGTGCCTTACCTGGAACTGAATGGTACAAAATGGATATGGAACTGTGAGAGATTCGAAAATTTGGTTAGACATGAAGTTTTTTAGCAATGAGAAGAACTGAACTAACCAAAACCGCGCAAATGTTGGCTTAGGTTCCCATTTTCAATGTATTCATATACTAAGAACAAGGATCCTTCAATGCAATATCCTATCAAACGTACCTGCAAAGGTTTCAACCCGTGAAATATTACCTCATATACTCTATGACATATGAGGTAAATGGATTCATCATCTGCTAAATCTCAAGTTTGGCAGAACTAAATCACCAATCCTGACTTTCACTACGAAAAGTATCACATTATCAAGTTAAGTGGCTCTGACCACTTTTGTAAATTGCATTACAAATAAGTTCAAAGATCGCCGAAGTTAGCAAGTTCAACCAACCATGAGTCCATGATGTTGATTTTTTCCCCATAGACTCAGAGCAAGTGGCAGAGATGTTATAATCAAGTAAGAAAAGATAGTATATCAGTATTGGTAATGAATTTACCAAGTTCAAGTGATGAACATGTGTCAAAACCTTCAATTCAGCAAGGAACTCTTTTGTTGCTTGCATATCCATCTTCTTGATAGCAGCTTTCTGCATTTTATTGAGACAAAGGAGATTAGCAGCATGAGTAATTTTGACTATGGAAAAGAAATGCATGTTGAGTCTAGACAATTATGTGAATGGTGCAACAGTGACATAATAAAGCAGCTAGAACTAGACCGCTGATCAATATTAGTATCCGGATAATTGCTAATCATTTCAATCTAACAAGAATAATGTAACGAACCTCGCCTCTTAACTCTCCATAGTAAACAGATGCAAAACCACCTTGGCCAATCTTGTAGGCTGTGCTGAAGTTGTCACTGGCATTAGCAAGTTCATTGTATGAAAATTCTACAGATTTATCCACAGCAATCCTCGGGACCTCTGGAGAAGTACCCTTATTAAGAAGTCCCCCTTCTGAAGAATCCTCAAAATTTGCTTGACCTGAGTCATTTAAAGTGATTTCAAGGTTTATTCTAAGGATGAACCAAAACATTGCTTCCACAGAACAGTTGACATAATTTTATCATTAACCAGGATTGATTGCAGGAAGCTTATGCCTAAGGCAAGAGAAATGAGAAACAACAAACATGAATTTCCACCATAGAGTTTGACAGGTAATTAAGCATACATCAGCAGATTCAAAACAATAAAATTACCAGGAACATGCTGATTACTACTGTGTTTGTAAGGTTCCAAGTTAAGATTTTCCTCCGTTTTCCTGCCTCTATAAAAGGTAATGCACAGGCAAACAGCTAGAAGGGCTACCACAAGAACTGCTGCAACTGATATGCCAGTTATTGCTCCACCTGAGAATCCTGTCAATAACATAGTTTTTAGTAGATTACAATCACATTCAGAGCTATTTTGATACCTTAGACTTGATAAGTTGAAAAAGATGCCACTGTAGCAGTAAAGGACAACCTTTTGAGCTGTGAAAAGAAAGAAACAACAATTAGCTACCAATATTATAGCATTCAAGAAATGATTAGGAGCTCATTGGGGTTGGAGAGTACCTTGTAGAAGTCCTTAATGGTGGATAAGTTCCATTTTGATCTGCAATACATTTCAGAAATAGAGATTTAAAAGAAAAAAACTATAACATCATCCAACACTTTGGCATATAGTAACAGATATTCAAGTGACAATCCCAAGCTTCCGACCTATTTGTCATACAAGTCAAATCATCTGAAAATTCACTATGATTATAGTGTGCAAACTCATCCAAATCGACTAATTGTGTACTTAAAATATGCAAAGAATGCGAGTACAGAACCCTTGGTAAAGAGATCAATTACCTTTTCCAGGAATGAAAACCAGACCACTACCCCTGCTGAAATTTGCTTCAGGATTATAGTCTTCCAACAACTTCTGTGGTAGATTAAAATCATTGGCTACTGTAACCAAATTCTGGCCAGGGCGAAGAGGATAAGTTATAAATAGTCCATAATCTTTTGACACATGACTATTCCCACATGAGCAGTTGACAGTAACCTTTACTATTGCATTTACAGGAACATTGTTAGGATCATAACTGTTAGACTCCTGCAACTTTTCAACTGTTGTAAGGTTCGAACAATAAAGACGAGCAATTCTCGGATAAGTAGTACTAGTCTTGACCTGCACATCAAACTGATGGCCCATGAATTTCCCATCAACACAGCTACATGAGAAGGGAACATTAACTCTGCTTTGGAATTGAATAATATCTGGATTGGTTATCTGAGGATTATAACTAAGAATATTCTTGATGGTGGTTGAAAAAGTATTAGACATAAAAGTGAGGTTTGCACCATTCCATACATAAAATGAAGCTAATGCATCACAACCATCACTACACTGGGATTTAGCCCCCACCCATAAAATGTTTAACACTAAAAGGCCTAAAAGTAACTCAAAGCTTCTATTTTCTTGAAAAATCATCTGATTTTCAACTCTGTACTAGTTGAAAAATGGCTTGAGATTTTTGAACTCTTTTAGAATCTTGAATGAAAGATGCCAATGGATGTAATTAGGGTTGTGTTAGTTGACACTTGATAGCTTCAGTTTTCGACTTTTTAGCATTTTTAACATGGCCTAGTCCAATAGACAAAAGAGTATTAGCTTTGATTTATGCATTACTTTAAGTGGTAGACAAAGAATTCTAGAGCAAAATGGTTGGCATGGGATTTCCTGGAAAAGCAGAAAGAATTTTAGGAATATATTTTTGGGCTCCATTAGTTGACCTTTTTAGTCAACACATCATTATTGGCTTATTTGCCTCTTGAATGCACTTGGCTGTTAGCCATGGATGTTGAAACATGCCAGATATTTTGGGCCCTGCGATCTCCCTATCAAAGACTTTTTTTTTTTGGTGTTTAGGTAATTTTGGTAGGATTTAAGTTTATATTAGTGAGAACATGAAGAATTTTTATACTATCCATACAGTTTGACCGATTATACTAGTATATTGTTGTGATAATTTCTAGGATACCACACCATGTGCTTCTTATATAGGCATATATGCTTGTTGTAGTAGATCAACTTAACTAGATGGCCGGTGCAAAAAAGTCTTGCACTATATGTCAATACACATATGTAATATTTCATCAAACAACTAAGGCTCAAACCTTAATTTGTTTGGATCGATTATAAAAAAATTCTATATCTCATCATGATCATTTTGTTCATTCAACAATACATAGGGCTCATTTTAAGGAGTTCAATTAAAGCTTTTTCGTTCCAAGATTATGCTTTGTAAGTAGAATAAATAATTTATTTTTGCATATATAAATACAAATCAATCCCCTTAACTTTTTTACATATTCTTCAAATCCCTTTGTTAAATTTTTTGAGTCCCACATAGGTGTTTAGCACGTAGCTGAAAGTGCACACTCCATTGAGTTAAATATTGTAGCTTCATGATTGATAATATATGTGATTATTTTTAAAGCTGGTCGTCACATAACAAAAGATTTGTCTTTTATCTTGACTTGGAACCAAATATACAAAGCACACATAGATGGAGTTAAATTTTGGTAACATTAATATAGTAAGAGTTTTTAACATTTCATGCCATCAAAGTCAAGATTGCATTGGGCATCGGACCGGAACGGGACGGATTGACCGGTTTGTTGACCGATACCGGGATGAACTGGACTGGAATTACCGGGATGGAACCGGACCGGACCGGAATGGAACGGGATGGATAAATGGGACGACACATATAGCTATTTCAAAAAATAATAATTTTTTTGTAGTTATTTTGATTTTTTGAATTACAAAAATATGAATGTTTGTTTATTTTTCTAAGTTTAAATTAATTGTTTTGAAATTTATAATGTAATTTTACTTAAGTTTATTTTAAAGATATTTTTTAAATTTTTACTTATTAAATTTGCAAGTTTAAGTTTAATAATGTTTTTTTGTTTTAAAGTTTTTGACCTTAAGTTTTCAAAATTTGAAATTTTCAATCTTTTGAAGTTTATAAGTTATTACTTAAGATTTGAAATTTTGAATCTTTTGAAGTTTATAAGTTATTACTTATTAATATGTTATAAGTTATACTTATAACTTGTAATTGAAATAACTTAAGTTTGTAATTTTAAAAAATTAAATAAAAATAAGGATAAAACAATGACACAAATTAAAAAAATATAAATCCAATCCAATTTTTTTTTTAAAAAATATGCCTATATATAAATTATAAAATATAAATTAATTAATAAAAAATAATTAACCGGAACCGGACCGGACCGGAACGGAATCGGAATAAATCGGGATAAACCGGTACCGATATCAAATAGTGATACCGTTCCATTCCGAGTACCGGTTCATGGTGTCCCATTCCGTCCCGAAGACTACTGGACCGGAACGGACCGGAATGGTACCGGTCCGGTGCCCAGCCTTAAATTTGCATCAAATATGGCATGCCAAGGGATAAAACAAAGAAGTAAAAAATTATTGAAGATTGTACCTAGATCAAGTATAATAATACTACGAACATTTCAAAGGATTATAATTAGAACCTATCAAATTTATTTGTTGCTTGCCAGAGGGGTATGATGACACAATCATTTGTGTTTATGTGTTGTTTCTTCTATATCAATTTAATAAAGAAGACAAATAATTTTGACCTGACGGGTTCAAAGGGGAAGGAGAAACGTGCAATGGCAGATAACCTACTTATATATTACCAGTTACAACTGGAAATCTTGCAATAAATTATACACACGAAAAAAATAATTGATATTCAGTCAAAGAATGGAATTTGGCAATGAAATAGGAAATAATTGTTTTGGCATTGAAAACCAGTAGGTGGCAATTATTTGAAATAATGTTGTAAAAAAACTTCAGATGTTAGATGAGAGATATTGGCTTAGTTGGTGGTCCATTGGTGAACGATTCATTTTCGACTAAAAAGTGAGGATAATTGCCCTATGAAGACTCGTATTCCCTAGGGCTCCAGAGGATATTCGCTTAATCAAGCAGCCATCTATGAGTCGCGGGTAGACAAGGGGAGGTAATGGGAAAAAGGTTGTACAAAAGTTCTAATTTCCAAACCTCCTCTGGTTGAAAAAAGTTAAAGCTTTACAAAACAAAGAAAGCATTACAGAAAAGTAAAGAAGAAAAGGTAAAATACTCATTACATATAAACAGATATACTTCCAAGCACATGAGGTTGAGAATGCTTGAATGAAGAGCAACTGCTATTGCTACCTTCCTGACATGACATGGACAAGGCCTTGGTTTTCATAAAAGGAGCCAATATCCCAGTCTTCAGTTGACGATGATAGAGTCATTAAAGCTACAACAATGGACCTCATGCTAGGTCTCAACTGAGGATTTTCATGAGTGCAAGCCTTGGCAAGCTGAGCTACCTGCAAATTAAATAACCAACTAATTTACATTAGCGAAAAGACTGTTCATTTTTAACATAAGCACAAGGACACTCTACCTTGCAAACTGAATCTAACGGATAGTCATCTCCGAGTTTGGGATCAACCACTTTGCATAACCCTTCTCTAGCACCACCACTCTGGTGAAGAACATCCTCAAACTGCAAAAGAAAACAGAATTCTCTTAGTAGTTTAGAGGCTGGAATATTTAGGTAAAACAAGACGGTGACAAGGCGTACCAATGCAACAAGTCCCTTTGATTCAGTTATAACTTCATTCGTCTTGACAATAGCTTCTTTAGCAGATATTAACTCGTAAAGCACTACTCCAAAAGCATAGACATCAACTTTAGGGGAAACATAACCATACTGAGCATACCTGTTTGCAAGGCCCTTTTAAACAGGAACTACAGAATATAATAAAAAGGGAAGTCCAGTGCACGAACAATCAGAAAATTTCCTATCGACAACTATCCTATGAGAGCCACAGTGCTCAAAATATCAGTATTCACCAGGTGACAGAATATGCCACCTGGAATCAGACGCTTACTCTGGAGGCATGTAACCAAAAGTACCCACAAGGCGTGTATGGAAAGAGGTACTTCCAACTTCAGTTAGCTTTGTAAGTCCAAAGTCTGCTACCTTCAAAATATAAAGATCTTTCAGTGCAATTATATGCCAAGCATTTTATCTTTTGTTTAAAAACCACAATTTTCACAACCTTTGCACGAAAGTCTTTGTCAATCAAAATATTAGCAGATTTAATATCGCGGTGGATATATAAAGGAACAGTGTGCTCATGGATGTATTCGAGTCCTCTAGCCGCATCAAGAGCAATTTGCACCCTGGTAGACCACGACAATGGATTTCGGCCTGAAAGTCAAAGGTCAAGATGGATTTATAAGAGTGAGAAAAATGCAGCACAGTGATTATAGTACATGGTCTACATGACATTTCACAAAAGTAGTAGACTTTCACTTACTTGATCCACGCAAGTGTTCACCAAGGTTTCCATTTTCAATGTATTCATAAACTAAGAATAAAGACCCTTCAACACAATATCCAATTAAGCGTACCTGCAATGTGTTTTAAAAATAAAATGTCATCTCATGGTCTCACAATCAAAACAACTATCTTTTGACCTTTAACGTTGGCAGAGAAAGTTCTGTATTACTGATATTTCAAGGGAATGACAAAGAGCTTAGCTTGTAAGAAGGCACATATGAAAAATATAAAAATACAGGAAATGCTGATATTCTCATTCATTATAAGAAGAACAATCTTACCAAGTTTAAGTGATGAACATGAGTTAAGACTTTCAACTCAGCAAAGAATTCTTTAGATGCTTGCATATCCATTTTCTTAATTGCTGCTCTCTGCATTCAAGTCAGAAGAAGGCCTAAGCTAAAGAAATAGGAAAAGGCGAAAGATATATTATCGTCTTATTTAAATGTATTTTGTGCAGTTAAATCATTGAACAACCTCATGTTGCATTCTAAATCTAAGATTAGCAGCCTCCATGACCTATATTTATATATGGTTGTTATCCGAGGTTTAAATATGGTTGTTTAACATGTAGAATTCAACACCTTTAAGCTACACTGTTTTCCATGTTTACCACTGATTAATAATAGTTAGTACGCTCTTCGCTATTAGCCCTATTTTGGTATTGTGAATGAAAAGACATTGACAAATCAAAGCAGCTACCAACCAGTGATCAGTAGTAGGATTATTCAAGTGTTATGTTTCATAAACTATGATAAGAAATATCCACAAACCTCGCCTTTTAACATTCCATAAAAGACTAATCCAAAGCCACCTTGACCAATCTTATTTTCCATGCTGAAGTTATTTGTAGCTTTAGCAAGTTCCTCGTATGAAAATTCCACTGATTTATCCACTGTGATCCCTGTCGGCCTTGGAGAAATAACACCAAATAAAGGACCTGATTCTGTAATTTTCTCCAAATTCGGAGGACCTGAAAGAATTTCATTAAACCATACTGAATACCGGACTTCAAAGAAGGTGCTTCATAAATTGTTATTATTATGATTTGGTAGGCACATTCGTCTTAACTATAAACACTTTCAGAAAAGTATGCAGGGGAAACATAATGAAGGCTTATTTGCAGTGAACATGATGATTATTTATGGAACAAAACAAGTGGACAAGAAACAACAGAAATTCTCGCTGCATCACTAGGTAAGGCAATTTTGTTGGAATGAATCTACTTCAAGAAGAAACTATTATCTTTTCGTTGGGGAAAGGATACAACACAATCAAATAGACTACTTACGGAAGTTCTCATTGAAGTGTTCATCAGATGAACCCTGGAGAAACGATTCCTCCTCTATTTTCTTGCTCCTATAAACTACGAAATAAAGGCAAACCACAAAGAAGGTAGCCCCAACAATAACTGCTACTGTTATGCCAGCAATTGCTCCACTTGAGAGTCCTGGCAAATGACATAATTTAGTAAGCAATGGTAATACCATAACAATTGTCCTACTTCACATTTGAACTTGTAAGTTGAGTATATCTCATCAGAGCAGAAAACAAAATAGAGTCAACCTCTTGACCTACAAAACAAAGCCAGAGAGAATCATATTAAGTAACTATCATAGACAGAAAAAAACTGAGCAGAAATCAAAACAATGTTAAATTTGGACTATACCTTGTTTTCAAAGGTGGAAAATTTCCCTGTGCATCTGCAATAACAATATGAAGTAAAAAAGGGGTAAGAAGAGAATATTCTAAGTCAGCTGTCTGCTCCCGACCTTGACTCTGGTTCACTCATTTTCTAAAAAAATCTATGAAAATATTTTCCTTCATACCAAACACACCCTAAAAGTAGAAAAAAATTGTAATCTGAAAGTACTTATTTTTCTTTATATCAAATATGGATTGCATCAGACATTTTATCCGTTTTCACCCAACTCATTTTTGACTAGCCTGTGTCTGACTCGACCCGCGTTTGACACCCCTAGTTATTATATGTATAAGAAGTTATACACCTTATGTATATTAAAACTTAAACAACTTCCTAAATTCTTGACTCCTAGTCTTCTACTTGTGTTGGTCCAACTTGAAATAATAACGTTCAAGGTATTGATAAACAACAAAAAGACTAGTCACTAACCTCTTGCCGGCACAAACACTATTCCCGACCCGGAACCAAAATCCAAACCCGGATTGAACTTCTCCAGCAACTCAGCTGACACACCCGACCCCACGGCCACCGTGGACAAGTTCTCTCCCGGACGAATAGGGTACGTGGCGAACAACCCATAATCGTCGGACACTTCCCCGTCGCCACAGGAGCAATTAACCGTCACGTTGATCATGGCATAATTCGGTATGTTGGTCGGGTCATAATTGTTGACCCGTTTGAGCCAATACTCAGTTGTAAGGTTTGCAAAGGCCATAGTGGCAACTTTTTTGTACGTGTCACCAAACACAGTTTTGTACACAAAAGTATGTCCCAAAAAATCACCATTTAAGCAATCACAAGAGAATGGGAGATTAAGCCTCGTGTCACTAGTAATACTATCTTGGCTTGTGATTTGATGATTGTAATTAAGAATAACTGGAATTGTTAAATTGAATATGTGACTTATGTAAGTTAAATTAGCTCCTGACCAAATATGATACGAAGCTATAGCCATGTCACAACCATTTCCACATGACTTAGCTTCAACATTTAAAATGAAGAGAAAAAAACTAATACTGAGGTTTATGGTTTTCGCTCTGATATTCATTATTATGAGAAGATCAAAGGAAGTTAGAAGAAAAGGGAGTAGTTATAGAATAATATGACATATGATACAACAAAATGTTGCCGTCTTCAAATAAATATTATTATCTCGTTTTGTTCATTTGCCATTTTGCTTCGTCTTAATACTTGATGCTTATTCTAACAGTAGTGTAGAAAGTATAAAGTATCCAATTGCAAACTCTGTCACCATATTCAATTTTGGATTCTTGGAATGTGAAAATATGCGTCGTGACAGGATGTACGTGTGAATTTTTATTGCTGGTGCGGTCAAGCAGACAATGAAAATGACCCCTCTAGTTTCTTGCTATATTTTTTTCTTCTTTTGTATTTATGTTTGTCCATACATACATATAAGCATACTGCATATACATGAGTGGTAGCTTCAGAAGTTAAATACTATGGCTCTTGAGTTTATAAAGACAATGGATTCCGAAATGTATGTCTAACTCTACTTGTTTTTTGCGTGTATATATTTATATCAACTTTGAAACACCAGGTACTTTTTTGAGTGTACATATATATTTCAACTTTGACAAACTCGTTTTAAACCCACGGGCCACGACCACTTCACATGATAGAAGATTTTTCTTGTTTTAAGACAAAGAAAACTATTTTACCTATATTCACAATATAATTTTAAGCGAGAAAAATTTAATCGAACTCTTTGGGCCATGTAACTCTTTCCCTACATGTTATGCTCCCATGACCAACAATCCAAAAATAATCTATTTAGAGAGAAATCCTCAGTTAGATAGAGTGGGATCCACAACTCTTCTTTGCAAGAGAACCATCAAAAATTTTATTAGTACTAGTAGTTCTCCTTTTTTTAGGGAGATATTTATGCAATGGACTAGAGATATTTTTTTCCTTCATTTTCTTTTTTATTCTAGGATTTCTTCATCAGGACCACTGGTTATCTGCTTACCAAAGGAACAATCTAGCACAAGAAGTATCAATGGAGTACTCCACAGCAATTGTATTTTCGCAGCTCTCCTTATTCCCTTCAACACTTCAAACAGAAAATAGAACTTATCTATTCAAGCCATGGAAACAGAGAACTTCTCAATCTTCTCGTTTCCAGTGTCACAAGATGTATGTCCCTGGTGTGTAATCACTATTATCTTTTCTTCTCCTACAATTTTCAGATTTAAGTTTTTCTTTTTTCACAACAGTGGAGTTCGGGTTAATTTGCAAGATTTAAACTATGGATTCAACATTTTAGCATCAAATTCATTGTATTATTACAATTATGGGTTCTTATATACTTTTTATTGTAATTTTAATGAACTTTTACACATATATGTATGCTTAGTTGAAAATATTGGATTCAGATGAACTCGGTGCCGTAAGGCTGCATCCCCTTTGCTTTTATCATTAGTACATTAGATATATGTTTGACTTATGCAGGATTTGGGACATCACCAGAATCCACAGCAGCCCAACATCTACACCACTTTTTCAATTTTATTGCTGTTAAAATTGTTGCTGCACAGCTTCAGGTTCATTGTCTCCTACTTAATTAGCAAATAGTTGCAGAACAAAGTATCTCACTAACATGTCTCTGTATCCCTCAATATAGATAATAACAATATAGACGAAAGATGAAGTACACTTTTTTTAGTTAAATTTCCATGGATAGGCAATGTAAATATTGAAATTTTCTCTATCAGATCACCTAAAGGATAACCACACACAAGTGTCCATTAAAAGTGAGATTAATAACCTGAAAAATAAGTCAAGTTACATGCTAAAGAGGTTTAAATGCACTAATAGTTAAAAATTATTTACATTGATCAACAGGTGTTTAAGTGCTAAAGATTCTTAAAAATAGTTAACCATAATTTCACATAACAGAGCTACAATCCTGAAGCATACGAGGAGCTGAGGGAGTTTCTGGATAAGCATTCATTGAGTGATGGGGATAAGTTTTGCGCGGATTTGATGAGGGAATCACCAAGACATAAAGATCTAGGTACATCAATAATTTTCTAATTTCACTTGCAAGTATTTAAGAATTCTGGTACCCTTCTGTTTACTTAAGTTATATCTTCAACAAAGTTGCGACTTTTCTGATAATATTTGCTTGAATCTGTGGGAACTTTCATTGGCTTCTTCGCAGCTATGCGCATTTTAGAGGTTGGTTTAGCCTCTAGCTTTTCTTTTTTCCCCTTAATTATGATAATCAAACTGAATTAGAAATATTTTCATAAAGGTTCGATCAGCATACTGTAAGGACGACTTTGAGTGGGATAACTTGAAGCGCCTAGCATCAAAGGTAAAATTATAAGATCATGGATTTATCTTATATCCTATGCACACTGACAAAGTAAATGAATTTTTTCATAAATCAGTGCAACTTAATCTGTTGCAGGTACCATTACTTTGATATCGATTATTTACTTATCTATAAAAATAAACTTTCGATATAAAGATGTTAAGGTTAAACCAGAAGGGTATATATAATTTCTCTTCAACAATAAAACCTCTCCGCCACTTCTTTTTCATTCTTACTTAGCTTGTAGCTACTACCTTGGGATATTGCAGATGGTGGATGATTCTAATAAAAAGCTTATGACGGATTATATCGTGCATACTAGCTGCATTGCAGATGGAAAGCAGATATGCAACTAAACAAACTCCTTAAAATTATAATCACAGTGTATTTAGAAGACGAGAATATATTATTCCATTTAGCTGCATTCAGCCAAATCTGAGCAAATATTTTGTAATCTTCGCTATGTGTCCAACTATCTATCAGTGGATGTGAAAGAGAAGATATATATTAGGGTGTCAAAATAAGCGGATTGGGTTGAAATTAGAGATACTAAATCTAAAATGAGTTAAAATAAAACTTGGATTGTATCATGACTCATCCAATTTACTTTGGGCTCAAATGGACTAAAGTCGAGTTGGGTCATGATCCGTCCGATTTGACCCGCTTAATCTCAATAATTTTAATATATTGTTATTTTACTTTTATAACCACAATTTGAATTTCAACTTAAGAAAAATATTTTTTTTAAAAAATTACAAATGAATAGATGTATCCTGGAAAATAGGGGTGTACAAAACCGAACCGAAAATCTAATCAAACCGCAAATCGAGTCAAACCGGAAAAAAAATCCGACTCATGGTTTGCTTTGACTTGGTTTGGTATTGGAAAAAAAAACCTATACTTGGGTTGGTTTGGTTTTAACTAATAAAAAGTCAATCCGAGACCAAACCAACTCGACATTATATATATTAGTTTTGAAATTTATTTTATACATAAAGCTATTTACTTAGATATAATTTCTAAATATTACTTATAATTTTTCATAATTTTTATCCTTTAACATATTTTTTCAAGTTTTTTGATATTTAGAATTTTGAATGGTCCAACAAAGGTTATAGTCAGTAACTTTAATAAAGCTCAATTTAAAATCAAATCAATACGAATGCTAACAAAAATAAATTAATTCTACACTAAAAATGACAGTAATGTTGAATATTTGTTCTTTAGTTTTACATTGGTTTAGACATTTAAAATACATAACCAAATTTTAATTTTTCTTTAATGTTTAATCATGTAATTCATAATTATTAGACTTACTTTAGCATGATTCAGTACTTTTAAATTATGGTCATTTTTATTATGACTTTTTAATTTGCAATATTTATTTTATACGATTTCATTATTAATTTTTGTTGAATATTTTAGTGACATCACTTATCTCATATTTTGTGTTATTTTCTTAGAAACACCTTAGATAGTTGTATTTTGGTTAGCCTAAAGAAATATTTGAAGCACAAGTTAATTATATGTGTATGAATACTTTAATGGAAAAAACCCAAGGTTTATTAGTTTGGTTTGATTTATAAACTTAAAAATTCGACACAAATGATTTGGTTTGATTTTGAAAAATTCGAACCAATCCGATGTTGAAAGCCCCGAATTTTATTAGTTTGGTTTGGTTTATAAATTGAAAAATTTGATACAAATAATTTGATTTGATATTTGAAAAATCCAAACCAACCCGATCATGTACACCCTTACTAAAAAATATAAAATAGATAGTAATTTATATGTTTAATATGGGAACATATATTACATCAATGCAAATAAAGAATTTTTAAAACGAATTGAAATTGGTTACTATAGTCATGTCTCATTGTTTATTTAATAGATATGGAATATTTATTTATAATAGATATGGAATCTATTATAATTCGGTACACTATTTTTTATGGCATTCCTTCAATATTATTCTAGAATAGAGTTACACAAAATCACACGATAATTAATGTTTTAAAATAATTCATAAACCTTTCAAGATAAAACAAAAATTCAATTGGAACACCATTACATTTGAAAATACAAATAGTGGGCTCTATATCGATTTTAGCTTCACTCTCTCTAACTCAAACCCTCCCAACAAATATAAGCTGCTGAAAAAAAATATCTTTCAGTATTTGTTAGGGTTAGAATTTTGCTTTGAATTTTGCATTGAATAATTAAATCTCAAACGTTATTTTTTAACATACATGTTTTTCCTCCAAATTTTTTTTTTAAAAAAATCAAAATTAAAAAGATGGAACCCAATCCATAATAAAGTGAAGATTAACTTGAACTATAAAATTATTTCAGTGTAGTATTTCCAAAAACATATAAAACCTCTAACTCCAAATAACAATATTATTATTTATAGAAGTAAAAACTATTTCTAGTTAATAAGTGTTAGCCAATTATTTGTCATACACTACCTTAGATGTTGTTGTAAAACCTTTATTTATTAATACAATAATTTTGAGTAACTTAATTCAAAGTTCTAAAATCTTTATGGTAAGAAAGTAGATAGTTTTTTTTTCTTCTTTTTTAAATGTAAATTTTGTACCTTTTTTTACAATCTTCAATATTAAATATTGTTTTTATGAAAATTCTTTTTAAAAAAAAAAATTTAATTCTATACTTTCTGTTTTGTTTTTTACGATCTTCAATGTTGTTTTTAAGGGAAAATAAAATCACACATTCACTATTAAACTCCCAATACTTGTAAACTTCCTTTGACCTTTGAATTCCTTCTAACTAAAACCTAACGTAAAACCTAACGCAATGGTTACTTTTCTTTTCTTATTCAAAAAAGGGAAAACATGTCTCAAAATCAGCACCTATAATTTCACTATTTGTTTTTAGGCCCAATTTCTTTAGGATGAAAAGCCCAAAATAAGCTTCTGATAATTTTTGAATTTTCATGAGTGATATGTCTAACCCATCTAAGAATGAACGAAATAATTAAAGATATATGACAACGAATTAAATCGAAATTGATCCGTAAAATAATTTAGATTCTGGATTTCAAGATCGATAAAAAAGATCATGATGTATGAAAGTATATATTAGTACAGTTTGGCTTTTTTCACTTCATGATTTGGTTGGTTTCAATTTTTCTATTTATGTGATTGCTTTTCCAAAGTGCAATGCATGTGTTAATCATTTAGCCGTAGTACTGTGGAACATGCTTAGCTAATTTGTTTCACTTTTATTGTACTGTTTTTCAGGTGCCATATATGGAGTGCTTAGCATAATTATGCATGGAATCATTATACTTATCCAGGCATGATAAATAATTATAGGCCAATCCTTTTTTTACACTTATTTTTTGTAGTAAAAGTCAATCCAGCTAAAATTGATCAGCTAAATTAATGACCCTACATCCACCAACCTAATTGAAACATTTAACAACTCACAAACAACCAGATAGGTTTGTCCTTTTCAGCTCCTCTAATTAACCTCTCTTTTTTAATTAAGTATTATTTTCTAGAATTATTTTCAACCAAAGATTTTTTTTAAAAAGAAATAGTGAATAGGTAAAAGTGAACTAAAGAAATAATTAAAAATATATAAAAAAGACTTCGAACAAACACCAGACCTAGCTAATTAATATTGTACGTATGTGCACAATAAATTGCACCCACTCCAAATTAATATACTGAACTTTGGTGTACACTGTACATTATAATTTCCTATAAATGGTTTGTCTCCGTAACAAAGTAGTACGTAGTGGAAAGAGGACACAATGGTAAATGTTGAAGGGGGGAATTTAAATAAGAAAAAATATGTTTTTACTGAGTCGTCTTTGTTAGGCTGTGCTTTACTTAGTGTGAAATTTTTTTGTGCGAATTTGAATTTAGTCGAATTCTAATATGAGGTACTTGAGAAATAAAAAAAATGTCTGAAAAAAGCCAGCTCATAATTCATATGTACGTGTTTTTCCAGCTGAATAATGGAGCTCATGAGCTCATTTTTGGCTGTAATATAAAGAACAATTGATTTGAAGGAAAAAGGGGCTGCGTTTTGTTTGTGGTTGAACAATACGACAAATTAAATTTAGTGGATATCTGACCCACAAACTCCAGTTCTCGTACATTTTGTCAGTCGCTCTAAAATTAGACGAACAGGAAAAAACAGAGCTTTCATTGTGTATTCATTCTTCTAAAAACTACACATATATTTGGTACAACTATGTGTGTATAACTTAATTTGCATTTAGGAGATATGCGAAATGAAATTATGATTTCAAGTCAGCATTAAGATATATGTGATTTAGGATCATGAGTTCAAATCTCAATTTTTTTCAAAAATAATAATGTAAAACTTGTCTCATGAGTTTATATTTTGTAAAATATAAGCCATCATTTTAATTTTTGCAAAATAGAACTCTTGTTTGGCGTATTCGTACCAGAATTATATAAAGAATAACTAGTTATTACTATTGTTGATTAATGGATTTTTAATTATAAATTTATATATATTTAAAAATTATTAATATAGAGATAATCAATTTAATAATGAATGTCTTATTAATATTCATCCCTATATTCAGCTATTGTGAAATTCATAGACCATCAACATCTTAGCAACCGAAAATGACACAACGAAGATAAAATATAGTTTCAGACAGAGAAATATCCACAACTACTAATACACAACGTAACTTAAGTGGCATAATAGAGATTTTATTTGACGGTCAATTGGTCACGCACTTCAATAAATATATCACCATCAAACTTTTTAGCCCAATAAAATGTAGTAATTATTTTTAATGTTAGTTCTATAACTATATTATATATCGCGTGTACCAGCCAACTTAGTTGTCCCAACTCTCAATCAATGTATATTAGTTCCTAATATTAATGTTCCTTTGACAACCTACAAAACATGAACTACTCTTCCAGAAAATTAAAAAAATCATTAAAAAAAACAAGTAGTTTAAGATTCTGTATGTATATCATTTCAAAGTATTTAATACAATGCCAAATAAATGCTCATTAATCTAAGAAATAAATTGATTGATTAAAACAAAAGTAACATAGTTCTTTATTTTAAGAAAAACTTATATATAATGATATAATACAACCCCATGTGGTTGAGCTTTATTTTTTCCCTACAGCTACTTGCCTAAATGCTCATTAATTTGTACTTATCAAAACTAATTAAGTAACATATATAATTTGATGTCCCAATCAATGAAATGCTTTGTTGTGAGAAACAATTTATCCACTATTCTAAAATAATATCACATGTTGTTGAACTGTTTCCCTATCTACCACTTTTATTTTATATTAAGTTTTCAGCTAAATTTTGATAAGATGTGTCAAATAATAAAGTGAAGGAGGACTTAACAGTAGGGCAATAATTGAATAATTGATTGACAAATTGACAATATGATGGAACGTTACACCTGCTACCATAAAAAAAAAATTGAACCCTAGCTACTTGATTTTTTTTCCCACTCCCACTAATAGCAACTTAGATTCCAAGAAATCTTAATAACTCAGTTGATCTGTTGTTGAATTTTCATCTTATTCGTTAAGGTTTGATTTTCCTTCTAGTAATCTTCTTTTCATTTTTTTTCTCGCTACCCTTTATGTAATTAAAAAAAAAAAAAACTGAACTTAAGATTTAATTTATCCAATATAACAGTCATATATGATTCTTTTCTTACCCTACTAATTTTTTTCTTTTTTTGATTCCCTTTATTATGAGCATCTTATTTTTTGAAGTTGTATTTCAAAGGAATACTTCTACCCTGAAAAATAAGTGATTGAATAATATTGTGCTGAAATACATTAATAAAGAAATCAAAGTGTTTAATTTCTAACAATTTAAATAATTAATGAGGTTTTACATGTATTTAATTTTCCGATGTACATTAAGTGAGTTTTTTTGTCAATTTACAACATGTTCGATTTAAGTCAAAATTATCAAAACACAGAACATGGTTATTGCTAAAAAAAAGTAGACCTAACTTGCAGTTAAAGAGATGCTTTACAGACCTAACTAGATAATCTGATTGGAAAAATTCTTTTTGCCAGAATGGTAAAATAGCATATTTCACATTATGTTATTTTATGTTTTAGAACATTTTTACCCTTTTAACTTTAATATATTTTAATTAAAAAATAAAAAAAAGATCAATTTATTTTAAAATAAAAAAGACATTATAGACTTTTTAAATTTCTAACCAAATTTTCTGGCCATTTAGCATTAAAACATGATTGTGTTGTTATAATCGAGGATCATTGGATCAATGAATGATCTTAAAAAAATCTATTTTGATTATTGCAAGATTTAAAATTTAATATGTAATTAATACAATTGTGTGTCATGCATGCACATATATGTTACTAGAGAAAACGATACTCCGAAACTTAAGAAAATGAAATATTTGTTGCAACTTCTTTTCGATTATTGGTAATGAGACCCTTCAGCAAGTTGGCTAAAACTTTCGATGGAGAAATATTTTGGTACATCGTGTTATTAGAAAAAATTCTTTTGGCCAGAATTTGGTCAGAATGATAAAATAATATATTTCACAGTATGTTATTTTATCTTTTTAAATATTTTAAACTTTTTAGCTTTAATACATTTTAATTAAAAATAGAAAAAAATCAGTTTATTTTAAAATAAAAGGATATTATAGACTTTTTAAATTTTTGGCCAAATTTTTTGGCCATTTAGCATTGCCAATGCTATTAATTATTGTGAACCTAACCACTAATTATTTCTGTTCTATTTCAATTTAATGTCCTCCAGAAAACACTCATACTTTGGCAGAGGCTTTTATGTGAGTTATTCAATTTGTAGGCAGATTCTTTATTGTTGTCTTCTTACTTTTTCTTTATTTAATAGAGTATCTTATTTGTTTGGTGAAAAAAATGCAGTACCACAAAGTAAAAATTTTAAAATTCTTTGCAAAAGTAAGTTGATCTTTTTCTTTTCTTCTGATAAGCACTAAACAGTCAACATTAATAAAAACGCATGTTTATTTAAAAGACATTGAAGAGTTTATAAATAATTAAAAGATGGAATCTAAAAAGGCTCACTAGTTTGTTGCTTTATATATGGTCTTAGAATATTGGAATCTAATTTGTGAATTGTGATGCTGCCTCTAATGTCAAGTCAACAAAAAGGTTCCTGTCTCCTCCTACTTATGTAAATGTAAATATAAGTCCATCAAAATAAACTACAGAAAAAAGGAAACGTTTCATCGTCGTAAAGTAAAATAAGATTTCAATCTTCTCCCATCGATCTAGATTATGTTAATCGATGTAGCTAAATGATATTTAAAAAATAGTCTTAATATTTTTAGGTTAGCGATTTTGGAAAACTCCACTTACGTCTTAAATATTACTTATTAGATTCGAACCATAGAAATAATATTTTATTTTAATATGTTAAAACTTCCGACGTAAACGTAATTAAAATATATGTTTTACTTTAATAAGGTTAAAGTTCCGACGTGAACGTAACCTAATTAATTGACCACATAATAGGACTTGACATCGGATGTATTTATTATATTATATAATTTGTAAAGCATAGTCGGTTCCAAACCTATACATTATGCAATAAGGTAGACTTGCTAGTAATTATGCCGAATCAAATACTTGGACAATGAACATCTTCTATTTTATTTTCTAATCTAAGCTAATAGCATAAGTTGTAACTAACATGGGTTGTGGTGCAGTGATGGACTATGCCATCTTTATTTGGAGAATGTCTCGGATTTGAGCGTATGAAGAAAATTTTGTTGGGTGCACCTCCTAAATGGGCCCTACAATTCAAATTTAGTCAGTATTTCAATATAAACTACGGACACCAAGTGGAAAATTTAAAAATAATAATAATGTAGGTTAGTATAGTATTATTATTTTTTTATTTTATTTTTTCACTCGATATTTGAACAATTTACTTAATAAGAATTAAACTTAAAATTTCTAATTAAGAACGAAATTTACCACTCTATCGTAATATTAATTGGTGTATGGTATTCATATAAAGTTGAATACAAAAAATTTCTTAAGTTCCTTCAACTCCTATTATATTATCGGTACCGACAATTATAGTAGTTTTTATTTAATTTAACTAGTTCAAATTAAGTTGCACAATTAAGCTAGCAGTGCATAATCACACAAGTATTTAACATGTGATAAGTATACAATTGTATTGCGATAATAATTGAGGGGCGTCCGAATTCAAGATTTAAATTTTATGAATTTAATATTTAACGTTCATACTATTAAGTTTATTATATTTTTAAAATTATGAATTCATATCTATTGTTTATTACAATTTCAATAGATTTTACACATAATTTATTCTCCATGTCATTGTAGTATCGATGAATTCATCCTTATAATGTTTACACCAAATTAATAAATGTGTGAGGTGTGTTTATATATAATATGTTAATACTAAATATGCGAAATTGACATGTATTTTCACCCATTAACATATTTAATTATAATAAATTAATAGCAGTAATATTATTAAAAACTTGTAAATTATTCTTCACGAAAAAATCGCCAGATATGTCAAAAATCATCGGTTCAAAGGTTACAATCTTGTTTACACTTGAAGAAAACACTTGAAAAATTCATACTCCAAGAATCTTCAACAACTCTGCTTCATGGATTTTAAAATTTTCCTATCAATCTTCTATTAATCACCAAGTGCTTTGGTGTTTTAAATGTAGGCACTACTTCTTTAAAAAGAAAATCATTCCTAAAAAGTAAAATATATCTTTGCTAAATTATCCGCAATAAATACTTCGAAAAAGATGTTAGCACTTTAGTATTTATTTTTTAATTACTTATAACTCTCTTTTTTATGAAAAAATGAAAAAATATCATCAATACCTTCTTGAAGGTAAAAATACCACTTATTTTGAAATAACATAAAAAGATAAGATCACCACTTATTTTGAAATGAACAAAATATTTTTAAAAAAATTAATACTATCGATCAAGTCATCTTACATGTTATAGCATGTAACATATAATTTAGTTTTAAAATTTAAAATTTTGTATTTTAAGAATGTTTACATGAGATCTATAGTGCATGAAACTTAAAACTCCTTTTTATTTATTAGGCATAATACATAAACATGACCCTTAACTTGGCTTCAACGGACAATCGTGACCTTTAAATTTTGGGTGTGCGTAAGTACACACTTAAAATTGTTTAAAATTAAATAAATAGACACAAATTTCCTACATTACGTCTTACATGCCAATTTTTTGTGTCTTGCGTGGCGTACTATGTGTATTATGTCATGTAAAATACGTGTGTCTACTTATTTAATTATATACAAATTTAAATATCTATTTATATATACCAAAAATTGAAAACATAAATATAAATTAAAGCCAAATTTTTTTAGGATGATTTGATGGACCACAATTTGCTTTTCCAACAAATTAAAGGAAGTCAAATCTAATAAAAATCAAATAAGGGAAGTCAAAGATGTGGAAATTAGAAGAAAAAGTTATAATAATGCCAAAAAGATACCCTCCAAACTCACATCACTACAATTTAGTCCCTTTCAAAGTTTGAATAAAGCCCCCTGAAAGAAAGTCTAGTCCTATTCATACCCCATTTATTTATTTTTATTCCAAATACTGCTGTCGGTAATTAAATCGCACATTAACAGTAAGCTTCTACATTGAGGGGTACTTTCGTCCACTAAAAACATCATCCCTTTAAAGTAATATCCATTCTCCCTTGCGAAGATGTTACTTGCAGGCTGACTTCCCATTTCATACCAAACTTTTACACAAATAGCCTTCATATTTATGTTTATTTTTTCTAGTCGATATGCAGATGGTATACAGAATATATATCTGATGTCTGTCTTTCAGTTTTAAGCTATTGGCTGAATTAGTAATTGAATTATTATTGAGAACAAATTACTCCCTTACATGAGCAAAGCGAGGTGTGTTTGGTATGAGCGGAAATATCTTTTTGAAAAATAAATGAATTTTAGTATTTATATTTTAATATTTGATAAGTAAATAGAAAAAATATTATTTCAATAACATTTATATAGAACAAGATGGAAAGTAGGGGTTTGGGGGTAACGGAGGAGAGATGGTTGAAGGCGTTGGATGGGTGGAAAGAAGACAATGAAGAAGGAAAGTAAAACTGTATTATATTATTTTTATTAGAAAAATTATTTTTCTCAAATTTTGAAAGCTTATTTATCTAGAGAAAGTATTTTAATTAATTAAATAAAGAAATGTATATTTCCCTCCGTAACAAAAAACCCCAATATATGAATGAATGCCTCAAATTTTAGAAGTGTATTCAAACATAAATTTCTTAATTTTAAAAAATTAATTACTCTTAATAAGCATCATAAATCACGCAAAGGCAAATTACCATGTCACTTCGTCACTTTTCGTGGGAATCTCCTCCTCCACTTTTTGTTGTTATGTTGCGTTTTTCGAAAGTTAATTTAATTAATTTTTAAATTAAATTATATTACATTAATTTGATATTTTAAACAAAAAAAAATTAGATATTAAAAAACTATACAAAAAGTACTATAAATTTCAATTTTTGCATATCAATATGATAAAAAAATACATTGTAAAATTTTAAGCAAATTATTATAGTTTGACTCTAAAAAAAACTATGACAATTAAAAGTGGACGGAGATAATAATAAATATCACACCATCTAACTTTTATAGAGTAATAATTCTATATTGTAAACGACAAAAATATACTATATACAGTGCCTTTAATTATAAATTATTTTAGTCGGGCCGTATGAATTCTCCACATTACTTTTATTTTATATGTTTGTTTAACCTATTGCATTTTTTACGTGCATTTGTGCTATTTGGTTACAGTTTGTAACAAATGCTATTTTAATTATGCATTTTATATAAAACTTAGTAAAAATTAATATAAAAAGTCTGTAGAAATAACTTTAAAAATCTTTATTAATTAATTTTAATATTTAAATTCTAAGGAGGCATATGGATCATTTTGATTGGAATTGAGACCAGTTATAATTTAACAACAATAACATATATTTTTTTAAAGATAAAGAAAAATTATTTTCTACACACTAGTTTAAAATATCAAAATTGATTAAAAGAAATAGCAAGAGGTTAGAGAGAAATATTGAAAACACACCTAAACTAGGGGAGAATTATTAGTTTTATTCCGAACTATTAACAGTCTTAAAAATATTATTTTACTTGACTAACTGAATTTTAATACAACATCGACCTTACGTGAAATATACCTCTAAATTTTCTTCAAGTTTAGAGGATATTTCTTAACATATTTTTCAAGTTTTTAATAAATGTTACATGTCATATAAAGGTTGAGACCAGTTAGTATGTTATGTGTCAAATAGAGGGTGATCAGGGCAGATCAAAGGGAGTGTAATTTAAAGAAAGCTCAATTAGGCGGAGTTCTCTAATTAATCAGTTTTGTTTAATTAAAGCTACCACAAACTACAGTAGTTAATTTCCTAATCCTTTTATCGATTTTTCGCCGACACCTATAGATACACACTGCCAGTGGAGTCTTCTTATATAAATTTTTCTCTCTCTTCAGTAAAAGGAAAGCTTGGAATCGGAGAGTCTCTTAACGATGGTGACACCTACCACAACTGACGATGTTACCTTCTTGTCATTTCCCTGTCTTTCTTTCGCCATGCTTCTTCTTCCTCTTACCTCTGTCTCTGCACAACCCCTTTAATTCTTGACTAACAAGAACAAAACAGAAAATGAATAGAAATAGCTGTAAGCAAGACACCCTATTCACCCTTTTGCCAGTAGTGGTGATTGTGGCAGTGGTTTTTTACTCATCTTTTGTTGTGGAAGGAAACACTGATCCGAATGATTGTGAGTTTCTTCACTGGTTGAAAATCTTGGATCCGTTTTTAGAGCTTCATTAGTGATTTTGAGCTTAGTGGTTTGGGTGTTTTTTCTGTTTTCTTCAATGTGTTGAAGGAGGAGGGATTTTTTTTTGTTTTTTGTTTTTGTCACTCTGTGAATGTTGTGATATAAGAACGCCTTTCTTGTGATTGTTTGAATGCCTGATTTGGTTAATGGGGGTAATGTATTTGTTTGCCCTTTTTCTGGGATTCTTTTTCTTCCCCTTTTTGTTGGGTTTCCCAGTCAATGCAAGTCAAAGATTGATGCGTTAATACAAAAAATATGGATTCTTGATCTTTGTACTAAAAATTATATGACTGGGATTTTCTGTGATTATAATGTGAGGACGCATGCAATTGAATTCGAATGCTAAAACTGTTTGATTTGATATGATAATATGTTTTCTTACCCTTTCTTGGTGTCTTTCTTGTATTTAATTAGTTTCAGAGCCAACACTAGCTTAAGATTGAGGCTGTACTTGTTGAATCTTGATAAGATAAATATTGAATCTTGGTTTTCTTTGTTGGAGAGAGGTTCTGGCTTTGTCGTTGCCTGACTCTTGTAATCTGCAGTGCAAGCTCTTCAGGTCTTGTATGCTTCACTGAATAGTCCTTCACAGCTCTCTAATTGGAAGTCGAATGGTGGCGATCCCTGTGGTGAGTCTTGGAAAGGAATCACTTGTCAGGCCTCTTCTGTTGTTTCAATGTAAGTTTGCATAGCATTAACTTTGTGCGCATCATTATACATTTTAGTTATGATTTGATTGATATAATGGTTGGTTCTTGCTGAAACAGTCAAATTCCTGATTTGGGACTCAATGGAACGTTGGGATACATGCTAAATGGTCTTACCTCGTTAAAGAACTTGTAAGAGCTTGTCCTTTTAGTGGTAAAGGGTAATTTAGAGGACCTACTATCACAATAAAATTGAACTTCTGCAATCTGTTGTCTTCAGGGATATGAGCGGCAACAACATTCATGATTCTATTCCATATCAGCTTCCACCCAATCTCACTAGCCTGTAATGTTGACTCCTTGTTATGTGTTTGGTTTGTTTGAAAACTTCCCGGTTTATGATTGTCTCACTGGAACTATAATCATTGTCAATGCAGGAATCTTGCAAACAACAATATAAGTGGCAACATTCCGTATTCCTTTGCTGGCATGGTTACACTTAGCTATCTGTGAGTGGCCAGACTCACTAGGCACTTTCCAAAACAAAAATAGCATTTGCTTGGTCTTCTCTTTATTCTATTGAATCATTTCAGGCAACTATTTAAAATAGCTTATCCTACGATTCATTTTTCAGGAATCTTAGCCATAACTCACTCTCTCAAACAATTGGAGAATTGTTCACCAACCACTCCGATCTGGGAGCCTTGTAAGTGTTCTACTTAATCTTTACTTGATTGATCCTTTCTTGTAATTTTGTTTTCCTCTTCTTCTTTTTTCTAATAGAGTTCATTCATTGCCACACTTGAAGGGCTTCTTTTCCTACACCAGTCCAATTAGTTACTAGCTTGAATTCACAACACCATGGTGTGTCTGACCCACATTAGCTGGCCCTTCATTTGTTTTGCCTGCAATGTACAGACATGACTGCTTCCAAATATGTTCTCAAAACAAATATAGGATCTAATCATATACAAATGCCTTTTTAGAATCATTATCTGCTTAATTTTAATGAACAACAAAGTCTGGAGGCTTGTAAAGTCCAACATTTTATTTTCCTTCGTTGCCTTTTTATGTGGAAATTAGTTTTAAATGTATTAGGATAGGTGCCCTGCTCCTCTTTGAAGCTTTCAGTTGCCTTTTGTTTTCATTTATTTGTTCTTTCAGAATCCCATTTAAGTAAACCTACATTAGAGCTCAGTACCCCTGCTACAAAGAGCTTTCTGGCTATATTGATTCCTCATGTCTTTTGAACATCTGTTTCACTAATTAATAGTTATAATTTTTCACTGATTTGCTGCTACTGCAGGGATCTGTCCTCGAATAATTTTTCTGGAGATCTCCCCTCTTCATTCAGTTCGTTGACAAATCTTTCCACACTGTAAGCATAATAACTTTCTACTAATAGGATTTGCTGTTCCGTTACTTGACTTACCCATGAAATTGGCATCTCTTGTAGTCATCTGGAAAACAATCAGCTAAGTGGCCCTCTCAATATCCTGGTTGGTCTACCTTTGACTAATTTGTAAGTTTCAATACCTCTTCTTGAATTAATGGGCTTAGCTAGTTTGATTCAATGCCAGTAGAGTGTTTTATAGGCAAAACAAAACCTTTTTGCAGAAATGTTGCAAAGAATCATTTCAATGGATGGATCCCGAATGAGCTCCTATCTATCCCTAACTTCATGTAAGTAATTTCACATCCTATATATTCTTACATGGTTTAGAATGTTACAGTTTCAAGGGGTGTGACATAACATCTAACATGACAGATACGATGGGAATTCCTTTGCAAATGGTCCAGCTCCTCCCCCACCACCATACACTGCACCTCCTCCTGGAAGATCTCGCAACAACCGTAGCCATTCTCCTCCTAATTCACGTACAAGACCAGGTTCTGATGGCCAGCCATCTCCAGAAAATGGTGATAAAAAGAAGGGATTGACAACTGGAGCTATCATTGGCATAGCTCTTGGATCTTCTCTTGCAATTCTTTTTGCTCTGGTAGCACTTGTATTTTGCTTCCGGAGGGGCAAGGGCAAGGAAATTGCTACAAGACCCTCTACAGGAAGTCTTCCAGTTGGAAAAGATACAGGTGTGTTCCCTTAACTTTTTTCCTTCCTGACTCAATATTGTCATTGGTGCTAATACCCTCAGATGACTAACATTTGTGTTGTGATGTGCCATCTTAATTTAGAAATTGGAACGAACTTGGTTGATTTCTCATGTATTCTGCTTAATCTTAGTGAATATGGAGGTACATGAGCAAAGGGCGAAGCCTGTGACTGCTGTTGCTGACTTGATGCCCCCACCTACCGAAAAGGTGACTGTTGAAATGATACAAGGGAAGAATGGATCTGTCAGGAGAGTGAAGTCTCCGATAACTGCATCTGCTTATACTGTTGCTGCATTGCAAACAGCAACTAACAGCTTCAGTCAAGAAAATCTCATTGGTGAAGGATCTCTTGGGCGTGTTTATAGGGCAGAGTTTCCTAATGGGAAGGTAATTTCAGATGTTTAACGGTGTCACTTCTTACCTTTCCTACTCGTGATGTGCATTAAAAACTATTTGAAGCTGAACAATATTGAATAAATTCAATCTGTCTCTCATGGACATCTTTCATTTTTGATGCTTTGGAGAATCACATACTTGTGAGTTGTATAACGTTCATCAGATACATAAGGACATCAAAAGGGATATATAAAGATGTTGGCCACTCCACCTATCACCCTATTGCTAAGATGCTTTAACATAGTATCAAGCCATTACACGTGTGGGACAGTGTTGCATTACCTAATGTCCAACCCCGGGTAAATGAGGCCGTTAAGATATGGTAACTCAACCCCAAAAGCTAGCTCATGAGGGGAGAATTGTCCAAGTCTATATAAGGAGACCACCAGTCCATTCCCCAACCAATGTGGGACTTTTACCCACTCTAACACCCCACTTCATGCCCAGGCCCGCTGGAGCGTGGACCGGGAGCCCAAATGGAGATGAACTTGGCTCTGATACATGTAAAGATATGGCACCTGGGCCTAACTCAACTCCATGAGCTAAGCTTAGCTCATGAGGGGAGGATTGCCCAAGTCTATATAAGGAGACCCCAGTCCATTCCCCAACCAATGTGAGACTTTTACCCACTCTAACGAAGACATCCAAAGTAGTATATAAGGTTCTTGTCCTACTATATCCATTGCCTTAACGTTATGGCTGAACCCTTAGATGCTTTCACAATATTTGTCAAACCGGGCAAACACCAAAAGGGTACATACTTTATCTATGTGTTACTAAACCTGAGTAGAAGTTAGTAGACTTCTTGATACTCTGCTCGCATGGGAGTTAAAAATATTGGGTCCTCTTGCTAGTACATAATCTGTTTTGAGTGATTCTCTTAACTGAGATTATGTCCTTGATACTCTTTGATTCAACTTGCTCTTATAGATCTTTCACAAAGTTGATTGCCCACAGTAGGCTCACATTCTGATGAACACATGTCAATTGTTCACTCCTCTAGGTGGTCTGGTCGCATCTTTGCTTTTATCTGTCTTGTGATGTTTGATGGGTGTAATGATATGGTCACTTTGATGGTCATCTCACTTCTCTTCTCGGCCTGAATTAACTATGATACTATAACCTTGTCCTTTGGTTACATGATGTAGTCCTAAGCAAAAATATTCTTAGCAGTTTCAAAGTTTGACATTATATATCTTCTACTTTGTGGTTTATTATTGGATGTGCTACTGGTTATTTCTTTTTGAATAAACCAATTGTGTTGACTATTTCTCTGCTCCAAACTTGATGCCAACTGTTCCAATAAATGATTTAAGAATTTCATGTGTCAACAACATTTTTGATGAGGAAACTTTTAGTTTTTCATTCATGTAGTTTCTATGGAAGGTGCCAACTTATCTTTTGAACTGTCCTTACCAGATAATGGTCATCAAAAAGATCGACAGTGCAGCACTGTCGCTGCAGGAGGAAGATAACTTTCTTGAAGCTGTCTCAAATATGTCAAGGCTGAGACACCCAAACATTGTTCAATTGATAGGATATTGTGCTGAGCATGGACAGCGTCTTCTGGTTTATGACCATGTGGCAAATGGTAGCTTGCATGATATGCTGCACTTTGCTGATGAGAGGAGCGAATTGCTTACTTGGAACGTCCGGGTTAGAGTAGCACTTGGCACTGCTCGAGCTTTAGAGTATGTTATAGCTGTATGGTATTTTACCTGTCTTGCCCTTTTCTTGTTGAGTTAGCTTAATACTTGAACGTCTTCTTTTCAGGTACTTGCATGAAGTCTGTCTACCTTCTGTTGTACATAGAAACTTCAAATCCGCAAATATTTTACTAGATGAAGAGCTCAATCCCCATTTATCAGATTGTGGGTTAGCAGCTTTGACTCCAAACACAGAACGCCAGGTGAGTGAGTAAGGCAGATTTAATCTACATCATCGTTTTAACAGAGTGTGTTAATAATATTGGGTGGTACGTGATGCATATAATGTTTATGAGATGATGTCAATCAACTTACCTAGTACTGTAGTAGGATCAATATTAATAAGCTACTATTTCTAGGTCGATCTTTACAGACTTAGTCATGAAATTGGAGATTCTGATTGTGGCAGCTTAGTTTTGTTTTCTAATTCTTCTGGAGCAATCTTGTTAGGTGCTTAAACACTTGGATTACCATAGTGCACAAACTTTTAAGGAAGACCCCTTCCCCCTGCCTGAAAATCCATTTGGTTCTGTGAATTATTTTTGTGGAAAGAGAACCTCCTTGTACAGAAGTTTGGGTGAAGGAAGCTAATGCGGGAAGGCTAACTGATTCTGTTATGGGCATTGCCTAAAATTGTAATTACTTCTGAATGTTGACAGGTGTCATCCACACAGATGATTGGTTCATTCGGTTATAGCGCTCCTGAATTTGCTTTATCTGGAATATACACTGTAAAAAGTGATGTATATAGTTTTGGTGTGGTAATGTTGGAGTTGTTGACAGGAAGGAAGCCACTTGATAGGTAAACTAGATCTTCAATACATTGCTAGTCAACTTACACTATTGAATTCTTTTAATGACTTGGTTCTTGTTAACAATCATATAGTTCAAGGGTGAGATCGGAACAGTCTCTTGTGAGATGGGCTACGCCTCAACTCCATGATATAGATGCCTTGTCAAAAATGGTTGATCCTGCACTAAATGGCATGTATCCTGCAAAGTCTTTGTCCCGTTTCGCTGATATTATTGCAATCTGTGTTCAGGTGAGCTTTATTTGCATGTTCTTTCATTTGGAGCATAACAGTTGTTAACATGTGAAGCTTAAAAGATCAAATCACTTCTAAAATATCTTCGATGGAAGTGAAAGTCAATGATCATAGGGAATTTACACACTTAAGGACCAAACTTAACTTTCTAACCCGTCGAATAAATGATACACTACCAGTGTTTGCATTCTATATAAGTCCAAATTCAGGGGCATGGATAAATTGGGACCGTCTGCACTCTGAGTTTGCTCATGGCTCAGTGCTGAAGTGAATCAATGTGCTTCAGAAAATAGATGACCTTTCTTACACATACTCGGTGAGTCTTAGTTTGGGAACTTCCAAGGCGTAAGTCCTTGCACACCATGGTCCAAAGTGGCTTTGGGTGCTTAGTCTTTAAATGAGAGATTCTTAATTAAGCTTTTCTTGATCTAAAGTGACTTCAAGACTCACGAAGAAAAATCTGATGGACTCAACAAAATTATAATGAATACTTGCTCATTGACATATCTGAAGTGAATTACTTTACTTGCAATAATTTGAATGTGACTGTTTTCTCCTTGGTAATAACTTTTGACATCTATTTCCTGTACAGCCTGAACCAGAGTTTCGACCCCCAATGTCTGAAGTTGTGCAAGCACTGGTTCGGTTAATGCAAAGGGCGAGTGTGGTCAAAAGGCGATCCAGTGATGAATCGGCTTTCACATACAAGACTCCGGATCATGAGACGGTTGACATGCCATAGATAAACATACATGACGGAGCTGCCTTTGCAATTTTGTAAGTAACTTCTGTGAAGGTCAAGAGTAACTATGGCAGATGAAACTCGGAGGTGTCAATACCAGGGACATTAAAAATGTAATTATTTTTCACATTTTCCTCGTTAAAAAAAAAGAAAGAAGCTTTTTTGCATCCCAATTTGAGGTACATAATTCACTGACAATGTCCTCCAGAGTATATTTACAAACCATCTTGGGATACTGGATATATTTTATTGTCAATAAGAACATTGCTGCACATTATCATTCTGTGTTGGTTTATATTACAGTTTTTCCCACACAACTTTTGGCTAGCCTAAGAGCTAAGTGGTTGATCTTTGTTTCCGCATGCAAGGGTATGGTTGGGCTGTTAATGAAGACGTAAAATAATTATGTTGGTGAGAGGTAACAAATAATAGAATAAGAGTAACCTGTATTGGAATAGTCGAGACGTATACAAACTATACCTAACCTATCTTGTTATAAAAAGAAAACTAGTGCATTGGAAAGCAAAATGCAATGACCTTGTGAGACTAAGCCACTAGCTAATAACTTAAAGACCAGCTTCATGGATCACGCCTGATTAGGTGAAAAAAATGAAAGAAAAATATGAGGCCAGGTTGTGCCATGTGCACTTTTATACTTTTTCTCACATGAGGGATGAAGCAGCTGTGGTGCTTGTCTACAACAAGTTTCCTCATTATATTCTCCTGGTCTTTGATTTTATAATTCATTTTTATTAACATTAGAAAATAAAATGACAGTTTTTTTTTTTGCAATGGTGACTGAGGTCATCCCTAATCGACTCCAGCTATAGTGCGATTCCTGATACAACAAACACACTACAATAGCTAAGGCTATCAAGAGTTAAATACAAAAGAGTGCATGTTAAGAATAAATGAGTTAAAGTTGTTCATTCGATTCAAACACTCCCATTTTCTCAAATTACAAAAGGAAACAAAAAACGAAAGAACATTTGTGTCTTTAGCTTTACTCTCCAATATATTATATGGAGTATGATTTTTAAGAATATTTAAAATGAATACTAATTTTAAGAAAATAAAATATTTACTTGAAATTTCCTTTTAAAATTGTTTAATACTTGTGTCATCTTATGTAAAGATTAGATAAAGTTCAAAAATAATTTTATTTGATATATATAAGTAAATTCACTATCAATTTGAAGAAGAAAAATCAATCTTTATTTCTTTTTGCCTAAAAAGAAAAATGACCAAATGCTATTTTTGCTGTTTTAAAACCGTTAATGTGCAGAAGCATAGAACCTTCAGACAAAAAATAAAAAAGAAGAAGCGAAGCTTAAAAGATAAAAACTTGCATGACTTCTCGCAGCAATTCTTTTTCTAATTTCTCAGAATCATCGTACGACTACTATGATAAGGAACAATCCACCGTCCCGACTTCGGATCGGGATGAGCCCCTGAATCCGGCTCACAGGAACAACTCGTTTAACGGGTTATTGGGTTTCACGTTCGGGTCCAAGAAGATGAGGAAGAAGAAACCCTTTTGTCAGGAAAAAGCAATTGTCGGGCTGGCTCTCTTTGTGATCGCTTTTGTCGGGATGAATTGGTGGATGCTTTCCCGGATCCAGAACTCGGGTCGGGCTTCTCAGGTTGAGTTCAGGTTCTTGGAAGATAATTCCTCCACTCTATCAATTCGGGTATGTTTGAATCACTCTTTTATGTCAATTCTTGAATACTTCCGAAAAAAGGTACTACTAATGTTGAAACTTAGTCCAAGTTTTGAAAGCTGGGTTATGAATATGAATTTTGATAAAGATGGTACTTCGGATATTGTGAAATCATCTCAATATTTATCTGTGAAGTTGAAAAAATGAATCTTGAGATGTTAAGCAACTAAATATATGTTATTTATTCGACAAACTAGAAAGTTAAACTTTTCTAAATTGTTTTGTATTGGGGATGAAATAGGGGCAACTGGTAGGGAATGGATATAGAGGATTCATATGGCTGACCCGACCAATTTAGGAATGAGGCTTAATTGATTGTTGAAGTATGAATTGATTCGCTGAGTTGGAGGTCTTTTCATACATATGGAGTAAATGTTATTTTTGATATGGTAGGAAGAACTGCTACGGCTTGGGCTTGGCAAAGGGAGAAAGCCTCAGAAAACAATCTATGCACGATTGCTGGCTAAAGCTGCTCATTCCTTAGCTGAGGTACTTTTTGTTTCTAGAAGGAAATGAGTAGATCTATTTAGTTGGTTTTACTTGATAATGTGAGGTCGACACATTTCAGGGACAGAAAAAATCCGAGCCAAAAGATTTGTGGGCTGAACCCTATTTTGTTGCTTCCTCTTGGAAACCTTGTGCTGAGCAGCGACAATGGCTACCTAGTGGTCTCTCTCTCTCTCTGTCTCCCCCTCTCCCTCTCTTCATGCATGTTACGTTTCGGGTAGTTAACCTGCTTCTTATGTGGCTAAAATTTTCAGAGGGAAAAAATGGTTACATTATTGTCACTGCAAATGGTGGGATAAATCAGCAGCGAGTAGCTGTAAGTTATGTCTTCTGCTTTGACATTATTTGTTCCATATTTCTTTAGTTTAGCTTGCCAAGCTAAAGACAAAGGCTCAGCGCTAATATTATATGAAAGCTATGGTCTTTTTTTCTTAACTAACACATTTCTTCCTTGCACAACAGGTCTGCAATATTGTTGCTATTGCAAGATTACTCGATGCAACCTTGGTTCTTCCGAGATTTCTGTACAGTAGTGTTTGGAAAGATGTGAGGTAAAAACTTACTACTTATTGTCAATTTCACTTCTTTCTTTCCTTTTTCCTATTGTACAATAGGGATTGCAAAATATTATGCAAAACCGTCAAAATAGTGGAATCTTCGATTACAGATTCACAACATCTTTGATATATCATTTTGTACCTTCACTTGCGAATTCTTGTTGTTGACTTGAAACACGTACTAGTTGAATGGTATTTCATTTAATTCTTTTCCATTTTCTTTTCATAACTAATTAAACATCTGAACTGTCTTCATCTTGAAATTCTTTTAACTCAATAATTGGAAATTTGTGATGTGACACTGATTTCTTTTTGATCGCTTGTCTACAAAACATGAGCTCTCCAATACTTTGTGATTGTCCCAAAGGTTCGCCTGGCTTTTCTTTGCTGTATCTACTTTAGAGATTCAAGTATGCCATAGTTCTTTTCCTGAACTGTTCCCCAATGTGCTTTGAGCTATATAAGTATCTCCATATGCGTTTTTAACCGCTGTTTAACCACCCTTTCATTTGCAACTAGCTATGCCCCGTCCGAAATTTTTTTATATGAAGTGTTGCATAAGTAACTTTTAGAATGATTTTCATCAAATAGAAATTAGAACTTTTAATAAGATATTTATGTGCCTTTCCCATTTTGCTTCCTTCAAACTTGTTTCCTTTTCTTGCTAATGTGAAACATTTGATACCTTATTAGTTCCTTATATTGAAGATTGATAGATGTAACTATAATTTCTTAGCCAGTTTGGGGATATCTACCAGGAGGAGCATTTCATTGACTACCTGAAACCTGATATTCGTGTAGTTAGAGAACTTCCTCAAGAGTTGCAGTCATTAGATCTAGAGGCCATTGGCAGTTTGGTAAGACTCTCACCTAGATAAATCATTTTGAATATGATCATGTGAAGAATCTAGTTTCTGACAATCTGGAAATAAATCCAGGTGACAGATGCAGATGTTGTAAAAGAAGCAAAGCCAGGTTTCTACAAGAAATATATTCTTCCTATTTTACATAAAAACAGAGTTGTCCATTTTCTTGGATTTGGGAATCGATTGGCATCTGACCCGTTACCACCTCAGGTGCAGGTAAACCCATCGAACTTGATATTAGGCTTCCTTGTTGATTTCTCAATTTTTCATTTCATCTTCTCATTTAGTCTGATTCCATAACTTCTACCTTGGTTCCTGATTTGGGGACTTCATCTAGAGACTTCGATGCAGATGTAATTTTCATGCTCTGAAATTTGTTCCAAAGATAGAAGAAACTGGAGCTTTACTTATACGGAGAATGCGTCAGAATGTTACACGTTTGGGACCCTTGGATCGTCACCTAGTGGGTCCCTTCTCAAAGTCTATGCTGAAAGGTGAACGAAATCGTGGAGAAAAAGTTGCTAGATATTTAGCTTTGCATCTGAGGTTTGAAATTGATATGGTAGCTCATTCCCTCTGTGAATATGGTGGTGGTGAAGAAGAAAGAAATGAACTGGAAGCATATCGTGAAATCCACTTCCCTGCATTAGTGGAGCTTAAGAAGACCACGAAGTATGTTATATATAATAATTGCTCAATTCCTTTACTTGCACAACTCATAAGAAAAAGCTAGGCTAACTTGTTTGATTTTCCTAGACTGTTGCTTGCATCTTTGATTATCCAGAGATTGCACCAGACACACACACAAACATATTGAACTAAGGGTCTGTTTGATTTGAAGAAAAATGTTTTCATGGAAATAAGTGGTTTCCTTACATATTTTCTGCTGTTTGGTAAGTAAACAAATAAAATTGTTCCAAAAGCATTTGTATATATCTAGGAAAACACTATGGAGGCGGGGTGGGTTGTAGGGTGGGAGGAGGAGATAATCAATGGAGAATGTCACTTATGGAGCTTATTTTGCCTACTTTTACAAGGGAACCTCTTCATTTTTAAGGAACTTGATTTCCTTGAGAAAATGTTTTTCAAAATTTTGTCCAAATATGAGAAAATTGGAAACAGTAGCTACTTCTTATCTCTCTAGCATCTGGAGAGGTTGACGTCTTCTTGTTGCGAAAGTGGGTGGGGTCTCTGGATTACCTCTATTGGACAATTTTAATTAAACATGTCAAAGTGATGAGTAGTATTTTCTTCATAGATGCCAAATGACCTTAACCTAATTCTAGAGGCATGTTATTGAGGTTATAACATTCAAATTTATTAAAACTAGTCTCAGTTCACTTATTGATTCTGAAAAAAAAACCGTTTGTTCAGGCTGCCTTCCCCAGCAGCTCTAAAGGCTGAAGGATTGTGTCCTTTAATGCCTGAAGAGACGGTGCTAATGCTTGCTGCCCTTGGTTTTAATCGGCAGACACGCATATACTTGGCAGGTGCACATATCTATGGAGGCAAATCAAGATTGGCCTCCTTGACCACCTTGTATCCTAATCTGGTCACAAAGGAAAGCTTACTTTCTTCTTCCGAGATTGAACCATTCATGAATTTCTCATCTCAGGTAAACTCTGCGTTAATTGGTTCAACATGATTTTGCTTTATTATCCCCAGCACCAAATTGTACAAAGAATATCAATAATAAACAAAACTTTCATGTGCTTGATATTGACTGATTATATAAGTTGTTTCTCAAATGAGCTGTTTGTCTCATGGGAATTTATGGCGAACAGATTCAAACAGAATGCTAATAGATGCACTAGGTGGGTCTAAATTTAACCTGGAGCAAACTGCTATACTTCAATTTGAATGTATAAATTACTCACACATATTTGTTCTTTGAATTCTTGCAATAAAAAGATAATGAGCTTAAAGCTCTTAGAAATCGTTTGAATGCAGAGCAATATATTTGCATGTACTTGTATCCTTGTATAAAACGTTTGTTTGCCGTTTCAAGTATATACATTTGTGTAGGGCTTCTCCGTATTCTGAACATAACAGACATTTGAATGCCTATCACTACATATGTAGCCGCTTGTTGCTAACATGCAGTTGTATATTCCAGCTTCTGCAGAGGAAAGCTAGCACCCTATGAACATAACCATCATATATTTTGATTTGAGAACTCAACTCATGCAACTGGTACTAAAATGAACTCTTTTATGCAGCTAGCAGCACTGGACTTCATAGTTTGCACTGCTGCAGATGTGTTTGCCATGACAGACTCGGGAAGCCAATTTTCATCGTTAGTCTCTGGCTTCCGAGTATACTTTGGTGGAGGTAAAATGGCTACTATACGGCCAAACAAACGTAGACTGGCTGATATCTTTGTCAAGAACAACACAATAGACTGGAGGACATTTGAGCAAAGAGTGAGGAAAGCAGTTAGACAAACCAAACGGGTATTTTCGCGACCTGTTGGGAGGAGCGTATACAGATATCCACGGTGTAAGGAATGCATGTGCAACACATAGGTCCCTTGAGTTAACTAGGTCCATTGTCAACTGATTTTAGGGGGGGAAAAACTAACACGTAAATCTAAATGTAATATCCATTTTAAACTTGAATTAATCAAGCTTTTTTTTTTTTGGTTTTGTAACATTATATGAGTATTCTGCCCAACCCTGATGAAATATCCAAAAGGATGTAATTATAGTAAACGTGAAATTAGTGCTGCCTTATAAATAAAAGATGGTAAGTAACCTAATGAGCAGACATTTTGCATAATTTGCTCTAAATAAAACGCAAGAGATTTTTATAAAATATTTCTTTGGAGAAGCTAACACATTTGATCGTTCGATAAAAAATATTCACATCAATGGGTTGAGCCAATGTAGAATAGTATGGACCAGTGAATGGAGCCTCACAAATCTTAACCTGTCTATGGGCTGACATGAAGGGAAAGCCCTTTGCCCTATGGAACCCATCCGTATGTATATATCATATATGTATAAGTCGTATATAATAATTGTATTATCAGTGTATATTTTATTTATATCGATTAAAAAAGTAAGCACCAAATTAACATGGAAAAATAATTTGTTACTACTAGAATGGTCAAAATTATACGCATTGAAATTCTTTACGATGTCTAGAATAAAATGGCTTAATCGCCATGCAACAACATTTATGCTTCAATATTTTCCTATAGCTAGCATTATTTAGTGCAGTCTTAATTTCACTTTTCAATTTAATTATATTAAAAAGGGTTACTATAATCAATCAACCAATTGACCAATATCATAAGCAGGTAAGCAATTGACTTGAAAATATTTTTATTAATTAAGAATCTTATTATACTCAAGTTTTTGTAACAATCATATCAATAATGACAAACTCTATATTATATACACTAAACTCTAGTTTCTCACAGTTACATGACTAGCATTAGCATGACCAAAATATAAATTAAAATCTGTGAACTAATAATTAATTCAATTATTGTTTTAACTATTCTAATAACGTTGATGATCCTGTGTGATTAGTGACAACAAGTCGCTCTCCTCCAGCTAACCTCTATAATTCCCACTAATAATTCTCAGTGTAAGTCCAGTCACTACCAAAAACTTGTTTAGGATTAGTTCCGATCCTACATATAAGCCAAAAACATTATATTTTATTATAAGTTTTAACTCTACGCACTGACAGGATAAATAGATTTTTTACGGTATCAAATCACCATAAAAGATAGTATATAACTACTTGCATCATTTATTTAAAAAGTGGAATAGGCGTACAAACCGGAAAACAAGGCAGATTATTTGCAACAACGTGTTAAATTACATGCAATATAGTATAAGAAATTACATACATTGATGTTATATATACATTTTTTTTTAATTTTTTTTTTTTACCCTCCCTAGGAGCTCCCACCCCTTTTGCTCCCTTGGTGACTCGAACTCGCAACCTTCAGGTTGGAAGTAAGGGATGCTTACCATCCGAGCAACTCCCTCTCGTCAATGTTATATATACATATATAAGTTGAATCCTACTCTTTTTTTTTCCATAGAACATAGTAGCTTCTTTATATAGTAGTCAACCTGCTCGAGCCAACCTCTTTGATTGCCCACAAATAATCCATTTAGGTTCTATTGAAAACAGTAGTATTAATAATGCAATAAGTAAATAGAGGTAGTTAAAGGATGATAGTTACAGGCTGTTGAGTTTGTTAGAAACAGAATTACAACACATTTTACATTGAGCTTCTTAGTTTGTTAAAGGTGCTTTTTTATACAATTGTATCATCTATATAAGGAGTCTTCTTCTTCAGTTGTAAACCTTGAAATTGTGCAATACAAAATATCTTCTACTAAATCAGTTCTTCTCCTTTATACTTTCATCCATGGAAGCTTGACTTCCATGGATCTTACTGCATAATTACAAAGTTTTCATGGTTTCAGAGCAGCAAGACTGGGATCTTCTCAACTACGTATAGTCGACATCAGATCGTCATCTACTCTTCCCAATGGCTGAATTAACAGTCGCGACTCTTGAACACAGTCATCCACTTTGTCTTCAAGCTTCAGATATGCCTGGTGCATCTCTCATTGCGACAAAACTCACAGGGCTAGAAAATTATGGCCTATGGAGTAGATCGTTACGTCTTGCACTGTTGGTGAAAAACAAGCTTGGTTTTGTGGATGGAACTTGCCTAAAAAGCTCATTCAAAGGGGATTTAGCAACTCAATGGGAAAGGTGCAATGCTGTAGTGTTGTCCTGGATAAGTAGCACTGTGGCTTCAGAATTGCTCACTTCCATAGTTTATGCTTCAAATGCCAAACGTGTGTAGGATGACTTCAAGGAGAGATTTGATTTATCGAATCTCACTAGAGTGTATCAACTCTGGGCAGAGGTATCCTCCCCCGAAACAAGGTACTGATTATGTTACAATTTATTTTTTGAAATTGAAGGATCTATGGGATGAATTAGATATGTTAGTTCTCTCACATCTATGTAGTTGCGATGAAGCTAAACCATACATAGAACATCTAAGTCAACAGAGGTTATTGATGTTTCTAATGGGCTTGAATGAGTCCTACAGTCATGTGAGGAGTGGTTTGTTACTTAAAACCGTGATGCCTACTGTCAATCAAGCATATGCTACAGTAGTGCAAAAAGGGAGTCAGAGGTTACTAGGTGTGGTGGACATTAACAAGGAGCCTTTCACCATGCTGGTCAACAGAAGACAAAATTTCAAAGGGAAGAAATTATTAGATGTAGCATGTGATCATTGTGGTTACAGGATTCACTTGAGTAAGGACTGCTACAGGATCTTTAGTTATCCTGCAGATTTCAAGAGTAAAAGGAAGCAACTACCTGCTTATCCACAAGGGAACACTGGTGCCTATCCTCATCCTCAAGGCAACACTGGCTATAAAACAGCTAACACAATGCAGAATACTGCTCATGGTGTCAAGTCATATGCTAACTATGTTGTCAATGAAGGGCAAGGACATGGATTTCAGCTTATTGAGGAGGAGTTCAATCATGTCCGGAATATGAGACATAACACAGGCACATGCCTTATGAGCATTCCAATGTTATGAGTTGCCCCTGAATTAATGATCCAAGTATGCTGATAAATAGGAGGAGTCAGAGATACATTACCTACTAGTTACAAGGAGTTCTGTAGGTAGTCAGAGAACTAGCACTGTTCAATTGCCCATAAGTAATAGGGCTTACATTAAGGGAACCGACAGCTCATTAGTTTTGGGAAACTACAAGGTGGATGATGTTGTACATGTCCCAGACTTTAAGTTCAACTTGTTGTCAGTGGCAAAATTAACTAAGGATCTCTTGTGTAGTGTTAGCTTCTTTCTTAACTTCTGTGTGTTGCAGGCCCTCTCCAATGGGAAGATGATTGGGATTAGTAGAGAACATGAAGGACTATATCTTCTGAAAGACACAACAAAGGCAGTAGTAAGGGCAGGTTCTGCTATTAAGAATGACAACTTCACTCTGTAGCATTTAAGGCTTGGACATCCTTCCTTTCATGCTATACAACATATATTTTCCATTAGCCTTCCTTCTTCTGCTCATACATGTTGTCATATATGTCCACAAGCCAAACAAAGTAGGCCTAAATTTACAGTTAGCTTACATAGTTCTAGTGTTGTATTTCAGTTGATGCATGTTGATGTATGGAGTCCCTATAAAACCCTAACTTATGACAGAAAATTATACTTTGTGACTATAGTAGATGATTACAGTATATTTACTTGGGCTTGCCTGATTCAATCAAAGGTTGAGATTTTTTTTTGTATTAAAAAATTTCCTGATAATGGTGAACACTCAGGTTGATACTAAAGTGAAAGTACTGAGGTCTGATAATGGTATTGAATTCATGAACTCTAATTGGTGAGAATTATTTGCTTCTCTTGGAATTGTGCATCAAACTTCTTGTGCATACACACCCCAGCAAAATAGGGTGGTTAAAAGGAAACATAGATATATATATTGAACACTGCTAGGGCCTTAAGGTTGCAATCTAATATGCCTATTTCTTATTGGGGTCACTATATTAAGACAACAATTTATCTTATCAACAAAATTCCCTCAGCAGTATTACAAGGAAGGTCATCTCATGAGCTTTTGTATGACACTAAACCTTCACTAGAACACCTCAAGGTGTTTGGTTGTCTTTGTTTCACTTCTGTTTTGCCCAGGTCTGATAAATTTGCTGCCAAAGCTAGGAAAGGAGTATTGATGGGGTATGCAGAAACATAAAAGGGATATAGAGTTCTTGATTTAGAGACTCACTCATTTCACATTAGTAGAGATGTTACATTTGTAGAAAGCAACTTCTTTTTTCAGACCAAATATCAAATGGAACCTGCTCCTCCTGATCAACTTGTGACTTCATACATACCACATGTTGATCCTGTCACTGATACACATTCAGCTGAGTCTATAATTCTCACACAAAAAGAGGAGTTCAATGATGCTTCTGATGACAGTCCTAATCTAGTTTCAAAATAGGAAGACATTTAAAGATCAGCAGTTTCCAGGCCAACTATTGAAGAAGGCACTGATATGCTGCCTAATGTGGTAAATTCTGAGCCTATTTCTACAAGACCAAGTAGGTCCACTAAGCCTCCGATTTGGCATAAGGACTATCTAGTCCCAACTTCTTCCAAACAAGCTCACAATACATGTATTTATCCCATCAGTAATTATGTTGATTATTCAAGATTGAATGGCTCTTATATGTCAATTTTTGCCTCTCTTTCTACTATATCTGAGCCTAATACATTTAAAGAAGCTTCAAAGTATCCAGAGTGGATAGCTGCAATGCAAGATGAAATTACAGCTTTAGAACTCAACAAAACTTGGGCTATAGTGGATCTACCACTGGACAAAAAGGCCATTGGGTCTAAATGGGTGTACAAAGTGAAACTTCAAGTCAATGGTGAAGTTGAAAGGTACAAAGCAAGATTGGTAGCCAAGGGTTACAATCAACAAGAGGGACGTGATTACCGTGAGACCTTTTCACCTGTAGCAAAAATGTTCACAGTTAAGACTGTCATCAGTGTGGCAGCTTCACACAACTGGACTCTATATCAAATGAATGTCCACAATGCATTCTTACAAGGTGACCTAATTGAGGATGTGTACATGGAGATGCCTCAAGGTTTTCAGAGGCAGGGGGAATACAAAGTATGCAAACTACTTAAATCTCTTTATGGTTTAAAACAAGCTTTCAGGTAGTGGAATTTGAAACTTACTAAAGTACTATTAGCTACTGGTTACTCACAAAATGCATATGATCACTCTCTTTTCACAAAAAGAGATGGTCAAGATATAACTGTGATTCTTATATATGTGGATGATCTTTTGTTAACAGACAGTAGTAATAAGCTAATACAAGAGTTGATGATTCCATTCAGAGCAAGTTCAAAATGAAGGATCTTAATAAGGTTAAATACTTTCTTGGCATATGAAGTATTGAGGTCCAGAACTGGTATACTGCTAACCAGAGGAAATATGCTTTTGAGCTAATTTCAAATACTGGTCTTAATGGGGCAAAACCTGTAACTACACCTCTAGAGGCAAATATTATGCTCACTATAGTTGAATATGATGAACTAACTGGAGTGACTGATGATCTTATGCTCAAGGACATCACAAGTTATCAAAGATTAGTGGGTAGATCATTGTATTTAACTATTACTAGGCCGGATATTAGCTTTGTTGTTCAAGTTTTGTCATAATTCATGCAGCAACCCAAGGTATCACACTGGGAAGCAGCTCTAAGGCTAGTTAGATACATCAAACGTAGCCCTGGACAAGGCATATTGTTAAGTAGTAAAAGAAGTCTAGAACTTGAGGCATTCTGTGACTCAGACTGGGCAACTTGTCTCAACACCAGAAAGTCTGTAATTGGGTATATGGTGAAGCTGGGAGATTCTCTTATGTCTTGGAAATCCAAAAAACAACACACAATGAGTAGAAGCTCAGCAGAAGCAGAGTACATGAGTATGGCAAGGGCTGTTGCAGAAATCATTTGGTTGGTAGGAGTGTTGAAAAAATTGAATGTTGTCATTACAACGCTTGTGAAACTACATTGTGACAGTAAAGCAGCATTACAAATTGCAGCTAATCCTATTTTTCATGAAAGGACCAAACATATTGAGATTGATTGTCATTTTATAAGGAAGAGAATCAAGAATGGTTTGATATTACCTACCTATGTTAACACTAAACAACAACCAGCTGATCTACTCACAATTGTATCATCTATATAAAGAGCCTTCTTCTTTAGTTGTAAACATTGAAATTGTGCAATACAAAATATCTTCTACTAAATCAGTTCTTCTCCTTTATACTTTCATCCATGGAAGCTTGACTTCCATGGATCCTATTGCATACTTACAAAGTTTTCAGGTTCATTCACCACCAAACTCGTCCAAAAATGTCGTCTAACTTGGTTTGTTCCTACATATTTGCCCAAAAAAAGTACTAGACATGACATCTTTTTCATCTTGAAGATAAGTCCTTTTTTTACATTTTATGTTTACAATATAGGAATCGAACTCTCATCAACAAAAATAAGATGAAAATGCAGGTAGTCAACCAACAGAGCTACTAAGATCCCTCGTCTTGAAAATAAGTTCTAATCTCAATTCCCATATCTATAGTCATTTTCACTATTGCTCATGCATGTTTTATTTGGCTTTTAGCTAACTTCGATGTCACATTTTTTTAGTGAAAATGGCACACAATTGGCTATGAATGAGCCACTCTTTAGCTCTTTGTGATAATCTAAAATATTAGTATTGTCTTTCTTTCTTAACTCACAAGATTTTACTTTAATTTGTCAAAGAAAATATATATTAGGACTTTGAATTGAAGGAGAAGAAAGTATACTAGTATAGTAAGGCATCTAAACTTATGTTGAAATAGTTAACATCCATTGATAGTGGCATGTTTTGGATTAGACAAGAGAAAAGGAGCAAAACCTTGTCGGCCAAAATATGTGTATTTAGTGTAGGAGCTATATATTATAAGTATCCTAAGAGAGATTTTTCTTATATAGGGTTTGGTCGACATTGGGTCCCTTAAGTCTTTGAAGCAAGAATATAGCCAATGCAAGGAGCTCCATATAGTGGAGTATATATATTTAGGAGTCATGTCATGTAAAAGAAAGAAGAAAAAAAATATAAAGATTTAACTCTTGGACTAATGTTAGAAATTACTATGTTAAATAATTGATTGTATAAATATTTTCAAATTTCAATGACTCTTGAGTCTTGACATAAAGTCAAAATAGAGATGAATAGAAAGATAATTTATACGTTCATCTGAACTTGAAGTATTGCACATGTGTTAAAGATTTGTTGAGTTAGTATAAATAATAGTATTATATTTTAAACCTAAGTAATCAAATTGGATATGATAGAAATTTCGAACTTTTATACGTACTATCCGAATATTGAATTCGTCTATGATTTGAAAAAGTAAAATACAAGTTGCATTACCACTTTCTCTCGTGGGATATAACGATAAGTAGGAGTGTACAAGTCAAATCGTAAAGTCAAACCGAATCAACGAACCAAATAAAACAAAAAAAAAATATTTGTGGTTTAGTTTGGTTGGTTTGGCGGTTGGAACAAAAACCGATCACTCTTGGTTTGGTTTGGTATTAAAAGAAAAAAAGTCAAACCGAACCCAAACCAAACCGACATAATATATATATATATATATATATATATATATATAATATATATATATATATATATATATATATAAAATTTATTTTATGTATAGATAAAAAATATTATTTATAATCTACTTTGTTAATATATTTTTAATTAGTTTATAGTTTTCAATGTTTATATATTTTATTTTAAATTTGGGCTTGTAAAATTTGTAAATATTTTATTTTGTATTAAGATCCAAAGTTACAATTATATTGTTATAGTTTTTGAAATTCGAAGTTAACAATTTACTTTGTAAATATTTTGTTTTGTATTCAGTTTGCCTCTAGCCTTTAATCTCATTAATTTAACATAATGAACGTTGATATTTCAAAAAAAAAAAATTTGTACTCATGTGAATTTTACCGTCTTTTTGAAAATTTCTATTCATTTAACATTTTTTAAGTTTAGCTTATCACACAGGTAAGTGAACATATATTTGATCTCTTTTTCAAATTCCGTATAATCGTAAAAAACCGAAAAAAATCGAAAGAACATACTAAGATCGAAACCAAAACCGAAAAAACCGACTTTATGTGTTTTGATTTGATTTTTAAATTTAATAAGCCGACATAATTGGTTTAGATTTTTTTTAATAAAAAATCAAACCAAACCAAACCGACCTATGTACACCCCTAACGATAAGCAACATAAACATTTTGCCATTGAAAATTGAAAAGCCTTTATTTTATTAAATTAACTAGGGAACTTGGCCGCGCTTCGCGCAACTATTAAATAATTAATTCATTTTCATCGATCTTATATTCACACTATTGTCTACATGTAACATTATTAGTTATTTTAACTTTATTATGAAAACTCTCTATTAATTTTTATTACCTTTTTTATATTCTCCAATTAAAATATTGTCAAAGTTAATTGTTATTTTCTTATTTCCTTCGTCCCACTTTAAATAGGTCACTTATACTACATTTGCTCTCATTATGATGCTGAAAAAATCAAACATTTACTATAATGAAAATCCTACCCAAATAAAACTACATCTAAACTAAATATACTTAAGATAATTTTAAAGCAAAAGCATAAATAAAAAAGAGAATTTCTATATTATAAATATTTGAATTAAATAAAATTAAAAATAACTATAATTTGTTATTCTAATTTCATATATTAAATTAATTTAAGATAATTATATAGTAAACTTTTATTCTTTGATTTGAAAAACAGAATGACTTTCTAAATGAAATATCAATAGTTGAGTGATTTTTTACGTGAATATTAGTCATTGAGTGACTTCATAGAATGACTTTCTAAGTGAACAACAAAAGAAAACAAAAAGGACAAAATACTAATAAAAATGAATAAAAGGCCAAAGATTGAAAATAAAAAGAAATGCTTTTGCTAATTTTTTTAATCCTTTAATCAAAAATTAAGAGTAAAGATAAAAAATGAAAAAAGTATAATTGATAAATTAAAAAGAAGCATACAAGGAAACGAAATTGTAGCATAAAGTTTATATTTGAGTTACTTTATAAATAAAATAAAAGGCAACGTAACTTAATATTCTATATTTATTTTCTTACCTTTTAATGGTTATTATTTATTTACTATGTTTAGATTTTTCTGTCTCTTACTTTTTTCTTTTATTTCTTTCCAATTAATTTGATATCTTCTTCCTTTTATTTTGTAAGTTGCCATCTCTACCTCCTCATTCTACTCCATTATCACACTAAATTTAATCACTACTTTTAAAAATAATAATTATGAATTCATTTTTTTAATTGACTCTTCATATCATTTAATATCCAATTGTCCTCATTCTTTGTAAATCAACAGGATAGGAAGAAATAACTCATACTTTGTAATCACCGTCATTCTTAATATTCACAAACTGGCTGTCGATTTTCGATATGTTGAGCTTCTTTAATACATATTTTGTTAGATTTTGTAATAATTTTATTTTGATATACATATGTGAGTTTTTATAGACTTTAATTTACAAAATAAATATTATTATTGATGACTTTATTGTCAAAACTATAACTAAGAATTGAAGGATATGAGATTAAACCTGGCACTTACTTGAACAAAAGAATTTATCCATCAATATCTTAGCATCGCCAAGCATCACATTGTACACATATACCTTCTTTATTTGCAAAATATAGAAAAGAAAATATTTCTACTTTACAGATTTTCTTTATTATTCCAATATATATATATATATATATATATAATTCTACATGTCCAAATAAATTTTGATAAAGAAATTAGAAAATGACCTGCAAAATATGATGAGAGTGATGATGCATCAAACATGAAGGATCCATTATTTTCATGATGTGTTTGACATCTATAGCTAATTCAGTATTATTTATAAGGTTATTGTTTATTTTGTTATTAATGCTGCCGTTATATTAACATTACAATTATTGTGGAATTTTATAAGTCTTATTTACACATTTAGTATTTATTAATGATTAATGATTTACTGTTAGGAATATGAAAGTTTTATGTAATGATAATTGAGGGTGTTGAAATTTTTATAGCAAATAGATGTCTATTTGTGATAGTTGGCCGAAAGAGAAAAACAGTTACATGGCGTTACTTTAGTAAACGTTAACTAATAATTAATTAGAATCTATTAATTATTGTAGCCTTAATTAGAATCCATTTACATATAAATTAATAATTAATTAGAATCTATTAATTATTGTAGCCTTAACAAAAAATTATTTACATGGAAAAATAGGAAAAAAAAACCCAAAAATCTGAGAAAATAGATAAATAAAGATCATGATCATTGAGGCATGCCACATCAGCGGGCTGAAAATCCTCCTTTATATGTTACTACTACTGTGTGCGTGAATCGACCAATGAGAAAAGAATGAAACATTTTCCACACATTCAATACTCAGACATAGTGTCGTGTCATATGTCAATACGAGAAATATGATAAATGAGAGGTGTTGGACACCAGTACTTAGATTAATTAGAATAAAAAAATTCAAGGATTTTAGTAGTTGTCTATCGAATAATCTAAGCTAAATCAAGAGTTCGGAGCCTAAAGATAAAAAAAAATTGAACAAGATTTCTAAAAGAACAACAAAAAGTAGATCAAACCAAAATGGCATCATTTGGTCGGAAGGTGGATGTCGTTAAGTCATCTGCAGGAAGGCGCAGCGTTATGATAAAAAAAACAAATTAATATTACTCCTCCATTATTTATTCAACCATTTTATTATTGTGTTTTTGTGTATTTTTTTTCTTTCTATTTTCACTATTTATATGTAAATAAAAATGTAAGTAATTTTCCCAACTTGTTCTAGTAACATAGACTCATTCGATCGAAAGAAATGACTTGAGAGACTAGACACTCGGTCGAGTAACAAATAAAAGATTGGCTTGAACAATAACAGTTTTTTATATGGATGATAAAATTTAGGAAGTAATTTGAAGGAGTCTGTTTTCCTCAAATTAAGTCCTTAAGCCAGCTGAGAGATGTAAGCACCTAGGCATGCAAATATTGATTTTCATGTTGCTCCACATAAGTTTGGCTAAAGTTTATAAAGTTGATACTTTAGTGTTTTTGTTCTATTTCAACTCTATGATGGTCACTGTAGTGTAAAATCTTGGCCAAATACATTGATATTTCCTTAAAATTGTAACGATTATTTATTTTGAAACTCAATTTAAATTGTATAAGGTGTACCTATTAAACACTTCAACTGCATCTTAATTGTCTTAAACACTTCACTAGTGAGCCAAAAAATATAGTAATAAAATCCACCATCCATGGCATAAACCATTAAATTTTCATCCAACCAAATTTGTGAGTAGTTCATCTCTTATGTTTATTACCTAAAATCTGTTGGATTATGAAGGTGAATATGACATCATGCACAAATTATGATATCGATAAATTAAATAACAAAAACTTATACTAAAAATTAAAATATTATTATATGGAATTTGACCAAGTGGCCTACATATTAAAAAACTAATAAAAACATTAAAATTGTAGAGAGAAAATCTTCCCATAAACAAAAGTCTCTAAATGACTATATTGTGGATTCTATTATATTATGCGAATAGGGATCTTCAATTTATAAATCTCCAAATTTTTCCTCTAAGGAAAAAATAAATCAAATATGAAAGAATATTATATTTTTCTTTCCGAAAAAGTAAAAATATTTATGGTAAATATTTTGTCTTTTCTTTTAGAAAAATATAAATTTTAAATAAGATAAAAAAATCAAGACAAAGCCCTAACAAAATCATGATCCAAAATGATGGGAAAAAAAAAAGCAAGCTATATATTCTTATCTCTTTGTGAAGCTTTAGTATGATGTCATCTCACAGACGGGTTTGGTTCTTTTTATGGACCAAGTACATGATTATTTTTTCTTTTGAGGTATTAGGTGAATTTTTAGAAGACGTAATCACACTTTAATATCGTATTAGAAAAAATTAAGTTATAGTTTGAGGCTTATCGTCATCTATTAAAATTAAAATAAAAAGTATTTGTGTGTTTGGCCTATAAAAAGAATCAGCACGTGAGACGGTGAAAGGCATATTGAAAACATATTTAAGTGAATAAAAGTGTAATATTTTTAACAGCTTCAAAATTTAGATGAGATGGTTATACACTTTTTTTATATAGTCTTGGTCTTGATTTCTCTGTATCATCATATCAGAGCAGACATAAATTTTAGTTTGAATCTTATCGTAATTCATTATCAAAAAGAATTTTCACTTAGGCACGAGGAATATAAATAAAATTATGCTCTAATCTCTTTATGATCAGCTTAAATTAGAGACAGTCATACACTTCGATTGACGACTAAGTTTCATGTTTATTCTTTCATTACTTTTTTGTTATTTTCAATTTATCTTCATAATTTCCCTATTCTTTTTCCAGGGAGCAAAGTTGGCTTGGGAAGAGCCAAAGGGAAAAAGGATTTATTCTCCATAAATTCTTATGCCAAAGTGAGAGGTTTTTGCAGTTTCCCATCAAAACCCTACTGGAAATATTCTCTACCTCAATTTTATATGCTCAAAGTCATTTTTATACTCCATTTGTCCCATATTAATTGATTATTTTACTAAAATTAATTCTCCCATATTAGTTGTTCACCTTACTAAATCAAAAAAATATTAATTTAATTTTTCTTATATTATCCTTGCAATTAATTCCTTTTGAAATATTCATATTTGTTTATAAAATTCCAAGAAGTATTTTTTAAAGGATAAATTAGTAACTTATCTTCTTATTTATGATTTCCTAATATGCTTGTAAAAAGAAAAATGATCAACTAATATAGCAGAGTGGGACTACTAACTCTATCTCAATTATATGTCATAGTTGGAATTTCAAGATTCAAACTTCTAAACTTTGATAGTAAATTCAAACATAGAAGCTTTAAGATTTTTGAAATAAAATTTATATATTTGAAAACTAGGTAAAAAGTACTATAAATTAATGACTAACAACTTAAAATATTTAAAAATCAAATTTTTTTTTTTGGTCAAATACAATTTTAATTAATATCGAACTTCAAAGATGTCAATATACATTGGAACTGAAAAAACATCATTCTTCTATAGAGTTGTGTGTCTGTCGCACCTTCACATACGAATATTTATATACTGTCTGGAATAAGAGTACATATAGCACTGTAAATCAGTCTAATTAAACAATAGTATTTTTTATATATAAAAATAAATATATTGGAACTATAGTTTTTTTTTTAAAAAAAAACATAAATTTGGAACGATAGTTTGATGTGCTTCTCTGTCATCTTTTAAATGGGCAACTTCTTTTCACAAACTCAAGGAGACACCCCACTTGAAAAAAAGGTTAAGTTACTTTAATAAAAAAGGTGGAGAGAAAGAACTAGATAATTGATTTTTTACCCATGTGTGTAATGATTAGAGCATATGAAATAAAATCATAATGGAATTCCAAAAGTGGAAAGGAAAATATATTAATGATAAGATTACTGAGTTCACTTAGTGGCTAATTATCTGGAGCTTATGATTGGGGGATGCCTAGTTATGGCAAAGCTATAACGTTAAACTCCTTGGACTAGAAAATTGGTTTTCTTTCTAAACATAATCATGGTTTTAACTGGCTTGATAAACTTGAAAAGTTGCCCTAGTTTCTAACAAAATGAAATACTGAACTAGCGTTTGACCATAGATTTCTAAATATTTTTGGTAAATATTATTTGGGTGAAAATTTGGGTGAAATTTCACCATGTGTTTGGCCATAATATTTGAGAAACATATTTCACTTTTTTAGAAAAAATATGATTTATATCCATAAGTTTTAAAAACTATCAAAACTAATCATAAGTTTGTATTACAAATCAATTGAATCTTCGTTGCAACAAATAACAAGTGGTGTCCATGACACTGGAGCAATGTGGTAGTTTGGAGTGAGTGCAACAAGCATCATTCCATACATCGTGAAGTAGACAAAACATATGACTTTGTTACTCTGAGCCGATTGTTCATCATTTTCATCAATAACCATATCATCACTTTCATATTCACTGAACATTTCATCACTACTTTGGTGTTCACGTAAAAGATTATGTAATATAAAGCAAACAACTACTATAGAGGGTGTTTTTGTAAAAGATAAAAGTTTGGTGTAAAATTTCAATTTTTAAAAGATCCCAAATAATGAGATTTGGCCCAAATACTAGAAAAAACTAGTATTTGAGAATTTGGGGTATTTGTCAAAAATATTTGTCAAATAATGGCAAATTGTATAGACAAACATTATTTGCCAAAATTTTCCCCAATTATTACTTGGGAAATCTATGGCCAAACAGGTCCTTAATGTTATAAAAACTTGGTTTTAATTTTTATTTATTTATCTTAAATAGAAATAACAAGAAACACACAAATATTATGATTTATTCCCGATAATAAATTTTAAAAAGTTTATTATAAAGATTTTTATGTCAAAATTAAATAACACAAGACTCTAATTAAAGAAGAATATGGAGAAATTACACCTGGCCCAATGACCTTGAAAATGTGTGATACTAAACTTTTGAGACTTGTTTAGATTGTGAGCAAATCAAAAGTTAAATTTGTTACTCATATATAGAAATGGATTGAGAATTAAAACTTTTAGGGACCTTTAAGGTTTTTATTTTAATTTATGTTTATTTTATTAAAGTTTATAGTATTTATCTCTACGTAAATTTATATTTAACCTTAAAAAATATTAGATTTAAATAAATATCATAGCATTACATCTGCCTTAGTTGTTAGAGCAAACTGAGTATAGGAGTCCAAAATTCAAGACTAGTCTATCTTAAAAACCATTCCGGTAAATATGCATGTGAAGAGTAGAGATAAGTAATGTGGAAAATATAGCATCAAAATGTTGCTACTTTTACCAAATTTTTATCTATCATATTAATATATTCATGGATGTTGATTGGCAATTGGCAACTGGTTATGGACATGACGTAAAGGCAAATACAAAAGCTTTGCTATCAAAAGAGCCAAAAGCCCCTATATATTTACACTGCCTGCCTGCTATAACCCCTATTGCTTAGCCCTATATATAGTTTAGAGGGAATAGTACTCCTCTCTTTGATTTATATATAGTCATCAAATGTGCAAATCAAATCTCTAACAATCCTCTTCATCTTAATTAAGTCCATCAATAAGGGTCGGTACTCAGTTCAGTGGGTAGCTGAATAAAAAATAAGTTATCTAATAGATAGATATAAATAAGTTATTCATGCATAAAAATTAATAAGATGTTTGATTGACAATTTAGAAATTTGCATAGATAATACATGTATAAGTTATGAAGGAATATATGTATTATTTTATACAAAATAGAAAATGAAATAGTTAATACATAAATAACTAATCCATGTATAACTAATATACAAAAAAAGAAACCTAGATTTACTTATAAACAATTATAATTATAAACTACTATATTTTACTAATACGTGAATAACTCTAACGAGCTACAAACAACCACTAACTGCATGCACTTCAGTTTTGACCTTCTGTTTTTTCCTTTTTTCTACTTTTCTAACTTGTATACATGGGTAACAATACAGAAGAATTTTTTTGTTTCAATGTATACAAACATTAATAACAACATAGCCAATTTTTTCATTAAAGATATTCAAAATGTGTAAAATAAAAATAAATAAAAGAAGAGGACATTCAATATATATTATATATATACATGTCCTAAATTTTTCCAATAATTAGTTTTACAAATTATCGTCTATATATATTTACAAAATATAAATATATCAATCAAGTATACAAATATTAATTCAAAATTATAATTTGATATCGCATGTCTAAACTTCTAACTATTTTCGTATAATGTACGTATGTATGTATGTTGGGATGCAAGAGAGTTTTGGTCTTTGAAGCACTTAAACCCTAGCTAGCCCTAAAGCCACAGCTACTCACTGAACCTGAGATTGACTGTGTGAGACAAGTCATAACACGCCCTACAAGTTCTTAATGTCTCAACATCTTACACTTGTACTTTCCACCTTAAAACTCTAATTTATGCTACTATTTGTTTAATATTTTCTCTAATTTTTTGATATGTTATTTGACTTGACATAAAATTTTGAAGAAAAAAAATAGATTTCTTTAAAAGTTGTGATCCAAACTTGATATAATTTTTAAATATCAATTTTATTTTTATTACTTCTTAAAAATCATGATTTTTTTTAAAAAAAACTAAATAATTATAAAATTCATATGAAATTTACTGTCTCGTTAGTTTTTAAAAGTACACAATTATAAAATATATACGCAGATCAAATTCCTTTTTTATCATGGTAGGATATAGCTTTACCAGGCCGGCCACTCGACCATTGATGCTAATTGGTTAATTATTATTTTTAGGGGAAAATGACAAATATATCTCCGAACTATCGTAAATGGTATGCAGATACCTTCTGTCATACTTTTGGAACGTGCCCCTGCCGTCTAAAAACTAAAACATATATGCCCTTCACTCTAACGGAAGACTAAATAGGGACACGTGGCGCAATCTTATCCGTCGATAAATGTCGAATCGGTGGATAAAATTATGACACGTGTATGTCCGTTAGTATAAAGGGTATATATGCTCTAATTTTTGGACGGCAGGGGCACCAATGTCCCAAAAGTATGACGGAAGATATTTGCATACCATTTATGATAGTTTGAGGTATATTTGTCCTTTTTCCCTTATTTTTATACTCTTCAAATTCATTTTTTCTGGAGAAAAATCAACTGATTGTGATGAGCAATCCTAACACTTGAGTTAAGATTTTGCACATTTGAAGATAAATTTGCTCTCACTAGGCGTGTCAATAAATTTGTGTAACAAATTTTAAAGTTGTGAAAATTAACTGCAATTGTAAATAAAATATACCAATAAATAATTTTTTGCTATAAATTGTTTTCCATGATTTGAGGCAGAATAATGTGTATAATATATTTCGAATTTAAAATGACGTAAACCTCCTTATAATATTTATTTGATCATAAAAAAATGTCAGAAAATACTCTAGAACTATTACTCTCTTTTTTTTGTCTATATATATATATATATATAGTAAGAAAGTAGTTTATAGTCATCAACAAAATCATATTATAGTTAAAACCTAGCGATAAGCATCTATTGGGTATTGGCATTCCTCAAGGTTTAAGGTTGCACTATATAGTAGATTTGGTAGGGGTTTCCTCTCTCTTCTCGTTCGATTTTATTCTCTGCACCTTCATATATTTACTCCTACTTTATTTTCGTTTTTTGGGAGTTAAATTATTCAAATATTTATTAACACTTTAAGTTTATTTTTTATCTTATTAATATGAGAAAGGGTGTCAACTTATAAAAAGAATTTTGTATAGTTTTCAATTATTTTAATTTAAAATATGAAATGAATCTAATATTAAATTTAGTTTTGAATATTAGTCAAATACGTAATTTTTATGAAACGAAATATGACAAAATAGAAATGAACGGAGAGAGAATTATTAATGTTTCAACCGATCAAAAACCAAATCAATCATACAATTGTACAAACTTAATTATAAGCTAATTAGTAATCTTAATCAGAGTTTGTTTCTGTTTGGGCAGTAGTAGAGCCGTCAATATGGGCTAGGCCCATTGGGCAGACCTGGCTTTATCCGTGATTTGATAGGATTGTGCTATAATTTTTTGAGCCCAAAAGACTTTTTAACCCGGCCTGAATAAGCCTGTGGGGCTTGAGAAATATGGATAGGGCAGGCCCGTGGGCAAAATAAAAATTAATTAAAAAATAAAATAAAATAGAGTATTAAAAATAACAAGAGTCTAAACTCAAAATTTGTTTAAAGTTTGAAATATTACAATTTAAATACAAATTATGTTTATAAAATATGAAATACATAATATAAAAATTCCCTAAAAATTTCTAGGGAATAGCTTATGGAATATTATCATAGTTTTTGTGTTTTATTATAATCATTGTAAAACAATTAGGTTAATATTTTTGTTTAGCTATTTATACTTTTACTTGAAATCAAACTTACTAAATATTATAAAGATAATTTTATTTGTGAATTTGATTAACAAGCAGTAACACTAACACCATGTAATATTGTCTTGTCGATATTTATGATAATATTTTTAAATTATAATTTAATTTAAAAATATTAAAAAATATATTTTTAAGAAAAGAACTCTGGCCCGATAAAGCCTGTAGCCCACATACTTATGAGCTGGGCCGAGCATTTTTTGTCCCACACAAAAAGTGGGCTAGCCCGGCCTGACTCGTCAAATTTCAAAGTCCGTATATGTTAACCTGAATGGGATGGGCCAGTCCGTATTAACAGTAGTAGAAAAGAAAATAATTAGAGAGAGGAATAGAAGTTAGAAGAGACATTCGTAGTGTCCCACGAAATAAGCAGCTTTTTGAAGCTGAAACTTCACTTTAATTTTCTTTTAGGAAATAATTAGAGAGTTAGATGGGATAGATGAAAGACTGATGACACCTTTTCATTTAATTGTAAATTTAATTGGAGACAACTCGTGCTTTTATTTCGATACAAATTACTCTTCAATTCAATATTTTCGTTATTCTGTCTCACTTGATGTACTTCTCTTTATTTTTTGGTTTGCCATTTACGAGAATAATATATCAATTGATTCAACACTTGGCGATGGAAATAGACGGGGCCGGGAGGAGGTTCGTCCCATCTTTTTACAAAAAAAATTAGGATACTGTATGTATTATCTATATATATAGTTATATTCAACTCATATTTTATAAAAAAATTACGTATCTTTACAAACTCCCATAAATCGAAATATAAGCATGAGATTTTATGACTTATTAAAAGTTAATGTGTATAGATAAATGAGAAGACATATATTTAAATGACTAATTTATTTATGAATGAGCACTAGAGAACACATACATTTTTTTAAAGTTGAAAATATCTAACCTAAAGACTTTATCAAGTATTTAAATACTCCATCAAAATAAATAGTAATTTGAATATCTCCATAAAATTTACTATTTTACTACCAATAATTTTGGATGAACAGGATGGGGACTGACTAATTAAAGCCCTCAAAAACTAAATATATATATATTGGGTTGAAGATTCTTTTGAGGTGGGGTACGTAGCATTTTCCATTAAAGAGAGTAAAAACAATGTGAGGCAAAGTGTCCAAGTTACATTTTTTTCATTAAAATGGAAATAGGTGGGGATTATAGTAATATACACAAACCAAGAAAATGCCATAAGATAATAATAGCACTGAAGGCGCGAAAAATATATATAAATAAAATGAACAGAATATCTGGGAATGAAGAGTGTTGTTTGTCAATAATAGGAAACTAAATTATATATTTGTCTATTGAAGTATGAAATACATCAAATATCATCTCTTATTTCATTTTTCATGTACAACTAGAACAAGAAAAAGACAATAAAGTTATAAATAGTCCCCTATCCCAATAGGGTAAATCTTTCTTCAAATATTTTTATTCCAAACACTCGTTAGATTATTATTTTTCCTTTTCATTTGTTCAAGAATTTTAACCTGATTTTTTTTTTTAAAAAAAAAAACTATAGTAATATATTACTACAACACTATGTGAAGTCGATTTACCTACACTTCAATCATTCTACTATTAAAATATTTGCTGACTTCCATTAATATAAGAACTAAATTAGCTGATTTATTGATAAGTATTATATTATGTGCGAGAATATATTTTTTTGATTATAAAATTGATTTTATAAATAAGATAATTATGTATTCGGATAACATGCTAAAAGGATGATAATAATAATAATAATAATAATAATAATAATAATAATAATAAACAATAAATGTATTTCATAGAAAAGCTAATCAATAAATTTCCCCTTAAAATAATTAATATATCCTTAAAATTATTATTTAAAAATTATAAATACTAAGATGTATATACAACGAAAAGATTACGACAGAAAATGGAATGGAAGGGATTTAGCATCACATTTGGGAAAGAGTATTTTGAAAATTAGAAAAAATGAGTCTATTCCGAATTGATTGAAAATATATTTTATCAAATTTAAAATATTTATAAATCAAAATTTATACGTTAAAGGTGACCAACTTATGATTTTGTCTGATTTTAAATTTATGATTTTTAGGTGATTAGCAATCTAAGTAATTAATTAAAAAGTACCTATAAAATTTGAAAATATCAGTTTTTGAAATTTGAAATCGTGTGTGAAGTATTTTACTTGGATTTTTTTTTAAAAAAAAATATTATACGTGAAATGAAATTTCATCCAAATTTAGGTAAATTTTCAAAAATTGATTAAATTCTATGAACAAATAATATTTGTAATTTTATTTTAAAAAATTCCTCCAAAATCTAGAGAAAATGTCATTGATGGTTTTCTTAACTATTTGAGTAGGTTTCAAATAGTTTCTTTAACTGTACATTTTTTTTGGATTTAGTCCTTTAATTATTCAAAATATTAACAAGTTTGATCTCTTAACTATTTACCGATTCTAGTCAGATACTATTTTAGACCTATTGTCGAGCAAGAGCTTAATCTCTTGAAGAAGAGAATCTCAAGATTTTCTACTAATATTCACTCATATCACACCTTTGTTGTGTGCCTAATTTCCCCCCTCTCTCTAAAAAAAAATTAGTTTTCTTCACGTTTTATCCTTGAAAGTAGTATTTTTGTTACAATTTACTATAATAATTTGTACGCTAATCTAATTTTATATATAAAAATAATGAGATAAAGTTGATTTAGTGGCTGAAAGAAGAAGCAAAAAGAATCATATTCAATGAAGGGACAAATAGGTCTCAAGTGTATAATATTAGTAAGAAATTCACTGTCTGTTTTCCAATAAACCAAAAACCAAGAAACAAGAAAGAAACACATAAAAACACAGAAGAAATTACACTGCACCTCGATTTGATCATTCTAAAATTAACTTTGTATCTCTCTTACTAGGAGTGGAGTGGAGTGGAGAAGAGGGGAGGGATATTGGCAGATAATGACAGTGTTTCAGTGGCAGTGAAGAAAAAAGGGGTATGAGTTTTCATTGGGAAGGTAAAAATTTTGCATCCAAATACAAGCTAACCCTTTAACATCTTCATGTTTTTCATAGCAACTCTCTTCTTTGCTTCTTGCTAGACTAGAGAGAGAAAAAAAAGAAAAGGAACACTACACTGTTTCTTAATTATTTTTTAGAAAAGAGAAAAGAAAAAAGGAATTTTGGGTCTTTACTTTTTCTGACTAGTAGTATTGCTAACTATGTATTCCATTAAGGATTTGCTGTGAAAAAGCCTGATATCAGTAAGCATAAAACTCGGGAGATCACTTACACACACACCCTCCCCAAAAAGAGAGAGAGATTTACTATTAAACACAGTTTTTTTTTTTTTTTTTTTTTTTTGTGTGAGAGAGATGGTTTTCATAGGCAAAAACAAATAGAAAGGAACAAAATTTAGACTCACTCAAGAAGAAAGTGTGTGTGAGAGAGAGGAAGAATAATGGAAGGTGGTTCTAGTGGAAATACTAATACTTCTTGTTTAATGATGATGGGCTATGGAGATCATGAAAACAACAACAATGGGAATGGAAATGCAACACTTTGTGCTCCTCAAATGATGATGATGATGCCTCCTCCTCCTCCTTTAACTAACAATAACAATGCAGAAACCAGCCACACCAACAATATCCTTTTTCTTCCTTTCATGGACACCAACAACAATAATCCTCAAGAAGACAACAACTCTTCTTCTTCTTCAATCAAGTCAAAGATTATGGCTCATCCTCACTACCCTCGCCTCTTGGCTGCTTATCTCAGTTGTCAAAAGGTGAAATTCACACCCCAATTAACTCCAACAAAAAAAAAAATCATTTTTTTCAAGAAAAACCAAATACAAGTGAAAAAAATTATTTTTTTTGACATAGGTTTTAATATTTCTTGAATTTTTTGATGATTTTTTCTACCTTGAAAGTGATTCTCTGCAAGAAAAGACTAAGCTTTCAAAAATAACCCTGAAAACAAAATCACATGTATGAAAGGGACCATATCTGACAAACCTAGTTTTTTTATCATAATATATATGCAGATAGGAGCTCCGCCGGAAGTGGTGGCAAGGCTAGAGGAAATATGTGCCACGTCAGCCACAATGGGCCGTAACAGTAGTAGTGGTGGTGGTGGTGGAATCATTGGAGAAGATCCTGCACTAGATCAGTTCATGGAGGCTTATTGTGAGATGCTGACAAAATATGAACAAGAACTCTCTAAACCCTTTAAGGAAGCCATGGTTTTTCTTTCAAGAATTGAGTGTCAGTTCAAAGCTTTAACTCTTGCACCTAATTCTTCTCATGAATCTGGTGAGATACATATCAAATTTCACTTCTTTTTCTCCTTCTTAAAATGGATGACATTTATTCTTTTCAGATCCTAACTGTTGACTTGAGTTTATTCTTTATAAATTAATGTCCTCTGCATGTGCATGTTTCCAATGATATCAGTCATTAATTAATTATTATAACTACTAATAAAATAAGCTCAAATCCATATGCAGATTATTTATTTTCTATTTTTAATCACTTCACTTTACCTTCTGGTATTTCACAATGATTTTTTAATTTGTTTTGTTTCTGTCTCAATGAATATGCTTCGTGTTTTGGTTCTTGTTCTACATGTTCATAATCTGTGTATGGTACAAGTTGTAGGTGTAAACAGCAAGATATGTTTGTCTCTTGTTAATCATTTCAAACTTGATGTTTATGTATGTTGAAGCAACTCAACTTGTCTTGTTTCTTATTTGAAATGACCCTGGGAAATATGTCTTTCTTGTTCCAGCTTTTTTTCCCAACTATTCATGTACAGGTATTGATGGCTAGCTCCAGATTTAATAATATACTAACCCTAGTTTTCTGAATCAAAGCCACGTATATCATGATGGTGAAGTTTGAATTTCAAAATTATATTTACCTTGATTTTATTTCTCATACTCTACGAAGTTGATTGTTTGATTTACTTGTGTCGAGTGTCTTTTGTAAACGTTCTGAAGGTAGAGAAGGAGGGGGGGAGGGTAATACCTACGTACCAGCCTGTTAGGACCGAAAATAAGCAGGTGTAATGCGGAAGCTAGCAAAGCAAACCTCGAAAGACCATGAGTAAGAAGACAAATGAGAAACACACTAAAAGAGACAAATTTAACGTGGTTCGGTCAATCGACCTACGTTCACAAAGGAGATGAGCAATCCACTATAAATATGAGAGTACAAAATATAGAGAGAAACAACCTCAACTGATTCACTCGGAATACAAGGAGGTACACAACATTCTCCTCCATAACCGCAACTCTCAAAATCCTAGGACTACATTGTGAATGCTGATTAAGTTAGAAGGAACAAGCCTATATTTATAGAGTCCTAAAACCTTTCCTACAAGAAAAGGACTAGTCAAAATATTAAAACATTTTCCTAAAAGGAAAGACTATTTATGGTAAGAAATCAAGGCAAATAAACCAATACAACCGGCCTTCCCACATTTTGCTTGTCGGATACACCAGTATGTTGTTGTAAGGAGCAGATTATTACAATTTTTTTTCCTTTGACCAAGTCATTTTCAACTATAAGCTTTCATTTGAAGTCAATTTATGTGTGGGTGTTCTGTTGCTTAAAGCTATTCTCATTTCTTTAGTTGAATTTAAGTTTCATGCTTTGATAGTGTACAAAATATTAGACTTTTGAGTTTTGAAAAAGGTTATTACATGTTTCTCTGGTTAATAGTATTGATTGGTAACCCCTAAACAAATGTTAAGTAATCTATACTTTATAACATGTTAAATTACACTAAATGTGTTAAAACATTCTTTCACGGTTGTTATATATTTACTCGAATCATTCTCTATAATTATTGTTGTTGCTAAGTAGTAGTGTTTTTGATGATTTTAAATCTATGGTATTTGGAAAGATGTGCTTAATTAATTGGTTGTCTTGGAAATGCTTCATAACTACGAATGCTTAAATGTTATGGCGTGTAAGCTTGATGAACACTGAAAAAGGAACTTTCATCTAATGGCAATAGTTTGTATATATTTGGATTTCAATCTTTATTTGCTCAACTTTGTAAGCTTCAAACCATCTTTGCCAGCACTTAAGTTTCATATATGGTCTGTGAAGAAGTTCTTGATCAGCTGAATGATTAGCGGTATCACACAAATAGTTCCAATTTTTCGACATAATTCCATGAGGTCCCTCTTAATGTCTTCTTTAGACACTTTAAAAGAATAGAAAGATGCAAGAAAAATGATTGAGAAATGCACCTTGTTTTTAGAGGGACCCATAAAATACTCTTGATTAGATTTGGAGTTTTGATTGGAGTGTATGATATAACCTACTTGATGTGTTATACTTTTGTTTAAATCATTGGATATAACATTACCTTTAAATGGGGAAAAGGAAATAATAACTTCCTTGCTTCACTTTTAGCTACCATTTTGATGTTTCTTGATTTATGTAAATATTTCTTGGTGAACACTTGCTTGCTTAGTTTGATCTCATTGTACATTTGTTCATATGCTAATTGACAAGTGCTTTCTTATTCAGTTAAAGTTCTATGGAAATTTCTCTGCTTGGATTTTTTATTCACATAATAGACAAACATAGTAAACTTGTGAAGTTATAGTCTATGGTACTCTAATAGTCTTTAATGGGATAAAGAAGACAACATTTGTTGGGTGGCTGATGGGTTCTTGAAGGACCCACTGAGTTGTTTAATTGAATCTTGAGGAGTCTAAAAGAAGGGAGCGGTTCAACTGCTTGCAATTACGAGACCAACTGAAGAAATTTGCTCTTTTTTAACTTAATCGTAACATGGATACTTACTCTCCAGTGTATTGTTTGATAAATGGTCGAAAGTAATCGTTCTCAAGTTTATTGTAAAATAAATTAAGTTTCTCATAAAATTTATAAGCTTCCTATTGTCTGCCTAGATAGTGTGAGTTACGAATTCCTTTTTTGTTTATTGATTGTGTTAACGCTAGCATACTTAAGATATTCTTGTGAAAGAAACTACTAAGAAGTTTCCAAATGCTTAGAGCAAAATGATTTATGTTAGCCTAAAGTGTTGGCTATAACCTAACGTGCCAAACATTTGTGGACGTCCCCTCCAAAAAGAAATTACCTAGAGAACCATAGCCTTAGTACTCATACTCAAAGCTTATCTCGTATCCTTGTATCTAGCGAGTTTTACTATCATGTAAATATAGGCAAAGTCAAATTTTCAACTATAGTTGCTCCTTTTTTTTTTTTTTGGAGAATGCTTATGCGTATTAACATCCGAAAGTTGTAGCTCTGGGCGAGGCAATGGATAGAAATGGATCATCTGATGAAGAGGTTGACGTGAATAACAGTTTCATCGACCCTCAGGCTGAGGATAGAGAACTCAAAGGTCAATTGTTGCGTAAATACAGCGGTTACTTGGGAAGCCTTAAGCAGGAGTTCATGAAGAAGAGGAAGAAAGGCAAGCTGCCTAAGGAAGCAAGGCAACAATTGGTGGACTGGTGGCTTAGACATATTAAATGGCCATATCCATCGGTATGATCCTCACTCCTTCCTTTTAATAACTTCACTTCTTGACTTTATACACTCTGTGTTTCACCTTATGTGACACACTTCCCTTAGTAGTCCGTTCAAAAAGAATGGCATGCTTAAATTTGAAATAAATCAACTTTATACTCCCCTTTTATAACAAAATGTTGCAAAATGATAGGTACACAAATGCTATGCCATATTTTTTACCAAACTTTTCCTTGGTCTTCATTCTTCCCGCTTAAATCTCTGTCTATTCAAGCTATATAATTTTAATTGGAACAGTAAAGGTATTACTTTACAAATTGTTAAATGAATCAGTCGTTACCTCAATCTCTACATATTAATTCTACTCTACTAGGGTGATCGCTTCATTCTAAGACCTGATATTGTTTTTCACCTTATATGACAAGTTAAGTTGTGATGTATGTCTCATCTTATATACATTGATGACAATGTATGGTTATTTTACACCGTCAGGTTATCATGATTATCATCTATCAGTAAGAAACTGTTTAAATTATATTTCCCCCCAATTTCAGTTCCTTGAGTTTAATTTGTAGAAAATCTGATTCACATTATACTGCCCGATTTTTGGTTAACAGGAATCCCAGAAGCTTGCACTAGCCGAATCAACGGGATTGGACCAGAAGCAAATAAACAACTGGTTTATCAACCAAAGAAAGAGGCATTGGAAGCCATCAGAAGATATGCAGTTCGTTGTGATGGATGCTGCTCATCCACATTACTATATGGATAATGTTCTTGCTAACCATTTCCCAATGGATATGACACCATCTCTCCTCTGAATTGAAGTTATCCCAATTCCAACTTCTCAAAGTGAATTTTTAAGATTTTGTAATATTTTTATCAAGGATGTTTAATTTGCATATTACTTGTATGCATGTAGTAGTAGAAGTTATTGTGACACAATCAACTTTTTATTAGACCATGAGTGCTTGTAATAACTAAAACTGTTTCTATTATTATGGGTTTCTCTTGTGGAATTAATTAGTTTGTACTAATTTATCTTTTGGAGGATCCTGACTGCGCCAAAAGGTAATTGAGAAGAATCAATTCTTCTGAAGTAGAAAAATTTGAACTTTTAGATTCACATTTTAATACATAGAAACTTTTTACATCGTCTGTAAGATAGCAAGGGAAGTTCAAGCAATTAGTTTATTCTTGAAATCTTAAATCTTATGCACTCTTGTTTCATCGCTGCGATTCGATTTGAGCTATAAAGTCACGACTAATCTTGAGACAAATGTAAAAATTTTAATCAAAATAATGTGGGCAACGTGCACAAAAATCCCTATTGGATCTGAAGTTTATTACTCCCTCCGTTTCATTTTATATGTCACTTTTTTATTTTGTACTTACATTAAGAAATAATGTAATTTTATCCTTCTACTCTTATTTAATTTTTTTTGAAACTTAAGTTTTCAATCAATGAATATGAATTAATTTATTTTGATTAATTAATTTAACCAATGAACATGAATCATTTACTTTAACTGTTTTAGGTTGGTCAAATGTATATTTTCAATACTAATAACTCACAAGGGTAAAAAAGGAACAATATGCTAAATTATGCATTGATTTAATGAAATGACAACTATTATGAATCAACTATTTACATAAAAGAATGACATATAAAATAGGATGGAGGAAGTATTATATTGATTATTGTGTAAGCCAAAGTCCAAACACGAGGCTTTTTTGCCTGAGGTTTGGTTGGTTTGCGAGGCCAATTTAGGATATTTTTGACTAAAATTGTAGACTTTACAAGCTAAATTGTGGACATATTTTTTCCTGAAGTGCATGTAAAAATTGTCAGTTCAATCACCACAACACCAATTTAATCTTAGAAAGGAGAAAAGACATAAAGTTATAATTGAAGTTGTCTCGAATTTTAGAGATATCTTAACTTTGCAATTGTCCTATTACGCCACTAAACAATTATGAATTGATATTATTATATCATTTTTCGATCAGCCCCCACTTTCAAGTTGATCCATCCCTCCATTTTTTTTTCTTTTTCTTCACCTCCACCTCCCACGTCATGTTGAACCCCTCTCCCCTTTTTTTTCTTTTCTTTTTCTTCTTCTTCTTCTCTAATCAAATTCTTTATTTCAATGATTTTTTTATAAAAAAGAAATCATACTATTTTTTAGTTGAATTATTGATAACAAAACTAATTATATTTAAAAAAAAATTAAATTTTTTAAGGTATCATCAATTACTCCTTTTCATATAACGTCAAAATTAGAAATGATAATTTTAAAAGAATCAATGAATTCCCTGAAAATTAAAAGAACTTGATTGAAATCGGAAAAAAAATAATTATATGATACATCCTAATCATCTTGAAATCTAATATGGGTTTATCAAATTGTTCAAAATGTAAGAAAATATTTAGATAAAGTTTTAAAATTAAAGAGAGTAAAACTAATAGTTGTAAAAATAGGAAGGTGAAGTTGTGGTAAAAATGATGACATTGAAAATGAGAAGCTTCAATTGAGATGACAATGAATTTTTGAAGAAGAAAGAAGAAAGAAAGAGAAAAAATAATAAGGAAAAAAAGTTAAAATAATAAGAAAATATATTTCATAATAAAATACTTGTAAAAATAAAATTATATTAGTTATTTTAGGTTGTTCACTCTCTTTGAGAGAGTGCACACACTCTCTATGTAAGGTGGAAAAAAAAAATGACGTAATAATATCAATTTAAGATTGTTTAGTGGGGGTAATAGGACGTTTGCATAGTTAAAGTGTTTTTTGAAAATTCGAGATAAGTTCAGGTGTCACTTTATGTCTTTTCTCTTTAAAAAGTCATAACTCTATACCTTACGTAAATGCATGTAAGAATTAGTTAAAATTTTAGTCATACATGTCTGAATATTTTTTTTCCAATAAAATAAAGTTGTTCTTCTCATTTTGACAATCCAATACATAATTCAACATCGGCGAGAAGACAGACAGAAGGGAATAGAATTTTAAATCAATGAAGGCAAGCGCTAACTTCGAGGCAAAAGAATTCTTCTCATAGCTGAGGAAGGAATGATGCCCAAAGAAAGGAATACACGGCCAATTATACACTTAATAAATCCAAATTTAAAATATATGTTTAGTATATTATAAAGAATAAATTTCAACCATACATTTACCAAAAAAACAATTATCTAACAAATTCATTTTACAATAATTAAAGACCCAACCCAATAGTAATGTGATGAAACTAAGAAAAGCCCGACCCACATTTGAAAAAGAAGCCCATATTGGGAACCTTCGTCAGAACTGGGCCTAAGTTATCATTCGGCAAAATGAGCCCATATTGGGTGAGTGACTTTTTGCATGGATAAAATATGGGTTGATACCCATATTCAACCCATAAAATATGGGTAAATTATGGATAAAGTATGGATTAGTCAAATGGATTAAGTTTCTAACTTTTAATCACTATAAATTCATGATATCATTAAAAATATTGTAATTTCTCTTGCTTTTTATGTTCTTCTGTAGAACTAATTATTTTTCACTATAATTGAAAAGTTGAAGTCTTTAGCCCTCCAAAAATATATATTTTAAATTGCTTAAAGTGCTTATAATTATATTTTTTATTTTTTTAATTTTATATTGGATAATAAATAATAGTGTAAGATAAGTAAACCATGTATTAATATTGACATTGCTTAAAGTGCATTAAGGATGTTTTAGTCCTAAAATGCAAATATTCATTTACTTTGAAATTAAAAATATTTTCCCCTTGTTATTACATAATTTTATTTTATATTGAAAAGTTATAGGATTTTTTTTTACTTTTATGATACAATAAAACTAAATGAAGCATTTTCAACATTTTTCTTCTAAAAAAAAGACTAAAATATTTTCTCCATGTTAAATTCTTAAGTAGAGTACTATTTACTCATGAAAATATGAGTAAACTAGTATTTTACCCAACCCATTTCTTACCTAATCCACGTTTACTCATATTAAATATGAACGAATTGAATTATTACCCATTTTATGTTGACCTATTTTCAATCTGTCTATTTGCCACCACTAGTTACCATTGATAACTCTGTCATTGCGTAGGTAGGTAGGATGGGAATTTAATTTCTTTACTTGTTGGTTTCAGCCTCGATTAGATTCAAATTGCGCATTACTGACTTACTTCTCATTACATTTTTGCCTTATCTTCTTTCCAGAAGAATAAAAGGAGGAATATGTAATGGATTCCATTGCTCTATTAGATAAATTAATAAATTAATGAATGAGTTAAATCAATTGCAGGGTATGTAGCCTTTTTGGGGGTAGACTTTAGGCCAATCATAATTTAATCTCACACCTTGATCGTTATCATGAAAAGTGACTGATCATATAGACTGTAGTAATAATCAAAGGTGTAATAACTTGCTTTATTTTATTTTTATAATAAGTTACAAATACAAAAGCAGTGGAGCAACCATTTTTTGGATTTTGAATTATCCGGCATTAGAAACTTATTAATCTTACTCGCATCTTTTTCAAAAAATCTCTTACTTTTTTAGTTAGTCTAGAAAATTAATGTTACTGACTTTCTATGTTTAATAACTATTTAATTTTAATATCTCATATGACATGTTTTAAAACATAAATTTTTACTGACATTTTAATATATATATATATATATATATTTTTTTTTCACTAATTTTTTAAAATCTTTTATTTTTTTCAGAAAATTCTAAAAAATAAGTAATAAATTAATAAAAAATATAAAATTAACACCAAAAAGTTACCAATAAATGTAGTAACCTTAAATCCAACAATTTAGTAAATTTTGTTTTTTAAAACGTGACGTAAAATATATTAAACCGTAAAAATATTTTTTTAAAAAATAAATAAAAGTCGAAAAAAATAGGAAAATACTATAAAACACTTCTCAGTATGTGAAACAAATGATAGCGTACATAATTGTACAAATATAAGATGTTTCAATATCGTATAAACTGTAAAAGTAGTGAAAATTGGTAAGAATGAACCACGTGAGGCAGAAACGTTGAGAATAGATGATGGAAAATAGATGGATATGCCCAAATACATGACGTTGTTATGCATGAAGGGCGTTTCACGTTCTTTTGATTTTTGTACGACATGAGCATCCGCATGTTGTTGACTAGACCTCAGTCAATTTTACCGAGGCCGATGTTGTCATCTAATGCATGGAGGCCACAGATGATGCGGGCAGGCTACGTCGGACGTCAACTGACCGATAGGTAGGGGCCACAGACGATGTCTCCTGATCTCGCTGACCAATGCGCATAGGCCATAGACGATGTCACCTGTCCTCGGTCTATGTTGGTTGGCCGATGTGCACAGGCCACGACCGAAGTTGCCTAGTTGATGCGTGCAGATTATAGTCGATGCGCACAAACCACATCCGATGTCGCATGTTGTTGGCCGATGTTGCTGTCCGTCTGCGAGCCTTGGTTGATCGCTGGCCTCGGCTAGCCGATGTCGCGACCACGATCAATGTCGCTGGCGATCGCGCGCAGGCACGTCGATGTCGCCATTGTTGCCGATGTCGCTGTCCGACGCGAGCCTTGGGCGATGCCGCGTGACCTCGGCTGCGCCGTTATCGCGAGCCACGATCGATGTCACTGGCAGTCTTTAGTTGAGTCGCTTTATTGGCCGCGGCTGTCGCTGCCGTCGTACGCCGTCGATGTCGCGTGGCCTCGGCTTTGTCGCGCGCCGTCGCGGCGACGCCTAGTCGTTGGTAGTCGCCGCTCATTGCCGACGCCGTCTTGCGCGCGCGCTGGCGATCTGCCGCCTCAAACACATGGGGCCATGCTACCTATATAGACTCGTATGCCCCTTGACATATAACTTGGCTTTAGGATCGCATTCAACATCCCAAAAAACCTTTGATAGTGATTATTGGGCCATTGGCATGAGAAATGAACTCAACGTCTTGGAAAACCTCGCAATGGGACATCATATTATTGAACAACTTTTTGATCGGCATAAAACATATAGTTCAACTATTATACTACCTTTGCTTATTTTACCTAATTCGTCTTCGAATCTAACTATCCTAAATTTGTTGGAAATTTATCTTCGAGCATATCGACTCTAATTTTGTCCAACCAAACAAGCGTTAGTGTTAGCGTAACGTCAGTGGAAGATGTGGTATTAGTTTGAAAATACTTTTTTGAAGTGGCTAATCGGCTTCTCCCAAACAACACGTTATATACATCTTTAACTAGCCTTACCTCGCCGTGTCCGCCCCCAAAAAAATAAATTAAAAATTCTAGGGTTTATAAAGAAGAACCCTTCATTTTTCAGAGAAATCAAATCAATGTCAAGAATTATCCAGAATCATCCATGAAAATGCACCTGCATTTTCTTCTTACCTTTTGAATGCACAATCTTTCTTCTTAAAGGTTATCTAAAAAATCCCCTCTTTGGACCACACTGCAAAACCAACAAACCTTGCTTCTCATTTCCAATGGCAAAGAGACCTGAAAAACGAGACTTGCCCCTTTACATCATTACAGGCACCACCAAAGTTGTCAGAGGTATCTACATTTACATTTTCACTCACCCTTTTCACTGTTTCGTGTATAAATTTCATTTACATTGACCGTTAAAGGTTTTGTTACATTTTTTTTCCTTAAAAAATTGTGGTGTTCATATGTACCTTGACTGAATGTGCTGATATACTATAGGTTTGTAGCAAGGTGGGGTAGGTGAGCTCGATTTGGAGCTTGTACCAGCTATTTGAACGTGGGGTTTAGGATTTTTGTTTTTGTTTTTGTTTCTACGTTATTTGTTCTCTTAGGATTTGCTTGGGAGATTTGAAGTGTTTGCTGTAGGTTGTTTTGAAGAACAAAACAGGGCTATTTTTGAGACGTGCATGTGGACGACACGGGGTATGTTGTTGAGTGTTTATGTTGAATAATGAAAAATGTCCTATATCGCTGGTTAATGAATTGAGTGTTCCGCTTATAAGTCTTGGGCAGTTCTCCTTTGTAACAGCTAGCTTTTGAAGCGTGAGTTAGGCTCAAGACCTAATTTACCAGTATCAAAGCAGAACCCATCTCACCCAATGATGGGCCCCCAAATTAGACCCGAATTGAATTTGCCCACTGGGGCTTAACCTAATTTTATTGTTTAAAATTGTGGCTGCATTTGTTTCTGGTGGAGTATGGATAGTGCCTTACAAGAAAGATTGTTTCTTTGTTATGGGGTTTATGGGGTTTCAGCCTGGGAGTTTTGAGTTGGCAAGTGGGGTCTGAATTAGATGGGTTCTGATGTCTGTTTTGCACTACACATGGCCCATGGGACACATTATATGCCATTTGGAGAGCATTCAGCTGCTTTATGCATGCTTGCCTCGGCACTCATTCCTAACTGTTAAATGAGTGTGCTCATTTTGTAATGCCCTGTAATATTTAAGATATCCATTAGCTGCTTAATTATGTTGCTATTGGTTGGGATTTTAGAAATGAATTGTGATTTGTGAATTGCATAACTGAATTTGGTTTTTATTGCTATGACTTGTGAAGTTGGGGACTGTGTGTTGATGAGGCCATCAGAAATTGATAAGGCTCCATATGTAGCACGCGTCGAGAAAATTGAAGTTGGTAGCAACAACCATACTTGTGTGCATGTTACATGGTATTACCGACCAGAGGAGTCAATGGGAGGGCGGAGACAGTTTCATGGATCAAAAGAGTTATTCTTGTCAGACCACCATGATGTTCAAAGTGCCCACACTATAGAAGGGAAGTGCACTGTTCATACATTCAAGAACTATACTAAGCTTGAGAATGTTGGTCCAGATGATTACTACTGTCGGTTTGAGTATAAAGCGGCAACTGGAGCTTTTGTGCCAGATCGTGTTGCAGTGTAAGTATGAGATTTCATTTGCTTGCTGATTGAACTTGAGTGATGTTCTTCCTGCTCATATTTTTTTATTTTATTTTTTTTGCTCTGAAGGTATTGCAAATGTGAGATGCCATATAACCCAGATGATTTAATGGTACAATGTGAGCAGTGCAAGGACTGGTATACACAACATTTCATCTTTCTGATTAATTTGCAGAGTATTAGTAGTGTAATTACTTCCTCTCCTCTGAAGACTGTAAAACCAAATTATAAAATAAGTAAATAAACAAGAGACAGAACATAAACGAGTAGAGATCTTCTTTCTTGTTGCCTGTGTATGACTGCTGAAAGAACCTCTCAACAGTTGGGCCAACCCTGCTCTGCCTTAGAGAGTTCTGTTGTTTACTTATTTTACTATTTTTCAATTATTTTTTTAAAATGGACATTTCTTCTTTCTTTAGCTCTATTGCAAGGAATGCTTTGTTTTTCTTGCTTAAAAAAAAGTGCGGGATATTCCACCCTTAGCAACTTATCGGGAAAGAAGAATAAGAAATTGTCTTAGTTTGAATTGATGCCATTTCCTTAGGCATATCTATAGATTTTTAATTGGTCGTCATGCTGGGCATACATAAAAGACTTCCACATCTCAATCATCATGCCACAATTTGGGGTTAAGTTAATTTTATCTGGGAGCCGTCCAAGTTGCTTTATGAGTTCCAGATTCTTTATAATTTGTTAGAACCACTGATCTGAAGGCTGTACCTTCATGAACCATCAGATTGGTTAAACCAAAAAACCAGCCAGGACTATGTTGCTTGGAATCCTCAGAAATGTCAACAGTTGTGTGTCGGATCCTCCAAAAATAGTGCATCTTTGGAGGATCCAATACAGTGCGGCAACATTTTTGGGGAGACCAAGCAACATAGAGCCAGGATCCGGTTCCAATTTTAAAAGCATTGCATGCTTTCATTTCTTACGATTTGTTTCCTTGATCTTTGTAGGTATCATCCGGCCTGTGTGGGCTTGACTAGTGAACAAACTAAACAACTAGCTGACTTTGTTTGTTCCGATTGCTCATCCGCCGTGAAGAAGTCTGTTAATACTCCAATCCCTCTGTCCAGTGGCAAGGTACTATGTTGTTGGCTTGCTTTAGCTGTTATTGATCGACTTCTAACATTTGAAAAGCTGAAGTTCGTACTTCTCCACTTTAGTGATTATGAAAACTAGTCATTGAATTTAAGTTAAAACATGACACTGCATCTGCACATCTTAATCCAAAATTTTAAAACAGCTAGTCCTCAGATTTGATTGATGACTGTGACTGCTTTATATACCAACATTGTTTGTTTTTCTATACTGACTTGGTATATCATGAATGAGATGGATTTCTTTGATTTGTCAAAAAACAAAAGGAAATGATGTGACATGATTTACTTTTTAGTGAATTTCATTAATCAAGCATCTGGTAGATGCATTCAGCTTATAGAAGTTAATACTCATACTGTATACAACATTACCAATTTCAAAAAAGAAAAAGTAATACTCATACTGTATATAGTTTCTTTTTTGCATTGTGTGTATATTATTTGTTCGTTCCTTCATCTGCTACTTACTTTTTAACTAATGCATGCTTTTTGATTATGATGTGAACTTAAGGATCATTTGGTTAGAGGGATATATTAAGAGAAGTAATCTCATCATACTATAATACATTGCTTGGCTGGAGAAATTTAAAAAACACCCGCCGTGTAACTTAGCATTTGGTTGGCCCTTTATTGGAATAATCCCTGCATAACTAGTGTAGTGTTTGGTTAGTATTGTAAATTAAATAATACAAGCATTAATTTATGCAATAATCAATATATTATTTCCTGCAGAATAAAATTTAGAAAAGAGTAGTCAATAAGTAGGTTGAGACCATGATGTCTTAGGTTCAAATTGTAGCGGCTAGGTGATTTTTTTCCTTTTGTCCAAGCCTTGGTGGACTGAGTTATCCGACATCTGTGCTAGTTGGTGGGAGGTAGCAGTTACCCCCTGGAATTAGTCAAGGTGTACGCAAGCTAGCCCATACACCACATTTATAAAAAAAAAACATATATTAGGAGTAAGGGGATGAAAGTTTTCATTGACAAAGTGCTCAAAGTTAGTAATCCCTAGTTAACATTTGTTGTATTATTATTCATTGCAAAACAATTCCTATATTGTTAATCACCGCATAATGATCCCTTCATTATTATTCGCTGCATAAAGATTCGTGTATTATAATTCCCACATAACTAGTATGTGAACCAAACAACTCTTTAAAGCCTTAACAAACCTTTGCCTTTTGCCCTTAAACAATATTGATTAGGACACAAAGATGTGAGGTTTGTTGCTCTTTTCTCCTTCAACCTGCCATTCTTGAATAATTAACTAGTGGCCATGTATGCGTGTAGTTTTTAACATTTTGACCCCTACGTCCCCATTTGTAGCATTACCTTGGATCTAACACTTACTTTGCATAGAACCCTTACCTATGCCGCCACTGGTACTCTGTTGTTGAGCAACAGCTTCCCTTTGATTATGCTGCAATTTCATTCTGATTTGACCCTCACTTTTGTTGTTTGTTATTACATCTCTGCTCAACATCTATGTCAAATTTCTCCATCATGGCAGCACCCTCATTTTTTCTGATGTCCTTTCCTTGTCATATAGTCATGGGTTATGCTTTTTAATCTTTGAAAGTATTAGGCAAACTTGCTAAATGCATTGAACATATGCAAGTATGGTACATACTTGTATCATTCGCTAGTCTTTGTAACATGTGCTCTCATTGGCAGATATGCTTAATAATTCTGTGATGATTTTCCAGGTTGCGCCAAAGCGCCAGAAGAGGTAGGCGGAGCTGTGGTAAAGATGGATGAAGCTAGTTTTCATCATGTTTGGGATGCTCATCAGGATTTTGTACAGTGCACTGAACTGGAACTAATGCCAGTTCTTTGCATATATTATCTGATGTCTGTTGTGTCCTGCTTTTGTCAGTAGTTCTTGTATGTACTAGTATTAGCAGATGTTGACAGTCGTTGGAATTTGAAACTGAACTAGCAAAACAGTCTTTTGGATTTTGAATGGCAAAATTAGTGTAAATTTATTGACATGTTATCTTCTACTGTGCTCCGAGTTTACACACTCTGGGCGGTATTATACACCAGCACGCACTTAATTTTAGGATGCACCACTTTAGGGGTGGGCATGGTATGGTATATACTGAATTACCATGTCATATCGAAATTTGTAATACCATGGTTTTGGTATTATGGTAATTGGTATAGTATATGGTATGCATTTTAATTTATTCTTTTTGTATTTGATATGGTATATGGTATTTAGAAATAACATATTGAAATAACGAATATCATACCGAAGTATATTTAGTTACATAAATAACATATGTATTATTAAAACAGTAAAAAATATGCCACCTAGTATTTTTACAAACTAAATGTTTAAAAATTGAAACTTTGACCAATCTATTTTGAAATGTATTTGAATTGTAATTGATTAACAAAATGAGTTGTTTGTACTTTATTTGCATATATATTTCTACATGTGTAATGTGTTAGTATGATATAATTGAGACTTTTTTTTAATTGTCAAAGTCATAATACTCTATTAGACGAGTATATATTAGTTGAAGTTAAGCAAATTATGATTACTGATTTATCAAGAATATTCCAAACTTTAATATATTGAACCAGATCTAATTAAATTGATATGATAATGATATAATGTTTTAAAAATTGAATTATCAAAATTTAGGGATAGAAACTTTCAAATATTGTATCATGTCTACTCCTAGTAGCACTGGTGAACACAATACATAACTAGATAAAACTTTAATGTAATATGTCTAACTTTGATGTATTGAAAAATCAGTTTCAGGAAGTGGAATCCATGCAATAAAAGCTACTCTAGCATAATTTTGAAAAGATTAGGATACACCTAGAATACTTCTTAAATTTTTCTATAAATAGCTTCAAGGAAGTTTAAGTCATTTTGGTCAAACAAGTGTTCATTAGCATTTTTTTTACCAAACACACTAACTGCAATTCATCAGTAAATCATATTCTGTGATATCATCAAGTCTTAAATGCTCAAATCATACAAACCATTCTACTTCATTTCCACACAGCAGCTGTTCTTACAGGAGATGAAGAAAGTACCATATGACACATAATTGGGGGACAGACCCGTACAACGTTGCGTTTAAGAAAATTTGAATTTTAAACAACACCTGCTGCTATCTTGGTACAGCTTTAGATTCACAAAGATTAAAAATAATATCCAGTAGTAAATAAGATCGAAACGTCTGGAAATAATAAAACGAAAAGAGAGTTTTCGCAGCTCACTAAAACTTTTGTATAACCACTGAATTTGCGAGTCCTGCTTGCTCAATCGTTTGGGTTGGGTCACTGAGCATTTTAGGAGGAAATCCAACAGTTTGTAGTTGATATGCCCTGGTGTCACTTGGCCTTGAAGCATCAATGAAGGCACGGATGTCGCCAACAGTTTGGTGGAAGTTGAAGTGTGCAACCATGCGACTTCCATCTGCCAATCTAATTTGAAGCGAGGTCGAAGGCAATGATTCATCCAGAACACTTGTGGAAGCTGCTGGGACTGTGCTTGTGGGAGCAGAAGCAGATGGCTCAGAAGTTGCTGGAGTTGCGCTGCTTCCAAGTGTTCTTCCCACTCCCTGAAACGAAACTTGGCGTTTCTCTGGTTCCTGCAAGTGTGTTGCACATGTTTAGTGACATTAAGTAATGAAGTCAATACCAGTGAAGAGATTCTGTCACAGATTTCCAAACTTCTGTTCAGAGGACGAAAAGTGACACACATCTAGGGACAAGGGAGAGAAACAGAAGAATATCCAAATAGGTTTGTTCCCGTGTTCTTTCCCTAATCTTTCTTATATAACAGAGTACAGATCCACAAAGAAACGAACGTACTATGGCCAATGTTGTATATGTGCACTCATTAACTTGTTCCTCTTCCTTGTAATGTCCCTTTTCATATTTGGTGCGTCAAAGGAGATGAAAAATGAGAAAAATGGTGGACTGAACACGCAAATACTTACAGGACAGTTCTCATCCCTTCTTATGAGGTTGCAATGCACCTGGGATCTGGTATCTGCAGGAGCCAACTCTCTAGGACATTCAGACTTTGTGATACTCTGAAATGAAGAACCAGTAACCAAAAGTCATTCAAAATAGAAAATCTTTATCACCAAATACACCATGGAAAAAAACCAGTAAAAGATTTAGTAAAACAGAGTGATAATTTGAATATGAAACCGATGACCAACAAAACATGGGAGCTTAAGAGCATGATCCTCAAATGGGGAGCTTAGTCATGTGCATATGTCATGCCCCTAGACTCCCGATAATAGGAGGATAATAGAAATTGTGATGATATAAGTGACAATTAACATTAGCAGGAGATGAATTTGTAAATCTGAAATATAGACCGACTACTGACTATCTAGCAGGATTGACCGACCCATGATGTTTGTTCCTAATCATGAATTTTTATTTAAATGCGCACTACAGTTACCTCCAGAAAAGATGCATTTTCAGGATCATCCAGCCTTCTCAAAGGACCATCATTTACAGTGAAACCATTTCTCCAGAAGACAATATTGTGCACGATGGACTCGGGCGGTTGAGGAGCTGATGTTGGCACTGTCTCCCCTGCAAGTGTTCTCGCAGATCCAGTAAAGCTTGTTGAGCTTGAACTAGGGACGACATTTTCCAAAGGACCTTGAGTGGCACCCACTTGCCTAGCTCGGTCAAAGATGGAGTCCACATCATTATGCTTTGAAGGATCTTGAACAAGCATTCCACTACAAGCATAATCATAGGTATATTAGTGATACAGTTATACATAATAGGCATGCTAACCTCTCTATCTCCCCTTTAAAGTTCTATCTATCAAATCATCCAAGTGCTGAAAAGAGCTAAAAGAATAGAAGACAATTCATAGATTGGACAACTAAAATGAATTAATTGTTAGAATCACGAGAAGCGACACATTCAGCAATAACACATCTGACTAGTTCAAAATCTACCTTAGATTTTGAGATAAGAACAACATTAAAGTTGAATGGTGGAAAACAGCATACAACCACAAAATATAGGTAAAGTAACCAACAAATTGACATGCATTTTTGGAAAGGTTTTTATGAATGTCTAATTATATACTTGTCAATTGTCATATACCCAGTGAAATCCCATAGGGTCTGGGGAGGGTGGGTGTACGGAGACCTTACCCCTACCTTTCGCCACCATCTTCTTTTTCTATAATAATTTCTTAGCACCCCAACAGATAAAGCACTCCTTTTAGCCACAACAACGACAACAACACCTAAATCTCAAGCTAGTTGACATCGGTGATAAGAATCATCAATATCCATTTCTTTCCATTTGAGCCTGAAGATTTATCCCCACTCCCATCCCAAAACACACAAAAACCTCATCCTACACCCTACTTTCACCTCTGTATTACCTAGGAAACACTCTTTTCTCTATAAAAACATGATCAAGAAAATCATTCTGAAAATATCAACAACAATGGACTATAGTTCTCTAAATCCACCAGCTCCGCACTAGCAACAAAAGAATCAGACTACCTGCAACTAAACATACAACATTTTTATCCCATATGGTGCCCTCTAACAAGAACAAACTCACAAACTACAACAGAAAACCTCTAACAAGAACAAACTCACAAACTACAAAAGGAAAATGGTAAAAGGCTCTGTCTTTTGCTGAGAATAACATAGAAAATATACAATTCACATGGAACACATCAGCTTTAGCAAACTCTAACACATCATTATTTATCAAAACGTGCAAACATGTAACAGTTTAATATATGTTCAACTAAACGCAACTATGGAGAAGTAACTAAACATAATTTGAATTAAAAGAACAATCTAATTATCACCAATCCCCTTCATGAATATAGAAGATTCATACATACTGCTATCAGCTAAGTTTTCGATTTTGGCATAGTTAGTTGATTGATTTATGGAATTGAGAATAAACGTGTAAAAGTCAACAGCTGATTAATCAATTGAGGAATAGAGAATGATGGCGAGAGGAATTAGGGTTTGAGCAAATTGATAGAAGTACCTTTTTTCACCACCGGTGTAGTATTCTTGGGGACCATCCGAATCGCTGTCGGAATCGTGACCGGATGGACGATTGAGATCGGAAAGTGTACGAATTCCACCGGCACGGCTACCGGAGGTTTGCCTAGAGGGTTTCTTGCTATCGCGTGAGGACATTGATTCTACTCTGTTGCTGCAACTTCGAGAATGAGGGGAATACGATTCGATTCAATGATTATACTAATCACCTAATTCTAGGGCTTTTTATTTATTTATTTATTCTACTCCTCTTTAGTCTTGTTTGGGGGTGCCAATTCCAATATTGCGACATGCAATTTTTTTATTTAATTACTTTATTTTTGGTCGGTGTTGACCCTCTGAATTATTTTGAGAGGAAAAACACCATAAAACAAACTATTATTCCTTCTAATTACATGTTGAAATGAGAAAGATATTATTATTAATATATGTTGTCCGTCAATAAATATATGTATCTCAAATATATATAGATCAAATTAAATGTAATTATTTTATATATATATATTGTATTTAATCGTAACTTACATGTATATCAAATCTTGCTCATTCTACCGTCTTTATTTATATGTGCATCCTATCAATTTCATAAATATGTATATCCAGAAATTAATTTCATTTAATGTATCTGATATCATTTCTTCTCGTGTATTCAATATAATTTCATCGGCATATATGTTATTAAATATTTTGTATATCCGTCCATAAACACTCGTATTTGATATCAAAAATATATATTGTTTGTATCAAAATATGCATTGATACATTTATCATTATATCTATGGATAAATATCTGTATATCAAATTTATACAAAATATGCTCTAATACACATCATTATCGAGAAGAAAGACGGAAGGGAAGGAGGAGAGCAAGACGGATAGAGCGAGAAAAAGATTATGTAATTATTTTAAAGTATAAAAGAATATAATAAATATGGTAAAATTATTTATCTAAGATAGTTTTTCCTTATTTTTATTGGATCACTTATTTTTGCGAATACATTTTCCGCATATGGCGTTCTCGCATGGCTTTGCTAATACCTCTTGTCGTCGGCAACCAAATGCGTCTTTCGTAGATAATTTAATTGAATCTTATCTTTTTGGTACATATGACGCAGATTAAGACTTTGGTGGAATTGAAAAGGAAAGGACACCCAACAAAGCAACAACCGTCAAGATGTTACTACATTTGAATATATGTATATGCAATACGTAAAAATGTTTTAATTTTCACCTCATTGCTATTTCCATTTCTTCATGTAATACGTAAAAGATGAAATATATAACTAAACTAACATAACATAATGTAGATAATTCTTTTTCTATTGAATCGGTATTTTTCCAATGGAAAAATGTTTTAAGATTTGACAAGGCTGAAAATGTCATACACCAGCCCATCTAAAATGAACTCTTTAGACGTTTAATAGCCCACAGAGTATCTAGTTGGGCTTTGGCAATTTCCACTCTCACAGTTTGTTATATGTTGGTGGATACAGAATTAATAATACAGTATTGTACCATTTCTCACGTCTATTTATTTTTTTGACAGTGGTGTTCGGATCAGCTTTCATGTACCTCGAGTAATTTCACGGGATAACTGTCACCTCTCACTAGCAACAGGTAATAGGTAACTATATCCACCAAAACTAGGACAAATGAAAGAATCACCTAGCGTTTTTACCATTTCTCATGTACTTGTCTACTTATTTATCTCATTTCGCAGGTCTCCAACGGTATAGTTTAGTTACTAAACTAAGATGTCATAACTGCAGTGTATTGAATTCACAAACATTAATATTAAATTATGACTTCCCTTAATAGTTACACAAATCTCCTTCTCCATGAAGACAATACAAAAATGCTAGAATACCAGTTGGTAGCAGACTTATGTTGTGCATTATCACTGCCTTTTGTGACAAGTTTATTATTTATGTACAAAATTTAATAATTCATTGAAATATATTAACAGAGCAACCATTCTATATAGCAATTTTCGAGCTAAAAATAGTTGAGCTAGAAGCCATGATACAAAATTTATGGATCCGCCTCCGGTTGAAGTCTGTGTTGGAGATAAAAAGTTATTCCAATTGAAATGAAAACAAGTGTAAATGGAATTTGGATAAGGTCCACTAAAACAGAATGGACACAGATATTTCATCTACCAAAATACAATTAGGTTTCAGATAGAAGACATCATTGATTGAATGAAACGTTGAAAGATGAGAATAAGCCAAAAAAATGTGTGAAGACAGACGATAAAAATTGACAATATAATAACAAAAGCAGCTTAATTTTATGGATGTAACGTAACGAAAGAGGGAATGGAAGTAATGTCCAACGCTCCATGGGACCTTAACTGGTAAGTGAAAAGCATTCTGTAACGCCCACTGACGTCTGTATTTTTGCTAGCCATAATTTATCCATGTCAAAATTTCTAACCACTTGGTTCGAAACCTTATCACCTTGTCCCATTTTGTGCTTCCCAATATCCCATACACACATTTCGCCTTAACCGTTCATACTTAAATTAGAAAACGTTATAGCTCTTTTTTCGTATTGGATGAAGAATTCATGTAACATAATTGTAAATTAACACAATTGAACTGTCAAAAACTTGACAATATAGAGTTTATCAGAACAAGTAAATTACTAAAGTAGGCAAAATTATACAAACACTTCAACTTGAATAGCAAGAGTGCAGTAAGTTGACCAAACTGAGGTCCAAATATTACATTGCAAACGTCAAAAGTTAGGACTTTACATTACGAAAAAGTTGCATAGGAGAATATATAGAAAAGGATAATTGATAGATACACTAACATATTCAAAAAGTGTGTAATTACTTTGGATTTGCCACTATTTAATTAATAAACTTTCTTTGTAAATAGGCTTTTGATATTAAATAAGTTACTGCCACGTACCCCTTCACCGGTCACCGTACTGCTACCACTCTGATCGCCACCGACTCCGGTGGTGGCGGCGATATTGATGGCACTATTTTCATCACTTCTGCAACCTAACTGATTCCTGTAACCAATGCACATAGGGACATTCAAGTTTAAGACTCTAGTTTTAGGCCCACCGCCGGCCGCCGCTGACGACCATTTCCGGCGGCCCTCAACGCTTTCTTTTTTAATAACTACCTTTTTGGTGCTGCTTTCTTTCTGTGGGGCTTCTTTTCTAATTGCTTTTTCATTAGTTCTCACGAGGTTACCGGATCCTGGATTAACGGAGCTCCGTCGTACCTGCCAAACTGGGCTGCTCCGGCCCAAATGAACCCCACCACGGCTGGGACTACTGGGCCATTTCCGTGACTTGGATTCACCGGCAGAGTTGCTCCGGGAACACGGAGCACTACTTACCTTTCGGGTCGCTAATCCGGATCCACCCGTAACCCGAGGCCTACTTCCTCCATTTCCGGCGGATCTACTCCTCGAAAAGGGCCAAATATTAATATTCAGCTCAGCCCCAGTCACCCCATTGCTTCCCCCAACAAGTTTTTTCTCTTTCTTCTTCTCCTTTTTCTTCTCTCTACAACTCTCCTCATTACTATCTTTCTTCTCAGTTTTCTTGAAAATATCCTTCCATCGCTTCGAGGAGGTGAAATAACCTCCTCCGGTGGACGAGTTGACTATCGCAGCAGAAGGCTCCCCTCCAGATTCAGTTTCGGATCGGCCCGACCCGGACGGTTCAGGCGAAATAGCATTTGGGTCATTTTGAAGGAGGTCTAAAGGGAGAAGGACGCCATCGGAGAAGAGCTCATCGGCAGAGAGCTGATTAGGCTGAGGAAATGATGGGTTTCGGACCATCCAAAATTCGAATTCGGGTGAATGGATAGAGTCGGAGCTAATTCTCCTTGTTCCACTGTTGCATGATGTAAGCCTTTCAGGATCTTCCATTCTCTACTTTTTTTTGCAGAGAGAACAAAAAATAACTCTTTCTTTATATGCTTCTCTCCTTTGTGTTCTTACGAGGAAAGAAAAAGAAAGAGAAAGACCCTACAATTAATAAAGAAATGAGTAATAAAGATGGAGAGATGAAATTTGTAAATAAGATTGGTTGAGTTCTCAGTTTTTGCATGTGGGGGTGGGGGTAGTAGGGTGGTAGGGTGGAAGTTGGATGATGGACTTAAAAAGAAAAAAAATGTAAATTTTTAGTTTAAAAACTAATGGCTTTTTAAAGAAAAAAAATTCAATTTTGTGATTTTAAATTAAAATAATATTAAAAATGTTATATGAAAATTTTAAATTAAAATATTACTATCAAAAAAGAAAATAAAGCCCCCCTTAATGTCTTTTGCGTCGAGCCTGTCGCATAGGGCTTGCCTAGTGCGGTTTACATTCCCTGTGTGATTTGCAGGCTATTACACAGTGGGGGGTTTACCCAGTGCACACAAAGTACTCACCACAGAGTGCTCAACCGAAGGGCAGAGACTGTGGCAGAGGTTGTAGCGGCTGCGGGATATCCTGGGGTTTAAAAAAAAATGTTTTTTTTAAATAGATTAAAAAAAGAAAGTAAATCATTTTCTTTAAAACAGAGAAAGTACAAATATAAAGTTGACAAAAACTACATATGGTTCATTATTCAAAAAATTATATAAAATAGCAAATTATTAATTCAAATTAAATACTATAATCACAGTTTCATTTAATTGTAATCCATAGCAAACAATTATCATTCGCTGGGAGATCTCACTTGCCACTCTCCTGATCTCGCTCGACAGTCTCTCTTTCGCCTCTCTAACACAAATGTATAAATTATGTTTGTGTTTGTATAAAGCAAGAGAAAATTGTATATATACATATATTTTCGTTCGCCTCTCTCCCCAGAGAATCTCGCTCGCCTCTCTAACTTTATACAAACACTAATGTATAAATTGTGTTTGTGTTTGTGTTTGTATAAAGCGAGAGGAAATTGTATATACAAATATAAATACACATATTTTTGTCCTATACACTTATAATTACACAAATTCAAATATTCGTCTGCCCAATTTCTTTTGTCTTTCTCTCTTTCTCACTTTATATAAACACAGATTATACAATTGCTCGCTTAATACAAACACAGATTATACAATTGATTATTTTATACATGTATACCGAAATATACATATTAATAGTCATAGCAAACATAAAATTTGTTATGGAGTGCAATTATACAAACTAGGCAACAAACTATAGATATAGCATACAAATGTGATTTTTGTGTTTGCTAAACCTAAAATTTACTCTTCAGTATTTAATGCATTTATAAGTTTCTCTAACAGATTACATTTAACAATTATTATAATTGATGAAACTTATATAACGTACTAATTTAGTGTATTAATATTTTTCTCATATAACACAGTAAATTAATGTGCTTATAATTTTCTCATATTGCACAGTAAATTAATAAGCAATATATAATTTTTATCAGTTTTATTTTTACATATTATTTTAGTTTTTTTTTCCATCCATTATTTAGGTTGGGGACTTGTGGGTGGTAGGGTGGAAGTTGGATGAAGTCACACAAAAGGTTAATAAAAAAAGTAGAAAATCTTATCATTTTACCTTGAAAAATGACAAAGCTTTACATAGGTATATGAGAATCTTGAGAGGGATTGTTCTTTCTTAGAAGTGGTATATATAATAATGCTTGTACCTTGCAATCCTTTAGTATGTTTATATATATAGTTTTACATAACTCATACATAAATTAATGATCATATAATAGGCCATAAAATTATTCTCCTCTTATTTGAGGGGTTTAATTATCATATCACCTAAAAATACAATCATTTATTTCCTAAAAATTTCTTAAATTCGTAAAGTTTAGTTTAATCAAATTGACTACAATTCAAATACAATGAATCTGTTATAGTTATTTTTTTTAATAATGTTATACTATCTAGAGAATATCTCTAAATGTCACTCAACTTTGAAGAATTATTTAGTAAAGTTATTCAACTTTATTTTGTATCAATAAAATCACTCAACTTTGAGATTTTCTTTTAAAAAACCACTCAACTAAATTTATCATTAAAAGATTAAAGAAGATTCATATCTTAAAGTTTAAAGCTAACACACCAACAATTTCATATTTCTCAAAATTATGAATCTGGAAATTCCTGGTTTCTGCAATACTCTTTAAATTTATTTATTTTTGTGGAAAAACAAAAACAAATTAACTTCCGAAAATTGGTTTGCATTTTTTTGGTTTTTGGTGTTAAAAGAATCAACCTCCCATCGATTTTAATTAAAAGTATGTGTTTGTGTATAAGAACTTGATTTCTTTTTTAAAATGAGTAATTAAATAGACTATATATTATATCTATTCAAATAAAAAATATTAAATGCTAAACGGTAAAAAAAATGGGCAGTGATTTTTTACTCCATAAAACTTCCTTAGCCGTCCAGCCAAATTTTAGTTTTAATATAATTAAATCCATACAACTTTTTTAGTGGGCAGTGATTCTAATTTTATTTGCGAGGTTTATAGTTACATGGCATAAGAATTAATTTATTTTATTATGTTAATAATTTTTTTAATGAAAATTTTGATTGAGTGATTTTATAAGAAAAAAAGCTTTAGTTGAGTGATTTTACAAGAGAAAAGACTTAAGTTGAATGACTTTATTGATACAAAACAAAGTTGAATGACTTTGCAAGATATATAATTACTCATAGTTGAATGACCTTTTGAGATATTTACTCATCTATCGTATGCTAACTTTAGTAATAACTAATAAATCATTGATTAATGGGATGTTAACATATACTGTTATGATATATATATACTTTGTATTTGGGGAATATTAATACATTATATTTATTTCTTGAAAAGATGAATAAAATGTATACGAGAAAAAAAAAACATTTCAAAAGATAGTTATTGCATACTCTCATTATATAGTATATATACTGTAATAACTAATGCATCACTGATTAATAATACTAATATATGTTAGTATAATCTTTATTACATGAGATCTTAATTTGGTTAAATTAGCGGATTTTCAAACCCAATCGTATTTTTTGGTCAAAGTCTTGGATGTACGACTACTAACTATAGAGTAGTAAAGAAAATCAAAAGTTTGACCTTGTACAAAGTCAATTTTATGTTTAGGGCACGATGGCCTAGGAGATTGTCACATTAGCATGGTCAACATAATATAATTTTAAGGGATGCTACTATATTATTTAGATATTATCAGTACATGATTTAGGACCTATTGCATGAACATCGCCGGAGAGGAAGCCAAGGGGAGTAACTTCTAAGTCCTGTTATTGTAGCGGAGAATTGAATTTCATGTTATGTTATGTTATATTACATTTTATAATGTGATTGTGTCATATTTTCTTAAAATTATACAACTATGTTTATGTATTTACAAATGGCTTCACATGCTGCCCAACATATTAAATTGTTACAAATTGAATACCAATAGTTATTAGCCAGTGGAAACATACGAAAGAATTTATGAAAATTGGAAAAGTGAACTGGTACACCCTTTTTTGCTGGCTTTGTATTAAGATTCACCAAATACAGTGAATATTTTGTACTATCTGTGAGTTCCAAGGTTAATGCTAGTGGTAAATTACGAAGGGTAAAAACATCAAATATATACATCATTTTACAAGTATTATTAGTTATTTTTTTCTCATATATAATTGATAAAATATGTAATCAATATCAATATATATATATATATATAATATTTTGATTACATAGTTGAACATGTGAAAAAATGTTTCAATGAACTTATCTATGTAACAGATGTTTGAAAAAACTTACTCCCTCTGTCCCAATTTGTGTGGCACTTTTCGTTTTTTGAGTGTCAAACAGTTTAAATTTGACCGAGAATTTGCGTATCGAATCTTCAATTTTTTTAAATGAAATTTATATATTTGTAAACTACATAAAAAGTACTATAAGTCACAATAATTGATAATTCAAAATGCTTAAAAGATCTATGAACAATTTACGGTAAAAAATAGACTTGTTTGAATCTCGAAATCCGAAAAGTGCCACATAAAATGGGACGGAGAAAGTATAAATTTACGTGTCAAATTTTTTCAAAAAAAATTATGGACATATATTCACCGAATTACTTTATTTGAATGATATGTGGGGTGAGTATATTCTAAATTGCAGAGAGGAAATTCAAAGTTGCAATAATGTACTGTGATATTTTTTTTATTTTTATGGCGAAGAAAATTAAGAAAAAAAATGAATGAACCGAAATCCTAGCGATAAAGTGAATTGATTTATGTCATGTCATTGTTTCATAAAAGGGAATAAATCATATTCTCATGCTTTTTAACTGTTCAGCTTTCTTTTTTACTTATTCCACTTTAACCTCTTGACCACGAAAATTCAACTTAGTTTACGTCTTCATGATGCAAAAATGCATTTGAAAATAATTATATAATTAATAAGTAATAAATTGTAAATTATGAACTAAGTAATAAATTATCTCATGTTTTTTTAAAGCGAATATTTGTTGTTAGAATAATGAATAAGTATGAATGAACAAAAGGAGTATGATCCATATATATGTGAGAGAGAAGGAGAGAGAAATTATTATTGTTATTATAGTGACCTTTTTATTTTTACTTATCTTTTTTCTTTTAATTTGTTCACTATATTAATAATACATTATTATTTTTAGTCTACAAAAAAACTTATTTTTTATGTTTTATTCTCAATACTAATTACTCATTCTCCAGGACATAAGCTACGTAATATAAATTAATATAAATATTATTATAATATACCCATATACATACTAATTATTATTTTTTAAGAAATGTTCCAAGTTAGAAATGAACAAATAACTGAACGGAAGGAGTAGTAATTAACTTAAAATACTTGTATTTAATGTCGATAGATAAAAGATTCGTTTTTTACTTTATTTACTTTCAAAATTAATAAGAAAGAAAATGAAAATGGGTAAAAAATTTGGTAAAAATATTTAGTTAGATGGAAAATATGATAGCGTTGACAATCCAGATTCATTATTGTGCTTTTTTAAAGTACAGAATAATTTTCCATCTCACATGTTTATTGCATTGCGACTTTGGGAATGCAAGTTGTAATTTTTTTCATAACTGATACTTTTATTAAAATTCAATTAAATTGAATTTGTATATAAAATAAAAAATCTCATATTCGAAGTAAAACACTCTTAAATAAATGTGATTTTATACTTTAAAAGGCTCAAATCTTCAAACCTAAAATTTTAATTAAACATTTAGATAACTGTTATTTTTTCTCACACACCCAAACCAAAAAAGAAAAAGAGAGAGAAAAGAGGAAGCAGCAGAGCATATATCTACTGAGAACTAAAATTACTACATTCTTTGTACATTTTATATAGTCCTATAGAAATGTGTCTTTTTGATTCTTATTTTCTTGGGGATAAAAATGTCTTAATTAAGACAGGATAAAATAATTCTATATTTTGTCTTAAGATTATTATATTGTATATCTCATGCTAAATAGTTATTTTAGATTCTCTTAATTCAATTAAATATAACAATTTTTAAGGGATCATTTGGTGTGAAGGATAACAGTAAATAATTTTGAGATTGAATTATAGTACCACTTAATTTGTTGTTTGGTTGGTAAGTCTAAAATAACTTATCCCGTAATTAATAATTAATACCGAGTTTAGTAATCCCTCTTTTTGGATGGTATAGTAATTCCGGGATAACTTATCCCTGTAAACTCTTTTTATACCTCACTTTTCACATTTATGAAGGATAGTTTCGTAAACAAATATATTATTCTTAAAATTTATTATTTTAAATATAACAAACCAAACACTCAATAAAAAAATCTTAATATAATGTATCTTTCATCATAACTCAAACGAAATGACTCGTAATAGTTACAAAATACGACCTCTAAAATAAGACTGAAGAAATAACATGGAGTAAGATTCTGTTTCAAGCCAATTTATGATGGGCCTCACGTTCTCCCAAAGAAATTGTTGTTCATTTCTTTCTATTTAACTAGTATTAATTAGTCTATGCATACTATTCATGAATAATATTTATATAATCAAATCATTTTAAAATAATTATGGGTAAATATTTATGATAAAGTTATTAATTAGTATTTTAGTGATGATAACATGTTATCGTAGGTTAAACTATAGCTTTGATTTTAGTCCATGTAATATCTTAGTAAGGTTGTGTGACCATGAATTAATTAAAACATGCACTTTTCATATATTTTACCGATGAATATTCATAAAATTATCAATCGTTTCAACACTTAATTACTCATATATTATATTAAATTTGTATTATTATTTAATACTTTTTAATTGTAATATAAATTTAAATTAGAACAAATATGTTATATTCCCACTAAAAAGGATCATGCATTCAATTAATTGAAGATTACACACGTATTTTGTCAAATATTACAAAAACTAACATAATAATTTGTCAATGACTAAGATATTAAAAAATCTCTCATCTCTTTTGCTAATAAATATTAATCTATAATAAATAAAATTGCGGGGGGGGGGGGGAGGGGGGGGGATAGGGTATAAGTGCAGAAAATGCTAAATAAAAATGTCCAAAATATGACAGCTCTATGTGTATTTGGAATTAAAATCTTTTCGTCTGAGTAGGGACCAATTAATCTGAACAGCGATATGTTTAGTTAAAGGTGTTAGTTTTTGTGGGCAAAAATAATTGGACTCACATGTGCAAACGCCAAATAAATATACCATACTATCATTTTAATCTATTAAAATTAAAATTCCATTTATTGTTTTTGGGGCCCTAACCCACAAACAGCCCTCAACTTGATAACAACTGCCACGTGCCACCATTTTTTTTTTCTTTTATTTATTTTTATTAAATATATTTTGTTGCTTTGCTTTAAACTCTAACCCATCACACTCATGGTCGAATCTCAAAGTAGATACTTGATATCATACAGATTCAGAATGATTTTTCTATGCAATTATTCACCAAAACTAACAAAGAAAAGAAAAGGAATGATCAAAATGAATTGTATGAAATCTCAATTTTCCAAATAAGTGTTGTAGTTAACACTATTATGTTAATTGATTGATATGGACTCATCCTAATAATTAGAAGAAATTTCAGCCTTAAAGAATTTTTGTCACCTCTTTGTTGGATATTTGTAATTAAGTCAAGAAATAACGAAGGTCTCTCCTTCAATAATTTTACCTTTTCCTTTTTTTCTTTTGTTATCATCACTTTGTTTGGTATTTGATGTGTGGTGCAACATAATGTAACGTCTAATTAACATGATTAATTCAAAAATTGATCACACAATACCATTATATTATTAGATATTTATGCATACTGCACTGAACACCATAATCTAATTTATAAATGATTTCGGAAAAAAATTTATAAAAACATGGAAGGATTGGGAGAGATAACTCAAAGTATATTTTGAAGAGAGGAAAAAAATGGACATAGAAAAATACGATTCATTGTATCAATTTTATGTGGCAATATTTAACTGTATAAAACATCTAAAAAGAAATTAATTCAATTTGATATGTTACATAATTAGTAAGACTAGAAGAAAGTACTATTAAGTACTTGAAAAGTTGGTTTAGTGGAAAAATATCACGAAAAGACCGATTGTGATTTTGTTTAAGGGAAACTAAATTATTGCAACCATTTACTTTCATGTATAAAGTAAGTAAATTATTAATATGTTGATTCATATTATTTAGTTTATACATATTTAAAACTAAAAGTGACGAATACGAGAACTGCACTATTAAAATATAACTAAGTCACAGATCGGACAAAAAATGATTCAAATTAAATGTGAATGTTACACTTTTGTATTATTGACTTTATACTATATGGTGGCCTGATCATGCAGGTAGTTGAGGCTCTTATAGCTCATAAAAATTGTTTAAAAAATAATATATATTTGTATGTTTATAATTATTAAAGTTTGGAATAATTGATGAATCTGGAAAAAGTTATATAAATTATATGCCGCACGAGACATCAGATGGGGATGGGATTTATGGGAGGCAATTCCTGCCAAATTTTCGGAAATAAGAGATGCAAATAATGCAATATAGGTCGTGCACATCCCAAATTTCCAAGTAGTATTTTTTTTAAAAAAAATAAATAGTAAAATTATATTTTTCATATTCATAAACTTTGTTTGATTCTTTGGAATAAATACTTGGCAAAAGTGGGTACGACTTTGATATTAAATTAAAATCTGAGTTTGTTGGTATTTTCTTTTCTTTTTATTGAATATAATACTGTAGACTAATTTCACCAATGGAGCGTAGTTCAAGTGACAAAGGTAATAGTTTGTAAGTTATGTTACAAGAACAATTCAACTTAATAATTATCGTGCAAATTAAGCATGATATTTAAGTAGAGAGAAATTGAGGATTGAATTCGTTATCTTTGAATTTCAAAAACTATAAGTTGTACTGAGGATTAACCTAGACGAATATTTCAAGGTCATTTACCTAAGGTACAAGGTTAAAAACAAAAATATTGCATGATTTTAATTCGGGTAAAAGTAAAAAAAAGAAAACATTATTTGAGACGTAGAAAGGTTAATTTTACATGGTTAACAACTTTAATTAGATGATTAAACTGAGTAAAGAAATGTCAAATTAAGAGCTCGAACATGCAAACTAAAGTAACTTTTAGGTAACAACAAAAGAAAAAAGTGATTTTTGAAAATTTATTTTCAAATATCAGTTTAGTCATGAAATTTGATTAGATTTTGATAATATTCTCCAAATATTTTTTCAAGTTTTCAAAAGCTTTCTTAGACTATTTTGGGTTTTACATCCCCAAACACAACTTTAAATACTTAATTTTTTACGTTTCAAGTTTCATCTTCAAAAATTATGATCGAAAGCTAAAGATTTGTATTTTAATTCTATTCAACACGAAACACGAAAAAAAATGATTTTATTTATTTATTTATTTTTTCAGATTTTAGCATAGCAGTAAAGGCATGGACAATTACTGATTACAACCCTCTACCAGAAACGAAATATTAATTGTGAGAAAAATTAATATGGAGTGTCACATCCAAAAAAAACCTGCAAGAATTATTTGACCTAAAAATCAGCTGTCATTCATCCTAGTTTTGTAGGTGCAGCTTTCCTCCAGGTCTAATATATTCCATGTAAATTTATGATCTTCAACTTACATGACATTTATGAAACTATAAAATAAAACTACTCCATATCATTAAGAATAAGAAGAAATTTTAAACTAACTTATTCTAAAAATAAAAATATACTGTATAATTCTTTATAAATAATGAGAAAATAACGCCTCATAGAATAGAACGCATGGAGTAACTCTCAGTCTTATTAAGTGGCTTTTGACGTATGTGATTGCTTGACCAAAATAATTTCAACGCTTGCCAATAAATTAAAATATATATTAATTATTTATAGAATATATTTTTGTCTATATAATTTTTAATATTATTTATTTATTTATTTATTTATTAAATAGAGTGGTAGGACTAAATAAACATATACATATATTGAAAACTTATAAATATGTACTTGTGCACAATATTATTATAAAAAGAGAGAAAGTAATGAAAACGCAAACGCCTATACACTTGGCGTAAATTATTTGGTTTGTCCCCAAATCGTTAACTGTCTTAACAAGTGGTTTCAAACTTTTATAAAAATATGAGACTCTTAATAAAAAGTCGAGAGAAGTGTTGAAAACAGCTCAAAACTTGTAGAGGTGTATTTCATTGATGTTGTAGGATCGGAGTGTATTTAAATTCAGTTAATCAAATAAAAATATGTTTTTAAGACTTTCAAACCGAGTTTACGAGTATTCAATACTTTTCTTTATACTATTAACTTGAGAATTGATATCACTATAGAAATCTACCAACTTCAAATTTTGAATCTACCTCTACTTCTTTCGAGTATAATTTTAAAGCTTTTAATCCCAGAAAAGTTTTAGCCATGGAATAGTTAGCTTGCTGTTCCAAGTTGTCCTAATTAACAACGAAATTGTCTTCTCTTTTTTGTTTGTTGGAGGAGAACCATATCTTTCTTAAGATGTTATGATTGTGATTCATACCTACCAATTATTAAAAATGTAAGTACGTAGTCAAATGTGTAGTAATTACGCTCTCTGATTAGTTTTACTTATTCGGTAATGATTTGACACATTTTTAAAGAAATAATAAATAAAATGATAATTTTATTATATCATCCTCAAATAAAATAAATTTAATATTTTAAAACTTATCAAACAGTATGAAAGTCAAAGTGACTTAGAATTATTAATGTGAACGTATTCATCAATTACATAAATTTATTTATTTCAAACAAAGTTCAACATATTCTGGAAGTACTTAGAAAAACACTAGTACTATTTAAAATATGTAAAAACAGACATTGACCCTCGTAGCATTTGCTCCATTCGAAATATGACTTCTTCAAATAATAATACGTCACATAATTTATTTACTTGGATTAGGAGAAGTTGTTTTGTTATATTATGCTTAGCTACTAGCCAATAGTTGTAAGAAGTAAGTTGAGAAGATCTAAGATCACAAGTATAAATAATTTATATGTTTCATTTAAAGTCTTCCAGTTGGTACCAATATTCCTCTATCTCCTTTTTTTGGTTTCCACTCGATATCCAATATTCATATAGTAATCCGATTAATTTCATTTTGCATATTATTTTGAGACACTCCAACAAATTTCTTTTCATACATAGAACTCAAATCGAATACTTCTAATTTAGGATGAAGTCATCCCAACCATCCAACACAACCCACGCCAGTAATAAAGAACATCTAGAAGATGGGATATTAGTTGGAAAATCTTATTTTATTATTTTAAAATCTTCATACCAGTACCGAATTACTACAATTTACCATCATTTGGTATATGGTGTATCCAATAGTTTGACAAAATAATGATATTTCTACTAATGTTTCTGCACACTCAAGATGAAAACCTTCTAATTAGTTATAGCAAGAAATAAGTAATTCTTACCAACTTGAAATATTGAATCAACAATTTTACAAGTCACTTATATATGTTAAATTTTGATATAAACAATTGCATATTGTTGTAAATCCTTTTAAGTCCCATGATATTTTATTGAAATTGAGAATATTTGAAGTCGGTAAAGTGAGAGCAAGTATAGGAGAAATTAACGGGAAAGTGAGAGACCATATATGTGTTTAGAACGTGGAAATTCTGATGTAAAGTATGAACCTTTTTTCATGGATTTTGGTGAAAGGTAAAAAAGGTTGCATCCCTTTTTGGAGTCTTATATCTAAAATACCTACAAACAACTATTAACCTGTCTCTCTGTCCTTCCTTCCCCTTTTAAACTCTGATTCATGTGATGTTCATCACCACAGTCTTATGCCAAATATGCTTTGCCCAAAACAAGGAATACAAGAAAATTACTATTTCATGTGAAAATACAACCAAAGAAACATATAATAGCAATAGAATTTTCTTTTAGAATATCCTCAAAAAGTATTTAGGGCATCTCCAACTCTACACTCTATTTTACTTTTCAAATATAGAGTTTTCTATTTTTTTCAGACAACCAACTCCAACTCAATTTTCTATTTTACTCTCTAAAAAAAAAAAAAATCTCTCTTCTCAATATTATATTATTATGTATATTTCATTTTTATTTTCTTATTTCATATATAAACCCTTTATTTTTTTTTCCCAATAATTACTTTATATAATTTTCATGTGATATAAAATTTTATTTTTTCAAATTTTTTATTTAATATAAAATTATATTTTATTCTAAATTTTTAAATAACATAAATTGCAAGAAAATATTATATATTATATAAATTAATGGACAAATTCAAATAAACGTGAAATACAATTACATAAATACTCAATTTTTGAAATTATTACGTTTAAATACTCTATTAATGCATTAAGGAGTTCAAAATGAGCATTTTTGTCCTTAATTTTTTTTATATCTAGCTAAAAATTATTCAAACCAGAGATCTTCATCTACCACCATTTCTGTCGTTGGAGTTGAAGCCTCTACGACATCTTGAATTGGTGCATTAGGATCACATTCATCCTCAATTATCATGTTGTGCAGTATAATACATGTACTCATTATATCATGTAGCACTTTCTTTCTCCAAAAACGTGACGGTCTTGCAATAATTGCAAAACGTGATTGCAAAACTCCGAATACACGTTCAACATTTTTTCGGCATGATTCTTGTTTTATCGCGAATTAATTATTATGTTTTGTATTGTATTTTATCTTTTATTTAAATTATTATGTTATGTATTGTATTGTTATCTTGTATTTAAATTATCATATTATGTATTGTATTTTCAAACTAAAATTTTCATCATATCATTTTAATTTTGTGTATTCTTTATAGTGAAAATAAATAGTAAAATCAAATTATATTATTGACGAAAATTAGAAAAAATTAAAATACTATTAATTCGAGATGAAAGTAGTATATATTAAATAATATATTTTTAAAAATATTATATTACATTTAAAAAGAATTGTGAATATTAGATATTTAATTAATGACATTATATGTAAAATAACATGTTAATTAGAAGTAATAGAAATAATAATAAAATAATCAAAAAGTGAAATAGAGAGTGTGAATAGTAGTGATATGGAGAACTACTATTCACCTCTCTATATATGAAGAATAGAGAGTGCTATGGAGATGGATTGGAGTGTCCATTCTTTATTTTACTCTCCAAATATAGAGAATGGAGAGTAAAATAGAGGTGGGTTGGAGATGATCTTAGCGACAATTTGAGTTAATATTGTTGCATCCGTTTATGTAGAGTGTTTATTATAAATATCCATATTTATTATTGCCGCTAAAGACTCTAGTCTGTAGTCCAAGAAGAAATTAACAAAAGGGTGCCAGATTCATCAAAGGAAAATCCATTGACAATAACCCAGTAATAAGATACAAAGACTCTTCTTATACTTCGTTTTTCATTTATCTTCATAATTAAAAAGAAGAGGTTATATTATTCAAATGCCACACTAATATCTTGTAATCAAAGCATATGTTAAAAGCAAGATTCGAGTTTCACAAAGATCATTAGCCGATAAGAAACTTAAACATAAGCGCCAAGTGCTTACGTTCTCCCTCGAAAAAATCATAGTACAACAAATGTATTTCACAACAACTCATATCCCCTCTCCTAAGCATCTACTCCCAACTCCAGAAGTAAAGTGTGGTTTACTTTATTTGCCACTGGACCAACAAATTGAATGGGACCTGTAGTCACAAAACCACAAGAGATGGTGAGATTGAATGCTCCATTTTATCCTGAACATGTGTCGTATAAGGGGACAGCAGAGTTATTGATAATAATCACTAACTAATGCTTCATAAACCAAGATCAAACTCGACGTACCTGGGTTAATGTATCGGTTGTTAAGAGCCCATTCTTCCCTCTTTGAAGCAAATTTCTTGAATGGAGCACCTGAATAAACATTCCAAATTAGTTTTCTACTTGAATGGGGTGTAGTTGCTCTCAGTAAGAAGAAACAGTTTTGATAATTTTAGCATCGAAACTAAATGTATTATAATCAGTTTCTCTGAGAATGAAGGAAACAAATAAAGTCGCAGGGAAAAGAATAGGAGTTATATTATATCGAGAGTCTAACCTTCAAGCTCAACCATAGCCTTCTTGATCACTGGCTTGAACTTGCCTGTAGAATTGAATGCATTTAGAGTACGAATAAAATGAAATGATGCAGCAAGGACTTGTATATTGTGTAGAAAATCAATCAAGGGAAGAACGAGTAGTTGAACCATGTCTCCTCTCTACGTCCATCAACGCAGTGAGTGCTGTTCCACCTACGGTCCATTCTTCAACAGGAGCAGCCAAATTACCAACCTGATACACAAGGAAAATCAAGAGTGACTTCAATACAATAGCTGATGTATGAGTTTTAGGATATTCAAAAATGAGTCGCACAGGTCCAAATAGTGACTAATTAGGAAATTATAATAATGTCTCTAATAAAACAATTTGGAACTAAACTATTTTATAGCAGAAGAAGCACATACCGATGATATCAAACCTGTCTTCCCACTTTGAAGCAGTGATCCTGCACCATACCCCAATGCGTAACAGTATGTAGAATCAAAATTGGATGGCAAGCCACACCTTCCTTCATAACTGTGAAGTCAGACCAATTGTTAGTGCTAAGACCTCATTTTGAATAATATGAAGCTAAAGCAATGAAAGATCGTGCAAGAAGAGTACCCAAAAAAGTGGGACTGTCCTTTAAATTGAGCATTATATGCACCCTTCTGCTTCCTCTGATCCAACTCAGTTTCAACCATTTGAATAAGCATTTTCTCAGTTTCAATTTTGGCAACCTGCAGAAATACCACTTGTTATCAAATTGTGTAGCAAGAGTAGAATGACTTTAACCATGATCAATATTTATTTACCTGGACATTGCCGTGTGGATCTCTCTCAAGAAGCAGTTGTTCCTGAATTGCTAGGGGCAACAACTCAAAGAGCTCAAGGCATTGGGGAGTAAGTTTCTTTTTCCAAACACCAGCTTCATCCACGACATCATGTGCCAATATTTCATTTAGTTCCGCAATGAGTTGCTGAACCTGCAAAACACCACTAGAAAGTCAGAACACATACAACCAGCTTTCAAAAGGTTTACCAGTATAAGAAAAAAGAACATAGTTTGACCAGAAAGATTTTTAGGTCAGAACTTTAATTGACGACATTAGGTTAGCTTATACGTTGCTTTACCTCAGGAATGAAATCTATAAGTCCTTCAGGAATGAGAATAACTCCATAATTGTAACCTGACTCTGCGCGCTTGCAGACCACATCAGCAATGTAGTCCGTAACATTCTTAAGAGTCAGTTTCTTTGCAAATACCTGCCAAAATATGACACGTTTGAGATATAGTTGGTTTTGAAGTTTGTTAAACTAATGGAATGTGATATAAGCATCGTATAACTACAGATAAGTGATCAAATACTTCTTCACTTTCTCAATGGCGTATGCCAAAGCAATTACACAGTATTAACTGCCTTTGTGTGCACCTTAAATAATCTTGGTTCCTTTCCCCCTTGCATTTTAAATTTTGACCCCTTATTGTATGCATTAAAGTAACAAGAGTAGACTACAAATCAACCCCCTACCCCCAAAAAAATCAAATCTTTTTCTTTCCAATGAACTTTAATTGAACACTCTTGGATCGAGAGCATATTTGAAAGCAAAAGGTGTAAACCTTTACAAATCACACCAAGAGAATTAAATCTCCAACGTAAAGCAACATTTTCTATAAAATGATGCCCTTTTTATTCAAGATAAGCACTCATCTATTTTTCTTATTTGACTAGAAACAAAGGTTTATATTTTCTCAAAAGATTTTTGGTGCAGAAGAGGAGTGTTAAATTAAGAAAGATACCTCTTCTCCAATCAAAGTAACGTTTGGATGAGTTTGCAGAGCACACTCTAGAGTAATATGTGAAGCAGCACGCCCCATGAGCCTCACAACTGTAACGAGTTAACAGACAAGGTTATGATATTTCAGATGTATGCAAAGCAAAGAGAGATAAATGAGCAGATAATTATTGCTCAAAGAAGACCACAATGGAGTACGATGAAGACCTTCTTTGTGACATTTAAACAGCAATACTTTTATGCCTTAACACAATTATATCTAATGAAGTCCACCAACATATTAGAATTTTCAGATGCTAAATATACAAGAGCAGTGATGGTTAACACATAGTAAGAATAACGTTAAGCCTTCTTTCTTTTTCTTTTTTTGAAATTTATGAGCAGTTGGGAAAATAAGTTCAAATACAAACATCAATGAACAGAAGATGAATTCATTCATTTAGATAAGGCAATTCCTTTACGTCCAAGCACACACCCTTTAATTCCTACCAAGATGAAACTCAAACTGGTAGATATTGCAGTTAATGAAACATTAAATGATGGGAAAAAATAAAAAAAGAAACACAAGGCAACTCTTAGGAGTGGAATACATAAGAAACTAGTAAAATTCAGCTTTGACTACAGAGCAAAAAGACAGCCTCAGTTCATGACAGAATTGCTGCATAAATATCATGGAGACTCGCCGCTTCTCTTTGCTTTTCAATAGATTGGATACATTTGTATATTAGACTCCCTCCGTTTCAAAAAGAATGGCCTAGTTTGACTTGGCACGGAGTTTAAGAAAATAAAAAAGACTTTTGAATCTTGTGGTCCTAAATTAAAATTATATCAAATGTACAAAAAGCTGAAATTAAAATGTTGCCAAAAAAAGAAAAAGGTCATTCTTTATGAAACAGACCAAAAGGGGAAGTGGGTCATTCTTTTTGAAATCAGTTATTTTCTCAAACTAAACGGACAGTATATAACTATTCAAAACTAGTGGAGACACATGGCATATGGGGAAAGCAATCAAAATCCAAATATCTGAAGTTTGTTCTTTCAAATATATTTAGGTTCAAGAAACTTGCTATTTCCTGTATGAGGTAACCAGTGCCAGAAGCTCTGAGCAGCAAAAATGTTCAACCAACCAACAGTTTGATAATGTCAAAGTCATAACTGCTTACTGGAACCAAAAGGAAAGACAAAAAGAGCAAACGGATATAGAAAAATCAAGTGAAAATTCATTATCAAAAAAATAATATTAATCCATTAAATAACATTAAAGAAACAGGTAAGTTGTAAAATTATAGTGAGAAAGAAAGAGAAAAGATGCATAAACGGTCCAAGTCTTCATTGTAAAGCAAAACAATTCATCAGATCTCTTTCGGTCAGGCATTCTCAATGCCTCTCGGGTCCTCTCATACACTCTACTTTTATCCAATAAACAGCAACCCTCCTTCACGACCAGGAACAAGATGATGAACACCAAAGCTACATTCACGACAAAGAAAACTTTGCCAGAGAATGGTGACATGAGTAAGCGCACTAATAGATACGAGGACATATCTCTTTATGGAATTATTGGTCCAACCCACAGCCATTTTTTCTAATTGACTGAGGAAATCCATCTGGAACCAACCCTAAGGACTAAGGCAGCCTTGGAAACTCTGGGTAATGGGTCTGCCCCTCTTCTCTTCTCCACTTAAATACCAGCCTTGGTTTGGGCTCGAACCCGTGCCCTAAGTCACAAGTCTGTCAACCTTTACCACTTCAACCCAATCCCTTGGGGGGGGGGGGGGGGGGTAGCTTGGAAAAGATTGATTTCTAATACAATTATGACATAGTAAGAGAAAGTATCTTTTCAGTTCTTGATGAATAATTTACGTTACACAAAAATCCTGTCCTGGAATGAGGAGACATGTAATAAGAAGTGCTATGATGGAGTTGATCCTACCATATGATAAGGCTAGTGAACTTACAATGATAGTATTTTCCTGTTGATCGAGCATCTATCATGACATTCCCAATCATTTCTGCATATATCTATAGAGTAAAATGGAAATTATCATTACATGAACCTTCACAGGATAATATACTACAGGATCATGCATTATCAATTAAAACTTCAAGCAGAAAAATGAGAAAATCAGCCTGTTTGGAAATATTATGACAAACAAATTTGAAGATGGTAGCATTTGCAAACAAATCATTGAAGGTTTTCAACATTTTCTAGCATTGAGCATGTTATGCAATGAGAAATTGTTATGTGAAGAGAAACTGATCTTCTGTTCGCCAACCAGAATCAAATATGTAACAAAATATGAGATAAAATGATCATGCCAACCACCAGAAGCAAGTCAAGATTCAGGTACATGAACAACAACAAGGTTTCCGTTTGTGAGAATCTTGTGTTTAAGGGTCTAATACTAATAGATTAGTCTATGAGACAGGATAGGCTGATAGCTAAGACTAGCTGATGGTAAGCTTGAATCATTAACATCATTATCTAGATTACCAGGATCACGTTCATGCAGCTTCACTTTCTCTACTTTTCTTTTATACAGATGAAAGATATTGAACTTTATAGAGAAAGAAAAAAGTGTTAATCAGAAAGAGTTACCTTGCATGCCGTATCAAAGCCAAAACTTGTGGGAACCTCTTTCGATTTTAAGTCACCATCTATGGTTTTCGGGCATCCAATAACCCGAGTTTTCAAATTTTTACTTCTGAAAAAACACAGCAACTTATTTAGCCCCAGCAATAGCACTGATTAAAACATCAAAAAAAAAAAATCATATCAACTGCTAATCTTTTATTTCTCATTTTATTTTTGGGCACATTACGTTACCTGAAGTTCTCAGCAAGAAGACAAGCATTTGTATTGGAGTCATCTCCACCAATTACGACAAGACCATCTAAATCGAGCTTCTTAGCTGTTTCTTCAGCTTGCTTAAACTGAAATGATGGAATTGGTCATTAACTAACATACTTTTTCCATGTGCAATATGCATAACTAGATAGATCATAGAAGGTTCATATAATTATAGAATATGGTGAGTACCTGCTCTGGAGTCTCAATCTTGTCCCTACCACTGCAGATCATATCAAATCCACCCTAGAAGAAAGAATATGAACTCTTAAATAATGTTCTGAACGTTGAATTGGGAGACAGATTGAAGTTCTAAAATATCTTGTTAACAGAAAAAAGTTGCTAGGGAACATACCTGATTTCTGTATGGGTAAATGAACTCCGGGGTCAACACCACATACTTTCCCTTCATGATCCCAGCTGGTCCACCCCTGAACCCATACATTGTGCTTCCCTTGCAATGAGTCTGCAAGTAATCTACCATCCAAATACACAAAACTTGATTAAAGAAAGAGAAAAATCTGCAATAATTGAACTAACATAAATTTCTCAATCATGAACTTACCAAAAATTCCGGAAATAACATTATGCCCTCCAGGGGCTTGGCCTCCAGATAACACCACTCCAATTTTCAAGATTTGATTCATCGCAACATCCCCAGAATCATCAGGCACCAATGAAACAGATGGTTGTCCGTATAAGGAAGGAAAAAGCTTTGCAATCTCCTCTGCAATCACCAAATCATCCTCAAATTCATCATACACATAATAAATAACAACATGCTCCCAAAGAAGGCTCTATAAAGTTTATTTAGTGAAGGTGCAGAAGGAAAAAGACTTGCAACAGTAAACTTCTCGCATTATAATTTATGAACTTCTTAAATCCAACTTTTTCAAGATTTGATCCTCCCTAATTGGAGTTTGTAAAATATTTGGTTGAAGTTGAAAAGGAAGTATTTGGAAGTTGAAGTAATGTTTGGATATGCAATTGAAAATTCATGAATGAAATCATTACACTTCACTTGAAATATGTGTTAAGAGAGATCACGCAAAACATCACGGTCACTTGGTCTATTAGGAAAGAAACATTATAACACATGAATATACTTACAGCAACTTGATCTATTACAATTATTAACGCATTGAAGTACAAGATTAAACAGTCTAAAGAATGCAAACAGTAAAGTAACTTGATCTGCTTCAGTAAAAACAATGTTATGGAGGATTATATGGTTAGAAGAATACAGAACTAACTTGATCTTTTACGGGTGGAAAATGTAAACTTAGAAATACAGTTAAACAGGAATGCAGAACCGTACAGAAATTGATTTATTAACGTTTGAAAGTAAAACTTGATCTATTTACGGGAAAAACATATTAAGGAAGATGCAGAAAAAAGACCTGGGTGACCGGCGGCAGATGAAGGAGGGCCATCAACGACTTTGAAAGGGCTTCCGAGAACAGAAGGAAGAGGAAGAGGGTGATCTAAACGGCTGTTTTGAACTTCACTGTAAACGACAGCATATCGTCCGGTGCCCGGAGACTTGACGGAAGAAGCTAACTCTCCGTTGTTAAGCAAAGAAAGAGTGGCGGCGGCCATTGAAATCGCCGGAGAAGAGAAGAGTTGTTTTAGGGGTTAGTGAGGAGTAGCAGTGAAGAAGTTGAGAGGCAAATAATCAGATCTTTCGGAGCTCCCTATTTTATTGTTGCTCTGTTGCTTTTGATTTGCAAAAGGGCAAAATTGTCCTTGGAGACTCCGCCGGATGAGTAAGATAGGGGTATTTTAGTAAGAAATTTATTTTATTAAAAGGGTACTTTAGTATATTCGTCATACAAACAACCAAGTACTGTATGCCATTTTGTTAGGGATTTACCAAACTATTAATTATTCATTTCTATTTTACAATCCTTTTTTAGGTGGAGATGGTTGGTGGAAAGTTTAAAAAAGCATATTCCGTTATTTTATGATTTTATTCCATTTATTTCTCTTCCTTTTAAAGTAATTTTGTTACCACTGTTTACCAAGGCGGGCATTTGATCGATTTGGGAAATTCTAATAGTCCTCAACGTAAGTAGAAATCCAAATTGAACTAGATTTAGTACCATATGATTTATTTCGATTCAATTTTGTAATTTATATTATCATATGTAACCATACAGATTATAATTATTTTACGCATTGATTTCTTGTTGTATAACATCTCTCCAGCAAAAATGATTGAAAAACAAATGAGAAGATTAAACCGAGATGAGGTAAGCTCGATGTAAATCTGCATATGAAGGCTTCTAAATTTGAATGGACTCCTGCAAAGTGATTCATATGTCTACTTCTTTCAAGCTATATTTTAATATTTCATATACCATGAGTACAAATCATGAGGACAAACTATCTATAGAGTTTGACTTGAGGAAAACTTATTTATAGTTTACATCATTTTTTTTTTTACTTTCTACTGTTTGCCATCTATAGAGTTTGACTTGAGGAAAACTTATTTATAGTTTACATCATTTTTTTTTTTTACTTTCTATTGTTTGCTCTCCTATATTATGAAAAACATACACAACTCCAAAAACATGTGTCTTTAAGGCTTCAAGAGGGGACTGCCTTCCTTGATCATCACAAAAACACTGCCAGCATCTCCTCTGGAGATCCTAAGCTCATCATCCAAGTATGTTGTCAGCAGCCATGACTGTGCATTGTTGTTGGTAATAGGAAACTTAATTGGTGGTTGACTTGAAATGGACTTGGCCACTGAGGAAGCTGTGTCTTGGACTGAAGTAATCAAGCCTTTGAAGGGGCTTAGATCAATCTTTTGTCCCAAGAATTCGACGTTCTCAGGCAATACGATGGAATCTGTCAACTGGGGTGTTCCAACTATGCCTTCTTCAAATTTAATCTGAACCACACACAGAGTATAACATGAGACTAAAATGATGATCAAGTACGAGGAACGATGACAAGACTAGAAAAATGTTGAAGAAGATAAACCACCTGGACACGTTTTGGACTTCTGACTTCGAATTTGGCATTGGTACTAATGGAAGTTGTAGCTAAAGGTCCAGCAAAGACAACAGAGTTTTGGACAGTGAAACTCTCAGAATCGATGGTCTGGGAAATCTCCTCAACTCGAACCAGAGGCAGATTGCCCCTTGACAACAAAGGAAACAAACCAGAGAAAGATGTGTACCTGCAGTGTTTTAGTACAGAATTCCAAGAGTTCATGCCAACAAGCTCGAGTTATAACATATACACTGAAGCAAGAACATTTAACATTCTTCGTGGACTAAACAATGCCCTTTCAAAAAGATAATGATTAGCTAAAATGCAACAAGGAGCAATTATGGTGGCGAAAAGATGCCACCTGAATTCTCATGACTAAAGAAAGTAATGCTCAAATAAGGTTCATCTCCTCATCAAACTACAATATATAATCTCCTTCAACTTTTCTGCAGCTCAAAAAACATTCGAAAATTAAGAGTGGACCGTGGACATATATTTTGACATATGTTCATGGCAACAAATGTGGCCGCAGTCATGATTGAAATTTCTTTAATATGTTTACGTAGCTGTGGTAGTTAGCACCCATAAATTTGAATTTTTGTTCACTAATATGTATAAGCATACTTCCAGTTTGCAACAAGGCTTTCATTTATCTTCCCTTTTCATACTCAACTGTTTTATCCCATAAGCATACTACAATACTTTTTAAATTAATAAAGAATTCGATTGCTTAGAGCACAACAAGTCAAGTAATAAAAGATATAATTACCAAATAAAAAATTGCAAGCTAGTGAAGCAATTGGTCATGTGAGTCAATTCATACTACATAATTCAACCAAAAAAAATCTAGCACTTACGCAAGAATCCATTTGCCGTTGAGAAGAGTCAAGGCTTCAGTAGGTGCTGGATTAGGGTTCTTCGACTCAAGCTGAGTGATGAGTTCAACGATTTCCGCTCTAGTCTCACTGCTAGCACTCAACCCCCTATTGGTTCCATAAAAAGAATCCACCAATTGCTTCTTCAGCAACTCAATTTCACTTGGTTCCTTAGGTGGTTCTTCTTCCACAACCGCTACTCCACCTGGCCTTATTTGCTCCACTTCCGGCCCCCACTCATCTTCCTTGTCGTAATTTGTGGCTTGAGCTGTGAATTTTGGTTTTGGGTTTGTGAATTCTTTGACTGAAATTGCTCTGTGTAATTCTGTTTTTGATGGGAAATTCGTAGAGAAGATGGGTAAAGTTGAGATTTTGGAGGTGGGTTTTGAATATTGGGATGTAATTTGGAGAGTTCTGCAAGGAATTTGATTGAGAGAAGAGATGGAAGCCATTTTTGAGAGTGAAAAGAGAAGAAAAAGACTGCTATTTTTTGTAAATATGAATGAAGAAAACAGGGGAAGCTCGATCGAATGAGTGTTACAATACTGTATGATGCATTTTATAAGAGCTGGGGCCTTGGATTAGCTGTTGTGAAAAGACATACATACCCTCTTAAATTAGTCCTCTATTTATTAAATTTGAGACAACCATGGATGTGGTTGCTCCGTCTTTAATCGAATCGGATATTTTCAAATGGAGATTTGTGTGAAGTGAATTTAAATTAGTTAGATTTTAATGTATTTATCGAATGAAAAAACTAAAAATATAAATTGATTTGAGAGAATAAATATATGAAAAGAAAACTTATCAATATTTACTATTTTCTTAAATTGTTATATAGTAATTATTTTTATAATATTGACTAACTTGAAAAATTAAAGAATGCTAAAATATATGGGGAATTAATAATGCTGATTTTTTTTTCTTTTTCTTGAGTGTGGAAAGGGATTCATAAAATATAATATAAAAAGAAAAAAAAACTAGGGTGATCTAGTTGATTAATTGTTGATTGAACTCTATAACTAAAGTCATGTAGTTAGATTGCTTATTGATTGATTTCTATAATTTAATCATGTAGTTGATTAATTGTTGATTGATCTCTATAACTAAAATCATGTAGTTGATTAATTGTTGATTGATCTCTATAACTACATTCATGAGACTTCACGTAGAAGCAAAAACTATAAACTAAATAGACTTTAAAGTCAAACTAAATTGGCTAATAAAAGAATTTCTAACTATTGAAACCCTACTTTATTTATTACTCCTCTATAATTTAATTTATTTATCTTATAGTACTCTTTTTAGTCCGCTTCAAAAATAATATTTCTTTGTTTTTTTTCAAAAACACTCATAATTTATTTTTTAAAATTTTTTTTTTTTAACTTAAGTAGACCATAAAGGTCTTTATTTGATAAATAACCAGGACCTGAACCGACCCAGGCCCAAAAACAAATAAGAAAGAAAAAAAAAAGGAAATATCAGTTCCAGGACCTGCCATGTCCGGACCTTAAAGATAACCAAAAAAGGGAACAAAAATGCTTCATCTCTTTCATCACAACTCTATCAACGATGGTTAGAGAGCAGCAACGAAAGAGAGATATCACGAGCTTCCAAATCAGCATCCCACTCCGCTCCAGTCATTGAAAGTTATTGAGCTTAAGGGGATTTTCACCTAAGACATTCCAAGTCTTACGAATGCCATGAAAACAATCTTAATGAAGACTTCTTCTTCTCTACAACGGCAGATCTGGTGAGTTCCTGATAATTTTAAAGCTTTTAATGTATACACCATCTTCCTGCCCCTTTTGATAGTCGACTTCAGATGGACTCAAGCCTCACCATAGTCTGCAAATTCCTAAAATAAACCACCTCGTAAGATTGAGTTCTTCACGATCCATATCCCTTTATGTGATTTCGTTTTTATTGTTGTCATGCCCTTATCTATATGCTATTACAGAACAATGTTTCGCCATCTTTCTCGACTCTCAGCAGATTGATCTTAAAGTTGATACCACTGCTTGAAATTCAAGAAAAATAGGTACTTTATTTATCTGTAAATGCTTTTCATACTTGTCACTGCTGCATCTGTTGTAAGTTCTCAAGTCTACAATGTGATCTATTTTATTGCTATCCTCGTTGTATGACCCTAATTAACAAAAATCTCCATTTTGATATCTTCTTATCCTGAGATTAGGAAGTTTTGCTTTTTCTGTATTGATGATGTCTCTAGCTTTCCTTGGTATATCCTGAATATTTGAATATGTTAGTATTTGAGTCCCTGCAAAATAAAAAATGTGATTAGTAAAAAAATCAGCCAACTGATTTCCTTCTCTGAGTGTATCTTCCACTGCCACTTCCTTGTCCTTCATAATCATCTTGATCCTCTTGACTTCCATCACTATGCCCCAATGGATCTCCCAGCTTCTATCCAGAATATTCTTCAAAGACAGAAAATCAATTTCAAGTGTAACAGGGAGAAGATTGTATTGTACACAATACTCTAGCCTTAATCTTAAAGCCACCACTCTACCACTAGATTCGAACAATCACTCCTTACTTCAGCATAAATTAAGTTCCCTTCTCCATTCCTAATACAAAAAGCCCCAGAACTTGGGCCTGGATTTCCCTTCAAAGCTCCATCAGAGTTGCATTTAAAAGACCTCATCTTTGGAAGCTTCCACACTATTGTTCTGCAACCAAGGGTAGGAATGTACTCCTCCAAAAATCATACTAATCCAGGCCAAGATGTGGGTAGGTTTTTTAGCCAAGGGTAGTTATACTTGGCTAACAGAAATAAATTTTTGTTTGTTTCTATTTCCATGCCCATATATGACATTCTTCCTCCATGATTAATGGTGTTTCTCCCCTTCCAAATCTGCCATATTATAAATAAGGGTACTACATTAAAGATTATTTGCAACTTAGATGTTCTTTCTACATTCCACCATTTAATTACAGAATTCCTTAATTGTAAAAAAAGACAATTTATCCCCCCTTGCAGCTGCAAAATTACCCCATAGCCTGTTAGCAATTGGACACTTAATAAATAAATGTTCAATTGTTTCCCTCTTATTTTCAGCACAACATTTACAAATTAGTTCATCACATAACTGGCTTCTTACAAGCACTTCCCCAATAGGAATTCTCTTCATCCACAACCTCCAAACCATGAAGGACACTTTGAAAGGCATTCCTTTTATCCACAACTTCTTGTAATCCCTAGAACATCACCTGGTTGTCTTAGTATTTCCCAAGCAGACTTGACTGTGAATTTTCCAAAAGGATTAAGCATCCACCAAGGTTTGTCCCATTTTGTTGACCCTTCTTCAATCATAAGATTGTGTTGGATGTGATTACTAACCTCCTCTGTAAATAACATATTCAGTACATTAGGATTCCACCTCTCATTATTGACTAATTGATTGACATCTTCAAACTGGTGAGATCTTCTGTTAGTTATTAGGAGATAATATTGTAAAGCTCCAAGCTTAGTCCAGTTATCATACCAAATGTTAGCATTTCCACACTTTGGTTCCCACCAAATTTCTTGATCAACATAATTTCTGGCTTCAATCATATACTTTTAAGTTTGAGAACCCCCTTTCCATTCTACCACTTGAGGAGTATATCTTTTGTAATACTTATTCCACATGAAGATAGTCCACATTGACTTTTAAGTCCTAAATATCCACCATAGTTTAGCATGTAATGCTTTTGAAATATCAAACAGTGATTTAAAGCCTAAACCACCTTCTTCTTTAGACCTGCAAATAACATCCCAAGCAACCCAATGTTTGTTTCTGCCCACCTCCTTGAAATTCCATAGAAATCTTGCAAACATTCTATGTAACTCATGAATCACACATTTAGGAGGATTTATAGCAGACAATAAATATATAGGGATGATATTCATAACATTATTTACTAATACAGATTTACCTCCAAAAGAAAGGATCTTCCCTTTTCAGGTTTGCAATTTGTTATATACCTTTTTAATGCGATCTGAATAGTGATTTTTTTTCTTTCTGGCATGTCCAATTGGACACCCTAAGTACATCAAAGGAAATTTTACTCTGGGAATCCTATACAACTTTCCACCTTCTGGATCACAGTTCTAGCAGTTTTATCATGCACATAAAATAAACTCTTCTCCTTATTGATCTTCTACCTTGACTGTTGCTCATACTCCTCCAAAGTTTGCATCACTAACCTCAAAGACTTCTTATCTGCAGAAACAAATAAAATAGTATCATCTGCATATGACAAATGATTAATGTTATCACTCCATTTTGGCATCCCAAATCACTTGAAGTCATTATTCTCAAATAAAGAGTTTAGGGCTCTAGCCAACACTTCTGTAGATAAAATAAACAGAGCAGGAGACAAAGGGTCTCCTTGTTTCACACCCCTAGTAGAATGAAAGAAATCATAGGATTGCCCATTTATAATAATAGAGTACCAATTATTAGCCAATAATCTCCAAATCACATCCACCACTCTATTATCAAACCCCATTTTTTTCAACACCTTTATCAAATACTTCCAATCCACTCTATCATAAGCTTTGGCCATATCCAGCTTAATTACTACATTAGCAGGTTTGCCTCTTTTCTTCATATCTGTAATGATTTCTTGGGCCAATAAGATATTTTCTATGATATTTCTTCCCTTCACAAACCCATACTGATTTTTAGACACTAGAGTAGGGAGATATGCCTTAAGCCTGCCATGAATCAATCTTGATATTACCTTATTAAGAAAATTGCTTAAACTAATTGGCCTCATGTCAGAGAATGACTAAACAAATTCTTTTTTTGGCAATAAGAACAAATTAGTATGTGTAATAGACTTAGGTAAAGTGTTGCCTGCAATGAAAGTCATGATCATTTTTACAATATCTCCACCAACAATATCCCAGCAGCTTTGGAAAAATATACAATTAACCCATCCGGGCCACTAGCACTTTCTCCATTCAATTCAAAAATTACCCTCTTCACTTCCTCTTTTAATGGTGCCTTTGTAATACCCCTATTCATCTCCTCAGTAACTAGCGTAGGCACATGATTAAGAAGAAACAAGTCTGCAGGGACATTTTCACTAGAAAATTTCTTTGAAAAAAAGAGACAGCCTCAGCAGCCACCTGCTCATTCCCTTCTGCCCATTGCCCATCTTCTTTGATGATTCTTAAAAGCGAAAGTCTCTTTCTCCTCCCTTTTACTATACTATGGAAAAATCTAGTATTTCTGTCTCCTTCCGAGAACTACTGAATCCCTGCCTTTTGTTTCCAAAACTCTTCTTAAAAGTGTAAATATCTCTTCAATTCAGCCTGAGCACTCTGAAGAACAGTTCTATTGCTTACAGTAGGATTTTATTCAAAAAATTCTTCTTTGAGCCTCACAATCTCCTCTCTAATGATCAATTGTTTGAATATATCTCCAAATCTTTCTTTGCTCCAACAAGCAAGAGCATACTTAGTATTCTTCATTTTCTGCTTAATAGTAATAAAAATATCTGAATTCTCCTAAGCAACCCAACTTCTTTTCACCACATCCTTAAAGTCAGCCTCTTCCACCCAAAATTTCAAGAATTTGAATGGTTTTCTAATATGAGGATGATGTCCACCAAAAGAGAGTATAATGGGGCATAATCTGATCCTGTTTTAGCTAGGTGCTCCATTTCCACATGTCCAGCCATGCCCATGCATTCATGATTTATCAGTATTCTGTCCAGCCTTTTAAAGATGCATTCACTATCAACTCTATCATTCCACCAGGTGAAAGAACTACCTTTAAAGTTTACGTCCAGCAAGTCACAAGAATTAACACAAAAAGCAAAGTCCTCAACTTCATTAGGTGTCACTGGAAGCCCCCTATCTTCTCTTCATCAGACAAGATTACATTGAAATCACCCCCAACTATCCATGGGAGATTCATGTTGTGAGAAAGAGAGTAGATATCATTCCAGAGAGTGAGCCTTTCTTGACTGTCACATTTGGCATAAACAATGGTAGTAATCAAAGATTCACGGAAATTCTAAAAATTCAATTGTAATGTCAGTTGCGGTTTTGTAACACTCCAACCTGAATGTGATCTTGAATAAACACCCATATCTTTCCATTTATATTGTAATTTGCATACTGCATGCCCAACCTTCTCTTATACTAATAAATCATGAATGCATGGGCATAATGTATTATTATCATTATCATTATTATTATTATTATTATTATTATTATTATTATTATTATTATTATTATTATTATTATTATTATTATTATTATTATTATTATGTAATTGCTGAAGGTATATATAAATTGATTTAGTCCATCCTAAGAAAGTTTGAAATTAAGAAAAATGATTTATCCCTTAAATATTTTTGCTAATTAAATGAATATAATATATATATATATATTTTAACTTTAGTTGGAATATACATATTTTTTTACTTTTTTTATGCAATCTTATATTGGCGCAACACACATACAATATACATGTACACTATACTACTATACAAAAATTTGCAAAAATCAAATATTCAAACAAAAATACTTTAGTCAAGGTGACAGAGATGAATTATACTAACGTTATAATCGACTAAGTAAACTATTTACATAATGTTCTGAAAGGCTACTCATTTCCTTGTAAAACTATTTGGATCAGATTTTATGATAAATAATTTTCTTTTTCATTAATAAAATTCTGACCCTTAGTTCAATCCCAATTTTAAAATGAATTTTCTTTAACCCCATTAATAATCATTGTAAAGAATAATATAAACAATTACTTCATTATATGCTAAACATCTTGTTTTACATATTATGATTTGACATTGATTTATTTTTTTCCACTCATATTTAAATTGTTATAAATTCTTAATGTGAATTTTAAAGTATTTTATTTTAATTATATTCTTATTTTTCTCAACTATGATTCAATTACAAAAGTTATGAGGTAGGGGTAGTTTGGGGCTTCGAGAAAATATGGAGGAGGGAATGATAGCTAGACACGTAACGTAACTCTCCTCTTTCTAGAATTTTCTAATTTTTTTTATCCTTTCATATTTCTTTCAATTCGCCTATTTTTTAACACCAAAAAAGTAGGTCATTTTAAGTGGTGGAGGAGATTAGTTGCACAGGATTTTTTGGCTAGAGTAATGTCCAAAAATACTAGTAATAGTATGATGATGAGATTAGGATTTTAGCAACGTAACCGAATGTGATTTGATGAAGACGAGACGTACACAAATTTTATCACTCCTAATAAATTCTCGACTCAAAGAAATTAAGATTTTAAGCTAATACTTATATATTATAACTTTGTATTTACAAATGACAAAAGGTAATAATTTTAATAAATATTTGTATTTTCTAAAAAAGACTTTCAAATTTAAATTACCATTTTATTCTAAGTAACTTTAAAACACAATTGGCGGATGGAAAAACCAATTTCTTTCTCTCCTGCATGTTGTACTACGACAAAAAATAGTATCACTAATCACAATACCTTAAAATCCCAACTTGCATTCAATAATAAAGCTTGAGAGAATGAAAAGTGTTATTTTTTAGGAAAAGAAGGCGTGAGTTCAATTTTATCTAGTTAAGAGTTATCGTACATGGTATTTACATCAAATTACATAATTTAGTCTTAAAATTACTCCTACTAAAGTGAGTATATGTACCAATTAATAATATGATTAAGCTGGTAATAAAACACATATCGACACCACCAATGCAATAATAAATATTTTGCCTCCCACTAGAAAGAATCCTGCAACACACGTGGAATATAAAAGTTGGCCGTTAGAATTGCCATTTACAACTAACTTGTTAGATACAAAATATGGTGTATGTGGGGTTTCTATGTCTTTTTAAAACTAGATAAGTACCGCCCATGCAGAGCACGGGCCTGTGCTCTGCACGTTTGAAAATGTTATATTATTTGATGTGGCTATACTCTATTATACATACATAGTTTTGTTCACTTGAGAGGACTTAAATCCAAAATTAGGATTATACTTATAGATAATGATAATTTTGAAATTTCTAAATATAATAATTTTTTTTGAGAGAGTACATATAGATTTGTTAAGACATAACTGATGCACAACTCCATATCTACATAGTGATTGTAACAGAAAAAAAGTCACAAGACAATTTCGTAACATGTACACTCAACTTAGCACAAGACACAATTTTATAACAGGCACACTCAGTTGTAGTAAACTTTGCTCCACACTATTTTGAAGAATCAAACATCTGCAAATCAATAAATGACAATTTATTGATGAAATTTCTTAGAGGCAAGGAGAATATGAGGAAGTTCGTTGTACTTGATTGAAGCCCACTATAATAGGAAAATAGTTGAATTTTCTGCCTGAAATTTTAAACAATAAACACATTATTCAAATCAATAAACATCAAACTATATATGTTATCTCATACCTTAACTTGTTGGCTCCCACGATTACATCATACTTTAGGCTTCTTATTATTTGAAGAAAACGTGGAATAGCTTGCTAAGTTGGTTCATTATATTTCCCAACTGTAAGCAAATAAATTTTTTGCCGAGTTCTGGTAGGTCATTCCAACAAGAAGTGTTCTTTCCATGGACCCTTTCTTAGTTCCATTGCTTCTTTGAAGCTAAACTTGCAAAATTATGAAGGTGTTTGTAGACGTTTTGAGCCATATACATTTACGATGACTATTTTAATAAATGGTCCTTGGTGCCCGTTCAAATATCACAAAATATAAAAATTATAATACATTATTGCATATATAGTAGCAGACCCAGAATTCAAACATCATAGGTTCTGAAAATTATAATTCATTATTACGTAAAGATAAACTTTATATGTTAAAATTGCAACAATAGTAGGTCTTAACCCCATGATTTTAAAATGTAATGGTTCAAATTAGCTACTAAATTCTAGATATGTCTCTGATTGGGTCTTTGAATTTACCAGTGTATGTGAATTGGACACCACCAATGAAAGCAAACATGAAATAGGCTAAATTAAACAGCTCATTCATGCATTTTGTCAAACAAGTAATAGGCATTAGGTAACTCTTTACAAATAGATCATTGCGAGATAAAAATTCATCCCAAAAATTACCGCATTCTACTATATAAGAAGCATATATTTCATCATTATACGTGGCACACAATTGTAAAACTCTATAGCTTCTTGAAAATTAAGGATGAAAAGGAAGGCTGATAGTCTAGAGGATAATTTGAAGGTATACCCAAGTTTTAACTCTTTTATGTCAAATTTAGTATGTAAAGTAGCTGTCTTTAAATTCTTAAATATATGTTGCTGATCTATCTTGTATTCTGTAGGATATGGAACCTGCTGTTTTTAGTTGAAATTTTACAGAAACTGGTCAGATTATTGCAGTAAGCAAGCATGTAAACATGAGAGAGAGGGGAATACTCACTATTCACCAAAACCCAAATAGAAAAATTGAATCTTCATTGAAATTAGCCCAAGCAGTAAATTCTTAAGAACAAAGCACATGAGAGAAAGGGAAAGAAGGTATAAATTAGAGGAGAAGATGAAAGGGGAGAGTCTCTAAAATTAGAATAATGTGCTGGCAGTATTCTAATTAAAGACGCTTTTTTGTTTCTACGTCTGATACTTATATTACATTGGAGTTCAATTATTTTAAATTTGTGTCGGTTTCCTACTAAGAATTTTTTAATATCTAAAGTTTGAATTCGAAATATCTATTTAAGAAAAAAATAGCCCCATGCTTACACTGTGTGTGAGGTAAATTAAAGACATTTTAAGACTCCACTATTGTGTACACTGTACAGTCTATAGATAATTGGAATGGGCTGAGAGCTGATGGTCGTTCTGAGTCACAATGAGACACTTAAAAGGGCCATTAATGGGCCGACTGTTATCCTTGTTTTTCCTTCATTCTTTCGGTCCGGGCTTCTTAATACTTTTCTTCAATATCCTCAACAACGAAGTTACAAGAAGTATAATTTTTATCTAGTGGGGTTGAATTATTATTTTATGGGAAAATTAGCTGTATAGTCATGATACCTAACATATTTAGTCAAAACAACAGCGCTTTAAAATATTTATTTAAAATGACAGAACGTCAATATTTTCAAAAATAATTTGTATTCACTTTTTATTATTTATATTTCCTGTTATTAATTAAAAGAGTCCATAATTGGATCAAATTCTAACCAATAACAGATTAAAAATAAAAAACAAATACAAAACTATCCATTAATATCTTCCCACATCTTACACGTTCCCCACCTTTCACGTTTCTCAATTAAAGTTTTTATTTTCCCCCAATTTTCACGTTCTAAGATTCTCTTTCTTCAAGTTTTTTGCTCACATTGAAACACAAGTTATTTAAAGCTCGATTCTTCAACAAAATCGGTGGATTAATTCAAGGGATTAATCGGTTGGTAAACAAAATCTAGAGATTAATTCAAGAAATTTTGAATTTGGTAAAGGTAATATCGATTAGTTATTTAGATTTCTTTTGATTTGTTTTCAATATCACCGTCCATGGTTTTATTTAGAATTGTACTTATTACAGATTTTCAGCTAACTTTTTTTTATTCAAGTTTGTTTACATATTCATCTAATATTTATGTATTTCAGATTTTTTGTCGTTTAAACAATTTTTTTTGATTTTTTTCTAATTTCGTTTTAATATTTCAGAAATTCCTCCAAGACGTGATTACTAGCATATGAATGGTGGTCAGAATCTCTTCATGGTATTGGCATTAATGGATCTGGGATCAAATTCAATGGCCCCATTAAAGGTGCCACAAGTTTCCCCAAGTTATTCTTACTGCAGTTGCTTTCAATAGAACTTTGTGGCATTGGATTGAATCGGCTATTGCAGTTGAGGCAAAGGCTATGTACCATACGAGATTCATTCCAATATGGATGCTAAATTGTATGTCAAATTGATATGTAGTTCTTGAAGAATCATACTTGTATTCATTTATTTTTTTCACAGCGTAATGTATTTTTTCAGAATTTTATATCCTTTCCTAAATTGTATTCATTCCAATATGTATGATATGTGTATTTGTATTTGATTTTTATGTTTGGGTTTGTATAATGACATTTGTATTTCTTTATTAGTTTGTATTCATTCTAACAAGTATGCCAAATGGAATACAAATTATTAAAATTTCGTTGACAAACAACTTTGGAAGAAGAATTCCCAACTCAAACTTCGATATAATTGGTGTTCTCCAAAATTGAAACTTCCTTTTTTTTTTTTTTTTTTTTTTTTTTTTTTTTATGTTTTCATCATAATTGTATACCAACAACTTTTGCATTTTATGTGCTTACTTTACCATTCAAATTAAAACTTAAAACTGATATTTTACTTTCATAATGAAAACTAAAACTTGTATCTGAGTGATCAAAATTGTATTACATAACTGCCAAATATATTTTTCTTTTATTTATTACAAAAATGTTACTAATTGTATCCCAATATAATCTAATCATTACATATAAATACGAATAATGAAAGGATACAAACTTATTTGTATTCATTTTGCATTTGAATTACAAAATGATATTGAAATACATAATTATTTTTGGAATACAAACTGAGCTAGAAAAATAGTTACTACAATTTTAAAGTGAAATACTAATAAAATAACAAAACTGGATATTGTAATATAAATACAATTTTTTTTAATACAACTTATTCTATGTTTTTCGAAAACAATATTTTCAGTGAAATAATAATAATATAACAAACTAGAATATAAATACATTTTAGTTTGAATACAACTAATTGTATCCAATACTTAATTGTATCCGGCAATCACTACAAGTCAACGAAAATCTGTATACAACCACTAATTAGTTGATGTTTTTTACTCCATAGTTGTACGCTGTCCAGAATTGTTATGCTTGTATCCCTATAGTACAGAACATCCGTAAAAACCTATAAATCCTAATACATACAAAGATTTCAATGATTTAATCAGGAAAAAAACAACAATTATACTCGACATATACGAATATCTCATCCAAACAAGAAAAAAAGTCGAAAAAAAATACTTGATTGTTTTTCGATTGTTCACTGGATGCGACAAATTTATAGTCCTCAATTTTGAAAAATTCCGTTTCAAAAAATATGCTGTATTCAACTTGAAGAATCTTTGAAAGTTATAAGATGAATGATTCGGAAGACAAACTAAATTATTTTTTTAAAAAAAAATTGATGTTCTTAAGAAGAAAGAAAAAAAAGTCTCGACGGAAAGAAGGAGATTTATAATTTTTTCAAAAGGTAACTGATTTGTATGTAAAACGTTTTTTACCTTTTTTGAATTTTTTTGTTCCATGATTTTCTCTTTTCTGTTATTAATTTTTGTATTTTTTTAAATTAATCAAAATAAAATAAATACATAACTAATATATTAACAAACTAAAATAATGACATTTTTAATAAATAATAAAACTGTTACTAAGGAGTCCCACTAAAAGATAAAATATTGTTGTTTTGAAAATTTTCTCTTATTTTATTCAAGGAAAAAGGATCAAGATATACCATTATTTTAAGTCATAATACATAAAAATATTCTTTTAACTTAGTCTCATTTTACATTTATGTCCTTTAATTTTGGATGTGCACAAGTAGACACTTAAATTTGTATAAAGCTGAAAATAAAAATCAATTTAAGAAAAAACTCAAACAATTATAATGAAATATTATTACAACGAATGACCACTATAATAATGAAGTGTGACAGTAGTAATTATATTACATAAAGCTCAGAGTGACAGAGAAATTAGGAAAAACTAGAGTTTATTATTAATTATTCATGTAGTTCCAATTCTGGTTAGGTTTGTTGTGTCCGTATGGACGACTAAGAACTTCAATTATTCTCACAGATTATTTAATCCTCCAAAAATATTACCTAATCGGTATTGGTTTATCAGATTGACCAACCATATGTTACAGATCTAGCAAAGTATTAGTACTCGTTAAAAATAAAGCAGAGAAATATGGCATTAAGTAGCAAAATTTATGGAAAAATTAAAATTTACTGCGCTAGGATTTTCCTGTATCCATTTCATTATAATTAGTGCAACTTATGCTTATCTGTCTTTCGTGTGGTTAAATAACCCAAAAAACTAGTGATTATATCCTTGCACCAATAAATGGAGTTTTATTATACCACACAATAGTCCAACAAAATCACAATAAAAATAATTTTAATAGTAACCTTTTTAATTATTTTTTTCATTGAATAAGTACTTACAAGATACCCCTCCAAGCACAATTTGCTCGTACAATAATTCTAAAATGATGTTCGAGATCATTAATATAACCAAACACAAACAATTACTCTAAAAAAATTACTTCTCGGAATGATTAGTAAATCTTAGAAGTTTGGCCAAATATGTGACGACCACAAACTATTACGGCCTAAAGAAATATTAAACTCCCAGGAAATTCGTAAAACGTAACGCAGTGCCACTTGGAAAACCCTATTTATTGAATATATAGCTGTTGACTTAGTTATGGCCGGCGACCATTCCAAAAATATTAATACAAAAACAGGCAAATTGTTTAATGTAGGATAAGATAATAGTCTAATCTAAACCACCAAAAAATTATTTCAATGAAGTGGATCTACATTAAGCCCCACCACTCCCAAATTATTCCTTTTATTCTTCGTCTTCTTCTCCTTCTTAATTGTCCTTTCATTTGTTTCTTTCTTCAAAGCTTCATTTGATGACGAATAAAAACCGTATATATATATATATGTATATACTCCATTAATTTATATAATATATTTTACGTACTATATATTTCATATCCCTAAGTTGCATTTGATCATCCACATGACTTTATTAATACCCACAAGGTTACTGCTTTCTTCTTTAATTAGCTAGGAGCCCATCACAAAGGTCATGCTGCATATGTTCATGTGGTACGTTACGTTGGTGCCTTTCATATTACTCATCACGTGATTAACTTCATTTCATTTCCGATCATTTATTCTGCCACCTTAAGGTGAAAATACACCTCTGCTTAACTGCTTATATATATATACATGCATTATATTTGTGTCTTCATGCATCTTTTGCACAAGTTTATATACGTGTGTTATTTTATTTTTGTCAAATTTTGGGGTGTTTTTATTTTCTGGAAAAAAAAATGAGTGAAATTATCGAAATGTTGGGTTTTGGATTGCAGGAAATTAGGAGAAAGAGAGGGATAGAAGCAAGAACAATGGCGGAATTGCTTAGAGAGAGGATGGACGGTAATGATCGCGTTGTGAGACGACGAAAGAGTTTAACTGAACGGTTAGGATTCACCGGATCCATTGCATGTTGTGGGACCACTTTGTGTCTCAGACCAGCTTCGTTAAGTGTAATGGACGACGAAGAGGAGGAGTCGCTACAACCACCGCCGGAGGAGGCGGAAGTAGGCCGTCCGGAAATAGAGTCAGTTAATATTTTATGCTTGGCTGATCATATTCCTACGGGTTCCGGGATGAACTTAGCGGCGGCTTTACTGGCGGAGCGTAATTTAAGATCGGCCCAAGATTCTGATGGATCAGGCCCAAATACAAGCCCGTTGAGATCCAATGAAGATGGGCCGGGTACTGGAGAAGGAACGCCGTATAGGGTGTCGTTGATGAGATTGTTAGAGGAAACGAACGGCTGGGATGAGAAGGAAGAATTAGGGGTGGGTAATGATACGGTGTGCTGCGTGTGCATGGGAAGGAAAAAAGGAGCAGCATTCATACCATGTGGACACACATATTGTAGGGTGTGTTCAAGAGAGCTTTGGTTAAACCGAGGTTGTTGTCCCCTTTGTAATAGATCCATTCTTGAAATTCTCGACATCTACTAAAGAAAAAGTCATGGATTATTGTGTTGAGATTTTGACTTTATGAAATTGTGATCTTCATTTGGTACAACGAAAAGTAGCACTAATAAAATTGTTCATAAGTTACACAACTTAAGTCGGTCAGAAAAAAACTTTATTTCATTTTCGTACAAATAAATGTGATCTTCTTTTGTCAAAAAAATCTACACATTGATTTGTCTCTCTCCCATAGAAAAAATGGTAGCTTGTGCCCGTTAAATGTACAAGTGATTGAGTAATTGAAGTCAAACATCAAAAGAATTACATGTTATCTTTAAAGTCCTAGACCATGATTGACGAGGATGATTTTTTTTATTATGCTACTAATACTTGCTTGCTATATAGTCCAAACCTGGCCGAGGAAGAGTTACTTTAGCTCATAAGAAAAGAGGTTGTCTTTAACATAAATGTTTTGGAAAGGATAAATGAACTCCAAAAGGAGCTTGATATAACCCTATTTTTGGTATACATTTTTAGTTCTAAATGTACAACGAGCCCACAAACAGTGAGTAAATGAGAAGTGGTGGACCAATACAAAGTTGGAGCAGATAAATAGGTATTGTGACAATCTATTCGATGCTCTGTCAATTAGATCCATAGTCACTGGTTAGTCCAATTTGATTTGGTGCATAAAGCCCAGTTGTGAATGCAAAATTGAGCAATAACAATATCAAGAATTCCAATGACATAGTTGTTAGGGTGAATTTATTTTTACCCATATTAGTGTCGAGTGATTTGAGTTCTCATTTGAAATTCTTATTTGCATTGTCGAACGATATTTGATTGTCTTACTAATGGAGGGAAACAAGGGAGAAAAAAGACAAAAGACTTATAACAATTTATCGATATAGTAAAGTTAGAATTTGAAAAAAACACCAACATATTATTATGCATTAATCTGACAAGCTCATCAGTTTCGTGAAACTAAATATAGAGAGGGAGAGAACGCTCTCTCAATATTAAGCTATTTAAAGACGCTTGAGAAAAAATGATTTAATTATGATGAATATGCTGAATACTTAATTAATACATGAGTAGGAGCGAGTACAAATCAATTACACTATATAATTAATCTTAATAATTAGTTGGGACTTAGGTTGAGTTGATAGTTGATTGATTGATATAAAGCACTTACTAAAGCTGCCAAATGCACATTTAGTGACTACCAAAGGTATAGATTAGTTTGACAAATGAAAACAACATCCATCAAGAAATTAGCAATTAGTAGTACTTGTTCTCAAGCTATAGAACATAAAATTTTGAGAATAAGGGTCACAATCACAAGGAATCAACCAAGAAGTAACTCAACACTTTCAGTTCATCAAATCAGACCACTTTTGAAATATAAAATAGGTCAATGAGTCAACTGTTCTTAAAGTTAACAAAGAAAATGACTAAATATGGTTTTAGACATTCTCAATGAATTAAGGGTCCCAATTTGATAGAATAAGGAATCCCGTATATGTTCTACATACCAAGATCAAGATTTAATGGCTTCATTTCATTTTATCTTAATTTGGTTGATCTTTCCTAGAAGCTACCTCAAATGAGCAATTTAATACATAAGTTAATAAATAAGAGACCCCACCCCCACCCTCAAAAAAGGAGGGAGGGGCAGAAGAAATTCCATTTAAGGTTCTTGATATATATTGTTTTCTCTAAATATTGTAAAAGGATCCTCACCCTAACCTCCATAAGTAGACTGTATAAGTCATTGTATATATGATACACATATATGATATATCACAACATTTGGGGTTATGCTAAGATGAATAAGACCCTTCATAAGTTTTTTATTAGAGGTTTCGAAATAATTTCAATATAAGAAACTCTTGGTAGAAGTTACTTCTTCCTTTAATAATTTATATATTGGTCGAATCAGTAAATCTGAAATACTATATATATATATATATATATAAACAAGATGCCCATATCATGATTTTGCAAACCTATCAAGAAAGATTATATGCTCTTTAAATGCAAATATTTTGATCTAAAGGTATCTCCTTAAAGTTAGAGATCCAAGGATTAGTTCCTAACTGACCAATGACCTATTCATTTACTCTTTTAAATTTTGCATTTTTTAACATAATATTTTGAAAAATTATAAAGGATAATAAATATAATATATATTTATAAATAACATTAACTATGTGGGGAGGGGATCTTGGTTATAATTTTCTTTACTTAGAAAAGAATTGTTCAAAAATTAATTTGATGCATGCATTAAGCATTTTGCATAAATTGATAAGCAGGATTTGAGGCCGATGGACCACATCTTTCAGGGTGTGATACATATAATTTACCATGATGCAAGTATCAATGTTTGATTTCATGACTCGATCCAACTATATTTAATTGGATTGGGCAGAAGCCAAATTAGAATCTTCTACAACTTGTTAATTATTGCCACATAATTTAATTTACATAACAAACAAAAACAATTTATGATAAAATAAAAATATGAATTTTTAAAAATGTGTGTCGACACTAACATTCTTGTACATTTCCACCCAATACTATTTATTCTCCATTTGTGCGACAATTATTCTTTTTCCACCTCTTTAAATCACAAATGGAGAATTTTCATTATTTTAAATTAAATTATAAAGAACATGCTCTATACTTTCTAACTTTATTTTTCTCTTATATATTCCGAACAGCTTGCTTATTTTTTTATTCGCAAATTCCTATTGGGTAGGCATGTACCCAATAGGGAAAAAGAGAAGAAAAGAGTCTTGTGAGAATTCGACTTTAAATTCAAGAATTGGGAAGGAGTCCAAATTTTGGGCTTCCATGTAAAGAACAAATTATCCACTTTTATTTTATTTCTCATTCGGTATTCGATATTTATATGAAAAAAAATGAAGTCGAGTAATTTTGCCTATTTTTGGACCTTTGATCGACTAGCATTCATTCATAATTAACGGTTGACATGCAATTATCTCATATTTATTTACTTTGTTATTAACAGATTTTCATTATAAACTAGATGGATTTGTCTCACTTTTTTTTTTCTTTTCTAATTCTTGAAATTCTTATTTAAATATAGTTTTAATTTTTTCCCTTTTTATTGTTGCTTGTAGTAAAGAGCAATGTTTTTTTTTGGTAGAACACGGACGTAATCAACTAATAAAATTCTGAATTCGACTGAGTATATATATATATATATATATGATTTTGATCCAATCCATTTTCGATGTATACACTGAATTTAGTCACGGTATCTTTGAAGGAGTAATTCATCAAGAAGTCACGATAATGATCATAAAATTTCGTGGTCTTATTTGGTCATATTGTACATAGACATATAGTTGTTTCACTTGTTGTCATGATATGCCCCCAGAAACATATGTTCTTTGGCCTTTGAGGGACCATCATATAATATATTTTCATAATTTTTATGAGTTGGAGACACATAATAAAACTAGAATTGATATATAGCTTGGTAATTAAACTTTAAAGTAGCCATGCATGGAACCTAAAACTACAATCCAAAAAGTCCGACACGCAACATGCACATTGTGCTCTTTGTATTTTATGAAATATATATAACTTCTCTAATTGCATTAATTGTTATTTTTCACTTCCATATATAGTTATCATCATTAATATACGATCTATCTAACTATATAATATGTAAAATCAACCCCTGTTGTAAGAAGAACAAAAGTGTTATACTATTTTTGTGGTTTCGAGTTGAAATAATATAGGTGAGATAACATAATATAGAGAAAATGGTCTAAAGCCCCCCCAATTTATACCCGAAATCCCAACTGCACACTCCAACTTCACAGGTGTCCTATTACCCCTTGAACTTCATATTTCTCTATTTTCTACACACTTAAACGATGACTTGTCATAGGAGGTGAGAACACCTCCTCTAGGCGCGTTAGAAGGTGAGAACACCTTAAATTTTGACGAAAATTTTCTCTTTCTCCAACGGTCATCTTCCTTACCATTATATAAACCATTGTTTCTTCTTCCCCACCATTAACCCTTGTTCCTTTTATTAAAAAAATTCACGATTTTCTCTCAAATATAAGTAGGGTTTAGTTGTTTATGTTCATTTCTACTTCAAATCTTGAATTTAGGGTTTGTAATCTGTTCTAATTTCTTATTTAGGTCTCTAATTTGAATTTTGAATTTTCTCGAAATTCATCAAAAATGGCAAATGAAAATTTGAATAAGCTTTGTATGGATGAATCAGACCCAGTGCTCAACGCTATAGTGAGATGCAAACATGGAATTTTGTTGAATTTGCAAACTTCTTGGTCGAAATTAAATCCGAGAAGAAGATTTTGATCTTGTTCATGCTATGATGTATGTGTTTTTTCTTGTTTTCTTGCTACACAGCAAAATTCTTCGATCATCACCAGAAATGCATATGCAAATGGAGAAGGAGATGAAAAGGAGAAAGGAGGATTTTTGGGTCTTTTACGTTTTAGAGGGAAATGGGGAAAAAAATAGGAATTGGGAGTTAAAGAGGTGGAGGACCTGGCGCGTGCAATCACGTTGGACTATGTATTTGGTTTATGTGTTGTGGTCAGCGTTTAAGTGTGTAGAAAATAAAGAAATATGAAGTTCAGGGGGTAATAGGACACCCGTAAAGATAAAGTGTGTAGTTGAGATTTCGAGTATAGGTTGGGGGATTTTTTAGACTATTTTCGCCATAATATATGTTAAACTCCATGATCTTCATCATGCAAATCAGTCAGTTAAGAGAAAGGAAGAATCTAAATTTAGCAGAATTGAAGAATTGATTGTATTGATATTCAATAAACTTAGCTTCATCATATACAGAGGTCCTATATATACAGTACAATTCCTAATTGCCTCATAATCTTCTAGAACTAACTGTGTAGTTAGTTAAATTAACTAACTGAGCTGTAATCAGCTACTACTCAGCTTCACACTATCTTTCTTAGCTCAACACCCCTCTTCAAGCTGATGGTTGAAATATATCTTTCAAACTCAGCTTGGACATCAAATGATCATGTTGTTGCCTTCTTAAGCTTTTGGTGAGTAAGTCCGAATGTTGCTCTTTTGTAGAAACATGGTGAGTCTGTATCATTCCTTGAACAATTTTTTCACGCACAAAGTGACAATCAATGTCAATGTGCTTTGTCCTCTCATGAAAAATGGGATTGGCTGCAATTTGAATTGTTGGTTTGATATCACAGTAAAGATGTATGGGAACCTCAACTTCTATTCCATGTTTTTTGTATAGTCCAACCAACCATGTCAATTCTGCTACTACAGATGCAATGCTTATGAATTCTGCTTCAACTGAACTTCTTGCAACTGTTTCTTGCTTCTTGGATTTCCATGAAACAATAACATTCCCAAACTTAACTAAGTAACATGTGATTGATCTCCTGGTTTGCAAACATCCATACCAATCAGAGTCACAAAATGCCTCAAGCTTGCATGAACTATCTGTTGGCATCAGCAGACCAAGTCTAGAGTTCCTTTTATATACTTGACCACCCTTAAAGTTGTTTCTATGTGAGATTGTTTGGGCTTATGCATGAATTGAATTAGGACTTGTACCACATATGTTATATCAATCCTTGTCATATTTAAGTAGAGTAATCTGCCTACTAACCTTTGATATTGACCAGGATCAGTAAGAAGCTTATCACTATTTTCAGTGGAAGTACTATTAATGACAGAATCATACTCAACAGATGTGAGTTTCAAATTTGTTTCTAATGGTGTAGTGAATGGTTTTGTGTCACTTAGTCCCATCTCAGCCACCAGCTCCAATGCATACTTTATTTGACTCATAACAATACCTTTCTTTGATATTGCAAACTCAATACCTAGGAAGAAATTCAGTTCTCCTAGATCCTTCATCTTAAGATCATTCCTTGTTTGTAGAATCAGTTATGCACTACTTCCAGTTACTAGTAAATTATCTACATATACGAGAACAACCACTATATTTCCTGCAACAACTTTGGTGAATAAAGAGTAGTCAAAGTGACTTTGAAAGAACCCAAGTTGAACTAATGCATCTGTTAGTTTCTTGTTCTATTGTCTAGGAGCCTGTTTAAGGCCATAAAGTGACTTATGGAGTTTGCAGACAATATTGTGTTTCCCTCTTTGGCTGGTAAAACTAGAAGGAACCTCCATGTAAACCTCCTCCAGTAAATCACCTTGGAGGAAGTCATTATGCACATCCATCTGAAAAATAGGCCATTCTTTGGCAGCAGCTACAGCAACAACAGACCTAATTGTAACCATCTTAGCTACAGGAAAAAAAGTTTCATCGTAGATTATCCCCTCTTGATGGCTGAAGCCCTTGGCAACAAGCCTGACCATATATCATTCCACAGCACTTGAGGTAGTATACTTGACTTTGAAAACCCATTTACAACCAATGACATGTTTCCCAGGAGGCAGTGGTACTATGCTCCATGTGGCATTATCTTCTAAAGCTGAATTTCAGCTTTCGGCAGCAACCCACTTAGGATCCTAAACAGCTTCATGGTAGCTAGTTGGCTCAATGATAGTAGAATATGAGGACAATGCTGCACTAAATGATTGTGAGAGGTGATCATAACCTAAGACCTGAGACAAAGTGTAACAGTAGTTGGCACTGCCATGACCTTTAAAAATATAATAACTCATCCACACATGTGGTTTGTGAGGTCTGGAAAATTTCCTCACCTCATTGACAATCACTTGAGGAGGAGAGTCTGGAGCCACAAAAGGAGCAGAAAAGGTAGGAGAGGAGCAACATTCAAGGTTGGGAGAAACAGCTGCAGGAACTGTATGAGCAGGAACACAGTCAGAGTAAGGCTCTAACACAGGGAACAAAAAAGGTATTGATGTAGAGATTTGCTGAAATGAAAACATCTCTTCTTTGAACAAAACATCTATGCTAACACAAAACATCTTGGTACTGAGAATATACATGATGTAGCCCTTTTGAGTTAATGAATACCTAAGAAAGACATCAGGACTGGCCCTAGGTGAGAACTTGTCTACCTTCCTGACTTGAGTGATAAATCCTAAGCAACCAAATACTCTCACGTGATCTAAAGAAGGAGCATGTTTGTGTAGGATCTCAAATGAAGAGATTCCCTTGATGACTGAAAAGGGCAATCTGTTAATGATACAAGTGGTTGTAGTAACACACTCCCCCAAAACTTCAAAGAAACTCTTGCTTGAAATCTGAGGGCCCTTGCAACTTCCGATATGTCTCTGTGTCTCCTCTCAGCAACACCATTCTGCTGAGGAGTAAATACACAAGAGCTTTGATGAATAATCCCTAAGGATTGTAATAAGGAATGTACGAAAGAATTAAAAAATTCACAATCATTATCAGTCCTGAAGAACTATACAGATGCATTATAAATATTTTTAACCATAGCAAAAATGAAGACACTGCAGCAATAACATCTGACTTGGTAAGTAACAGAAATATCCACATATATCTTGAATGATCATCAATAAAAGTCAAGAAGTATCTTTTGCCATTATATGTAGGAACTCTATATGGTCCCTAAACATCACCATGTATGAGATGAAAATAGGAATTAAACATAAAAGTACTTAAAGGAAATGAAGTTCTTGTCTATTTAGCTAGAGGACAGACAGTACATTCAGAAATAGAATCACACTGTAAAGAGGTACAAGCTCCTATTTTCTTCATGACATCAGCTGGTACATGTCCAAGCCTCCTATGCCACAAAGAAGAATTTATTGTCCTGGTTTTGATAGCATTGGTTGCAACTACTTGCCCTGATATGTGCTTGGAAATTGGTGCACTAACTTGAGTGGGAATTGACTAAGGAACATGTTGGTTAGCATTGGAGATGTATAGGCCATTCTTCTCTCTACCAATCCCCTTCACTTGTCTACTGAAGGGGTCCTGAAAAACACAAAGTCAGGATAGAAAAGTACTGCCCACTATAATTTCTTGGTTAGTTTTAAGACAGAAAGTAGATTGTATTGAAATTTTGGTATATACAACATATTGGAGATATGCTGAGATTAAGGCAGAATTACTGAGGAACCTATATGATGCACATTGGCTAGCCTTTCTTTGGGTAAGTAAACCTTAGTTTCTCTACATTGTGATACATCTCTATAAGTTGTTAACATATCTAAGAACTTGACCATATGATTGGAGGCCCCTGAATCTACAATCTATGACCCTGCTCCCTCAGATTTAGTAGTACTTGCTGTCATAGCTGAGTGTTTGCCCTCATGTTTAGAATTAAGCAGTTGTAGGATCTTGTTGTATTGTTCCTTGGTGAATTGAGATAGTCATGAGATCATCTCATTTGGATCCTGGCTGAACTCCCCACTTTGTTGCAACTTGGAGATCCCTGCAAAATTGACAGAGGTACTAGAGAAACCACCACTTACATTGCCAAGTTTATCACTACTGAAACTAGATGTGTCTCTAGCAGTCTGACTTTCAGCACCAGATCTCTTCTTCTGCTTGTAGTCTGGAGGGTATCCATGAAGCTTGTAGCAAGCATTCCTGGTATGGCCTTGAAGATAACAAAAGTCACACACAATATCTTCTCTCCTAGGTCTGCTGTTATAGGATCCAAATTAAGGGCCTGAGCCACCTTTACCTCCTCCTAGATAATTATTGCCACTTCTACCAGTGTTAGTGCTGTTGAACAGTGTCATTCCCTCTGAGTTCTCAATACTAGGAGACGATATTAAAGATCTTCTACTTTCTTCAGATAGAATCATAGCATATGCCTTGTTAATGAAAGGTGTGGGAGTCATCATCATAATCTGATTGTTGGACTGAGAATATGATTAATTTAGACCCATTAAAAACTGGAGAAGCCTCTGATAATCAAAATGTTCTATGTACTTTTTCGATTCAGTGCAGCAGCAACTTGGACAGGGCATTAATGCATCAAATTCAGCCCACAGTTCCCTCATTTTAGAGAAGTAGCTATAAACTGAGGAACTCCTTGAGATAAGGTAGCTAGGTGCTTATAAAGATAGAAAATACGAGATCCATTCACTTTATCAAATCTATCTTGGAGATCAGTCCAGACCTTATAGGCACTGGATGCATACACAATTCCACTGAGCAATTCAGTGCTAACTGATTTCATGATCCATGATAGTACTATAGCGTTACACTTTTCCCACAAATCATGTAAGGAAACATCAAAACTTTCTATAGGATACTTACCAGTCACAAATCCTAATTTACTTTTGCCTAGCAAGCTAATACGCATGGAACTGCTCCACAGAGCATAGTTTTCTGGACCAGTCAACTTAGTGGAGATTAAGGAGCTACCTGGTGTGTCACACGATTGAAGAAACAGTGGATGATGCTGATCAATTATCATCACATATTAGTCGCGCCACTTCCAGTAGTGCTATCAACTTCATTGAGAGAAGGCATGGTTTCAATTTGTTGCGATTCAATTTTCTGCCGGAGTTTGTTGAACCAGAATTACGATCGGAGAAGAAGATGAATTGCAGAGTGAAGATGTAAGGACGGAGTTAAGCAGCGTGATGCTTTGATACCATGTTAAACTCCATGATCTTCATTATGCAAATCAGTCAGTTGAGAGAAAGGAAGAATCTAGATTTAGCAGAATTGAAGAACTGATTGTATTGATATTCAACAAACTTAGCTTCATCATATACAGATGTCCTATATATACAATACAATTCCTAACTGCCTCAGAATCTTCTAGAACTAACTGTGCAGTTAGTTAATTTAACTAACTGAGCTGTAATCAACTGCTACTTAGCTTCACATTATCTTTCTTAGCTCAACAATATATTACTAATTTATATCAGTACTTGAAATAAAATTGCATTTTATTTTATAGCCTGTGCGCCTATTATGCTGATGAAAATAGGTACTCGTATTATTTTGATAAAATTTTTGAACAGTTAGCGAATATTTGATGTAAATTTTTAATTACTTTACCTAGATTCGATAGCTAGAGAGAATATTATTTAGCATGAAGATTACAGTACTAATTATCCTCTTGGGAAATGCTCGAGGAATTAAAGAGTTAATCCACTATTTAGTTCATCATCACAATTTGACAAGTTGATGGGTTATTAACCAATTTAAATACATTAGCTAAACCATAATGTTATTATTAGACGTATAGATTTTTTATTTGAGTTAATGACTTTACTTACGATCAATTGCACCCAAAATTTAATATTTGTGTACGACAAGTGCTGAAAGATAGAGTAATGTACTTCATAAATATTAAAATTTTGAATACATAAATTTAAAGAATTCTAAACTTTAAATAAATTAAATTTAAATTCTAAATTCACTGATTGCAGTAACCAAATCAAAGACAATCTTGAAAATATTTCTTGGTCTCCACTCGTGCAACTTTAAAGCAACAGCATATTTCTTTTGTTGATTCTTGGAATAATAAAGTTTAATGTGTAGCACTTATCAGTCAAGGAAAATTGGTTTCGTATTCTTTTAATAATATTTTTCATGTTTGTGTTTTTATTTAATTAGAGATTTTCATATTTACATATAAAAGATCTAAAAAAAGTCATTTTTCTTCTGATAATTTTGTAAATGACCTAGAAATTTTAATTTTTTATATATATAGTCCGAGTTTCGGCTATATATACAGTAAAAGAAAGAATAAAAGGATACTGTTGCATGTCTAAAAGATTGATTTGGATGGGAAATGTAGAAATGAAGAAAAATTGGAATCTTGTTGTTTTTCAGGTCTCATAATATTCCCATCATATCCAAGATTTTTTCTGCTTATTTTCTTTCTTCATCATATTAACTTCAAGTACAATCATAAAAAAGAAAATATATATAGTTATGTCAACTAAACAGGAATAAAATAGAAAAGTAAAAAAAGTATAGTAACTGATTCGAAATATGTATATATAGTGTTTTACCCATGGTTTTTCCATAATAACTTTAAAATTAAACAAGAAGGCCCATTGGTTTAGCTGCATGAAATAAATGTGGAAAGAATGAAGTAATAATGAATTATGATAACAATATTTGCTGGATCTCAAAGTTAATAAGGAGGTCCCTGCAGTATCTTTGTCACTCTATGGTATCAAATTGTCAAAAAGTTTCATAGAAATAATACCATTAATCAACATATATTTTAAAAAAGTAAATAAATGAACAAATCAAACACAAAATCCGAACATTATTATTATTATTAATAATAAAAAGCAATGCAAGAAAGATCGAATGGCAAAGAGAGGTGGCTTGGCATGGAAGGAATGAAAAATTGTTAAGAATGATGACTTCTTTATCGAGAGAATGAGAACTAATTAAATAGAAAGAGTGATTCTTTGAGCAAGTCTGAATATTTAAATATATTTCTATAACAATAACATTTTTTATGCAAAAAGTTTAACATCATAAGACGCATAACTCTAAAAACTTTGTTTTCCTTTGATGAAACACGAAGAAATATTTTATCATTACATTTTAATTATGTGACATCACTTGGTCAAAGATAAAATCCAACGGCATTGCCCTTGATAATTAAAGAGCATTAATTTTCATCTCAACCGTCACGACACATTGCAAATTCTTCAAATTAATTGAATTAATGAATTTCAAACCCAACATACATATAAATAGTTATACACACTATGCAGTAAATAACTCAACTCAATTTAATAAAATCCACTAAAGGAAGGAGTACAGTCTACAGACACGCATGCTAAAATTGCCCTTAATTCTGCCTCTCTTTCTTACTCATTATACTAACTTTTTTAGGTAAAGTCTCATTCATAATAAAGCTGTCATATACAGTGTTATTTCCATAAATAAGATAACAACATTTGTACAATTCTTCAAATTTAAACCCATAAAATAATAGAGGATGTCCCTATCCCATTTCATATCATGCATTTATTTGTTTTTTAGGCAGATGTCTTTTTCTTTTCCTTTTTTTCCCCTCACTTTTGTTTCTTTGTCAAAGATAAATACAGTTACTTTTACCTGTAAAATTCTAACATTCTGAGTGAATAAATGAATTATATTTGGAATTTAAGAACCTTATCCACTGAAGGCCATTAATGTTTCCTTTGAATTATAGTATGTAGCTTTTCTAAATTCATATGTATATATATATATATATATATATATATACTTGGTAATTTCATCTTTTACTATAATTTGTCCCTTTTCTTTTTTAGGTAGTTAAGTTTTAGAATTTTCTCTGTTCTTTTTTTTTGGCTAGTTTTCAAAAAAGTAATTGGTAACTAATTCAATATACTAACGTTTAGTTAGATGGATAGTACTTAGTAGTACTTATATGCACCATTTTTTTAACAATAAACCGATTGTTTAATTTTGAGAGTTACTGATTAAAGTGAGAATACATACTACTTGATTATAAAAATTTGTGCATGTCACAACCAGTTTAATTATGTCATGTATTGCCTGCTTTGGCCAACATACATGACCACATATTTTATCTCGGGTAATTATGTTATCATTGATATAGTCCAAAAGAGTATGCATCATGATAATTAATTGTGTTATATCTTATTAAGCTTTTTTATATTTTCATCTCCTAATTTAGTTGAGGTAGCACATGTATTCCTTTTTCAGAAGTCTGTCAACCTAAAAGTGTATCCATCTTTCTCTCTGACACACCCTCCTTGTTCCGCTGTCCTTGAGATGGACGTCTCAATATACACATTCACCGATCATCATAGAAGAATAAATGTAGAGATAATTTCTTTGTTCAAATTTATATGCCATTCTTTTTATCAATTCCAAAAAGACGAGAACCATATATGTGCTTGTATAATACTACTAAAAATGTCATGTCAGGAATCATGATTTTCACTATATGAATATTCAAAATATAAAAAAAATAAACTTACCAATATATATGCCAAGGATATTAAATATTTATTTTTTATATATATATACACACACAAAATTAATTACTCCATATATAATACAATATCTTGATGAAGAAGTGGTATCTGACAAATACTTGTTTTCATATATCAATTACCATATATATAGAGAGAGTAAAATGGAGGAAGTAACTTAGTTATATATAATATCTTCACCCATTTTTAATAGTCATAATTTCCTTTTTTAGAGTCAAACAATAATAAATTTGACTAACATTTAACGATGAATTTTTTCATTATATTGATATGCAAAAAAATGGAATTTTTAGTACTTTTCGTATAGTTTTTGAATATCTAATTTTTTGTTTAAAATATCGAATTAACATTATTTAATTTAATTTTAAAAATTAATCTAATAAACTTTTAAAAACGCAATATAACAATTAAAAGTAAACAGATAGAGTATCAACTTAATATTCTGAATATGAATTTTGTACGTGTACGGTACTGTCTATTCAATGTTGTTCGTCAACAAAGTTTTAATGGCGTGAAAAAATTTCCAAAACTATAGGAGAAGTTCAAATCTTCTACCGTGTGATCAATGACAATTTCTCAATAGGTAAGAATTTATAACTCTCTGTCTCAATATGTGTGACATCATTTAAATTTTATAAGTTAAATGAGTTTTTATATCTTAAATGTTAGTTATTGTGACTTATAATATTTCTTGCATTTATTTTTTTTATGAACTTTGAATTTTACACGTCTCTTAAGAACAATGATTAACATGACATTTTATTACAATATTTATATTAATTGATGTATAGTATTGAGTCTCACAAAATAAAAATGAACGAATGTAGTGCTTTTTATTTTTAAAAAGCATTAAATCATGTGTTCCATTCTACAAATTACAATTAAAAACAATTGAAATATAAATGATGTCAAATAAATTAGAACATGCAGAGATAATTACTTGGAGAATTTGCATCGCACTTATACTATGATTATTACGGATTTTTTTTGTTGTGAAAGTTGTCATTTGATTCCAAAATCTCAACTTTTAGGCGGCGGAGCTTGCAAAATTAGGCTAATTAATCTCCCTTCTTTTAAAAAAAATATATCTCAGGTGGATTTCCAATGCCGACATAGCTTTTTTGCATCTAATGCTTTCGATTAGGATTTAATTACGTAAAGATGAATCTAAGAGCTTCTTAATAGTGTATAACACAACAACATTACCTTTTATATTTTAATAAAGGAATTCCTTTTGCTCATAAGCCTATCAATGACCACATTTTTATTTTTCTTTACTAATTAATACTCTAGTATTTTAAGAAATGGAGCATCTTTTCCTTTTTATGGACCATGTCAAGATGACACTTCTACAACTAATTAAGTTGTATACCTAATTTATCTGCCATATATATTTGATCTAATAAGGTATGAGACAGGTAAAATGTACGCATACCTAATACCTTATCTCTACTTTGGAGAGAGGGGTTAGAGACTCTTTTGACGTAACGTAATTTTGTACAGTATTATCTAAAATAAAGCTTTAACCAGAACAAGCGGGAGATGATGGGAAAAAGTAGCAGAAAATAAAAGGAACACTTATTATTAGGTGCAACTTACTTAATAGTTACCCCACCAAAGGGGAGACAATAAGTAGGAATTATCCATGGCCATGGCTACAAGACATTCTTCCAAACTTGTTAGGGGTCCATCAGTATGTACACACATGCATCATCCACCACTCCTGTTCCCACTTCTCACTTCTTTTATAAAAAATATTGCAACTTATTGGATTAGCTTTGCACGTATTTCACAATATTACATAAGATTTGAATTTTATTGATTTGAAATGAAAATTTTTAATTGACTTGAGTTGTATTGAATTTTATAGCCAAAGACCTACTTGCTTCTGACTTATCAGTACATGTACCAAGTAATTCTATTTACCAGTAATTAGACAAACTAAAAGGAATCATCAACATATTTTCTAATTTGTGTTAAGATTTGAAACTAATCTCCAGGCAACTTCTCACATTCCCTTTATTTGCTTTAGATTTTATTTTTTATTTGCATGCCAAATTTTTTAATTAAAGTCACCCTATCCTTTATCAATTCCATCAGTTATCCTACCCCTTTCAAAAGCCTATAAATACCCCTCTCTAGTACACTACTTTTCCACTCACCACAGAAAACAAAACCAAACACAAGCAAATTAAAAGATAAACTAGAGAGTTAGCTCAGTAAGAAAGAAAAAACAGAAAAATGGAGAGTAATTTCCCAGTTGTGGATATGGGGTTGCTTCAAACTGAGAAAAGGCCTGAAGCAATGGACAAAATCAAAGATGCATGTGAAAACTGGGGTTTCTTTGAGGTAACATTATATTATACTACAAGATCTTGAAGAAGAAGAAAGGTTACTTTCTTGATTTCTGATTTTTTTTGTCTGTTTTGTGATTTATAAAAGCTTGTGAATCATGGGATTTCCCATGAATTGCTGGACACAGTAGAGAACTTTACTAAGGGGCATTACAAGAAGTGCATGGAACAAAGGTTTAAAGAAATGGTGGCAAGTAAAGGACTTGAAGCTGTCCAAACTGAAATTGATGATCTTGATTGGGAGAGCACTTTCTTCTTGAAACATCTTCCTGTTTCCAATGTGTATGAAGTTGCAGACCTGGATGATGAATACAGGTTTATAAAACAAAAAAGATCCAATTTTTACCCTTTCATATAAACAGAATCTATGCTAGCTGGCTCCAAATATCTGGGATTTGTATCAGTTCAACTTGTCACTTCTAAAGTGACAAGCTTTACTGTTGATCAGAGAATTTAGCTTATCCTTAGTCTTGAGTCTTGATTAGTAGCTCTGTTTGTTGTACTAACTTTATATTACCTCTAACCTCATGACAGGAAAGTTATGAAAGATTTTGCACTGAAGCTAGAGAAACTAGCTGAAAATCTTTTGGATTTGCTGTGTGAGAATCTTGGACTAGAGAAAGGTTATTTGAAAAAAGCATTTTATGGCTCAAAGGGTCCAACTTTTGGCACCAAAGTTAGCAACTATCCTCCTTGTCCCAAGCCGGACTTGATCAAAGGCCTTCGCGCTCACACTGATGCTGGTGGCATCATCCTGCTTTTCCAAGATGACAAAGTCAGTGGTCTCCAATTGCTAAAAGATGGCAATTGGATTGATGTACCTCCTATGAAACACTCTATTGTCATCAACCTCGGCGATCAGCTTGAGGTATGTATTCATTTTAACGTGTTGTAGCAGGTAATCCGCCTTATTTTCTAGGGTAGTACTGATTTTGTTTGAATGATTAAAGGTGATTACTAATGGAAGATACAAGAGTATTGAGCACAGAGTGATTGCTCAACAAGATGGCACTAGGATGTCAGTAGCTTCCTTTTATAATCCAGGAAGTGATGCTGTCATATTTCCAGCACCAGAGTTGATTGAGAAGACAGAAGAAGAGAACAAATTGAAGTATCCAAAATTTGTGTTTGAAGATTATATGAAGTTGTATGCAGGTCTCAAATTTCAGGCTAAGGAGCCTAGGTTTGAAGCAATGAAGGCTGTGGAGACTACTGTCAACTTAGGTCCGATAGAAACTGTTTGATAATGTTTTGAGGGGGGAATTTGTTTATGTATTAATAGGACACTAATTAAGAGGATTAAAGAAGTTAAGGTTTCTAAAGTTGTGTTGTCCTTTTAGTTAATAATTTACTAAGGTTTCTAAGTAACTTATGTTACTTGATGTGTCATTGTCTCTTGTTTGGTAGTGAGCTGTTTGAGGTTGTTCTCTATGGGGTATATTGTAAAGTTTCCTATTTTACTTTAATGAAATCTATGCTTGCAAAAAGAAAACTGTGTGTGTGACATACTACACGTTTGAGTTTAATTAATATACACTGACAAGATAAAAAAAAATTACACTAAAAGAGAATTATGAATAACTTTTCATACTAGACATGGATTGGTAACATGCAAAACATATAAATGACGTGTTACAACGGCTAAAAGTTAAAATTGCATGTTTGCGAAGCATGTTTTTATATTATCAGTGTATATAAGTTACTTTAAATGCGTTTATCTAAAAGGGAATGTGTTACAGCATAACTAATATAAAAATCAGAAAAGGACTCTAAAACTTTGTTGAAAAAGGAATTTGGATGACATAGCAAACTTGAACACCTCAAATTATTCATTTCTTTTTTTCCTTTTTATCATGACTGTCATTTTCCAGGGATTCTCAATTGAACACCAAGTCTGAATTCACTACTTGATATGTAGCATGAATTGAAGAGGTCCACTTATTTGAGTGGGGTGCTTTGCGAAAGTGAAAAAGGTCAACTACTTGATATTTATCTACAGTATCATATTTTGTTAAATGCACATTTCGTAACATCTAAATTTCTAAAAGAACTAGAGAGACCCACTGCAGCGCCACCATTTCATTCCTTTTCTCAAAAGCTCTGTTTTGATTAAAGGAAAAAAAAAAACGCTTAGCCCTCTACCCAATGCTAATTAGAATTAGTCCATTCTAATCGGATCAGTAAACTTCAGATACTAGATGATTAAACCGAAGACCGGAAAAAGAAAAGAAAAACAGCTTCCCTTTCCTTTTACATTTGTTGATGATAGCAGCAGCAACAAATATATGATACAATAAGGTTAAGGCTAATGGTTTCATAAGGGAAGGCAAATAAAGTTCTGGCAAATTGAAGTCTTTAAGTTCTGATTCTCTCGGCTGAAATTCAAAATAATGGTATGAGAGTCACCAGAAACTCTGGTGATATTGAATTCTTATACTAACACTTGTTATGGAATATAGAAGCATGCTGCTGCTACATTTCAGGCATGTAACAAAAATTTGGAAGTGCAAAATTTCAAACGGTGAGAAATATGAGTCGCTGTTATGTGGAAAGGTTAATCTTCAATGGAATAGTATCCAATAGCAACAACACCACACTTGATAAAAGAATTCAGCCATCAACTTCTGAACAACTAAGCAACAACAGCAAATGAAACTGCCATCTATCAGAAACTCAACCATTAGCATCTACATTTCAACAGCCTGAAATGCTAGCAACAATGACATTTCTCTTCTGCCATGATACTGACATGGAAATCTGAAATTACAACTTCCAAACAAGACCAAAAAGGCGTAAAAGTAGCATGAAATTACATTCCGTGGTTCTCTCTTCACGAATAAATGTTTGGATAAGCTACAGCTTAAGAGCAAATGCCTGCTGGAAACACAGATCGCTAATGGTTTCAAATCGTGAACTGTTTCTATCACAATATAACTGCAGAATTAAATGTTAATTTGCGCAGGCTAAAAATACTAATCGCATCAATAAAAAAATTTCAGAAACCAAACTCAATATAGAAAAATTAGTGTCAGGCTGACGATCAGAACTTGTTGGCACACATACATAAGCCAGAACCTTGAGAGCACATTGTGACGCCAGTTCTCCACCAGCATTGAGAAGATGAGCTTCCTGATACCTATTCTTCTAAAAGTGAACTTTCCGTCGCTCCATTTCAGACACATGCATGAAAAAAATGCTAATGCAGGTGATGGGCAGCACAATCCAATAAAACTGAAAGCAGGTCACTGCCCTAAGCTTGACTAGCATCATTCTTATGATTTGCACCTTCATCAGTGTTCAAGCTCTCAACCATTTGCTTAGATCCCTCTGCAGCTTCCTCATTGGAACAATGGTTCTTCAAAACTGTTGAGATGTCACTTTCAGAAGCTCCAGCAAGCTTGAATCGCTCAACTGCTGTATCAAGGTTTTTCTTCCAACCAGCCAAAGCCAACTTGCATTCAACTTGAGAGCGCTCAAAGAGCATATTACCCCAAAATAAATGGATCTGCGATCTCATAACAGCAGCTTGCTCTGCGGCCTCGTCAGCTGAAATTTCAGCTGGACCACCAGCAGCTGACGCCTCACCTTCAGGACCACTTGCTTGCTTCTTCCTTCTCCTTAATAATTCATCCTTCTTGCTGGCGCTAGGATCCTTTAGCTCATTAGCTCTCTGCTCTTCAATTTTCTCCCACATTTCTGTTGCAGCTTTCATTTTTAATTCTGCACTGTCAAAGAGTGCAAGAGTCTCAGTAGGATCCCAATTTGATAGGTCCTCTTTCTTAGCCAAGATAAAGGACCAGTAAAGTTTTGCCATTTCAAATTGCTGCTGCCCCAATGCCAGTAACCCCTCATAAAAGTCTGGTTTGATTAAGAGTGCCTCCTCATACTTCTCTTTGGCCAGAGAATATTTTTCTTTCACCCAGTCATATGCTGCTTGGAGTTGTGTAGCCATCATCTCCTTTGAAGCAGAATCATCGATTGGAATTCTTTTCCTTGCTGAGCACATGTGAACATTTCCCCAGTTGAAGAAAGCAAGGGCTGCAACCTCCTGAAATTTTAAGGCAGCCTTGTCGAAAAGAACTTGAGCCTCTTCACTTGTCACAGTTTCCTCAAGGGCTTCAGAGCAAAGCTCCATCCCAAGCTCATGCAGATCAATGTGAGCATCTGGATCGATGCCTACATGGGTCCTGAACAACTGAGCAAATTCGAAAAGCCAGTCATCCATTTCAACCTCTTTGCAGTCAGGATTTTCGGTTGCAGCCGCTTTCTCTTTGATAGTTACCTTCTCTGCCTTATTACTCTCATTATCCACAGTTTCAACCACCGAATCACTTATTGAAGAATGGGATCCACTATCATCCCCTTTACTCCCTTCGCTCTCGACGGGCTTCTCCTCTTCCTCTTCCAACAAGGCTGGCTCTTGTTCAGGACTCACCTCAACGACATGCAATCTTAACATCCCAATGGCGTCGGTTTTATCTGCATCAGAGTCTTTTGGTAGTAAACCATCAACCCAACACTCTGCCGATCTAAGTTCAGCCGTACAGGTAATAGTTACTAAATCACCATCACTGTCCTTATATTTAACAAGAACAGATTTTGACATAGGGAACCGTTTGCTAACAATATCCCTCAACACTCTAAAACTGCAAGTCACAGGCATCTGGGCAAGCCTTATGTCATGATCATAAACAAGCTTCAATGGCCTCCAACGAATGGCAACATCTTTAGAATGCCCATGAACAACACTAGATGCTGATAAAGATGCCTTCTCTCTTGGGACATCCTTGTTGCGATCAGCATGTGGTCTGGAAGGACCATTTGCAGGCTTCAAAACAACCTTTGGTAACTGAACTTTGGCTTGAGGACCATTTTCAGCTGGCGTAACTTGATATGGCTTCTCAGGCTTGTTATTAACTGATATAGCTGAAGCCCCACCTAAAGGTGTTGGCTTCTTAGACATTTGCCGAGCAGGTAAGCATGGTCCTAAGCCAGCAATAGGAGCTGCACCCACTGCAGAAGCACCAAGTGCAGCTGGAGATGGGCGGCTTTGAAGGTCCTGCTGGGCCTCTGGACGAGGACCAAGTGCCATCCTCAATCGTCCAGCAATCTCCAAAGCATCTCGGTGATTCGGATCAGCACCCAATAGTATCTGGACATCCTGCATCGCCATTTCATACTTCCCCACAGCCTCAAATGCACGAGTCCTTCGTAGAAGGGCCCGAACATAAGAGGGCTGAACCTGAAGTGCCATAGTACATTCAGAAATAACAGAATCATAGTCTATGGGCTTCATTTGCATCAAACAGGCTGCCCTATTGCTATGAAAAACAGCTCTATCAGGGTGTGTCTTTGGTGTAAGTTTGAGAGCATTCTCATATTGTTCCAGGGCACCCACATAATCCTTAGCCTGAAACCTTTTGTTTCCTTCTTCCTTCAGCTCATGGGCTCTTTTTGAGAAAATTGATGAGTCCAAATCAACACTACCATTAACAACAGGTGTATGGCTATTCCCAACAGCCCCTTGGTTCTGGTTTTGATTTTGACAAACACCCGCCTTCTTTTTCCTACCACCTGATTTCCCCATGTAATAATCCTAACAGTAACTTGTATAAAGATTCAATCTTTATTACCAATGAGCCAGAATAAACTAATATATCACTATACTTCACCCTTCTTTTTTGTGCTGTATAAATCAAGAATCAGAAATGAGAACAGAAATAGCTACTTACAGGTATAAAGTTTCCACCTTTAGTGCAGAATTTAGAGTTTTCTGATTGAATCTTGAAGACCCAGAAGATGGATTGAAGAATCTGATAGAGTTGGATAAATGGGTGTTTTTTTTTTTAAGGAGAAGCACTAATGTAAGGTTTTGGGTTTGAAACCCTAGATAGCTGACTTCACTTTGGTGCTGTTTGGATTGAGTATCCAATGGTAGGACCCACTGTTAAGGTCTATATTGTGAACCGTCGAATGGATGGTCATATTTTATAATCACCGTCAATCTTATTCATTTTATCTTACACTAAACTTTATTTTAAAACTCGTTTCTATGTCAATCAGTTAATTAATTCGATTAGTGTTCGTAAATTTACTAACATCATATTACATGTTTATTATGCCTATTGAAGTCCTTGAAGCGCCATTATATTTTAGAAGGTCCTTTCCATGACAGGAATATCAATAATTCTTTTTTACAATATAGTATTAGTATTTCAAGAATTAGCCCAACTGAGCTAGAATATATGAAGTCTAATTTTGTAAGATCCAATCATATTTTGGAGTGACCTTTAATTTATGTCTTTAAAAGTAACGATTTTTAATTTTTACCTATGCTGCCTGTTTACTAAAAATTTATGACCAAAATACTTTTATTTATGACTAGATTCATTCAGCGTAAGTTTAGAGAATTTATGCTTCACTCAACATAAATTTCGTAGGAATTAAGTTATGTTATACAACATTACTTGTTATGCCTTTTACTACATAATTTGTGGATTCGGAAAATAATTTTTATCTCACTCGACATAAGTTCTATAGAATTATGTGATATAATTGATATGTCTTTTATGATATAACTTTTGGTATATTATGATATAAAAACATAAACTTTTGATGAGCAGAAAATTATTTGTTATTTCGATGTCGATTCTATTTCCGGACACTCAAGTGTCTACTTAATAACTGAATGACAAAAATTTAAAACTATCGTACTTGTAGGTAAAAATTTTAAGTAAATAACAACCAAAATGACCCCTATGAAGTCACGTAAATGAGCATGGGAATCGCTGCGTTTGGTTTGTTGTTAATGGGCTGCGTTGAGTGGATCAGCCCAAACATGAGTAGTATTATCTTTCCAAAATGAGAAGCCCATATAAATTGCATGCAGGCCTGAGGCCTAGCCTTATTCAAGTCTCCTAACCCAAATTCAAATGCCCTTCCCAAAATAACAATTTCTAAACTCAAAATTTTCTAAGTTCATTTTTAAAAAGGAAAAATTACCTAACTACACATCATTTTTTACCCTATTTTCTATTATTCTCTATCATTTTGAAAAATTACAAAAATTCCACTTTTTTCTCAAATTCTCTCCTTTCAATATACATAACTTTCAATCTTCCAACTCCACTATTTTCTCTCTTTTTTCATGCCTATAATCACTCCACTATATCACCACTTACCTTCATCACTCATTTATTTTGAATTTTAAATATTTTCTATCTCTAGTTAATGATTTAAAGGTAATCAAGAGGTAATTCTTCATTTATTTTTTTCTTTCCAGTTTCTTTTTTTTTTACAGGAAAACATGAACAATAGGCTCAATTTATTGACTGTGTGTCATATGTTTGTTTTGTATGTGCAATACTATTTTATAACTAAATCATTGTTTATCATATTCATATTTTTTTTTGAATATGATACATAGCTACGTCAAATTATACGGGCATATGATACATAAATAGCATATGATATATAAATACTCATTTATACTACATGTATCGATTTCAAACCAAACAACTTATGAGCAACAATTACATGTTTAATGTATCCCGTAACAATACAATACTTACCAATTTAAACGAGATACAGAAATAGTAATGTATCATGCACTAATTTTTTAGATATGATACGTAAATTCGAATTCATACTAAATGTATCAATTACATAGCAGTTACCACATGGTAATGTATTGATCTCAAATCTAAGATCTTATGGGCAACAATTACTTATTTAATATATATAGTATAAATACAATACTTATCAATTTAAACGAGATACATAAATAGTAATGTATTATGCACTAATTTTTTAGATATGATATGTAAATTCGAATTTATACTAAATGTATCAATTACATAGCAACTACTACGCGGTAATGTATCGATCTCAAATCTAACATCTTATGGGCAACAATTATTTATTTAATGTATCTAGTATAAATACAATGCGTATCAATTTAAACAAGATACATAAATAGTAAAATGCTAAGTAGCAAAGATATTCATGATGTATCTTCTCAAAAATTTTGACAATTTTGAATCAAAATTGAAAGGACCTTCAATAAAGTAGGAGAAAATTTTTGAATCTCAAGGTTTTCAACAATTTTGAATCAAAATTGAAAGGATCTTTGATAAACTTGAAGATTCAAAAGGATATTGTTTGTCCAACAACAATTTCATCACTTTTGTATCCTTTATAACTTACCTCATTTATCCAAAATTTCAACAAAAGTTTTTGAATCAAATCTAAAGGGTTTCTTCGTTAAATGGGGGAGCAATTTTAAATTTTAAATTTCTTCGTTCTGTTAGGATTTACCTCTGTATGATTGAGAGTAAGAAGAAACATAAGCATAATTTATGGGATTTAATTAATTTTCAGATTTTATTCCCTTTTTAGTGTAACTGAAAGATTCTTCTTGTATTAGAATTAATGTATCCGGATGGTGAATTAATGTATTCGGATGGTGACTTATGTATCCGGAAGGTACAAATGTTAAGGGATTATTGTAATTAAAAAAAGAGTAGGAATATGATGTAATTTACTCTTTACACTTTGAGATTTATGTAAGTTATACTTTTAAAAATCTATACTCAAACGGAAGCTTTGTTTATCCATTTTGTATAACAATATTTGGTTAAACATAAATTTTAAGCTAAGAAATCTCCTTATAAGTTGACTTGGTAATAACCACCTCTTTTGTACTTCGTAATATTACTCTTACTTTTCCAATTCTCTTTTTTATTTTTTTTATTTTTTATATAGTAATTATTTTAATTCATTCATCATGTATTTACGGTTGATCAGTTAGCCTTTTGATATTGCATTTTTCTATTAGTTAATTTTATGAGTATCATTTCAAAGAACCTATATAGAGAAATATAAATCACATTTTATATATTATATATAGTTATATAAAGCATATAAAATACTAACCAAAATGTTCAACTCTCTATAGGTCATTTGATAGAATATATTAGCAAAAATAATGCACATATTAACTCTATTGTGTATTAAGGTGTCTATTACTAATACTATGAAGTACTAGATATTAGTAATGCAAGAAGTTTTAATGCATGCATCAACGTGGTTAAAGATCCCATTGACCCTCAAAATATTTTTTACATCTTTTCTATCATAGTTGTAAAGGGTATTTTTGTAAATAAATATTTTTATGCAATACATGTTTTCTTAATACACCAAGTTAAACAATACATAAAAAAAATAATTTGTATATAATTAATGTAAACACTACTTATACAAATTTACTAATACCTTTATTTAACATTATTCTCGCAAGCTCGGAGAGGATCTTAAATGGTACTAACAATAATAATGCAAATTGCATGAGCACCCCTAAATAGTTTGAGACAATTTTGTGTAACTTAATAGAGAAAATAGCAAAAAGTCCCCTCAATCTATTAGTCAATTTTCAACTACACACTTATTCTACACGAGAGTCCTATTTCCCCCTGAATTATTTAAATATGGAATAATCACCTCCCTAAAAAGTCACAACCAGTTTTATGTCAAAGTTGTGCAGCACACGTGATAAATCATTGTACATTCATTTTTTTATTCTTTTTTTCTTGTAAATTATAAACTTAATCAAAATAATAATTTAATAATCCCCTATAAAATTATGTAAAGTTTCCATTTATATCAAACCTAGAAATTAAAATTTACAAAAAAATGCTTTCAAATAGAGATTGTGTTTTCCAAAATACTAATGATTTCTTTAGAGAATAATAAGAGAAAATGAGGAAAAAAAATCTCTACACCAAATTAAAGAAGAAGAACAACTCCATAGCTAATCTACATAAACTTTCAATTTGAAATCGCACCCAAAAACAAAAATCCACAAATAAGTATTCACAAATGTGGGAGTGAAAAACAAATTTGGTAAGAATGAAATTAGAAAGTGAAATTTCTAACTCACCATTGTTGGTTCATTTTGGTTTGACTTCTTTCTATTTTTTTATTTTTTTTGCTGAAATTATGAGGTGTTTAACAAAAAACTTGAACTCTATTTTTGAACTTCATATATGAAAGTTTCTTATGAGTTAGGTGATTGTCGTTGCTAAAAACGGTTGATGTATGATTAACTAGCATAAATCAGTAGCTACAAACTGATTTAGAGTTCCTAGAGACAAAATTTAGAAGATCACCATTGAAGGATTTTGAGAAAAACTTGAAGAAATTATGAAATGGGTATAACAATTTTGTGATATAAGAAAAGGGGAAGAATTAAAAAAATGAATTAATTATATAATCTCTAATGGGAGACTGCCACATGGATTATTTAATTCAATTTTAGTCATTTTATGTCTTTTTGTTGAATCCTTACGCGCCTACAAGAGGTGTATTCACCTTCTTGAACATGTTAGCTTTTAAGGGTCACAAAATATCAAAAATAAAAAATTTAGGAGTAATAAAATCCCTATAAAATATAAGGATATAGTTGAGAATTGATCAATACGTTAGGCCTAACATCATAAATGTAATACTTCTATCGTTCAATTTAAAAAGAAAGAGGAAAAGGGGCGCCGACAAGCCCAATTGGCAAAGTTCAAAAAAGCAGTGAAGAAACATGACCATCCATGGCAATATCTCTGCAAAAAGTGACAAACTTTCCCTTTTCTCATAATTCCCTGCATAGTGAAAGAACTTCATCAGATTCAAGAGTTTAAGCAAAACAACAATTTGTCATCTCTTTGATAGTGAAGAAGAACATATACACTCCATTTGTAAGTATGCTACTACTGTCACTTTTAGTAGCATTCACACTCTTTTCTCCAACACCATTTGTCCATTCTCACTATAACTGGTCACCTTCTTCTTCCTCCACCTCCTCCTCCTCCAATTTTCAGTCTGAATGGCGTCCTGCACGCGCCACCTATTACGCCGCCGCGGACCCACGTGACGTTGTGGGTGGCGCGTGTGGATATGGGGATTTGGAGAGAAATGGGTATGGAAAAGCTACAGCTGGGTTAAGTACTGTGCTTTTTGATAAGGGTCAGATCTGTGGTGCTTGTTATGAAGTGAGGTGTGTGGAGGATCTGCGGTGGTGCATTCCGGGTACTTCTATAATTGTTACAGCCACTAATTTTTGTGCACCAAATTATGGGTTTGATCTAGATGGTGGTGGTCACTGTAATCCACCTAATGCCCATTTTGTGCTACCCATTGAGGCTTTTGAGAAGATTGCTATTTGGAAAGCTTCTAATATGCCCATTCAATACCGCAGGTTCGTGCAGCAACTTATATATGTGTGTTTTTAGAAAATATTCATCTATGTTTCTCCTACTGCAAGAATTTAATTTGTTTGTCTGAATTTGACTTGACGTGGAGTTTAAGAAAGCAAATAAGACTTACCAAAATGTGTTTTAATTTTCTAGTGTTACACATGTTAGTTGAAAAGTTGAAACCAAATAGTTGCCAATAAAGGAAAGAGGCTAACAACCGAAACAGACTATAAAGGAAAGCAAGGCAAACAAATTGAAATGGACGGGATATTATTTAGCGTTAGAATGAAACAGAACTGAGAAAAGGGGAATGGATTCATTTTCATATAGCTGACCACGGATAATCTAGGATTGAGGTTTAGTTGTGATATTGATTTACCCATTTATGGTAAAAAGTTCTACCAACTGTCAGCTAAAACATTCTCTGAACTAGTTTGCTTACAGCTTAAAAACATTAAGTTCTTACTGCTGTAGTTGAGGTTGAGGACCGGGAGAAGAGTTGTGATTGGGATTCTTGAATATTTAATGGTAGGTAAAAAACAAAAAGGAAGTAGCTGAAGGGAATTTACTGAAAACAGAAATGAAATCTGAATGAATGCTTAGGACAGGTAGCAATGGAAAAAAAATAGACATTGCATATGAGAATACGAAAAAAATGAAAGGGGGGGGGGGTGCGGAAACACAGATGTGAAGTATAATAGGCCCTAAAGGAAAAAGCCAATGGATTCTCTTGTTGATGAACCACATGAACCTAGCTATTACTTGTGATTTCATTGGCTTTTTCCTTTAGTAAGTAATTTCAATGGCTTTCAGTGAGGGAGCAAATATTTTTCTAATATTTATGATATGCATGTTCTATATCAGAAGAATCATTATCTATGTATTGATTCCTGTAGATTCTCATAGTATGTACATCTTCTATTTGTTTCAAAAGTTGTCCTGAATTGTAATGTAAATGTTTCTCTTCAAGGAGAGACTCTAATAACCTTTTGGCCAATGCATGTGAATAAATATATACATATGGAACATCCAAACAAAAGTATTTATAAAAATGTTCCGCTGAAAGATGATCTAAAGTTCATATGTATTGGAACATGAATTGAAAACAAATGAATTGAGAGCTTCCTGGGAATTGGGAATTAAACAGCACTATTGGTTCTGGCTGTGATTACCTCCCTATCAGTTTTTTTTTATGACAAGGGAAACCCGCAGCTGCTACGCTTTGGGTGCGCACAGGGTAACTACCTCCCTATCAGTTTCACTACTCTTTTTTCCTAACTACTCTATCCTGTCCTAATAAAAGAAATTCTACCAGCAAGAACTTTAGGCATATTCATTTACTTAAGTCAATGGTGATTTATGTCCAAATAGACATAGGGATACTCTCATGACAGGTATTCTATGTCTTCATCAACCAAATATGCACCTTTTGGTATTATTGGAGTTCCATAATATTTGGTATAGAAATTAGACGTACTTCCCATCCAAGAAGCACCATGAAAAAATTTGAGACTGATTACACCATCCACCTTCAAGTATCTTTTCTTTCCGCTTGGCCATTCAGTACAATTTTCTGCAAATTTCATGTAGCTCATTTACATACTTGCAAAAATCCTTCCAATCCCAAAAGAGGCTACATCTACATGTTTATCTCCCTTTTTAATTCGACAATGCAAGTAATTCCCAGAATTCCCTGGTTGAAGATCTTTCCTGTATGGCACCTAAGCATATGCTTGGTTTCTTAATTCTGAACAGGATAAAGTGCAGAAAGGAAGGTGGAGTTCGATTTACTATTGGCGGCTCTGGAATATTCTTGTCAGTTTTAATCAGTAATGTTGCAGGTTCAGGTGATATAGTGGCAGCAAAAGTTAAGGGTTCAAGAACAGGCTGGCTTCCTATGGGTAGGAATTGGGGCCAAAACTGGCATATTAATGCTGACTTAAAGAATCAGCCGCTTTCTTTTGAGATGACTAGTGGTGATGGGGCCACCTTGACATCTTTCAATGTAGCTCCCAAGAACTGGAATTTTGGTCAGACCTTTGAAGGCAAGCAGTTTGGGTCTTAGACTCATGCCAAAATTGTATCTATTGCTCATCTTTCGTTTTGGATTTCCCAAGATTGGCTAGCAATGTTGGGACATTTTTGTTCGAGTTCATGTTGGACAAGTGACTACCTGATTTAGTTGTTGTAGAGCAAAGCTCTGCGATTGTGTGGTATGTTATTGTTCACTAAATCCCTGTGAACTTGAATGTAACCAGAGAAGAAACTTGCCACTTGCAAGGCAATGTTATCAAGCAATTGTTTTGCCAGTCAAATGTTGCAGAACCTGAATCAAAGTTAGAATTGTTGATTTGTAGATTAAGAATGTTCCTCTTTGAATTTGATGAAATCTATGAACACATCAAAAGGAGACAAATAGTTCCTTGATATTGTAGATTTTTTTGTCAAATGATCAAAACATTATCCCTTATCTTGTCACCTTTATTTATTAAATATTTGTTTCAAGCGTTCAGTGTCCGGAACCCACTGACTCGTCTAATCTGGATTCACAATGTATAAAGCCGGGGTTTTTTAGCAACTTTGACTCAAACTCGAGACTTCTTTTTAAGGGGGAGGAGGAACATTTACACCTATGGCGGTACTCCTATCAAGGATATGACATGTTAAATAGCACGCCACATTGTTTTTTCATTCATCATATCATCCAAAGTTCATTTTCATTTTCTAGTTTTCTGCCACATGCCATATTGCTGTCGTAGTTATATCATCAACAAAGACTTGGATAAACAAGAAATCAAGACTGCAGATGATGCATTTTGTCAGTTTGTAGAAGTCAAATCAAGGTTGCAATTAGGAGTCTATAGTTTAAAGAACCGGCGTGACAAGACAAGTAAATATGGAGAGGATCTACATTCACTTAGTACTACCAAACTGCAAGATGGTAAAAATGATAGTTTTCTACTCCAGTTCACAACATTATGAAGAAGAAAACAAGGCATATCAGTCTGCTTGATGAACTTTGTATTACACCTGATTTGCTGGCAGCTTCTCTTGTTATATTTCTAGTTAGCCTGGAATAGCTTAACTCTCCATGTTATCTTTCAGAGCCCCATAGTGGAAAAATAAAAGAAAACAAGGAAACCAGGGATTCGATATGGAGAACTCTCTCTTTCTAACCTTTTATTCATTTCTTTTTGTTATCCATTTTGTTCCATTGGCAGCCTCAACACCACCATACCTGAGTTTCCTTCAGTGCTTATCCAAACATTCACATCCATCTGACCACATACTGTCAAGATTGTACACTCCAAACAACTCCTCATATAAGTCTGTGCTACAACACTATATCAGAAACCAGAGGTTCAATAGATCAACCACTCCAAAACCCGACATTATTTTCACTCCGTTACAAGAATCTCATGTCCAGGTTGCTGTCACTTGCTGCAGGAAAACTGACAAGTACCTAAAGATCCGAAGTGGAGGGCATGACTACGAAGGCATTTCTTATGTCTCCAACATCAGTTTTGTTCTTCTTGACATGTCTAACCTGCGTTCAATTGATGTAGATATCCAAAATGAAACTGCTTGGGTCCAAGCTGGTGCACTTCTAGGCGAACTTTACTACAGAATTTGGGAGAAAAGCAAAGTCCATGCCTTCCCAGCTGGTGTTTGCCCAACTGTTGGTGTTGGTGGACACATAACTGGAGGAGGATACGGTAACCTGCTAAGAAAATATGGACTGTCAGTTGACAATTTGATTGATGCGCACATAGTAGATGTTCATGGAAGAATTCTTAACAGAGAATCAATGGGAGAAGACCTCTTTTGGGCGATCAGAGGTGGGGGTGGTGCTAGCTTTGGGGTGATATCGGCTTACAAACTTAGGCTGGTAAAAGTTCCTGATGTTGTTACTGTTTTCCGGGTAGTGAGGACCCTGGAAGAAAATACAATTGACATTGTTTACTGGTGGCAATTCATTGCAGAGAAAATAGATAGCAATCTCTTTATAAGGTTAGCTCTAAAACCTATTGATGAGAAGCAAAAAGGAACTAAGACAATTACAGCAACATTTGTAGCATTATTTCTTGGAGATTCCAGAGAACTTCTATCCATCATGGATAGGGATTTTCCTCGATTGGGTTTACGTATTGAGGATTGCAAGGAAATGAGTTGGATAGAATCTGAGCTTTTCTGGGCAAGTTTTCCTAATGGAACACTGCCTGATGCTTTGTTCAACCGAAAGCCTGGAGTGAAGTTTCTGAAGCGCAAGTCAGACTATTTGCAGAAACCCATTCCCAAGGATAAGCTGAAATCTATATTCGATAAAATGATTGAATTAGGAGACACAGAGTTAGTTTTCAATCAATATGGTGGAAGGATGAGTGAGATACCAGAATGGGAAACTCCATTTCCTCACAGAGCAGGAAATATATTTAAAATCCAGTACGCAGCCAATTGGGGGAAAGAAGGAAAGGAAGCAGAGAACTTCTATATAAACCAGACCAGAGTACTGTACAACTACATGACTCCTTTTGTGTCAAAATCCCCAAGATGTGCATATCTAAATTATAGAGACCTTGACATAGGGGTCAACCATAATGGAAACAACCGCTATATTGAAGGTCGTGTTTATGGACTGAAGTATTTCAAGGATAATTTTAATAAATTGGTCAAAGTCAAGACTTTGGTTGATCCAGATAACTTCTTCTGGAACGAACAGAGCATCCCTCCTTTAGCAGCGTAAAGTACCAAGTATAGGGGCAATAAAGGTGTGGTGATGTCTGAGCAACCTTGAGGTATCAGTAATTCCACAAAGCCATTTTATTTTGGCCCATTTGATTCTGTCAAAAGATTAGTTTGAGAGACAACCTTCTGTATAATATGTATTTGCAACTTCCTTTTATGCTGAATCAAGTCTGTTTCAAGGGACTAAGAAATGCAAGCAACACACACCTTTCTCAGTTCTCATACATCTTAATAAGCCTCAAATAGAATATGTAGTTGTCTTTTCCCTTTCCTTTGGAGGGGGGTGGGTTTATAGAGAGAGGTGTAAGTTTTTCCTAGTTCTAATTACCTATTTTCCAATCAAAGTAAAGGTTTTAAACATCCCTGATCCCACACTCTCGATAAGAACCTCCGCAAAAAAGCAACTACATCACAATCTAACGCATCCAAAGACAAACTTCACAAAAGTTCGCTGCCCTGGCTCATAAGTATAATGCAGGAACTCAAGTGTGATTAAGCTGTATTGTGCAACCAGTTTCCTAGAATGTAGTTATGTAACTTCCTGTAAACCTACACGTCCACTTTAGTTCATTAACTAAAGAACTAATATCTAAATTGTATAATCCATAAATTACTCAAACATAATCAGAACTTAGAAATTGTTCACCTGTCTCTTTTTTTTTACAAGTAAAGTTTCGTTAATAAAACAGTACCAAGAAGGTGTCTGAGGGAAAATTATTCAACTTGACATATAATCATTTGGGAGGAGTTAGCAGCAACAAATCACTGAGTAGAGTTTAAATCTAAGGAGCTCCATTACAGGTGACAGCAGATTGGTCAAAATGAATTTTGCTATGAAATTTTAGCTCATACTTTTGGTTGGATATGAATATATATACATACTAGCTTATTGGATGTTTGGACTACACTATCAACAATGATTTTGACAAAGAATAGCAGGAATTTAAGATGTATACGTCTGAGGACCTGTTCAACTTGATGGGAAAGAATAAAAGGGCACAAAGGGAATCACCGATATGTATCTTACCATATTTGCCTAGCTCTGAAAGAACTTAGATCAACTTTGTATGGAATGCAAGCAAAAAACTGAATATAGGTGCATTTCATCGAGATATTAAAACCATTAAACATTGATGTGAATCTCTATACATGTTCCTGTTGAAATTTGTTGTGAGACATTAGGGGTTTCCTTGCTCCAATACATAAGTTGTATGAATATTAGTAATCCTACAATTGAAGAAAAAGGGGGCAAAAGAATATGAACCTTAGTATGGACTACCATAAAAAACTTCTTGCCACTGATCTTCAGTTGATAAGTGTAACACCAGGAAAAGAATCCCATATAATAATGAAAGCTCTAGCAATTACAAAACTAATTCTATTACCCTGTCTCCATTACAGCTTCTGATTAGATTCTATAAGCAATCCGTTTAGCATTACATGAACTGCAGCTTCATATACAACTCCGTGATAATGCATTCCGTCAGTAGTACAATGAGCTCCACAATTATTACTCAATGTATGAATGTCCAGCAACAAAAGGGGTCCACCAGATTGTCGCAGCAGCTTACTGCTATAAAGCTCATCAGTATAAGCTTGCCACATCACATCAGTCATCTTCTCTCGCTTCTCATCTGTATTCAACATCGAGTTTATCAGCTTTGGCATTCCCAGCCAAAAGAAAATGGGTGAACGAACTGAAACTAAATTCGTGCCAGCTCCATCATTAACAAAATCTGAAGGTACTGGTAACAGCAATACCACCAAATCCCTCCACAACTTTAGGGAAACACCATAATCAGTTGCATTATTTATATGTAACATATCCCATAGCCCTGTCCCAATCACAAATACATCAGGACAACTCTTTTTCTCTTCAAATCCCAGAACCAAATCAGTCAAGTTACTCACATAAGGCGCCAAAACAAAATCTAACTTCATCCCAATCTCATCAATAAGTATGTTATAATCACTATGCCTCTTGAACAAATCCCCCCTAATCATCTCCATTTCACTTTCCCCCAATAACAACTCCAACAAAGAAACTACAAACAACCTTGCCTGTGAATCCCCAGCAACAACAACCCATGACCCATTAGACAAATCTGAAGCATTAGACTTGGACAACTTCTGGAAATCACATTGAACAACAGGTTCAGACTCAATCCACTTCCAAGACTTCTCACTACTACTACTCCTAACAGTATTTTCCACACTATTGTTCTCATTATTCAATTCTTGAAAATCAAATGCTACTTGGTGAAGTAAAGAAATGCAAGAATCAAGATTTACAATTGATGATGATGATGATGAAGATGAGGGTAGTGAACCTGGTGAAGAAAGTATGGAAGAGACTGAAGGGAAATAAGGGGTCAAATGAACACAAACAGCAAGGGTAATAAAGAGGGCACAGCTGAAAAATAACATTTTGTTGCGACTCAAGTGCCAACCAGCCATACCCACAGGGACAAAGAGTACAAGAAAGGCCGCCAATACCCCTAATTGAACGGCGCCCTACTTTATATCTCTAATTCTGACTGTTAAATCATATGAAAGAAAAAGAAACAGAGCTTTGACAGCAGAGTTTCAATAAATGGAATGTTGGATCCAATTGAAGAGGAATGGAGAGTCTTTTCTGCTATTCTTGAAGGGGAATCCCCATTAAAAGAAAAAAAGAAGAAACTTTGAAAGCAGATTAGCAATCTTTGCTTGGGGTTTAGAAATTGAAAAAGAAAAGAACTTTGTCAACAGATTTTTCAAGAACTGGAAAGGTGGATGACAGAGATCTTCCAAGATTTTTCAAGAACAGGAATGTTGAATATAATTGAACGGTAAAAATATTTGGAAGTTAAAAGGGCAGTAAATATGGACTTTCTGAGGCTGATTCTAATTTAATTGCATTTCAATACTAAAATCAGATATAATAATTGATATCATAATCAATATAATCTTACAAGAAACCTCCGAAAAAAGTATGTTATCTTTCTCTAATTACTTGTCAACTTTTGAATTGACATATCTATTAAGAAAATAATAATTGATATAGTGTGTTTACCATTTTACCCCTATTAATTATAAAGTTGATGAAGTTCTACTATTTTTAAAGTAATTAATTGAGGGTATAATGGGTAAAAAAAAATTGTCCTTTCTTGATTTATCAAAATGAACAAGTAATTGAGGACAACTAAAAAATAAAATATGGACAAATAAATAGGGACCGAGGGAGTACTATATAATTATATCTTATTTCCATTTTTATGAAATCTAAAAGCTATATCTAATACATTCCACGATTCAAAAGAGAAGTATCCTATCCAGAATTGTGGGATTATATGGTGAGGGGGGGAAAACATAATGAGAAAGAGGAAAATTAAAGAGTTTCCAAATGAGGAAATGAAGGTATGGGAAAGAAATCAATGCCCTTTTGCCTCGAATAGAATTTGTAACCCTGGTCTTCAGCATTCCTTATTTACTACTAAATTGGAAAAATAACCGTTTAATATTGTTGAATTCAATACTCACTTTGTCAAAAAAAAAAAAAAAACTTGATTCTTCTATTTATTTTTACTTGTCCAATTTAAAAATTCAAAAGATAACTTATCACTTAGTTCATACTCCCACTGTCTCTGATTACTTGTCTACTTTTTAATTGATACATCTATTAAGAAAATAATAATTGACATAGTGAGTTTATCATTTTATTTCTATTAATAATTATAAAGTGGATGAATTAAAAAACTTAAGATTTTTAAGAAATTCCACCTTTTTCAAAATAATTAATTGAGGATATAATAAAAAAAAAATTGTCCTTTCTTGATTTATCAAAATAGATAAGTAATTAAGGATAAGTATTAGGTCCGAGGGAGTAGTAATTTTCTCTTATTATTACTCGGAGTACTATACATGTAACCAAACAGACAAAATGACGATATTTCCTATTTTCAATGCGATCTTGGAAGTTCAGCCCAATCAGAAATTTTTCTTTGGAAATTCAGATTCTTGCATTTATATAAAGCCCAGCATGTACCAAATCATCAAATTAACAGAAAATAAATTTTGAAAAGAGAGTGCATTATTATTATTATTAAAAAAAGATGTCAAAGGATGAATTGCGTTTATTGGATTTCTGGGCAAGCCCATTTTGTATGAGGGTTAAAATTGCTCTATCTGAAAAGGGTGTTGCCTATGAATCTCAAGAAGAAGACTTATTTGGTGGCAAAAGTGATGTGCTTCTCAAATCTAACCCAATTTATGAGAAAGTTCCAGTTTTGTTGGATAATGGAAAGCCAGTTGTTGAGTCCAATAACATTGTGTATTATATTGATGACAAGTATCCTTCCCCTAATCCTTTGTTGCCTTCTTGTGTTTATGAACGCTCCCGTGCACGTTTCTGGGCCGATTTCATCGACAAAAAGGTCTAATTTTTATTTTTTTTATCTACTGTTAAGACATTCCATAAAAAGTGATATATATATATATATATATATATATATAGCGCATCCTGAAAACTGAAAAAATATTAGACTGTCGTATAACACCAAAAAAAAAAAAATTAGGCCATGCACTAACATTTTGTTATAAGATTTTTTCATATTGTTCTAAAGAGATCTTTAGATTGTGATCTAAAAGGTTCATAAGTTGTAAGCAAAATAAAATTCTAATAGTGGAAAACTTTGTCAAGTATGTATTCTAATCGCGTCTAGTCAAACAAGGTCACATAAAATGGGATGAAAGGTATTTTTTTTATTGTCACATAATACACCATAATTAATTTATCATGTGTTAATTAGTTTGATTTGTTTTAACTTTGTTCGATGGAGGTGTAGATATTTGAAGGAGGAATGGGCATATGGAAGAGCAAAGGTGAAGAACTAGAAATTGCAAAGAAAGATTTCATAGAAATCTTGAAGAAGCTTGAAGGAGCCATGGGTGACAAAGATTACTTTGGAGGAGACAACTTTGGGTATGTTGATGTTATAGCCATTGCCATGACATCTTGGTTCTATGCTTACGAGGTTTTCGGAGATTTTAAGGTTGAACATGAGTGTCCTAAATTTGGCAGCTGGATGAAGAGATGCCTTAAGAGGGAGAGTGTTTCTAGTGTCCTTCCAGATCCTGAAAAGATCTACCAGTGTGTTATCATGCTTAGGAAGATGCATGGCATTGAATAGGACGGGTTCTCTGAATTCAATTGCAGTAGGTACATGAATAATGTACTAAGGAAAAAATGAAATAAATAAATGTCTACATATAATTAAGATCATAATAATTATTCTGAATCCGCGAATACTACTACTTAGATTCGCCTCAAATGATACGTGCTGAAATGTAACATGCATGAATAACAGATCAGTTATTTTTTGTAAAAATTTTATATCTGACATATATTAGACTAATATTTTCAAGTTATAGCAGTAGAGTTTTAAACTTTTAAGTTGTAACATTAAAAAAATTTCAGGTTGTAACCGTTTATAAAGAAAAAAGTTTTTTTGAAAAAAATAAAAAGATAAAAAAATTATAATAAATCATTTCTTAAGAAAAAAAGGTAAAAAAAGGGAAATAGGGGTGTTAATTAAATTTGAATTGATTGAAGATAATTATTAATTAGCATGAATTAAGGAAATTCAAACTAATTAAGAATATCCAGTTTCCTTAATTCACTCTAATTTGTTAAAATTAATTAAAAATTCTGATTTTATCCATTTTTTCTTCCACGTTTCTCTCTCTTCGATGTTTTCCAAAAATCTTGTCATTGGTCTGGCGATTAATTGAAGTTTTTTTTTTTTGTTTGAAAAATCTTGATTTTGTTGTGATGGACAACTACTTATCTATAATAATTAAGCATGGTGGAAGATGGGATCCTTTAGGTTAGTAATTATTATGGTTTATTGTTTGTATTTGTATTTCAGTGGAATGAAAAAAAAAGCAATGAAACTGTAAATCACATTTTGTGATTTTGTTTTTGTAAATCGTCACTATAATTAAGATGAGATGTTTTTTTGTATAATCAATACATTTTGTTCATAATACGTATTAATTGTTGTGAAACTGTAATATTAGTGATTTTGTTGGTACGTTTCTATATTTTATTTTATTTTTGGTTATTTTGTATACTGTCAAAATCATGATTTCGTGAGAATTTGGCGCAATATATGAATGATTTGAGTATAAATGTTTGAATAGAAATAGTTTTATCGTTGTAGATTGGGTACTACGTAGATTAAAATTATAATATTTAATTTTTTTCTGAAAATATAAATTAAATGTATAGTTTTGAATGAATTTGGTAGTATAAATGGAATGAAATTGGTATGAAAGTGTGTTCACTAAAGTGTAAAAATAGTTATTTAGAATTTTGAAGAATTGTTTGCAAACTGTTTAAAGTTGGTATGAAATTTGAAGTTTTATTGTTTATATAAGTTTTGTCGAGTGGGTATAAATTTGTGTGAGAGGAATGAACTATTTGGTATGAGAAATGTATAAATTTGGTATGAAGGATGATTGTTTGTATGAAATGTGTATTAACTGGGTATGAAATGTGAATTTTTTTTTTTATGAAATCTGTTTTGAAGTGTACTGTTTGAATGATAATTGTATGAAAAAATAATGACGAGTGTTTATATAATTTTGTTGTTATTATAATGAATTTTGTGGATGAAATTTGTATTGTCTTTGGTATGAAAAGTTAATATAAATACAACATGTTTCTAATTTCTTTGTATTATGTAAGACTAGTTGTATTAAGTGGGTATGAAATGTGAAATATTTTTTTTTTATGAAATCTGTTTTGGAGTGTATTGTCTGAATGATATTTGTATGAAAAAATAATGACGAGTGTGTATAATTTTGTTGTTATTATAATGAATTTTGTGGATGAAATTTGTATTGTTTTTGGTATGAAAAGTTAATATAAATACAACATATTTCTAATTGCTTTGTATTATGTAAGACTAATTGTTATTTTTTTTAATGAAACAGGGAAATATGTTGATTTTTAGATGGAGGGGATTATATATGAATATTCTAGTCTTTATAGTGGTCTAGTAATGTGATAACATCGCAGCTTATGATAGATGTTAATATTAATGATATAGAGATGAAATATATAGTTAGTGATCGATGTCCACCTGTTAGTATCCACAATGATGTTGGCGTGCGGGTTTTTTTAGATCAAAAGAAAGCTAATGTAGATTTCTTTTCGAAATATCCATTGTGCATAACTTTGAAGAATATAGCAATGGATAATCAATGCATGTCGTCAAGTTGGCCACAACAGGACAACATGTTCAAATTATCCGGTGCAAAAAAAATGATTGTTTATTTGTTTAGACTATATAAAATTTTTATTTTATTTTGTCTTTTATACTCATGTTTTGTTTTGATATGAAACATAATTGGTGTGAAATGCATTATAACTAAGTGTTTAATATAACGTTCATTTTTTATACACGATTCATTCATTAATCATACAAATTGCATACTGTTGGAAATAAAATTTATTCTAATTTAATATATAATATATTGTTAATATTAGTGATAATTATACAAGGTAATTATGCTATGTATTTGGTATCCTGAGTAATTAATGTAAGTTATCATGAATATTAATTTGGTTTTCAACTGGTGTCCTACTATAATAAAATTAAAACAAGATGTAATTGATGTTGGTGCAAAAATTAATGATCGTTGTTTCAGATCATCAGATTCGTTTCTTCTAGTATTTATACAAAGTGTATACCAATTTCATACATCTTTAAAGTACTTACTACATGCTTGTTACGAGAATATAATTTTAATTAGTAATAATTTGGTATCCATAAGGTGTCCAACTTGAATAAATATAAAACAAGAGGTAATTGAGGTTCTGACAGAATACAATGATCACTATTTCATACACGTTGGATACCAACTTGAATCATTTTTTTTTTAGAATATGAAGTAAACAAAATTAATCATGAATGACTTTGGATGCATTAAGTGTACAGTTTGGATATCAAATATAAGACAAGTTGGTTCATGAACTCTAAATTGGTATTCTTTTTGAATCTAGTTAGTAATACACATTAATACCATTAAGTCTAAATGTTGAATCCAATTTGTATACAGTTTGTATATAACTATCATCCCGAAAAATGTTATATTCAATGTGTAATATATCCAAACTGTACACTTAATGCATCCAAAGTCATTCATGATTAATTTTGTTTACTTCATATTCTAAAAAAAAATGAATATCTCCCAAATTGTGAATCCAAATGGTATGAAGTTTGTATATTACTAGTATCCTGAAATTATAATAGTCAATCAGTAATTCATATGTAGATGGTATCTGACTGGAAGAAAACATATGATATTATATATCATCAAATACTTAAACACAAAAAAAATTGTCCAAAAGTTTAAAAAAATAACATGTAATTCTAAAAAAGTAGAAGGTGCAATCAACTATCTCAAATTTCTTGTCTGTGGTCTTGGTGTAGGATAATTGGTGGTATCCAGAACATGTTCTTTTGCTATGCGAGGTCCACCAAATTTGCTAGCAACCGTACCATTAACGTCACTCTCACTGATCGCCCCATCCTCATTCTCTGTTTTTCCATAATGCCATATGATTGTGGCATACCTTTGACGATGATGCTTTGAATCTTTATGTTGTGTAACTCATAAAATACACCAAATGGTGTTTGTTTCAAAAGTTGTTGAAACCTCTCTTGCCCGAGAAAACTCAACAGATCACTAAAAACATTCATGTTTGTGCATAAAACCCAGTCTGTGGATACCTTCCTTGCCTATAAAATAAAATTGTTTATACAAAATTAAAACAAACTTTATACCAATCTTATTCAAGTTTCATTCCAACACCAACTTCAGTTTATATCACACATATTATACCAACAATAAATCAATTTCATATAAACATTCATAATTTCATATAATCACACAATTCGTACCATTTGTATACCAATATTATATCACAATTCATACAATATCCAATAATCAAACATTAAAGTCAGAGTCATACACATATTAATCAGATTTCATACACGTTTCATCCAAACAACATGTTTAGAATAGAAAATAAGCATAATGTGATATTTTTAGCAAAAATCACTAGTTTGACAATTCATACCATTTTCATATCAATTTAATAATTCATACCATATACAAAGTTAATAGACAATCACACCAATGTTAAAACACAATTCATACCATTTATATACAAATATTATATCACAATTCATACAATATCCAACAATCAAACATTAAAGTCAGAGTCATACACATATTAATCAGATTTCATACACATTTCATTCAAACAAATGTTTCGAAAAGAAGATAAACATAATATGATATTTTTAGAAAAAAATCAACAGTTTGAATAATGTGAAAATAAATTAAATATAATACTCACCCTAACAACTTTTTTGTCTTTTTTAGATCTTGGGATTTCTGATTCCTTCGTTTTTGTTGTTCTTCTTGTTCATGATTTTGAAGATTGAGCAACTTCTACATTTATTGTTTTTTTTTTGTTTTTTTCTTTTTTGATTCACTAACAAAATCAGAATCAGAATCAGAATCAGAAGGGATTTCAACAATTTTCCCCTTCCTCTTCTTCCCCTTTTGATTCACCAGACTCACCCTTTTCTTTGCTTCATTTTTTTTTCTCCTTTTGATCTTTCAAAAGAGAGGAACCACCCCTAGCCGGAGTTTCAACAATTTTTGGCAGCGGTGTTTGAGTCAATATGTTGAAAGATGGGGCATGAACTTCATCAGTAGAAGTTCCTTTAACTAATCAAGGGCTCTTTCGAGGAGTTACAACCGTTTTCTTCGACATGATTTTGTTGAAAAACGGAATTGGAGGGACGATTGTGAAGTTGGTGTAGTTGGGTGGTGAAAAAGATGGGAGAGACAAAGGTGAAAGTGGGCTAGTTGGGTGGTGGCGTGTAGAATTGGATAGACGTGGGGTGAGATTGACGTATAGGAGGTTTGGAGTGTAACGGTAAACAAGGAAGTCTAGTCTATGTAAATCCCTAAATATGTGTAACTGATAATTTTAGTTTTAAAAAAGGAACTGAAATCAAATTAATTACATATTATTAATTAATAATAAAAAAATATAAATAGATTAATCATTTATAAAATAAATTGAATTTGATTTTTAAATAAAATTAAATTTAATTGATATGTCATAACCCGTAAATAAACTGTTATAAGCAAGAATTGTTTAAAAGTATGTTTAAAACCCGTAAAATTGACTCAAATGTGTATATGGTGTGAATTTTCCTTATTTTTTTGTGTTGCAAAAAGATCTAAACTGGGCCACTCCTTGCTGATTTGGGCCTTACTGGACTGATTTTAGCGTTCTTTTTCTGTCAATTTATTGCTTTTGATCATGTGCTTTTTAGCCATCTTTTTGTTTATTATATAATAATGAATAATCCGCCAAAACATTTTGTTAATTATACAGATTGCACCGTGTGTATCCACAATTATTGATGTCAAATAATTGCCAAGTGATCATTAAATCAATTATTTCAATTTATTAATTAACAATGCTTCATAAAATTAGCATACTTCATAATTCATATAAATACATCCTAAATATGAACATGTAGCAAAGATCTTGTTTGTTCGAATGTACTTTGGATTCGGTTTAGAAGATACTTTTATAATTTAAAAGATATTTATATAATAATAATAAGAAGAAGAAGAAAAGAAAAGAAAAAGTGAGTAGAGACAAAGAGTAAACTTCATTAATCTATCAATAAAGTATTTAGGCATCCATAGAGTAGGTGAAAATTCTGCACAAGTCCATTCAACTAAAAGCAATGAAATGATATTAGTATATCAATACTTTATAGACTTGTAGGAAGTAGCTAGGCCTACTTTACCAAACAATAGGGTGTATTGCACCCATAAAAATATGTCATGTTACACTTGTACTACCCTATAACTAGCTAGAATGAATTAAAATACTTACCCAAAATCAAGGGAAAATTTGGTTTCATAGTCCTTTATAAATTTATTTTTTAGTTTTATGTTATTTTTATACTAGATCTGATCAAAAGACCATTTTCATCTATTTAAGATATCACACTCTCATCATAATCGATGACACATATTCTCTGTAAACATTAGTCATGTTTTTCTTTTTGTGTTAAATTCTCACTGGGTGTTATCACTTTAGGTTCCGCTTAATTTGGATGGATTCTTATCAAATAAAGAGCTTCCTACCAAGTACCAAAGACAATTTCATACTCATGGCTCAAATATAAAACCTTTGAATAAGAATAAAGAAATACTTATGACTTCACCAAATATCTGATGGTACAATTAATCATGTCTTTTCCCTTAACAGAGGAATATATTTTGGTTCTATGAGAATTTGGAAAGAAACATTTAATATTATATTAATATCCAAGTTGTTGATTTGAGTGAGGATATGGATGGGAGGGAGCTAATGCATTAATATGCACTCAAATCATCAAATTCTTGGGAACAAAGTGTGCATTATGCAATCAAATCGAGTCAAAATGATTTTATATTATTTGACAAAAAACATGCATGCATGTATAGATTTTGGTGATATGCATATTAATTTCGAAGTGTAATTGGTTTGGGGCAATTCTCAAGCATGTCTCCTAGCCATTGTCAATAAGGTGAAAACCAATGTGTTGGTGTCCAAATTTTAAGAGCATGTGGAGATGAAGCCATTGTAGCAGACCCTATTGATAAATGCCCATAAAATAAATCAATTTTAATTAGGTAAGTCCATGGATCTTGACAAAAAACTCATGTGGATTTGTCCCAAGTGGTCAATATGTTAGGTAGTTTTGAGATATAACTCTTGACCTTTGTTCTCTCTATGCACAGCCATCCACATGACATGCTATTCTGTCATTTCTTGCCTTTTTCTAAATAGACTCTTATCTAGCTTATACGACCGTCTAATTATATTGACTTATTCAACAATTTTCACATTGATCGTAAGTGCTCCATGTATCTAAAGTTGAAAGAATAAGAAATATCTATTTATATTATGTCAATGTCCATTTTCGTAACCGAATATATAATAAGTGAAAGACTAATTTCAAATTTTCTGTAGACTCTCAACTCAAAAGAGAGGTTATTCATAGAAGGGTTGCAAGATAAAAAAAATTAATAACATAATATCACAATACAAAATAAAATAGCAAATAGTAGAAACACACGGAAGATTAGTAAGAAACTGTGCCATTACTCAACTGCCTACTACACTATTCTAATCATCAATTTTCATACCTTCTTATGTAGAAATTAGAATCATATCTTCATATCTTATCTAATCACTTTAAGATTTATAATGTTTCGAAGAGAGATGTGCGATCGTCGAAAAACAAAAATACCAAACTGTTATTCAACAGGAAAAAAGAGAAAAGGAAATCAAATCACCTTTTTTTTCTAAGTATTATATATGTCGTTGTCCATTATTAGGATAATGTCAAAATCGTGTACTCGTTAGTACGTATAACATGTCGAGATTGCAATAATATCCGGTAAAATGAAAAGATGTAGCACAGTACTTAATTCTCTATTAATTAAATTTCAATGTTGCAACTCTCATATATTTGTGTTTCTCTTATTTATTTTTTTATCCTTGTTAATTTGTAATGCCAACAAGAAAAGCCTTTATTTTTCAGATTAAAGTCGGTACATTCGAAAGAAAAAAAAAACTTATCTATGGACACATGGGCATAATGATTCACCCTTGTTTCAGTTTTGTTTGTTTCACGGTGAGATGTGTAAAGAAATAATTTTGGGCTTAATATTAAAAGTAAGCTTTTGAGAGGAGAATTGTTCGAGTTATTTTGAGACCGTCGAACCCTTAAGCATTTGATGTGGAATCTTCAATATCATATAACTTCACATCAGGGTTGAACATATGATGTGTAGACAATTTAATTTAGGTCTCCACTCTCCATCATTGGTAAATAATAGTTAGAATGAGTCGTGTTATGATATTTGTATGTAAAGCGAGCGAGTAAATATCTCAAAAGGTCACTCAAGTATGAGAAATTATTTGAGAAAGTCACTTAACTTAGTTTTGTATCAATAAAGTCACTCAACTTATGAATTTCATTTTATAGTCACTCAAGTTAAACTAATTTTCTAGAAAATCAATATAACCAAAAGATAAAAAAAAAAATTGCATAAATCACCCTCCAAGTAGTTTATAGTATTTTACTCATCTCTCTTATTTTATTTTTCTCATATTTATTTTCTTAACCTAATTATTATTAATATAAAAATTTATTATTTAACTAAGTTGCCCTTTATCATATATTACTTAATTTAATTGATTTTATAGCATCTTTTTATAATTTACCAAAAAAAATAATCTGACTTCACAAAACAAATTAATTTTTTACTCCATACAAACATGCATGCCACACCAAATAGGGATGACAATGAAGCGGGGGTGGTTTGTAGGCTATGCGTAGTGATTACGGGTTTAAGGCTATGGAGAGCGGAACGGGGTGGGGCAGGGACGGGGCGGTAGTGGGTTTAAGCAAAACAAAAGTTTAATTTAAGATGAGTTCATAATTTTATTTTTCAGTGAAATTAAAAACGTGAATTTGCATTAACTTGTGTTTTTATTTGCTGAATTTCATGTTTGTACACATAAAAACTATTTATATATTTTTTAAAATGTTATTTGAATTTTGTTTCGCGAAAACTAAAAATTAAGTTTACAAACTCAATTTTTCGAAATTAATGCATCACTGCCTCACTGCTACAAAAAAAACTGATTACCATTTAAATCTGTTGGCTTTTGGAAAGATGTGAAATATGATTATGAACATATAATACCTCTTAAAATAAAAAAGATATTATCCTTAATTGCATAATCTATCTAAATTTGCTGGCTTTTGAAAGATGTAAAAATAATTTACCATTATTAAATTTGATTTAACTTTTTGTTTAAAAAAACCTGTTGCGGGTTGGCCGGGTTGGGTGCGGATTGATACGGTGCGGGCCGGGTGGGTCTAAAACACACATAAAAAAGCGGGGCGGTTAATATTTTTCTGGTTAAGGTTTAAATCGCCTTGCCTCTTCTCCGCTCCACCCTATTATCATCCCTAACACTAAATAATTCATATTAAAACACTAGTATCAAATATTTGACCCACTAGTTAAAATGAAATTTCAATTAACAGTCAAGGAAGCAGGACTATCGAAAGGATTATAGGTTGAAATAATTATTTTGCAAAATTACAGGTTTGTTGTCTTCTTTTATTCATTTTCACTATTTTATTGTCGTGTTTCCTCATTATTTTTAATAGGGTAATAGTTATTGATATGAATATTTTGAAACTCCAGTTCATGATTTTTTTTTTGTTTGCTATAAGACCAGCTAAAAATTTACTTGAAGAGACGATGCCTGGGCCAAGTGCATTAATGCTTAATGCTTGGACAATTGAGTTAATATTAATTAAGTTAAGAAAATTATAATTAAAAAAAAAAGAGGTAAACATAATATTCTTAAGTAAATGGGAAGAAAGTATTATGAAATTAAACTTGAAGGGTAATTTGTGCAATTATCTCTTTTTAGCTTTTGGTTATTTGATTTTGTGGAAAAAATAATTTAACTTGAGTGATTTTATAAAAGAAATTTCATAAGTTGAGTGACTTTTTAAAATAATTTCACATACTTAAGTGACATTTTGAGATATTTACTCAAAGTTAGCCCTTGAAGGGAAGATTGTCCAAGTCATATTAAAGGGATCACTCATCACTTAAACGATCAATGTCAGACTCTTCAATACCCCACCTTATCCCCCAAAGTTGGATCTGGTGTGTCATGTGTGATTGGATAATTAAATCTTGGGGTCATTATCGATAAATAATAATAGTGAGGATCATGTGTTTAATATCATGAGGCTTAACTTAATCCTCGAAGCTAATCATACGTGTGAAAACAATTGTCCGAACTATATTAAAAAGACGACCTATCGGTAAAACATCTTAATCCTCAAAGCTAGTCATTCATGAGGGGAAAAATTGTCCAAACCATATTAAAAAACGCACTACATCTGGAGTGGGACTCACCAAACAAGATGGCTACGAAACAGGTTGGGGAGTGTGTGTCCCAGCACATATTTTGATTGATAAATATGTGGACCAACTAATAGCATGGCTATTGTCAGATACACCATACCAAACTATACTTTGTTTAGTTATAATTGTTTTAATGAAACTATTTTCTGCCATATATATTTCTCTATTCTCCACCACCACAATATCCTTCATGAATTGTAGTAATCCACTAGCCCCACCCCATTAATTAAAACATAATATAGTTAAGTAAAAAGAAATGTATGTGGTCACAAAATTCAACTATCATCAGATTATATAGACAGAAATCTTGAATTTAATTATTATATTGTTCATTATTTAGACGAATTTTATATATTTGATTCAAGAAATTAAAATATAAATAATATTCAAGGCCGTATCTTAGTGAGTGTGCTACTATAATTATCTTAGTGAGTGTGCTACTATAATATAATTAAGTAGCAATTAAAAGTATCCACGCTCTAACAAATTAATAAGTTTATAGATAAGATAATAGTATAGGGGTGGATATACGAGGTAAAATATAAGTTCGGCTAAATTTGATGGCTTGTTTTTATTCAAACTCAATAACTTAGATGGTTAATAATTTTTTAATTCATTAAATTTAAATCTTAAATTCGTTTTAGAGATGGTCATACAAAAATATCCCCACCCAAAAAGGTTGCGTCCATTTCTTAGAACAAGTGAGATCTTGTGAACGTACATACACTTATCTCTATCTATCTCTTGTATCTTGAAACAAGAAAGTCCAATTAAACAAAACAAAAAGATCAAACTTTCCTCTATCCCTTCAACGTTCAAACCTAACATATAATCTCATTCAACAGGTAGGCCATATTCTATCATCTCTAAAAAGGTAACCAAATTACTCGAATCTTTCTTTGTAGTTTCTAATCCTGTGTGATTGAACCCACTTGATGTTGTTTGTTGGCTACTTTAATAAATTTATGTGTCATCACTTTCTTACTTTTGGACCCAAAATGTACTATAGTCATGGTCTCTTTTTATTAAAAAATAAAAAAAAGCTATAATCATCCAATCTAATAAAAAATCTTTTTATCTTTATTTTTTTCTTTTTTTTCTTTTTCTCTTTTTTCTTTTTTTTTTTTTTTTTTATTTTTTTTTTTTTTTTAAAAAATTATTTTTTTTTTTTTTTTTTTTTTTTCTATCTTTAAATAAAAAATAAAAAATAATTTTTTAAAATTATTTAAAAAAAATTCAAATAATAATAATGTTTTTCAAAAAAAATTTTTTTTTTTTTAATTTTTTTTTTTTTTTTTTTTTTTTATTTTTTTAAAAAAAAAAAAATAAAAAAAATTTTAAAAAATATTTTAAAAAATAATATAAATATATAAATACAAAATAAAATATAAAAATATTAAAAAAAAAAAAAATTTTAAAAAGATGAAAAAGATAGATTATTTGTCAAAAAAAAAAAAAAGAAAATTTTAAAAAAAAAAAAAAAAAAATTTTTTTTTAGATTTTTTTTTTTTTATATAATTTTAAATATTATATTGACTATTGTTTATGATGTTTTTTTTTTTAATTATCTAAATTTTTTTTTTTTTTTTTTTTTTTTTTTAAAAAATTATTTAAAATAAAAAAACTAATTTTAAAAATCAAAATTTGGATTTTGAAAAGATGATTTGAAATGATTTGGAAAAATTAAAAAAAAAATTAAAAATAATTTATTTTTCATTCAATAAAAAAAAATAATAAAAAAAAAAAAAAAAAAACAAAAAAAACAAATTGGTATAAAGGAGCAAAAAAAGGAAGTGTAATTTAAAAAAAAAAAAAAAAAAGATGAGATTTTCAAACAAAAAAAAAAAATGAATGATTATTTTTTTTTTTCTCAGAGACTTGATATTTTTTTCACTTTTCCCGTTCATCAACAAATATTTGGACCAATTTGTTAGTCACTTTCTAACCTTCCCACTGGAAAGCTAGTTTTGTCTTTACTTTTCAAGTCTTAATCACATAATTTAAAAGGTTATAAGGGTAGTGGTAGTTTACCATATAAGTGGTAACATTATGACATTAATTCCCTAAAAGGGAAGATCATGTGATTAATGTCTTAATTGGCCCCTCTAATCACTCATTCTTCAAAAATAACAGTGCCTTGTGTCCTCAACTGGACCATCATATGTAATTACTTGTCATATCTCGCAATAAATGTATTTTACTCGCTACTTTTTCAATAAATTATAGATCAGTTTAAATTTTTGCGTTTAAAATATTCAACTCTATATCTCCTGTCTAGTTTCAGTAAATTCTTAGTTGGTACATTTGTCAAAGAAAAAGGACAATTATTGAACTAACAAAATTTTTTTCTTTTAATTAATATGGAGGGCAAATCATTTTTTTTTTCTCTTTTTGTATTTCTACATAAAAAACCGAGATAAAATATTGTTTTTATTTTTTCATAATGATATTGGTCTGCACATGCACGCACAATAGCTAGCTACACAAATTCCATTAGGAATATTCAAATAATTAAAGTCTACTAAACATAAGTTCCAACATGGATGATATCATGATAGACCTATATTTAGTTAATTTAGTTGCCTACTCTATACTTAGGTGTGTGTATATATATAGCCCACAAAGTTATTAATTTTTAATACGAGTTCCAAAGGGTTTCATCTCGTTCTGCGCCATTGATAACTTAAGATATTAAAAGCACGATTAATTTTTCAGATTCCATGGATAAAGTCAGATCGCGGATCTAAATTTTTATAGAATTGATTTTTATTTTTTAGATAAATAACTTAATATTTAATTAAGCGCTGAAGTGCATTGTTCATATTTTTTTTGAAATATAAATGTGTGCAAATAATATTATACAGTGCTTAAAAAATATATATTTTATGAAAAAAACCAGGAATTCCCGTGTACGATAATTTAGCCTGGAAATTTGCCCCTAAATAAAGTACAAGAATAACATCATTGAGGTAGTAGTATAAATATATGTAATTAATGGCCGTAAATATTGACAAGAAGTACCAAACATGTACACATGGTGTTTGGAATAGTTATTAGTATCTATTTTCAAAGTTTATATATATATATATATATTATTTTATATTGTGGGATAATTTCACTCTTAGTCCTTAAATTATTGTTAAATTCTGGGATTCTTGTAATATTTGATTAAGTATATTATTAATTAAAACTTATATTTTTTGTCCTTTAAAATATATCACAGTTAATTATAATTATAATTTTTGGCACATTGAAGTATAACTAATGATATATCAGCACATAGCTTAGTGTTATTTTTTAAATATCTCTATTTGAAGAGAATCAAGAGTGTTATAGTCATGAGTGAAACTATGATATCTCGAAGGTCATCCTATCTTCTTTGTTTAAAGATTATATATATAAAATCTAAATTACTAATGTTTTATTCTGTTGGCTATTTTTATATTTACTTCGTGAAAATTTGTCTCTACTATTGCTTAGTGTACGTTAGTACTTTCATTGCTTTGAAGTGTTAGTCAAAAGTCCAATTACTTCTAAATGCCTAAATTCATTAAAGGGATGCGTGTTTTCATATTTTTGGCAGAAAACACACATAATGTATACGCTACCGACTACCGAGTATATTTTCTACCACCACCGTTGACTCTTAGTTTTTAATTATTATAATTTTCTTTTTTAGAGTCAAACAATAATAATTTTGATTAATATTTTATAATATATATTTTTCATCATATTGCTATGCAAAAAAATGGAATTTTTATAGTATTTTTGTATAGTTTTTGAATATCTAAATTTTTTGTTTAAAATATCGAATTAATGTAATCAACTTTAATTTTGAAAATTAGTCAAATTGACTTTCGAAAAATGCAACATGACAATTTAAAGTGGACATATGGAGTATTCATTTTGTTCACTATTTTAAAAATAATTTTTTATTTTTATTTATTATTTTTAACCTATGAAGAAAAAATAATTAATTACTTTAGTTTTAACTATTTTTCAAATCATTTTTGAAGACTTCATACTACTAAACATCAATTAATAGAGATGATGTATAAAAAAATCTATTAATTATTTTTTTAAATAAATATGTCAAATCAAATGACAAATAAAAGTAAACGGAGAGAGCAGTCGATATTCTTGACTTAATTGGATATCGAATTTGTGTGAGCGAGTCCAAAAATATTATATATAGTGTCGAAATAAACAATTAACGGAGGAAATTTTGGGCGAAAATATATTGACACTCATTTTATGCAATCAAACCCGTGAATTATATGTATATATATATATATATTTTCATCACTTAATTATAGTTAAAGTGTTTGTATTTTTTTCTTTAATTTAATTTGGTATAATCATCTGGTTCGATATTTATCTTTTTTAAAATCTTCAAAATGAACTTTGCTAAAACTCGTTAATTCGCATTATATGCATAATTCTGTCGAGTGCAAATTGAAACGCATTCCAAAAAATATTTTATTTATATTTTTTAAAATAAAATTATTATCAGATTTTATATATAAAATTACATTAAACATATTAGGGATAAGGGTCTAAAAAATATCCAACTTTGATCAAATTTGTTGTTGTGATATCAAACTTTCATAAGGATCTATTGCCTTCCTAGATTATTTAATACCGTATTTTAAACATATATATTTGCCCACGTGAACATAAAAAATAATGCAAAATTATAAATAGTAATGTGTCCACGTGGGCACATATATACTATTAAAATATACTATTAAATAGTTCAGAGGGTAAAAAATACACTATTAAATAGTCTAGGGAGGTAATAGTTTCTCATAAAAAAAGTTTAGTATCGTAACAGCAAATTCGATCAAAGTTGAAATATTTTTTAGATCCTTATCCCAACATATTATTATTGCACGTGTAAGAGTGAGTAATTTCCAACATTAACAGCTTCTAAACATTTTGTTTGGTATCCATCGTAAAATGTCACTGGAAAAGAAGAAAAATATATAAAAGAAAAAAGAGCTTAATCATGTGCTAATTTTTATAGGACTGACTTAAAAAAATAAAAATAAAAAGGCTAAAAGAGGATGTATTTATGGAATTTAAGTTTCGTATTGTACACACGTGCAACTTGATTAGCTAAGAAAATCATTTCTTATTTTTATTTCCTTCTCTGTATATGTAAGAAACCCCAAGACAACGAAGAGTCCTCACTCATCATTAAATTACAGAATAGAATAAATAACGATGATACTTTTCCTTTTCCAGGCCCATAAATTACTTTTTTTAAGAAGTGTATCATCCTCAATGTAAAATTTCAAAAAATTAGCTCGCAAAGAAAGAATATTTAAGTTTATGTAAATAAATAATTACTATAACACATTTTTCAATTACTACTATGTAACTCTAAGCCAATCAGACACCATCAAACCAACATTAAGACATGGATCGCGAGCAAATCAACCCGATTCTAACATCATGAAATTAATTCAATTCCAAAAATTAACTTAGGATAAGAGCATTGTATTTACATAAATAGATAATCAGTCCATTTTTCAATTACTTCGAAACTCTAAGTCAATTTGACACCATCAAACCCAAATTAGGACATGAATCGCGAGCAAATAAACGTGACTATAAATAATATCATAAAACTAATTCAATCTCAAAAATTAACTCATGATAAAAACATTGCCTATATTTAAGTAAATCATTGATCGACTCTAACCCAACTAACAAGTAACAATACAATAAATAAATAAAAAGAAACCTCATGACAAATAAAAAAACAAGGGTTGGTTGATGATTTTGATTCTTCATTGTAGAATCACATCAATAGATTGAACTAAAAAAGTCATTTTCATTCTCCTCTCTCTCTCTTCTTAACAACTTCCACTAGTCTTGTTCATTGCAGATCACTTGCTTCAAGTACTAAGCTTCTTAAATTCTTTCAACTACAAATTCATTTACCAATTTTTGGGTTTTCCCACAATTCTTACAAGTCCTAAATACATTCTTCTTCTTTAAGGTTTTCTACTGAAGAAACTTAAATTGTTTCACATTCTTCTTCTGTTGTTGTCATTCTTGTGTTTTTTTACTTACATGTGATTCTTGGTAATAATGGGTGAAGAACACTTGACCATTGATCCTTCTGATAGAGCTGTTGAACAGGTTTTTCTTCTTTTCTTGATTTCATTGTTCTGTCTAGTAAATTCTTTTTTTTTTCCTAGACTAGATTCTGTTTCCCTTTTTTGTATATTTTTAGTAATGTTAACTAACAAGGGGTTAAGGACAAATTCTTGTAAATCATCACAATTGGTTGATCAAGGCATTTAGAGCTCCTATATTGTTACATGAGGAAGCAGTTATAACATGTCTGTGACATTCTTGTAGTTGTATTTATTATTCGTAACATTTTCTTTAGACCTTTTTTTGGTTGCAATTTTATTGCATAATATAGGTCTAGAGAGCTGATAATACATGAAAAATATGTTTTTGTTCTTGTTGCTTTGAAAGATTAAATTAGAAAACTTGATGATCTCATTACAACTTTTTCTCACATTTGCTTAAATTTTAAACCTTAGTTCTCTTAGATCTTCTTATACCTTAGTTAGCTCACTAATATTATTTTCCTTGATGATTGTCTCATATAATTGACCCCAATTTGTTCGGGACTTAGGCACAATTACTGTTGTTGTTGTTGTCTCATGAGTCTTCTATGATCAGCATATGTTTAAATTGCAGATTTGACATTTTCTTTGGTTAGATAACCTCTTGGTAATTGTAGAGTGAAAAAACTATGTTTTTTTTTCTTCTGATATCACCCCTTCATTTGTTGTTTACTTCCTCTCTTAAACAATGTCCAGGCAATAGTTGCATTGAAGAAGGGGGCACATCTTTTGAAGTATGGCAGAAGAGGGAAGCCCAAATTCTACCCTCTAAGGTTATCCGCGGTAAAGTTCTAATGAAACGTATATCGTTGCCTTTTAACCAAGAAAATTGTCATAACAAATAATATAATGGTTGGAATTTTGTACTGTCGGGTATAACTGAATAACCCATTGTTTTTATTGTCAAAAAAGGAGATACAATTAATTACTTAATTACTCTAGTTTTCACTGTAATATATGGCTTGGCGTCCACTTCTGTGCAGTCAATTGAGAGTGTGATTAGGTAAAGTAAGAGCTTAACCAAATTACTTCTTCTACTGGATCTCCCATTACTTTGATCCCGATTGTGAAAAAATGATTATCTATTCCAACTGCAGAACTAAGAAGACAGTAAATCCTTGTACATTAGAATTCTACTTAGACCTCTATTAGTCCTTCTTTTCAACATAAACAATAATATTCAAATTGTTTTAACAATGAATTAATAACGAGACGGGCAAAGCTCCTCTTTTCTGGAAGTGATTATTATTTGCATGTGGAAGTGCCTCTTGGATTGAGATTGTGCGCTAAACTATGGTTCAAGCTCATAATGTCATTGTCATTTCATGTCTCAATTATTGTTGGTGAAGTATATGGTTTTTTCTTTCTTTCCAGGATGAGAAGTTTTTGATTTGGTACTCTGGTGAGAAGGAAAACCAACTGAGGTTAAGTTCAATCACAAATGTCATCCGCGGCCAAAGTACTGTAAGCAGTGAGGCAACCTTTCATATTAATATACATGACATTTTCTCAAGATATATACTTAAACTGTGAGATTTCCTTTTATTTGACAAGAATGTTTTGTTTTTAAATTAAGGTAATTCTTCAGCCTGAAATGGCAAGTCAATGCATATCACTTATATATGGAAATGGCGAGCGCACTCTTGATCTGGTAAATTGTCCATTACTCCTAATTTAATTGAAGGATGTTGTACAACAGGACAATCATGCATGATTTGTATTTCTGTTTATCTTTTTGTTATAATTTGTTGTTCCTCTTCTTTTTATAATTTATTTTCAGATTTGCAAGGATAAAATGCAGGCAGAGACTTGGTTTGTAGGCTTGCGAGCTGTAATATCCAGGACTCACCGCCACAGAATGGTGGACTCTCTGAAAAGCAAAAGAGGTGCACACAGTTGCATCAGTAGTCCAGCGGGTTATATGCGGAGGAAACAGAATCTTGGACTTTCAGCAAAGATAATCAGACTGTCTCAGGTTCTTGACATCTGTCTTTGTTTTATTAAGTTCTCAATGCTTAACCTTGTGATTAACTGATTAACTGTTATTATCCCTGTGTGCATTCTACTTCCATCTTCAGAATGTCCTACTATTTTGTTCTTGTCTGGAAACTAGCTTTGATATTGTTCTTAGTAGCTTTATCACTTGACTTATGTGAATGGATTTCGATTCTGTTAGTTCCTGAAAGAATGAATTTACTCAAAAGCTTCCGTTTCCGGTACACAATGTAGTACTTGTACGTTGAGTTGTGACTTTGATGCTGAATTTGTATCAAGTCGGTGAAGGACAAACAGAAAAATAAAAATTGCTGGTGATAATAAATGGCTTAAATAACTAGAGAAAAAAAGATTGTTAATAGACAGTGGTCAATATTTATTCTATAGCTTCTTGAGAATTGTAGTATGTAACCGATTAAGTAAAAACTTTCGCAATCCTTATGAGATCTTTAATCATTACTCATTAGTGCTTCTCCGTAATGTGGCTTGATGTCATTTTCTACATTGTGTTCAAATGTTGCTGTTGGTTAGTGCACCTGTACTTTGATATCAGTTACTTTTCTTTTGCGAGTTCAAAGCTAAAAAGGAAACTTGCATTTTGATCTTTTATTTCTCAAGAATTATCTTTCTTATATTTTCTGTCCTTCTGTGGCTATGTATTGTAAGAACTGTAATAAATGTGTTCTTTCTTAGATGGGAGAACTAAAAATAAAACATCCTTAGTTTGCCATTACTCTAAAAATGATATATACTTATTTGATCAAGGTTCGCAGCTTAGCGGGGAGTCCCACTCAGTCATTTTCAGAAAGGTGTTATACTGATGGCTTATCATGTTCTTCCGAAAGCTTCTTCTCGGAGTCGAGCCTACTGAATGTAATGGATAATTTTACATCATGTTCGTCATATTTTGAACCAGATGACTTAAGCCAGACGAGAGCATCTTGTGCTGGGACTGAAATCCAAACTGATATGCTTGCTCCACTTTTACCATCCAGTAATATGTCAAGACCATTTGGAAAGAATGTACTGCGGGATGTTTTTATCTGGGGAGAAGGAGCAGAAGGGGGGTGCTTGGGGGTTGGGGAAGTGAAGTTGGATGCTTTGTCACCCAAACTTCTCGAGTCCACTGTGATGCTTGATGTACAAGCAATATCCATTGGTAGGAGTCATGCTTCCATAGTCACCAAACAGGGTGAAGTTTTTTGCTGGGGTGAAGGAAAGAATGGACGGCTTGGGCATAAACATGATATGGACACTGCACGACCAAAACTGGTTGACTCTCTTAACGGGGTTCAGGTAAAATCTGTCTCTTGTGGGGAATACCAAACATGTGCCCTGACCTTTTCTGGCGAACTATATACATGGGGTGACAACTCTTTTTGTGCTGAGTTAGTAGGTGAGGAAAAGAAGAGAAGCCATTGGCTACCAAACAGAGTATGTGGTTCTCTGGATGGTGTAAAAATCTCTTATGTTGCTTGTGCGGAATGGCACACCGCAATTGTTTCAACATCTGGGCAATTGTTTACTTATGGAGATGGAACTTTTGGGGTTCTTGGTCATGGAAATCTCCAAAGTGTTGCTCAGCCCAAAGAAGTTGAGTCACTTAGAGGTTTGTGGGTCAGATGTGTTGCATGTGGGCCATGGCATACAGCTGCGGTAGTGGAAGTCATTGTTGATCGTCTTAAATTCAACAATCCAGGTGGAAAGCTATTTACATGGGGTGACGGAGATAAAGGAAGGCTTGGTCATCCTGGTGAGGAGACAAAGCTCTTACCGACCTGTGTGGCAAAACTTGTTGATCATGATTTCATTCAAGTTTCCTGTGCAAGCACCCTAACCATTGCACTATCTAGCACAGGAAAAGTTTATATGATGGGAAGTGCAGTGCATGGACAACTAGGCAATCCAGAAGCCAAAGATAAATCATTAGCGCTTGTGCAAGGAAAACTTAGAGAGGAGTTTATTACAGAGATATCCTCGGGATCATATCATGTTGCTGTGCTAACATCAAGGGGAAGTGTTTACACATGGGGGAAAGGAGCAAATGGACAGTTAGGATTAGGTGATACAAAAGATAGAAGTTGGCCAACTTTAGTTGAATCACTGAGAGACAGGCAGGTGGAACATATTGCTTGTGGGTCAAGTACTACAGCAGCAATATGTTTGCACAAATCTGCATCTAGTACTGATCAATCATCTTGCAAAGGATGTAACATGTCTTTTGGAATTACGAGGAAGAAGCAAAACTGTTACAATTGTGGCCTTCTCTTCTGCCGCACATGCTGCAGCAAGAAAACCCCAAATGCCTCTCTGGCCCCTGACAAGACTAAAGCTTTCAGGGTATGTGATCCATGCTTTTACCAACTTCAGAGGATTGCTCAGTCAAGCAGGTCATCAAAGCTTGAAAACCATAGTCCAAGACCCTTACCGATTACCCTAAAGGCAGTTACTTGCGAGAAAGTAGAGCGAGACGAGGCAAATACTACATCAAGTCGAATGATGGCAACAAAAAAATATCTAACTGAGAGCAATCAATGTTTTGACAGGAGGTCTGCCAACAGTCTAGGGGAAAGTAAGCAGTTCTCTGATCCTGTTACGTCCTTGCTGGATAGTTTTCCAAGATGGGGCCAAGTTCCTTGTCCTAAAGTCTTTAGAAGAGACTATGGACAGATGAGAACCCAAAATCCTCATATGGGGAATTCGCTGGCTTCAGCTTCTCCAAATTATTTCGTAGAACCAGAAGTTGCCCCCTCTGCTGGTCTAACTATGGAGGAAGACTTTCAAGAATCAGACAAGGTCCTACTCGAAGAAGTTTGCAAGCTAAGAACTCAGGTAATCCTAATATCCAGTGTACATACATTGCTATTCAATTGCTTATACTTGGCTGAGAGGCTGAGACCATTAAATGTTGATGCACAACTCTGTCTGTTTATAATTGTTGCTATGCCTGTGTACTTAAGTGAAGTAATTTAGCATGAAGCTTATCGTTTAACTGGTTAAAAAAAACTGCAGAGGTGAATAGCACAACCAATACGTTTATTTCATATAGTTTGCAAGATTCACATTTAACAGATGTTCTTACCTTGCCAGTTATCTCAACTTACATTACTGACTTCAATTGTATAGATGGATGGACATTGAGAATGCATTTTTCTATTATAATTTTTTTCTGTATATATGCCTTTCACATAGCATAACATGAACATCAGCATTCTACTATAAGAACTTTAGATAAGCAGAAGATTGCTTCTCTTCTCATATAGTGTTTGATTGGTCATAATTTCTAATTATGGTGCCTTGCCTCAAGAGTCAAGATTCTGACTGCTTTGCATATATACTGTAGGTTGAAAGTCTTGAAAGGTTATGTGAAACAAGAAAGGAGAAAATTCAAGAGAGTCAACAAAAAGTTGAAGAAGCCTGGTCAGTGGCTAAAGAGGAAGTTTCTAAGAGTAAAGCAGCAAAAGAAGTTATAAAAGCTTTGACATCAAGGGTAACTATTCTGTGAGTTAATTTATTTTGGCTGTCTCCTTCTATAAAACAATTTGATCCATGATATATATCAATGTATTACCCCGCGGCACAAATTTTTTAAAGAAACTATTTTGTGAATATGTCCGTAATTCATCGGTGGGATGCCTCTTTTTTTTTTTTGCTGAAACTTGTTATGCTAATTGCAGCTTCAGGCAATGTCAGAGAGCTTTTTTGCTGGAGCAGAAGCTAATGTTCAAGCTATTGCAAATGTACTGCAGACAACATCAACATATTCAGATAGCCAAAATCATATAAGTGGACACCGAATTGTTGTGCCTCTTGCAAACACACAACTAGAGGAGAGAAATGTTGATAGCGTATGTGGTTCTCCAATTGTATTCTCTAGTACTTTAAGATCCTTCTATAACAAAGAAAACAACGTGGACTCCCGATCAGCAGAAGAATCTTGTAAAGAATCTGATCATGGCCAAGCTGGGCTCAGAACATCAAAAGTTGAATGGGTGGAACAGTATCAGCTCGGTGTCTTCATTACGTTGACAATACTGCCAAGTGGAAAGAAGGGACTCAAACGAGTCAGGTTCAGGTATATTTCCTTTCATAAGTTGTATGATACAGAAAATTTTCCACCTTTGTTAATATGTTGATGTGGTTACCAAATGGCTTTTTGGTTGAATTTTGCAGTAGGAAAAAGTTTACTGAAAAGGAAGCAAAGAAGTGGTGGGAAGAAAATCAGCTTTCTGTGTACAAAAAGTATGATGTTGAAGGATATGAAAATGTGAACCAAGTTTTGCTGAAGAAGTAGTCTCCACTTTCCTTTTTCTTCACAATGTAAATTGAACATGATTACAATAGTGGTTAATTCATGTTACAGAAAGGATTATTTAATGAGCTTAACATGTGAGGGGAAATTGCAATGTTGTATTGCCAATGGAATATGGAAGGACTATCATACATAATTACTTGTAAAGGTTGTTACTAGTATTTGATAAGTCAAAGTTCTTTTTCTTAAATTATGAACAAAAATCAAATGTTTTCTAAAATGTTTTAGTAATTTAAATTCTTGTGACTAAGATTTTTTTAATTTTATCATTTCTATATATATATAGTTTGTTCCAATAGTTTAAAAAATTGATGGTCAATATAAGAAAAATAAAAAAAATTCCGACGCCCGTGCTCAACTTGGTCATTTTATTTTTGGATTTTATGGAGTGATAAAGTATTCTAATAAAATGCATTTTTCTTGTCATATTTTTATATGAAATATTTGATAAAATGACAAATAATATCATATTGTTTTGATATACTTAGGCTACTTTATCCACAAGCTTAAAGTTTTGAGTTGAATGCTCAAGTTTTTCCACATGATATAAGAATTGTTATAAAATGATAACAAAAAAAGAAATATAGACAAAGTAAGTAATAAGATGAAGGTATAAAGATTTTTTAAAAATATGTTTTTCAAGTGTATTATACATCACATCTCATGCTTATATTTATATATATATATATTGTTATATAAAGGGTGGTTACAAAATTGTCTTAAATATGATTTTAATTAAAAAATCACGAGGAAGATTATGAAGGTGTGGAAGACTAGGGAAATGTTATGGAAGTTTTTTATTTATCTATTCTATTGCTTTAATTTTTTATTTCTTAGTTCATTCTATCGAAACACACTTCTCAATTTATCTAATTGAGCCTCTAATTAATTCGCTTTGGGCAAGTCCAGCAAGACCCTCTCTGTATATAATCCACTCAAGGCACAATTTGCAGCTAGTTGAGCATATTTTCAGTCACTAAGGAACTAATTAGGGCGGCTTTCGAATCAAAACTTTTTAATAAGACAATATTAGAGATCATAGGATTTCTCTGATTTTTTTTATTAAAATTAATCGAAAATAACTTTTTTATTTCTCAATATAAGAATAAGGTGTACGCAGTTACTATCCACCCTCAGACTCCGCTCACATTAACTTAAAAAAATATTTAACCAAATTATCTTTTATTTTATTAACCTCAATTTAACACCATTAACTTTTTCTGTATTTACTCGGTAAAAATAGAATAGAAATTAATTAGGTACCTTAATTTTTCAAAATAACAATTGTTTTATTTGGCTTTTTTAGTATTGGTAAAATTACAGAATGCCCTTTCACTTGTCATTTAAACCCCGGCTGTCGTCCGGCGCCGCCGCAACGGCATAAACCCTTAGCCGTAGAATGACCTTAAAGCTCTTCAAGTATGCTCTTCCTCAATCACTTCCCATTCGTTTTCTTGGTAATCAATTCAAAATTTCTTCAAGATTCATGTGCGCCGACAATAAACTTGATAAATTGGTAGACCCACTATTGAAATTCCCAGAAGATGAATATACTTCACAAGAAGAAAATAAGTTAAAAGAATCATCTTTTTCAGTTCAAGAATTGGGTTTTTTGCAAGATTCAATCTTGGGTCCAGTTAGCTCCAAAACTGACACTGGTAAGTTTCCAGATGATGTTTTATTGGTGATTAATGCTATTAGGAACGGTAATGATGGGTTTGGAGAGAGAACTGAGAAAGCTCTTAGGCTGTTTAGGGAGAAACTCAACCCTGATTTAGTGGTTGATGTGTTGAGAAATATACATAACCCTGAATTAGGTGTTAAGTTTTTTAAATGGGCTGGTAGACAAATTGGGTATGTGCATAATGCATCTGTTTATGATGCTTTGTTGGATTTAATAGGATGTGTTGGTGTACCACAACATTTTTTTAATGATATAGGAAAAGACGATAAGGAAGTGCTTGGAAAGTTGCTTAATGTGTTGATAAGAAAGTGTTGCAGGAATGGGTTGTGGAATTCAGCACTGGAGGAGCTAGGGAGGCTCAAGGATTCTGGTTACAAGCCCTCCGCTGTGACTTATAATGCATTGGTTCAGGTGTTTCTGCAAGTAGATAGATTGGAGACTGCATCTTTAATATACAAGGAGATGTCAGAGTTGAATTTTAAGATGGCTAAGCATACAATAAATAGCTTTACGCGATCATTGTGCAAAGTGGGTAAATGGAGAGATGCCCTTGATTTAATTGACAAGGAAGAGTTTGTGCCTGATACAGTGATTTATACTAATATGATTTCAGGATTATGTGAAGGTTCCTTCTTTGAAGAAGCAATGAATTTTCTCAACTTAATGCGCACTATTTCGTGTATTCCTAATACTGTAACATATCAAGTTTTGCTTTGTGCACTCTTAAACAGGAGAAAACTTGGTCGCGTCAAGAGGGTTCTGAATCTTATGATTTCTGAAGGTTGTTATCCAGGTCAGAAAATATTTAATTCTCTTGTACATGCATATTGCAGAACAGGAGATTACTGGTATGCCTACAAATTGCTAAAAAAAATGGATGGCTGTGGCTGTCAGCCAGGATATGTCGTTTACAACATCTTGATTGGTGGTATTTGTGGCAACGAGGAGTTACCAAGCAAGGATGTACTAGAATTGGCTGAAAATGTATATAGTGAAATGCTGACTGCAAGACTAGTACTGAATAAAGTCAATGTGGTCAATTTTGTTCGATGCCTCTGTGCGTTTGGAAAATATGAGGATGCTTTTAGTGTTATTAAGGAAATGATGAGCAATGGTTTTGTACCTGATGTCAGTACATACACGAAAGTGATTGGTTTTCTTTGTAATGCCTCCAAAGTGGACAAGGCATTCCTGTTGTTCCAAGAAATGAAGCGGAATGGAATTGTTCCAGATGTTTATACGTACACAATTTTGATTGATAGCTTTTGTAAATCTGGCCTTATTCAACAGGCTCGTAATTGGTTGAATGAAATGATTCAAAAGGGTTGTACTCCTAATGTAGTGACTTACACAGCTATTATCCATGCTTACCTCAAGCAACGGAAAATTTCAGATGCAAATGAGCTCTTTGAATCAATGTTAATGCAAGGATGCATCCCAAATGTTGTCACTTTCACTGCTTTGATTGATGGATACTGTAAAGCTGGACATTTAGAGAAGGCTTGCCAGGTCTATGCCAGAATGAAGGGGAGTTTAGATACCCCTGAAGTAGATTTATACTTCAAGGCTGATCTTGATGGTAATAAGGAACCAAATGTTGTTACATTTGGAGCTATGGTTGATGGATTGTGCAAAGCACACAAGGTGAAGGAAGCTCACAATCTTTTGGATGTCATGTTAGCGGAAGGATGCGAGCCAAATCATATTGTTTATGATGCATTGATTGATGGGTTTTGCAAGGTTGGTAAACTAGATGATGCACAGGAGATATTTGCTAAAATGTCAGAATGTGGATATAGTCCAAGCATATACACCTACAGCTCTCTAATTGATAGGCTATTTAAGGATAAACGTTTGGATCTTGCTGTAAAAGTCTTGTCTAAAATGCTCGAGAGTTCTTGCCCCCCGAATGTTGTTATTTACACAGAGATGGTAGATGGCCTTTGTAAAGTTGGTAAAATAGATGAAGCTTATAAACTTATGTTGATGATGGAAGAAAAGGGTTGTCATCCAAATGTTGTAACCTATACTGCAATGATTGATGGATTTGGCAAAACTGGAAAAGTGAATAAATGTCTTGAACTCATTGAGAGTATGGGTAATAAGGGTTGTGCGCCAAATTACATAACCTATTCAGTTGCAATAAAGCATTGTTGTGCTGAAGGACTTCTGGATGAGGCTCTCCAACTCCTAGAGGAAATGAAACAAATAAGTTGGCCAAAACACATGGCCAGCCATCTTAAGGTTATTGAAGGCTTCAGACGGGAGTACTTAGTCAGTCTGGGTATATTAGAAGACATGAGCAACAACAATTTTCTTCCAGTTATTCCAGTTTATAGGCTTCTAATTGATAGCTATCAAAAAGCTGGAAGACTTGAATTTGCCGTTGAGCTACTTAAAGGGATTTCATCATCTTCACCATTTCCTCATCTTGATAAGAAAATGTACTCTTCTTTGATCGAGTGCCTTTCTGTTTCAAACAAAATTGATCTGGCATTTGAATTATATGTGGACATGACAAAGAAAGGTGCAGTTCCAGACCTGACGGACTTTGTTAACCTCATCAAGGGTTTAATAAGTATGAATAAATGGGAGAATGCACTTGAACTCTCTGAGAGTTTGTATTACATGTTACATGCATCGAAATCCTCCAATATTCAGCTCCTTTAGAGGTCGAGATATGATACATTGAGACTATCTCATCCTGAGGCACTACCTGCTGGCACCTGATATACATTCTTGGAGCTGCGCTGGTTGTCAGGCTGCAGTTTGACCTTGTTATTACCAAGTACCTGGTCCGGCAGCTGAATGAGCCAGGATTTTCTGATCGAGCCGTTGAACAGGTTTTTTCTTTCTTCAAATTTTGAATTGTTTTTTCTTCTTTTCTTGCTTTCAATGTTCTGTCTAGTAAATTATTCTTTTATCCCTGGACTAGATTCTTGATATTTGCTATATGGGTGAAGGACAAATTTTTTTAAAACTGTTAAATGTGTATATCAAAAAGTGTTAGATTAAAAAAAAAAACAAATAGTAAAGAAGATACTTACAGAGATCTTAATAAATCTACAAAATGATCTATATCCTCTAAACCTACTTCTGTACACCAAAAGTAGAAAGATATTATACAATTCCATTTAACTTTCTGAATGGAATTGGATCTATCTTTAAAACACCTCCCACTTCTCTCTCTCCAAACTGTCCACCAGATGCATTGTGGTATGATCCACCACTTCTTTTGACAATTCTGTGATCAAGGCATTCAGAGCTCCTATATTGTTCCATGAGGAAGCAGTAATATGTTTGTGACATTGTTGTATTTGTTTTGCAGTATTTGTTCCTCCTAAAGTATTACAAATTCCGAGCGAAAGCCATATATTCGGGCCTTGAGTTGATTGCCTTTAGTGAGACCTTTTCACAATTCTATAGCATAATATAGGTCTAGAGGGCTTGTCATGAAAAAGTATAGGTCTAGAGGGCTTGTCATGAAAAAGTATAGGTCTAGAGGGCTGATGATACACATCACAGCATAACAGAAAATACTTGCATAAAATCTGTTTATGTTCTTGTTGTTTTGAAAGATAAATAGAAAACTTGATGATCTCATTAGAACTTTTTCCTTGACATTTTCCCTCCCTTCATATTTGATTAAATTTTAAACCTTTAGAACCCGTTTGGATTGGCTTAAAAGTTGGTCAAACGTACTTTTAAGTCCGTTTTTGACTTCTGGAAGTGTTTGGCAAATATAAAAAATAATTTAAAATAAGTAAAAAATGACTTAAAATAAGTTACGAAGTGTTTGGCCAGGTAAAAAATGACTTAAAATAAGTCAGAAACCAAAAGTAGGTCTCCCCCTACTCTTTTTTTTTTTACTTAAAAGTCATTTCAGTTAGGCTTTTTATTTTTGACTTGACAGCTACTTTTTTTAAGCCAATCCAAACGGGCTCTAGTTTCCTCAGAAGGATTCAATCTCAAAAAAAAGAAAAAGTTCCCTCAGAAGGATTATATTCTCTAATTTGATCATTCACCAACACCATTAGATCTTCTTATAGCTTAAGTTAGCTCACTAATATTATTTTCCTTGATGATTGTCTCATATAACCGACCCCAGTTTGTTCGGGACTTAGGCACAGTTGTTTTTGTTATTGTCTTCTATGATCAGCATATGATCGAATTGCAGATATAACCTTTTTTTGTTAGATAATCTCTTGGAAATTGTAGAACAAGAAACTATGTTTTTTGCTGATACTTTATCTACTAGTGAATGAAGGGGTTATCTCAGCAAAAAACATAGTTTCTCGTTTCTACTGTAGAATGAGAAACTATGTCTTTCCTGAGTCAACCAGAAGAAATTTTTATTCTCGTTTCTACTGTAGAACGAGAGTCCTATTCTTGTGATTAGTTCAAGTAAGAGCTTAACCAAATCATACCTTCTGCTGAATCTCTCATTACTTGGATCCCGATTGTGAAGCATCGGTGATCTTTTCCAACTGCAGAACTAAGAAGATAGTAAACCCTTGTACATTAGAATTCACTTTAGACCTCTATAAATTCTTCTTTTTTAACATAATCTATAATATTCAAATTGTTTTGACAATGAATTAATCTGAGACTGGCAAAGCTCCTCTTTGCTAGAAGTGTTATTATTTGTATGTGAAAGACTGAAAGTGCCTCTTGGATAGAGATTGTGCGCTTAAATATTGTTCAAGTTCCTAATTATTAATCAGACGTTCAAGATGATATATTCTCTCATGTATCCCAAACTTCCAATCTCTGTCCTTCGTGTGTAGTCAAATATATTTTACCACTTTTACTACATATCGTCTTTCTCTTGTCTATGTTCTGTTCTTCATCCTAAAAGCAAAGATTTATTTGGGATGTGCGGAGAAATGTGAAAGGTCTATTTTGTAGTCAAAAGCCAAAAAAGGTCACTGTGGATGCTTGAGCATAATTATTCTTGAAATTAAAATCAGGGGTTGCATTCTTAGCTTGCTATAGGGCTGATGATTGTTTTTTTCCCATCAAATAAGTAAAGAATTTATAATGAACTAATGAACACAATACCAAGTTCCTCTCTGTTAAACCTCTTCTAATCTGTAGTCTAGGCATCTGCATTTCATGGAAAGGTTGAAAAGTAGAAAAAGTAAACCTTTGGTGCTTGATCTTAAACTAAAGTCTAATATGTTCTTCCAAAGACAAAGCTGTGTCTCTATGAAAATCTAATTTGAGATGGACCACCGAGGAAATTTGCATGCTTGTCCTTTTAAACTCTTACTTTTATCTAAAGCGAGTTAGACCTATATCACCACACCTCAGGCCAAACCATTTTCATTCGTTCTATTTTATGAATAATTGCCATTTGATGTTTCAATTATTGTTGGTGAATTATATGGGTTTTTTCTTTCTTTCCAGGATGAAAAGTTGTTGATTTGGTACTCTGGTGAGAAGGAAAACCAACTGAGGTTAACTTCAATCACAAATGTCATCCACAGCCAAAGTAGAGTGTTTTGTTTTCTAATTAAGGTAATTCTTCAGCCTGAAATGGGAAGTCAGTGCATATCACTTTAATATGGAAATGGCGAGCGTACTCTTGATCTGGTAAATTGTCCATTCCTCCTAGTTTAATTGGGGGATGTTTTATAAAGTACAAACCTGCGTGATTTGTATTTCTGTTTGTCATTTTATTAAAAATTTGTTGTTTCTTTTCTTTTTATATTTCATTTTCACACTTGCAAGGACAAAATGCAGGCTGAGACTTGGTTTGTAGGCTTGAGAGCTATAATATCGAGGACTCACCATCACAGAATTGTGGATCCTCTGAAAAGCAATAGACGTGCACACAGTTCCATCAGTAGTCGAGCGGGTTATATGCGGAGGAAACAGAATCTTGGACTTGCAGCAAAGACAATCAGACCTTCTCAGGTTCTTCACATCTGTCTTTGTTTTATTAAGTTCTCAATGCTTAACCTTGGATTTACTGATTAAGTAACTGCTATTATTCCGTGTATGTAATATTCTTTCATCTTCAGAATGTCCTTCAATTCTGTTAGTTCCTGACAGTATGAATTTACTCCAAAAGCTTCTGTTTCCAGTACACAATCTAGTACTTGTTTGTGGAACGGTGAGTTTGGCGCCGACTTTGTAATAAGTCTGTTCGAAAACCTGTGAAGGACAAACAGAAAAGTTAAAAATTACTGGCGATAATAAAGCTGAAATAACTAGAGAGAAAAAAAGGATTGCTTATAGATAATTGTCAATGTTTATTCTATAGCTTTATCGAGAATTGTAGTCTTAACTGATTAAGTAAAAACTTTCATAATCCTTATCAGATCTTTAATCGTGCTTCTCCGAAATGTGGCTTGATGTCATAATCTACGTTGTGTTCAAATGTTGCTGTTGGTTAGTGAACCTGTACTTTGATATCAATTACTTTTCTTTTGTGAGTTCAACTCTAAAAAGGAAACTTGCATTTTGAGAATTGTGAGATGGGAAGAAAGAATACCTAAGATGGGTTCCAATATAGGAGATCACAATTCATCTGCTGCAGAATGGAATGCTTAGATATGCTACTTCGTATAGATGGATAGACATTGAGAAGGCATTTTTCTGTATGTATGCCTTTCACATGTATGTTTGTTTTTTTCCGTAGGCTCTGCATCTTTTGTGGCATAACATGAACATTAAGTGTGTTGGCATTCTACTATAAGAACTTTAGATAAGTAGAAACTTGCTTCTCTTCTCAAGCTAATTAGGTGGAAATATGCTGTTTCTCTTTTCATATAATGTTTGATTGTCACAAGTTCTAATTAGGTGCCTCAAGAGTCAAGATTCTGACTACTGTGCATATATACTGTAGGTTAAAAGTCTTCAGAGATTATGTGAATCAAGAAATGATAAAATTCAAGAGAGTCAACAAAAAGTTGAAGATGCCTGGTCAGTGGTTAAAGAGGAAGCTTCCAAGAGTAAAGCAGCAAAAGAAATTGTAAAAGCGTTGACATCTAGGGTAACTATTCTGTGAGTTAATTCTTTTGGCCGTCTTCTTCTGTAAAACAATTTGATCCATAATGTGCATCAATTTATTACCCCGTGGCACGAACTTTCTAAAGAAACTATTGTATGAATCTATCCGTAATTCATTGGTGGGCCTGCACAAATGTTGTTCTCGAAGCAAAGGCCAATACAATTACCTTTTCCAACTATAAATAATAAATATGGCCTTTGCTTGCTACGAAGTATATAGCCACGTAAATTTGCTAAAAATGCCAATGCCGCATCACCACTTTTTTGATCACCTGAACTCTTGACTCAATCTTGAGAGTTGAGCCACATAAATCAACCCTAAAGCTAAAGCAGGCCTTTTAGGATGAGGTTGATGCTTTTTGTATGCCTTGATCAGATCTTGGTCTGGGATCGGGAAGTTTCCTTATATAAAAAAGACGAGTAGAAGGGCTCATCCCAAAAGTTTTTCCTAGAAGTGAAAGGGGAAGGGACATTGGTACTCATGCAGGGTTGGGTTAAATGAGTTCCGTGGGTAAGTAATTCGGTGCAAGCTCCAGCTGATGCCATTGATGTAAAAAAGACATCTGTTTTAGATTGAGCTAAATGTTGAATCATAAGTAGGAGACCAAAAAGTTTCGACTTACCGCCACACCTTGCTTTTCATTTATTACTATTACGTTCTAACCTTATATTGTGAAGTAATGATTAAGTTATAGAACTAGATACGTAAGAGAAAGAGAGGAAACGGGAAATTGACTTCTCTGCTGAGGCATAAGCAATAGCAAACTAAGTAGTTTAACGTCTTTAGTATCATATTCGTATTCCATGACCTTTGTTGAGGTTTTTGATCTACCTCCGAAACCTAAGTCCATCTTTTTAAATCATGGATCATAAGTCCGTTATTGAGGACTTCTTGCTACACTTTGTAGAACTAAATTCAGGTGTGTTCTGTGCCTCTGAACAAACTGTTGTAGTTTGTGACGCTCCACTATATGTTTTTAATTTCACCTCTACAAGAAATGCAAGACTTTGTGTTTGTGCCAAAAAAATAAAAAATAAAAAGCAATGAAAAAGAAAGAAAAAGGAGACTTGTTGTAGCTGCTCAGGTGGTCATGTTTGAAACCTTAGTTTTGATAGAGTCTTGCAACTGTTATGATTATGTAGCTCATAAATAGAGAATGATTTGAAGGACAGTTTCTGTAGTATGGTTTAAGATCCATTTGGTACCTAAGTGTCCAGTCATATATCATTTTTCTCCCATAACTGAGTCTGGTGGCCAAGTAAAATGTGCTTCTCACAAGCCAAAGCAGAGGGTATCACTGCCACATCTTGACTCATCTCCTTTGTTGTTTATACCTTTTCTTTTTGTCAGTTTCTAATATTCATAACATGGAAATGCTAATTTTTGTCTTTCATCTAAATGCTGCCTATTAGTTTATTGTTCTCATGTGGGTAAAATGTTGATTCATGTTGACAGATCTCATGGGATTTGTACGTGTTTAGGAAAAAATTCATCAAGCATCGAGTCAAACCTATTGTGGATGAGCGAAATTCATACATGATAGGGACAGTACCTGAATAATTTTCTGGGATCTTACAGCAGTGAAGGTCGTTTGGTAGAGTGTATGAGAATAATGTAAAACGGAGTGTATTAGTAATGCTTGCATTAGTTATATATAGATTATTTTTCATGTATTATTTGGGTTGATGTATTAAAAATAACATGCATTGTATAAAAATATTTATTTACAAAGATATCCTCCATGATTATGGTGGAAAAGATGTAAAAGGGATTTTAGGGGTAATTGGATCTTTAATTATGTTATTACATGCATTAAATCTCTTTGTATTACTAATACTCGGAAATGCATGGTATTAGTAATACACAATATAAGTATTAGTTATAATATGACATAAAAAGTGTACCAAACAAGGTATTACTAATACACAAAATTAATGTATGCAATATTTTATCATATATACTCCACCAAACGACTCTTAAAGATTTTAGCAATAAATAGAGTAATAATATCATTATATTACTCTTTGAATATAATAAATTCAAAGTTTTGGAGAATGACTATAGTTATTAATAACGGAAAAGGGCCTAAAATGTTTTTAACTATGCGAATTGGTACAAAATTGTCTTCATCTACCTATCGGGCCTAAAATGCTTCTGATGTCAACCTTTTGGCTCTTTTTGCTCTTTATCTTTAGTTGTTTGAATTGATAACTCCAATCAACAAATTTATTAATGACGTGTCACTATTCTATTCACATGAAGGGTATTTAGAATTGAGCGGAATGCTAAGTACAATATGTTTGATGTTCTCTTGTAGGGGTAAAAAGAAAAAGGCAGATTTGTGGGAACTTTTCAACTCCGACAGAAAATGTAGTTTATTTAGAAAAACGTAAAACTAAGTTTATTCAACGGTGACTAGTAGTAGTTACTTTATATGTAAAATTAATCCTCTAAAATGGATTTAACTCAAAAATTTATTTTCCTCTTTTTCATGTTCCAATGTAAATCTAGTCAAACTTCGTCGTTTTTTTTTCTTCTTTCAGAAAAACCTTATCCAATATTATTACTAAAAAGTATTTTGAGACTTTAACTTTATCAGCATGATTATTAATCCCCAGTCAATAAAATTCTGTTGCTAATGATGGAAGATCTTAGTTGATGAGTTGGATAAAGCAAAATACGTAGAATAATTAAATTAAACCTTCTTATTTAATTCTTATATTAACACGTCTTAATTTGTTATGTTCATGGAGATTAATTTAATAAGAAAAAAATACTACGGAATACTTTGATTATTAGAAGGAAACTAGTGATTGCTTTTGTTTCTTCAGATTATATATCATAGTACTCCCTATGTCCCTAATTACTTGTCCACTTTTGAATTGACACACCTATTAAGAAAACAATTAATGACATAGTGAGTTTACCATTTTACCCCTATTAATTATGAAGTGGATGAAAAGTTCTACATTTTTAAAAATAATTAGTCGTTTAATTGAAGGTATAATAGGTTAAAAAAAAATTTGTTATTTCTTGATTTGTCAAAATGGATAAGTAATTAGGAACAATTATTAAAGAAAAAGTGGACAAATAATTAGGGACAGAGGGAGGGAGTAATAAATAAAATAATCCCAACAATTTTTTGTTCTTTTGGGCTGTCGATTCATGTGACGTTCGTTTTGTGCATTAGGGGACATTCTTTCGGCAAGTGTTTCTTCTTTAATTAAGTGGAATTATAAAATATTATTAAAGGTCGGAATTGTTTATGTAATTTAATATTATTGATTAATTTTATAATTACGTCATTTTGAATGCATGTTCAAACTACTTTCCTCATTACATAAGTTAGAACCCTTTCATGTCCCTCTTTTTCTATGGGGTTTCCAATATGACAAAGTTCGAATACTAATGATTATTGTTGAGTTAAATAATATTTGGGCATTGTGTGAACAATGAGACATATATAAAATAAAATAGAATAATATAAAATTATGTTTTCTTTTTAAAATATACAACTAGAGCTGTCAAAAAGGGCCGGCCCAGCCCCATCGAGCCCAAGCCTCGATGGCCAAGGAATTTGAAAGGCTAGGGCAGGCCAGCCCTTTATTTGTTAGGGCCTGAAAATAGTCAACCCAATCCAACCCTAGAAGGGCCGATGGTTGGGGCAGGCTAGCCCATCTGTTTATCTTTTTAAATTTTTTTTTCTTTTCTAACTTATAATTCTATAACATCAAAAAAATGAGAAGATTTTCAAATCAAATATGACAAACAATGATGTTGTTTCAATAACACCAATCTAGTGTAATTAGCATGTATCTCGCATACTAGATATGCGAGTGAGATAAGAGAGTGACAAGCAAGATAGGAGGGAGGCGAGGGTGCGGGATTTATATAATGTATCCTAGATACATGCGAATCTACTTGGATAGAGTGTATCTAGAATAAATTAACCCAATTTTGAGTCCATATATTTCGAGATACTATCTGGGTACGAAAATTTATAATATTACAACATAGCGTGTATTCAAATAATTAGATTATATACTAGTGAGATTATTGTAAATTACTCTTAAATAAAAAGTTTTGGCCCATGGGCCAACCCCGGCCCAACTCCGATCAAGCCTTAAGGGCCAAGAACTTATATGGGCCGGACTTATAAGCCTTAATTTTAAATGGACTTGAAAAATCCTATCCAACCCTACCCCAATAACGAATAGGATTGGGCCAGCCCCATGAGGTAAGCCCATTTTGACGGCTCTATATACTACTATATAATAGAATGAGGTTTGAATGCATGAGGGGAAATGAATTTTTAATTTTAAAACAATGTTATATTGCATTCATACTAATCCAAAATACACTATTATCTTTTCATTGAATTAGATAATCTCCTACATACTATATTAGTTACTATTTTTTTTAATTATTGTTTGATTGGACAAAAATGAACATGCAATTCTACCAATCCAATTCAAATATATATTGTAAGTTGAAAGAAAGACACAGGAAAACTTACGAAGAACAATAATGAAGATGAACAAAAATTTCATGCGAGTTTAAGTAGTTCAGTTGCTTGATTATCTAAACATTTATTATTTGATTGATGAGAGTTTGATTCTGCACCTTATAATATACTCGTCCATTTTTCCTTCCTTTACTTGTATTTTTAATTTTAAAAAATAAAAAAAATAAAACGTCGAAAAATGGGAAAGCACCAAAAGATAGATTGATGGAAAGGAAAAGCAATAGTGGAAGAGAGGGAATTTTAATGACAATGACAATAGACTGCAACAAGTGATCCTTGCCACGTTGGATCTTTTTATTCACGTGGCAAAAGTAGGCCCCATCACGACACCCTTCTCTATATTTTTCCTCGCCGATTCCTGCATAAGCTGTATCATAGTATTAATCATTAATTTCATTATCACCAGCTAAAGTGGTAACTCTGATAAAGTTGTTTCTTTTTTAATCATAAATTTTGAATTTGAACCTTAAATATGAATGAATCCAAGGAGTGCTTCTCCCCCTCCTCCAAATGAAGCCCAACGCGAATCTAAACTAGTTGGACTTCAATTAGATACTAGATACAGAGAGAAAAAAAAATCATTAATTTCATTCATATATTCATATATAAACAAAGGAATTTCATTTTATACTAAATAAATTTAAAATTTTCTCATTTCAAATTAAAATAACAAAAATAATCATACATTACAGAAATTTCAAAGTAGAATATTAGCTAGCCTCTTATAAGTATTTCATCCATTGCCAAATTTGATAAATTGTGAATTGTGATGGCAATATTTATAGTAATGTCTCATCAATCCTACAGAAATTAAATCGACTAATACTATGTATTATTCTAATAATATTAAAATTAAAAAAGATATTAGAAAATTGTGTTTAATTAGGCGATGAATTGTCGGTAGATCGGCGAGGAGAGGGAGCGGGGAATAGGCATTAGGCATGTGAAAAGAACATTCTTAGCAGATTGGCAGTTACGAAAGCCGTCAATACAGTTTCTCTTTTTTCTTCTTCTTCTTCTTCTAGCAAAAGAAAGAAGAATTGTCTTTTATGCAATTACACAAATACCCCCCTAGCTACTACCCCTATACGTATATTGGTTACCTCTACTAGCCAAATACCGAATGGACAAATCTGAAGCATAGAATACTGTAACTACCATCTATAAAAGCACGCCACATATATATTGTGGTTGAGCGGATTCAAAATATAAAGAAGTAAATATATAAAGTTGAACAACTAGAATTAGACGACATTCTGGTTGAAACTGAACTGAAGAATTGAAGTAGAAGAAAAAATAACAATTTGTGAAAAATTTTAACTAGTTATTTGGACATAAACTTTAAAGAAATTGCTACAAGTTAAAGATTTGGGAGCAAAATATAACATATTATCTTGAATACACCTCTTTATACATAGTTCAAGTAATGAAGTTTTGTATTCGCAAATACATATTAAAATGAAATTAAGTAGTTACAAATGTTGAAACTTTATATGTCAACGCATATATTCTGTATATAGATAATATACATACATACCTACCGATTAAATTATCTACTATTTTGAAATCACTGACTCCAACAACAATTTTTATGTGCTTTCTGAGAAAGATATAGTTATTGCTTGTGAGAGCCAAGAATATATTATTACCGGTTGTAATGAAGTGATAAATATTACTTAATTGAAAACATTTCTTGAAAAAGCCTCACGACTTGATGGTCAACGTAACAATCATGATATTTATTGATATGCTATTGCCTGTTAACTAATATCAAAATTAGAGATCTCGATTCAAACTTCGACGTAGAATCCTTTTATCCCTCACAATGATTTTTTTTCCCGTATTAATCAAACCGCAAAGAATATATCAAATAAGAAAGCATATAACTAAAGAGGAGTTTATATATTGTTAATTTGAGCTTGAGAGGAAAGATAAGTAAAGATGTGAAAAAACAAATTTAAAGGCAAAAGTAGCTAAAGGTAGGGGTGGCAGCCACCCTATTTGCTTTTTGGACTTACTTCTCTTTTTGTCTTGTTATCATAAAAACCCTTCCATCCAATTCCTTTCAACTTCCTCATCCTGTTGAGTTCCCCCCTCATCTTAATTTGGATCTTCCTCTTCAATATCTTTTGCTCTATATTGCTAAATTAGGAAAAAAGAAGAGTTAAGAAGAGAGAAGCTCCAAATTAGGAGTATATATATATATATGGCACCTGTTTCATTGCCACCTGGTTTTAGATTTCATCCCACTGATGAAGAACTTGTGGCTTATTATTTGAAAAGAAAAATCAATGCCAAGAAAATTGAACTTGACATCATTCCTGAAGTTGATCTTTACAAATGTGAGCCATGGGATTTACCAGGTACCTATATGTATAACTCTTTTAATTCTTTTGATTTTCTCTAGTGGAACCAAAACATAAATAAATCTTGACTACACTATATACACACACCTTGTTCACATAATTTATGTGTAATCAATAATTATATGAAAGGAAAATAAATACCATGTGCAACATGCACGTGATAGCTTAATTTTTTGTGTAATATTAGGCTTCTATTGTCGATAAATAAATAAATTGATAATTGTGATGTTCGGATCAGCTTACCATAAAAGCTATAATTAAAGACTACGTCCATTCATTTTGAAGGTGTAGAGAAACGAAAAGATATTTAATTAGCCAAAAAGATTTATCACAAATGATTGTCAAGAAAGGTATATATAACAAAGATATTACCAATCACCATTTCCTTAATTAACCATGTGTTTATTAATTTTATAACAATAAATGTTTGGCAGTGGCCATTAATTACTTTATTTTTATAAAAATAATGGAATGATCAAGGGATATTTTTTCTTCTTCTTTCAAGTTTGAGTACGTAAAAATGAAAATTAAAATACTTGCAAGATAATTAAATCCATATAGTAATTCCATACGCGTGCTTAATGACTAGTATGTTCTGATTATTGACACTTTGCATCACAATTTAACAGTCAAATTAAAAATCATATGCTTTATTATAAAAATATATATAAATGTTTTAAAGGAAGTTGGTCCCTACATCTTTTGATCTTCTATTGAATCTTAAAGACTCTACTTTGTTATTTCGATGATGATTTATTGAAGTCAAAAGTTAGTGTTCAAAAAGAAAATGACATGATTGCAATATTGTTTTATTTCATCAGTTGCAACTCTTTTTTTTTCCTTTTTCCCTTTATCAAAAAAATTATTTTAATCCCTTTGATGATTACCATGTTTCAAAAATCTCTTTCACGTCCTTTTCAGTTTTCATTTTTTGTCAAAATTTTCATATACTCAATCATTCTTCAATTCCCATGAAGATCTCACTTTCATGGGCCGCGGACATAATGGGTTCATTTGAAAATTATTTTGAATTTACTTAGTGAAAATTGTGACTCATCATCGCTCACTACAGGAAAGTCTCTATTGCCTAGCAAAGATCTAGAATGGTATTTCTTCAGTCCCCGTGACCGTAAATATCCAAATGGATCAAGGACAAATCGGGCAACGAAAGCTGGATACTGGAAGGCTACGGGGAAGGACAGGAAAGTAAATTCACAGACAATGGCAGTGGGGATGAAGAAAACATTGGTGTATTATAGAGGGAGAGCACCTCATGGAGCTAGAACTGATTGGGTTATGCATGAATATCGATTAGATGAGCGTGAATGTGAAGTTGCTAACGGCATGCAGGTAACTAATCGATTTTACTATTATTAGTGACAGATTCAGGATTTGACAGAATACATTTGATCTACATATATATTCCCTTTTATATATATCTATGTTAAATTGAACCAGACCTCTAATTATAATTTGACTTGAAATACTATACACAGGATGCTTATGCACTTTGCCGAGTAATAAAGAAGAATTTGAATATTAATGGTCCAAAAATAGGGGAGCAGCAGTATTATGGTAACGCAGCAACAAGTGATAGATCATCTAGCGTTGATCATGTTTACTCTCATGATGGGGGAAGATCATGTCATGATATGATGGAAAGTTCTAATGGATTAATGCCATCATCATCATCATCCACATCCATGGCTGTCCATGGAAGCCCTCCTATTAATAATAACGTTTCTGCTCCAAGTGATGGTGGTGATGATAAATGGATGCAATATTTGTCAAATGAACCTAATTTTACTTTTAACAACAGTCTGCAGCCCATTCCAAATTATGGAACGTTGCCGTTTCCGCCATCTAAGGTATGTATAATGTAATGTCGTCGTCAACATGCTGATATTGTTAGTTTAATTTAATATCATAATTTGACTATATAAATATGGTATTACAATGAAAAGTCACCAACATGTGAGGGGCATAGATCAGTTAGCTAGAGACCTGCCCACACCTTCACTCTAATGGTAGAGGTTCGAATCCCACTAGCTTAATTAATAGTGTAAATCTTTTTTAAAGTACGTTAGTGAGTGACAGTCTGATAGATAACATGTCTTATAGTATATCATTTTACATGTTAGTGCATAGTCAATTTTTATTTAATTTATAGATTGCTACCAGGGGCGGATCTATGAAGGGCTCAGGCAAGAGGCCACACTGACTAAAGTGATTAAATATATATATATACATATATATATATAATATATTATATATATAATATAAAAAAAATATAAAAAAAAAATTCAAAAAATGCTGTGGAAATTAACAACTTTTAAACTTAATAAATGTGCAATCATGTCATGCTATTTCTATTTTTTTTTTATTTTTTTTAAATTTATTTTTTTTTAAAAAAAAAAAATAAATTTTTTTTTTTTTTAAAAAAATTATTTTTTTTTTTTTTTTTTTATTTTTATTAAAATTTTTTTTTTGACTTAAATTAAATTTAACTTCATGCTTTTAGTGTGTGGGATGTATATTTTATTTTTATTATATTTATTTATTGATTGATTGATATATATCGAAAAGAATAATAATTTAATTAAAATAAAAAATAATTAAATATAAAATAAAATTAATTTAATCGAATTTTGGCACTCCAAGCATTGCAAATCCTGGATCCGCCACTTATTGCTACTTAGATGGCCGAATAGTGTAAAATTTCAATTAAACGATATATATAGAGAATTTAAAAATCATTTATATTTACTTGTTCAGGTTGATATAGCATTAGAGTGTTCAAGGTTGCAGCATAGGTTCGCATTACCTCCATTGGAGATTCAAGACTTCCCTCAAGTTGGCAGCTATGTTGATCATGCAAAGATACCAGCTCAAACAAGTTTTATACATCAAGCTTCACAAAATCATCTAATCAATCAAGATTATTCATGGGGTGGAAATAATTCATCATGTGCTCCTAATATTGATGATGACTTCTCTTTCCTAATTCCTCTTAATAATAATAACCAAATCCATCATCATGGTGATTTGGGTTCATTCAATATGATGGAACAAGATGAGAATGTAATTAGGTCCATTGATATTGGAGATTTTGATTATCAAGACTTTAAATCTGATAGAATGGTGGAAAATTTGAGATGGATAGGAATGTCAAACAGGGATCTTGAGAAGGTAATAAATTTATTAATCTAACTAGTAATTAATATACTAATTATATATTTTCCCATTTTTAGACCGCACTAATTAATCCCTTATATCTAATTTGTTTTATGGATTTACTATTTTTTTTTTTTGTACTTTGACAGACATTTCTTGAGGACTATAAAACTGTTCCACTAGAAAATGTTTCAGCTGTCCACATAGAAGAGAATGAGCTTCAAGGTATTATATAGACTCCCCTAAATAAATATATACATACATATATATATATATATACATATATATATATATATATATATTCCTTTTCAGTTTTATTGCTCTCTTCCATTTTATATAATTTTTTTTTTTATTTTGTTTCAAAACAAGAAATTTGCACCTTATTAGTTTCTATATTTGAGTATTATTTAATTTTAAATATCTCATTTTATTCTTAATGAACATGTTTTTATAGCCATAAAAATATCATAGGTAGAGCTAGGATCTAAACTAGGACAATTATGACCTTAATGTGTTAGTACTTAATTCAATACACCTTTTATTATAGGTTCAAAATTCAACATTTGCTTTAAGTTCTACTAGTACTTATTCACATAGTGCCTCTGAATATCTATTATGATATGTTTAAAATCATCACAACTCCAAATTAAGAGTAAATCTGGTATGTAAAACAATTTTTCTTTATGTCACATATCTGTCATATAAAATAAAATGACGCAAAATAAATAACTTTTTCTTTTTGTTTTTACTGTTAAGTTTCTTTGTTGATATATCCTAGATTACAGGTGAAAACAGTGGTCATAGCAACAGCTTCATTAATGGATTCAATGAAGCAGAAGCAAACAACTTCTCCATAGGATTTGACAACTTTTTGGATAATGATGGAGACATTGATGGTTTTTCAAATTCCCCAAGCTTTGAAGTGTGTGAAAAAGTTGAAGTGAATCATGGGTTTTTTATAGCTACTAGGCAAGCATCCAAGACATTTTATCATCAAGTGACACCTTCTAGGACACTTAAAATTCATAAAAACCTAGTTCCACTCCATGATGTTCCCAAAAATTCAATTAATAATTTTGTCACTAGACCATGGACAACAACTATGAGAACTTTGGTTGCAATTTTACAAACTTTTTGGATCTATTTTGGTGAATGTTTGGAGTTGGAGGCAAAAGGTCTCAAATTGGAAGACAAGAAGGGTGTTTATGAAGAATATTGCTTAATAGAGAGGGTGGAGGAGAAGATCAAGAAAGTTCAAGATTTTAAATGGGATTTTTATAAGCAAAATAAATTCCCAATTGGTGAAAAAGAAGAAAAAGGGATCAAATATTGTTGCAATGTGGAAAAGAAATGGCCTAATTATCTTACACTTGTAGTTGCTCTTTCTAGCATTTGGTTGCATCACATTATTGTCCCTTCATTTTGACTTTTTCTTTTCTTTTCTTTCACGTCTATACATTTTGTTGTATTGCTAACTATAGTTGTGTTGGGGAAGGCCTAATTTTAAGAGCCCCCCTTGAATTAGATACCAAAAATATATATGTACTTTTAAATTTCTATATCAAATTATACTTTAATATATAGTGAGTTTTTGTTATGTAATTGTTGCATGGAGCTCTGATTTAGTGTTTATCTTAATTTTGAGAATGACGACAAAGTGTTTATCTACTTGTTCCATTCCCTGTGAGTCTCTGAAAATACAGCAAAGATATGACTTAAAGGTAGCTATAGCATCAAACTCCAACCAACATACTCATGTGTTTTTGCTTTTGTTTGGTTTCTTTTTGTCTTCATTTATTTCTTCTTTTTACCTAAAAGTGTCTGCCCAATATTGTACTTGTACATTCAACTATTTATGCTTTTTGTCTGTCTCTTCATCAATTTTTTCTTGTTTATATTCTTTTTTCATGCACTATTTACTCCCATTACTACTTGTTTGTCCTCCCAATAAAGTCTAAATGATTACAAGAATCACCAAGTTTTTGTTGTGGCTTTCTAAGATCTTTAAAAGCAGAATATATATATCTCTATTTGTATTTACTTTTCCCCAATTGTAATATGGATTTCAAATTATATCATATAGTAATTTGATTTCCAAGAGTGGGGGAGGGGTGTGTGGTAAGTACGGTTTGATATAATCCGACACTTCTAAACTTAACTTTGAAGTCTTTAAACTTCAAATTTTGAATCTGTTTCTACTATGTAGTTAGTGTACTTTTGATTACTTAGATAAGATGAAAGAAATATAAAATAACATCTTTTGTTTGAAATATCATTACTCCTATCTCACAAAATAATCCTTCTCATAATTTCTGATCATGTATATATATATATATATGTAACACACAATGATGGGTAGACTATGATTGAGTGACAAAATCAGAAATGGTAGGAAAGTGGGGGGTCGTTGATTTATAGGATAATTTAGTTCGCGTACCAGACGACTCCTAAATATTTAAAAGATTATTGTATAAGAGGAATTAAGGAGGTGGCAAGATGGTAATGGACAGCACATGATGGATGCTAAAACAGTTGAAAAATTTTGAGCACTTTAGAACAAATAGAAAACATATAGAAACAAGATGACAAAAACAAGTCTAATATTTTCAGTGTACTCACGGGTCGCATAAATTGGAAATAACCAGTAAAAAGAACTTATACTAAAAAGGTACAGTCCTTTTTTCACATGCCAACATTACTGAACTCAAATAATTCATAACCCCAAATTCAACTGTTTCTGTGAAGTATGTCCCCACCCTCCACTACCTACTTTAATATTTGAATCTATGATAACCTGTTATAACCGATTAAATTGCACTGATTATATTTTTAGAAAGTATTATAAGTGTTAGCATTTCTTTCACCCCTTCACTCAATCCCCTAGCCTAATTTTGTCAGTGTATGTACCATAAATATGTATTTACTCTCACATTTTTCTACTAATTTGTATGTGGTGCAAATTTTATTTGTTTTGTTGTGGTGCATCCAGAGTTTAGAGTATGCAAATGCAGCAACTCCAACAGTGAAAGTTGGGAATATATCAAAAGTGGGAGATTCTGCATATTTTAGGATATACTATGGACAAACCTTCAAGGTTATTAAGAACACACTTGATGGAAAGAGTTATCTTCTTATCCAGGCAAGTACATTTATATCTAGCTTTTTTAAGCCATGAAAGAGATTATGTAATTGTTATTGTATAGTTCATTGCTAGAACAGGCTCTGGAAAGAAGTAGGATTTAAGTTATACGCACTGACAATGTCCGTGTAGATTTAAGTTATAATAGTAGTTTATTGTTACCAATTTTAATTGGGTGAATATTTTTCACACCTTCAGTCTTGTTTGAAATTTAGGTACAACTGTATAAAAAAAGATGAAGTTATTTCAGGGCTAGAATTACTTGAAAAGAAGATGATAAGGGTTGTTGGACCACAAAACTTGGACCTTAGAAGTAGTAGGGTCAAGAATATTTTTTAAAAAAGAGAAAGAGTTATACTTCTTTTCATTTGGTCCTCTGTAGTTGGCAATCCAAGAACTCACAAAGTCCTTGGTTGCTGAATTCCATGGCACAAGTTGCTTTGTTTTGAACTTTCCGTTGGTGTCGTTTTCTTGGCTAATGATCAATCTGCAGAAAAAAAGAAAGTAAAGGTGTCACTAACTACAGCTACATTATTCTATTGATCAATACAGTCATGAATTAGCTCGTTTTCGTCTTCTTTTTTTCCTTTTTTAGGAGAAGCCAAGGGATTTTACAGCCATGTATAAGAGCATACTTTTGACAGAACCAAAACTTATAGAGAGTAAAGATTTTTTGTTTTAAAATTCTTTCAACTAGATCTATATATTTATCTGCAATTTGGGACAGAGGGGGTTCATTGCTGGAATATGCATATATAGTAATTTTGAACACCCTTGGTGCCCGTGTTAATATTGGAATCTAGAGCTGGTCATATACTATAACAAAATGCTTTTGTGTGAATTCCAGCTAGTTGCAAGTTCTTAGTTCTTTTGTGATCTAAGAATAGGTGATACAACCCTGGGAGAACCACACCTTTAAAGCTAGCTATTAAGGTGGGAGAGCCCAAGGCTATATAGCCACACGCCCACACCTTTAACGCTAGCTATTAAGGTGGGGGAGCCCAAGGCTATATGAGCCCCGCATCAGCTCTTTTAACCAAAGTCCCCTACCTTGCAATAGGATCATAACAATATGATTCTAGAAAACCAATTCTCTCCTGATTTACTAGAATGTAAATTTTGTGCAGAACAACACAAGAATGGCCAGTAGAACAAAATATTGCACCTCAAGAATAAAGTCTTTTGTTATCCCACTAGCAAACTACTCGATCGAGACTGACTACTTTTTTCCAGGTACACCATTTTTAACCATCGTCCTTGCTTTTTCCCCTTCATAACATCATATTATAAGCGCTATGTGTCTTTTTGGTACATGTTGATAACTCGTGCACTGACTGTTTCTCTTTTTTCTTTTCTTTCTTTCCTTCAATTCACAGTTTCCTTTTTCGAGGTAAGAATGCACAGTTTTAGTAACTATTCTGATAGCTGTATTACTAGATTGAAAATTTTTGCATGGAATATTTCAGCTACTAGGCCTACTGGGAAACTTGAAAGGTATCACATCAACATATGTGGCCTCCCAATGCGTACTAAAACTATACCAGGATGGACAAGTAGTGAGCATTAACAAGACTGACCCTCAACAACTTGCACAATATGCAGCTCACTTCATCGCCAACACGGATGAAGCTCAACCCTGCAACTTTGCCACATTTGTCCCTATAGGTGAAGATGCACCTCTCCAGGTACATAAGGGACTAAAGATTTAACACACTCTGACAATGCACTTAAGTTCTTTCTATTTTGTGGAGCTTTGCTTTGATCTCTGGTTGATGGTTAAGCGCAATTTGTACTACTTTGACAGCGTGCAGAGTGGATAAAATACTTGGGAGTTTTTGCGAATATGGAAAACAGGGCAAACCAAGTTTACGATGCAGTAAGTGAAGAAATGAGACATCCTCTGTTTCCAATATGATGACAATAGTTAGAAGAATTTCTTGTTTATTAAGGATTTTGCTTCTTTTGTGGACAGATCAAGGAGAATTATTTGTGCTTGAGCAAAGCTGTAACTAGTAGGAATTCATTAAAACCAACTGTCTCTTGGATGGAGTATAAAGATGTGTGTACACCAACTCGTGAACCCAACTTTTTTACAATAATCATTTGTGTTACAGTTTCCCTTTAACATACACCTATTTCTTGAATAGGGAGTGTGGTCATTTACAAGAGATCCATACAAATTAAAGGTTAAATCTTTCAAGTTTCAATAGTTCTTTTGGTCAGTTTCTCGAGTTTAGCTATATTAATTTGACAATGCAGTTTGTAGAGGATGCTGGTGGAGTCAATGTTGATGATTCCATCAACAAAGTCACATACAATATGTCTAATCCTGATGATTTGGAGGAGATTCATGCCATTCTGTGTGTATGTTAATTCTCTCATCTGATCATTTAAATTATCAGTATGTCAATCTCCTTTCGCTAATTTGGTTTTTTTGTTTTGTAGACTGTGGATGTAGTGATTGATGAAACATATACCTCAGATCCAGCGGTTTATAATGGCTCCACATTTCTCGGAAACATCAATTTGGAAGATCAAACTTGCTTTGCTTTTCTCACAAATCAAAGCATATGGAGATATGATAAAAGAGTGCAAAATTCTGTAGTCCTCGGTAGGATTCTCTTCTTGTTTCTGCATAATCAAGGCTTTTTTATCAAAGATTATTTGGAGTTGAATGCATAATCAATTTAATTAGGAAATAACTAGTAGTAATAGAGAACCTTGTTTTCTATTATATCTGGGACTGATAGTGTTCACCTTTCGCTTGTTGAAGACTGGTATGATGGCGCTGTCTCTCAACCCCAACTGGTCCTAGCAGATATTATTGAAGCTTTATATCCTACAGGAAATTATAACACTACATATTTCAGAAATATCGCAAAGGTATGACAATTTTATATTGCATACAAGTTCAATTAACTGCTACATTGTGACTACCGTGTCACCAAAAAATGAAAAATACAAAACAAGACATGTTGCCTGCTATAACACGTCAAAGAAGGAATTGAAAGTCACTCTAACATTCAGGCATATTAACTATTGCAGGGAGAAGGGATCATAAGCATTGGTCCTGAAATGTGTGAAAGAGATACCTCCATCCCAATGGAACCTACAGTTGTAGCTTGCCAGTAACTAGCAATTCTTTCTCATGATTTTTCGCTTCTTTTTTCTAGTCGCATTTTGGCCTGTCAATTGATCTGCTATGTAGTTATAAGATTAGATTCGAACGAAACCAATTTATTCATCAGTAAAGTCGAAGTCAATGGGAGTACTACGTACTCTCAAAGAGTCTTGCATAGTCACAAGCAAATTTTCTGCTTGATTAATGCATTGTTAAACCAACGGTACTAGCCATCAGCTTCAGTTTATTGCTTTACAGGGTTAACATTGGGTGAGATAAGTCCTGCTCTGATACTATTCTAAAATTAGGTTTTACGCCTAAATCATACGGCAAAAACTAGCTCAAAGAGAGGAAGATTGTCCAAACTTTATAAGAAATCCACTGCAATAAGACTTCTGTCATTCTTTAACTGTAATGGACTTCACATCTTGACATGTTCGTAATGTGTAGCTAACACCTACTTTGAAGAGATAGAAGTCATTTCTTAAAGTGATTAATTAATCCAGACAATCGAGAAGGATTTAAAGGTTTAGTGAGATGAAATCAGATAATAAAATTGAGAGTTATGAGTTTATTAATTACGAGTTTATGGATTACTGATGTGAAATCGGATAGTTTAATTGAGAACTGATTTTATTAGTTTGCGAGTTGATAAAATGAAATCGGATTTGACTAAAACAATGAAATCGGATAACTCAATTGATAATTGAGGGATCTGCTAGGTTTGATGGATGGCAATTTTGAAAACTTCGATAACATAGAATGAATATGACTAATATGTAATGGAGTGGGTTGAGCAGACATTTCTTCTCGTACCGAGTTATCTGATATATGTTATTGCTATTTGGAGGTGACAAATATCTGTAGGACTAGTTTTAATGCCTGCGTAAATATACCTAGAGATTGCGGCTACTAAATTGTTTTCCTGTGGTAGTTTTAGAGTTAATATGTCTAATGATCACTCAACTTTCAATAGTTCTCACTTAGAAAATCACTCAACTTTGAGTTGTTTACTTCGAAAGTCATTCAACTTTGTTTTATAACTCAAAAAGTCACTTAACTATTGATAGTTCACTTAAAAAGTCACGTAACTATTGATATTTTTCTTAAAAAGTCATCCAACTAATTTAAATTAATTTTTTCATTGAATTTTGTAAAATACAAAAAAAAAAAAAATTAACTATTTTTAAAATAATTATAAGATGCTTATTTTAATTATTTTATTGAATTTTGTTGAAGTATAATTTTCCTTTTTACCTTTTTTTTTTTTTTTTTTTAAATAAAAAGTGGTACTGTGCTGTGTATTTTTTATTACTTCGTATCAATTCCAACTTCTTCTTCTTTTTTGGATCATTTTTTAACATATTTAATTCCTGTTATATAATTGCTAAAACGGAAAAGATTTTTTTGGGGTCGATAGCTTTGATACGGTTTTCAAAAAAATTATAATTAAATAATTTGGATTAACAAAATAATTAAAATAAATATCTTATTATTTCTTTTAAAAAACAGTTTAACATAAAAATGAAATTTCAATAAATTTTATCAAAAAAATATTTAAATTGATTGAGTGACTTTCTAAGTAAATATCAATAGTTGTGTGATTTTCTAAGTGAAACATCAATAGTTCAGTAGTTTTGAGTTATAAAACAAAATTGAGTGACTTCTAAGCAAACAATTCAAAGTTGAATGATTTTCTAAGCAAATAATTCAAAGTTGAGTGATCATCTGAAATGTTAACTCCTTAGTTTTATTGCGCATTAAAATACACCCAAACATTGCAGTTGTCAAATTGTTTTTCGTGTTAATTTTAGTGTGTGTGAAAATAGACTTGAACATTGTGGTTACCAAATTATTTCCTATGTTACTTTAATACACGCGAAATAGACCTGAATATAGCGGTTATCAAATTGTTTTCGTGTGTTAGTTTTAATGCGTGCGAAAACAAACCTGAACATTGTGGTTGCCATATTGTTTTTGGATATTAGTTTAATGCGGGCGAAAATAAAATTGGACATTACGGTTACCAAATTATTTTTCTGTGTTAATTTTAATGCACGTGAAAACACATCTGGACATTACGGTTACCAAATTATTTTTCGTAATAATTTTAATACATGCAAAAATAGATCTGGACATCGCAGTTACCAAATTGTTTTCCCGTGTGAGTTTTAATTAGCCTGTGAAACACACATGAACATCGCAATTGCCAAATTGTTTTCCCGTGTTAGTTTTAATAAGCGCAAAATCAGACTTGGACATCGCGATTACCAAATTACTTTTCCTTGTTAGTTTTAATGCGCGCAAAAACAAATTTGAATTTCACGAGTACCATAATATTTTCTAGTGTTAGTTTTAATGTTCGCGAAAATCGACCTAAACATCATGACTACCAAATTATTTTCCTACATTAATTTTAATGGGAGCAAAAACAGACATGAACATCACAATTACTGAGTTAATATCTCAGATGGTCACTCAACTATGCACTCTTCTCAAAGTCACTCAACTTTCAATTTTAACTCAAAAGTCACTCAACTATGCACTTCTTTCTCAAAAAGTCACTCAACTTTGAATTGTAACTCAAAAGTCACTCACTATCCACTCTTCCCTCAGAAAGTTACTCAATCTATTTAATTATTTTTTTAATTAAAATTTGCTAATATTAATTGTTTATATAACAAACTGTCGTGCCCCGTTTTTCTCAAAAAAAGGGTTTTGGTGCACGACCTAACAACTCTTTTGGGTTTTGAGAATTTGAAGAGTCGCCACCTAACGAATTAAGGTGCGTTAGGGCACCTATCTAACCTAACTAAGTCTAGCTAAGGTCAACGAACCAGAGATCGGGTAAGAGTTCAAGTTACCTCGAGGGGAAGGTGTTAGGCATCCCTCGAGGTCCACAAATGTGGGTTCCGGCCGTATCTTATGCAATTTATGTGGGGGTTACAAGTAGCAATTAAGGTCACTTCATTTTATTTATTTGATTTAGACATGCTTGCTAGGCGATAACAATAAATAAACAATTAAAATTATTTTAATTAATTATTATTTAATTAAACATGCTTACTAGGTGATGATACAACAGGAAAATATTAAGCAATTAAGATCATTTTAATTAATTAATTAATTAAACATACAGATCTAGATAATAACAGATAACAAATAAATATTAACAATTAAACAAGAGATGAGCGAGGAGATAGAAATTGCACAAATAGATAAGCAAACAAATTTATTTTATTTTTTACTACCCCAAATAGTTATAATTAAACATATAAAGGGATAAAAGGAAAGGGAGAACTCTGTAGGACTTTACGGATCAGCACTCGACTTTTTATTTATTTATTTATTTTTTTGGGCTTCCGTGTAGAGACAGACAAAACCAAAGTTTGTCATTTGAGCCTGAGTCGATGTCATCCTATCCTTAGGGCCTAAACTACCCCTACCCCACCACCGCATGCTTTTCGTCCTAAAAGGTGCCTAGCGTCCCGCTTAACGTCCAAGAGGCATTGGACTACTATTTGGACTGGTTTTAGACAAAATAAAATATATAGGCCCACCTAGACACCAAGTCAAACATGTTGGACGAGCATTTAGCACATAGAGTTTTCATGTTGGCCTCTTAAGTTTTATTATTAGCATACTAACAAACACGTAATTAGTGTAAGGTTCATGCTAAGTGTACATATAAACAGGCAGCATAACAATATGCATTGAATTTAAAGAGCAGAAAATTATTATAAGTGCAGAAAGTAATTAATCACGGTTATTAACTGATTTTATCAAGGGCAGAATGTAGTTTCAGAACACAAATTTTCTTAATGGTCGTGATTAAGTCATACTAGTTTAAATAAGCTCAAACAAGGCGAAATTATTAAAAAAGAAGCGTTGGCGATTACAATTTTTAAGCGACATCAAGGTGGCGGAAAATATGCATAGCGATTATTCGGTTATTTAGCATGCTGGAAATTATTTAATCTGATTAATTAACATGGATTTTATTTATTTGAGTCCTATAGGCATGATTTCTAAGTTGATAATAATGCTAAAATTTTTGACATACTAAAGCTATTAGGATCTGATTAACGGATTAACTTGCTTAAACTATTAAAGTAATTACCTAGCCACATCATTATCAAACCAGAGTTATTTAATATTATTACGACAAAACAGTGGCAGATATACAAAAATTATAACGAAACACGGCATCTCCTATTGATGCTAAAACATTAAAACTTATATGCACGTTTGTTAACCACAATAATATCAAAGTTACTTAAATTCTAAACATGCTTTCTATTTTTTTTTAATACAAATATATCATTTGAACAATACCCATTTTTGTTCAAATTTCATACAATAGTAAGGGTGATTGGGAGAGACAATTATTACTTTACTACATTATTATATGCTACTAGGTGATTACATGGATTCAAGATTTATTTAACATATAATTAATGAACATCAAGAATAAGTAGCCTCTCATGCTTATAACTTAAACAACAATTAAATATTGACAAGATCATTTAGGTTTAGAGCAAAGAATGATCATCATATAAATCACACTCCTATAGGCATGCTTTCTAATAACAATTAAGTTCTGATAGTATACGTAAATCCCCCTCCCCTTAGACAATTCCCAAAGTATATATTATAGAGAGTTAGAGTTTTTTACAAATTATTACAAACCAAAACATAATTATAAATTCACAAAGCTCCGCTAAACATTCCCACCCATGGCAACTCTTCGAAAACATTCCTACTTTCTTGAAGGCCCTGCTAGATGATCAAAATAAAAATACCACACAATATCTATACAATAAAGATATAACACATAGGCAGAGTCATCCACATAAAACTCAAACAATTATGGAAAATAGTAAATATAATATCACATATCCACGAGGAGAAGAAGACTGACCCGTATGCTTCCTTTTATTCATTTTCGAACATACAACAAACATACAATATTCATGATAGATGATGTAAGACGAGATTTTAAACTAATGAAGGGGAGCTAACCGATTATGCAGAAATAGTTATCAGCAATGCAGACGAACTTAATTCAAATAGACCCGTACGCAGCAAACAAAGTGGATAAGTACTCCTTAGGATTCACCAGATTTCACGATATGTAGAAAGCAGAGAATATATTTTACTATTGTTAAAGTGTATCCGCTTGAGTTTTGAAATGAGGGGTCTGATTACTTATAGGAGGAGGGACATGGTTCACAAGGAAAGGGTATATTTTTAGGAGCCAATCTAATATCATTTTTCCTTATTTTAGGGAGCAAAAATCAGTAAAATTCTTTTACCTTAATCAAATATCTCTTTTCCAAAAAAAAAAAAAAAACAAGTAAGAATATATTTAAAGTCAATCAAGGTAAAAGAATCAATTAGAGATAACAATACTATATTCAAATCACAAGGCATCTGCAATTCCTTTGGCCATTCTTGCAAATCAAAAAAACTTACCATAATAAGTAATTTCAATATTACAAGTCAATTACAAATTTTGCCAAATTCAAAATTACGACAGTCATGAAATCAGCACAAAATGCTTATCCAATCAATTTAAGTAAATAAATAATCAATTCCTCTATTAAATCACGCTGATTTAATATCACCAAATATGTAATCACAATAAAATCTTCAATCAACTCACTAACATTTTTATTTATTTATTTTTTAGAAAGCCTATTTCATAGCTTAAATAGCCAAGGAAAAGCATGAATTGATTTAGCCCACAATTTTACCAATTTGATCAAGAAATCATCAGAAATACAAGAGCATGTTTTCATAGGACACTAGAATTTGGATCATATCATCGATGTACGAGTCAACTAAATGGCGGGAACAACAAATGACTATATTCAACTAAGTATCACAATATAATTCACAAAATCTAAAAATACCCACGTGATTCAAAATTTTTAGGACTAAAATGATTTCTACTAAACATGCATAGAACTTCCATATCATAAAATCAAAGTCACATTGCAAATAATAAGAAGAAATAAGAAGAAGAATAAAATTGCTAGCGCTTATAATAATCTGAAAGAAATGTACAGACGGATGTTAAAGATCCGTCTTGAAATTTTCAAAAACTCATGGAGCTCGAGTGTTCTTTGTTTGCTTAGTTGTTTTAGTAATTTGCTGCGAGATCTCATTGTTCTTGCCGGAGATGAAATTTCTTGGTCGTTGTTTTCGTCAGTGCCACTTTGAAAAGAAGAGAAGAGAGGGGAGAATAGATGAGAGGGGATGACGTCGGGGTTGCGATTCTTGACTCGCATTGCTGGCGGTCGCTGGTTACGGCGATTGTTGTTCTGCCGGCCGGTGGCTTATCGCTATACGGCGAATCTATTCTTGGCGGAGTTGTTGGCGTCTTCCTGTGGCCGGAGCCACTTTATTCTTCTTTGGTTTCTCGAAGAAGGAGAAGAGATGAGAGACGGAGGAGAGAGGAAGAGGCGGAGAGAGAGAGAGCAGGAGATGGCATTCGCGGAGGCTGGTGGCCTCATGGCCCCGATCCGTGTGCAGCGTGGCGTTGAAGGGAGAAGAGAGAGAGGAGTGGTGGGTCTAGGAGAGAGGAAGAGAGATGAAGAGAAAGAATTAGGGTTTGGGATCTTTTGGATAAAAGGTATGCTTAGGATGACTTGATCTCAGTCGTTGAGATCAAGTGAGATGGAGGGCCACGATTAAATCGGACTTGGATGGACGGATGAGATTAAAAGCAATTTCTAAAATCAGATTGAAATGTGGAGTTGGAATGGCTAGAATTGAAATAAAAGATGGCTAAAATTGGAATTGAAGTGGCTAGAATTGCAATGACTTGGGTAAGGGAAATGCTAGAATTGAAAGGAATTAGATCAGAATGGGCTAAAAAAAATTAAATAATTTAGAGGGGATTTAAGAAAATGCTATCCAATTAATAAAATACTACATATATTAAATATTTTCATATAATTAAACACATCTTACTTAAAAATATTTAAGTAAGTAATTATTTCGATTATAATTATTGATAAAAAAAAAATTTGATAATAAATTACAATAATTTTTGAAATCGTGCATACTAAAATATATAATTTTAAGACAAAATTGATTAAAATTTTAAATTTTGAAATATGTTTTAAAATACGTATTTAATTGAATAGCAATCCAAAAATGGTTAAAGGTCAGTCAAAATTTGGTGTCAACACAAACCAAAATTTTTTAAAAAATAAAAAATATCATTTAAACCATTTAGTGATCCACCCATCTAACCTGATCCATTAAAAAATTAAAAGTTGAGTGACTTTGTGAGAGAAAAGTGCATAGTTGAGTGACCATATGAGATATTAACTCTACAATTACTCCCTCCGTCTCATTTTATGTGGCACAATTTTCTTTTTGGTCAGTCCCAAAAAGGATGTCACATTTTTTTATATGGTAAATATTTAAACGTACAATTACTTTTTACCCTTGTTGGTCCCACTTAATCTTAAAGATAGTACTCTAATATATTTATGATGAGAGAGAAAAATGAGTCTATTTTTTTGAAGAGTAATTTGGTTGTAATGACCCTCCTGGTCATTTCTGTATCTTGCCTTCTGTGTGTCATTTAGAGCATTTCTGTAGCGACCCCAAGTTATTTATGACTTGCTGGGACTGATAAGTTGATATCAGAGCCCCAGGTTCACCGGTCTCATTTGTACAGAGCTAACGTCTAGTAGAGTCTTGCGGATCGGTGCGGAGACGTCCGTAACTTATCTTCGAGAGGCTACAGGATGTCTTTAGGAAGATTTTCTCTTTTGTTTCACTTTCGTGCAATGTGTCTTATTGTTTCCTTGAAATCTCACTTATTTCACTCTATCATAGGATGGCTCGCCTTGGCTTGGCAGCGAGGGCGATGCGGCCAATGACGAGCTGACTTGGGGTAGGCGCCGACCTCGAGGTCGAGTATCGGCTCGAGATGAAGAGGAGCGAGCCCAGGCGTATGTACGCCGCGATCGGTGGGTAGGACCAGTCTAGCGCTGCACGGTGCGCACGATCTTCATGCCTTGGCTCGAATATTCGCGGTATTAGAGCGTCGTCGAGCGCGATTTCGGCTCGCTCGCGCCGCGATGTCGGCTGGCGGCACGGAAGGTCAGCCACCGCGATTCGGTGGCGCCCGGCCAGAACTTGAAGGATGGGAGATGCAGCTACGCGGCGAAAGATGCTCGGGGTATTGAAGGTGCTGCGAATTTCGAAGCGATTAGGAGGGCGCCCGCGAGTTCAGCTTCGGGAAGCATTCGTTCATTAGGCCTCTTGAGTCGAGAAGGCTTCCGCGCTCATCGATTCGTGGGCGGCCAGCGATGGTGGCGCTCGTATCGAAATCGAGCGGTGGATCGCCTCACATATCTTGGAGTGAGTTCTCGGAGGCTTCTTGCGGGTCATACGCGGGCGTCGAGATGAACCGTGACGATTCTGGGTGGGCGGGGCTACATGGTATCGGAGTCGAGGCGAGGTTTCATGAGTTGTCTCGACATCTGCCATGATTTTGCCGGAGAGGAGAGTTCGTTGTTTTGCGTGGGTTGCGATGCGAAGTGCGACGAGGCGTTTGGTTTGGTGGCGTTCGTTTCTTGATGTGGTCGATCATGCCGATCCATGGGCGTATTCATTGTGAGGCCCTAGGGGCGGCGATAAGAGGACCTACCGGGTAGCTCTGGGGTCGGACTAGGGAAGGACTCTATGATAGGCCACTTGAGTCGATCTGGCGGCCTATTCATGCGACATTACTGCGTTTGGCGAGCCAAGATCATGAGTGGTCAATACGGGCGAGTTCGAGGATTAGGTCTCTCGCCGTACATGATCGGTGCCAGGCATTTGACTTTGAGATGTTATGATTGTGGTGCTCTTGACCATTGGTCGAGGAATTGCCGGCGGCGAAGTGTACGATTTGCAGCTAAAGGGGTGGTCGGACCGGGTAGTAGGGATAGTCGATAAGTACGGAGGTGGGCTCGGGGCGGTCGGTGGTAGATCGGGGCGAGAGGTGCTCGGGGCCATTTCTGTTGCCAGTGGCGGTGAGGCGGCGATGTCATCACAGGTATACTTTTACTATGCCATGGCTTCTGATATTATTTGATCTGGATCCACGTTCGTATGTATCTGTTTATTTTGCTCCGATTGGGTATAAGTGCAGTCTTTGCGAGGCCGGTTCGTATTTCGACCGGTGGGTGAGTCCTTAGTAGTGGATCAGGCATTGCGATCTTGCTTAGTGACTATCCAGGGTTATGATACTAGAGTTTATCTTATTCTGCTAGATATGGTTGATTTTGATGTGATTCTAGGCATGGACTGGTTATCCCCCTACCATGCGGTCTTAGATTGCTATGCCAAGACCGTTACTTTAGCTATGCCTGGCATTCCTCCAGTGTTGTGGCAGGGTGCTCATAGTCGCACACCGACGGGGATCATCTCTTTTATGCGGGCTAGACGATTGGTTGCTTTTGGGTGTTTAGGTTATTTGGCCTATATGAGAGATGTGAGTAGGGAGAGCCCTTCAGTTGACTCAGTTCCTGTGGTTAGAGAGTTTGCAGATGTGTTTCCTACCTATTTACAGCTACCCAGGCGTGACATTGATTTTGCCGTATATTTGGGCCGACACGTCCTATTTCTATTCCGCCTTACCGGATGGCTCCTGCAGAGCTCAGGGAGCTCAGTGTTCAGTTAGAGGACCTCTTAGGTAAGGGGTTCATCCGTCCGAGTGTGTCACCTTGAGGTGCTCCTGTTTTGTTTGTGAAGAAGAAGAATGGGACTATGAGGATGTGCATTGACTACGACAATTTGAATAAGGTGGCGGTGAAGAAGCGAATTACCCGTACGCCGTATTGATGACTTGTTTGACCGGCGAGGTGCCGTGTGTTGTAAGATTGATTTGAGGTCGGGTACCATCGGTGAGGATTAGAGGCGTGACGTCCTTAAGACCGCGTCGGAGACTCGTCTATGAGTTCCTTGTGATGTCTTTTGGGTTGACTAATGCCCTGCCGCATGGACTTGATGACCGCGTGTGTTCGGGCCATACGCCGATTCATTTGTTATCGTTTTCATTGATGATATCTTTGGTATACTCGCGGGCCGGGTGAGCATGAGTGCGTTTGAGGATAGTGCTCCGGACTTTGAGAGATCATGACTTTATGCCAATTTCTCAAAGTCGCGAGTTTTGGCTTGAGTGCATAGCATTCTTAGGGCGCGTGGTGTCGAAAGGGTATTAGGGTTGATCGGCAAAGATTAAGGCTATTCGTGATTGGGATAGGCCAGCACATGCGAGGTTCGTAGGCCGTCGGGTTAACGAGTTCTACGACGCTTTGTTGAGGGTTTTCTACTATTGCGGCCGGCTGGCTCGGTTGACTCGTGTTGATGTTCCGCTGTTTGGTCGAGAGTGTGAGGCGAGCTTTTGAGGCTCAGTAGTTATTGACCACATTTCACATATTGACTCTTCCGATTGAGGCGAGGCTTCACGGTTTATTGTAGCGCATCCGGTGTTAGTTTAGGTTGTGTATTGATGCAGCGGGGCGGGTTATTGCTTATGCATCGAGCGACTCAAGATGTGGCAACTATCCGCTCATGACTTGGAGTTAGCGGCGATAGTTTTCGCTTAAGATTTGGAGCACTACTTGTATGGAGTTCGATGTGAGATCTATACGATCATAGGAGTCTTGATGCATCGTGAGTCGGAGGACCTTAATTCGAGGCGTCGTTGGATTGAGCTCACGAAGGACTATGACATCTCTATTCTATCATCCGAGCAAGGCGAATGTAGTAGCGACGCGCGCGGCGAAAAGCGGTGAATATGGGTAGTCAGCCTTTTTATCCGTTAAGGGCGACCGCAGCTTTGGATATTGATCCAGCTAATAGCGTGGTTCGGTTGGATATCTCGGTTCTAGCGCATCTTGGCTTATATGGGAGTTGATCTTCGCTTGCGATAGGATCCGTGGTTGCGGTTTGAGGATGAGGCCTTGGTGGTCCTTAGAGATCAGTGTTAGCGGGTGATGGTGGTCGAGCTACCTTAGATCCTTATGGATTGTTGAGATTCGCGGCCGTATCGTGTTCAGAGTTGGAAATTTGATACATTTGATACTTTCGAGGCCCGAGTGCAGATACCATCCATCAGACACGGCGAAGATGTATCGTGATTTGGCGGCATGCGGTGGAGTGGCATGAGGAGAGATATTGCGACTTTGTTTCCGTTGCTTGTGTTGCCCGGTGAGTGGCGAGCATTTGAGGCACAGTGGTGAAGTTTCAGAGATTACCCATTCCGGAGTGAAAGTGGGAGCATATCACTATGGACCTCATTGTGGGTTTGCCTTGGACTTCTAGAGGTGTTGATAGCATTTGGGTCATCATTGATCGATTGACCAAGTCAGCACATTTCCTCCCTATTCATACTACTTTCAGTGCCGAGAGGTTGGCTCGTATTTACATTAGGGAGGTGGTCCGTCTTCGTAAGGTGCCGATTTACATTATATCGGTCGGGGTTCTCGATTCACGTCTAACTTTTGGAGGACCTTCCGGGATGAGTTAGGCACTGGGTTGACCTTAATCTGACTTTTCACCCACGACGGATGGCGATCGGGCCGAACTATTCAGTCGCGAGGATATGTTGCGGGCCTGTGTTATGGACTTTGGAGGTCAGTGAGACCAGTTCATGCCTTTGGCGGAGTTAGCGTACAACAACAGCTACCATTCTAGCATTGGATGGCCGTTTGAGGCGCGTATGGTAAGCGTTGTCGCTCTCCGGTGGTAGTTTAGTCTGAGCCTGGCGTGAGTCTGATTTGGTCGGGAGGCCTTGGACCAGGTGAAAGTGATTCAGGATAGACTCAGGACTGCTCAGAGTAGGCACCAGAGTTATGCGAATCATAGGTGTCGACCTTTGAGATTCTCTGTTGGTGATCAGGTATTCCTCCGTGTGTCGCCCATGAAGGGCGTGATGAGATTTGAGAGGCGGGGTAAGCTTAGCCCCAGGTATATTGAGCCTTTTGAGATACTCCGGTCAGTTGGGGAGGTTGCTTATGAGTTGGCCTTACCTCCAGCATTTTCATCCATCCATCCGGTTTTTCAAGTCTCGATGTTGCGCCGGTATGTTCCTGATGAGTTTCATGTGCTCTAGTATGATGCAGTCGAGTTGGATGACCGTTTGACATTTATAGAGGAGCCAGTTGCCATCCTAGCCAGAGATGTGAGAAGATTGCGCTCGAGAGCCATTCCTGTTGTTAAGGTCCGTTGGAGGCATCGTCCAGTTAAGGAGGCTACCTGGGAGATTGAGCAGGAGATGCGAGAGCAGTTCCCCAGCTTATTTGAGCCCTCAGGTATATCCTTATTCTTTCTTTCGCGGACGAAAGTCCTTTTTAGTAGTGGATATTGTAATGACCCTCCTGGTCATTTCTGTATCTTGCCTTCTGTGTGTCGTTTAGAGCATTCCTGTAGTGACCCCAAGTTATTTATGACTTGCTGAGACTGACAGTTTGGTCACCTGGTCGTTCGTTTGGTTTTGGTGCGAGTTCCAGTGTTTTGAAGCTTATGAATCTTGAATGATCATTTTCGATCAAAAGTTCAAGAAGACCACCTCAGAATGAAATTCTGACGATTCTATCAGCTCTGGAAGGGTCGTTTTAGGCTAGTAGCACGGTCGGCATGACTCTCGAGGTTTTCAGTGTGAGTTGGTGCGATTAGGCGTTTTAGCCTTTGAAATTTGGCCTAAGGTTGACTTTGGTCAACATTCTTGGAAAATGCGCTCGGATAAAAATTCCGTCAGCGCGGTTAGCTCTGGAATGTTGATTTTGGTCTAGAACAACCTTTTTTTTGACTCCCGAGGCCTCCGGATTCATTCTGAGCCCCTCGGTGGATGTTGGTTAAAATGACTCTTGGAAGTGGGACCCACTTTTTATCGAGATGACCTCTGATGGAAATTTCTACTGCATCGTTGAGTCTGGAATGTCGAATTTAGTAGGGTAGCATATCTGTTTTATTTTTGTCGGGTTCCGAACGAATTCCGAGCCCTCCGTCGGAGTTTTTTTTTAGTGCAGAAAATTGCAGAAAACTACAGCAACTTTTCCAATCTTTTAAAGGGCATAACTCTCTTATTTCTAGTCCAAATTTAGTGATCCAAAGGTCCATCTCGTGTGGTTTTTCGCAAGGAACGCATGGGTGAGTTCGGAAACTGATTTGGGGTCTCCGTTTGAGGTAATTTTCGTAAAATGCCTGCTGCTGCGGCTGATTTTGTGAGTTTGATTTTGGAATTTTTGAGACTTGGTTTCTCAGTCATTTTAGGTCCGATTTCAGAAATTCTTGCGGCTAACTTGAGTGATTTTTTGAGGAGAACGTGTTGGTGTGGTTAGTTTTCGTATTCAAAGCTTCGTTGGAGGTAAAAAGTTGTGTTTTAGCTGCTGTCTTCGCCATTTTCGGGCTGAAATTTTGAGGAATTTTAGAAGCTGATTTCTTGGTCATTTTAGGTCCAAAATTGGTGATTCAAGAGTCTAGATTGTGGGGTTTTTCATGAGGATCGTCGTGGTGTGATTGTTTTTAGCATTTGGACCCTCGTTTCTGGTATTTTCTGGTAAATAGCTGCTGCTATTGTTGTTCCTTTTTAGTGTGTTTTGGGTGTTTCGTTGTATGTTCGTGTTGGACTGTTCCGAGCCCCGAATTGTGTTTCATTTTGGAACACAAGTTCGGGGAGGTGTTTAAGAACCTATTTTTGGGGTTAATTCCGGGATTTCCATCGCGGGCCTCACTTTCCCCATTTTGACCCCGAAATTGGCCTGTCTCCGTTTCTTGCGATTTTAGTGTCAAAACGACCGTAATAACGTTGTGACTCTACTTTTGATAGTGTGTCAGCGTTTCGAGGCTGTTCGAAAGGGGAAAACTCCGGAGAAGTGACTTTTGAGCGCGCGTGGTCGGCCTACAGGTAGGCTATGGTTTTTCTCTCTTAGATTGAGCTTGAGAGTGTAAATGCATGTTGATTAGTTGGGATTTGGGTTGGTAGTTAGTGAATAATGCATAGATGTTTAGAAATCATGTTTTGGCCTCTTTCGGGATTTATCGGGTAACTGTGAGCATGCTTAGTGTTACTAATTAACCCTCCTTGCTATGTAGAGGGCTTGTATACTTGATTACTATTTATCTGAAGCATGTTGGGCCTTAGTTTAGGTTTGACGTCGGCTTGCCTTAGAAATTTATGATTAGGAATCGATAGGCATTAGTTTTGCCCCGATCTCGCTCGGCTGGCTTAGATCCCTGTAGACTGGTGTAGTAGACTGGAATCTGATAGTTTGGACCTTAGCTAGGCGATACGCTTACTTCGACGATAGTTATCTTTATTTCTCTCCGATATTGCGGCTTCACGAGGTATGTCAGCGACACTGGTTCTAATTCGCGATTTGAAGTTGGTTTTCATTCGGTTCCAAGGACTTACATTGATTGGCTAAATGTAGACGGTGTTCCACGTACATTTTGAGTATAGATCGATTAGGACTCTTTCGGCCTCTATTGTTCAGATACTTATATAGAGCATCCGGTTACAGTCCGCCTCATTGTTCGAATCTTATATGAGCATCCGGTTTGAGTCAGATCTATTGTTTAGATACTTATATAGAGCATCCGGTTCGAGGTCCGGCCTCTATTGTTCTTATACTTATATAGAGCATCCGGTTAGGTCGCCTCTATTGCTAGATCTTATCTGAGCATCCGGTTTGAGGTAAGCTTAGTATTGTCAGATTCTATTATTTGGGGTTGAGGTTCTGGTTCGATGTTCTTTGTGCTTGGATTCTCATAGGCATTTTCTATTTAGCTATAGTTTTCTGTGTACTCGTTGGGCTTATGGTGGTCCGTTCGGGTTTTTAATTTAACTTGCGCACGAGTGTACATACAGGCTTATGGGTCCAAATAGTGTATTTAGCTTATAGACATCGTAGTTAGTTCTTTCTAAATTTGTGTGCATTCCATTGTTACTTAGTTTTCCGTTCTTGACATCTGTTTGTGTTATTCATTCTTTTCATATTGCTTTTACCTTTCAAGTTATGATTACTGGTACTGCTTGTTTTGTACTATGCTACGCTCTGCATCTATTTCGTGATGCAGTCCGAGCACCAGCCGGCGTTAATCCGGCTTAGTAGTCGATCCGAGGCGGGGTGAGCACGTGACGTTTGTACTATTTCGTCTCCATGCGTATATATAGACTTGTCTTTTGCCTTCGAGACATCAGTCTCTATGGTCCACTTTTAGGACTTGTACTTTTTGTTAGTAGCTGCACTAGTGACTTCCGGTTTTGGGAGGATCTTTATTTGTATATATGTTTTGGGTTTGCTTCCTGTTGTCCTTGTTTAGATTATTGTTTTCGCTAGTTCGCCTCTTACGCTATCATTGCTCGGGTTACGGGTTGGCTTACCTACTGGTAGGGTATAGTAGGTGCCGTCATGACTCGAGAAATCAGGTCGTGACATTGGTCAACATTTTAAATTGTTTATTTATTTCTTAAACTCCGTATTTAGTCGAATATTGCTACATAAAATGAGACGGAGGGAGTACTAAATTGTTTTGTGGGTTAAAAGCGTGATGCATATATAGGATAGGAGTCCTGCACAACTCAAGTGAAATATTGTTCCCCATAGAATAAAAAGACCCTAATCGGTAATCAGACGGAGAAAATAGTATCGCGACTTTTCCCTTGTACAAGAACCCTATCTGCTCTGCATCAGCCGGACGGTATGAGTCGGTCAGTGGACGAGCTCGGATCTACCAAACCGGATCCGACGAAGAAGCCCGTCTTCCTCACCAAAGCACAGCGAGAGCAGCTAGCCCTACAGCGCCGCCACGATGAAATCGCCGAACAGAAACGGCAGACCGAACAGCTTCTCCAACAACAGGGTAACAACCGTCCTTCCTCCACCGATAACGACCATGAACGGGATCATCGTGACAGAGATAGTAGGGGTGACCACCATCGCTCCAGGGACAGGGACAGGGACAGAGACAGAGATAGAGAAAGAGAAAGGGAGTCTAGGGACCGGGAGGTGGAGCGCCGGAAGCGCGAGAGGGAGCGTGACGAAGAGGTCAAGGAACGAGAGCGAGCTCGATTGGACAAATTAGCTGAGCGAGAGCGAGAGAAAGAGCTTGATGCAATCAAAGAGCAGTACCTCGGCTCCAAAAAACCTAAGAAGCGGGTGATTAAACCTAGTGAGAAATTCCGATTTTCCTTTGATTGGGAGAACACCGAGGACACATCTCGCGACATGAACGCTCTATACCAAAACCCTCACGAAGCCCGCTTACTCTTTGGTCGCGGATTCCGTGCTGGAATGGACCGAAGGGAGCAGAAGAAGCTTGCTGCGAAGAATGAGAGGGAGCTGCGGGAGGAGATCTGGAAGAAGGATGGCGTTGAGGAGTCTGCAGTAGAAGCAGCTGCCCTGAAGAAGAAGGAACAGGATGCCGACATGTATGACACTTTTGACATGAGGGTCGATCGCCATTGGTCAGACAAGAAGCTGGAGGAAATGACGGAGAGAGATTGGAGGATATTCAGGGAGGATCACAATATATCATACAAGGGGTCGAGGATACCCCGTCCCATGAGGAATTGGGTCGAGAGCAAGTTAACTACTGAGTTGCTCAAGGCTGTTGATAGGGCTGGCTACAAGAAGCCGTCTCCCATACAAATGGCTGCCATTCCGCTTGGACTTCAACAGCGTGATGTGATTGGCGTTGCAGAGACTGGTTCAGGTAAAACTGCTGCTTTTGTTCTCCCTATGTTGACTTATATCACTAGGCTTCCTCCATTGAGTGAAGAGAATGAGGCGGAGGGGCCATATGCCGTTGTTATGGCCCCCACACGAGAACTTGCTCAACAAATTGAGGATGAGACTGTCAAGTTCGCACACTATTTGGGTATCAAAGTTGTTTCTATTGTTGGTGGGCAGTCCATAGAGGAGCAAGGTTTTAGGATTAGGCAAGGTTGTGAAGTTGTGATTGCAACCCCTGGGCGACTTCTTGATTGCTTGGAGAGACGTTATTGTGTTCTGAACCAGTGTAATTATGTTGTTCTTGATGAAGCTGACCGTATGATTGACATGGGTTTTGAGCCTCAAGTTGTTGGTGTACTGGATGCTATGCCTTCAAGTAATATGAAACCGGAGAATGAGGATGAAGAGCTTGATGAGAAGAGGATTTATCGAACCACTTATATGTTCAGTGCTACCATGCCACCTGCTGTGGAGCGGTTGGCTAGAAAATACTTGAGAAATCCTGTTGTTGTGACTATTGGCACTGCTGGAAAGACTACTGACCTCATCACTCAGCACGTGTTCATGGTAAAGGAATCAGAGAAAATGTATAAGCTGCAGAAATTGCTGGATGAGCTTGGAGATAAGACGGCTATTGTGTTCATCAACACTAAGAAGCAGGCTGATTTTGTTGCCAAGAATCTGGATAAAAACGGCTACAGGGTAACCACACTGCATGGTGGAAAGTCTCAGGAGCAAAGAGAAATCAGCCTTGAAGGATTTAGGACCAAGAGGTACAATGTGTTAGTTGCTACTGATGTTGCTGGTCGTGGTATTGATATACCTGATGTGGCCCATGTGATAAACTATGATATGCCAAACAATATTGAAGCATACACCCATCGTATTGGACGTACAGGTCGTGCAGGAAAGACGGGTGTAGCCACAACATTCTTGACCATGCAGGATACTGAAGTCTTTTATGATCTTAAACAAATGCTCACACAAAGCAACAGTCCTGTTCCCCCAGAACTTGCCCGACACGAGGCTTCGAAGTTCAAGCCAGGAAGTATTCCCGACAGACCACCTAGGAGGAATGATACTGTATTTGTTCATTAAAGTTGGAATTGCTACATATGCTATTGTAGGGGTCAAGTGTTGGGAGTTTCTATAATGGTATCTGCTGAAAAATGGAGCTAGGTGGGTGAATGATGGAGTTGGTAGATAGAGTGGAGGGTTCAAACATAATGGAAGTGAAGTGGTAACATGTTTGGCAATGAGTTTTTTTTTGTTACTAACAAGTAATGTGCTGTCAGCTTTGGAAGGGATTTGTTTTTTTATTCTGATTCCGTTAGTCGATGCCTAGGCTTTACTGAAGATCTTCCTGTAAACTCTTAAACATTTCTTGTGTTTCCTTCTTTATTACTTTTATCTTAAGATAGTCTCAGGAACTTAAATACCTTGGTGAAGTATGAATTTTATTGCCATTAGTTAGCAAGTTCCTTGGACAACAGGTACATGTGCGTATGGAATTTTTTGGTAAATCAGTCCTTGTTCTAGTAGAAATAACCTACTTCCTTTATGATTGTTTTATGTTATTATGTTATGTTCTGCGGTTCTCATTTGCTTCAGCTCTATCTAGCCTCGCACAGCCTCACTTAGCACTCTTCATTTGTGTAATCCACAGTTTTTACCCAAATGCACTCTCAGTAATCTGTCAATCAAGTCATGCACCCACCATTTCAACCTCCTTTCTTAAAATTTTTGGGGGTAGACATCCAAGTTTATAAGCTGGTGTTATTTCTGTTTAAGAATTTGATTGTCATATTGTTTTTCCAATTTACAATTTGAGAAAAATTGATTGAAATCTGAAACAGCTTCTATAATTTGTCTGTGTTTCATTATTGCTTGAAGTTGTGATTTACACTTTTTGAATAAGAGGGATTTACTTGCTGAGAATATCCAATACTTGTGCGAGTAAACACTGGACTTCCAATATTCAAAAGATAGATTTGAGCAATCAAACTGGAATTTGGAAGCAAGCAAAGACACAGCCACTGCTGGTTTTCATTATTCTGTCTTGAAATTGAATTACAAATTACACTTTTGTCTTTATTTGCGTGTTTCTGTTGACAATGAGGGAACAAAGTATCATGACTGGCTGTTCGATGATCCAAACAACCTGCAGGATGACATTTCAAATCGTTAGTTACCTCCTCAAAAGGGTAGGGAGGATAAAAGAAATAGATATATCCGTGATTCTTGCAGTAGCAACTGTATCAAATCTTACTTCTGCAACCTTGATTGTGAACGCCTGGTACCATAGAAAAATTGGATACGTCAGTACAGTTGTAGGGGAAGAAGTACACGAAAAAACAATGAAGGAAGATGACCCCATAAACAATGATTGTCTACTTGATTGACATAACTGGTGGTTTAAAAAGGTGAATAGAAGAAGTAAGCTATTTGCTGTATGGTTCTAATTTAGTACTAGAATATTCTAGGTGTCTTGAAAAACGTTTTTAGTGCACACCTTTGTGATAACTGTGGCTTAACTTTCACCCTCTCCTTTGGTCCTTCTGGTTTTTCATCAGTTCTGATAGGCACATCTTTTATCTGCAGCAGTGTAATTTAGGAAGCAAAATAAGAAAAGTATATCTCATAAGGATGTTTGGAGTAGAATGCAATGCAGGCATGCAGAAATATACCAAGTTTCTAAACTCCAGATTGTAGAAAGTATCGATGTATCTTTGCTTTGCTTGTTTCTGATCTTGGTACAATGTCTTCCAAAAAGTGTAGATTGACCCCATATTCAATACCTTGTTTGCATAGATTTTCCATGTGTAACTGCAATATATAAGGATTAAAGGATTAAGTAAATTTCGACAAAATATATGCCTCTCTGCAAATTTGAAAGTGGCTTATTTTTAGTTACCATTCATATATACGCCTTAGACCCTGGGCTGAAATCCTGTTCCAATGTTCAGGATCCTCCTTGCACTTTCGGAAAAAATCGGCAATTTTGTTGCTTGATTCATCTCCATTATTTGGATCAATATGGAAGCCTGAGATCCCATCAACAATAATCTCAGCAGGGCCACCTTGGTTGGTAGCGAAGGTTGGTAATCCACAGTTCATTGCTTCAATGACTGTAAGACCAAATGCTTCATATAAAGCAGGCTGCACAAAAGCTCCTTTTGAATCTGCTATTGTGCGGTAGAGTTCGCTGTTCCTGTATCTGTCAGTCTGAGCTGCTATCCATCTAATCTGACCCTTTAGCTGGTATTTCTCTATCAGCACATGCATCTTTTTTATTTCAGCTGCTTCTTCTCTATCCTTGGATTTTGTAGGATCAAAGGAACCGCCAACCACAACAAGGTTAACTAAGCTTCTGAGCTTTGTGTTCTTGCCAAACCATTCAGTTAGTCCAGTTGTGTTCTTCACTGTGTCCAGCCTTGCCATGGTGAAAAGGATAGGTTTCGTTCTGTCTTCTAAATATCCACTGTGGTTGAAAGAAGTAAAACATTAATATGTAGAATTGTGGGATGTTCCTATTGGCATTAAACTGAAGTTTGAGCACTAAGACTTACATGTGCTCGTCATTATCCACTTTACTAAAAAGAAGCTTCTCAATGGCAGGTCGGAAATCAGTCAAACGCTTCTGCTTTTCTGTGTAAGGGAAATATACTGATTGGTCTGCCCCAGGAGCAGCAATGTTAAATTTAGGATCAAAGACATTGATGCCTGAAACAACTCTATAAAGCCCTGGAAGGGTAAATGCACTGTGACTTTCATACTGCCCTGGCCTGTCTTTGCTGCAAATGTTTGCACATAAGAATGAGATCATGAAGCTTCAATAATTTGAGCAAATACATAACTGGATTTGTGATGTGTGTTTGATGGTAGTAAAAGAACAATTCTAATTTTATATTACTCGTCCGCTCTAGTTCTTACCTTCCAGCTATTTCTTGATATGTGCTTGTGATAACAAAATCTGCAGAATTCATTGCAATCAAATCAGCTGTAAATTGGCACGAAAAATGGTACTTTGGATCGAGTTCCTTTAATTTGATGTCAGAATCTTCATATTTAGTCTTCTCCAGAGCATGGGCAATTGTTCCCTAGTACAGAGATGGTCTAGGTTAGTGGACATTAAGACACTAACTTGGGGAAGAAACAATATCGACAAAGATTAGGGAAAGTTACCAGAGTTATCCCAAGTTTTCTAGCCATTAATGATGCCACTAAATTCCCATCAGTGTAGTTACCAATGATTAAATCAGGCTTGCCTTCCATTAGCTCGATGATTTTGTCAGAAGCATCCTTTAGTCAAGTCAAAAAGAAAATGTAATTTAGGAAGAAAGAAAAACTCTGGATGAGCAAGGTTTATATAAAGATACACACCTGAGTATATCTCTCCAGATAAGGGTAGATATCGAATCGAGAAACCCATTGATTAAGCACTCCTTTTTCTGTCCTAAATGGAACTCTGAGGATGTGAGAATGCTTTGTATTCTTGATTGGTTCTAGTTCCTGGTTGCACTTTGTTCCTTTTGCATCTGGGATTAGCCGGGTTAACTGTGCAATCAAGATATGATATTAGCTTTTCTAAACAACCTCTTCCTTATTGCATACTCATGCGGATTGTCTGAGAACTCACCACAAGAATCTGAGGCTTAACATTGAGTCCCTGCTGTTTAATTCTTTGTAGCATTTCTTCTTCAAAAGCTACAACTTGATCCAAAACATAAACCACCTGTTGATCAAAAGCAACGGATTTTATTTATATAATATGATAAGTGTAAATAATAGTGTATTTTAACCTATTGTAGCAGGTAACCTTCTTGATTTTTGCAGGTATTTATTCCGTTTCTAATGGAGGTTACTTGTGATTATCTTTTAGGTGACCTGATAGTTTAAAAATTCTTTTATAGTGAAGTATGTAAAAGTTAGATGCTTACCTGACCACCGGTGTCTGGCAAGCCAAGAACATCAGCTTGGCCGAAGTATCCATGAACAGAGAACAATACAATATTGAAAACAGTTGGAACCCTTCCAAAGAATTTCTCAATGTTTGATGGATCTGGTGCCTGAAGCACCTCAGAAAGTGTTCTCATGGTATCTCTGACTCTTTCAGCTGTATCACCCCAGCCTTTCTCAAAACCCCACTCTTTGAATCTGTACAAGAATTGAAGCCACTCAGTACTTTGTAGCATGCCAAAAGGGGGAGGAAGTAGAGGGAAAACTAATTAACCTTAGCTCAAAGCTCTGATATGGTGTATCAGTTGGTAAGGAAGAAATAGATGATTCTGCTACAACCAATGCTGCCTGAAGCTTTGAGACAGTGCTGAGTGTCTCATTGATCATCAGTTTCTGCAGTTGAACATAAAGGAAATTTGTTATTATCTTTTCCTCTTAGGACAAGTGTTCATTTATGAAGTTTAGTTTTGCTCGACATACATCTCCTTGATGGTTCAACGTGAGCAGGTAGTCAACTAGACACTGTGCACTCGTGGAGCTAGCATTTAGCTTTGAAGTTAGAAACTTGGAAACATAACTGAGACCATTTCCGATTGAAGAAGATAGAGTCAGACGAGGCGTTGAGAAGTCTACTGCTCCAAAATCAATTTCCAGTGCGTATTCGTCTTTTGCCCTGCATTTCATGTTCACACAAAGGTAATCCTTATGAGTTTTCACTTTTCTGATTGAAGGTATAAAACCATAGAAGGTATGATAAAAGCTGCAATGTATTCTATACCAGCTTTCATCAACTATCATTTCCTTGAATTTCAAGTACTCTGTAGCTGTAATACCCTCAACAGAAAGATCATTAGCATTCACTTTCACATATTCCCAGAACCCGGGATTCTGTCTCGTGGCGAAGGCAATGTAGGGAGGAACAACTGCAGCTTCCTGCAAAATTTGATCACAGAAGATTTTAAGAACAAATGTACATCATGCAAAATCTGGAAACAATAAAAGAAGAAAACTATGATAAGTGCAGCACATGGTTCTTTCTATACCATTGTAGTACATAATATGTAGCCAAGTAAGCCTTCCAAAACATGGTTCCTTTCAGCTGGATCATCAATCACTTTCTCTAATTCATCCATCAAGTTATGCAGTTTCATCATCCTCTTGCCTTGCTCTATGTATTTGGCAAAACATCTCTTCATGTGATACCGGCTTTGCCTCAACGCTTCTGGCATGCTATCAGCTATGGACTCTGATCTCTTCAAGGCTGGTGTAGTAGCCATTTTCGGCGAGTTATAAAAGCTTAAGGTATTGATATTTACACAAAGAATTGCGTTTTTATTGACTTGTGATTTTTGTTGAGATTTTTTGGGAATTTATAGGTAATTAGCTAGAGACGAAGATGAACTGTTACAAGGAAAAGAGGAAAGAAAGAAGGAAAAAGAACAAAACTTTCTCCTAAAGAAATAAGAAAAGAAAGGAATTCTTGTCATTTGGGTGAATGGTTGAGGTATAGGTATTATTCTTTTCTTTCTGTCTGATTGATGATCAACCCATGAGAATATTCACTTTCTCACGACACAAAAAAAAAAAAACTGTACCAAATGAGAAAAGACTATGAGGAAAACCAAAAAGAACATCAAAATAGCAATCTTGATCATCAGGATAGACAAGTGCCTTTATATCAATCCCTATTTAATGTTTTCGCTTTAACTTGTTATAGCATGTAACTTATTTATTTCGAAGTTACTACTCAGTATACCTATAATTGTTTTTTACTCGACTGGATTGAATATATATTTTACACCGTTAGCACATTAAGACGAGTCCAGTAGAAACGGGTCAGCGAATGGCAATTCAAGAATTTTTTTATAACCGAAATTTGCATCGTATTATTATTCAGTGAAGTGGATTCAAAACTCAAAACCACTAGATAGAGTAATTTGAGAAAGAAAAACCCCAAGCAATATAGAATAAATAAATTAAATAAATAGAAGAGTGTGACTCTAATACCATGCCAAAGAATTTGACCATTCAGTTCTAAACCTTAGGAGTTGTTTTGGGTGTGGTATTAGGTATAATAATTTCAGGCTTAAAATGCAGGACTATTTTATCATGTGTTTGATTGGAGATATTAAGCAATTTTGAGATTATTTATACCTTAAGTCTCGTCTAGTTGGGAACAAGTTATTCTAGTATAACTAATCTTGAGATAAGTTATTCTACTATGTATATATAGTAACGGGATAGGTTATCCATATACAAAATGAAATAACTTATTCCATGACAACTTATCTCGGGATAAGTCATTTCCAAGCAACTGACAATGTTATGGGTAGAGTTGCCTAAGTTCATTGTGTAACAATATGATAATATATGCCATTTATCAAGATATTTCTTATTAGCATATGGAAATACGACAGGAAATCAAAACATCTAATTTTCTTAGATTGGCAATCAATTTCTTAATTTTTGGAATAAAATTTACATATTGCAAATGGCACAAAACAGTTTTAAGTGAGAAGAATTTGAATTAAAATATTTGGGAAAAAACATAATTTAGGAAAAAAGAAAGTTCTCAAATAATACCAATTAATCTTAAGATAGTCTTTACATATTCCATAGGCAGTACAAAATCTCCTCACATATTAAGCACACTAAGTGATTAATCACTTGTCTAACATGAACCACCGTTGTTATCAATTACATCATCTTCATTATCATAATTCTTGTAGACAGAAAGCTTGTTTTCTTTCCACCATTTCTCTACTTCCTTCACAGTAAACTTTTTCCTACTGCAAAATTCATTCAAAAAGACATCTAGCAAGCAGTTTAACATACTAACAAAGGATGTTTAAAGTGAGAGGATTTTAATCAAAAGACTTAATAAGAGCAGAAAAGTTGGAAATTTCTGTATCATACAACTTATGAAAGAAAATATACCTGAACCTAAATCCCTTCAGTCCCTTCTTCCCACTTGGCAGCATTGTCAATCTTACGTAGACACCGGGCTGATACTGTTCCACCCATTCAACAGTTGATGTTGCAGCAGCTTCAACATTAGTTTCTCTTCCAGCTAAAAAGCATTTTGACATTGCCTGAAACTGCAATCAACATAAGATGTTCCATCGATGAATTAAAGACAGATTCACAAAATAGTTTAAGAAAAGGAGACAACCAAAAGTTTTAACTCACAAAATAGATTCTTCTAGCATCATTTTTTTCTTCTCCTTTTGTAACAACTACTTTGGTTTGCTGATTGGATGGAGTACTCTCTGTATGCAGCACCCAACTGAAAACATCGTTGAGAGAAGTGATCTCAGAACTGGCTAGTATCTGTGACTTAGCAGTCTCAAACTCAGTGGGAAGTCCCCCCTAAGAAACTCATTATTGATATTTGTTCCCTCTGAGCTTGTTGCACCTTGATATCAGTACTAAATGGCAAAAGCATGTTCAGTTCCTCATAAATTTTCTTAACTCCATGAAGTATATGGTGAGAGTCTTAGCTTCCTTCTCGGGATGGTACAAAGCCTTACAAACTTCATAAATTCGAGATGCATAACCTTTGCCAGAATATAGATACTCTAGATAATCCATCAACTCTTTAACAAATTCACAGTGATGAGCCAAATCAACTACTTCATTGTCCATAGAGTTTATAATTTGCAAGAATAGTCTAGCATCATCTCTCATCCAAGCCTTTTTCGTTTCATCAGTTGGAGGGTCCTGACTAAGATGGTCATCCTTTTCAACACTACGCAAGTAGACCCTGATTTTCCTACTCCAATCTATATAATTAGACCCATTTAATTTATAATCTGTAATTTTGGATACTGTTGAAGAGGCAGAAACTTTATCATCACACATTTTCAACTACTGTCTAGTGAAGAAACTGACAACGAGGGCAAATAACTAGTGTCTGTTCCTCAAGAAATTAGCAGCTTCTTCCCAAAATACTGAACCTTTACCCAAAACAGTTCCAAGGCAATAACACGAAACTGTGAAGGAGACAAAAGTGAAAAGCACACATTCAAATAGAGATTCAACACCAGAAGAATACCGTAATGTATCATGAATGACAAGACGATGTGGAGCAGCAAGCCAGCATCAGATCTGCCAAACCAAGCCAGTAAGTGGAAGGCAACAGCAGAGACCTCTTCCCAGGCTGCCGGAAGTGGAAGAACTTAATGATTCTATTCATGAATATGAAGGAATTTATAAGGTTACAAGAATCCTATCGAAGGAAAGAAATCAAGAGATATATTACAGGATCTTCATGATATGACTCTCTTGAGCTTTCTCCTTTCTTATTTCACATAATCTTTATATATGCAAAGCAGCCAGAATATTGAGGCACCATAATTAGAACTTATGACCAATCATACATTAGATGAAATCAATCATCTCATTAATTAATTAGTCCACTTTGCTCTAAATTATACAAATTGTCATCTTCAGAACATCAAAGCTTTATTATCAATAGAAAAGGAAGACATTGGAATGTAAAAGAAAAGAGATGCCATCGCTAGAGATAAGTTTCTTCATATGCCTGCTTTTGGAATGAAATATTAAGACACTCGGTTTCAATCTAAAGAAGCAAAAGTTAAAGTACGGAATCCAGAAATACCTATGAAAATACATCCTTGAGTGAACTTAAGGTCACTCAAAAACTTCAGTAAGTGAAAAGATTTTATTTCTGAATATCTATGGCAATTGGGAACACTCAAAACCAAGTATAAAGGCAGTAGGGAAGCTACATGAAGCCAAAAACTGCTCCCTTGCAATGGAACCTAGATCTATAAAACATGAAGAAAGCTAGTCACTATCAAGCCGGGGCAGCAGACATGGATTCAGCCTCTTCAGTTACAAAAGGAAGTGGCTTGGTTGGGGCAGGCAACCGCCCAATGCTATCCACCTTATCCTTCAGTTTTGGTGGAGGCCTTGCTGGTCTTGGGAGCAACCTGCCCTTTTTCTCGAACCACTCAGGCTTCAGTAGTGCCCGTAACCCAAGTTTGTTGTAATGCACTCTCCTTACAGACCCACCCGCAGCTTCCACGGCTGCTTTAGCTCTAGCGGTCACCCTTGAGACCTGTCATTAACAGTTAGTGTTGGATGAGTACACTGAGATGACAGACATCATTGGCCATTCTAGCAAGCAAATGTGATGCATATTCTCAATAAATTGATACCATAAACAAAGAGAGAAAAAAGGATCATGCCAAACATATCCATGTCTAAGGAACAAGAAAATATCCCCTCTCCACCATCAATATATTTACACAGCACATTTCTGAAAGTGCTAAACTGACATGAGCTTTTACAAATACTTATACCTTGCAACACATTTACTATAAATAGCAGTACAGGTCGAGAACCACTTTGCAACTCAAACGCAAACTGTAATTGATGTTATTTCTACCAAATGACCTTTATATGAAGTGCACTACCAAATTTAAAATTACTCCCTCTATTCCATATTAATTGAATTTTCGGGTCTGTTTTCATTGTTTAAAATAATTGAATTGTTCAAAGTTCAAGATGAATGTTTGAAATTTTTCCTATAGTTGCCCATCCCTTTAATGATGTTTGGTATTTTCTAGGAGATAACTTGCACTAATTGCAAAGTTATATTTATGAAATCACAAAGGACAATAGTGAAAAGTATGGTTTAAATTATGTCCTTGAACGTTTTTCTTACCAAGTGTGCATTGCCTCAGAATTTAGTTAATATGGAATAGAGGGAGTATTGTTTTTTAACAATGAATACCAAATTGAATAAAAAAAGGCTATATTAATTAGTCTTGACTGAATATTACCTCTAGATGGATGGGCCACTGAATATGTTCAGCTCCACGTCCCATCAACCTGGCTCCATCTTCTATTTGCTTCCCAATTGCACCGGAATCCTATTGGCATAAGAAGTTGATTTGTAAAGGAAGGTGCTAAATGCTTAAGCAATATAAAGCTATACTTACACCATAAGCTACAATTACCTTTAGAGTTTTCATTGTGATCAACTCTGACGAGTCAATCTTCCCAGCATTTATCAGCTTTGCAATCTTTCCCAACCCAACTGGCTGCATGGAGCACATAAACAAGGAACAATTAATCAGAAGAGAACCACTAACATTACTCCAAGGTTTTAAAGCCATCGTGGTTTTAATAACTAAACAAATATTCACACATCTTTACTCAATGACAAAATAATTAGTGACATATTTACCATATACCATCCAAAAAGGGGGAATTTTAGTAAGAAAAAGATGTGCCTCCTCCTGTCATGATAATTGATGGCACCTATATGGTGCAAACAACATATTTAAGTAGAAGTTGTACTAAAATCTATACAACCTTTACTCTTAGAAAGCTTCTTCAGGCTAGCAAGTGAAGCAGTGATCAATCACAGGACTATCACAGCCTTCTCTTCTCAATATAGAATGTTAGACCTCTTTGAAAAATCTCAGGAAGCCCCAGAAAAGAAAATATTAGACAGTCACTACTTTCTGGTGCTGGCTTGTTTTGCACTCAATTTCTAACCGCAGCTGCCATTGCCCTAACATATTGGTATGGGGGAAGACTAATGGACAAAAATTTACTCAGTCATAGCAACTGTTTCAAGTTTTCTTCTTTTTGATGAGTACCGGGAAAAATATAGCAGATTCTGAAAGTATGACTTCTGACTTTGCAACAGGTAGCAGTGCCATTGCATCTGTATATGCTATCTTCGATCGAAAACTGCGATTGAATTTGAGAATGCTGAAGGGCTTTAAGTCACAAAGGTATAAAGAGGAAAGATAGAGCTGAAGAATGTCTTCTTTTATCATCCTTCTAAGCCTGATCAATCAATCTTCCCAGGCACGAATCTGGAAAAACAGGACTACTTGTTGGGCAAAGTGGTTCTGGAAAATCCACCATTATTGGCTTGATAGACAGATTCTATGATCCAATAAAGGGACAAGTTCTGATTGATGACAGAGGGATCAAAAGCTACAACTTGAAGAGATTAAGATCACAGATGGATTTAGTGAGTCATGATCTACCCTTTTTACTGGATCACTACATGACAATAGCATTTCTAGGAAAGAAGAAGCTACAGAGTCTGAAATCAAGAAAGCTGCAATAAGTACTATATACGTAACAAAAAGTAAGTACTACAAAGCTAAAAAGTATAAACAGACGCAATAAGATAACACCAAATGGCTAATTCAGTACGACCTTCACATAACACACAAACAAACTAGCAAATTTTCTGAACTGCCACACCCATTTCACATGTCTTACTTTCTATTGATTCCATACATTAACACAAAGTAGAACCCTGGTTATGGAACAATTATTCCTTTACTCTATCAGCAAGCAACTAGAAACTAATTTGTGAAATCTCATATTTACTCAATGAATGCTCTACCCTCTATCTAATCATTTTAATGTTATTTAATGTAACTTTTTTCAAGAGAATGTTCAGACTATTCAAAATTTGAACTTTGACGTGATCCCAGCTATAAGCACGAAATCAAACCAAAAACAGAAATCTCAATCCACCCAAGAGTAAAAATACCTGAAATGTGAGACTAAATGGGTTCTTAAACCCACGTTTAGGCACACGGCGACGAAGTGGGGTTTGTCCACCTTCAAACCCGAACTTATATGTCCCTCTAGCTTTCTGACCCTTATGTCCTCGACCCGCCGTCTTTCCTTTACCCGACCCAATACCTCTTCCCTTACGAGTCTTCTGCTTCCTAGCACCTTTGTTATCTTGCAAATCATTTAGGCTCAGAAGACTGTAAGCTCTGCGAAACTGACACCCCAATGATCCAATGCTGGAGATGGGGCGTTGAGAAAATTGCAAAAATGGAAACTTTTGTGAAGATGTGAATATGTGTTGAGAAATCTTGATGGATTCGCTGTAGATTGGAACATTTTGGAGGGTAGACGATGATAGTAGTGAAGTGATTCTTCTTCTCAACATTTCTTCTAGGGTTTATAGTTGAGTAATGTGACTACTGCTATAAGTTTTGTGTGAAGTTACCAGGTCGTACTGTTAATTTGATACTAGTTTTTTTTATTACATTTTAGTCCATATAGTTTAAATAAAAGTTATGTTGTTTACACTTTAAGCTTGTAAGTTTCGTTTCAAGCATTAGATTTGGTCCCTTCACTACCTATGGGCTATGGGGTATACCTATTATTTAACTTGAAATTGAAAATAAGAAGAGGAAAGTTATCAAAAATCATCCTTTAGTTTAACTTAGTTCTTAGCTGGATTTTATCTCAAATTTTATAAGGGGTCGTTTGCTTAAAAAATAAATAAAACAAAGATTAATAACGCAGAAATTAGTAATGCACGGATTAATAATGCAGGATTTATTTTTTATTAAGTGTTTGTTCATTATTCCCACCTTATCTTGTGTTTGAATTAAATCTCTATAAAAAGATTCTTTCCAATTATATTCTTGAATTATTATGGGATTTTATATTTCATGTAATCAGAGCAAGGTAGATAATTGCCAGACATTATTATTTTTTTACGACCTTCTAACTAGCTTGGAGAAGAACAAGTTTGTTGTCATGTTTGCTATTTTCTAACTTGAATTATTTGAGGATAAATAATTGTCATCTTAATAATTAATCATTCACAAAACATAAATTTTCAATTTAAAAAAGATAGATCATCTACTTTTAAAATCGAAAAGACGGTTGACATAAAATTGAATATCACCTACATTTATACACAAAAATTACAAATTGTAGTTTTAATATATATACAATTTTATAAATTGTTCAAAATACAAATAATTAGAAAACACATAATATATTCAATTAAAATCACAAATGTCACGTGGTGATATATTTATCCTTTCAACTAGTAAATGTTAAAGAACTCATATTTCAAATATTGTATTTCATTTATTTAGTAACAAACAACTCTCTCTAAATAATAAAATTTACAAGCTTATTTATTTATGTATATTTACTAGTACAAATATAAAACATAAAATCAAGAAAATAAACAAAATGATTTTAGGGATATTTTTGCCAGTACATAGATTAATGTCATGAACTCATGATATTATATCATATGTATTACTAACACCATGTAGGATGAGTTAATATCTTAAAAGGTCACTCAACTTTGAAAATTTATCTAGTAAAGTCATCAAACTTTATTTTGTATCAATAAAATAACTTAACTTAGATTTTTATATCAATAAAATCACTCAACTTAATTTATTATATTACCATTCATTTTCTCTCTTAGATCGAGTTCTCAGTCATCCAAATTCCAATCACTATAATCCTCACACAAAAACAAAAACAAAATCATTGTCAGATTTGGAGAAAAAATTACAATTCAACTGAGTAATTGAAAGAACAAAAATGGATGAACATTTTATATATTTGAAAAGTTAAAATTAATATTCAGATATAAAAAAAGTATATGAATTTTTTTGTTGGAGAATTCATAAATAAATCCAGATGTTTGTTAGCATCACCCAAAAACATTAATACTTCTGTTTGGGCATACTCAATCGAAGAAAATCTTGGTGCTCAGAAAGATATTGTTACGATACTGAATTTGATATATACTCATTAATGCACTGTTCAAATTTCATACTCCTTCTGTCCCTAATTACTTGTCCACATTTCCTTTTATAGTTGTCCCTAATTACTTGTCTATTTTGACAAATCAAGAAATGATAATTTTTTTTTACCTATTATACCCTTAATTAAATGACTAATTACATTGAAAAATGCAGAACTTTTCATCCAATTCATAATTAATAGGGGTAAAATGGTAAACTCACTATGTCATTAATTGTTTTCTTAATATGTGTGACAATTCAAAAGTGGACAAGTAATTAGGGACAGAGGGAGTATTTTTGACAGTTTTCTTTCCTCAATTTCTCAGCCATCAGAATTCAAATTGGATCTAATAGAAAAATAATTATTGTTGTTGCCCCGCTAATCGCTATTGCTACTGTAAGGCACAGGATTCTTGTTAATAGTTAATGCCGTGATATAATTTTCACTTATTAAGTTTATCCGTAAAAAATTCTTATTAGTTTTCTTTAATTTTATTTATTTATAAAGTTCATATTTGTATGGCATAAACATAATTTATTTTGCTTTGTCATTTTTTTTATGATAAATTTGATTGAGTGATTTTATTGATACAAAATAAACTTCAATGACTTTATTAGATAAATTCTCTAAGTTGAATGACCTTTTGAGATATTAACTCCATGTAGGATGTATAAGTAACTAATCCATGAATTAGTTATACTTAGGTCCAAAATTCCTACCAGACATAATACTAAATAATACCATACCTAAATAATATATGAATTGTTTCTCCTAATACTTCCTACCGATCAACCCCTAAATAATAATTACGGCACTACAATGTAAAATGCAACTGCAAAGTATTTGCTTGTAGAGATACCTCCACAGAATAGCTAATTTCCATCTCTCAATGGATCTTCTAGCTACACTTGACATGGAGCAAATTCCTTCACTGACCACATTCTTGTTTTTTTCAATAAAAGCACAAAGCTCACTAGCAAGTGGTGGTGGCATCTCTTTGATCTCCGGGAATTTATGATTGTCTTGAAACTTATTTAGGATGTTGAGCAACTTACAATCTTCTGGAGCAGTTGTTTGAAGAACTTCCAATGCAGTTCTGCATTTCGTTATTAGCCATCTCATTGCAACAACTTCACTCTCTGTTGAAAGTCTGTTCCCCGAATAAACAAGGTGTACAACAGATTTGCGACTGGTTTTAGGGACTGCCCAGAATCGCAATGTTGATAGTAGTGCAAAGGATGGCTTCCCATCTGGATGAATATATAGTGACTCGTTATCCCATGAGCAGAGAGAATACATATCTGGTTCTAAAGGTATAAAGGCCTTGTCATTTGGGTTCTCAGTCAGAAGAAATCCATAGTGTTGAAGAAGCTCCAGATTTGTGTAGGTTCCGTAGCTTAGAAGAACCTGCAGTGATCAATCAAGCTAGTGGGATCAGTGCAACTCCTTCAAACTAGAAAATAATTCAAAATGAGATGGCAAACTGTCGTGATAATGACACCGGACATTTGATGCAATACAATCGCTGTTCATTTTTGTAGTTCTTAATATCCTGAATACCAAGTAATGGAGCATCCACCTCACAACTTATTAATGGACAGGAACCACTTCTATAAATTTACTGAATGCCACACATAAAGAAAATAAGTATTAAAAGGAAGGAAGCATTTCAGAATCACCTGGTCTCCTTTCCGGTAGTTTCTTCTAGCATAGAAATGGTATGAAGAAACGTCTTTCTCATATCCAGCATCTATTAGCCTAGCGGCAGCATCCAATTCAGTTTCTGATATAAGTGTACCGTTTTCTTGCAAAGAATAAGGCTTTCCAGCACCTCGATCTTCATAATTAGATGTTTCCTCTTCAGGTGCTGCATAATTGAAGAAATCTCCCACAGGGCATAAACATCCAGCTTCATCCCAAGGTATATGCATGGTGCGCGAGGAGATCTTCAGGAAGAAACTTTTTTCATGTTAAACCATGAATATGACAAGAAATTGTCTAATTGATTGACAGTGGTGCTCAAGGACACTGTGAATGAAGACAGACAGAGTGCTAGATAGATCACGAATCAAACACAGCATTTGAATCTTGCAATGATTAGGGATTTCTAATCAGACCACTAGAGTAAGAAATGACATAGCACTATTCCAGATTACCACTTGAGTTCACTCCATACTTACAGAACCAGAGGCCCAGAGCCATGCCTTAAGAGCGAGGAATTGTGGCTTGAGCTTCAGTTCATGCATAAGCTGAGTCACTTCATTCCACTCCTCTTCAGCCTTCCGAGAAGCCTTTTGTGCAGCCCATATGGCATCATCAATCTAAAAGCAGTGGAGATATATAAGATGAAGTCTTTTATGGTGAATTTCAGTCAACTATGATGCTTTATGATAGACATTAGCAATGCAGTGAACAGAAGAAGTGTTTTCCAACTATCAAATACATTTTAACTTGTAGGGATTGCTACAAACTTGCAATGCTTGTATCTCGAATTTGCCAAAATCCGCAAGTGTGTCATAGCTGCGGGGAAACTGTTTTAGATAGGGCCACCACCTAGAACTCTTCCCCTTGTTCGCTTCATTTAACAATCCAACAGCCAATATCTGCAGTAAAAATAAGATCAAATAACATAAACATGAAATTGAATGAAACCATCATTACTTTCCAAACAAATCACTAGAGTAGAACAAGTGTTAAACACTCTGACGGTGGAGATTTGATTCACTTTGCACGACCAACTGGTGCAAAGCGTTAACTATAAACACTTGAAGAAACTGCAGACTCAACATAAAAATCCAGCCTATAAGTACAACAATTACATTGAGTTAAATTCATATTTCTAGGTGATCATATAAAACTCCAAAAACATAAAGTTTCTACCTTTAGTCCAAAACAAAGCAGAACTCAAGTTCTAATTCTTATACTCCATATTAAAGAGAAGAATAACCTGTGTGGAGGACAGAGAAGGGTGATTCTTGACAGCAATGGAGAATGCCTCATCGTTCCTCATAAGATTTTGACTAGTCATTAACGCTCCCTTTGGAACTCTAAGAATCAATTCCCCTTTCTTAATATCACGAACTGCTGCTAAACCTCTCCTTCATCAATTGAAAAAATCATTCATTCCTCATCAGATTCATATAAGAAAATCCCAAAAAAAAAAAAAAGAGTTGTGATTAATACATACCCTCCGGCATTAGGGAAATTAGAAACACAAAGGGTGTTTCCCAAACATGAATCTGATTGGGTTGTACAAGTTGAAGGAGAATCTGAGATTCCCAGCTCCGCTGCCCATTTCAGGAAGCTCTTCAGGTTCATTTCTTCAGCTACTTCCATGGCGGCTTTGCTGTGGAACTGGGTTTTTTCCGTTTCTTTAGTTAGAGAAAATGCTGATGGCCCAATTGGATTACTGTTTCAATTACTGGGCCAATTCAGCTTAATGGGGCCCGTCCAAAATCTAATGGCCCAAATATGATTTGGCAAGTTACATATTTAGCCAGTTAAAAATAATTACAATTGCTAAACAAATATATAAAAATTATACATTATTTTATATCAAAATATATCATATAAAATATGTATTCATTGACTATTATTTTGATGAACGTCTAAGTAAGGAAAGAGCTCGTAGCCACGTTATTGGGCTTGTCTTGTTAATAACCTTGAGATCAACGAAGACTGTGCTCCAGTTGACGATGAAGGAAAGGGGGAAGCGACTCGTTCCTTCCTTGCGAAGGAGTCAAAACAAACTATGACAACTCCGTTGCTTTATATCTTTTTTTTCATTCTCTTTTATTTATCTAATAATGTCAATTTCTCAATATAAATTTATGTTTCTATTTAAGTTTTGACCTCATTTAGAAAAAAATTGTAAAATAAATTTGTGGCAAAATATTGATGGATCATCATCATTAAATTCTTATATTATAAATTTCTTTATTTATTTTGTATATTGATTGTCTATTAATTTATCAACAAACTTTTGCAACACAATCAATCTAGAGTAAATGTAGTAGTTAGGATATGACAAAAACTTAATAATTTAAGACTAGGAGTGGCAAACGAGCGAGTCAAGTCGAATATGAGTCGATCAAAAGATGAGTTAAATAAAAATGGATAAGTTACTCGACTCGACTCACATTTTAAATGGGTAAAAACAAGTTACCCAATGGATAATATGGGTAATCATATTATAATAGAAATCTTGTTAAGAGCTTTAAAAACAAAAAAAAAAATTAAAGATTTTTTTATCACTTCACTCCACCCCCTACCCCAAAAAAATGTAAAAATAAAAAATAAAAAAAATTACCACCCCACCCCTACCATCCCCCCCCCCCACACCCCATCCCAAAAAAAAATTAACAAATTTTTAATTTTTTTCATTAAAATTTTTAATTTTTTTTTTAAAAAAAATTACCACCCCACCCCTACCAGCCCCCTCCCTCCACACCCATCCAAAAAAAAAAAAATTAACAAAATTTTAAATTTTTTCATTAAAATTTAATTTTTTTTTAAAAAAAAAATTACCACCCCCACGCACCCTACCTCCTACCAGCCCCCCCCCCTCACACCCCATCCCAAAAAAAAAAGTCAACAAAATTTTAAATTTTTTTAAATTAAAAATTACCACCCCACCCTCGACACCCCATCCAAAAAAAATTAACAAAATTTTAAATTCTTTCCAATAATTTTTTTAAAAAAGAAATTTACCAACCCACCCCCCACCCCTATCCCTAAAAAAATGTAAGAAAAAGTTTCATTTTTTTTATAGATTTTTTTTTTCTAGAAAAAAAATACTTTCTTACTACCCCACCCTTTATCATTTTTTTTTTTATGTGAATGCATATCTTTTACCCATTTAACTACCACTTTTAAATGGGTAATATGAGTATTATTTATTTTTACCCATTTTTAAATGAGTTGGATACCCAACCCATTTAAAATGAATAAATATAAATGGATACCCATATTAATTACCCATTCTATCACCCCTAATCTAGACTATTGCCCCTATACAATTCATTTTCATTGTACTATTTGAAGAAATTTTTAGTGAGACGAATTATCGAAACGTGCACGTAAATAACATATAACAAATTAAAGGTGCATCCAATAAACCTTTATTGATATTATTTCTACCCAAATGGATCATTCTATTTTTCAACAAAGTTTAGGAGAGCCTACTTTATAGACTTGTAGTATTTTTCTTCTTGTTGGCTTGTACTCTTTTAGAATCATGCAAGTAAAAAGAAAAGATTCTCTCGAAATTCGAAAGATTCAACATATATTAAAAGAAGTAGTTAAAATGTAAATTATTTAGAAATGTATGGTTTAGGAATATCGATTGTAAAGTATGCATGTTTTCTACGTAAAGGGAATGATGTACATAAAAAGAAATAGAAATAGGGTGGGTAAATTTCTCAAAGAGTTGCTTAACTTATTTAATTAGTGTTAATAAAATATTTTGTGTTTTATTACAAAATCACTTAGGCAATGTTAGTTTTCCCACAAAGTCATTATAATAAAAAGGGAAAAAAGACAAGTATATCTCTAAACTATCGTAAATGATATGTAAATACTCTTTGTTATACTTTTAGGACACTAATGCCCTTACCGTCTAATTTTTGGTGTGTATATACCATTTGAACTAACGGAAAGATGCGTGTCACGATCTTAACAGCCAATCTAAAATTTATTTAATTTTAACCCACAATTAAAAAATTGACCCGAATAATTAAAACCCCACCAAATAATTTTAAGACCACACCCAACAAAAATTAATTTTCCCTTTCTTCTCAAGTTCCAGCAACCAAAGACTGCACCGCGACTCCATCTTCTCAGGTGAATAAAAAAAAAACTCCAACCTTCCTGTTAGGAAGGAAAAGATCTGAGAAGATAGTCTATTGGGGGTTTGGGGTTATAATTTGGTGCGGGTCTTAAATTATATGGACAGGTTTTAATTAATCGGGTCTATTTTTTAATTATGGATAAAAATTAAATAAATTTTGGATAGACTATTTAGATCGTGACACTTGTCCCTCTGTTAGTCCAAAAGGTATATACACTCCAAAACATAGACGGTAAGGACATCAGTGTCCTAAAACTATAGCAAAAGATATTTACATACCATTTATGATAGTTCAGAGATATATTTGTCATTTTTCCCTAATAAAAATATAAAAAGGATAATTGAGTCAACCTTCTTGTGATGCTGAAATTTTTGACATAGACCCCTATAATGTTTGTTAATACGCAAAAGAGAAGTACACAAAGGAGGGGTACTAATAACTTACTAATATCTAACCTTCGACGACATTTGAAAAAAAAATATGCAAACGCAATACTTGAATGCAAAACAAAACAGCGACGGAAAAACTGCCGACCTAGGGTTTCTGGTGCCTCCTACATAGGCAGCAGCTGCGCAACTATCATGGCTGCTACGGCCACTGGACAGCCTCGAAAGAGGCTGTCCAGCCCGCCCCACTACCTCAAACCACCATATACGCCATCTTTTTCAATTCCAATACTATAAATCCTAAACAATCTGCCCTAATTAATTCAAAATCAATCGTAAAATCAATCGAAATAATTCATGGAGAACCTACTATCACGTTGTCAATTGAGGAAAGGCAAGACTTTATGATCGAAGAGGGATTACATCAAGCAGTGGTGTTTAAAGTATTCCATGGTGCGCCAGATTTGAAGGTATTAAGATCAATTTTACCGGAACATCTTGGTACCAAGGGCAATTGTTTAATTGGCTTACTTGCTCCAAGACAAATTTTGTTGAGGTTTGATCAATATGAAGATTATGTACTAGCTTTATCTCGCTCAGTTAATTATCTTCTTTACAATGGAGAGGAGCACTAATGTAGGGTTTTTCCATGGTCCATTAAATATAACCCTAAGGAGGAAACGACGTTAGCTATGGTTTGGATTTCTTTACCGAACTTATCTCTAAATTTATATGCAAAGAAGTCTTTGTTGTCTATAGCATCAGCAATTGGAAAACCAAGAGCTATAGATAAAGTTACTCAAATCAAGTCAAGACCTAACACACCTAAGGTCAAGGTTATACTTAATCTAATGGTAAAACTTCATAAGGTTGCAGTTGGTGGATGGAAAATCTGGTAAGTTGATCGAGGTTATTCAGGAGATTGTATATGATAATCTACCTTTGTATTGCAATTATTGTAAGCACCAAGGTCATGACGAAGATAGTTGTCGTTTGATCTCGAAAAGAAATCAAAATAACAAACAAATTGATGATACCACTGAAGTCGCTTTAAAAGGTACTACCGATAGTGAAAAGTATCAAGGCGATGTGAGAGAAATATTAAATGAAAAAATAAAGACTATAGATGTTGATACAAGTAATATTGGTGTTCAAACAACTACTGAAAACAAAGGTGATTGCAATAACCAATAGACTGCTACTATTGAGGTGCAATCAAAAGAAGTTGGGCTAAATCAAATTTGATGTCTAATGCAACTAAAAAAGCAGGGGTAACACTAAGAGTTGGGGTTGATGCGCTGCGAGTTGGTTCAGGGCAAAAATTAATAGATTCAAGACAAAAACTAATGGATACATCTGATGTTGAAGATGCTGAAAATTCTGTGCAGCATGTTTTGCAAGTTGAAAACGAGAATTCAACTAAAAACTGGACACTGGTTGCACACAAAAAATCAACTAGAAGTCGGATTCTTTCCCCCGACTAGTCAAAATAACTCTCCATATAGTGAAAAGGGTCCGACTGGAATTTTCATGACACTGAGAAGAGGCAAGATACTAGTAATGCCTCAAGAGACCTATTATGTTCGAATAGCTTTGATGCTTTATTGAAGACTACCGAAAAGCAAGTAAGGTTAACAGAGAACGATAACGATTTGATCCAAGAAAAACAAGTCTCACCACCTGCTTTGAATAGCAAATTAAGTCTAGAAGCTCCCGTATTTGTGTCTAAATGTGTGCTTGCAAAGAAGAATGAGTCAAGGGCCTTAGTGTCAAATATAATTGATTTGGGTGAGGATCTTCTTGATGAAGATGGAGTGGATTTAGTGAGGATTCTCTTGATGAAGATGAGGAAGACATTATGCTGGATATATGCTTTGATAGAGTGGCTAAAGAAGGGGATATATCATCTAGGCAACAAAGAAGTGGAAGCAGCAAAAGCAAAAAGAAGACACATGAAAGGCAACATAATTGGGACGGTAAAATGACTGAGAAGTTTGTTCCAAAGCACCTATCGATGCGATAGGCAAAGCAAAACCATTTGACAGTATTAATAGGTTCAACTAGATCCAATAAATCCATAAAGAAGGTATGAATCATCAAGTGTTGTTGGATATGTTTAAAGAAGAAGAAGACAAGAGAAAAATACTTCAAGTTACTTTTGATGGACAATCAATCTGTTTTAATAGAAAGTTTGAGCTGGTAACTCAACTTTCTTCTTGATTGGCATATTTTTACACTATTTAAGCATCCTCATTTGTAACATCATCATGGAGTGTATTACAAACTTTGTGATAATCAGAACATACTTATTTCTCTTTAGCTCTTATTTTCTGCATGCTTGTTAGGTAACACAAGTTAGGTACTTCATTAGGATTAGTAAGGTAAAGTCTAGCCCCCCTTGCATGTACTTGTCCCTATTGACATTTTTATGTTTAATAAAAGACCGCTAGACACTATCTAGTGATAAATTTACTTTTTAAAAAAAAATGTAAAACAACTTAACCCAAAACATATATAAAAAAGAGAGTAGTAGCTAACTAGTAATTAAATCTCCCTCAAGTTTGATTTAGTAATACTTATTTTCTTTGTGATTTATACTACAATATTTACCTCTCTTGTTTTAATTATTTTACCATAATTCTCGACATAATTATTGTTAATATAAAAAAATTGCAATTTAACTAAGTTATCCTTCATCATAGACGGAGTACTATTTTCTTTAATTTATTTTACAATATCCTTTTATTAATTTTTATTTTTTTCATCTATAACATCGTTTTATTCGGTTCATCAGATGTTCTCCTTTGATTTCAAATGATATTTCTTTAACTAAGCTACGTGGATTTTATTTGACCGGTTTTCAAATTGATGATTTGTTTCTTAGGAAACGATTACATTTTTCATTTTCATATTATATTAATTATTAATGAGGCATAAATAGTTCTTCTCCATTAACCACGAATGAATAAATAAACAATTTGATACAGCTGTCGCACCGCTGAATTTAATGGCCTATCCGCCAAACAAATTCTGAAACGAAATTACTACTATTCCCCACCGTCCACCTTCAATTATCATATTAGATTTTTCGAAAGTCAATTTGCTTAATTTTTAAAGTTAAATTAAATTATATTAATTTAATATTTTAAGCAAAAAATTTAAATATTCAAAAATATATGAAAAATATTATATATTATAATTATTTGTATATCAATATGATGAAAAAAATATATTATAAAATGTTAATTAAAATTTTTATTATTTAACTCTAAAAAAAATTATGACAATTAAAAATAAACAGAAGAAGTAATATTTTTTTTCCTTAAAAAAGTGAAGGAAGTGCAAACAACTACGTGTCAAATGTTGAGCCCGCAGTAAGGCTCAACTCAACTTGTTGTGGATAGCACGCGCATACGTAGGTGGGCTTATTGGCCCATGCATAAATTTCCATTTTCCAAATCAAGTTTTTACGTGGTCCGCTCCTATTTTGAGGTAATCTTTAATTTGCGCCTTCAATATTATTTAATAAATATTTATGAATTAAATATTTTTAGCTATGGTCTAATTTTATTAAGCAGACCTTTCAAAAATATATTTCCTCATAAGTTTAGTAATATTAGGGAAATGAATCTGAAAAATATTTTAATTTTGGCAGAAATTATTGTTACGATACTAAACTTTATAAAAGACCTTTTACCCTCCTGTACTATTTAATAGTGTATTTTAAAAATATATATGTGCCCACATGGACACATTACTATTTAAAATGAAGCAATATTTTTTATGTTCATGTAGGCACATATATACCTTTAAAATACCTTATTAAATAGTACATGGGGTAAAAGATCATTTTCAAAATTTAAAAAGAATTATCATTTTCTTTCTCTTTAATTATATTTAAAAAAATTAAAGATCCTATTTTAAGTGGAAAAATTAGACCCTCTTATTAAATTAAGACAAATTAGGTTCGTACCTTCTGGTGTATGTCCCACAAGGGTAGGACCCACAGTCCACTTGATTAGGAGTAGGCACTTTCTAGGGTCCGCTCCGACACATAGTTGGGTTAAAGGGTAAGAATTTTTCATCCAATTAAAAACTGCCACATGTACATTGTAACCAGCTTGCCTACTTTTATTTTGATAACGTTATCTTCCACTGATTGGGCTGTGATTTACACGTGTCCTCTGGACACACATCTTCTTACCCCATTACTTACTCCGTATAACTTATACTCCCTCTGTCCTAATTGATTGTCCACTTTTTTTTTTAGTTGTCCTTAATTATTTGTTCATTTTGATAAATCAAGATAGGACAAATTCTTTTTTTCTATTATATCCTCAATTTATTACTTTGAAAAATGTAGAATTTTTTGAAAATCTTAAGTTTTAATTCATTTACTTCATAATTAATAGGGATAAAATGATAAATTCATTATATCAATTATTATTTTCTTAATAGGTGTACCAATTTAAAAGTGGACAAGTAAGTATATAAATAGACTCAATAATGCTCATATTTTACAATTACAGAAAGAGAGTTAACATATAATTTTAGGGAACCATCCTACCACGTGTCAAAATACAAATAAAAATAAAATAATTCAATTTCCCAAGTCAAATTATAATATTCTTGATTATGAAAATTGTGACTTTAATTATGTATTTATGGTTTTTAAATATGTGAATTTTATTGACATGCAAATTAAGAGAATTGAGCACGACATTGCACTCTAAACTTTATCATTTTATTGATAATCAAGAAATTATTGACTATCTATCGCAAGATTCGATCTTTATTCTTCTTCACTTATTATTTGGAAACTTAATGTAGTTACAACTTGTTAGACTCGTGTGGGCTCTTTTATGTATATCATCAATTCCCTCGAAAGTTAGTTAGCTCGTGTAGCACAAAAGTGGAAATCAGGTCAATTTCCTATACTTAATCAACCAAACTTTTAATACTTTCACTTTGAAATAATGTTACATTTTGTCAAATGTATGTAACGTGCACTTTTCAAAGCTCGAATCGAGACTTCTGATTAAGGAAAAAATTATAACATCCACCGCATTATATCCTTTGGTGACAGAAACTGTGAAATTTTACGTGTCTGTTTCCAGGTCCGAAAAACAACAACTAATGTTAGTGTGACCAAAGGTTAAAAGGTGGAAACTAGGAGGAGGAAGAGGAGATAGAATCTAAATCACTCAATTCTAATCAGCACGAGTGAACAAAAAACAAAATAAATTAAAAAAAATTGAATGGTCTTAAACTATTCAAAAATATAAAGCAGTAATTTAAACAAGAAAATGCTGCTAAAATTCTTGTGATCAGCAGCAACAAGGTCACCATTTTTTTTTGTTTTAACTTTCTTTCAACTGACGTTGATGTGTTAAAAAAAAAGAACCTTGTTCAACTAATTGGAGCCTTCTTTCTATTGCTATTCGCAGGTTAGTTCTTTAAATTCCCCTGTACCTTTCATTATTAATCTGTTTTTTTTTTCCTTAATATAATATTAAAGATTTGAACACCCTTTTCCTTTTCTAGATAGTCTCTACGTGTATCAAAGTTAGAAAGGGAGCATATTATAGTCTAATTGACTATATATAGTAAGCTCCAACTACTTGAAAAAAGTGTGAAAAAGCATGTTCATTTGGAAATTTTTCTTTTAGTGAGTTGAGTAATTGGCTTGTGATTCTTGGTATTGGAATAATTTTTTAATTTGTTGATAAAGTTTCAATCTTTATGGTTTTTGAGTGGTCATAACTGTATCTCATTGTGTATATTTGGTTTTTCTCATTGTGCAGAAACTCAGAAAGACAAGGTTTTTGGTTGTTGTTGATGAGTGAGTGCATTATACATCTGTTTGTGTAAGCCAAAGTCGGTTAACTTTCTTATTATGCGATTTTTATAATGGTTGATATTGTTCGAAATTAGTGGATAGACTCTAGTGGGTATCTACTAGGCTGAGGTGAGAAGTTAACATAAAGGAAAGACAAAAACTTGGGAATTGTTTTTAGGGTACCTGAGGTGTCTGTTGTTTCAGCATGTCTGTTGCTTTGTTGTGGGTTGTTTCTCCGAATTCCGAGGTCTCAAATGGGATAGGATTCTTGGATTCAGGGAACCGGGGTTTGGAATCATCCAGGTTCCCATCTCGGGATAGGAATTCGATGTGGAGAGGGAGATTCAAGAAAGGTGGGAGACAGGGGTGGAATTTTGGGATTTTAAATGCAGATTTGAGATATTCGTGTTTAGGAAGATCAAGAACTGAGAATGGAAGGAGTTTTTCTGTACAGTCCAGTTTGGTGGCTAGTCCAGCTGGAGAAATGGCTGTGTCATCAGAGAAAAAGGTGTATGAGGTGGTATTGAAACAGGCAGCCTTAGTGAAGAGGCATCTGATATCTACTGAGGACATAGAAGTGAAGCCGGATATTGTTGTTCCGGGTAATTTGGGCTTGTTGAGTGAAGCATATGATCGTTGTGGCGAAGTATGTGCAGAGTATGCAAAGACATTTTACTTAGGTCAGTCTCAGCCTTTGTTTTTATCTGTTCTTTAGTTTACAAAATCTTGGTTAAGGTATTAATTGATGAAGAAAAAATTAAATCTTTGTTTGGTTCTTATTTAGGAACCATGCTAATGACTCCAGACAGAAGAAGAGCTATCTGGGCAATATATGGTGATGTTTCTACTTTCAAGACATATATTATTTCTATATATATATCTGTGCTTAACTGAGGACATAAAAAGAGAATTATATTTTAGTTAGACATGGAATATTATAGGTGCAAGTTATCTCTACTAGCTTGTGAAACATTATTATATGCATTAAGAGAAGAGATCTAATTTCTTATACCATATACAACAATCAAAATTAGTGGAAGAAATGCAAAATTATTAGACTGGATCCACAGAAGTGTAACATGCTAACTGTTTGTTTTATCAGCTTTCTTGGGAATCTTTGACGTAATTTCAACTTTTCGCTGGCCGGTAGTTATGCGCTTTATGCTGTTATACAGTTCAAAAGGTTAAAGAAAGTAGCATTCGGATTATTTAACATTATGGGCACTTCCCACTAACAACATTCTGGTCTCTAGGTGTAGAACTGGTGATCTGATTCTCTTAACCGTTTTGTGTGGCAGTCTTAAAAGTTTGGTCAAGTTTTGTGCATAGTCAATTATGGTATATCTGGTAATTTTGGTGCTTTCATGTATTCCGTTTCCAAGAAGGACTAGATCTTGCCATTGAGAAATTTCCACTTAAAATTGAAAAAATATGTGGTGTTTCTGGCTTGCTCGTTAGATTAATTTGTAGTTCAAGCAAGTTAAGCATATTTATAAATGACCGTGTTGTCTGAAAGCTGTGTTCTTTTTAAACAGTGTGGTGCAGGAGAACTGATGAGCTTGTTGATGGCCCTAATGCATCACACATAACTCCACAAGCTTTAGATAGGTGGGAGGCCAGGCTGGAAGATATTTTTAACGGGCGGCCATTTGATATGCTTGATGCAGCTTTATCCGATACTGTTTCCAGGTTTCCTGTTGATATTCAGGTTAGTCTCTCTAATTCGATCACCATTATCTTCTCCAGATTCAGATTCTATTCTCTTTTGCTGAGTGCTTTTCCGATGCAAGTACTTGTGGAATTCGATACTGCTGCTGAGTAGATGACTTTTTTCTAGTAATTCCATATACTTTTCTTCTTTGTATCTCTATCTTTTTCTAATATCATTATCTACTTATATTTGCGATTTGATTAGCAAATTAGGCAACTAGTTTTCATTTGCTATCACTGGTGGCTGACGTTTATTTTGTGTTTAATAACCTCCCCATGTGAAGTGTCTGATTATTCGTCTACCTGGTGCAGCCATTCAGAGATATGGTTGAAGGAATGCGTATGGACTTGTGGAAATCCAGATACAACAACTTTGATGAGCTATATCTATATTGTTACTATGTTGCTGGTACAGTAGGATTGATGAGTGTTCCAATTATGGGCATTGCACCTGAATCAAAGGCAACGACAGAGAGTGTATATAATGCAGCTTTGGCTTTAGGAATCGCAAATCAACTAACCAATATACTCAGAGATGTAGGAGAAGAGTAAGTATGAAGCTACATTTAATTCACATTGATCATTTCCCAAGTAACATGCAAAAATGTATCGAAATAGTTGTCTTTTTCTCAAATGTAAGTATAATGTAATGCCTATTGCTCCATTTTGTTTCTAAAAAGTCACAGGCGACTTTGCCATTCTTTTTGCTTAAGTTTATTTTGAAGTACAATGTATTCAGTGCTTACAATGCCTTGACATATTTCTTTTTGTACAGTGCAAGAAGAGGAAGAGTATACTTACCTCAAGATGAATTAGCACAGGCAGGGCTCTCCGACGAAGACATATTTGCTGGAAGAGTGACTGATAAGTGGAGGATCTTTATGAAGAAGCAAATTCAGAGGGCAAGGAAATTCTTTGATGAGGCAGAGAAAGGTGTCACAGAACTGAGCTCTGCTAGTAGATGGCCGGTAAGTAATTGTATAGTTACATGAATACAGTTACAATTGATCGTACATATGTGCTACTTTTTCTTTTATTGTTATGGTAGTGAGGAAAAAGCAATATGAACTAAGTTTTTAATAGTGTGACACATTCCATCACATTGTTAGGCAAAGCAGGATAGGCTTCAGTTCAAAAATAGTTTCCCTCATTTGGCTATAGTTTGTATGGACTAATTGTCATAATTATAGACATTGAAAGGTATCATAGTTTTCAACTTTAAGTTGTTAAATCTGCTCAAAATCTTCTCTGTGTGTTGCTTATGTTCCTGCATCACAGAGGAAAGAGAGCTTGATCGACGTGCCTAGGCAATTGTGGTCTAATTTTGCATTGAGCTTACATTGTGAATCTTTGTTCTAGTACGAAGAATGAGCTGACTCTTTTTTGTTACTGCAGGTGTTGGCGTCGTTGCTGTTATATCGCAAGATACTGGACGAGATTGAAGCAAACGACTACAACAATTTCACAAGGAGGGCTTATGTGAGCAAGCCAAAGAAGCTTCTGACTTTGCCCATTGCTTATGCAAGATCTCTAGTGCCCCCTAAGTCAACTTCTCCCCCACTAGCAAAGACATGAATGAAGTTTTTGAAAGCCAATTAGAGGCCTATACATACACTAAAGAAAACAGGTACTTAATTGTAAATGAGCTATCTTTGCTACATGTGTATCATCAAAAGTAGATTGTAAATTCAATATGCCTATTTCTTGGTAGATTAATGTGTCTTCACACTCAAAACACTAAAGGGAGAAAACTTATTTGTTCATGTAGAGAATTGACTTCATTTGAGATCAAACAATTTACTTGGGCTTCATGAAATAATTAAAGTCCATTTGAATTTCATGCCACATGGAGGAGTCAACAAGATTGTGACGTGGCATGTTCGGTCAAAATAAGGGTCAATCAAACACTATCACTCTATAAGTGTTAAAGTGACATAACTAGTCGAATCAAATAAAAAATTGTATATGTCCAATTTAATTGGTTTGATAATTCAAACGAATCAATCAAATCAGGTAAGACGTTTATAGACAATGTCATTTAGTACAGACAATCAAGAGAAATTTTGATCCCAAGAGTACGTGCCGGTGTTGCATAGACTTGTTTGGAGACGATCAAGTATATATATCACAAGGAGTTTCATATCATCTTTTGTTCAAAAAGTATGCTACTGCAACCTTTGAATCAAAGAGATCAACAAATTGGAGAAAATCAATAGTTGGAACGGTAACCACATAAAATTAGTTTTAGTTATAAATGAAAGTTACAACATTATATATTTTTTAATTTTTGGAATTATTTCTTAAAATGAGTTGGCTAATTAACCCTTTATATTTGACAAATGGAAGAAAATCTTATCAAAGATCTTTCTTAATTTCTTGAGAATATAATGTTGAGTAGATTAAATGAATCTGAATTAAAAAAATCGAACAGATGTCAAGAATTAGTTAACAAAGTTGATGAAAGCTTGCTAGAGAATAGGGGGACAAAATCCAACAACGACAAAGTAGCTTACTACATGGGGAGAAGCCAATTTTTTTTATTAAAAGAATTTGAAAATATAAATACACAAACAAATAAACAATAATTTTGACTTTACAAATATATATATATAAAACATATTAATTTTTTAAGTACGTTTTCCGACATGATTTGATTAAGTTCAAAAAGTATATTTAGAACCTAAACTATTTTTTGTCAAACTTAAAATTTTATGTTTCAAGTTTGAAGTTGAAAATAGGCCAAATTGATAAATAAACTATTTGCTTTACTGTTATTGTTATAAGTATCAATTTGGAGCTGCTAATATGGATTGATCCATCCCATCCGAGCTAACTCATACATGCTTTGAAATTTGATGGGTCAGGCCGGACTAGCCCATTTTTGTGTGGACCAAAAACTGGTCGGCACAGCCTACAAGTACGTGGGCTATGGGCTTTGTCGGGCCAATCCTTTTTTCTTAGAAGTATATTTTTTAAATTAAATTATAGTTTAAAAATACTATCATAAATATCGACAAAACAATATTACATGGTGTTAGTGCTACTACTTGTTAATCAAATACACAAATAAAATTATCTTTATAATATTTAGTAAGTTTGATTTCAAGTAAAAGCATAAATAACTAAATAGAAATATTAGCGTAATTGTTTTCCAATGATCATAATAAAACACAAAAATTGTGACAATATTTCATAGGCTATGGCCTATGTAGTGATTCTCTAGAAATTTTAGGAAATTTTTATTTTATGTAGTACATATTTTATAAATTTGTATTTAAATTGTAATATTTCAAACTTTAAAAAGATTTTGAGTTTAGACTCTTGTTAATTTTAATACTCCATTTTATTTTTACTTTTTAATTAATTTTTATTTGGCCCACGGGCAGCCCTATCTATATTTTTCAAGTCCCATAAATCGACAAGCTTATTCAGGCCGGACTAAAAACCCCTTTTCTTAAATGGACTCCAAAAATCGTAGCCCATACCTGTCAAATCACGGCTTAGATCAGACTAGCCCAACGAACCTAGCCCATATTGACGGCTTTAAATATCATTATCGTCACTAATTAAGCTTAGAGAATACTAATTGAGTTAGTACCATTATTGAAAGAAAATAGGCTAATTGAGTTGATTATTCTACCTTCGCCCAAAAATTCCTCCACCATACACCAAGTCACTAGCCCTTTTAAATGAAAGTTTTAACACCATGCATATAGGGATTTTCACACTTTTAAATACTCTCCGTTTTAATTTGTTTTTCATGTATTTGATTTGACTTGAATTTAAAAAAATAAAAAAGATTAAAAATAATAAAATTTTACATAAATCTTATAGTGTTAAGAGTTAATTACATTATTTCCTTACTTTTTTTCAAATTACAAAAATCTTTTAAAATTTATGGATTTTGGATATATCATTAGACTTTCGAATACATCACTGGACATCTAGATACATTAATAGACATCCGAATACATAAGCGAGTGATGTATCCGAGAGGGGATAAAAACATCCGGACACACATGGGAGGGATGTATCTGAGAGGGATAATGATGTATCTGAGAGGGATAAGGATGTATCAGCGAGAGGGAAGTGGTGAATCCAAGGGGGATTTTTTAAAAATAGGTGGAAATTTTAGAGATTATGGTAAAATAAGATGTGTATTTTGATAATTTTTCCTTGTTTTGTTCTACTGCTTTCCTTTTTAGTGCCTTTTTTATTTTATTTTTATTTTAACATGACATGTTTAAGGAAACCAAATTTGATGGCCTTAAACATGTCATATAAAAATAAAAACTAAAAAAAAAAAATTAAAAAGGAAGTAATAGAAACAAATTAAAATAGGAGTAACTATATGGCCTATGGGTATTTTGTCTCATGCACCCACTATTCCACATCCAATTAATATTATTATTTCAGTCCTTTGGTAAGTGGGACTTTCCACTCAACCACGTACTGGTTGACGCTCATCTTCACGTGCCAACCCCCAATACAAGAAAATTGTTGTTAAATATTCAAGTCCATCAAATTTACGTACAATCATATAACCAGCAAGTATAACTGTTTTAAACACTTTACTTTCTACTAGTACATTTCAAATACACTGTGGTCTATCTACTGAACGTAACAAGAAATATTAAAACCACCTAATTCTCACATGACAAGTACAACCTCCACTACACCACTAGTTCTTTTTCTTTGGTCCTTTTTTTTATTTTTCATGCAAATTGAAATTGTCTATTTAAGGAGAAAGTATATAGTCAATATAATTGAATATTGATTATAAATAAGAATATTATTAGAAATTTCAACCTAGTGTACTAGGACTTCACATAAAAGAAAAAAAAAAGAGAGGAAAAATGGTACTGAAAGTGTATGGTTCAGCAATGGCTGCATGTCCACAAAGGGTCATGGTTTGCCTTATAGAATTGGGAGTCGATTATGAACTTATACATGTTGATCTTGATTCTCTCCAGCAGAAAAAACCTGATTTCCTGCTTTTACAGGTAAATATTTTACTTCACTTTTAACTTATCAAAAGTAAATGAGTATATTTTTTTTTTCATTATTTACCTATAACAATAATTACTTATGCTCCGAATCATTTTGTTATCTTCATGCAGCCATTTGGACAGGTTCCTGTCATTGAAGATGGCGATTTCAGGCTTTTCGGTAACAGTCTACATCAATGTACTATCATTATTGAAGCCAGACCCAACTGGCCCATTGAGGCAAATCGGCCCATTCCACTAGGAGTGACAATATTAGCTAAAGAAAACATGACCCGATAACTCACTTAGCTATTAACTCATTCTATTTTGATTCACTCAATTAAGTTCATATAAAAGTTAGAACGATATATAGCTCAAATTTACTATGAGAAACTGTCAACAAATGTGTGTGTATACATATATATATATATATATATATATATATATATATATATTTATTTGTTCTTTTTTTTTTTAATATGTTACATAGAGCCACGATAATGAGTGACCCATTATTTTATTCGATTTTTAAAAAAAATCAACCTCGTTTCATCCCAACGTGTTAACGAGTCCTACATTTATTTATTAGCCCAGTCCATTTCGACTCATTCCATATAGCTCACGACCCATTACGTATGTGGGCCGAGCTAGGTCGGTCTTTTCTTAATTTAAAAAAATGCTAACAGCTAAATTTGATTTTGTTTTTTTTCCAGAATCTAGAGCAATAATAAGGTACTATGCAGCAAAATATGAAGACAAGGGGAAGAAACTAACAGGAACAACATTGGAAGAAAAAGCTCTAGTAGATCAATGGTTAGAAGTGGAATCGAACAACTACAATGACTTGGTATACAACATGGTACTCCAACTCCTCGTATTTCCTAAAATGGGACACACCAGTGACTTGACCGTGGTACAAAAATGTGCTAACAATTTAGAAAAAGTGTTTAATATCTATGAACAAAGGTTGTCCAAGAGTAAATACTTAGCAGGAGATGTTTTCTCCTTAGCTGATCTGAGCCACCTTCCTAGCCTAAGATTTTTGATGAATGAAGGTGGCTTTGCACATTTAGTGACTCAAAGGAAGTGTTTGCATGATTGGTATTTGGATATTTCAAGTAGGCCTTCTTGGAACAAAGTGTTGGACCTCATGAATGTGAAGAAATTAGAGATGTTACCCGGCCCACCTAAAGAAGAAGTGAAAGTTTAAGAAACTAGTACAACTCCGTGATTTCAACTAGATTATTATGTTACGAGTGGCATGGATAATGAGAATTCATATAGCCAACTCTGTCTATCGAATTAGTTTGGTTTGGAATTGAAGCGTTTTTAGTTTCATTGTGTAGTGTTGTAATCAGACTAAAAAATAAAATAATTTGAACTATGGGTTTAAGTTCTCTGCACATTGACAATGTATTAAAAATATTTTTGTACCATCACGACATGTTACATATCCGCAATAACCAATACCTCTTAATTACAAATATGATTAAATTACTAGGAAAATAGAGTAAATAACATACATGCTTAATACATTAATACTTGTTGATAACTTTTTTTGTTTTTCGGTTCTGCGAGGCATTAGTTCTGCCAAAAAGAATATCCAGAAGATGAATTTGTATAAACAAAATGTGTCTCATTCTGTCATTAATTACTTAATTATAGTACCATCGGAAAATATTTTTGACAGCTATATGAATATGAAGGTGGTGTTACAATCTTTTTAAAAAATTAAATCACTAAAGACGAGACAAAGCAAGAATCTGGTCGTGACTTTGATCGTATGCTCGAGGCTTTTCCCTTTTGACTTGGTTTGATTTTTTGCTTGTTTGATCAGACACCACAAATGTCTTTGTCACTGCTCTCAAATGATTCTTCTGCACTTTCCCTGTTCCTGTTTTCGGCAACTCTTCCACAAATTCAACCTTCTTGGGTACCATGAATCCCGGCAAGTTCTTCCTACAGTGTGCTATGATGTCTGATTCTTTCAAGTTTGAGTCTTTCCTCGATATAACAAAGGCACATGGACTTTCACCCCACCTTGGATGTGGCATGGCCACAACAGAGGCCTCTACTACATATGGATGTTTCATTATTGCACTTTCTACTTCTACGCTGCTAATGTTCTCTCCACCTGATATGATCACATCTTTGCATCTGTCTTTGATTTCCAAATACCCATCTGGATGAATCACTCCCATATCCCCTGTGAAAAACCAACCATTCTTGAATACTTCTGAATTCGCCTTTTCATTCTTTAAGTACCCTTTCATGATACTGCTTCCCCTCAGGCATATTTCCCCTCTTGTTTTTCCATCACGAGGCACGCTTTCCATATTCTTGAAGTTCTTCACGTCAACATCAGCAAGTGTTAGTATGCCCAGCCCTTGTCTTGCCTTTAACCTGGCTTGTTCTTCCCAGGGTAATTTGTTCCACTTGGCTTGCCACTCACACACCAGGGCTGGTCCAGTGGCCTCGGTTAGCCCATAGGCGTGGACCACGTGGAACCCCACCCTCTCGATTTTTTCAAGCAGTGGTGCTGGTGGGGGTGCACCCCCCACCAAAACTTGTACTGGGGTCATTATTTGACGCTGCTCGTGTGGCTTGGCCTCAAGGATTATGTTGAGAACAATTGGTGCAGCACACATATGCGTTACTTTGTGTAAAGCTATGTTGGAGTAGATTTCTTGGGCTGTCGTATTGCGGATACAAACATTGGTCCCACCCCTTGCAGCTATTCCCCATGTGAAAGTCCAACCATTGCAGTGAAACATTGGGAGGGACCATAAGTAGACAGGCTCAGTACCCATCTCCCATCCCAAAATCAAACTCAAAGTGCTCAAAAAAGCACCTCTGTGGCTGTAAACAACTCCCTTTGGCTCTGAAGTTGTACCTGATGTATAGCTCAAAGTAATTGGATCCCATTCATCATCAATATTCTCAAGGACATATTCAGGGTTGCCTTGGAACACCAATTGCTCGTATTCGAGCTCCCCTAACCGGATTCCAGTAGGGGAATCGAGGTCGTCAATGACAACGACAAGAGGCATTGGCATTTGAAAGTCGGACATCAGTATCTCAATGGCCTTTTTAGCTTTGTCAATGTATTCATAGTCGATAAAAAAGATCTTGGCTTCCGAGTGCTTGAGAATAAGAGCAACATTTCTAGCGTCCAGCCTTGTATTGATGGCGTTGAGCACAGCCCCTGCCATTGGCACAGCAAAATGCATTTCTAACATGGCCGGTACATTTGGTGCAAGGACCGAGACCTACATAAATTAACCTCATTAAACACATGACCATAATCTCACATATATAAGAATTAATTAAAAGGTGAATATCGATACACTTACCACGTCGTTCTTGACAATGTTTAAGGAGCGGAGGGAGGAAGCAAGGCGACAACAACGTTCATGGGTTTCCCGCCAATTGAAGCCAACATTGCCATAAATAATATAGGTGCGGTTGGCATAAGAATTGGAGGCTCTTGTTAAGAAGGTGAGAGGAGTAAGAGGCACATAATTAGCTCCACATTTAGGTAAATTATCCATGGGATTATATGTGCAAAGTTGAATTGGTTTTCAATTTCTTACACTAATAAAATCGTCTGTTTTGGAAAAGGTTTGCAAAGATAGGCTATAGAATTTGTGTAAAAGATGCAGCTCACAGTTCTGTTTATATAGAGAAGAATCTCAGCCTTATTTCTCATGTCCATTTGGGCCCCTAATGGTTGTTTAGATGGAAATAATAAGGAAGTTGCAGTGAATGTGTAATACTAAAACCATATGCATCGACCTATACTATAGACAGACACACACACACAATAAATAAATAAAAACAGTTTGGAAAAAAGGGACTTTTGACCTTGAATGTCCCAGTGATGACCTGGTAGTTTACACAACTTTTTTTTTAATGACAAGGGATTGCTACTTTGGACGTGTATGGGTAAAATCCCGCTTTTATGCGATAGTGTGCAAATTATATGAGAAAGTTCGGTGCGACGAGTTCGAGCAAATGGCAAACTTAAGACCTCCAACATGGAAACTCCAAGTCTAAACCACAGGTAGTTGTCACACAACTTTTTGCCACTTGGCCTCACCAATTTACCCAACTGGGACAATAACCTTAAGCCACTTATGTTTTAACAATACACCAATCCGTCACTATTGGATTCCGAGCGTCAAAACTTTTAAGTTTAGCTTAAAAATACTTATTTAAAAGACATAAAAAAAATTATAATAAAAAGTAATTATTTGACTCAAATTCCAATGAGATCACACAAATTAAAACACAGACAATAATCTATACAGACGAAGACATAAAATGGGTTGTTGATAGAAGCAAAAACAAAAAAAATAATATAATCTTTTTGTTCCATATAACGTGTCATGAGGGATCGAAACGTACACGTCAACTGATTTCCATAAGGGGCATAACTACTAAAATAATATTATTTTAGTGCGACTTTATTATTTTATTTATCGACACATTCACACCACAAATTCAAATTTCAAGATATTTTCCAACATAAATAATGCTTTTACTTCTCAACTTCTTAAAAAAGAGTGTTAGTTACACTTAGATATCACAAAAAATAAAAATAAAAAAAGTACTTAGTTATCACAAATTCACAATTTTCGTGATATATTTTATTTTTTAATTTATGTAAGAGAAACTATTTTTTATTTAATAAAATATTTATAATCATATAATTTTTTTTTAATCAGACTTTTATGTTTTAATAATTTATATGCATATTTTTAAATTTTATACCAAACAATATATATATATATATATATATCATTTCAAGCCACATGCTTTTTTTTAAAATAAAAGAAAAAAGTTATTTAGTTTTTTTTAAGCCACATGCTCCTTATTACCCAATTGACTGTTTTACGTGGTTGCTTTTTATCTCTTCTCTCACGTCTACTTTGAACTAATTCTGTTAAATGCACACCCTTAAAAAAAATTAAAATTTTAAATTTTCTCACAAAAAGTATTTTTCTTTTTATTATTTTCTGCATTTAGAATAGTAAACCAAAAGTACTATTAAGATGAAAGAAATAAAATATTCGATTCCACAAAATTTATTATATGTTCTTAAGGATTTATCCCTTCACTGTATATAAGGTTGTAGATTATTTCCTCTCAGGATAAAATGGATAAAGTTATTAAAAAGTAGTGGTACCTGAGCGATGGCGATGCAAGGGCTAGAGAGCTATAAAAAAGTGTTTTTTCTAATATAATGACAAAACTTTTCCTTTAATGAGAGAAATGTCTTTTCATTTTTCCTTTACTTATTTGTTCCCTACATTTCTCAATTTACACTTCACTTAAATTCAAAAATGTTTTGCAACATACTATTTACAAGCTTTCAAATAACCATGATTTTTACAAAGATTCGTTGATCCAAAAAATCAATAATATTAGTAATTAGTTACCATTTTAATATAATCCCCTCACATGATATGAATAATCTATTCATGTCAAACATGAGTCATTTCTAACTAAATATCAAATAATGAATTATTTTTAAAATATACATAAAATATAAGTTTACGGATCAAGATATATTTACATTTAAGAATAATAATTGAAATCACAATTTGAAACATGAAGTCCTATTTTATTTATGAAGAAATATTTAAAATTAAAGTTAAAATTTATGCAGATTCATAAACTAGCGCTAATAATTTCAAATCAATAATTGAAATAAGACAAATTATTATGATCAACGATGTTTATTTTTTCCGATCGGTTAAAATAAAAGAGTTCTAACACTATAATAACTAATTTCAATCCAAATTATTAGCTTGACTAAAACTTAATATGATTTCTTCCCAAGTTAGGAAAGAAAATGAAAAACAGTAGCATGCCTTACCTATAAAAGATTTTTTGTTAAAAAAAAATAATTCTTACTTATCTTTTGAAATTTGATAAGTAAACAAAAATATATTGTCTCAAAAAAATTTAGATGGAAATCAAAAAAAGACAATTAACATGAAATATTAATATCTCGAATGAAGTTTGTTTTTCCTATACTAATCGGGATAGACATATTCCTTTATTTATAAAAAACGATAAAATAAAACTATTAACCAAACATCAAAAAAAGGAAAAACAAATCAAACACAACCTAAAATTTTGAGGTCATTCTTATTTGAAATTTCTAATAGTGGAAGAAAGGAAGTGGGGAAAAGTTAGATAGAATTGTTGCTATTATATTGTCTTACGCCAATTCTTCATAATTATTCTTTCTTGTCTATTTGAGAATAATAATAATATATGGACTTTTGAAATGGTCCGAAAACTTCCTAGCATTTTGGTGGACAAAGATTAATTATTGTCCTCACATTTTTATTTATTTATTTTTATTGGAAACTTTCACCCTCAATAATTTTTCTTTGGAATACTGAAAAAGTAAGTTATTTCTTTTCCTTGTATTTTCAGTAAGAATTTCTTGGAAAATGTTTAAACAGAGAAATATGTTTTCCAAGCTAGGTGACTGAAGAAATATATTACAAGAATTTCTCTTTGGAATACAAATCTTAATTAGATGACTAGAGAAATAAATTAATTCTGAGTTTTCTTTTTCACTAATTTTTATTATCTAAATTACATATAAAAATGATCACTAATAATTTGTAAAAATTATATAAATCTCATAGTGTGAAGAGCTAATTATACGTCTTATCCCTATTCTTTTGCAAGTTACAAAAACCCCTTAAAATTATAGGATCTCGGATACATCAGAAAACTTGCGGATACATAGCTCACAGATGTATCCGAGAAGGGATAGGGATGTATTCGAAAAAGGAAGGATGTATTCGAGGAGGGATATTAAACTAACTTATATAATTTTTGAACGTCTAAATTTTAAATATTAAACTAACTTAATTCAATTTGGAATAAAAAGTTAATCAAAATAAATCTGATAAAATAAACATATGTGACATATAAAAATGAACGGAGAGTAAACTAGGAGAAAAAACAACTACAGAATTCGTATACTGTTTGTCTACTATAAACAAGGACAGTTAGGAAGGACTTCAATTTGACTGAATATCAAAATTTAGCCAACTTTTCAACAACTAGAAAAATATGTTTCTCTCTTTCATTACTCTTGTATTTTCACCGAAACTTTCATGGAAAACGATTTCACATAGAAAAACGTTTTGCAGTCTAGTGAATTTCTATGCATGCATCTCTTTGTTGCACAATTTGAATTCCAAGTTTTGTTATTTTCAAATAGAGAAAGAAATACAACTCTCAATCACTACCTAGAGTCATGTTCAATCGAGTCTTAATACTAATATCGAATTTCAGATGAGAAAACACTACAATTGATTAGCAGAAAAACAATTAAGTAAGATTTCCTATTTATATAATTTGACCAAAGTATAATATGTAGAGTCTATATCGTACCATCAACCATGCATAAATTAAGCAAGGAAAGGTGGTAACGATTTTTGCTGACTAAATCAAAATTTTATCTTTAGAAAAATAGGGTCAACAATTATTTAATTAGTGTTATAGCAATTAGCAAAGGGTTTGAATTGTCATCGAAAAATGCAAGAAATTGTATAAGAAAGAGTTCCATGCTTCCACATGCAACTAAACTACTCTTTATTGACTTCTATTACTTTGAACACAAAATAACTTCAAGAATTTCTCTTTGGAATAAAAATAGCAAGTTACTAACTTGAAGTCCTTGTATTTTCACGTACCATGAAATTTCGTGAAAAAAGTTTAGACAGAAATAATATTTTGTAATTAATCTTGTAGAAAATATAGCTTTGCACCATTTTATTTGGGAAAAAAGTTTGAAATATATCCGAATTTTGACCGAAATTGTTGTAATAATCTCAAACTTTGGGCAAAACCTATTACCCCTGCACTATTTAATAGTGTATTTTAAAGATATATAAAGTCCATTGGACATGATTCTTATTTATAATGATCTGAAGATTTATGATGTCACATAGTGCATATATATTTTTAAAATACACTATTAAATAGTGCAGGGGTAATAGGCTCTGTCCAAAGTTTGGGATTGTTATAGCAATTTCGATCAAAGTTCATATATATTTCGAACCCTTTTCCCATTTTATTATTAGTGTAGAATTTAAATTCCAAACAACAAGTCCTCTTTTCAACCTTCACCTTCCTCACTCTTTACTGCCAATATTCCATTTTATAGGTTATTTGGAACGACAAGTGGGAGGGGAAAAAAGGCCACAACGTAACTATACCCCATCTACAGAATTTAATAGATTAAACTAGACATTTGCTAAGTTATAAGTCGAATATATATTGCAAAATGTCAAAATTATCCTTTTAAATGAGTGATGATGATCGATGAAGGTATATGTCATATCTTTTCATTTTTTCTCTTTTTATAGAAAGCTAAACTTTTATATCAAGTGGATCCTATAACTCCTTGACAACCATGTTATTAATGGTAGAACCACGATGCTAGAATAACTTTTGGAAATAAAGAAGAAGGTGTCATTCTTTATTTAATTTGGAGTACATAATTATATATGGGACCAAGAGGATGCATGAAAAGTATGTTTCAACTATAATACTAGCATTACTAAGTAGAAAAAAGACTACTAACTTGGAATTCATATATAATTTGACTAAAATATAATCTAGAATATGGTCCCATGAACAAGTACAGTTGGTCATGACTTTCATTGACTACAAAATCTAGCTTTTAACAATAGGGGTCGATAATTATTTAATTTGTGCTAAAAGAAAAAAGTTTGAACGAGAGAACTTTGAATTCCATGCTTTTACATGCAACTAATAAACCCCTTCTTGACTTTAATTTCTTTTATTCCTACTTAACAAACTTCACAAGCAGAAATATTCTTGTTTTGTTGGTCTATAGACTGGCCCCATTTTATTTTTAATCAATTTTATATGGGATTATTTTCAATATAAAAAATAAGGCTCATAATTATCAAACATAGCAAGTGTTTATTTTTTTCAAAACATATAGTACAAAACAATGCTCGCTCATGATTTCATGTATAATTTTTTGAAAGTTAAAAAGGTGAAATCGCTGACGATTTATTTTTACTACGCTAGTTATTAAAACAACATGCTATTTAGTATTTACCATGAAATTGATGGTTTAATTTAGTGGGCTCCTTGTCGTTTGCTCAATAGTATTGTTCAAACGCTTCATCAATCATACAAAGAACAAAAAAAAAGGCAATTATTTAATTTGACGTAATGATGTCCCCCTTCACTCCCCATCCACATCCAATCCCACAGTATTTTCTTAATTAAATTACTATAGATATTTTTCAAATAATATTTTTTTTGCTTATTTAAAAAAATATAACTTACATAAATCTCAGTGTAAATAGTAAATTACATATTATCCCTACTCGTTTTCTAATTACAAAAATCTCTTAAAATTTGTACCTTTTGGATACATAAGTCACCATCCGGATACATTAATTCATCATTCGGATATATCAACTCTAATACAAGAAGAATCTTTCTGTTACGCTAAAAAGGGAATAAAATCTGAAAATTAAAATTATGCTTACGTTTTTTGTTATTCTCAATCATACAGAAGCAAATCCTAACAGAACGAAGAAATTCAAATTTTCAAATTGCTCCCCCCAATCAAAGAATAAACCTTTCAGATTTGATTCAAAAACTTTTTGTCGAAATTTTGGATAAGCGATGTGAGTTATGAAGGATACAAAAGTTATGAAATTGTTGTTGGGCAAACGATTTCCTTTTGAATCTTCAAGTTCATCGAAGATCCTTTCAATTTTGATTCAAGATTGTCAAAAAAAATTGAGATTCAAGATTCTTTCTTCTCCCAGTTCATCGAAGATCCTTTCAATTTTGATTCAAAATTATTGAAAATTTTGAGATTCAAAATTCTTCTCTTAGTTTGTTGAAGGTCCTGTCGAAAATTTTGAGAAGATACATCATGAATATCTTTGCTACTTAGCATTTTATTATTTATGTATCTTGTTTAAATTGATAAGTATTGTATTTATACTAGATACATTGAATAAATAATTATTGCCCATAAGATGTTAGATTTGATATCGATACATTACCGTGTGGTGCTATGCAATTGATACATTTAATATAAATTCGAATTTATGTATCATATCTAAAAAAAAAATAGTGCATGATACATTACTATTTATGTATCCCGTTTAAATTGATAAGTACTGTATTTATGCTAGATACATTAAATAAGTAATTGTTGCCCATAAGATGTTAGATTTGAGATCGATACATTACCGTGTGATTGTTGCTATGTAATTGATACATTTAGTATAAATTCGAATTTACGTATCATATCTAAAAAAAATTAGTGCATGATACATTACTATTTATGTATCTTGTTTAATTGATAAGTATTGTATTGTTACGGGATACATTAAACATGTAATTGTTGCTCATAAGTTGTTTGGTTTGAGATCGATACATGTAGTGTAAATTAGTATTTATGTATCATGCCCGTATAATTTGACGTAGCTGTGTATCATATACAAAAAAAAAATTATGAATATGATAAACAATGATTTAGTTATAAAATAGTACTGCACATACATAACAACCATATGATACATAGTCAATAAATTGAGCCTATTGTTCGTATTTTCCTGTAAAAAAAAAAAGAACTGAAAAGAAAAAAAAAAAATAAAGAATTACCTCTTGATTAACTTTAAATCATTAATTGGAGAGAGAAAATATTTAAAATTCAAAACAAAGGAGTGACGAAGGCATGAAAAAAGGGAGAAAATAGTGGAGTTGGAAGATTGAAAGTTATGTATATGAAAATGAGAGAATTTGAAAAAAAAAGAGGGATTTTTGTAATTTTTTAAAATGGTAGGAAATAAATAAAAAAAAAAGGATAAAAAGGATGTGTAGTTAATTACTTTTTCCTTAAAAAATATTTTAAAATAAAATATTTTTTTTATTTTTCAGAAAATAATAATACAATTTTCCTCATACCAAACACACTCTAAGACCAAGTCTCGATCTTAACCCACATTTTCTCCTTGGGTAGTTTCAAGTTTGTTACCAAGTAAGAATAGAAAAAAGGAAAAATGAGTTTGTTGCATGTGGAAGTCACATAATTGCCATGCAATTAGTCCTTTTGCTTATTAATAAAATATATTTGTTGACTCTATTTTTAAAAGCTAAATTCTCTAGTCAATGAAAGTCATGCTTCTAACTGTCCTTGTTTTTTAAAAATATATTTCTATTTACCAAAATGGGTTGTAGACTTGTAGTGCGTGGAAGTGCTTTACCCTTAAACAGAGGTCTTGGGTTCGAGCTTTGGGTATGAAGAAATCTTGGGCCGTGCAGAGCGTGATCCAGATTTAGTACTTTAATTTTTTTTTAAAGGATTTTTATCAAGTTCTCAAATCCATCAAAAAAGTACTTTAGGGTTTGATTTCTTATCCGATTGAGATTCCAACATCCTGAATTAAGGCGGAGAATATTTTAGGTTTCTTTTGTGTCACCTTGAAAAGTAACTAGGACCAATAGTCACGGTTTTAAAAAACGTCCTCGTTACAATATTGATTATCTCAAAGGTATAATTTCCGACCTCAACTTTTATAAAATTTTAGGATCCCTATAAAATGTTGCACAAAAGTCATTACTTTACCTTCAACTAGCATTAAATAACTACTCCTAATAAAAGTTAGTATAAGTTTTTTCCTAGTATTTCAACTATGTAGATTTTCTATTGATTTATGATTGTGACCTAATCGACCCAATTAGTGACCTTTATGAAAGTTCATGATGAACATACAAGGAAAAGACAAGTGCTAGACTTGAGAAATTATTCCAAATATGTTCTTCAAGAGAAAATTGTTGGAAAAAAAGCTCTGAAAAAGAAAGCACATGACAAGGGATTAGGCATTATATATATATATACATATTGGCCCCTCCCCTCATTCTTCCACCAATGTGCTTGGTGAAGTTTCTGTCAAATTCACTATAAATATCCATAAATCAAAATATTGGTAGACAATAAAGAATAATTGGTGAAACGCATTATAATAGTAGCCACCACTCTAATATCTCTTCCAATCCCATTCTTGTAATCACACCGACCTCACAATTTGCTATTTCTCTATTTCTTCACTTCAATTTGCACCAAATCAAATCAATTAGTATAACTAGTTTTTTTAAAAATAAATATCAAATCACTAATTAAATTTTTATTTATCAACGTACTACGATTAGTCGATTTTCTATTAAAAGCCACTCTGATGTGTTAACTGTGTATCAAAATACTTTTAATTATTTCTTTTTTGAAAGTCAACGACATATTTTTTTTATAAATATTTAACATATTTTTTGAAAAAAAATTGTAATTTATAATATCTTTCGCATAAATTTTGAATATCTTAATTTTTTGTTGTTATTGAATACATTTAATTCAATTTAACATTTATAAATTTGTTAAATTAATTCTCGAGAAACAAAATACTTTTTATGTCCAACAATAGTTGTCCACGATTGATTTGTCACACACCTTAAGAAATACTCCCAAGCATTTTAAAGAAATTTATATTTAATAGCAAAGATAAAATAGACAAAAAAAGAACAATTTATCTCTTAATTTTTTAAATTGGATAAGTATTACTTATTAAACTCCTAATTAAGTATAGTGAGTATGATTCTAAATTATTGTTGGTTTTGTATGATGAGAAATATCATAACAAGTGTCGAACAGACAATGGAGGGTGGTAATCAATTACCTTTAGTATTGGACATCCCCTTTTTATCGGGAGAGTGTGGTGCACACTGTTTAATAAAAAGTTTATACTGCACACCAATATTTATTCATAATTTTCTTTTTCAACGTGCCGTTGATTAAAAGATTTAAAATAAATAATATGATGTTATATTATTTCATTAAGCATCATATATATATATATATATGATAAGTATATTAACGTTGATAATTTAAGAACAATAACGTATAACTAATGGTATGCATAAAATTCAGTTTAGATCCAGAATTTCAACAAAGAAAGTCGAGCAAATTTCAATATTCACAATAGCGCATGATCAAATTACTGTAAAAAAAAATCCAACAGATCTAGTTGGAATTTATCAGTAGTGAATGAGCGTTGCACTAAAGAAATATATTCCTACTCTTATTTGTTCTTATAGAGAAGAGTGTTCGTAGATCGTAAGGGGACTAGGTTCCTAGAGGAATAGAGCTACAAGTTTTTTTCTTCCCTGAGACAGCAAACTGAGTTGCAAAGCTGTGGTTCTGTAAAGTTTTACTAGGTGATAAATAAAATTCCTTAATTACCAAATATATAAAAATATAAAAAGAAACAGAGGGAGTATAATAAAAATAGTTTTTAATACATATTAACAAAAAGTGTTAAAATCTTTATCGCATTAGTTAATTGTCATTAAATTCAGCGTCGCTATAGATTTTAGGAACATTTACACAGAGAGCAAATTGCGATCATTTTTGGTGCAGTGGATCTTTTATGTATGTATCACGTTTTGTAAATCTTTTTTCTTTCTAAATTCTCGTAAAAATCTATAGCTAAAGTTTGTTAAATATATTTTGAAGACAAAAATAAACACGTTTGACGAATTTTAAAAAACAAAATAGCAGAACAATTTATTCAAAGAACGCAAATATTTAAAACCTACCCAAAGACAAAAAATATTTTTTCCTTTTTTGTCATTTCCTCTGTTGTGCTATATGATTTTTTATTTGTTTTTTTCCCCCAAAAATTGGGTATTTACATATGAATTTGATAAAATGTTTTAAGACATTTTTTTTAGTCACCACACTTTATATGACCATAGGATTTTTTTTTTTTATTTGCGTAAACTAACAACCCTTTTCTTGGCATTGTATGTTCAATTTATGAAATTGTTTGTATCCCAAGTAAGAGAAAATTATCAAAATTGGTCCTTAATGCATGATTTTCATTTTATTTGATGGATAAATATGATGGAAAAGTCCTGAACGTATTTCAAAATGTGATCAAATTGGTCCGAAATCATATAAGTAAAGATAATCATTATTCTTATTTTTATCAAAATGGATGTTTTTGGTATCAAACTACAAAACATTCAATCCGATTTCAAATCGCACATCAAAATTCATAATTACCCAAATTTGAAAGAGCCACAAAAAGACTTTAAAAGGTAAAACTTGAAGAGAATCGTAATTTTATGGTAAATATATTCAATAGAGTATGAAAGGAAGTCTAAGATGCCGAGAGCCCTAGGGTGTGTTTGGCATGAAGGAAAATATTTTTCATGGAAAATGTTTTCTTGGAAAATAAGTAGAATTTGAACTTATTTTCTCATGTTTGGTTGATGAGTAAAAAATATTTTCCGGAAAAGATTTTTTAGTGTTTGATTTATGAATGAAAAATATTTTTGAGAAAATATCTTTTGTTTTTACTAGAGAGTAGAAAATAATTTTTGAATTGAAACTGAAAATATTTTTTTAAAAATAAACTTAATTTTTTTTGGGGGAGGGTGGGGTGGTGGGGGCAGGTAGGGATGAGATGGGGTAAAAAAAATTAAGTTTATTTTTTAAAAAATATGGTGGTGGGGGCAGGTAGGGGTGAAATGGGGTAAAAAAATAAAAATTTGAAATTGAAAACATTTTCCAAAACATTTTGCCCAACCAAACATGAGAAAATTAGAAAATGTTTTCGTTCCTACAAAACACACCCTTAGTCTATTTCGACAACAAACACAACGATTTTCTTTACTTATGTGGCTTGGGACCAAATTATCACCTTTTAAATACAATAAAAATCATTTCCAACATATTTATACATTAAAGACCAAATGGAACCAAACATCATACACTAAGGACAGTTCACATTTCTTTTCTATGTTTGTTAAAATTTAAGGGTGAAATGAACAAGTGAAGTGGGTTTAGAAAAATTGTTGAGGACATTTAATAGTCATGTCAAAGTCCTTTTTTTGTTTAAACTGAGAAGTTTGTGTTAAGTAATTGATATTAGCATAACACATTCACTGCAATTTCTCAATTATTTCCATCTAAACAACCATTTAGGGGACCACACACACAGGGGGTTAAATTTTCTCTATATAAACAGAACCCATCAGCTGCATTTCTTCCACAAATTTTCTATACCCTTATCTTTACCTCTCCAAAATAGAAAATTGGAAATCTTTTCCAAAAGAGACCATTTTATTAGTGTAACAAATTGAAAAACAATTCAACTTTGCACATATAATCCCATGGATAATTTACCTAAATGTGAAGCTAATTATGTGCCTCTTACTCCTCTCACCTTCTTGACAAGAGCCTCCAATTCTTATGCCAACCGCAGCTCTATTATTTATGCCAATGTTCGCTTCAATTGGCGGGAAACCCATGAACGTTGTTGTCGCCTTGCTTCCTCCCTCCGCTCCTTAAACATTGTCAAGAACGACGTGGTAAGTGTATCGATATTCACCTTTTAATTAACGCGATATATGTGAGATGTGTTTAATGAGGTTAAATTTTATAATTATGTAGGTCTCGGTCCTTGCACCAAATGTACCGGCCATGTTAGAAATGCATTTTGCTGTGCCAATGGCAGGGGCTGTGCTCAACGCCATCAATACAAGGCTGGACGCTAGAAATGTTGCTCTTATTCTCAAGCACTCGGAAGCCAAGATCTTTTTTATCGACTATGAATACATCGACAAAGCTAAAAAGGCCATTGAGATACTAATGTCCGACTTTCAAATGCCAATGCCTCTTGTTGTTGTCATTGATGACCTCGATTCCCCTACTGGAATCCGGTTAGGGGAGCTCGAATACGAGCAATTGGTGTTCCAAGGCAACCCTGAATATGTCCCTGAGAATATTGATGATGAATGGGATCCAATTACTTTGAGCTATACATCAGGTACAACTTCAGAGCCAAAGGGAGTTGTTTACAGCCACAGAGGTGCTTTTTTGAGCACTTTGAGTTTGATTTTGGGATGGGAGATGGGTACGGAGCCTGTCTACTTATGGTCCCTCCCTATGTTTCACTGCAATGGTTGGACTTTCACATGGGGAATAGCTGCAAGGGGTGGGACCAATGTTTGTATCCGCAATACGACAGCCCAAGAAATCTACTCCAACATAGCTTTACACAAAGTAACGCATATGTGTGCTGCACCTATTGTTCTCAACATAATCCTTGAGGCAAAGCCACACGAGCAGCGTCAAATAACAACCCCAGTACAAGTTTTGGTGGGGGGTGCACCCCCTCCAGCACCACTACTCGAAAAAATCGAGAGGGTGGGGTTCCACGTGGTCCACGCCTATGGGCTAACCGAGGCCACTGGACCAGCCCTGGTGTGTGAGTGGCAAGCCAAGTGGAACAAATTACCCTGGGAAGAACAAGCCAGGCTAAAGGCAAGACAAGGGCTGGGTATACTAACACTTGCTGATGTTGATGTGAAGAACTTCAAGAATATGGAAAGCGTGCCACGTGACGGGAAAACAACAGGGGAAATATGCCTCAGAGGAAGCAGTATCATGAAAGGGTACTTAAAGAATGAAAAGGCAAATTCCCAAGTATTCAAGAATGGTTGGTTTTTCACAGGGGATATGGGAGTGATTCATCCAGATGGGTATTTGGAAATCAAAGACAGATGCAAAGATGTGATCATATCAGGTGGAGAGAACATTAGCAGCGTAGAAGTAGAAAGTGCAATACTGAAACATCCATATGTAGTAGAGGCCTCAGTTGTGGCCATGCCACATCCAAGGTGGGGTGAAAGTCCATGTGCCTTTGTTATATCGAGGAAAGACTCAAACTTGAAAGAATCAGACATCATAGCACACTGTAGGAAGAACTTGCCGGGATTCATGGTACCAAAGAAGGTTGAATTTGTGGAAGAGTTGCCGAAAACAGGAACAGGGAAAGTGCAGAAGAATCATTTGAGAGCAGTGGCAAAGACATTTGTGGTGTCTGATCAAACAAGCAAAAGGGAAAAGCCTAGAGCATACAATCAAAATCATGAGCAGATTCTTGTTCTGTCTCGTCTCTAGAGATTAAAGAAAGACTTACAACATGTGTTTGAATATTACTACTCTTTTTTTTTTCTCCTTTTGGCTGCAGCTGATTTGTTTAATTCTAATCACATCTGTAATTTGAGTTTACTGTATGCGTTGTCTTCGGAGATTTAGTTTTGTAATACTTCAAGAATTTGTTTATAATTTCATGTTAAGTTTCAAGAAGATGATTAGTATTTCTAGGTATAACTTGTGTAATCACAATCTATCACTAGTTACCAATCCTCAACCCATGGGTCAACATTTGACAATATTATCATCTCACTATTTTGTTATTTAATCTATGAAAGAGTTTTGCACCTATAAAAAAAAGTTGCCTCTTTCTTTGTGTTGAGAATGAGAATTACGAGAAGCGTGGAAAAATATTATTGTGTGCGGTGAGATATTTTAGACCAGAAAATTTTTCGAGTCTCTAATTTATTTACTATAAAAAAATAGAGTAATTTTATGTTGATCAAGGAATGTGCTCTTCGGGCAGAACTTTGAACTCTTTAATTAATACGGAGTTATTTGAGTTGTATGATATTGTTGAACTATTGTAACCTAAAGAGCATAAGTCAAGAATTATATTTTGATGGATCAATACAAATTATACCGCATGCAATAAACTTAAATTATCTTAAAGAGAGCAATATATATATACCACCTCAGTATAAATTTTTATTTATTTTATTTTCAACTATAATTTATGATATGTTTCACTCACATTTATCTAATAAATTTTGTGCATTATGTGTAAAATAGTTGTAAAGACATCTCATTTTCTTATGACAATTTCAAATATTAAATAGTACTTTTTTGTATTGTTTACGTGAAATACAATTATTTTAGTCCGTTTCAAAAAAAATAATCACATTACTTATTTAAATCATAAATTTAAAATTGTCTCTATTTTTTTCGTTTTTAAACTTCAGGCATTAGGCAAAACCAAATAATTCTACTTAATTTGGAATAAAATAGTACGTACTGTACGTAGTTTGGTGTGCGAAGGGAAAAAGGAAGTTAAATCACTTTTGGGGATAATTTTAATTTGTATGATATCTACTACTTCAGATCCTTTTTATTTATTATATTGCATTTTCGAGAGCAATTTAACTCATTTTTAAAGTTATATTAAATTACATTCATTCAATATTTTTAAAAAAAAATTAGATATTCAAAAACTATAAGAAAAGTACTATAAATTGCAATTTTTTTCATATTAATAAGATGAAAAAATATATCTTAAAATATTAGTTAAAATTCATATCATTTGACTTTCAAAAAGAAAACTATGACAACTAAAAAGAAACTAAGTAGAATATCATACAACTTTGAATTATGTCTGAAAATAAATATTGTAAGAATTTCTTTGATGTCCTGAATTGATTTAGAGATTACTGAGGATCTATCATTCCTCAATGCCTTCTAAGTTGAACATATCACATAGTGCTATGGGTTCTCTACTCCGCGCGATTGTGGGTTACCCTCAGATTTCAAAAGAAAAAATTAAAACATCTTTGATAATTGGCTAAAAATATCAAATTTAATAATTCAGCAGGACCATACTTCATATAATTGGAATGGTGAATTGACATTGAAAAGCTAAAACCACACTTCTCTGCAGCCTTTTTTTTTTAAAAGAAAAAAAAATCCCGCAAGTGATTTAAATGAATTTGCTGACACGACACTACTATATATCCCAAATGCAATTTCCAAACGAGAAATAATTTTGTCTCCAATAATCTTTAATTTGGTTGATGACTTTTTGTGTCCCAAAAAATGAAAAAGAAGAAGAAGATTGTGTACGAATTGAGGATCACAAGTACGTAATTGATAACTTATAAACAAAATAAATAATACTTACTAAACTATGTAATATATATTAGTAGTACTTTTTTTGTTGTTGTTATTGTTTGGGCCAGTCTTCGCTCACTTCGACACATTTCATGACATACCTATCAGGCTACCACCACTTTAATAAATTTCATGAGATACCTACCACATCTTACCAACAACAAGGACTATGTAACTCGGTATATCAATGATAGAATATATGTAAAGAATCACCTAGTGTGTTTTCTCTCTACTGAGTTTTGAACCTGGGGCTCATATCAGTATATTTTTAGTGAGGAACAAAATATACTATCGGTTCATTCAAATTATTTCTATATGTACCCTAGTATATGTACCTTGTAGAGATAATCCCTTCGTGGCGGAACAAAGATTTCTATCTGTACCCCATGAGTGTTTTTCTTAATCTATATTGTAGATGGATTTTTTTTTTATCCGTATTGAGTTAATTAAAAATTAGAAAGCGAGTATTTACATTAAATTAAGATAGCTTGGATGCTATAAAAAAATAAAATACATAGTGCTATTTAATTTAATTAAATGTTTAAGCAAGAAAATCCACTTTCGTCGGTTATATTTTTCACGCAGAAAATTTCAAAAAAAACAATAATTATTTTTTGAAGAAAATTGATGTCCATTCACTAATTTTTAATTTCTTTTAAGAAGTTGTACATGTGTTTGGCTTAAATTAAATTATTCCAAACTATTTATGTGAGAATTTCTTTTAACTCAAAATTGCTTATTTTGAATTAGATCATTGGTTAAGATGTCGATAAGGTTGAGCTTCAATTCCATATGGCTCATATATATTTATTCAAAAGGGATTGCTGATATTTTCAGTCTCTCTGTATATAGTAAAAAAAATGGTTTGAAATATATCATAATTTTGATAGAAATTTCTTAACAATTCCAAATTTTGGATAGAATTTATTACTCTCATGCACTATTTAATAATATATTTTAAAGATATATAGGTGCCCACGTGAATATCATAAATATTACATCATTATAAAAAGTAACTTGTCCAGCTGAGCATTTATATTATTTTCGAAAAAGGGTCAAAAATACCTTTGAACTATTTGAAAAGGTTCAGATATATCCCTCATCTACCTATTGAGTTAAAAATACCCCTCAGTTCATCTTTTTGGTCCATTTTTACCCTTAAAACTAACACCCTTTTATTTTTTAATTATTTTTATTAATGTTTATTACGTGGCATCTTTCTATTGAATAAAACTAAATTCCAACCCATCAGATTTTCCTCTAACCACTGACCCATATCCATAGCCCATAACCCAAAACCCAAATTAAAACCCATTAAAAATAAAGGATATATTAACCTCTCTTTCTCCATTAATCCTAATAGCTTCTTGCAGGAATGAAAATTGTGTACCAAAATTTTTTATATGAAAAACAATATACTACACTTAATATCATGCCCTACTACATAATTAGTCAATTGATAAAAAAAAGATTAGCTAACAACTGTATTTGGGCATAATATTATGATAGTTACTTTCTCCCTGCACCACGGACCACAACAACATCTTTTAAAAAGTTGACAGAGACGTGGATGGTTTTTAAGAAAGAATCATATACATCAAATTAAGTTGCTTGATTCTTTAACTTGGTCCTGAAATAGCTTCTTCTTTTTTTCACAATCTTCAAAAGCCATAATAAGTTGTTATTTCTTCGAAGAGTTATCATAAAGTCACTGTAAGGAATCAACACTGATATTCAACAAAGTTGAGAAAATACAATGGAATATCTCTCAAGCTTTTAGGGAAAACCGTAAACTACAAAGGAAAAAAAGTAGAAAAGAGAGGTTCCAGATCTGCAAAAGTACTAAAAAATATAAAATGCAAGTTCTTCCTTACTGAAGTCTAGTGATTTTTGGTCTATTTATGTCTTCTGGTGCTTTTTTGCCTTTCTTCTAATAGCTTGGCAAAGAGGACATTCTTTTGGGATTTGGGACCACATATGTTTATTATAATCACCTTGAAACATTATCATTACAGAAAAGTTAGAAAAATACACAAAAATCAATCCTAATCAACTTCAAGCTTTCACACAACAGCTGAAAATGCTTCTTCTTGTAGTTGATGGGTGGTTCTGAAATAACTTTAGTTAGAAAGAGAGATTTTTTTTCGAAGGGTCTTTTAATTGAGTTTGGGTCATAGGGCTATAGATATGAAGGAAAATTTAATGGGTTAAAATTTAGTTTTATTTAATTAGAAGATGCCACGTAATAAATAATAATAAAAATCATTAAAAAATAAAAGGGTGTTAGTTTTAAGGGTAAATATGGACCAAAAAGGTAAACTGAAGGGTATTTTTAAACCAATAGATGGATGAGGAATATATTTGAACCTTTTCAAATAGTTTAAAGATATTTTTGGTCCTTTTCCGTATTATTATTTTTTGATGTACTTTTGACAGCTTCGACTCTCATTTATGGTGCAAGAGGCGAAAGCATTCTGCCAGATGTCCCGTCTTCGAACCCATTATATAGTGGGACAAAAAAGGTGCGGAGATACGAAACATTTTTCTAATTTGAAAATTTATGTGATTTATATAGAGGTATTGATTACTTGTCAAGGTAGGGAAGGCAATAGGACGGAGACAATGTGGGGGCAGGATGAAAAGGGGCGTGATAGCTGCAATTACAAAGTTAAGCACACTAACAAATAGTGAAAAAAACTGAGTAATTTTATGTTGAAGGAATATATTTTTCTGGTAGAATTTTGGATGGTTTAATTAATTCGGAGTTGTATGACGTTGTTGAGTTATTATATTTAGAAGGGTGCATGTCAAGATTATATTGCTGGATAGTGAAGATTATATCGTGTGCAGTGGACTTAAATCACCTTAAAGAGAGCGATATATCCACATCTCAAAATAAATTTTTATTTATTTATTTTTATTTTTAACTAATTTATGATATATTTTACCAACATTTTCCTTACACATTTCGAGCATTATATGTAAAATAGTTGTAAAATCATCTCATTTTCTTATCATAATTTCAAATATTAAATGCTTTTTTGTATTCGTTTACGTGAAGCACACTTATTTCATTTAAACCATAAATTTTAAAGGTCTTTTTTTTGGTTCTTAAAACTTAGGGCATAACCAAATATTTCTTCTTAAATTGGAACAAAAATAGTACGTACTAAACGTGGTTTGGTGTGCGAAGAGGAAAAAGTTGAGTCACAGTTTGGTCCACCTTAGGGGATGATTGTAACTTTGAATTATGCCTGAAAATAAACGTGGTAGGAATTTCTTACGTGTCATCTGAGATGTCTCAGTTGATTTGCTAGGTAGTCATTCATTTAGGATCGATTTCCTCTCAATATCTTCTGAGTTAAGTCTATTACATAGAATTTGCCTAATATGGCTTATATCTCATGTGTGATTTGCAGGCTATGACAATTTTTCAATGAGAAGTTGCATGTTATTCCGGAGATCTCAAAACAAAACAAAAAAAATCTTTGATAATTGGCTAAAATATCAAATTTGATTCTTCAAGCAGGGCCACACTTCATATAAAATCATGTTATATACTTGAGTTGACCTATTTATATAACTTACTCTCTTTATTAGTCTGTTTAAAAAAAAATGACATATTTTTATATCAAGTAACAATTTAATTTTAAATTGTTCAATTTACCGTTAATAAAATGATTTATAGACACACAAATATGTATCATTTATTTTAGACCACAAGATTCAAAAATTTTTATTTCTTTCTTAAATTTTATATCGAATTAAACTAACTCATATAAAATGAGACGGCGAAAACAGTACCTATAGTTGGATCCCTTTTTTATCCACCATTGACTGGGATAGTGAATTGACATTGAAAACCTGAAGCCACACTTCTCTACAGCCCTTTTTAAAGTTTCTGAAAATGATTTAAATGAATTTGTTTTGACACGACATAACTATATATCTCAAAAATGCAATTTCCAAATGAGAAATAATTTTGTCTCCAATAATCTTTAAGTTGGTTGATGACGTTTTATGTCCCAAAAAAGGGAGAAAAGATTGTGTACAAATTGAGGATCACAAAGATGAACAATTAAAAACTATTGAAGATATGCATAGATTCTACAAAAACAAATTAACAAATAACAACTTACTTACCAAACTATATAATATATTAGTAAATTTTTAGTCAGAAAAAAATATTATCAGGTAATTCAAAAAAATTCTATTTGTACTCCACTATATTTAATTTATAGACATAAAATTCCTTAGTGGCAGATCAAAAATTTTCATGAAAGAAAATCATACTATAAAGAAGTAAACACATAAATAAAAATTCAACATTATTTTGAATGTTAATGAGAGAATACGTTTTAAGTCAAAATTATTTATTTCGAAATAGATCATTGGTTGAGATGCCGATATGGTTGAGGTTGAATTCCACATGGCTAATATATATTTCTTCAAGACGGATTGCTGATATTTTCTGTCTTTATATATATATAATATAAAGTAAAAAATCCTAATGAAAGAGAGATTGGTCCTTGTTCAATAATGTTCACTCATGGTCTTGGAACGCCATTATATAATGGGGACAAAAAAAAATGTGAGGAAGAGACAAAATAGTTAGGAAAACGTTTTTGTCACTTGAGAATTGGTTGATATACTTGTCAAGGTAAGGAAGGTGGAGTGGGTCTAATTTAATTTTATGTGGGTTTCGATAAATATCATTTCTTATCGTTCTTATTAATTAATCGGTCAACTATAGAGTGGATAAATATCATTTCTTACTGTTCTTATGGATCAATTAGTCAGCTATAAAAAAATTGTTTAATTATCGTCAACGGGTATTAATACAATCACAACCTCTTATTTTCTTTGTCTGTACAACTGGTCCTACTTAAATTGAAGTTCAGGCTTCTAGCTAACTCAATTAATGTGTTGGAGTTTCATTCTTTTAATCTCTTCGTCAGCATCAAAGAAGAGCTCTTCAGACTGAGGTCCAATTCATCTCGAGTTCATCTAGCCTAAAACTGAAGGCTGCAATTACACAGTTAGCACACTAGCAAATAGTGTAAATAATACTCCCTCTGTCTCAATTTATGTGACTTACTTTATTTTTTAGTTAGTTCCAAAAAAAAGGATACATTTCTATATTAAGTAACAATTTAACTATAAAATATCTATTTTACCCTTAATGAAATGATTTACAGCCACACAAATTTCTATCATTCATTTTGGATCACAAGTTTAAAAGTCTTTCTTCCTTTCTTAAACTCCGGGCCGAGTCAAACTAGCTCACATAAAATGAGACGGAGTGAGCAATTATCATTACTTGATTATAAGAATATTAAAAGCCCGTTTCGAATGATTTAAAAAAAATAGCTTTTGAAAAGTCAAACATAAATGACTTTTAAGTTAAATAAAGTATAAATTTTAGCAATCACATAATTTTAATATGAAATTACAATTTATCCCTATTTAGTTTGTAATTACATTAATTGCTGAAAAAATAAAATAAACCGGATACATAATATGTAACTCGGATACATTAAAAACTAGCTCGGATACATTATAAAACAATTTAGAATTAGGAGAGCAATAAGGGATTTTAGAGGTTTTTTTTTAGAAATAGAAGGGAATATTAGAAATAAGGGAAACATAAGACGTGTATTTCAGTAATTTTTCCTTAAATAAATAAAAAGTAGGGAGAGTCCTACTTTTGGCTTTTAACTTATTTAATTTTAAGTCATTTAAAACTAATTTTGAGTTATTTTTATATTTGTCAAACATTCCCAAAAGCTAAAATGATTTAAACGCAGGTTAAACCAACCTTTAAGACAATTCAAATAGGCTCTAAATATATTGAGTAAGGCTTTCATTTTCATATAAAATAATTAAGATTTAGAATAAATAATTAAAGCTAAACGTAATAATAGAAAAATAATTGTCTATCTCTTGATATGCTAAAGTGAACAACTAAAAAATGGGAAATAATTTAGAATGAATAATTAATACTAAAAGTTAAAAAAAAATCAAATTCCTTCGTAACTTTCTCTTGATATGATAAAATAGATAAATATAAATGTGACTTTATTTTTAATATAATAAACAAATAAAAGTGAATTTATTACAAGTAAAAACGGAGTTTAAAATGTGACATAGAAATTTTTAACAACAATAAAAATTCCCCTTTTTTAACAATATGGAAAGTAATTAACTTTTATTGGGTATAAAATATTAATGGTTTAAAAGTGTTAAAAAAATTATTGTTAAAAAAGAGAATAATGTGACATGTCATTGGAGAAAAAAATTTTTTGTTGTGTCAAGTATATTTTGAGAAAATAAAAATAGTTGGATAATATGTTAGTATTAGTAGCAATAAAAGTGATATTGCCAGGCAATTTTCCAAACATGAATAACAGAGAAATTACACGAGAAGTTCACAATTGTAGACTTATAAAAACTTATTTATAAATTAAATAGCAATGCTAAACCGTTTTGACTTGGTGTAACTTAAAATAACAAATAGGGTGGATTTGGAGGGTTTATCAGCCAAGATTATTGTAATTAACTTTTGGGGTTTCTGAATATTAATGCATAGTTTAATTTCATCATGAAACTTTTGTGATATATTGTTCATTTCTTTCTTATTTGTTTGCAATGTGGTTAAAAAGTTAACTGCTGCCTGAGGTACTGAAACTTCGTAAAATTAAATTTTAACTTTATGATAGCAGCAAGTTAATCATATTAAAATGGATAAATATATGGGGAAAAAAATAAAATTATTCTGTAGAACAGGGCGAGGCGGATTGAAATTAGAAATTTATGGGTCAAAACTCAACCTGCCCCGCCTAACCCATTTTCATCCCTAGTCAAAAGAAAATGCAACAATAATAATTTGGCTAGTTAAAGCTACGACGATGAGAATGAAGTGCATGTGCACAAAATTCAGACCAATCACCTTCCACTTCTCAATAATTCAGTGACATATGCAGAATTTTTTATGGAATTGATATATATAAATAATACAGATTTAATTATTTTATGTAAGATATATTTATCATCTATTAATTTCGTCTCTGATTTTAAGTTAGAAGAGATTTTGAGTTCAATATTACTTGACACAATTTTTAGTAATGGTATTATGTTATATTTTACAAAAATATGATTGGATTGAGTCAGGAAAATAAGATCTCCACATCACCTTTGGAGACATGTTTATCTAAAAATAGCTTCTCAATGTTGGAATATTTTTTTTACTAAACGTGGACAGCATTAACTTAATTATTGCCATTTATAAAATATGCTGCTGAATAGATGTATATAGTAGGTGGAGATGACTTAAACCATCTATCTATTTAATCACATACAATTAAATATGTGATTAAAATTAATATTTTTCCTCTTTTGTCGACAAGAAATTCACTGTTGCTTTCTTTCGAATATACATTGGGTAAACTCTGATCTAGTCTAGTAGTTCGCAAACTACATTAGAGAAGTAATTTTAGTGCAGCAAGGTCGATCAAAAAAGCAGACATGAAATTTCAAACTTGAGATAAAGACATCCCATTTGCTCAATCAATTCAATTATTCTCGTGAATGTTTAAAATCTAAGTTATAAATTAATTACTAACGCAGCTACATTAACTACTAGGAATCAGAAAATCAAAAATAAAGTTGCAAAAAGTGATATTTATGAATTTGCATGACACGACAAAACAATATATCTCAAATCCAATTTCCAAACCAGAAATAATTGTCTCCAATAATTAATTTTCTTTAATTTGGTCAATGACGTTACATTTTATGTCCTAAAAGGGGGAAAGGTTTTTGTGTACACACTACTACAACTGCAAGAATTGAGGATCACAAATATGAAGAATTATCAATTTATCACCCATAGTCGAAGATATGCGTAGATTCAATATATAAAGGTAGTTAGTAGTTTACTTAAATTATAAAATAATAATACTTACCAAACTATTTAAACAGCTAAAGAAGAAGTAATTTTGCTTGTACAACATAATATTTGACTTGCGAATATAATTATTTTTATCGACCAACTAAACGTGAAACTTGCCTGTCCATTACCAGAAAAAGGAGGACCAACATTATTTATAACACACTATTGCCTGATTGTTTGGTTATGGACCTAGCTGTCCACGCAGAGTAGTATTTGTTTTCTTTAACATCATTACTTCAGCATGACCAAGCATAAAATAGTAAGTATCTGATTTTCAAAGCTACATTCCACTTTTATTTTAGTATATACAACCTCAAGCTATCTTGAGTAATAAATTTATAAAAATCAAAGCAATAAGAGTAATAATTGTGTAAGTTTCTTTAGTTTCCTATCTATAGTTCAACACATTTTTAAAGAAGAAATAATTACTGTGCATAAAGATGAGTCTCAGATGGTCCTTTTTCTTCATCCCCCCATCGACATTGAAGTAAATTACAAGCTTCACAATCACATCAATATGCTAAAAACAAACCAAAGCAGGTTATTCAAGATTCAAGGAATAACATAGCAGAGTTCGGACTCTGGTCCATTCATCAGGTGGAAATGAAGAGGTAAAGGTTGATGGAAATTAGAATCATTTACAAAATAGGAAAAGAAAGAAACAAGAAGCATGAGGTGAGGACCAAGCCAATGTGCACTAAATCAGGTGCCTCCTGCCTCTATTAAGGGAACTTCTAAAGAAATCATTTTTTTTTTTTTTTTTACATATTCTACTCCCTATGAACCATGCCACTCCCACTTTCCAGACTTCATGTTCATCGGTACAAGCACAGCATGAAAGAACAAGTGAACTCTAGACAAGGATTAGGAAAGGTTCAATGAATTTATGAGAGATGATGATTTTCAAGTACAACATGATGCAGTTCGAGATCCTTCTGCTGGTCTGTTTTCAAGAACCATTCCTGCTGGATTTTGAGTGGGTTGAGCTGTAGGCAACCGCTTAGCTGCAAAATGGCAAACTCCAAAGATTAAGGGACTCAAAGCGAATAAAAAAGACATGCAATTCTTCTTGCACAACAAAAGTAAAAGACCTACATAAAGTGCAAGCCCTGAAATAACAAAAGTTTTCAGAATTTCATCTTGCTAGAGTTTAGGCATTTGGAGAAAAAAAACTTAACACTTCTAAAAGACTTAAGTTGTTTCTCCCTATTCAATATTAGCATATTTTTAGTAAGATTGATACAAATATCACAAACTATAATAAACATAGCCCATAGGGTAAAATTACTATGCTAGAATTTAGTAAGATCTAATAAAATATTTGAGCGAGGTTGAAGGTGGTTTGTTGTGAAAAAGGTTTAACGAGAATTCATTTTCTTAACAAATGAGAGTGAGCAACTCATTAGTGTTTTCAAGCTTTTCCGATTGAAAAGGAAGGGGAAACAGATATGTACACTGCTCTCTTCTCATCACCCCAAACAACATGAAGGGAAGGACACTACTTAAAGACGAGTGGAATCTCATAAAGTTCCAATCTACGCACTAAGGTACTAGAGATGCCTAACTATAGTGAGGCTAAAGCAAATAGGCGTGCTTAAGCTTTAAAGCTAGGTGTAACAAAAACTGAGTGCTTTGGCTCACCTCACTTAGGCAGCACTTTAGTGCAAACACCAAGGCAAGGTTGTTGCACTAGCTCCCTTCAACCTTCGAGTGTAGGTTAAACAATAAGCCTAATGTTTTTTAAATTTAATAGTGATCCTATGTTGCTAAATCCGAAAGAAAATAACTTAACATATGCTATTCATCGAAGAAAAAGAAACAGATATAATAGGATGAGCACAAGATGACAACCACTGAAGATAAAATTACATTTGACTTGTACCTTAAGATTCAATAACTTTGATGCATAATAATATTGCCTGCTCTTAATATACCATTAGAAATAAATGAAAAACACACAGAGCAACAAAAGGAAATATTTAAATGAGAAAAGCAATCATCGTACCTATTTCATAGAAAATATCATTGACATTCACAGCAGTTTTGGCAGAGGTCTCCATGAAAAAGAGGCCATTTTCCTCCGCGTACAAGCGTGCCTCCTGTAAAGTCACCAAGAACACTATCAGGAAAACGATGTACCAAAACAATGGAGATTGAACTACCTCAGTTACTGGATAAGAGAGAAACCTAATAAGGTAACTAACATACAAATGATTAAGCAGAGAGACAAAGATTAGCGAATTCCCTAGTCACTGGTAAATATCCTGCCCCCACTCCTAAAAAGTTAACAGTAGCCATCGGGAGCTAAAATTTAGTTATCCAATTATTTATCTTGCTCTTCAACAATTTAGTGTTGACTTTCGTCTCTAAATCCAGCTCATAAGAACACTGAGATCTTCTCTAAGAATTTTCACTATTTATGACTTCTACATTCTCTTCAAATAAAGAGATTGTTTTTAACGTTCAAGGTTCCATAAGAACATTGACAGAGATCTAAAAACGCTTAACCACAGCAAATTGCATGTTAGGTTAGGCGATGGATTGAGAACTCATTCCTGTTCCACAATTGAAGAGATCTATGTATCACCTAACAGCCTACGAATTCATATGACCTATCTTATAATTGCAAAAAGCTAAACTAGGAAATAGCATTTTCAAAAAAATGAAGGCAGCAGACTTCTCCTCAACAACAACATATCCAGTGTGATCCCATAAATGGAGTCTGGAAAGGGCAGCAAACTTTTCCTAGAGTACTAATTGCATTGGATTAATTTTACCTAAAGTGACTGCCACAAAAAATCTCTGCCTATGAGAACATAGTAAAGCATAGTCAACTCCAAATTGAGATAAAGAAAAGCTGTACTGGTTAGCGTCCAATACAAAAATAGGCTGATTATGATGAAACTTCTGAATGCGGTAATAGATGTAGATAATTCATATAGACAACACCAACTTGTTTAGGATTGAAACATACTTGATTCATATTGATTCCCACCAAATGAGTACCTTAGCTTTATATCATGCTTGGAACTGAAGATCTTAGAGGGTGACTAAATGTTTCGGTCCTCTCAAATCTAGGCCAATACACGATTGGTTTAAGAAAGCTTAAGCAATAACAAGCACCAATTACTACTCTCTTTTTTTCAAACGCCAACCTTGTAGATTGGATAAGTTGTTCAGCAGAGACTACTAGCAATATATCAAAATCTACATCCAAGAACTGTGATATAAAAAGGCTAGGCAAGGACCAATAGGAGGAACCTCAATAAAGGATGATGGGCATGAAACATTGGATTACCAAAAAGTACAACTTACTTCTGCAGGAACGTTCCTTCGATCTTCTAGATCTGCCTTATTGCCAGCAAGAGCCATGATCATGTTAGAATTACCTGCCATGTTATCAGAAAATTGCTTATTTTCCTGAAAACCCCATCTAAACAGGGTCGTGACAATTTCAAAATAAAATCTGGATCATCAAAAGTAAAGTTGACACTAGGCAGAAAACCATATAGGAAAAAATAAAAGGCATCAAGATGATTTTTCCAGAGTTTTCTAGACATTTTAAAAAGGAGCTGTCTGGGTTACTCCAAATAGAAAGAAGATAATAACTTTCCCTTTTTTTTTAATCTATACAAAGCAAGTAGGTTGAAGGGATGATCACCTTGCTTCTGCAATTCTTGCACCCATTTCTTTGCCTTTGCAAATGAATCCTAAATTAGCAGAAAACAAAAGAAAACATCTCAATATAGATGCATAGACATATGCATAAACATGCAGACATCCATATTACAGATTTGTGATCATTCAAATCCGAAGCAAGATAAGTAAAGCAAAAGCCAAAGTGAACATAAACAAGAATTCTCTTTCATTAATCCTAATTCTATAGAGACTAAAACTGTATCCACTGCTTCTCTCATTTCATCTGAAGTCCTTCCACCACTAAGGAACAAAATTTTCTATGATACGAGATATTCGAAAACCATAAACTGCATTTTGTGCACTTTTTTGTTTGACACCTCTGAATTGGACATTAAATACCTTACCCTTCTAAATTTGAGCAAAAAAGGAGACCTCCTCTTTAAGGGGGTTGATTTATGGACAGAGAAAATCATTTGGAGACCAGCATTAGTTTTTTTTTTACCTGTAATTAGCTCCAAAATCTACCCTTTTCAACCTTACAAATGTATGAAGTAAAGCAGCCATTACTCCTATTTCTTTTCTCATGCAAAACCAATATATCCATCAAGTAAAACAATTTAACAAGGCCGACAACGAAAGCACTTGTATTGACCCATTTGAATTGCAAATTCTCCCAATTTGACAGTCTCTTACCGAGCTAGTGATATCATAGACAATAATAGCAGCTGCAGCTCCTCTATAATACATAGGTGCTAAGCTATGGTACCTCTCCTGCCCAGCAGTATCCCATATCTCAAACTTCACCGTAGCATTATTAACTGCCAGTGTAGACGAAAAGAAAGCCGCCCCAATTGTCGATTCCTGTAATATCATCAATCAACCTTTAAATACCGGATTCTAAATCAACACCCATAAACTCAAAAATTACAAAACCCTAAAAAAAGGTCAAAATTGAAAGGTCAAATGAAAAGAAAGAAGAATACTTGAAATTCAAGGAATTGGCCCTTTATGAATCGTATAACCAAGCTTGATTTACCAGCTCCCATGTCACCTAACAATACCTAAAAAAAAAAATCAAATAGAAATTTACGGTAAAAGATTTAAAGCTGTAAATTCAAATTCATTTCTCATATGCATGGATCACAAAAAAAAAAAAAAAAAACTTACAAGTTTTGCATTGAGATTGGTGTGGCCAGTGGATGCCATGAATAAAATTTGTAAAAAAAATGAGGAAGAAAAATGGAGAATTTACAGAGGGAGAAGGGATCTGTTGTTTTCTTAATGCAGAAGTGAAGAAGAAACAGTAACAAATGTTGTTGTTGTACACCAAATGATAATAATTCCACTGTTCTATTTGGACTTTTCTTATCAGCCACCGACCAGACCCTTTTTTTCCTTCTGAATTGCACAAATGGGATCTTCTTGTGGCATATTTAAATTTTGGCCTCCTTAAAAAAAAAAAAAAAAAGTAGTGTAAAAACATTGTTTTGCCATAATTTAAAGTAAAATTTTGGGAGTGGTCATGATTTTTTATTACATTTACACTATAGTTAAGTTGATCATCGGAATTTCAGTTATAATTTTTTTTTAAAAGCAACAAATTATGATAGTTGATTAGTTGTTGGAATTTGGTCACATATTTTAATATTTGTAATTAAAATTTCAACAATTAATTATGATTTTGAAATCATAACAACTATTATAATTAGTTGTATAGAAATTTTATTAACACATTTTTAAAAAAAATAATAAATTGAGTCATTTTATTTTCTTCTATTAACAAGCTCATAAAAAAACTCTTGATCGATGTTAGACGGTTATCGAAGTTTCTTCAACCAAAATAATCATAAATAAGCAATGAATTGTCCTTTTCTTTCATTGGAACATAGGAAGAAAATGAAAAAGAAGAAGGAAAAAAAGTTAGAGTGGATGTGTATTTACATAATGTTTTGGGGTCAAAAGTTAAATATTTGCCTTTTCAAAGGCCACCCCGCGTAAATTTCTGTATATTCTTTGTTTTGGATAAAAGGACTAACCAACCTAATTGGGCCTAGTAATTTTAGGTGGGTCTTGGCTTCACAAGACCAATGTCTGCAGTCTCGCAAAATGTCGTCCTCCAAAGACGCTCTTATGAGTCTCTTTTTCCTTTTTTCTTCTTTTTGGTTTGTATCCTTTGATTAAGAATCAACTCAAATGATAAATAATTTGTGTTTATAATGTGATTCATTCAAAGGAAATGTTTGTGCAATCAATTCCTTTTAAATACAAATTTCCTGTTCAAGGATAATGAAAACATAATAAACAACTAATTGTTCCGACAGAAGAAATAATAAAACTCACATGGTCAATTAAAAAGTTTGATATATATAGTTTGAATATTTCAGTTGCATGGAGACATAATCGTTAATTTATTCATATAAAGTAATGGTACAAACTGGAACACACTACATAAGTTACTTGAAATGTAACTTGCAAATTCAGAGAAGATATATCACATTCTTGAAATTTGGAGAGGAACTGCGGCTTCAAGGGTCTCCTCCCTAGAGGAAACAGCCTGAACCATTTCCAGACTTCCATGTCTTTTAATGAGATGTCGGCGGCACGTTTCACCAGCCATAATTCCAGCTTCATACGCACCATGAACCGACCCTTGATGATCATCACTGCTCACAGCTTCCCCTCCAAAGAATAGATTACCAATTGGTGCCCGAAGCCTATCGTACGCATCAGTTGGTTTTCCAACCAAGTCATAAGAATAGCATCCAAGGGTGTCTGGATCCGTACCCCAGTGAGATACAAGATACTGAACCTGTAAAATGTACCGGATGATTAACAAGAGAGCTTACAAGTGCTTTTGTGCAAGCATTCTCTGATTACTGAACACTGTTTAACGAAGTTTGCATTATAGGAGTGTTAGATAAACAGATGCAGGATTGCATAGAGTTTGCTGTAATCAATGAAAGGGAATATGCATCACTTTCCCTTTTTTATTCAATGCAGAAAGACAATTTTCGAAGTAAAATAAGAAACTAGAGAAAGTGAGAGAGGATGGAGGTGCTTCCTCATTTTTCCTTCTACTTTTATATTTCGCCCTTTTCCATCTGATTGGTTTACCTTTTTAGGTTAAAGGACAGTGTAAATGAACAATTACCAAACTGTAATAAACTAACAATCGACATGAAGTGTGAGCTCACCAATTGAACCAAAAATAGACCGAAGTAAATTATTATGTGTGCAACACTTCTGTTATTCAGTCCTTTCTCATGCATGTCGCTAGCTAAGACTTATAATTCAATTAGTGTAGGAGCAGAGATTACTTACAGGCTTAGTGGCATCAGGGAACATCTTCTTCAACTGCAACATTGCGAACTCAGCAGCAGATTCATCTGATAATTTCTCAAGGTCACAAGCAAGTCTTCCAGCAGCCATATAAACAAGGACCGAATGTCCTGTTGCCTTGTGGAGGTTAAGAAAATAACCACAAGCATATGAAGTGGGTGCAACAACACCTAACAATTCCACGTTTGGCCAAAATACATTATCAAATTGTAATGCAATCTTATTTTCATTGCCTACACCAAGATCTGCTATAGCAGATTGTTTCCATTCTGGCAATTTTGGCTCAAACTCAATCAAGTTGGCTTTCAGAACACCTAGAGGCACAGTTATAATAGCAGCATCTGCAATAAAATTTCTCCCATCCTTAACTGTAACCATCACCTTGTTATACCCATTCGTAATCTTCTTGACCCTAGTAAAATTAGATCCAAACAAAATAGTTTAGTTTCTTGAAATAATTGGGAAGTACTATATAAAAAAAAATTGAAAAAATACCATAGAGAAAGAACAGGAGATATTCATGTTTGTCTGTTGAGGTGTAACTAAAAAAAAAAAATCACTATGGAGGAAACGAACAACATTTTGTTTTAATATCTTAAGAAACCAACAAATCAACCAGAGGTGTACAAAAGTTGACCTCATTTCTTAAAATAGAAACAGGATCGTAAGAGGTCATATGGTTTTATAGTCATTGCAGCTATATCAAGAAACAAAGAGAAGGTAGAACTTCCGCATATTAGAGAAACCCATCTGCACCTGTGATTTAAACGGATATCAATGTCTTTTGATAAGGCCTTTATGACTGGGTTGTAACCTTGCACCATAAGTCCATGACCACCAGTGAGAACTTGTTCCTGCATAAAAAATATAACTATCGATATTACTCACCTAAAGTAATTCAATTGTTCATATGTTTTCAAGAATATATCTATCAAATGATTGTGCCCAATTTGCAATGTGGGAATAAATCAAAATAAGTGACTGCTAGCAATAATAACAGCTTGTAAAGCCCTTTTTTATTTCCTCAGAAGTTTCTTATTTCGAAATAAGACCTTAGGCCTTAGCTGGGCAAGATAATAATATTGAAAACTGCATCAAGCACCCAATAAACTGTTTATTAAAACAGTAAATGAAAATACACTTGCCTGATCCCAGGTTTTCAGAGAGATCGTGTCTGCATCAGCAGCAAACCATGCCTCCATTCTGCATATGTACCATTGCAACACCTCATGGGAAAGTCCTTCTTGCCTACATTACAAATAACTCAATATTTATATGCATGTATAACTAGATTCCACATTCAACAGACAGTAGCAGGTCACATGAGAAACATTTTCTCTGCATACCTCAATTCTGGATGCCTATCTAGTACAATAGACATTGCTTGAAGAACTGACAAGTCATGACTATGCTCATTCCTCACTTTCTCAGTCTGCATAAGCAATACAAATAATCATCACTGGTCTCTTTTTAAAATCCTAAGAGGCACAGCATTTTTGAGCAGTCAAAAATTAAAGACCAACCTCGCTGAGGATTTTCTTGAATACTTCTCCAACTTGAACAACTGTATTTTGAGGAACTTGATGACCATCCATGTCAAACAGCATGTAACTATTGAACGGAAAACACGATAAGCTCTTGACTGAGTCAATAGAAACTCTATTTAATTTGCACAAAGAAATATAAAGGGAACAGAAAAAAGAACACAGGCTAAAATTCAGGAAATGCAGGAAGCTTTGAAACCAGACCACATTGGAACTCTGGAGGCAAGTAAATTTCATTCAAGCCAAACCAATTGTAAGTCCTTTTGATTTTAATTCAAAAACAAACTACCAAATTTGTTAGTGTCGGTATTCTGATTAGTTGAATCAGGATGAAGTTATGGCAAGTAAAAATTTAACACCTATATCTGACGAGAGAGTGAGCAAACAAAAGAGGGAAAATGCAGACTAATTCATGATAAAAATCATTTGTTCAATGTAATGTCATCCAGGTTACCTTTCTAAGTCATGGTCATACAGCACTGAGTTGTCACCGCTAGTGCGATATAGGGTGAGCCCTAACCGACGTATCAATGGAGCCAAAGGATTCTCATCACACACCCCATGGAGCCTGAAAGAATGTTTAATGATCAGTCAATTAATTGCAGATTGAAAAGTTATAAACTTCCAGATCTGTAAAGATAATTTGGGAGGAAAGTTCAAATTCTCTCACCATGATGCTCCCATATCAACTGGGCAACCAAATGAGTAGTCGGTATGTATGCGACCACCCAGTCTATCTCGTGACTCCAATAAGAGCACCTGGACAAATATTGAAAGTGTCTCTTTTAAGAATGAAAGAATAAAAGGTTGTTACATGTGAAAGAGGTTAAAATCCTAAGTATGTCCACCTTAAAAGATGCATTGTGAAGGAAACGTGCAGCAGCTATCCCTGAGATACCTCCACCAATCACAATTACAGATGGAGATGAACTATGCGGCCTACCTAAGCGGGGTGGTAAAATGCCTAGTCAAGCAAAAGAAAGGAGCAAGTTAAGTTCCACCGATGAAATCATTAGTTAAAGCAATATGATGGACATGAATATAAAGTTCTTCATTTATACTTCAACACTCCGAACAAAGTAAAAGCAAAATGCTTAACCTGAAGAATTTAGATAAGAATAAAATTCATCATGAGGAGACAATCAAAATGCATGTAACTCAAAGTTTTTCTAGAAGAAAAAATCTAACCATCAAATCTTAAATTCAAATAAACATTCATTTGTTGATATTTGTCGAAGCCATCTAAGAGAAATTTACTAGTCCAAGAGTGTCCATTTAATAATATCCAAACACAGAGCTGCTAGCATAACACCATCTTAATCGTTGTTAAATAACCAGACGAATGAAAAATAATTCTAGCATCATTTATGTCAAACAGAACAATTCTATCCTAATTAAGACTTGTACTACTATGACGAGATCTAATTATTTTACGAGATTATTGTTCTTTCGAGCCCAAAGCAATATCAACAGCATCTGAACTCTGAAAGAAGACATAGTGCTTGTTTGATCAACAATTTGCCCGAGGCAATTCACTTCCCACTTAATAATGTCCAAAAAGGGTAAGACACGTTTGTGTACATTGTCCACAATCTATCCTTGCTTGAATGACTTCACGGTATGCATATGTATCAATCAAGTGAATTTTGTTCGGCAGGAAAAGAAAAACAGAAATTCTAGTCGGTCTTGAAACAATTGCATATGGAGCTGCTAGCATAACATCATCTTAATCTTTGATAAAATACCGGACGAATGAAATATAACTCTAGCATCATTTATGTCAAATGTAACAATTCTATCCGAATTACGACTTGTACTACTATGACTTCAACGATTTCATAATCAGTAAGTTCTTCTGTGTTTTGGTTTCTTGTTCGTCTTTACTTGGTAATAATTCATTTAACTCGGCAATGCCGCAATGGTTAAAATATCATGCTCATTTAAATACAATCAAGTTCCCACAGATCACATCAAACAGAGTAATCATTAATGGAAAAAACCACAGGCTCCCAGTAACAGCTCAAGTAAAACACAAATGATTATTTCATCAATGAACAATATTCGAGTAAAATAGGAAACTCACCGTCAAATAAATTGCTGGAGCCAGAATCATCGTCTTTGATTTCCATGAAATCCGTGAACAAAAACGCCGACGTTGTTTGAATCGGGAGAGAAGAGTGAATGTTTTTTAACAGAAAAGATTGGGGGAAAAAAACAGAGAAGGAAGGTGATTGGGAAGTAAATTACGGTTGTATAGGAATTAAGAAATTAGAAATTAATTGAGATGAATGATAAAGCATGAAGATAAGAAGGCCGGCAATGAAGCGGCTGAGATTGGAAGAAGACCGTAGCTTATCAAGCCAGCTCATAATCATAACCTGGATCAAATATCAACGCAACAAATCCTCCCAATTTGATCGAAGATTTTTGCTTCGTTTGCATAGATCGACCAGAAATTAATCTCTGAATCGTACTACGTCTCTCTCTCTCTCTCTATAAGGAAGAGTCTGGAAAATTGTAATGGAGCAACAAAATGGTGATGTATTTATTTATAGCGATGAAAGGAGCTATAAGAGCATACAACTGGAAGCCAGCGCGTAATGCATGACATTTTCCCCTGAACGAAGGGTACTATTGCAAATTCGGATTCGTGTCGCTCCAAACTCCCAATGGTTCGTTTCGCTTCACGCCCTTTTCCTTTATTTACCTATTGAAGAGTCAAAACAAAAATATTAGTATTAATCTCACATTTAGAGAAGATATAAATATTTAATTGCATTAAGAAATTATTTTAAGTATATATATATAATTTAAATTCGTGATAAATTTACATTGCCTCCTGCATTACATTACACACAAATTAAAGTAGTCAATAATTCAAGTTATTGATTATAGTTTGTTTAATTAAGCTTTTGAAGAATAAAAGATTTATTTTTCAAATTTTTTTTACAAAAATTAAATTGTTTGACCAACAAAAATAAAATAGTAATCATAAAAGCGGTTTTTTAAATTATTGGAAAAAAAATCTATAAATTTTTAGATTTTTCCTTTAAAAAGGTAAAAAATAATATTTTTCGATACAAAAATATTCCTATCATAAAATTTATATTTCTCAAGTTATCCCTCATTAATTTAATGCTTATATCTTTTAATTTTTTAATTTTTTTTTGTTTCCACTTGTTTTTTCCTTTATTTATTTATTCTCACTTTTGAAATAGTCCGTCAAGTATAAATATTGTTTTTCTTAGTTCTAATTCTTAATGTTTGTATTGTCCAATCTAAAATCATATATTCAATAAATTATAAATATCTCACATTTTATCCGTTCTTATACTCTCAAAGATTACTCTCGCTTAAAACAAGAATAAAAAGAGAATCACATCTAAGGATCGATGACAAGGACTATGCATTGAAGGTGGGATTGTGGGAGCTATAGATAGCTTACAAATGACAACTAGTACTAAAATGCTCACAGTTCTGTCAGTTTGGCTGGAATTGGGATGAAGCACATGGATGGGAATCAGAGTTATTGGGTGAGTTTATATGTACATTACTTATATGTATCAAATAAAATAGAATATAGTACTCCCCTATCTCAATTTATATGACTTACAATCTCAAAAAAAATGACACATTTCTATATTAAGTAACAATTTACCTCACATAAAATGGGACAGAGGGAGTAGTAAATTACAATTTATGATAGAGAGGAAGTAATAAATTACAATATTTATGATGAGTCACCTACGTATGTCCTATGGGCGCAAGTGTCAGACCAACTTGACCAACAATCCACTTGTGATGATGATGGTCCAGCACCGCAGTGGAGCCATCATTTGATGAGTTGCAGCTTCTCTACCTTCGTAGTTAGGGTAAGTATATATCATTGTCTACTTTATAGATTTTGTATTTGAGACGTAATTCAAATGTGGCTTCTACGAATATTCAGTCCCCTCGACCAAAAATACTGCATAGTCTAAGAAAAGTCCAAATAAAGTGTACGTCTGATTTTGTTCTGTATCAAACTTGTTTTCCTCTTTTTGTGTTTTTTAGGAGATGATGGCTTGTGAATAATTGTTGACAAACAGAATAATAAAAGGGACCTTTATATAAAAGATGAATTACATTTTAATATAAAATACCAAGATATACTTTTAGTTTACATCACCCTTATAACTTCTTTTTTCTGCAGTAGTGCTCATATTGTTACAATACACATTTATCGTAAACAAAATGTATCAATTTTGTGATGCGTTTAATAATACATATATTTATATTATTATACAAAAATTGAATTTCGTTCTTACGAACATCAACCACGAAACTCCATTTCAAATGGGTTTGTGGAATAGCTTCAAATTTCAACCACAGCTTCAAAGTGATATCACTAACAAAACATAATCATCAATTTGTCAAAAATATCAAGAAATCACAAAATTCATTTGTAAGTTTTCAAACTTTTAAAAATTCCAACAATTGAGTTTTTAATTCATTCTTAACTGTTTAAATAAAGCAGGGGCTAGGTCTCTGTCCCCAAATTCAATAATTCAATGGCTTTAGATGGGATGGACGGGAGAACTTTTTTTTGTATAACTTATATAAATACCATAGTGTAAAAATTTTAATTACCTTCTATCCCTATTATTTTTGTAATTACATAAATTTCATATTTTTTAGGCATTTCCGATACATAATTAAGGATCCGGATACATTATTGTTGATACATTATGTATCAATCTGTTACACTTATTAAGGGGAAAAAAGCTGAAAAATCAAATTAAGATCTCATAGTATCCCTTTATTGCAGGGGAAAAAAACTGAAAATCAAATTAAAATCCCATAAATTACGCTATTTCATTCCAAATTATTGTCAAGAATTCAAAATCCTATAGTGTAACAAACCAAAAAATTCAAAAATTAAATTTATTCTTCTTGTTCATCGTTCTCTCTGTTTCATAAAAACTTTTGTCGAAATTTTGGATAAGCGAGGTGAGTTATGAAGGATACAAAAGTGATGGAATTGTTGTTGAACAAACGATTTCTTTTGTGAATCTTCAAGTTCATCGAATATCCTTTCGATTTTGATTCAAGATTGTCGAAAATTTTGAGATTCAAAATTCTTCTCCAGTTCATTGAAGATCCTTTCCGTTTTGATTCAAAATTGTTGAAAATTTTGAGTTTCAAAATTATTCTCCTAGTTCATTGAAGATTCTTTCAATTTTGATTCAAAATTCTCAAAAATTTGAGAAGATACATCATGAAGATCCTTTCAATTTAAATTGATAAGTGTTGTATTTCTACTAGATACATTAAATAAGAAAGTGTTGCCCATAAGATTTTAGGTTTGAGATCGATACATTATTATTTGGTAATTGTTATGTATCAGATACATTTAGTATAAATTCGAATTTACGTATCATAACTAAAAAATAGTGCATGATACATTATTATTTATGTATCTTATTTTGTTTGAGATCGTGAAGTTCCTTTTAATTTAAATTGATAAGTGTTGTATTTCTACTAGATACATTAAATAAGAAAGTGTTGCCCATAAGATTTTAAGTTTGAGATCGATACATTATTGTTTGGTAATTGTTATGTATCAGATACATTTAGTATAAATTTGAATTTACGTATCATAACTAAAAAAAATTGTGTATGCTACATTATTATTTATGTATCTTATGTCGTTTGAAAAATACTATATTTTAAAATTAAAAAAAATACATTATACATGTAATTGTTCCAAAATAGCTTCTTTTTTGTGTGTGTGATAAATAACACAAAGTTTATGTATCAAGTACATTTATATTGAACATGATAAACATTACTCAAAGATACAACAACATTAGAGTTATGTATCAATACCTTAAATATGAACATTATACATTGCATAAAACAAAGGTTATTGTAGCAGTGATGTATCAGATCAATGATAACACTAACAAAGACTAATTTAAGACTCAAAATAAACGAGATACATTAAAATTTTGTATTTTTGATAGTGATGATCGTGCAATGGCAGATCCAACCTTTTTCTTCTTTTTTTTTGGACCTTTTTCAATAGTAGAAACACTAAAAGAAAATAAATATTTTTCAAGAAAAATTTTCAACGACAATATGATTAACTAAAATTGCAAAGGTTCAATAAGATTTCAACGAGGGCAGGAGGCGGATGTAATTTTATTTTTATTTTTAAGATGAAAAAATTAAACATTAATTGGAGTGATGGAAAGAAATCTACCTCTTGAATAATTTGAAATCATTAATTGGAAATAGAAAAGATTTGAAATTCAAAAATAGATTAATTAAAAAAAAAATGAATTTGAAATTGAATTTGTAAGTAAAAAAGTGGATAATTTAGATAAAAAATGGAGTGAAATGAGGAGTGGGAAACGTGAGTGTAGGCTGAAAATAGGAGTGAAATATTTATGTATCCGAAAATTTTATGAATTGGGAGAATTAAGGAATTTTTAAAATTTTTAAAAATGATAGGGATAAATGGATATTAAGGTAAGTAAATGTGTGTATATAAGTAATTTTCCCATTTTTAATTCCCCAATAGTATATAAATCTATGACAACTATCGATAAACATAAATATCACTAGCTCTCAACTAGTTTCAAAGCATCAAAAAATGAAAATTATAGTCATAAATAAGAAATTATTATCTTTTCCTCAATTATTTGAAATTATATACTCAATGAAGTAATTAGGATAAGATCTTAACATATGGGCTCATTTTTATCATAAGCTTGGACTAATTGTCATATATCGTCACGATAAAATATGATATGTCTCGTTGTAAATGAAAAAGTTATCTATCAAATTAGATCGGATGACCCTTTAATTAGGTTGTGTGATAATTAATTTGATCCAACTAAGCATTACTTAATCCTATATGTGCAGACATTTACTAGTGGGATTAGCTAAACACAATCTTATTTATATTACAAAACATACATAGGAAAGTATAATTAAGAAAAATAAATAGCAAATAAAAAAATATATAACAACTTTCGGCTTGCATTCAACTGGGACCAATATACATGAGCCGCCTATTCAACATTTTTTGTAGGTAAAAAGCATTTCAAACTCACACCTTCTGTTCTAATCCAATTTGATTTGCCTAAAGAATATTAATTTATGCCTTTTGTTTTCCACTTCTGTTCTTTAAAGAATCAAAAGATCCATTTGAGAATATTAGTAGTATATTCCTCCGCCTTTTAAAATTTGATGTATAAAAAGTTTTCAAAATAGTTTCATATCATTTTTTGTGGATTAGTATAATATTTCGAAGTTATTTGATAGGTGTTAAAAATCGTCTTGGCATCAATTACCAAATTAATAGAATAAGGGTTAACTCTACACTAAGTCTTATTCTTAGCATCAATATGGATTGTGATGGGACGGTTGAATCTCAAATTTGATCTCTAGAAATGAAAGATCATTCAATTGGAAGTGTCGCCTTAAAAAATGGGTCATATGATGTCCGAATATAAATTTAATTATAGCGGAAAATAAAAACAAAAAAAAAGTCATTATCAGGTTGCCAATTTGATACTTTTGAAGACTATGAATAGATGAAGACAAAGGGTAGTTGCTGAATTTTCCAGAACAAAATTAGACCTAACATGGCCCAAAAAACTATAGGACAACTTGTAGTTACGTGTGGACAAAGTTGTGCCGACTCCGTGAGACCTTGACCTAAAAGCCTCACGTTCTCCATTAATTAAATATCTATCACTTTGGACAAGCTTCTTGAAAAAAAAAATTCTGAAAAAGTTTTTTGGAAAGTTTTATGCAAAACAAAAATGTAATATAGTGATAGTTGCTTTTGCCCTAAAATGAAATTGAGTGGAAAGTGCTAAAAAGTTGTCAAGAAACAACCACTGCCTATTCAATTTTAAGTGTCTTTATTAAGGTAGGACAAGAAGATCATAGAATATAATTGCACATGAGTTTTGGCAATAAAAAAAATTAAGGAGTACCTAATAATCCACTTATCGATTAATTTAGTGTAGTGTAATGAATACTTGCTTGGAAATCGCAAAGAACCTTCTCCTCATTATAATTAACAAACTCTAATTTTTTGTCTAGCTAGCTTTGGAATGTTAACTTACAAATGACTTCTCTTGTTCTTTTGGAGGTGACGATATATCGATTCATTTACTTCAAAATCTGATAATGATTCGCCCAATTTCCAAATTATGTCCATTTCATTACTTGACGCTTATATGAAAAATAACTTTTTTCATTTTACTCGTATGGTTTAAGAATTGAAGATAAATTTATCATTTTTCTTTCAATATTACCCTTATCATTAAGTAACTACGTAAAATAGTCAAATTTAGATTTCCCAATGGAGTAACATTTAGGCGGACATCAGCAGTTTTAATGATTTTCGAACAGACAAACGTTGAGGTACATTAGAAAAACACTTGTTATTCTGACTTGGCAAAACCTATCAAACAAACATGTAGCCTAAAATTTTACATGCACTCCAAGCAATGCCATGAACTGAGAAATAAACTCAGGATGACCTGGCCAAGCTGCCCCTGTCACAAGATGTCCGTCTGTGAAGCAACGGTCTATTGGTTCTGGTTCTAGCCATGTTGCCCCTCCTAGTATCACATTAAGTTTTACAGCAGGGTATGCAGTACACTTCTTACCCTGTAGTTGTTTAACGAGAACACGGATTAGAGTATGCACACACTACATGTTTTCATTTTATGTCCTGTCTGAAGAACATGGCGGGTGATGACATGTTTTAGTTACTGCATAAGATTGTTGGGATCAATTTTATCAACAACATCCTAGTATAAAAAGTTCCACAAACATCACGCAAGCACCTAACTTTTTAACTTCCATTCTAAATGATGCTAAGAGAGATACCTTGAGAACACCAGCAGCAGATAGAATCTGTTGGCCATGGCAGATTGATGCAACTGGTTTTTTGGACTCCATAAATTCCTGGACCAACTTAATAACATCATCATCCAGGGCAAGGTATTCTGGAGCTCGGCCTCCGGGAATTACAAGTCCATCATAGCTTGAAACATCCACACTTTCAAAATTGGCATTTAGGGTAAAATCATGACCTGGCTTCTCACTATAAGTCTGGTCACCTTCAAAGTCGTGCACAGCCGTGGGGCATTTCTCTCCGGCTTTCTTCTTGGGGCAAACAGCATCAACATGGCATTCAAGAGCTTGGAGGGACTGAAAAGGTACCTTGACTTCATAGTCTTCCATGAAATCCTACACCCAAAAGAAAGTAGACACAAGGGCGCTCAAATTAGGTGCTAAATAAGATGTCAATCAAATGCAAGTTTAACAGTCTGAGACCAGAACAGACAAGAACCCTAAATATGAAATCTGCACACATCCGTGATCCTAGCCAGGTAACTCATACTGAAAAAATAAAGCCTCTAGTGTGGTAGTTTCAAGCCTTCTACTTAGTGGAACATCTTTCAGGACATCCAATGCCCAGACCCCAGACCAATGGCTTCAATTAGATAAAGTAACAGGAAGTATGAAACATGGTCAGCGAAGTGGAAAAGAGCCACTCAAGGAGATAAAAAATATAAATCAAGCAAGAAGTACATCTAATCCGATTGTGTAGATAGTTTGGCTGAATAGTACAGGTAAGACAAGGGAATTCATGAATCATGAGTTGAAAAAACTTTTTTTTTTAACTGTGTATCCTGTTCAAGGTGAACCGTGAACCTCCCAAATCTGTATGGAATTTGCATTTCAGATAAATAACTCAAGGAGTCAGGGACCATCAGTAATTTGTGTAGATTGCATAGATTCACATAGGTGGCGAAAGAGTATGGGAAGGGTCAACACTTTCCTTTCTTTTTCTTTTCTATTTGGAGGAAGCATCTACCAAAATGGCTCATGATCCAAAAATACAATCCTCCGAGAGAATGACAAGAACTGCCACCCATGACCATAAAGAACATGGAGGATAGGTAGGTCAAGCGACAATTTCAATATCATGTTCCTTAAAAGAATGAGGTAGGTAATCCTATACAATAAAGCAGTACTAATGGTCAAACGTTCATTTATAAAGGTAAAAGGCGCTCTGGAAAGGCCTGAGAAAAGAATAATACATTAGCATATGGAAGCAAGATCTTATCCCAAAAAATGTGCTATGAAAGTTACTACAAGCTCCCTGGGTGAACTTTTAAGTTGCAATACTATTCACTTTTACGGATGCACCACTTCCTAATATAGCACTTCGAAAGAGCAAAGTTGAAAAGCTCTTATTTATTATTTAGCATCTATGACATTCTGCATCGCATCTTCTTCAACAAATCCTCCTTGAGACATAGAAGCGCACACTACCAGAACTAAGTAACAGCTGATAATAATCAATCTATACTGTCAAACTTAAGATGACAGGTTAAACTGGAGGCTCTTTCTTATCTACACAGGCATGACATTCCAAACAATATCAGGTGACTATCTGATGCCTCACCAGCATGTGGAGAGCAAAATATGACACAAACTAAGCGAATAAGCATAACGAGAGAATCTTTTTATGGCACATATTGGAATTTCAATAAGGAGAAAAATTTCTTTCACCTACATATCAACAGAACCAGCTAAATTTTGGAGTGGGATGAAAGTCATTTCAAAGGTCATAAGTCATACCATAATCTGTACATTTAGTTCATATACTAGCATTTACTAGTAAACTGCAATTCGAAACTCAGCATTTCAAATTCTCTCAGCTAAAAAAGATAATGCTACATGATTATTAACTTACCCCACATAGAAATAGGATTCTTTTACCAGAACCAACTATGCTGCCACCAAGTGCCTTGACAAAGAGTCGAATGAATTCAGGATTTCCTTCATAAGTAGGTCCAGTGATGAGATTACCATCGATGGTACATGAGGCCAGGGTTTCTGGCTCTTCCCAATGGGCACCAGCAGCAACAAGCACCGGCTTGACAGCAGGATAAGCTGTGCACCTTCGACCTCTGACCACGTCTGCAGCCGCCAGGATCAATTGTCCATGACAGATAGCGACAATTGGCTTTTTAGTGTTGGCAAAACTTTTCACCAAGTCCAACACAGATTCATTCATGGCCAGATATTCTGGAGCACGTCCTCCTGGTATGAACAAGCCATCATACTTTGAAGCCTCGATTTCATCAAAGGTTGCATTAAGAGCAAAATTGTGTCCGCGGGACTCTGAATATGTCTGAAACAATTTTGAAACTAAATAAGACTGCTACCACAAAAACATTAATAGTATCACAAATTCAAATTCTATAACAAATCAACAGGAAAATATTAGTGCATTGCTCAAAGACTTGTGCACAAGTGAGTATAGACATATAATTTGGTTAAAGAATTGTTGTAGTTGTCTAAAACCTAGAACTCCAATTGACCAGCCTATATCTAGCCAAATTGTTCAAGGATGACTCTCCTTGACTAAGAACTCATCCACCACATCTCTTGCCCTCAGCTGTAAATTATCCAGAGTTGTGTGGTCTGCATATAGAGTCTATGCAGCATCCAATTTCTTGAAAGCTAAAAACTACACTTGAAATTTGGATTAATGGATATCCACTGCTTAAACAGAAAACACTGAGTAAAGCTCAGAAAAATAAAAGAACACAGCTACACATCAAGTTTCAATCTTCAACCACAATCCAGTACTAGTCAATGAATGACACATAAAAGGGTAAGTTCTAATCATTAAACATCTTAAAGTCCACCAGAAACTACTTAATAAATATACCATGGATAAGAACTATGCAGATTCAAATCATACTCCAGTAACTCATAAAGCCTGAACCTTTTACTTTTTGTAATAAATGGGTATCCAATCTTCAAACAGAAATCATAAGAGTATAGATCCGTGCTGTGAACGGAAACATTACGATCCAATGCATGAGTCAATTAGGTATACACAAAATGGCAAACTATAATCATTTTTTCGACCTGATTGAGATCCACTATATGAATCATCTGTATCAGGCTCTAATTAATTTTAGACTAGCTTTGACGTACTTCAAAGTTCAACCCTTGTCTTTATCAGAGTTACCGGACAGATCAAAGCTATTCACCAAGAATCTAGTCCAAAAAACTAGTAAATAATCACATTACATACCGCTTAGAAGAACTATGCAGATTCAAATTAACAGATAAGTTAGAGAAAATAATTGACCTGGTGACCAGAAAGCTGATGGACGGCAGTGCGGCAAATGTCACCGGATTTCTTTCCAGGACAAACAGCATCAACGGCTACTCCATAAGCTAGTAGAGCTTGAAATGGTACCATCACCTGAAAAATAACAAACAAAACAAAAAAAAAAATCAGTAACCGATTAATCAATTTTAACATATACACATAACAAACTAGAAATCAAGAATGTGAAAAAAGAAAAAGAGAGAAACCTCATAGTCTTCAACGTAATCTCCACATAGTAAGAGAACCCTTTTCTGATTTGCCATTTTTCAATCAGTTGGAGTTGAGGTTTATCTATCTCTGTGTGGAACAGATTGAGGAATTGATATAAGAGAATAAGAAGAAGCTGACCAAATGTTGCTCTCCAAAATCCACGTGTCAATGAATATTAGTGGAACTGTAGAAGCTTCTCCACAGAGATAGTTTTATTTTGTTTTGTACAAATACAAAAATAAAGGTTTTATTGCAAACAAGGTGGACGTGCCGGAGTGGTTATTGGGCATGACTAGAAATCATGTGGGCTTTGCCCGCGCAGGTTCGAATCCTGCCGTCCACGCCTTTATATATTCTCTATTATTTTTGAATGCTTTGTTTTATTTTTGATGATTGTGGTGTTCAAATCAGATTTTTTGCATTTTTTTGTCTCAAAGACCTTACAATTCTTATTTCTCAGCCACCTCATTAACCACAACCTTGTGTGCTTGAATCATCTATGTTCATATAGTTGTGCATTAGGGGTGTACAAAATTGAACCGAAAATCGAATCAAACCGCAAATCAAGTCAAATAGGAAAAAAAATCTGATTGATGGTTTGGTATTGGAAAAAAAACCGACTATACTTGGATTGGTTTGATTTTAACTAAAAAATGTCAATCCGAGACCAAACCAACCCGACATTAGAAATATAATTTTTAAAATTTATTTTATGCATAAGAATATTTTACTTTGATGTAATTTCTAAATAATACTTATACGTTTTCATAATTTTTATCTTTTAACATATTTTTTCAAGCTTTTTGAAAGTTAAAATTTTAAATGGTTCAATAAAGGTTATAGTCCATAGATATTAGTAATTAGTAACTATAATAAAGCTCAATTCAAAATATAATCAGTACTAATGCTAACAAAAAAATTAATTCAACACTAAGAGTTAAGAATGACAAAAATGTTGAATATTTATTTTTTACTTTTACATTGGTTTAGACATTCAAAATACATAACTTAATTTTTTTTTCTTTAATGTTTAATCACGTAATTAATACTTATTAGACTTATTTAGCATGATTTAGTACTTTCAACTTATTATCATTTTCATTATGACTTATCAATTTGCAATATTTATTCTATACAATTTCATTATTATTTTTTATTGAATATTTTAGTATCATCACTCATCTCATATTTTTGTGTTATTTTCTTAAGAAACGCCTTAGATAGTTGTATTTTAATTGGACTAAAGAAATATTTGGAGCACAAGTTAAATATATGTTTGTATGAATAGTTTATCGGAAAAATCCAAAAATCCAAAAAAAAAATAAAAAAATCAGAGGTTTATTAGTTTGTTTTGCTTTAAAAGTTTAAAGATTCAACACGAATGCATTTGTTTTGATATTTGAAAAACTCGAACCAACTAGAAAAAACCCAAGATTGAAAAATCCGAGTTTTATAAGATTGATTTGGTTGATAAATTTATGTTTTTGACACAAATGATTTGGTTATATTTGAAAAACCCTGACCAACTCGATCATGCACACCCCTATTGTGCACTTATACTATGACTATTAATAGTAACTTCACAAATGAAAAAAAGAAGTTAAGCATCCACAAATCAAAAATCTTATTGACTTGGTTAAATATATATAGAGTAAATATTCGTTGATGATAAATTGACGAATTAAATAAAGATATATGATATTTGTATTCGAAATAATAGTTAAAAAATTTACAAGTATTTAACCACATAAAATATATTATCTACTTTAAATATACATGTTAATCTCAATTGAAATAGATTTGAGCTTTAACATAAAAACATATTTTAAGTATTTAGCTTATTTATATAGTGCAAGCTTGATAACATGTGCATTTTTTTTTTTTTTTGGAAATTTTAAATTGAAAGTGTCTACTAAAAACGCAGTATTGTGTGTTTAAGTGACCAATTGAAATAAGTTTCAATTTGAAACTCTAAATTAAATTTACTAACAAATTTAAGGATTGTTTATGTATTAAATCAAAATCTTTGGGGGTCTCCCGAGCAATTTTCAAGGATTAGAGGTGTATGAAGTATCAAGCAGAAAAATGAAGGGGTGAAAAGGGAAAAGTGATTTGTGTGTGAGAAGCTCTTCTGCTGCTACTGGGGGAGCTAAGGGTTTTGGCCAGAAGCTATGGAAGCAGCAAAACGCAAGCGAAACCCTGCCGAGTACGAAGACGATGAGTACGACACATTCAAACCACCACCACCGCCGTCCTCAGCCGCCGCAAACGGAGGCATCGACCTTTCACTGCTCGAAGCCTTAGAAAAATCTCAACAAAACGCTGTGGAAGTTCTCGATATCAAAACAGTGAAAAAACTCGTCCTTGCATTCGAACGCCGTCTTAAGGAGAACATTGCTGCACGTCTCAAGTACCCGGACCAACCCGAAAAGTTCGCGGATTCCGAAGTCGAGCTCCATGAAGAAATCGAAAAGCTCAAAATACTCGCCGGAGGCCCCGAATTTTACCCGGAACTCGTCAATCTTGGGACCATTGCGTCTATCACCAGCCTCCTCAATCACGAAAACGCTGACATCGCTATTGACGTGGTCGGCTTATTACAAGACCTGACCGACGAGGATGTTCTCGAGGACAACGACGAGCCGGCGCAAATTTTAGTTGATTCATTGGTTGAGAACAATGCGTTAGAATTGCTCGTTCAGCTTCTCGGTAAAATGTCCGACTCCGATCCGGACGAGTCCGCTGCCATATATAGTATACTCGCCACTGTTGAGAATTTTATTGAAGTGAAACCCTCGGTGGCGGAACTTGTATGTGAAAGGACGAAGTTAATGAAGTGGTTGCTGACAAGAATAAAGGTACGAGAATTTGATGGAAACAAGCAGTATGCATCGGAGATTTTGGCTATTTTGCTGCAGAGCAGCACGGTCAATCAGAAGAGATTAGGGCAATTGAACGGCGTGGACGCATTGTTACAAGCTGTAGCAATGTATAAATCGAAGGACCCTAAGACGCCAGACGAGGAGGAGATGGTTGAGAACTTGTTTGATGCCTTGTGTTGTTTGTTAATGCCTTTGGAGAATAAAGAGAAGTTTGTGAAATCTGAAGGAGTGGAATTGATGATCATTATAATGAATCAGAAGAAAATGTGCTATGGATCAGCTATAAGGGCGTTGGATTTTGCAATGACTAATTATCCTCCAGCATGTGAGAGGTTTGTGGATGTAATGGGGTTAAAGACTGCATTTCCTGCTTTCATGGGTAAGGCAAGTCAAGTTCTCTTTTACTTTAATTTTTGTTACATTTTACATTGATAGAATGATATAGAGGATTCATGTAGTCGCCCGCAATTGATTTTGACTTATGGCCGAGACATAGTTCATTTGTTGACCAATGTGATAATTTTCTTAGTTGAATGGATATAGAGGACTCATATAGTAGACCACAGAGCTGGTTTATGATTGAGATATAGTTGATTGTGTTTGATTGATTGCTAATTTATAAAAATTTCTGAGCATAACGGATATAAATGATTCGTACAGTGGATCCCAGTTAATTTGGAACTGAGATATAGTTGTTTGATTGACTAAGTTGTTGATTTTTCAAAGGTTGTCTTATAAACAAGTCTTACGGTAGGATTAAATTTGTTGATGAATGGAGTAAGATGTTAATTTTTCTTTTTTACAGATATGTTGTTAAAATGTTCGATGTCTAGATAAGGATTGTATTCCCCATCAAGTTGTTATTTAGCTAATAAGTTTGCTATTTGTTACATGACAACAACTCTAGTATCATTTTTATTGTTGAAATAGCAGTTTTTTTTACTGAGATATAGTAGTTAAAACATAACTATATCACAAGTTCTCCCCAAATGGAAGAGTTTCCATTGCTTTATTTCAAATTTTCAATGAGCTCTTTAGGATGATTTGGTGTTTTTTTTAATAATTTCTTCTATTATCGACTCATATAACTTATTATGCTTAAATGTTTTATTATCAGCTACCTCTGAGCAAAAAGAACAAGAAACGCTACAAAGAAGAATTGGAAGAGCGTCTTGTATCACTTGTTGCTTCCTTATTTGGTAAGGAGGCTAGTTAACTGAGAACAATCTATCTGTGAAGACACAAGTATTTTGCTGTTCTTAGGGGGTGGGGGGAAGAAGAAAAAAAGTTACCTTATATTTGTATGTGACTGCATTCTTATATAAGATAGATAATTTTATTTATAATGGGAAAACCTCCCATATACCTTGGATGTGACTGCTTTAGTTTGCTGTTACAGGAGGAATCTTAAGAGGTTCTAGAAGGGATAGATTGTTAAGTAAGTTCGTGGAGAATGAGTGCGAAAAAATTGACAGGCTTATGGAGCTCTACATGAGGTGATTGTGCATACAACATATATCTAAGTACCCTGCTCCATTTGCTTCCACTATTGGAAAAAAAAAAACAAGAATGGTTCTCTTGAGGCTGATTGTTCTATTTTGTTACATTATGCTGGTTTTAAATTTTTTATCCTTGGGTCTGTTGCAGATATTCCAATAGAGTAAAACTTGAGTCTGAACGGTTTGACCAGCTTGAACTTGATGATTTGGAGGTCTGTTTACTTCTTAGACTTTGCTTATTATGTCTTTCACTAAAGCTTTCTATTTTATATTGCCATAATGTTTAACATGTTTGTAGATGGATGAAGACGAGAAGTACAATAGGAAGTTAGAAGCTGGTCTTTATACTCTTCAGGTCAAAGATCTGTTGCATTCTAATTTTGTACTCATCTCTTGTACGGGCACATTACCACTTCAGATCTCTGGCATTCTTATTGTCGTTTCTTTTTCTCCCTGATCCTACAGTTGATAGCTGTTATTCTGGGTCATCTTTGGACGTCTGAGTAAGTTCTGAAACCTGACATACTTTTCTATTCAGGTTGGATAGATCTAGTTCCTCCCGCTTAATTGTTCTTTTTAATGCAGACATCCTCGAATCAGAGCAAGGATTGACCTTTTGCTAAAGCAACAAAAGCTGACTAAGCAAGATGTAAAAGATATACTCCAGGTGTCTGCTCATGACTTCCTTTTTTTCTCCAGCAATACCCTCTTTTTGATTTTCTTGTGTTTGCTTTCTAGTTATATTATTATACAGCAATTTTCCTGGATTCTTCTACTTATCCAAAAAAAAAAGAGTGAAATTCTTGGTTACATTTGGAGACAAGGTTAACTTGCAAGAAACAATAGCTTTAGGACTTGTAGCAAATCAGAGCAAAATCCAGTTTTTGCAACATGTTATTTGCATTGACCTTTGTATCTTTCACTTTGGATTTAGTTCACTGAATGCAAATTGTTTCTTGTCATGCTTGGATTATTGGAATATAACTTCGGTATTGTGGTGTGGTAATATCTGAAGATAGATCTAGAAGGAAGAACTCCTTGAGGACTTTCCTTGTCCATCTTCATGAATTGCCTGTGTTGATCTTTTAATGAAAATTCATACAAGTTTTGTGAAGCTGTTTTCCTTCCTATTACGGTTCACTTTTTTGTCAGTGGGCCTAGTCTTTCCTTTATTCTGAAGAATACTAGATAAAGTCTGTTATGTTATTGAAGTTTATACTTGCACCGCAGGAATATCATGACAACATAGGGGATCTGGAAGGGCCAGAAGAGAAGGAGAGGGGACAATCAAAGATTCAAAGGTTCATATCGTCCTTTTGACCATAATACAGTTGAAAAAGCTCAGGTTATATCATTGGAATGATGTGTAAACTCTGGCTATTTTGAAAGTATTAAGATGATGTCCTCAGTTGGTCATGTCACTGTATTCTTTCATGTAATGTGTAAGAGCTCATAGCTACCACCTGTTAGTGAGGGTTTCCAGTTTTGACTGAAAATCTGTTAGTACTTAATGCGATTCAGTGTAATTTGCAACACTTCAATTAGTAGTTTTACTCAGTGTAAGTGTAGTGCTCTGTGGAGCATGTTATGTGAGCTTTCACCATCCCAAACCTGGCACTTTGGATGGTTATGCTATTCAGTATTCTCTTTAGAAAAATGCTTTCAGTAATGAGCTTTGCTTACTGCTTAATGGTGAATGACTATTATAAAATGCTCATTTCCATCATGAAGTTTGTTGCTAATTTTACCATTCATGTGAACCACAAAGATTGCAATTGAAAAAAGCTGACGTGAAATAAGCTTTAGAACTATGAGATGCGAGAGCAAACCTGATCAATTTTTAGTCTGAGTTTAGTAATATTTGAAATCCGGTATTCTTTATCAGCTTTGACACAAAGAGCAACGTCAAACCAGAATGAACGTTAACAGACAAAAAACCTACAAAATGTCGTGTATATTACCCAGACTCTGAATCCTAAATAATGAATCTGTCTTAAAATGATAAACTAGAATGAACGTTAACAGACGTAAGACTGGTTAATAATTTAAGCAAGAATGCACTCTTGTTTCATCAGCTTTTCTGATTTCTCATGAGACGTCAATGTATAAATGTCTCCGAAGAGATGTTCAAGGATATGACAACACAAACTACGAGAAGCTCGACCTATTTTGGCTGAAAAGGGAAATATAAATTGTGAGATAAACAAATGACAACTGCAAACCAAAAGCTTGGTTAACTCCATTAATAGGATAGCTGCAAACTGAAAGTAATATTCTATCCCCTCAAAATGATTTCCTCGTTCTAAAATTGCATGATCTATGCACATTAAGAGAACTTCTCTTCATTCTATAACTGCATCTATATGTAACAAATCCTATCTATGCACATTAAGAAAACAAAGTCTCAAAAAGTTGTAGCATTTCTACAAGAAAATGCCCTTCCGATTTTGTATGTTGTATCATGTATGCACTCTTCAAGATAAACCTACCTGATGTGAACTTTCAGCAGATGACTCCTCCTTCAAATGAAAAGCATCAAGCTGCTTGCACAAGATAAACATAGGATCTAGGTTTGGTATCTGTGTCAGTGGCCGAATATCCCAAACCCGCATGACATCTACATATCTTGAGGTCTCCATAATAGTCTCAAGAGTCAGAACAATATGAAGTATCCCATCGACAGGGCAGAGCTCAGTGAGTTGATTAGACACCCGACTTGGCACAGTAATATGTCCAGTGTGAGGCCATTGCGAATCACTAGAAAGCTTCATCAATACGGAAATTGCTTTCTTACGAATTTCTATGCTTTTAATTTTCTCCATTGCTTTCCAAAATTTATCATCAACACTTACCTGTAATGAAACAGATGAAGCTTCAATTAGTCCTGAAACACAGCTGGGAGAAAGAACAACCAACAGAGATCAAACACAACCTTGGATCAATTTAATTTTTATGAAAGTGCATGAAGCATCTACGTCACTTTCCCACAACATTTTAACCATAAATTAAACACTGACAACCAGCATTCACATCATCTCCCCTGACCAGGGCTCATTCTCTGGTCTAATCAAATGACATCTTCATAATTAGGATGGAAGGAGCACTAATAATGCCATAAACCGTATGATGCTATAACAAACAAAAAGAAATTATTAGTTAACTCGTTGTAAGTACTCAATTCTTTGTCTTCATTTAGAGAAGGGCATTGCCTTCACTGGTCTTTATCTATTACCTTAGCTCTAGTCCCCATGGAGTGACATTTTGTTAAAAGAATTTACAAAAAGTAATTAGGCGTTTGGCCATGCGATACCATATCACGATATGAAATCGTGAGATGGAATCATGCGATTTCACGCTGACTCCATCTCATGATTTCATATCATGAGATGGAATCCCATATTCTTCAAAAATCATGATTTGGAATTCGATATCATGATTTGGGTTTTTTTTTTAAAATACAAAAATTGATCCACAAGTTTATATTTTGTTAAAACAACCCCACATTTATATCTACTAGCCATTTATTTCATTGTAAATAAAATTTATAATCATATCATTACTTTTTAAAATTTATTATTCTCCCCAACATAAAATTTATTGTAACTTTAAATCAATTCCTACTTTATCATTTATAATTCATCTATATTGAGTGAACAAGACCGACCACAATGGCTTTGTAATAATTTTTTTTGAGGCTGGTAACATAATGGCTTTGTAATAATTTATTATGCGATTTTATAAATTATTGTTTATTTGGTAAGATTGAATAGACAATTGGGACTATTTTAGTAGTTTTACAATTATGGATTCTTATGTTTATGAGAAACTATACAACACAAAAACTTCAAATCGCATGTCCAAGCAAAACTTCAATTCCATCTCAAGATTTTGAATCATGCTTTCATATCATGATTTCATGTCATGATTTAATATCGCTTGGCCAAACGGGCCCTAAAAGGCCTACCTCCACCACAATTTATATTGCATTGTTTATACAGTTTCCATTATTCCAGTCATAATTTACATCCAAAAATGCTGGACGCTATTTCAGTGATAACTTATTTTATACAGTTTCCAGAAAGTTTTAAGAATGTAAATCCATTTTACTAATCAAGTCTAAAATTGATTCATATTTTTCTCTATTAAACTAACTTCCATTCAGATATTTCTCTATCAAATTTTCAAACATCACTTAATATTTTTTTTACTCTTATTTATGAATTTATAAACAGGAGTCAATAACATCTTAAATTTTGTGTCACATGGAGAGTCCAGCCTAGTAGTTGCAACTTCACTCAACATTACTTGGGTTTAGGGGTCTATTCCCAATCAAGACTTTTCCTTCTGCCTTTTCTGCCCCACTACTCATCCTCACGGGCCTACCCACCCTAGAAAATTATATATAAAAGAAAAAAACTTCATACCCCATCGAACGATGGCACATCAAATGTGATTTAGTATATAATAATTCCCTGTGCGAAATTCTGTATAAAGTGAGATTAGGAAAGTGGCACCTGATAGGAAAACTTGCTTTAACATATCCAAAGAAAATGAGTAAAAACACATTTTTAATGAATATAAAGTAAGTAGAAAGGCATTGCCAGTTGATTTAGGAGAATATGCTTTAGAAACTCAAAGAGCATACCTTCCACCTTGTTCCTTCAAAAAGTACAGAATAAAGGCGTATTTTAATGTCAAGGAGGTCAATATCTACCAAGGCAGCTGCCATAGATTTCACCAAGTCCTTGTCATTCTGAGCATCATGGAAGCAGCCCCTAACTCTGGCATCATGTACAAGTATCTTCCAAACAGAACCACTGCTTTTTAATGTTGCTTCATTGCCAAATATCCAGAGGCAGTGCCTGCAAGAAGCAAGCTTTCTTACAGAACCACTGACAATCCCCTAGAGAATGGAGAGTTAGACAGTATCTTGAAAAAACAGCAATACCTTGCTCTAGTCAATGCTACATTAACCCTTTGACTGTTCGAAAGGAAACCAATTGATCTATTAGCATTGGAGCGTACCGCTGAGATTATTATTACATCCTTCTCACCTCCTTGAAAACCATCGACAGATCGTACATCCACAGAGAATTCACTCTCATCATCGGTGCTATACTTAGTTCCGAGGTTCTCTTTAATTGCAGCAATTTGAGCATTGTAGGGTGATATGATACCAATACTGATCTTTTTTCCCGAGGAAGTGAATCCTGTAACAGGAAATACAATCAGAAAATCCGTAATTTAGTAAATGATATAATGTGCATCTTCACTTGATAATGCCATTAAATCAATCTTAGTGTACCTTTGAAGAGGTTGGCAACTACCTCACAAACCACCGCTACTTCTACCATGTTCCGGATGCTATGCCCATCAACGACTTCCTCATTTCCACATGCTACATTGATAAAAGAATAAGCACCATAAATTTCACCTTGAAGGAAATGCTTCAGATATCCTGTACTTCTGACATTTGGAGCATCTATAGTCTGTTTCTGGTAGAATTCCCTGTTCGGAAATGAGCGGGTGCATCCTATACTGAAGATTAAGAAGGTATTTCTTGAATCGCAGAAGTGCCAGCCTCTCAAACAAGCTCCGCCCAAACTTGGCCTCCTCACAAACCTAATTAAAAAAGAACAACTTACTTTCTAACTGTGCAGAATTTTATAATTAGGTACCATTTAAAGTAGCACATGACAACCTTGCTTTTAACCATGGCAGGCAGTTGCCACTCGTCTCCTATGAATATAGCATGACGGAGACCAGGAATCTGTAAGGGGATAGTTGACTCACATTCTTTAAGCTGAGCGGCTTCATCAATAACAAGCAATTCAGCCTCTGTCTCATGCAATTTGAAGGAGCTTGAAGCAGTACAGAAAAGCAGGCATGCATTTTTCAAAATTTGATTTTTAATTGAAAACGTGTCTTCAGGTTCAAAAAAGCTGTTAGGAAGGGATTTGAGTATCTTAAGGCACTCTTGTTTGACCAATTCTACATCAGAAGAGCTGCCAGTCACTCGTCTCTCTATTTCTTTGTTTCTGACAAAGACTTCTTTTAAACTTCTACCATTAAAGGTAAAACTTTGCAATAAACTACTAAGTGAATGAAGTAAGTTTACAGCTCTGATCATGTCTCTTGCCACCACCACAGACAGTAGTGAAGTTGGCAAGTGCATGACAAAGTTAACAACATAGAAAGTAAAAGCCTCCAGTTTGCAATTTAATTTGCTTGTCACAAAGTCATTAAAATTTAACCTTGCTTTAGTTTGATGAGAATCATTACTCCCCTTTCTCGGAAAAGACCTTGAATGTTTCTTGTTCCGACAAAACCCTCTGCCAAGTTGACTTTCATCATTCAATTTTATTGTTTTGGCAATTGCTTGCCCAAGTCTCTTGTTCCACTCGTCTTTGATGCCTTGAGCATACAACCTCTGTGTTTTGTCCCCCTTGTTTTTCAGGCTTTCTTTGCGAAGAACTGGATTCCCTGAATCACTATCATAGTTAGCATTATTATCATATTTCTGACAAAGTTCGGCATCAGCATCTTCCTCTTGATCATTTATGGAATAGAGCTGGTACAACAGTTCAGTGTCTTCAAGTAATGTTATCATATAGTGCAATGAGTATTTCCAGCGTGATGCAGAAGTAAAGCACCTTGCTAGAACTTCAGCACGATAATCAAGAAAAATATGAAGTAGCTCATCTTGGCTATCAATTTTCATTCGTTTCCTGTTTCCAAACAAAACAATATCTCCTACACCATAAGTCAAAAATTCACATGATTCCACCACAAGCTTCAAGGCTCGTCTAGATACTTCTAAGACTGCAATATTAGTTGGAGCACAAGTTACTGTTCTACAATTGAGACTCAGAAGTAAAAACAACAATGCACTAACAGTCTTCGTTTTCCCCGTTCCAGGAGGACCCCAGATTAGCTTCGTTGTGTACTCGTGATGGCAATACTTTGTCGCGAGACAGTTCAGAACAGCTTCGTGTTGAGAATCATTAAGATTGATTAACCAATTAGATGCAAGGATCATTGATCTGCAAACTCGATACACCTCCCCTTGCAAACAGACATTACACTTCTCCTTACCCTACAAAAGCAATAGAAGAAGTCAAATGTTTCATGTTATGATATACAAGTAACAACTTGAAGAACTTGGTGATAGAAGGTCATCTAATAGTGACGTCAAAATTCATAAGGAAATATGAAGATGTATCATTCTGGTAAGACTGTTTAAGCAGAATAACAAATGAGAAAAATATGAAGCTTACAGTCACATCAGAATCAGGTTCCAGTATTTTCTGAATAACTTTGGAGTTTTGCCTTTCCAGCCCCAAGTTCAATGAATTCCAAATGCGTGTATTTGTTGTCGTATTTATAAGAGAGACCAAGAACAAAGAGTCCCTCATATGATTTTCCCTAATGCCCTGTTCCACCAAAAAGGGTCTCGATGGGAAGACCTGGATCTTGATATAATCTTTCTCATATGTCACTCGTTGAACCAGAGCCATTATGTAGGACATTGTGGGTCTGTTTAGATCATCGACACATGTTGGTCTCACATCTGTAATGGCAAAGAGATCCCCCGTCTCAGGTTCATATGATCTGCCATCACCACTACTCTCTTTCCTTTCCATCTCAATAATGTGTAAGCATTTATCAGATGGCTTTTTACTCTCCACTATCTGAATAGACAATATTTTGCATATAGATGCACTTGCCACTTTATCCAAGCTAGAAGACAAATCAGCATGTGTTTCCTCTAAAAGAGGGAAGACGAATGACTTCATATACAAAGCGATGGACTGAAAGGTTGAAGGGATGTTCTTCACCTACAGGATAACTCAAGATCATATGACTAGAATATACTTAAGATAGAGATCCAAAACAAATTCGCTCAAACATCATGAAAGATAATGGACATTTTGTTTTTGCCTTGACATAAAATATTATGAAATCTTCATCATCTACCTTTAATGTGCAAAACTAATAACATCAGTTATACTGGCAATGCTACCCCAATCATGTACTGATAGACAGGTTTTAATTTCATCAAATGCAACCCATTGTCCATATTCATGACTAACAAGTACTATAAGATACAAAAGAATGTTGATAATCCATATTTCATATGCCTAGTCTCATAGCTACTCTTTGCATCAATATCAATCTTAAAAAGTTGCACACAACCCAACTTATGAAAAAATAAAAGGACACCCCCCCAATCTAACAAACAACCAAATTACAAGTAGTCACGTATCATGTTGCACTTACGAACCATAGTGGATGCAATGGTAATCCACACCTACTTAAGATCTGGATAATTCTAAGTAAAGAGTAAAAGCCCTGGTAACAAATGCCACCAAATGAAACAGGCAAGGGATGAACCATAGAATTAATAACTACAAAAACCAAACACACACAAAATAAGACAAGAGTAAAATAGCAGTAAAACAAACCTTGTCCTTGTAAAGGTCTTTGTTAAGGACATCCTTAAAAGACCAAGAAAAGATAACGTCTATAAGTCTCTTTTCAAGAAGAATGGCTTCACCATCATCGTCAGTTTCCATTTCAGTCATATTCTGCAAAACCCCATTGCATGATCACAATTCACAGCATATAAATCAAACAAGAAACATCCTAAGCATATGCAAACCACTTTTATATCACATTCTACAAAACCCCATTTCAAACTTTTTCTTTTTCTTGCAACACCCAATTTCAAATTATTATTTTGTTTCTTTTTCTTGCAAAACCCCATTACATTTTTTACTTTCTTTTTCTTGCAAAACCCAATTTCAGTGCTCTTCTTGTTCTTGCAAGACTCATTGTATGATCATAATTTATAAATCAAACTACAATATTGCAAAATAGACAAAGACAGAGAGATGAAGTAGTTAACTGTAAAACTCGAAGGATAACTGCTGCGTCGAATAGGGGTTTAGCAGTGATTCTTGTTCTTGGAAGAAAGGAACCCCTATGACAGGAAAGAGGCCAACACGCAAATTATATAAAGTTTTTTTTCTTTTTGGCCTTTTGGTTAAAATGCAAACTAGTCCTTATGTTTTACCACAATTGCTATTTTGTCGTCAAACTAATGTCGGGTCTTGTTAATTGCGTTATCATATATCATATCATATCGTATATCATATATCATATCATATCACATATCATATATCATATATAAAAGAGAACCTTAGGCCCGTCTACATGACGCCATTACAAACAAGAATTCCTTTTTAATTTATTTATTTACAAAAATAGTCTTTCCCTTTCATGAAAAGTTGCGACTTTAATGAAGAGTTACGACTTTAATGAAGAGTTGCGACTTTTATAAAAAGTTGTGACTTTTATAAAAAGTTGTGACTTTAATGATGAGTTGCGACTTTTATGAAAGGTTATGACCTTTCCGATAAGGCATAATTAACATTTGTTCACACTGCCCTTTGTTCGTCTATAAATAGAGGAAATTCCACTCATTTTAAAACAACGAAAATTTTGAACATCTTCTTCTTCTTCACAATTAAATATAAATATTTATGTACTTTGCTCATGTTGAATGACTCACTGATACCATTGCTTATGCTACAGATCCTAGTATATATTTTTACAGTCATTAATTTATGCTTATGTTATTAAGGATAAATGATAAGGTGTAATAATTTTCATTTTCCTTTACATTATTAATGTTTGTTGCTACGTAATTTTGTGTGTAAGATAATATAGTGTTTTAGTTTTAATGACTGATAGATTTTAAGTATTATTTTATAAATTTTGTGATGTTAAATTCCCGCGCGAAGCGCGCGTCATTTTACTAGTTGCAATATAATTTAGAATCACAAATTCAAATTAGGATTTTATTTATATTTTCTTAGATATAATACTTCATCTATAAATTTATATTTATAAAAAATATTACTGTATTATTTTGAAATTGAAATTAGTAAGAAAAAAATACATACTCGATGTAATTAAATTGTTTGTACTATGTGGAACGATTATATTAATGTAACACCACACTCGTCTGAACGCCAGACTAACTCATACTTTTGGGATAAGACTAAGAGCTTAATGTGTTAGAAAATATGTTTTACAGGGTATTTCAATTGAACAATGGTAGTATGTTGTGTTTTGAAGTCAAGCAAGTGGCAAAATAAAAATCGAAAAAAGTTATTGCAACTTTCATTTTTTATTTTTTTTAAGGAATTCTCTTAAAAATTGGGTAAAATGTGTTGTTGGTTTTCTCCCAATATGTAAAGAATTAGTGTCCCCCAACATACCAAATCGAAGATTTACGAGTCTAGTTTTCAATGCACTAAACTATTGGCCAATACGACTTTAGAATAGAGAGATATTCATGATTTTGTAAGACTGCGCAAGCAGGCACGTCAAGGTGGGCCCTTAGCCCCTATGTCGTTTTAGCTTTATAAAAGCTATTTGAGCTTCATTTTAACTCAGAAAAATCAACAAAAAATTATGCAAAATCAAAAGGAAAATTCCTTAATTCTCCATGAATGTTGGTTCTTTCAATTAGGATTTTTAACGGAAGTTGATCTACATAACGACCTCATCATTTTGGTATAGTTTTTCCCGTCGATTTTGTGGCGTATCTTCATGGGTGTTGTGGCAGCGAGATTAGCAAGTGTTTTTTTTTTATCCCAGAAATATTTATTCTTATCCCTCACACCAAACGACAACTCTAAGAAAGAGGATGATAGGACTAGGCATTTTTCTCAATAATATGCCTAAATTGTTCTTTCTCATTCATTGTTCTTTTAACTAATTGTATATTGGGTCTGGGTCCAAATCAATCTATGTAAAAACTTTCTAGTTATGCTACTTCTTCTCGATCTAATGACTAATTATGTGATATCTGTGTAATCAATATTGAACCGAGACTAATTTATAACAATATATAAATTGATATAAACCATTTTAACTTCGAAAATGAGTCAAATTAATTTTCGAAAACGAAAAATGAAATGAAAAATCAATTGTATATTGCTTGAAATTATTTAGGAAATATGGAGGGAAATCATTGTAGCTCTTGATTGACCACATAAATTATAATTTATTTATAAGAGTTCGATATTCCACCTTATAATTTCCTTCTCCGATCTCCATTTAAAAGAAAATGTAAAAGAGATGGAAATCCTCCTTTCCTTTTTTTTTCATTAATAGGAGCTAAATTGCGATCCTGCCATTTATTTACTTTGTAGAATCCGTTGACACTGTCCCCTTCCTTTTGTTGTCCACTTTGTTATTTATTTGAGAAAATTTTGGTGCTTAATTGTTTTTCAAGTTGAAATCTTGTGTTACTGATTTCTGATTAAAATTAAATTTGGCTAGTGTGATCATTTAGTAGTATATAGTCATATTTTTCTATAATAATTCTCTTTAATAATAATATCTTAAATTTATATTTTTTGTGGAATTGATTTTTCATATAGTTTTATATTATATATTTTCTATGTAACAATACTTCGTTGTAACAGAAAAAAATATCACGACAAATGATGATATTATTAAGTAAATTTGATTGTACTTGATATTGTCATATAAAGGTTTGAAATGAGCAAATAACTCGACCAAAATATATAATAATAATAATAATAATAATAATAATAATAATAATAATAATAATAATAATAATAATAATAATAATAATAATAATAATAATAATAATAAGAGTTGTGTAAACAATTTAAATATGTTATACCTTTTCATTAAAATTAATTTTTATAACTAGTTTATTTTTGCCTTTTGGTGTGAGGTATAAAATATAATAATCACAAGATGTTTTGATTGAAGGTATTAGGTAGTCATGTGATTATTTATCCAACCATTTTTACCATAATAATGAGATAAGTTATTTCATATACATAATAAGTTAATTTATCGCAAAATAATTAATCTCGTAATAACTTATTCCCAACCAAACAATCCTTAATAGACTAATGGAAAAGGGCTTTAAGTCAATTTAAAGGATAATTCAATTCACAGTGCTTTTCACATTCGTGCAGTAGCTAGTATGAGAGTGGACCTCATCTTAAGGTGCAAACACTGGAAACTGCTTGCTAAAGATTCTGCCTATGAGAATGGATCTTGTCGTAAGGACATTGATATAGTCGTATAGATATTCTATCACAATGCAAACTTTAGAAACTATGCTTCTGCCGATCAAATCCGTGACATATAAGTTCAAAAATAGACAAAATCATAAAATCAAATCCATTTACATAAATAAACAACTATGCGTTTTACCTATACTTATTTTGTATTTATTGTAAAATTTTATTCACCTAATTAAAATTTATAATTTCCAAGACATTTTTTCCATAATTCAAAAATAAAACTAACTACCACAATGAAAAAAATAATAGTAAAAATTTACAAGTTGGAAATGTGAAAGGATAAAAGAGACAAATATCATTAGATTTGTCAAATTTTTTTTGCAAAATCAAATCAAATCAAAATTATACTAAACAATTCCATTTGCACTTTTTCTAGTTCTAGAAGAAGGGTCTAAAAATTGTAGAAATTGCATTCAATCACATTTACTTTCCTATATTATAATTGTGGGAACACAAATAAACAAAGTCAAAATCTCATTTGTGCAGTCTTGAGAAACAAGACACCATCAATGTAGAGAGATCTTGAACAAGTCAATATAAACCCCACCTCAACACAAAGCAAAGTATCAATTCTCCCGTTTCTCATACTTTCTCTCAAAACCCAAATCGGAAAAAGCCATGGCCGGAGTTGAGTTCCTCCCCAAAGAATATGGATATGTAATTCTTGCTCTTGCTGCCTACTGCTTCCTCAACTTCTGGATGTCCTTTCAAGTCGGCAAAGCCCGCAAACAGTACGGTTTTTATCTAATTCTCTATGCGTTTCTTGATTTTTCCTACTTTTACACAACCCCTTTTGTGATTTTTGTGATTTTGAAGCTAAAGATTTGTTTTTGTTTTTTAGATTTATCCCTAACCCCTTTTGTGATTTGAAGCTAAAGATTTGTTCTTTTGTAAGATTTATCCCAACCCCTTTGTGATTTGAAGCTAGAGATACTGATTAATGATGGAAAACTTAACAGGTACAAGGTTTCTTATCCAACAATGTATGCTACTGAAGCTGAAAACAAGAATGCTAAGTCCTTTAACTGTGTTCAGGTATGCTATCTTCTGTTTGAGGTGATGACATAGTTTATTGTTTGGTAATTTATAGTTTAGGAAATGTTATGGATTTGTTGTTATGTTGGTGTGTTGATTGCAGAGAGGTCATCAGAATTCATTAGAAATGATGCCAATGTTTTTCATGCTGATGATTGTTGGAGGAATTAGGCACCCCTTGATTTGTGCATCTCTTGGAGCTGTTTATATTGTATCTCGCTATTTCTACTTCACTGGTTATTCCACTGGCGATCCCCAAAATCGTCTTACTCTTGGGTTAGTCTCTCGTCCAGACTCCACTCTTCCTTGAATGCGGATTTTCATTTAGATTGAATGTTACTAACAATTTGAGTATCCAAAAACGTCGAAGAAGGAAAAGAAAAACTGCTTTTTAGTTTTGCTCTGTATGAACCTTTTGACTAGTGAAGTGAGTCTTTTACTTGCTCTTGCCTAATGCCCTGACTAAGAAACATTAGTTCAATTATTCTTGTTATGATGGTGGGGTAAAATTTATCCAGGTCAATGAATGGAAGTCAAGTGTATTTCATACATACATTTGTCACTTTCATGGTTAATTTTCAACTGTTACAGGCCGTTTGGTTTAAGGGATTTGGTGGATCATCCCCGTATAAAATTTTTTGATTAAATTTATCTCGTGTTTTGTTGGAGACCTTCCATATAGATGGTGGGATCCATTATCCAAGCTATATTCTTGGTTTTAATCGTATAATCCTTGGATATCCTCATTTTGAATGAGACGACCCCTTAAGGTTAAATGTCTTTGGTTTGATATAAAGATATTATAATATAATATAATACAAATTTTAGAAAATATATACATAAAATATCTAGTTTTACGAAGAGACCACGGGTTCAGATGCCCTATTATTTGCCTTTAAATTCGCCACTGGATATAAACATGGATGCGATCAAGTATTTATCTGGTTATGGGGGATTAGAACGGAAAAGTTCATGAAATGGTGTGTAATGTTTTGAATGCTAATTATTTTGGTTTTACTTCTGTGCAGGAAATACAATTTCTTGGCAATTATGGGACTGTTGATTTGCGCAATATCTTGTGGAGTTAATTTCCTTATGTCATGAATAATAGTCTCAAATAGCGCAACCTCCTTGTAATTCCCTTTATTTCCAGTACGGGATGATGTCTTTTTTATGTCTATTTTGTCGTTTATATGAATTAAATTGGTACTTTCTGTATCAAGTTACCTCATCTGCATACTGTTTTCAGTGTTTGCCATTTTTAGTTGCAGTGATTTTATTACGATTTGGAAGGAAATTGACATGGCTTAAGAATAGTGTCATATGACTTCATGGTTGAAATTGTTTGATCTTATCTAGGTCTTGTTCCGTCTTCTTAGTAAATATGACGAAGTGTTTTGAGTTATGTGACCATCTCATATAGGGAACACATTTTATTAGGTTATTTTGGGCACGTAACATGCACGGGTCTTGATTCTTTTTCAGGCTTGTTTGGATTACTTCAATCCAGAAGCTGGTTTTGTAAAGACTGTAGTTGGGATACTGACCTTAGTTAGCAGCTTTGCATAGGTTTTAATACCTTGCGTTCCTACAAGTTCTTGTATTGCACTAACATCGAGTGTTACCATGAAGTAAAAAGTTCGGGTGTTCAAAATTTAATATACGTGTACAAAAAGTAACATTTGACCTATGTATTTAGTATTAATTTTGGCAAATATCATTCAACTAACCACCTTTCGGCATTCACCCAGCCTACCTATCGAGAAACCTAAATATATGTTCACATACGCACCAGAGAAGTCAGCACAACATGCCATAATGTTTAGATCAATTGTTCTTCTGAACTTCTGCTCCAAGAGAGTTTTTGGCATAGCAGAGCTATAATGTAGAAAGTGGGTTCAGTCAAATTTAATAATTTTGATTCAAATTTTGTATTTATCTTAAGAAATTTATTTCTGAATAATAACTCAAAAGGACTAATCCATAAGCTACAAATTTTAGCTCGAGATTTTTGGGACAAAGTCATTTTGGGGGGGTTTTTTTGGGGGGGGGGGGTTGTCTTTCGTTTGAACATTTCAGTTAGTGGTTCAAACAAGTTAGAAAAATTCCAAACTTACATTGGGAATTCCACTTCCAAACAGAAGAAAAAAGAGAAAGGACTAAGGGGCAGCTAATTTATGACTTTAAACTTTTTTTCGATGTTGTTTTGACTTAAAAATAAGTAGTACTATTAAAGATTATTTTTTAATAAATCTAATGTCTAAAAAGTGTTTAAAGGGACATTTTTGTCATTTAGGCATTTTATCGTTATCCCGGGATTACTATTATAATTTAATGATCCCTTACATTATTATTATTTTACTCAAACACCACACAAATACTTAATAACATTTAAAATAATTCAAGAACGGGCTCTCTGAGATTTGATGGTTGTTTATTTTCTATTCTCACTAGAAAGTTTCCTTAGTCAAACAGTGAAATTTTAAAACCAGTCAAAGCCCTGATAGTGGGGAGCCTTATTTTCTTTCAAAGTATCCTTCCTAGGTCTTAACACTGGCACACAAATTACTACCATTTGACTATAACGAACTTTAGATAAAAAAATATGAAAAATAGTCGAGTATGTTTTTAAATGATGTGAAGTTGAATAAAAATGTCACCCGTTAATAGTTTGGTCTAAAAATATCTTTGCCCAACAATATTTTGATTCAAAAATATCCATACTATTAATCATTTTGATCCAAAAATGACATAAAAAGTAGAATTCTTTTCACTATAAAAAGTGTAAATTTTTTTCACTTATTATACAAAAGACATGACTTAAAAAGTAGAAATTACCAGATCTGCTCTGGTATATTTTTCTATGCTTCAGCAAACACCACTAGCTACAAAAGCATACTTACTTGTAAAGCTATAAGAGATGAAATGAAATGTTATTACTCACTAGGTTTTATATTATTTGATCCATGTTGATATGATATAGTTCTTAAAATTTTTTTTATCAGCACTGTATTTTACTAAATTAATCTTATTAATAATATTTTAAAATTCTAAATTTAACTATTGCTACTATTTTATGTAATTTAATATTTAATGATAGAAAGAAAACATATAATAGAACTTTCTTGATTTTCTAAATTGGACAAGTAAAATAAAACATCTATATTCAATATAAAAGCCAAATAATATGAAACAGAGGGGGAGTACTTGAAATCAACTTTCATATTTGCTGAAATATAGAGTAATAAAAAGGGAAAAAAGTCTAAAATATATCCGAATTTTGAACAAAATTGCTGTAACAATACCGAACTTTGAAAAAGACCTTTTACCCCCTGCACTATTTAATAGTGTATTTTAAAAGTATATATGTGTTCACGTGGACATCATAAATATTGCATAATTATAAATAATAATGTGTCCACGTGAGCACATATATACTTTTAAAATACACTATTAAATAGTGCAGGGGTAAAATGTCCTTCATAAAGTTTGGTATCGTAACAACAATTTCGACCAAAGTTGAAGTATTTTTCAGATACTTTTCCCTAATAAAAATGATCAAATTTACCCCAGTAATTTTAAATCATAATCACACTTTTTGACATTGACCCAAAACAAAGCTTCAAACACAAAGTAATTTCAAATCATAATCAAAAGTTTAGGAATAAATTTGAACATTTTTTCTCAAAAAATTTGAACAGAAGACGTTCTTTTCTTTCTAAAAACAAGAATATAAGTGAATGAAAAATTAACGAAGGACAAAATTAATTAATTCCAAATAGAAGGTGAATTTGGTACCTTTGCCAACATGTTAAAATTTGCTTCCCATTATGGTAGGTTGGTTGAATTGTTGCCTTATTTACTCATTTGTCCTAGTGAAATCAATTTTCTCTATATTAAGGCATCACATTTTTTTTAAAAATTCGTACAATTACAACACCAAAATTAATGTGACCCAAATGCCCTCACTGATCAAACGACCGTTGAAGGATTCCCTAATCCAAAAACTGGATCAAGATTCTCATCATTCCCCAAACATACTCCATAAAATAACATAACCAAACAACAATTTTTGTTTTTATTGCTTGAAACAACATATAGGTGACAACATTAATTATTTTCTATTTTGAAAAAATTAATAAAACCCCCTTTTAACGGCTCTATTGACAGGCTGCCCCCCACCACCCCCACCCCAACCCCCTTGCCCGCCTCAGTCAAAATTTGAAATGCCACTTCTGAATCTATTTCTATTACCCCATAAAGTTGCCATTTTTAATTGAGTGGTTTTCTTGAACTCTGAACCCCTTTTCCTCTTATCTTTTTCTCTTCTCCTGCCCGTTACAAATCTTTCATCTTCGTGTTGTTTTCTTTCTCACTGCAATTTTGAAAAATTTCAGTTCTTGGGAGAAAAAATGGGGAGTTGTTTGAGTAAGAAGAACACTTCTTGTTCTTCTTCTAAATCTACTTCTACTTCTACTGTTGCAGTTTCAAATACAAATCAAGAAATTGTTAAAAATAGTACCCAAGTGGAGAACAAGAAAGAAGTAGAAGGAGAAAGTGTGAAAAAAGAGATCTTTGTTATTAAACATAGGAAAAGCCATGAAGTGGATAGGAAGACTGAAGAAGAAAAGGGTATGGTTAAAAAGGGAATTGAAGTAGTTGAGACTGTGAAAAATGGTATTAGTAATAGCAATGGTGGGTTAGGGTTAGGGTTAGGCAAAGAGAATGGTATTGTTGTATCAGCTCCTGTGAGGACTTCAAGTTGTACTAAAGAAGAGGTTGATGCTATTTTGATACAATGTGGGAGGCTTAGCAGGAGTTCATCTACTGGAAAGACGGGGGTTTTGGGTTCTAGTGGATCTACTGATACTCCTCAAAGGAGTAGAAAGTACTCTGGTTCCAAGAGGAGTTTTGATTTTGAGAATGATAATGGTAATGAGGGGATGCAAGAAAATGTAGTGGATTGTGAGGATGATGGGGTTGTTGGGAATGGAGTTCGTCGCCATAGGCAACGCCAGCGTCAGCCTAGAACCCCTAATTCTTCGTCTCAGGGACGGAAGAGAACCCCGAGTAGGGAGAGAGACCAGGCGCAACAGCAGCAGCGGTCGGGGAGTAGTAGAGAAAGAGGCAGCAGTGGAGGAGGGGGTAGAAGGGTGAGCAGATCTCCTGGTAGAAGATCTGACTCACCAATTACTACTACCACAAATGGTGGTAATGTGGCTTCTGTTAATGCTAATGGAAATAATGGTGGTAGGCCAGGGAAGATGGTATCTGTACCTGCTACTGTTTCATCTATGGTAATGGATAAGAGCATTGATGCTGGTGGAACTGACAATATATCTGCTGCTGCTGTTAAGAGGATTCAAGTGAAGAGAAATGCAGGTGGCGACGGACCAAGAACTGCTGCATCTCCGCGTGCTCGGTCACCAGCTAGGGTGAATGCAAAGGTGTTGAATGAGAGAGATAACAATGCACATTCCAACCAAAATCAACAGCAGCCCATGTCCCTTAGCCGTAGCAATTCAAGGAAACACGAGCAATCTCCCTACAGAAGAAATCCTCTCAGTGAGATTGACACCAATGTTGTCTTGGAGCAGATGCCCGCACCAGGACTGAAGGTCCCTTCCCAGGTTGGCTCCTTTTATTAGTTTGTAGACTTCTTTAGAAAAACTCATGTTTTGGTTTTTGTTTATTCATCATAGATTGGCTGATAATTGCTTGTGCTAGCAAACCTTTGACGCAATGAATTTTAGTTTTGTAGGTCTGGTATAGGTATAAGTGTGAAATTAGAGTATGGAAACTGATGTTAGTCTTGTTAGAAACTTGTATATCTATGTAGGAATAAATGTGAAATTTAAAGAACCTTATTTTCCTTGGAAGATGAATAATTTACTTGAAATTAGACCTCTATAGACTAATGAGGGTGGAGTATTCATTGGCCCCGTCTAGTACGGGATTTTGATTGATTTAGTATCAATATTGATGTGCTCTGTCTTTGCAGAAGTTGAATGCAGAAATTAGACCTCTATAGACTAATGAGGGTGGAGTATTCATTGGCCCCGACTAGTACGGGATTTTGATTGATTTAGTATCAATATTGATGTGCTCTGTCTTTGCAGAAGTTGAATGCAGAAACTGTGAGCAATGGCAAAGTCAAGGAGCAGCAGCAGCATAATGTTGCAATGAATGTGATTGTTTCAGGACCCGAAAGCCATAAACCACAGAGAAGCAGGTCACTAAGGCTATCTAGAGACCTAGATATCAATCCTGAAGCTCTCTCAAATCCTCCTCAATCATATACTGCACTGTTGCTTGAGGACATCCAAAACTTCCATCAAAAGACTAATACCACCACCCCTGCATTTTCACTACCACCTTGTGTAACAAAAGCTTGCTCAATTGTTGATGCAGTTGCTGACCTGAACTCAACCACTAGCTCCAATATGTCCAGTGCTTTCTCCGATGACAGGAGAAGAAACCCCACATCTGAGCAATTTAGTCAGAATGATAATGCTTCTTTCGATCCTCTAGGGAAGAAGAAGTTAGGGATCAAGGATCCCTTCATGGAGTCTGAAGTTGCTGTGAGTAATGACCTAATGGAGCCAAGCATACAGAAGTATGTAACTTTCAGAAGGGGAACTGATATGGAAGAACAAGAATCCTCAGGAAGCAACAGTGTTGTTGGTGGTCAGCAAAATTGGCTTTCCCCTTCCTCATGGGAACCAAATTCGGCTGATTCAACTGACTGTTGGCCTTCTTCAAAATCCTACAGTAGAGATGATAACAAAAGTCCTCTAGGCTTTCAAAGGCATGCAATATCTGAGATTGGCCATGACATGGAAGAAGGAAAAAGAAGAGTGAATGTGAAGAGGAGGGAATCTGACAACCAGCAAACAGGAATAGGCCGTGGCAGGGTTGGACTTAGAGGAGGGATTTCTATTACCGCTTCTACGTAAACCATCGAAGAATTTGTTAAGATGTATGCAGTTTGTTTTAGAATAGATTTTTTAGTTGTGGTTGCACACTTTGCAGCCTTTTGTTTTCATTGAAGATTGTACGTTTTGCAACCTTTTGTTTTCGTTGAATGTTGTCTGCAAATGATTTACTTGAAGCAAATGTAATTCATCTACCGCCTACGTTTTGCAACCTTTTGTTTTCGTTGAATGTGATTCTTTAAAGTGCTAAATTGGAGCATCACTTTAATGCAGGGAACAAAAGCATACAACAAACATGTGTAATAGTTAGTAATTTGGATGCACCATTTCAAATTGACTTCAGAGATAGCAATTAGAATTCCCTACAAAAGATGAGAATATCATTTATCCTATAAAAGTCCTTTCCTTCACCTGATATGTATATATCATACAGTTGGATTTTGGAACTGCCAGTGAGTTAATTCCAACTCGCATATCATTCTTGTCAACCTTGAGCACTTCCATATAAGCTATTTATTCTCTTTAGACAGGAGGAGGATGCCAACTATTCATCTAGTGTCACTTTTATACTTAAACCATGTAAATTGCAATTATAGTGAGAGATGCTCTTATTATCTGCACACGCCACAGTCATGAAGGTCTCACCAAGATACATGAATTAAGTAAACTAGGCAAAAGACTGAAGAAGTAGAATTTATATGACAGAAGGAAGATCGAGGGAAAGTAATCAAATATTAGACATTTTTGGAGTGCAAAAGTCATAGCAAAAATCTCAAATAAAGTGATTGTACCTCACGTTATATCAAGATTGAAATACTCATAGTAATTGTATTACCTTGTTCAGCAGAGGAGCCTTGCAACACTAAAGTTGACCTATAAGTCACAGCTTCGAACCATGGAATCAGTCACTATAGGTTGCCTACATCACACCCCTTTGAGGTGCAGTCCCTCTTCGAACCTTTGTGCACCAAGCTGTCCTTTTAAATTGTATTGCCTTGTTTAGGAATTTATTTTGGATACTGATAATTCTGTTCCTTTCACATCAAACCAGTAAGATAAAAAATGTAAAGAGGAAACAGATCACTTATTTATATCAATCCAAAATAGTATGAGTAAACAGTGTCAACAGATATTGAAGAAAAAAATCTGTAAAAAAAAGGAAGAAAAAATAATTATACAGAAAATAATTCCAAGACTGGACTATAACCTAAAACCAAACTGGCAATTACTATTCCTAATCCTGATAGCCTTATTTGCAGACAATCTATCCACATCCAGCATACACTTAACCAAAAAGTTCCACTTCATAAGCTTCAATTTCCCAATCTTGAGCTTCACTGGAACTTTTGCCCTGAGATTCAATGGAATACTTCCTCTCTGTTGATCCACCTGTAGTGCCTGCAACAATCCAGTAACATTCTGTGTTTGTCCTGATAAATCCAAACTAAGTACAGTAGTATTCTGATGACCCTGATAAAATCTTGGCAATGACCCTTCACAAAGCTGAACACCAGTATACCAAACACTCAATTGGCTACCACTTTCATAGTAAATTCCAATTTTCTTGTTGGGGTTTCTTGCAGTGATGTTAACATTAAAAGTAGCAAACAATAAGCTCATGTCATTATTGAAATTGAACTGTGTGATTCTCATACTGTCAACAGAGTACTCTGGTATTTTTGGCTGGAAAACAAAGTAAAAAGTAGCAGATAAAGCAGCAATGATTATGATGATGAGGAACAACAGACAACAAGTGCAACATAGACATCTTTTGCAAGAACAACATCTTTTCTTTGGTGGTTTTAATGGTGGATAATATGGGATTGTTCTTCTATAAGGTGGTTCTTGTTGTTGCTGTTTCGCAGGGTCACCTTTTTCTGAACTGAAAGAACCCTTTGGCACTAAAGGAACAGAGGGTTTTTGTACTGGAAGTTCATGTTCTGGTTCAGGTACTGGATGAATTCTTTGTTGCTCTGCCATAGTAGAAAAATTGTGGGGTGAATGTAACAAAGAGGGCAGTATTTGGTTGATATATAGAGAATCTTGAAAGAGTTCTAACTTTTTTTTTTCCTTTTATGTATTTGGTATTTGAAATTCACTAATCTGAATAGTAATACTTTTATTTATAATAGTACTAAACCTATTTTAACTAGAATTTGAAAACCTTATTCTAATATTATTTTGATTACAAATCCTATTTAGATATGAAATTTCGACTTCTATAAATAAAATATAATTAGTGCCATACGTCAAGATCTATATGTATAATTATTGAAATTTCCTTATTTTGACTTTTTTTATAAAGAGAAGTTGATGTGTCCCCATCTAACATCTTAATTAAAACTTTGGTATTCTAAAAGTGCACACATTGCCTTAATGAGTAGTAAATATTTGCTGACTGCTCATTGAGAAGAAAAAAAAGGGGAGGTGCAATTTTATGAGTCAAAAAGGTGACGCGTTTAGTTTTCCAAAGTCAGTGTTTGGTTTGTGTGGAAAGTTATTAAATGTGTTTTGGTAAGTAAGCTATTTTATGAAATTTATTTGGGGGTGAGGTTTTCTTTTCAACCATTCAATCTATAAAGTCTAAATAGTTCGAATTTTTTTGAGTGTTATCACAGCCGAATTGGCTTCAATGCGATAGGACCGACATTAATAATATATCTAAGTGCATATATTTTATTTTTTCTAAACCCACTTATAGTATATTATTGTTGTTGTCAACTTGTTATTGCAATATGACCAAAATATTTGATTGTGTTGCTAATTCGATTTTTCTCAATGTAAATATATTGTTTGAGTATAACACATCTTTTAAAAATATATTTAAAGACAACAATCAAAAGATTATTTGTCAGCATTACCCTTTCGATTTTCCAAATTCTTTTTAAAAGTAAAGATAGTCATTATTTGAAATTTAAAAGTAACTGAAACTCCCACTTATAAAAGAAACGTAATTCTATAAATAAATAAATTAATACATTCTTGAACTTAGAAAAATTCACATATTTTGAATCATAAAAAAAAATTGTCAATAATATATTTATATTGAAATAGAGGGAATAGTTTTTAACCCCCACAATAATACCCTTTTTTTTCTTCCTCCACTTGACAAAGTATTATACTTTATTTATGAACTAGATGTCTTGTACAAAAAGATAATTACGTAATTAGATCATTTTTTAAACGTAATTCTCTATAATAATATTGATTTGACAATCTATAATAAATTATAAGTGACTTGTTATAACATATTGAATTACACTATAAATATAAATTTTTCATTATATTATGAATCTAACAACTTTAAATCCTTTAAGAAAAATAAAATAAAGAACTCTGTTGAATGGACAAATAGGTCAGTGTTACACATGTAGACGCTACCCCAAAAAATAAAATAAATGAAAACTTTCGTTTATAGTTATTTCTTTCAGATTTCCTTTCTTCTACATGTTATATGAAGAAGTCTTAGGCATCAAGAAAAATAAAGACGTTGAGCAACAAACAAAGTTTTTAGAAGCTTCCATAAAACTAGTACTCCTTCAATTTTTATGTTTGACCCGACACGATACTTTTAAAAAAAATTAGAAAACTTTTAAATTTTAATTTAAAACAAATTATAAATTAATAAATCAATAATTAAGGGTGTACTGTTCAGTATCTTTTTTTCTAGAATTAAAATCAATAAATAATATTAAATTAATTCTAAAAATATATACATAAAATATCTAATATTTTATGAAAAAAATCAAAGATTTACTTGCATTATAATTTTTGGACAAATAATTCTCCTCCCATAAAGCAATACCAAATCCTCTTTTGACTTTAAGGAGAAGGAGCGGCTGCCTATCCATTTATTAGAGCCAACAAACCCAATAGCCATCGGTTGTTGTATTTAGTTAATCAGCAAAAATGTTAGTATTAATTCAACCCTAGTTAGTTTACTACTCTATAGAAATGTATTTATGCATATATTATAATCAAATAATTAAAATGGATCGATATATATTTTTTCGCTTTTCGGGATCGAAGATAATTGTTTAGGTTGTGTATTATCACGGCGGAGATAAAAATCAAGATACAGGTTCGACTGAGTCTAGTCCAAATAGTGTATTTTTTTTATGCTTGGAAATGGAGAACAGCATATTTCCTTCAGTATCTATCGATTAATAGAATTATTCGATGGGGACGTAAATAAAAAGAAAAGCTTGATTTGATTTCACCATGATCACACTCCTCTACAAGCTCAACCGAGTTTTTAAGAAGAAAAAGGAATCGAACAAACATAAATAAAAAGAAAGATTACTAAAACTGCAATTTTAAAACTAAGTTTGTAGGCAACAAATACAATCAGCTTACTGGTCTTTTCCCACACCAAGGATCCACTGTGCAAGATGAGTCAAGTATGGTTCTGCTCGAGAGCCACTGCTTAGTATCGGTCCCAGGCTATGAAGCTCAAAGGAAAATTCCTTCTCAAATTTCCTGCAAAATGATTACAGTTAACTATGAGAGACAAAGATAAAAGAGATTAAAAACCAAAAGTACAAATTCGTTACAACATACAGAACAGATTCTAATACTGTGACGTTTTCACGAGCTAGTCTCCGCATCTGATATGGGGTCCTCAGTTTCAAGTTCTTATATTTTTCTGTACTGGGAGAATCATTAGACAATGTGTCATTGTCAGTAGTATCCAACGAGGAGGTAATCAGCCGTTGCATTGCAGCTGCATATTGCAGACATATCAATTTCAACCTCTCCACTTTCTGCATTTAGAAAAATATTCATGAGAAAATCAGGACAGTAAAAATATTTAGAACAACAAAATAGCAAAATTGATTCCCTGAAGGAACAGACTCGAAACCTAAAACGTAATCTGGCAGTTGCTACAAATGTAGGTTCTTGAACATTGCAGAAGGGCTATCATCAGTACCATCTTTTGTGAAGATTATATAATTAGGAACAAAGTAACTGAAGGACACCAATAACCAGGACTGGAAATCATAACTAACCTTAAGAAGGGCTGGTGATAGAAGCACACATTCCCTCAAGCACTTATCAAGAAAAAAATCATGGTATTGGATAACCTGCCCCAAAAAACGAATCAAAGAATCAATGAGACAACACATCAAGTTGAAACAGAAGGACCACCCCAGCAAGAGTCTCTCCTATAATGTGTTTAGACACAAGATTTCTTTGTACATAATCATTTTACCTCGTCAATGCTTTTCGCTGTTTGAAGTCTACTGAGCATTACATGCCAGTTAGGTTCAAGCACCTGTAGATACAATAAAATAGTGGTTCAATCTGACTAGTAATACACATCAAAACTTATACTGTCAACCCTCTTGTATATCAGCCAATAAAATATCAAAATTTTTACAGTCAGCCGTCTTTTATATCAGCCAATATAATTCATTCATTTGACCTTCTAACAAGAGAAAAAAGTAACAGCTGTCTTCACTAGTTTAATAGATGTACTAAAGCACATGTCTAATATAGCATTGATAATGAAGAAGAATTGTGAAAGAGTAGGATATACTAGTGGTGGTATGGTGACAGTGATGAAAAGAACAATGAGAAAAACTGGGAAACTCAAAGTATGCAACCAGAAATTAAAATAACAAAGGAAGAATAACATATCAAAAAAATACAAATAGAGAAGCAGGAAACTCAAAGCATTAAAGCAGAAATTAATGTACCAAAGACAGGCAGACATAGCAAACTAACATAGGAACTGCAGTTCCCTGAGAAGGGGTGAAACTTGCCTCAAATGTCAAATAGTGTAAGAGACTATTTATGAACTTCAGCATATTGCGACATAACAAAGATGATACAGAAACTGTAGTTCCTTGCATGTCAAGCTTGCGGAGACCCTATAATAACAAAATAAGCAAAAATGCAAATCTATCAGAAGTCAAAAAGGAAAAGAGAAGCTACTTTACTACTGTTAGTAAAAGTAACTGAAAGCTCATACCTGATGTACTTGCCATGCCCCAGAGAGTTGCCTATCAACATGCTTACAGTGAAATAGAAATCTGAAAATCAACTGATATTTTGTCAAGGCTTTCCGTGATATTACTAGAGATAAGGGCCATCTAACCTGAAACACAACAAATGCAACCAGGCTCAGGAGACAATAATATAATGACCCAGCAAAAATAACGCCATGACCTTTAATGTCAGTCTCGCCAAAACAGAAAATCAAGAGAAGAAAACAAGATGCTCTCCCTAAGCGTTAGCTAAATATGGTTGTTGTTAGGTGGCACTCAATGAACAGATTAACATCAATGCACACAGTTACAAAAGAAAATGTAACGCAGAGATAAATAAGACAAGTATAACAGGAGGGGAAAGTGAGTATTTTACTCCCCAATTGATTCTCTTGACTTAGCTAAAAGTATAGATAAATTTCCTGCTAATTACTTTTTTGAAATTGGTCAGGTAGTGAACAGAAAAATTGTGGCAGACTGTTTTCTCTTACATAAGTTCTGGATCTATGATTGATATAGAAGACATAAAGAACTGCTTTTATGCAATTTTCTGTTCTTTCATCTCCGTTCTTTTTCTTTTTGTTGTGTGGTGCTGCAGTGTAATTTCCTTCAATTAGAAGAGAAATTAGAAGGCAAACCTTGTAATTCAAAGAAAAAGTTTCCAAGCCAGTAATGCTCAGTGGCTCCTCTAAATCATTGCTATCTGGAGCAGACCGGCTGATTTCAAGATCTTTCAATGTACTCAATCTTTTCAATAAAGTAGTCCTCTCCTGAGAAAAGATGGACCACTTTTTACATAAATGCAGCAGATTATCTCCATGTCTTGAAGGTTAAACAGGCCAAGGTAATAATAACTCACCACACAACATAATAAGTCCTCATGGCAAGGATCTGCACCAGCTGCAGTAGATCGCAAAGCAAGGTCTAGAAGAGACTACTCAGAAGAAAGAAAAGAAGGTGACACCACATTATAAAGAGCTTCAAATGATTTCCCTATTTAGAGGAAGCAGAAAACTAAAGAACTATGTATAAACCTGTAGCTTCTCCACAGAGATCTCATCAGGCTTCTTCATGAGCTCCTCTCTAGCTGTATCCATGAAGTGCACTAAGAAATCACCCTGCATGGACAGTTGTAGTGAGTACGAATATAAATTTCTTAATGGAAACCAGCACCAGAACAATACTTTAACTTCCATCTACAGAGAGCACATAAAGAAATAAAGAATGAAACCAAAGAAAAATTCAAAACCAGGTTCAGGATGACAGAGAAGCATACAATGATTCTAACTTTGCATTTTAATTGATGGATTTGCTTGTTTGGAAAAGATAGGCATAAGAATGTCTAATATTTTCTTCTTCCTGAAACACATTTTGATGCCAGCTGCTAGGTCAAGAAATATCTTCTTTTACTAAAAGAAGATAATGCGAAGGGACTGACTAGTTAATAAAACAAAGTTATTGAAGCATTCCACTGCATGTAGCATTTGAATTCCAAGTTTACCAGGTATTTTCCCCATATCCAACCCCCAATTCCCAAACTATTATAAACTTAGATATATAATTTGTTAATCGCTAGCTGGTACCTGATCAAGAAGAAGATAGTGCTTAATAGATTGCAGTTTACCCATGAGATCATACTGCCAAAGAATAGAAAGGTTTCATCAGAGAGAAGTTTCATGTAAAAGCACTTGCAGTAACAAATCAAGAAACCTGGAAAAAAGCTGTCAAGAAATATCTTTCTTGCTTCAGCACACCTTGTTTTTAACAAGATTTAATAGTTCGCCACTGGCAAAATCATAAGCGGACTTGATGCACTCCAAATAGTGATGATTTGAGCCTGCACTTGTCAACTTTGACTTCTCTGCCACAGGGATCTAACAAAAACAATTTGGTCACGAGCCTCTGCTAATATTACTAATGGAATTGTAATGCAAAGAAAGATGGAATTGCTTTATTGGGTGAACATATAGCAGCAATGGGATCTTGTCAAAACCTGAATGCTATGTCCACACTCTCTCATGACATTTAAATATTTTCCAGTGATCAAAATTGTTTCCGCTGCATTTGCAAGGAAGCTAGGAATTTCATCTTTCAGGCTGTAACGTTGTTGCCAGTACTTGGCATCGTAATCTTGAGTAAGACTCTCCTGTGGAAAATACAGTGAGACCAATGAGATGTCAACAACTAAGTAAAAAAGTGTTACTGAAAAAGATGTACCTTCTGAAGAGACTTGTTCTCAGCAATAAAGAATTCACCATAAGGATCATCAATCACTCCTTCATACACCCACCTAAAATTTTAGGGTAGTTCACATTGAGAAACAACAGTAATTCACTATAAAAGAACGGGAAGTTCAACAGACTGTCAAAAAATGAGAAAAAGCGACACACATTAATACCTACAAAAGGCAGTTGATGAAAATCTAACATATACTCTAGAAGACAAGAAAACAAGTACTTTACTTGCTTATTATCATGGGAATAGTATAAAGATTAAAAAAAATGCATTACCAATTTAGCTGAAACTCATTGTTCAAGGAAACACACACTACTTTTTAACATGTGTAATAACTACATCAGCTGATATCCCAAGTAGACATTATTAGCACAGACACATCAAGATCACATAGAAGATATAGGAAGCACTACTCCTTTAACCCTGGCGATTTATGTATCACCAACTTCTTTTACACTTAACAAAAAGTAGAAACATGTTATTTTAGGACAAAACAATATTTGATTAGGCAATTCCCAGACAATGAGAGGTCGGCCAGACCTTAAGCAAACTTGGATAATCATTGCAGAATCTAGATTAAATACCTCTCTAATATTCCAAGATACGCAGTGCTTGCTGATTGTGACATCTTTTCCAGCAAAGACCTCACTACGTGATCACCAGCCATTGCCTTTGCCTAAAACAGAACAATTAATCTGGAAATAAATATAGACCCCCTCTCCTCAAATAGAACATATGTAGTTTGTGTTAAGAATACTGCTAATGATATTGTATACCAATTAAAGTTACCTTATCAAAAAATAAATAAACTGAAAATCCTCGTGTCACCAGTTCAAATCTGGTTCTTGGCACATGATTAATTTGTATGGGTCTCTCATTGTATACCAATTAGGACTAATTAGAGAGATTCTTTCCTATTTTAACACTCGTACATTCACTTTTTAAGTCCAGCAACTTGAGGGAGTAATCAAGCTAAGTTTTCACTCAATTATTCCATGTTTTATTTGTTCAGATGGTATCATAGCATTGGTGAGATAATTCTCGTTGTGCAGTCACCAGCGACGTTCAGAAAGAAGAAAAATAGCCACTGCTACTGTTACAGATGACTTTCAGATCTGTTTGCATTAGCTCTCTATTTCGTGAATGTTGTGTGAGAACCAATTATTCCTTCTTATCTTTTTTATGACCAAGAAACTCGTTTGGAACCAATCCCTTGGGCAAACTGCAGTTTCCGGAAATCCGGGATGATGGCTCTGCCCTTTACCCTTCTCCACTTAAACTAGTCTTAGTTTGTTCAGCACAGGGCTCACACTAGTGATTTAAGATACAAGTCCCTCAACCTTTGCCAATTGAGATAAACCCTGGGGGTTATTCCTTATCTTATTTTCTCAACAATTCTAAACATATCAAAATAGAGTCTATCACGGATACTTAAAAATTTGTTTAAACTTCCCATGAAGATTTTGCGAATGAGAAAGACTAATTGACTAAAACTATTAGGGGTCGTTTGGTAGAGTGTGTTAGGAAAAATAATGCATGCATTAGCCTTGTGTATTACTAGTACCTTGTTTGGTACTCTTTTCTAATTTATGTATAACTAGTGCTTGCATTAGTTATACACTCTATTGTGTATTAAGGTGTGCATTACTAATACCATAGATTTCTAGGTATTGGCAATGCAATGGTTTTAATGCATGCATTAACTCAATTAAAGACCCAATTATCCCTCAAAACCTTTTATATATCTTTTCCACCATAGTAGTGAGGGTATCTTTGTAAATAATTTTTTTTATGCAATGAATGCTATTTTAATGCATCAAACCAAACAATGCATAAAAATAATTTATGTATAATTAACGCAAGCATAACTAATGCAACATTACTAATACACTCTATTTAGCATTATTTTTATACACTCTACCAAACGACCCCTTAAAACATAAAAATTGCAGATCTCATTTTGATAACCATGCAAAACCAAACCACAAATGTTCAAGCAAATATGGAGTTTAAACCATGGTAATGAATCTATGGTATTCCACAATTCTAGGGGAACTCAGACATTGATCCCTTAAAGTTATGAAAAGTGACATTAAGACGTCATACCTGGCTTTGCAAGAGGTTAAGGACTGCAGAACCAACACAGTTATTGGCTGCAGCCTTTTTCACCACCATAGACAGTGCTTGCATTGAACCCATCATTGGCTGCAAGAAATAGCTTCATAAGCACCAATGATGATGAGTCAAACTAAATGGAAATTAAACTAGTTTAAGCAGCGTTACCTGGCAGTAAAACCATAATCCTTGTATGGAAAGTTTTCCTAAGCGAAATTGATGTTCAAGCTGTGCCACCATTGCTTGGTAGTCCTGGAAAAAATATATTCTAGACTTCAATTAGCTCTCCCTTTTTAGTTTCCTTTATTATTCTTTCTCTTACTACTACACTGCACATGTATGTCCACACAGCATGGGACAATTATGGAAACAACTCATGGCATCCAAAAACCTTAGATAATTAGCTGAACCAAATTAAGGTAGCAGGCAGGTTTTCTCAGCTTCCCAGGAGATAATCTTCTGAAAGTCACATTAACCCATCCACAAAAAGAGATTTTTATTTTATAAGGTAAATAATTTTTTTAGTAATAATTGAAAAATTCTACCATATACAAGCTATACCAAGGAGGAGTGAATCTACAATATCCAAAAAGAGATTAAACAAATCATGAAGATGATTCCATCCTCCCAGAAATGATTTCTCAAATATAAAATTTATATATCCTCAAGAAGAGCTTATACATAAGATGGATAATATACCACATAAACAAGTAGAGAAAAGAATAATCCACCATGCAACCTTAGAAGGATCAATAAATAAGAAACTTACAAGGAGGAGAGCCCTTAGAGCTGCAGCAAAGGCATGATTGACTAGGCCCGTCTTGAACTGCGACCTCGTCTCCACAAACTGGTTAATGAAGATATAACTTTCGCATAACGGGAACAGCCTTTTTGCAAACTCCTACAATAATAGTCCAAATTATTTCAGCTAATGTCTAAACTAAATACAATATGGATTTTCCTTCACATTTACTCGGGTTTTTGCCTCAAAATATTTCGTTGCTTTAGACACTATATATCAGGGATGAAATGTCTCATTTTTTCCTTAGCTATTCTTACTGAAAACATATCTCCCTATATGTACCTGAAGAGCTAAATCCATAGATGCATCAACCTGAAAGGTTATGTCATCCTCCTTTCCTCGGACTTTCTTGATAGAAATATAGCGTCCTTCAATTCCAATCAGGGTAGATAGAAGGTCATCAATAACAATCAATTCCTGCATAAGAGTTAAGACAATATTTTAATAAATGACGGTGACCCTGACCAAACTTAAAACCAAGATCGTCAAGTTCATATAGGACATAACATATTAACAAGAAAACCATTTAGATGGGCCACAACATAACAGTCCTCACTATCCTTAACCTTTAAAACTTAGAGCAAAAAAATACACAAATATTCACAGGACCTTAAATTGCAAACAATATCAACGCACACACAAGAGCAAGACATGACATATGTTGACTACTACAGTCTCGTTAGAACTTATGATCCAGGTGTATACGTTTGGAGTCAAATATATAACTTCTTCTTACTGGCATTAAACTAGATGATAACAATAAGAGTGACAACCAACAATAATATGAACAAAAATTATAAAAAGATGGACAAGGAACAATCTATTTGATTCAACAGAGGCATACCTGAATGGTGGCATGGTAACAACCAATAGCTTTATCTGCTCCGGAACTGCATTAAAAATTTCAGACAGAAACAGAAAATAAGTAGGAGATGTACCAAATAGGAGACCAATTTGACTTAAAAAAGCAAATCAAACACATTAATAAAAAAGAAAACTGAATTGTAATAGCAGAAAGCCAAGGAACAAAAGGGGAACCTTGAGTCCGCAGAAACCCCCTTGTATTCAGTAGTTCCAGGCGTAATCTTTGTTTCCTGTATGTATTATCAAGGGGCAAAATAGTTTCAATTCAACATAGGACATCAAGAAAAAGAAGAAAAGAAGGGCGGAAAACCAAGAAAGCAACATTCATGAAGAGTCGAAAAAGTCCAAGAAAATGAAGGTTTTAGATAATGAATGCCATGAAGGGGTTTTTTGCATACATATGTCAAGCAATAAAATGGTGAATACCTGATAAAATTGGCCAGTAAGAAAAGGACGATCGAGATTCCAACCAGGAGTTGATGGGCATAAAGAAATTGCAGCGGCCGAATCCATGTAATTCGTCTCAAATCTTGAAGTTGAAGTAAATGGGGATGACCCAACTCGGTTTCAGCACGCTGCCAAAAGGGAATTGCTCCACCGGCACTTCCGGTGACTGTTTGAAACCGTAGAAACAACCACAATGCCACCGCAGTTCAATTCTGAACTCACGAAGGGGATGGGATAAACTTGAACTTTCAAGATTTCACAAAGTGTTTCTCCTTTTTGGGTTGATGTTCTGATTTAGCTGAAGATGAAATTTTTGGGAAAGCAAATTCAGTCGCACAGTTTAAACAAAAAGAGAACTGCGAATTTTGCCTAGAGATGGTAGGAGTAGTTTTCTTTTGTCAAATAATAATAATAATAATAATATATATATATATATCTTCTATCATGAACTCCAAATGAGCAATTTTAAATTATGTAAATACCCCTCACTTAAAATTTAAAAAGATTATGCAAATACCCCTCACTTAAAACTTGAAAAAATTGTGCAAATACACTTAAAACTTGAAAAGATTACGCAAATACCCCACACCTAAGGACACCCCTAACTTCACACCCCTCCTGCAACAAACACCTTCGCTGGGAATAGTCACCGCTTTCACTAGAAAGCTACCAAATTCTCCTGCAACTGCCCAATGGCCAGTAAATAACCAACCAACACAACCTCTGGAGATTGCCCTATTTATATCAACCACACGCACAACACCGTTTACCATTATTACTTCAACTTCTGCATAAGGTGCAAAGGTATGCCATGTTTCCTCCTCTTGGTACAAGCTACTTTTTTAAAAACTCAAGTCTTATATCTGCACTTTGTTATTAAATTAGGTCAATATTGATCATCCATCTGCTACCACATTACAATATTGGACTTGTCTTTGAAATATTTCACTCTGCATCAAAGGTTGTAAGTTTTCACTCACTTTAAGTTTCGTTATATGCTTTTTATTGGACTACTTGCAGCACATAACAGTGTTACAACCTACTTAATAATTCCTTTGTTTTAACTACTACACACTGCGCCCCAGAATTAACATTGATATTTATTTTCCGCTATGCACCTCTAACCATCCAGATTCATCACAAATGGCGATCAAAATCGAACTATCAAAGCAGAGTGTCCCCATTAACAAGATACCAAAACACTCTGTTGATTGGGTGATGAGAGTATTAGTTATTCGCAAGGGTTCTGTAATTTCGTACAACAATTCACGCCATGAAGGGACTTTCCAAACTGTAATATTAGTGGACGATGACGTAACACGTTTACTCAGCTTATATGTTGTCGTTCCTATTTATTCTCCTTATTACTTCTCTAATGATATCATATGTCACATCAATATTAGGGGACAAAGTTGCAAGCAATACTATTTAACAAGCACATCGACACATGGGAGGACTTCTTGAAGACAAATAAGACATACTACATTGCTAAAGGGCTATTGGATCGGGTCAAACCCAACTGCACATCCGTGCACAAAAAGATTGAACTGACCATTACAGATAATACAATCATAAAGAAGAGTGACAATGTTGTTTCAACACACAACTTCTCTAATGGTTTTGTATCTTTGGAACATGCAGAGAAAATGCCTAATGGTGCCATATTTGGTAACTTGTCACACGACTTATTAGTAATTTCCGTCAAGTACATCATACATATCACTAATTTACATGTCGACTATTTAGACTTGCTTTGTGTGTTAGTTATGATGAATCCCATCATTGTAAAAGGCGATAGCAAAAGACACAAAATTGTTGTTACAAATGAACGAGAAATAGCTTAACCTATTATTTTTTTTTTTTATTACTTAACATGTTTTCAAGAGTCCTATCACCCTCCTATACTATTTTAAAACGAAATAATTCCACCCTTAGATGCTGACATGTCACAGAGAGTGTCCCGACTCTCTTGGAGGCATGTGGAAGTAAGAAGAATTGATAAATAATACTTCATAATATTTTTTATTTGATTTTTTGTTAAATGTATATTTTTTACCCTTCTCTCAAATCTTTTTGTTTCTTTTTCTTTTTCCCCCTCTCTTTCTCATTACTCAACATGCACCCCACCTCCATTTCCTCCACCTTGAACCACCATCACTACATTAACCACATCTTTTTATCCATCTTCTAATTATTTTTTTCTTACAATTTATTTCACTATTTTCTACAATTAACACTGCAAATCATCAAATAATTATTAAAATTGTTACTCATATTGCCGGAAAAATCAAATTGTCCTTAATCTCACTATTCCAAAAAAAAAAAAAAATCACAAAGTAAAGACCAAAAAAAAAAACAGAAGAAGAAAGATAGGAGAAACAAAACTTAAAAAAAGAATAGAATTATTAAACACCTTCCATCATAAAAATTCATTCTATTATTGATTTTTTTTTAATTATTGGAGAAATCTAGTGAATTAAAACAATTATGACTATAAAATAAATTTTTTCGATCATGAATTTCATAAAGCAAACTAAACATGAGTTTTGGGTATTGATCTGGGTTATCCATCTTTTTTCAGTTTTATCAATCTCCAATTAGTTTAAAATATCAACACCTTTTTCACCGATATTAGGTCAGTAACATACATCAACCATCAGATTTTATCTTCAATCTCTATTGTTGTTTGGTGAAGACCCAAGAATTTAACCATCAATAACCCGTAAATAAAATATTACAAATTTGGTGTCCTGGAGAATTCAAAAAAAAGAAGAGATGAGTAATCAATCTCGTCAAGGTGCCTGAAGGATGATATAAAGTGATGAAAAAATGATAATAAAAATAGCTTCGATTTTTTTCATGGATGACTAATTTGGAAGAAGTGAATGAAAAACAAAAGAGAAAAGAAGAAGGAGGAATAAAAAGAGTAAAGATCCTTTTGTAATTAATGAAAAAGGAGATACAAAGGAAAAAATAAATATAAATAATAAAAAATAACAGCTGGCAGCGAGTGGGTATCACTACATGTTGAGAATGTGGTTGTCTAGTTTTAGGGTGATATATATTTTATTTTAAAAAAATTCAGGAGGGTAATAGGACTCCCGCAAAGTATAAGTGTGTAGTTGAGAATTTAATAATAGGTTAGGGAGGTATTTGTCTATTTTCTCACAAATGAACTATAAGTTGCCATTCTTCGTTCACATAGGCCATATATTGAACAAAGAGAGTGTGCATGCTTTACTGCTTCACAATTGTAGGCATAAACTAATATTTAGTAACTGAGAAACATCCCTACCAACAAATCCCTTAAAGACATATTCCATATATTGAACAAAGGGAGATTTCATGCTTTGCTCATTCGCAATTGTAGGCATCATGAGACTAGGCAACCACGTGCAACGCACGTGCGATAAATCTAGTATATATATATGGGGGATAATTTCAAAATTCTCCCTGACTTTGTTTTGCTAATTAATTTTTTTAATTTAAAGGGAAGGGGGTCAAAAATGTCCTTAAACTATGTAAAAGAAACAAAAATACCCTTTGTTTATAGTTTGACTCACAAATATCCTTAACATCAATATTTTGGTTCAAAAATGCCCTTGTAGTCAATACTTTGGTCCATAAATGCCCCTATAGTTACTAAATGAGTCAAAAATGTCATTTTCTGAATAAATATATTATTTTTTTTCCTTTTTAAACACATCTTCTTCGTAATTAAAATATTATTAAAGAACCATGTTCTTGTTTTCTTTCTTTTAAAATCACTTTAATAAATAAAAATATAGGAAATATTTTTTTCTTCTTAATCTCATTTTATCAATTAAAATAGAATAATTTCATGTACCCTTTCGACATATAATATATGCCATATATAAAATATCATAATATATCCATCATTAATTTATATTTATATTACGAGAAAAATATTTATAAAAAAATAAGAATTTTTTTTCTGAATTGAAGAAAGATAAACATTTGCTAATTTTTAAAAAAATATTATTAGAAAAAGAATGTGTTAAAAAGAAAATAAATAATATATTTATTTGGAAAATGAGCATTTTTGACCCATTAAACAACAGTAAGGATATTTTTTGACCAAAATATTGGCGGCAAAGACATTTTTAGACAAAACTACAAACGAAGGACATTTTTGTTCCTTTCACATAGTTTAAGATCATTTTGACCCTTTTCCCTAATTTAAATATTATTAATGTAAAAAATCATAATATGACAAATTTGCCCTTATTAATACATACTACTATTATTTAATTACTTTCATAAATATATTTTATTCGTCGATGAACAAAGATTAAGTTAATGAATATTAAAGGGGGTATGAACCGACTTTTTTAAGTGACTTATAAGTTAAATATTCAAAATCATAAATTGAGAACATTCAACTTTGACTTTTTTTCTGTTTTACTTTTTTCAACTTTAAAAAAGTGTTTAAAATGTATTTTATGTCATTCAAATACTTTAAAAAAAATTATCTTAAAAGATAAAAATCACTAAAAATAAGTTAATTCAAACACTTAGATTGTGATTTTTCATATTAATAATAATTAAGTTAAAGAATTGTTATCCAAAAAATTAAAATAAAAAAAAAGAGATAAATGTAATATCACACACCACCGGTTTAGCGAAACGAAACTGAAATTTGCTTTAGGGGCATCTCTGAAATTTTCCCTAAATTAAATAATAGTTTTCTTCATTTTTTACCTTCTTCAACTTTTGGCCTGCTAAAATACATTTGCCAAAAGATAATTGAATTTTTCACAAATTCTGTGTGCTTGAACTGATCTTCAAATAATATAAAAGTTGAATTCAATTTTTCAATAAATTCAAAAAAGAAAGTGAGTTTAGAAATCTTAACAGTATGAATTTTGGAAAAACGTAAAATCTAATAGCCTTTAGCAAAACTTTCAAAATTTTCTTATTGTTTACTTCTCAAAAAGTGTTTTTCGAGAAAAAAGTATTTCTTTTAGAAAGAGTAGTTATTTGTGTTTGATGAATGAATTTGAATTATTATTATTTTTTTGGTCATATCAAAGCAACGATAGAGTTCTTTGCACCTAAAACATGCATCATTTTGTGCTTGCCCTCCTAAGTCCTATCATATTATTGTAATGATTTACACCTAAATCTCTTTATTTTATTGCAATACAATAACACCCTTTTTTCTTGATATGAAATACCTCATAGGGACTATAGTTACAACAAACTTCATGAGATATATGTCATTTTACCTAAACACAACATTAATTATGAATCACTCATAACATATGTCTAAGTTGATATGGTATTATTAGCAGAATTATCTAACAAAGCCATGGAATCAGATGAAAATGTCATAGAACTTCCCATCATCTGATAAACAATAGGTGGAGATTGAAGAGGCTGAGGAGGTACTTCTAGCACTTCAACTTCACCTTCAAGCATTTCTAGTACTCTACTCATTGAAGGGCGTTGTATTGGATTCGTTTGAATGCACCATAATGCAACTAAACTCAGCTTTCTAGCCATCTTCTTCTCATCATCATTCGCTTCTTCATCCACCACAATCTCCTTCCCCTTGTTGAACTTATCGTAAATATAATAAGGAAAATATTGGCTGGTATTCTCTTCATTTGCAACTTCATGTCTCTTCAAGTCTAGCATTTCCATTAGCAGCATTCCAAAGCTATACACATCAGCTTTGTAAGAGATTTCTCCAATGCTTCTGCTGATCAACTCTGGAGCAACATATCCAATAGTTCCACGAGCAGCTGTGAGATTCACAATGCTTTTATCTGTTGGATATAATTTCGCAAGCCCAAAGTCAGAACTCTTTGGAATGAAATTCTCATCCAAAAGAATGTTGTGTGGCTTGATGTCAAAATGCAAAATTCGTACATCACAGCCTCGATGCAAATACCCAATTCCTCGAGCCACTCCAAGAATAATGTCATACTTCCTCTGCCAACTTAACAGAGGACTTCCTTCTTGACTGGTGCTGATGTACTTATTGAGTGATCCGTTGGGCATGAAGTCATATACAAGAGCACGCTTTGTTCCTTCAACACAATACCCCACGAGTCCGACCACATTGACATGATGAATCCTTCCAACGGTAGCCACTTCATTCATGAAGTCTTGACAACCAGCTTTAGGCTTGCTCAACATCTTCACTGCTACATCTCTTCCACTTCGAAGATTTCCTTTGTATACACTGCCATAACCTCCCTCACCTAATTTCTCTTTGAACCCTCTGGTCATTCTGTTTATGTGGGAGTAATTATATCTGATTGGCATGAAGTTGTTTTGTGTTCGCAAAAAGCCTTCAATAGTATCATACATTGACAAATGTCTCCTTTTGAATTTGTATACCAGAAATCCAATTATGAACGGTAGGCCGATCACACATTTTGCTCCCCAATAAGCTGCACGGTTGAGAAGTCATATAAAGGAACTTACTCTTAAGCCACCGATACATAGAGATGAATGATGATCAGGAAAATCTAATTTTTCTTGACAATTACATTGTTAAGTGTCCCACATTAGTTGAGGGAAGAGTTGTGTGTCATGTCTTGGATATTCCTCATCTCATGAGCTAGCTAGCTAGCTTCTAGGATGAGCAGGACCAGGCTCCAAGGTAAGGCAAGTGAAGTCCTTGCCTTAGGCACCAAATATTGAAGGCCCCAAAAATATGAAGTACTATATTAGTATTATATAAAACATATAATTTGCGTAGTTATTAATAAAAAAAAGATATCAAATTTTAATATTTTCTAAAATTTGGTGAAGATTGTATAGTCGAATGAGTAACATCATAAATCTTCTCTGTGTAAAAATAATTGTAATCTCTCTTGTTGAAGGGATAAGAGCTTAGCTTACTTTCGAGACACAGAAGTAGCTGCTGTCTGTTCCCTGGTTAGATTGAAGTCATTGAAGTCCAGAAATTAGCATATTTAAACTGAGAGAGATCCATGGAGAATTAATATATTTAGAGAGAGAAAAGATGAACTCACAGATTAACCATTGAAAAAAACCTACAAAGACAAAAAATTTAAGTTGTAGTGAATTCTTTGTTTTGCTAATGAATATTAATTGAATAAGTAAACAGACATGTCATCCTTACTTAAATGAATCGTTTCTCTGACTTCCAGATTTAGATGATAAATTAGCTCAAACCCATAGATGAATGCTTGATGAAGATCGGAAAGGGAAATGTTGTTGTCACTTTTAATATTAGGCCAAGAGGTCATGGCTATAAATTCCACTCTGCATCCGTCGCTGACTTCAGATGCACTCATTTCTCCTATCTTTAAATAAGTGTACCTGCTTAATTTGCAGCCACTAATTTCCACAAATGTCGAGTTATTAACAGCAAATGGACAGTTGAATATGAAGATAGGCTCTGTTACTCTTTTAGTACTACTCTGTGATCCATTATTAGTGTAATTATCATATGGATGAAAACGCGAACTATTCATGTATTGTTGAAGGCTGGTAAGCTGAGGTAATAGAGAGCATAAATCTTGTGTTTCTAAAGTTGGATCTATGACGTGAATTGTGTGATTAACATAGTTGATGGCTTGAACGTGCAACTTCTTGGAGAATAACCATATAACCGTTTGGTTACCTTCACAAGCTAATTCATATTCTGGAAATTGCATTGGACCGGTATTTGAGCCAAAAAGGTATTGATATTTTGGATCGGTATTTAAACGAAAAGGGTATCTTATGTCAGGGATATTTCCACAAGCAGAACGGATATAGTAGTGAAATTCGCTCTTCCTAGCATAGCATGTTTCAGAAATCTTCAGAAAGATGATCAAGATTATTATTATACATTTTAGAAGAGAGGTTCCTCTAGACATATCAAAGAGGTTAACTGTTGATTAAAGTTTGAGCTTTCTTATGTCCTGTACTCTAACAATCATCTATTTGGATCTTGATTTTTCTTCTCCTCATAATTTCAAATTACTACTAGCAAACAAGGTAGACTGATCTAGTCCACATATACCATGTGCTGATTTGGACTATGCCCAAAATGACTTGACAATGAATATCTATCCACTCCAACTACCCTCTATTTAAGACTGGATTAATTAGGTGAGTTATAATTGGCTTGAATTTGACCTAGTCATGAATTTTCCAAGTACATGAAGTAGGGGACGGCAAATGGGCGGGTCGAGTCGGATATGAATCGGTCAAAAATAAGTCAGGTGAAAATGGATAAAATATTCGACTCGACCCATATTTAATATGGATAAAAAGGGTAAACCCAATTGAGAGTCGGGGTCAAAAGTTGGATCCCTGTTTGGACTCATTTCGGGTGGTGAGGTTTAATGAAAGTTTGAAAAATATTTTCCTGATTTAAGGAAAGTTGCAATTCTTTTCCGTTACTTTACATATGAAAGTCTGTTTGAAAAATATTTTCAAAACATTTAGGTCAATTAAATATGAGAAAATTGAAAAATATTTAATAAAGTTTTTTTTAAATACCAAATACATCTTTAATAAGTGCACTTTTTAGTAGTTCCAACCCCTTACATATTTTAAGGAGAGTGCAATAGGTAGATACCTATACGTTACCCATATTTTATGATGAATAATATGAGATGATCCATATTTTATCCAATTTTAAATGATTGGATAACCAATCCATTTTTAAAATGGGTTAATCGAACGAATAACTATAAATTTGAACCATTTTGCCACCCCTAACAGCAAGGTACGTGGAAAAGTCTGCTCCATAAATTGAATAGTTTCAAAGAAAAGATATTGAGGAAAAGTCAGTCTTGAAAGTTGGAAAATGTTACCAAGATATATAGTATTAGACTACTAGAGATTAGCATCAAACTAAAGAATGCAAGTAAGAGTTTTAGAAATGTCCATCTTACTTTTCTTGTTATTTTTCCCATTGCTTATCTTAGGACACAGACTAGAGGGTTGTGAGGATTCTTGGTGCAAGAGTCATGGTCCCATCGTTCATTTCCCATTCAGACTCAGTCATCAACCAAAACATTGTGGCTATGATCCTGGCATTGAACTACATTGCAACAATAAAAAAGACACCATCCTTGAGCTTCCTTCGTCTGTTCACTTAGTTGTTGAAAAGATTGATTATGTCTCACAGCAAATTCACCTTTATGACAAGTGCATAGCAGCCAAGCTACCAAACCTGAATTTGGCACAATCTAATTTCACAAATGATGACTATCCCACAGACCTATTCAATTGTTCTGCACCATTCTCAGACAATAATTATGGTCATTACTTGGTTCCATGTCTTGGTTCTCCTGGTTACCAAGTACATGCTGTTACTTCGACTTCAAGCCTTAAATTCTTCTTGTCTGGGCCTTGCACAAAAATTCATCAGTACCCATACTCAGATTCAACATTTGCTGAGAACAAGCTGCAGCTGAGTTGGTCTGTACCACTCTGTGGAAACTGTGAGTCCAAAGGAATGGATTGTGGTTTCAAGGATGGAACAAAGCTATTGGAAACTCATTGTTTCAATCGAACTATGACCCATAAAGGTACTACTTGTATGTCTTAATTAATTTTTTCCATCATTATTAAAAAAGCACTTAACAGACACTTCAATTTTGTCCATAATAGGTAGCACTAAGCAGCACTTGATTGCAGGTTAGTTTTATTAAGTTCTTACTCCATCAGTTTCCTACTTGATTTTCCTTTATGCTTATGACATGTTATTTATTTAATTATTGTAGGTGTAGTTTTAGGTACAGCACTTGTTTGCATTATGGTCTTCTCACTTTATAAGCTATATTTGACAAGTAGAAATGAAAGAGAGAGTCAAGTTAGACTTGAAAAGTTTTTGGATGACTACAAGGCCATTAGACCAACACGATATTCTTATTTCTGCTTGTGGCCATATTTGTAACATAAGCTACCCTTTTCGCTTAAACACTGATCCAGAACATTGCGGATATGGTCTAGCATTTGAGTTAGCTTGTGAAAGTAACCAAACAGTTATATGGTTATTCTCCAAGAAGTTTTACGTTCAAGCCATCAACTATAATAATCAGACAATTCACCTGGTAGATCCAACTTTACAAACACAAGATGATCTATGCTCTTTCAAACCTCAGCATATCTTGTTCAACAAAGCCAATGCAATCTCCCACTCATACTATGTAGCAGATCCCATTTTCATGATCAACTGTCCATTTGCTGTTAATAATTGTTCGACATTTGTGGAAATTATTGGCTGCAAATTAAGCAGACCCACTTATTTAAAGATTGCAGTTATAGATGCCTCTGCACTCAGCGATGGATGCAAAGTGGAATTTATAGGCTGGACCTCATGGCCTAACATTATTTATACAGAGAACAACATTTCCCTTTTTGATTTTCATCAAGCCATCCTCTACGGATTTGAGCTTCGTTATTATCTGCGGAGTTCTCCACAAAGGATAAGTAAGGTCTTCAATTACATATGCTCTGCTCTTTAATGAACATTCTTTTCCATCCTAACAAATTAGGAAAAACAACGGACTCACTCACTACAATTTTATTTCTTCATGTCTTTGTAGGTTTTATTGAATATATTCTCGGTGAGGACTCAAAACTTTTCTCTACATGTACTTTTAATTCTCCATTCAATCACTATATAAGCTTCTTGATAAACATTTCTTTTTCATCCTAAGAAATTAGGAAAACAATGGATTCACTCACTACAATTTAATTTCTTCATGTCTTTGTAGGTGTTGTTCAATGGATTCACTGTGAGAACTCAAACTTTTGCCTACATATACTTTTAATTCTCCATTGATCTCTCATTCTAAATTTCTTGCACTTTAATCTAACCAGGGACCAGTCTAGTGCTACTTCAGCTTTTCTTGAGTAAGCTCCTATATATCCCTTTATTTGGCTGGACACAGATCAACATTCCATTGATCTTAATTTTTTGTGAAAAATATACACAGTTGAGGTGCCCAACACAAAAATTCTAAAATAGAATAATTCGAAATATATTACTGTTGGTGAAGCTATAAATAACAATCTGAATTTGTGAAAATCAATATTATTTTTTTTAGAGAAAATAGTTAAATGCCCCCCCCCCCCCCTCCTCCCCCAACCTATTAGTCAATTTTCAACTACACACTTATACTTTACGGGAGTCCTTTTACCCCCCCTAAATATTTTTAAAGTGGAATATATACCCCTTAAAATGTCACACCCAAATTTGGGTTAGGCACTGACATGCACGCGCCCCTGCCACCCAATATATATTATTTTTTAATAAAAAAGAATTATTATTCTTTTTCTTTATTCTATTTTAGTTTTATAGTTTTTTGCTTTTCTTTTTAACCCTTTTTTTTCTTTTCTTTGACATTTGAAAGGTTGTGTGCCATTAAATGAAATTGTAAGTTTCATTTGTGACGTTAAGATTTTTACTTTTATTAATCTTACCTATATTGTAACAAAAATTTCAATTGTTTACTGTAGGTGACATTTTCTTTTGTCCATTTTACTGGTAACTTCAGTCTACAGGCAACATTTTTACAGTACTCCCCCCTCGTTTCTCTGAAGATAACCAAAGACTGAACCACCTTTGGATTTATCTGACTGATCTTTTCTTTCCCCTTCTTTTTTTGTTCTTTTTTGTGTTGCAGGATTGGTCCAAAATCTTAGAAATAAAAAGCAGTGGCATTTAATTATGTCTATGCATTTGAGCTTGTTAACTTGGTTTCACCAGTGTTGCTCCTGAAGGATTATGTATTTTCTTCTCTTTAAGCAAATAGCATCATGAATTGATCACTTCTTCTGAAGTACTAAATCAAGTTTAATCTATTTTTTTTGCAGATTAAGGCTATAAACTGTGAAATATATGCACTAAGAAATGCAGTTAGACATATTGTGGATCGTGGTCTTCAATCGGAATATTCTCTTTTATTTTCCGGCAACTTAAATCCGCAAAGTGTTGAAGAAGAAGAAAGAAACGAAAAAAAAATAAAAATAAATAAAACACATTAGAGTAAAAGGTAGCATTAAAACATTTAGAAAATCAAAAAGTTAATATGAAAAAGGGAATTCTTTTAAAATTAAAGTTTTTTTTTTAAAAATTGCCTCTCACTCTCTTTGAGAAAGTGAACTACACTTTCTTTGCCACCTCAGCATTAGGGAGCAAATAATTTAGCTTTGAAATAGTTTAAGGGGGTGATAGACACCCGTGAAGTTGAAGTGTGTAGTTGGAATTTCGGATATAGATTGTGAGGGCTTTAGACCTTTTTCTCTTTTTTTTACATATATTCCTTTCCAAACATTCTAACTAATATTGGTAGTTTGGAAGTGTTGGTTTAAAATAATGTCCACTTTTTATAAAGATGTTTAATTCATTACCGATTACATGGTATATTGTTGTTGTTTAATTCATTACTCTATGTTTTGTTGACTTAAAAGGAAGTTACTTCGTTATGACTTCTCAAATGTGCAGAGTACTATTTCGGAGCAAAATTTGTGGTCGGCCTTCCGTTAGTAATTGTATTTCTGGTGATCAAATTCAAAAGAAGGCATTTGTCCATGTATGATACTATTGAAGGCTTTTTGCGAACACAAAATAATTTCATGCCAATCAGATATAATTACTCTCACATAAAGAGAATGACCAGAGGATTCAAAGAGAAATTAGGTGAGGGAGGTTACGGCAGTGTATACAAATGAAAGCTTCAAAGTGGAAGGGATGTAGCAGTGAAGATGTTGAGCAAGCCTAATGGTCAAGACTTCATGAATGAAGTAGCTACCATTGGAAGGATTCATCATGTCAATGTGGTTGGACTCGTGTGGTATTGTGTTGAGGGAACAAATCGTGCTCTTGTTTACGATTTCATGCCCAACGGATCACTCGATAAGTACATCAGCACCAGTCAAGAAGGAAGTCTTCTGTTGAGTTGGCAGAGGAAGTATGACATTATTCTTGGAGTGGCTCTTGGAATTGGGTATTTGCATCGAGGCTGTGATGTACGAATTTTGCATTTTGACATCAAGCCACACAACATTCTTTTGGATGAGAATTTCATTCCAAAGATTTCTGACTTTGGGCTTGCAAAATTATATCCAACAGATAATAGCATTGTGAATCTCACAGCTGCTCGTGGAACGATTGGATATGTAGCTCCAGAGTTGATCAGCAGAAGCATTGGGGCAATCTCTTACAAAGCTGATGTTTATAGCTTTGGAATGCTACTAAAGGAAATGTTGGACTTGAATAGACATGAAGTTGCAAATGAAGAGAATTCCAGCCAATATTTTCCTTATTATATTTACGACAAGTTCAACAAGGGGAAGGAGATTGTGGTGGATGAAGAAGCAAATGATGATGAAAAGAAGATGGGTAGAAAGCTGAGTTTAGTTGCATTATGATGCATACAAACAAATCTGATACAACGCCCATCAATGAGTAGAGTATTAGAAATGCTGGAAGGTAAAGTTGAACTGCTAGAAGTACCTCCTCAGCCTCTTCAATCTCAACCGATTGTTCATCAGATGATGGGAAGTTCTATGACATTTTCGTCTGATTCAATGGCTTTGTTAGAAAATTCCGCGGATAATTCTGTCAAAGTAGACATATGTTCTGATTGATTATAGTTGTGTATTGTTCATTTAAAATGACATATATGCGAGAAGGGCTTCACATTTTATGAATGGTCGGGTCTGAGTTGGTCCGTCTCATTCATTGCGTTCGCGCTGAACAAATACACATGGACATAATTAAAAGTCTATTTTCAACCTTAAGACTTCATCACTCGATTTTGGGGCTTGGGATTATAGTTTGGGATGATTTTAATGGGGTTTTGTTGGATTTCTTTGTGAAGCATATATCTAACCTTCTAATTAAGCTTTCCTCGCGATTCTTATCATCAAATTAGTGATTTAAATAGTGTTTTAAATTGGGGATTTGGGGGTTTTGCCCCAAAGTGAGATTGATGTAATCTTTCTAAGAATATCAAATTTTGTTCATGAAAAGATAAATCACATAATTGGTCCAAACTTGAATGAAAAAGATTAGACTGGGCATAGGTCAAGTAGCACATCTGAAAGACTGGGACGATTTGGGATGTATATATAGCCTTAGTTTTACTTTGGTAATAAAATGAATTTATAAAAGAATAAAGCAACAAAAAGAAAAATCATATTGAGTTGGACAAATTGGGTTATAATCCATTGTTTTGCCCTAATTCAGCCACCCGTCTTGACCCGAGCAAACATCACTATGCATAGACATAATATATAAATATGTCATTTAACTTGGCTTCACCTCACATTTATGCCCCCAAACTTTGGATGTTCACAAGTAAACACTTAAACTTGTATAAGGCTGAACAAATTGACACACGCCTCTTACGTGACATCCTACATGACAATTATCATCCTACGTGGTGTCCTATGTGTATTATGTCATGTATGATTCATGTGTCTACTTGTTAACTTTATACAAGTTAAAATGTCTATTTGTACACACCAAAGTTGAAGAGGCCAAATTAAATGACACATTTATGCATTATGCCTACTCATATTATGATCATTAATAAATAGGTAAACTTCATGGGCTTCCTCTTGAGGGCCCTTCATCAAATTGCAACTTTCTCATCAAGGACTAAAAACCCAAGTCTTCCATTGACTTGAAGTTTTCAATTGTTAACTTTGTTTATCACATTTCGCTCATAAAAGGTGAATTGTCCGTTTTTGGCTGTGTTTTAGGGAGGTCCCTTTTGGTCTGTAGCGTCCAAAAAATGTCTGTATTGGGGCCGACTCCACTACTATCGCCTTCTGCTTGTGAACATATCCGTAACAAAAGCTACCCGTTTCACTTAAACACAGATCCAAAACATTGCAGAGATGAATTAGAATAGGAATTAGCTTGTGAAGGTAACCAAAACGTTATACCCGTATTCTCGAAGAAACTGTATGTTCAAGCCATCAATTATGATAATGAGACAACTTTACAAACACAAGATGATGTATGCTCTTTGAGACCTCAGCTTACCTTTCCCCAATACAACATAATCTCTGACACATATTATTTCAGTATAAAAGGTATTCATCTTTTGTCCACAAGCAGAACGGACATAGTAGTGAAATTCACTCTTCCTAGCACTGCATGTTTCAGAAAGATGATCAGGATGATAATTGTTATGCATTTGTGTCGTGGTGTGTTTCTTTTCTTTTCCTTCTATTTCCAATAAACGGAACATTTTGAGAATAGAACATAACATATCAAAGAGACTAATGACTTGCTACTTGTTTCCTGTGGAAGATTAAAGGTTGAGCTTTCTTATCTCCTGTCCTCTAGCAAACAAGGTAGACTGATCTAGTCCACATATTCCATGAGATGATTAGGATTAATATGCCCAAAATGACTTGTCAATGAATATCTATCAAATCCAACCACCCTCAGTTAATTTGACCTAGTCAATAATTTTCCAAGTACAGGAACTCAGGAAGGTGTGTGGAAAAGTCCGATCCACAAACTGAATAGTTTCAAAGAAAAAGATAATTGAGATTTTAGAAATGTTGCCAATCATATATAGTACTAAAATACTAGTGATTAGCATCAAACTAAAGAATGCAAGTTGTTGTGCCGTAATTTTCCTATCTTTAGAAAAAATTACTTTTTGAAATGTTCTAAGTATAAAACAATTTGAGAAAAATACTTAGAAAAGAGTCGCCACTTAATTTTTTAAAGAAATTAAGAAAACTTATAATTTTCAAAGATTTAAACAGAAAAAATCATTTGAAAATACCAAAGAGGGTTCGGGGTTCAATTTACACCTCGAGAAGGGTTTAGGCATTCGAAGTGCCCGCTAACACGCGGTTGACCTCGACTTAACTAAAATATATTTTTTGACTAATCCTTTGAAAAAAATGACTTACATAAAATAATAATAATAATAATTTGCAATATTTAATTAACTCTGAGAAAATAATTTAAATAAATGACACATTTTATTTTATTTTTTTATTTTTTAGAAAAATGGGACCTTAATTGAACCATTTGAATTAAGGACAAGTATTTAGAATATTAACAAAACTAGATTAATCGGTTTTTATTTGAATCATTTTTTAAAAATATGAAAACTATTTTAAACTAATAAAAGTTTTGACTAAGATTATAAATAAAACTACGAGAGTTGACGAGATTTGTTAAAAAACCAAAACAACATAGAGAAACAATTCGTCTTTTGGGGAATTTAATTAAGTTAATAACCATTCTAAAGTTAGAGTTAAACAACAAACAATAAGTAATCACAATTAAATAATTAAAGAGTAAGGGAGAAATTGAATTTGGGCCTCCTCTTGGGCCAATTTCGCTAGAATTTTTTGGGTTTTAACCCAATCCCGTTTTTGTACATGTTTTCTATATATCATTGTATATCAGCATGTATATCAGTGTTTTTCATGTATATCCTGCTTCCAAACACTTGTGTTTTGCCTTAGCCCTGTATTTTTACATTTTTTGACCCGTATATCAGTGTATAATGCTGTATACAACACGTATACAGACCTGTGTTTTGCCTTCGACCTGTTCGTCTGCTTCTCTATTTGGCAATAAGGCTGACTCGAAAGAGAAACAAGTGGATGCGGGCCTTTACGGCCCATTCGAAATATGGGGAAGACGATAGGAGTCCAAGAGGACCTGGATAGTATCACATGAAACAATATAAAAATAAAAGATAAGGATTAATACTCAAAAATAGCATCTCAAAACCGTAGCTCCAAATGATAACAAGATTTAATTTAGGGAAACAATAACTCATCCAAGGGAAACCAATTAAACACACTTATTCCTTTTCTCCTTTTTAAAATGGACCACAAGAAGTGATCTTAAACAAAATAAACTTAAACTACTAACTAAACTTATAATAGTAGCTCAAATAAATTAAAAGAAACAAACATACTACATTTGAACTCTAAGAAAGATCATTATGAACAAGTACCGTAAATATAATTTAGTCCAAATCTAAATAACTACATGACAAACCATTTAGCTCTCTTAATAAATATAGAAGCAAAAAAAAGGGCAGTCATGGTTCAAAATTGAAATTAAGATGTAATCCCAATACCGGCATTCTTGGACAGAAATTTGCTGCTGACTCTAACCCCTTCTTTTTAGAGTAAAATGATCAAGATACATGCTTTCAAAAATACATATAACGAACAGGAGGATCAACACATAAGCACGGCAGAAAATTCAAAATAGAATCACATGAACCTAAGGCAAGAAGAATCAGCTCATAAGATGCGAGATGAAAAAAAAAAAAAAACAACACGATACTAAGGAAATCTCAAGATAAACTAATGCTCTATTATGTAGGTGACAACCATACTACTTCGAATCGAAAACATGGAACAAAACTGAAACTAAGATGACAAGAACATAATCGGTAGTATAAAGCCATGCTCATACTGACAAGAGAACTCTCTCACGTTAATGACAAAACCATCAGCTAACCAAAATGAATAGACGAATCCAAGCAACATGTAATCGTCAAGTACTAAACTGGTCTAATAATTTCATACTACAAAATGATCCCGAAACAAACGAGTCATATTAATGTGACCTGAAATTACTACTCGAAAATATACAAGAGAAATAACGAAATGACTTCTTCAACACTTAAGAACATATAGTAAAAAATGAGAAAATTATTTCATCAAAACAGAGACAGAACATAATAAAGGTGGTTAACAAACGATCAAATCAAGCTTAAGGCGAGCATAATAGCCATGAATTCGAAGAGAACCTAGACAGCGATGGGAGCTTAAACAAGCATTAAACCACTAAGAAAACGAACACACTGTTGTGTCGTAATTTTCCTATTTGTAGAAGAAATTACTTTTTGAAATGTTCTAAGTATAAAACAATTTAAGAAAAATACTTAGAAAAGAGTTGCCACTTAATTTTTTAAAGAAATTAAAAAAACTTATAATTTTCAAAGATTTAAACAGAAAAAATCATTTGAAAATACCAAAGAGGGTTCGGGGTTCAATTTACACTTCGAGAAGGGTTTAGGCATTCGAAGTGCCCGCTAACATGCGGTTGACCTGCGACTTGACCAAAAAATATACTAATTATAATTTAGAAAAAAGAATGATAATTTACAATATAATTAACTTTAGAAAATAAATAAATGACACATTCTCATTTTATATATATATATATATATATATATATATATATATTATTTTTTTAAGAAAGAGGAACCTAATATAAAAACAATTGAATTAAGTTGCAAGTGATTAGAATGTTAATAAAACCAAATTAATTAAAATTAATATAATTCATTTTGAAATAGTAAGTTAAATCAATTTAATAAGTTAAGCATGAAAATCAATTTTAATTAATTAACTAACCTTTTTGCAAAATGATCAAATAGGAATGTATATATATATATATATATATATATTTTTTATTATTATTATTATTTTATTATTATTAATTGAAAAATGTTTTGACTAATATTTTTTAAAATTTATTTGAGAAAGGATATATATTTTTAACTTGAGCAATTTTTAAAGTGAACAAAAAAGTGATTTAAGTGAAAAAACTTAGCAATATTATTTTTCTAAGGACCAAAGGTTTAACTTAATTAAAAATGCATAAGTTTGACCGACATATTTGATTGATAAAAATGAGTGAACACTAAGACATGAAACACATTAAAATTAAATCAACACAAAGGAAATAACTCGTCTTTTGGGGATTCTAATTAAGTTAATTAATAATTATAAAGTTAGGGTTAAATCAAACAATAAATAAACACAAATAAACAATTAAAGAGTAAAAGAGAAAACTAAATTTGGGCCTTTTGGGGCTATTTCGTTGGGATTTTTGAGACTTTTGCCCAATCCCGTTTTTCGTATACACTCCCTGTATATTAGTGTATATGAGCATGTATCTCAGCCCTTTTCACGTATCTTTCGCTCCCGAACACCTGTATTTCGCCCCTGCACTGTATTTTCACGTTTTTGGCCACATATTTGCGGCTCCAGACCTGTATATCGGTGCATACGGCTGTATATAGTGTGTATACAGCCCCTGTTTGGGCCTTTGAATTAATTTCCAGCAGCATGGATGGTCTCCAAGACCTATAACAACTTCCGAATATGTAGGGGGGCTGACTTGATGGAGGAAAAGCGAAGATCGAGCCTCTATGGCTCAACTTCGAAATGCAAGGAATGAGAACTCAGGGAAGATCCACATTCACGCGAAGGGAAAGGAAAGATATAAAGATTAGCATTTGAAATAAGGAAATAAATGAACGTAATTGAATTCAAATAAAAGTGACTTAAGTGTTTTAAGATTAAAAATAAATGTAACCAAAAGCAATTGTAGGCCCATATGACAAGATTTTAAGAATGTGCAAATGAACTAATTATATCTCAACAAACAAATAATTAAAACTTTTAGCAATACCAAGAGAACTTGACAAAATGAGAAATCTACAACATGGATGGACAATTAAATATGAGCCTAATATGAAATATCAAAAATCTAGGCATGACGACTTTTCTGGACACATACATATAAAAAAAATAGAAAAAGTTAGGGGAGCATATAGGGATGTAATAAGAACAATCAGTTTATAACTTGACATGAGGCATTAAAAGCATCACTAATGCTCACCGGGTGATTCATATACCCCTTCCAATAATTCTATCTTGACAAATTAATGCACATCTCATGTTTAATCAATTAGAGAATTGAAACGGAAGTACATTATTCATGAACTTAGATAAAACATCCTTTAAATAACATGACAAATTACTATATTTCCTGATGTCAAAAGTTATCAAAATCACAAGTACAAACTGATGTTGAAGGACTTAATATTCAAAGCAAAACATCAAATCTAAAGGATTAAGGCACTAGCGATTAATTTGAGTATTGGAAAATAGTGATCACAACAGATGCGGCATATTTGAATGGAGAAAAGAAAAACAGAAACGGAGTAAATGCCATATGAGAAGACGGAAGCAAAGCCTACACTCCGAAGTAGACTCAACAAAGTAACCCAACAAAAGGAATAAAGAACGAGCTGTAACAGATACAATACAAGAACCCCAAAAAAAAAGTAGCAAATGCGGCACATGAAGTTGAAATATTTATATGTTAATTTTTTCATTCAACTCGAGGTGAAAGAGTAAAGGGTAAGAGGTCAAATATTAAGCAATAACACAGATTCATGTTGAACAGGAGCAAGCTAGGACCAAGAACTCCTATTATCCAACATCAACAAGAAGAACAACATATGAGACGAACAAAGGACAGGTGGCTGGAAGGGATAAGATCGATAAAAAATTCATAAAAGGAGGCCGAAAATTTCATTCTATTCGTAGACACAACACTAACTAACAATATCAACTAATAAGCATAAACACAACACTAACTAACAACATTAACAAGCATAAACACAACATTAACTAACAGTATTAACTAATAAGCATAACACAACATCAACTAACAAAAATTAAAATCAAGAGGACATTTACCTTTTTTGGAGCAGCGAACTGGATGCCAATGAGTTGGAGACGAGCTATTCCACCACTAGTGCAGAACTCACTTTTTGATTTAGAACTTTTGTAGTCTTAGAAGATAAAAAGAAATCGTGATGGTGGTTGTATCTTTCTTCAATTTCAAATCCAACTCCCCCTAAATCAAGAACAAGAAGAGGGTATTTATAGAAGGGAATTGGGGTCCGGATTTGGGAAAAGGGGTAGAATAGAAATTTGAGTTCTACCCCAATTTGAAATTTTTTTTCCGTTTGCACAAGATTTTCATGGAAATCCCATAAAATCCGAATGAAAAGACAAGGGTAGATGGCTTTGCAGAGGAAGGCTGTTGCAGTCGTTGAATTCCTAAGATTTTTGCTAAGGAAGAGTGCGCGTGAAGAGGAAGAGGGACCGGTATGGGCGGTGGGGTCACTGCTGCTGGACCGCTGTAGCTGTGTGATTTTTGGGTCGCCTGAAATTTCTGGATTCTCTGGACTGCTGGAGAGAAAAGCAAGATGCAGGGGTCGGGGGTCGTTTGGAATCGTCAACAATTGTGGGCGTTGTTGACGTTGTTGTTCACGCGCCTGCTACTCTGCAATTTGCAGCGAATTGGTGAGATTTTCTCACGATTTGATGGAGATCTGCATCTTGAGGGATAGAGGTAGCAGGGGTCGGTTTTGGTATTGTTGTTGTTGTATTTTGAGGTCTTTTGTGAAGAAGAAAAAGGGATGGGTCGGGTATATGGGCTGTTGTTTGGAATTGGGTCGTTTGGTATTGTATGTATGAGGGAACTGGGCCGTGAATGGGTTTGTATTGGCATGGTATTGCCGTGTAATTGTGGGATGGGAATTAAGGGAATTGGTGTGGGCCTACTGGAGTGCTGTTGTATATTGTATGGGAATTGTTTGCTGTAGTTTTGGTAGGCTGGGAATTATGAATTGGGCCATGAAAATTGGCCCAAAAATAGAAAAGGGATTAGATAAAAATTGGGTTTAATTTAGATGAATTAATATTAATTAATTAACGTGCTTCTTAATCTTGACGAAATATAATAATTATTAATATTATAAAACAATTAATTTAGTTACAAACTAATTAACTTGACATTTAAACTTAAGGTAATAAAACATTTAACTAGAATGTAAAATCTTTGCGATGATGTTCCAATATTTATAAAATAACGTAATTGTAAACTATACATATTTATTATTTGAACTATTAAAATTATTAAAAATGATAAAATTACTCTAAAATAACTTGAGAGCATTTTGAATTTCATAAGATTCATTAATTCAAAATTACGACCCTTACTACTAATAAAGTATTTAAAATATAAAATCTTTTCGAGATGATTTTCGAACACTCGTAAAAATACACTAATTATATACATAACTAATAAAACATATATATTATAAAAAGTGACAAAACCATTTAAAATAACTTGCAAACCATGTTATTTTATTTTTATTTTTGAAATTTTTATAAAACTAATTATTTTAAATCGTTAGAAATCGAAGAAGCTTGATGATTAATTTACATTGTGGAGGGCCAAAATTGGGTGTCAACACACACACTAACATTTTAGACAAAAAAGATGAAGATAATAACACAGATCAAACACATCATGTATAAGCTCATCTCAAAATCCGCTAAGAGCTACATATCAAACCAACACAATGAACTCAAAACAAACAAAGAGATTACGAGTTGTTTACCTTATTGCAGGCAGCGACTGGGGCAAGACGAATTGGATGAAAATGAACTTTCACCACCAAAGCACGATTTTGAGAGTTCCGACGAGCAGCAAGAATGTCTCGGAAAAAGAAACCAACGCCTAAAGACACTCTATAGTACTTGTTGATTTTTTAAGTCTGTATTTGCTTTTAAAACCAATGTATCTCTATGTATTTTCTCATTAAATCGACTCAAAATTTTCCTCTCTGCCCCCTACTCGCTGAAGAGGAACACGAGCTTTTATAGCGGAAAAAAAATTGGACGAGGGCAAGGGCAGAAATGGTAACTTCCATCCAATCTTTGATTCAAATTTTTTCCCCAAGACCGAGGAACTGCTGCTTGTGCAAGATTTCAACCGAAATCCCTCAAAATCCGGATGAAAAGATTGAAGTGGGCGGTTGTTGCAGAGAAAGGATGTTGCAGCTGTGAATTCCTGCGATTTTTGCTGAGGAAGAGTGCGCGTGAAGAGGAAGAGGGACCGGTATGGGCAGTGGGGTCGGGTACTGCTGCGATTTGGCTGCTGTTGTTGCTTGGAGCAGATGAGGAAGATGAAGTTGGGGCGGTGGGTTTTGCTGGGTCGTTTCTGGTTGCTGTTGTATGTGTTGTTGGGAATGGGCTGGAATTGGGGAAAAAAAAAATGGGAATTGAGGGAATTTGATGTGGGCCGTTTGGAAAAATGGCCCAAATAAGAAAGGGGTTAAATCTTTTAAAATATTGAATTTAATTTAGATGAATTAATATTAATTAATTATCGAGCTTCTTAATCGTAACAAAATATAATAATTATTTCTGTCATAAGAATAGTTAATTTAATTAGCTCTAAATTCTAGCTATAACTTAAAGTAATAAAAATATTTAACTAAAATGTAAAATATTTGTGATGATTTTCAAATATTTATAAAATAACGTGATTGTAAAAATATACACATTTATTATTAAAATTATTAAATTTATTAAAAATGATAAAATTACTCTAAAATAACTTGAAAGTACCTTGAATTTCATAAAATTCACTAATTCAAAATTATGACCCTTACCTCTAATAAAGTATTTAAAATATAAAATCCTTTCGAGATGATTTTTGAGTACTCATAAAATCCATTAATTATATACATAACTAAACAAAACATACATATTATTAAAAAGTGACAAAACTATTTAAAATAACTTGTAAACTATTTTTATTTTATTTTATTTCTGAAACTAATTATTTTAAATTGTTAGAAATTGAAGAGGCTTGATGATTAATTTATATTGTTGGAGGGTCAATATTGGGTATCAACACAAGTAAGAGTTTTAGAAATGTCCATCTTACTTTTCTTGGTATTTTTCCCATTGCTTAGCTTAGGACACATACTAGAAGGTTCTGAGGATTCTTCGTGCAAGAATGATGGTCTCGTCATTCATTTCCCATTCAGACTCCGTCATCAACCAAAACATTGTGGCTATCCTGGCTTTGAACTACACTGTAACAATAAAAAAGACACCATCCTTGAGCTTCCCTCGTCTGTTCACTTAGTTGTTGAAAAAATTGATTATGTCTCACAGCAAATTCACCTTTATGATCCTGAAGAGTGCATAGCAACCAAGCTACCAAAACTGAATTTGTCACAATCTAATTTCAGAAATGATGACGATCCCACAGACCTATTCAATTGTTCTGCACCATTCTCAGAAAATTATGGTTATTACTTGATTCCATGTCTTGGTTCTCCTGGTTACCAAGTACATGCTGTTACTTCGACTTCAGGCCTTAAATTCTTCTCGTCTGGGCCTTGCACAAAAATTCATCAGTACCCATACTCAGATTCAACATTTGGTGAGAACAAGCTGCAGCTGAGTTGGTCTGTACCACTCTGTGGAAACTGTGAGTCCAAAGGAATGGATTGTGGTTTCAAGGATGGAACAAAGCTATTGGAAACTCATTGTTTCAATCGAACTATGACCCATAAAGGTACTACTTGTATGTCTTAATTAATTTTTTCCATCATTATTAAAAAAGCACTTAACAGACACTTCAATTTTGTCCATAATAGGTAACACTAAGCAGCACTTGATTGCAGGTTAGTTTTATTAAGTTCTTACTCCATCAGTTTCCTACTTGATTTTCCTGTATGCTTATGACATGTTATTTATTCAATTATTGTAGGTGTAGTTTTAGGTACAGCGCTTGTTTGCATTATTGTCTTCTCACTTTATAAGCTATATTTGACAAGTAGAAATGAAAGAGAGAGTCGAGTTAGACTTGAAAAGTTTTTGGATGACTACAAGGCCATCAGACCAACACGATATTCTTATGCTGATATTAAGAAGATAACAGATGATTTTAATGAAAAGTTAGGAGAAGGGAGTTATGGAACTGTATACAAAGGCAGACTTTCCAGTGAAATCTATGTTGCAGTAAAAGTCCTACGCGATTCCAAGGGTAAAGGGGAAGAATTTATCAATGAAATCGGTACAATTGGGAGAATCCACCATGTTAACGTGGTACGCTTGGTTGGCTTTTGTGCTGATGGATTCAGACGAGCTCTGATCTACGAATACCTACCAAATGATTCACTTGAAAGGTTCATTTTACCAGTGAGCTCAAGCCCTGGTAGTGTCTCACTCATCAGCTGGAACAAGCTTCAACATATTGCTCTGGGTACTGCAAGAGGGATTGAGTATCTTCACCAGGGATGTGATCAGCAAATTCTACATTTCGATATCAAACCACAAAACATCCTTTTAGACCACAACTTGAATCCCAAAATATGTGATTTTGGCCTAGCCAAACTATGTTCTAAAGAAAAAAGTGCAGTCACTATGACAGCTGCTAGGGGAACCATTGGTTACATTGCACCAGAAGTGTTATCAAGAAACTTTGGTAAAGTTTCTCATAAGTCTGATATTTATAGCTATGGAATGCTCTTGTTAGAAATGGTTGGTGGGAGTATAAAGATGGATTCTAAGACGAATAATCACAGCAAAGTGAATTCTTCGGAATGGATATATAGACATTTGGAGAAAGGGGAAGAATTAAAGATTCGGATAGAGGAAGAAGGAGATGGTACAATTGTGAGAAAGTTAGCTATTGTTGGACTTTGGTGCATACAGTGGCATCCCATTGATAGGCCTTCGATAAAAGAAGTTACTCAGATGCTGGAAGGAGATGGGAGCCATCTCAACTTGTCCCCAAATCCTTTTATGGCTAGTAATACCTAAGTTAAATGCAAGTCCTCACGGTGAAGATCTAGACATGATATTAGAAATTGAATAACACTTCAAAGTCATTTGTATAATGAAAATGAGATAGTAGAAGAATTGCAAAAGTATTTTGTTTAATAGTAGTGATCAGCAAGCTGAATGATAAATATGTAGACTTATTTCTCGATTTGTATGTATTAGATCCTGATGAGATGCACTAGTCCACTACATACTAAAGGACCAGGTTGGCTTTGCACTAAAACGCAGTAAAAGAGACTAAAGTATGAAATAAAACAAGAAGGAGTTTTACGTGGAAACCTCCTTGCTCAAGGGAGGAAACCGCGATCTGTCACACATAATTTCCAACTGCTTTCACTATCTTCAAGCAACAAGTGATTACAGACTCCAAACACATATACAAAGATTAAACTCTTAATTCCACCACCCGTAATAACTCTATTACAGAAAGAGCCGAAACAATACCTTTATTGCCCACTATATTAATGAAATCTTGACTTCAATCATACCCTACACAGTTAAATCTAACCATTAGCAAAGTTTAGAAGGATATTAGCGAAATTTAAATAAAATTGACTATCAAAATAATAAATCTAAATTAGTCATTGAAACCAAAAAAAAAAGTTTAAAACAATAATATATGTTTGAGGAGGATTAAATATACCTATATGGGATTATATATTTTTAATTAAAAAATTAAACTAAAATTAATTTTTTTCACTTCCGTTAGAGGAAAAGGGTATATGTGAGACATTTGTATAACAGTAGGGGTATATATGAGTCACTTTCATAACGAGGGGTATATCATCTCTAAATGACAAAGTTGAGGGGTATATCAGACCCTTTTCCCTTGAAATATTGAATAAGCTATATGATTTGAAGAAGAATATGATAAGTTTAAACGACTGGAAGTTAAAAGTCAAGAAAATAAATACATGACATAAAATATTGAACTTGTAAATAAAAAGTTCATAGAATTTGTACAGATCCAAAGGTAGATGAAAGGTCTTTTCAATTAAACTTAATTGAGAATTAATTTTCTTATAAAAGAATAAAATGATCAATCTACTTTTAAAGGACATTTTAATAATTCAAATTTTGACCTAGACTCTTCTCACTTATAACAATAATAAGTTCAAAGGCATTAAAAAAGGCAAGGCCATAATTTGATATCTTTTGGGGCCCAATTAAGGCAAGTTGAGATGCAGCGTGAGCATATTTCATATGTATTAGGCCCGTCATCACATGAAATAGGATTCTATCATGATAATAACCACATCAATCCACATGTAACTACATCCCATCGAGCCAAAATCATATCCCTTTACCCGAGCAAGACCCCATCAGATAATGTAGGGATTGTTGTCTTTGGTAGTGATACTGCTATTAAAGAAGGAGATCTTGTCAAGCGCACTGGGCCATAATCACATCACTTAACCTGAAATACATCCCATCATGCCATAATCATGTAAACCACGATAAAGTAGTTAAAATGACATAATATTTTTCAAAGGCTTGTCATTCCATTTGAGTTGCTGGCGTTTACCTGTTTATTGAGCTATTAAATCATCTATTGGTGTCTACAATTTTCTTCTCCCCATAATTTCCAATTACTAGCAAACAAGGTAGTCTTGAGAGACTTATCTAGTCCACAAATTGAGTTTTTTTGCCAAAAACAACCTTTAACTATACCTAATACTTAATGTACATCCTTCAACTAATCTATTGAACAAAAATCATCCTTAATGTATTCAAAACTTAGCAAGTTTCATCCTTCGTGAAACTTCTGTTAAAAACATTAACATACCCATCTATGTGCAAGTCAAATGACTCTTAACACCCCAAATATCAAGTTCCTCAAACCAGCCACAATTCAATTTCTTTGTTCTGCTAAAAAAATTAAAGCTATTCCAAGTTAGCTTTTGTATGTGTCAATTTTGCTGAGTCTGTATGAACAATAAAAGAAAGGAAAAAAGCAACAAAGCTAGGACGAGTCTTCTTCTGTGTAATGGTTGGACTGTGATTATATTTGATTTGGGTATTGATTTAGGGAAGGAAGAAAGGTTTGAAACTAATTAAAAATAGTGCGCAATGAAATTTGTTGATGTTCTGGTGATAAAAAATCTTTAACAACAATTTAAGAAAAAATTCTTGGGTCTTGTGAAAATGGAGAGAGAGAACAATAAGAGCAGATTCATGTCGAAGAAAATACTTTAAAAAAAAAAAAAAAAAATACAAGCACAACAAATAAATGAGAGGTCTTTGAATTACATCCATAAGAAAGTTACCACAAATAATTATGGAAAATAAATCATGACAGCAACAAAAGAATAGCCAATATTGAGCTTCATTGTACAAAGGAACTTATATTACAATTTTTATAAATTCATTCCTGGCAAACTTTGCCGGTAAAAATTAATCGGAAAAGGCGAACTTTGAGAAGAAGAACATTATACAACTACTGGACTCATTTTAGGATGCTTATAGTCATGTGACATGCACATGGGATTGAGTCTGTTAATATTTTTTAACAGAAGTTTTCGAGAAGGATGAAACTTGCTAAGTTTTGAATACATTAAGGATGATTTTTGTTCAATATGATAGTTGAAGGATGTACATTAAGTTTTGGATATAGATAAAAGATATTTTTGGCCAAAAACTCCTACAAATTCCACATATGGGATATGGGCCCCTACCATAAACCTTTCTTCTACTTGGAAATTCAGGCCTAAAAATATCAAATTTAGCTCATGAAAGTATAAATTACGTTATTCATCCAAACTTGAATGAAGAGGGTTAGACTGGGCATACATCAAGTCAGTACATCTAAAAGACTGGGATGATTTAGGATGTATGTATAACCTTAGATTGATGCATGAAAACAAAAAACTAATTAGTTTTATTTTGTAATTAAAAAATTTATAAAATAATAAAGCAACAAAAAGAAAAATCATATTGAGTAAGACAAATCGGGTTATAATCCATTGTTTTGCCCTAATTCAGCCAGCCATCTTGACCCAAGCAAACGTCACTACGTATATTATGATCATTACTATAATAAGTAGGTAAACGTCAAAGTCTTCCTCTTGAGGCCCTTCATCAAATTTCAACTTTCTCATCAAGAACTAAAAACACAAGTCTTCCATTGACTTGAAGTCTCCCATTATTAACTTATTTATCACAGTTCGCTCACAAAAGTTGAATTGTCCGTTTTGTGGTGTGTTTTTAGGGATGTCCCTTTTGGTCTATAGCGTCCAAAAAGTGTCTGTATTGGGGCCGACTCCACTACTATCCCCTTCTGTTTGTGACCATATATATCCGTAACAAAAGCTACCCTTTTTGCTTAGAATATGAATTAGCTTGTGAAGGTAACCAAACTGTTATACCTGTATTCTCCAAGAAGCTGTATGTTCAAGCCATTAATTATGATAATGAAACAATTCACCTGATAGATCCAACTTTACAAACACAAGATGATGTATGCTCTTTGAGACCCCAGCTTACCTTCCCCCAATAAAACAGAATCTTTGACACATTATTTGAGTAGAAAATGTATTCATCTTTTGTCCACAAGCAGAACGGACATAGTAGTGAAATTAGCTTGTGTTTCTTTCCTTTTCCTTCTATTCCAATAGACGGAACATTTTGAGGATAGAATAACATATCAAAGAGACTAATGACTGATTAAAGGTTGAGCTTTCTTATCTCTTGTCAAACTACTACTAGCAAACAAGGGAGACTGATCTAGTCCACATATTCCATGTGATGATTTGGACTATGCTCAAAATGACTTCTCAATGAGTATCTATCCTCTATTTAAGTCTGGACTAATTAGGTGAGTTATAATTTGACCTAGTCATGAATTTTCCAACTCAGGAATGTGTGTGGAAAAGGTCTGCTCCACAAACTGAATAGTTTTAAATAAACAGATATTGAGGAAAAGTCTGTCTTGAGAGTTGGAAAATATTGCCAACATATATAGTACTAGACTTCTATAGTGATTAGCATCAAACTAAAGAATGCAAGTAAGAGTTTTAGAAATGTCCATCTTACTTTTCTTGGTATTTTTCCCATTGCTTAGCTTAGGACACAGACTAGAGGGTTGTGAGGATTCTTCGTGCAATAATGATGGTCCCGTCATTCATTTCCCATTCAGACTCAGTCATCAACCAAAACATTGTGGCTATCCTGGCTTTGAACTACACTGTAACAATAAAAATGACACCATCCTTGAGCTTCCCTCCTCTGTTCACTTAGTTGTTGAAAAGATTGATTATGTCTCACAGCAAATTCACCTTTATGATCCTGACGAGTGCATAGCAACCAAACTACCAAAACTGAATTTGTCACAATCTAATTTCAGAAATGCTGACGATCTCACGGTCCTATTCAATTGTTCTGAACCATTCACAGACAGTAATGATGGTTACTTGGTTCCATGTCTTGGTTCTTCTGGTTACCAAGTACATGCTGTTACATCGACTTTAAGCCTAGACTTCTTATTGTCTGGGCCTTGCACAAAAATTCATCAGTACCCATACTCACTTTCAACATTTGGTGAGAACAAGCTGCAGCTGAACTGGTCTGTACCACTCTGTGGAAACTGTGAGTCCAAAGGAATGGATTGTGGTTTCAAGGATGGAACAAAGCTATTGGAAACTCACTGTTTCAATCGAACTATGACCCATAAAGGTACTACTTGTATGTCAGAAATTTATTTATTTATTTATTCTATCATTGATAAAAAACCACTTCACAGACACTTTAATTTTGTCCATAATAGGTATTACTAAGCAGCCCTTGATTGCAGGTTAGTTTTATTGAGTTCTCACTACACCAGTTTCCTACTTGATTTTCCTTTATGCTTATGACATGTTATTTATTCAATTCTTGTAGGTATAGTTTTAGGTACAGCACTTGTTTGCATTATTGTCTTCTCACTTTATCAGCTATATTTGACAAGTAGAAATGAAAGAGAGAGTCGAGTTAGACTTGAAAAGTTTTTGGAAGACTACAAGGCCATCAGACCAACACGATATTTTTATGCTGATATTAAGAAGATAACAGATGATTTTAATGAAAAGTTAGGAGAAGGGAGTTATGGAACAGTATACAAAGGCAGACTTTCCAGTGAAATCTATGTTGCAGTAAAAGTCCTACGCGATTCCAAGGGTAAAGGGGAAGAATTTATCAATGAAATCGGTACAATTGGGAGAATCCACCATGTTAACGTGGTCCGCTTGGTTGGTTTTTGTGCTGATGGATTTAGACGAGCTCTGATCTACGAATACCTACCAAATGATTCACTTGAAAGGTTCATTTTACCAGTGAGCTCAAACCCTGGTAGTGTCTCACTCATCAGCTGGAACAAGCTTCAACATATTGCTCTGGGTACTGCAAGAGGGATTGAGTATCTTCACCAGGGATGTGATCAGCAAATTCTACATTTCGATATCAAACCACAGAACATCCTTTTAGACCACAACTTGAACCCCAAAATATGTGATTTCGCCTAGCCAAACTGTGTTCTAAAGAAAAAGTGTGGTCACTATGACAGCTGCTAGGGAACCATTGGTTACATTGCACCAGAAGTGTTATCAAGAAACTTTGCAAAGTTTCTCATAAGTCTGATATTTATAGCTTTGGGATGCTCTTGTTAGAAATAGTTGGTGGGAGGATAAAGATGGATCCCAAGACGAATAACCACAGCAAAGTGAATTCTTTGGAATGGATATATAGACATTTAGAGAAAGGGGAAGAATTAAAGATTCAGATAGAGGAAGAAGGAGATGGTACAATTGTGAGAAAGTTAGCTATAGTTGGACTGTGGTGCATACAGTGGCATCCCGTTGATAGGCCTTCAATAAAAGAAGTTACTCAGATGCTGGAAGGAGATGGAAGCCATCTCAACTTGTCCCCAAATCCTTTTATGGCTACTAATACGCCTAAGTTAAATGCAAGTCCTCTCAGTGAAGATCTAGACGTGATATTAGAAATTGAATAACACTTGAAAGTCATTTGTATAATGAAAAGGAGATGGTATAAGAATTGCAAAAGTATTTTGTTTCATAGTAGTGATCAGCAAGCTTAATGATAAATATGTAGACTTATTTCTCGATTTGTATGTATTAGATCCTGATGAGATGCACTAGTCCACCACATACAAGGAGTTTTACATGGAAACCTCCTTGCTCAAGGGAGGAAAACCATGACCTGTCATCAGACTCCAAACACATATACAAAGATTAAACTCTTAATCCCACCACCCGTAGTAACTCCATTACAGAAAGAGCCAAAGCAATACCTCTATTGCCCACTATATTAACTTAATCTAATTAATATAGACTTCAATCACACCCTACACAGTCAACTCTAACCATGCTCATTGTTAGATTAAATACCGAAGACACGATCCGCTGCTTTACAGATTAGAAACAAGTTGAATCACACACGACACAAGCTTTCTTATGCAACAATCAAAAGACACGGTTGTTCACCATTTTACCAGAAATACATATTTAACTCTGGGACTAGGTTCCATGATTTTGCTTGTTTGTATGTATAATGTGGCTTTATTTCTTCAATTACTCCAAGTTAGACTTTTCCATGATTACTTCCTCATATCCTAATTATCTCCAAATTCAACTCTTTTCGGATTGAGAGATAATTATTATTTTTGTTATCCTAAATATCTGAAATTTGTGGACTAGATCAGTCTCTCAAGACTACCTTGTATACTAGCTAGATGGAAATTATGTGGAGAAGAAAATTATAGACCCAAATAAATGTTTGATAGTTCATTAGATAGGTAAACGCCAATGACTGAAATTGAAGGATAAGTCTTTGAAAAGTATTCTCAACGTCTTTTAAAGGTTTTCGCACGCTCCATAAGAAAAATATTCTCTTTGCTATCGTAGGACCTTAATGTCAGACTCACATAATGAAGCTCATTTCCTTTAGGGTATGTTTGGAAAGTCATCCTGCTAATTAGCTTTGATGTATTTAGGTGTAATTACTTGGTCAGCAGGTAATTTGGTGTAATTGACAAGGAGTAATTATACTCTCCAATTCTCAAGGATTGTGGATTGCTAGTAATTACATGATATAATTACAAACGGATTACTTTTTAATTTCTTTGTTTTTTTTAAATTTATTTTTAGTTCTATCATTTTGATTTCTTTTTTATTTTATTATTTTAAATATATATTATTATTATTTTTATTATTATTGATGTTTCATTTACGTTATCATTCTCAACATGACATTTCCATCTCCTTCATTAATAAATAAGTAAACGTCAAAGTCTTCCTCTTCATCAAATTGCAACTTTCTCATCAACGACCAAACACAAGTCTTCCGTTGTTAATGAAAAGTCGACAGCTTCAAGTATCCAACAAACACACCCGCATTCAGTCTCAATTCTTTTCTTCTCTTGGAAATAGTAGGAAAGAAAGTACAAATGTATCTGTGTAGGGGAACCAAATATTTTGCATTAATAATCCTCATCTTTCTGCAAACATGCAATGCTAGGAAGAGCAAACACTACTACTGTCCCACTTCTGCTTGTGGCAATATCCGTAACATAAGCTACCCTTTTCGCTTAAACACCGATCCAGAATATTGCGGATATGATCTACCATTAATTGAATTAGCTTGTGAAGGTAACCAAACAGTTATATCATTTTTCTCCAAGAAGTTTTACGTTCAAGCCATCAACTATAATAATGAGACAATTCACGTGTTAGATCCAACTTTACAAACACAAGATGATCTATGCTCTTTCAGACCTCAGCTTCCGTTCTACCAATACTATAATATCTTTGACACACAGTATTATTATTATGGATTACAGTCAACAGGATCAGAGTCTATCTTCAGGTTCAACTGTCCATTTGCTCTTAATAATTCGACATTTGTGGAAATTACTGGCTGCAAATTAAACGGATACACTTATTTAAAGATTGGAAAAATGAGTGCCTCTGAGGTGAGTGATGGATGCAGAGCAGAATTTATAGGCTTGACCTCATGGCCTAATATTAAAGATGCAGAGAACAACATTTCCCTTTCTGATTTTCATCAAGTACTCCTCTACGGATTTGAGTTTGGCTATTATTATTATGATCTGTTGAGTACTCGACCAAGTAAGGACTTCTTTCAATTATATATGCTCTGCTCCTTAATGAACATTCTTTTCCATCCGAACAAATTAGGAAAACAATGGATATATTCACTCACTACAATTTAATTTCATCATGTCTTTGTAGGTGTTCTTTATTGGATTCGCCGTGAGGACTCGAACTTCTCTCTACATATACTTTTAATTCTCCATTGATTACTCATTCTAAATTTGCTAAATTTATGCACTTTAATCTGACCAGGGATCAGTCTGTGGCAACTTGACGGCCTACTTGCTAATTTAATGGATAAGCTCCAAAATTATGGGGATTTTGGACAAAGGATAAGTAAGGACGGACTTCAATTATATATGCTCTGCTTCTTAATTAACATTCTTTTCCAGTCCTAAGAAATTAGGAAAACAATGGATTCACTCACTACAATTTAATTTCTTCATTTCTTTGTAGGTGTTACTTTTCTCTACATATACTTTTAATTCTGCATTTATATCTCATTCTATATTTTATGCACTTTAATCTAACTAGGGACCAGTCTATGGCCACTTCTGCATTTCACGCATACGCTCCTAAATGATGGATATAATGGACAAAGGATAGGTAAGGGCAATCTTCAATTATATCTGCTCTGCTCCTTAATTAACATTCTTTTCCATCCTAACAAGTTAGGAAAAACAATGGATTCACTCACTATAATTTAATTTCTTTATGTTTTTTTAGGTATTATTCAACAGATTCTCGGTGAGGACTCAAACTTTTCTCTTCATATACTTTTAATTCTCCATTGATATCTCATTCTATTTTTTTTTCACTTTAATCTAACCAGGGACCGGTCTGTCGCTACTTATGTATTTCTTGGGTAAGCTCCTATATATCCCTTTAGCAAGCTGTGTGATTATTTGGCTGGACACAGATTAAATTTCATTTCGTGAAAATAATAATAAAAATAATAATAAAAATAATAATAATAAAAATAATAATAATAATTATATTTTATTTTATTTATTATGAAAAGTGGGAAACTCTAATGGATTATCCTTTTACCCCTATTCTAAATTAAAATATTATAAACAATTTAATTAATTAAATACCAAAATGTAATTATATCATATGTTATACTAATACTAGAAAACAAAAAAGTTTGTAGTAAATACTACTCATAAAATTAATGAATCAGTTAATACTGAGAGACAATACATTAGAACAGTATGTCATTAGTCCTATTTAAGTTTTTTAATCATTTTTTTATAGTATAAGTATTAACGCTAATTCTATGCCAGCAACTCCCCTAAAATATCCCCTATTGTAGTTTATTCTTTTATTCTTAAATTTAGAACAGAAATTCAGAGTTAATATATCAGATGGTCACTCAACTATGCACTCTTCTCTCAGAAAGTCACTCAACTTTCAATTTTAATTCAAAAGTCACTCAACTATACAAATTTCTCTCAGAAAGAAGTTATTAACTTTGATGGTCACTCAACTATCAACACTTTTCACAGAAAGTCACTCAACTTTCATTTTCAACTCAAAAGTCACTCAACTATGACTTCTTTGCACAGATGGTCACTTAACTATGAATTTTATTTTTGTTATTTTCTTGTGGCATCTTTTAATGAAATTAAAATTTTATACTTTTGAATAAATCGGAAGATAATGTATCACATCCTAAAAGATAAGGGAGTTGTTGGACTGTATACATGGGAATTAATATGGTTACTTCGAATGTGGTACATCATTATTTGTCTAGTTATACATTTTTTAATGTATATAAAAAGCAAGTTAGTCCTAATTCTATGCCAGCAACTCCCAGAATACATCCCATAATGTTGTTAATTCTTTTGTTCTTAAATTTAGAGTAGAAATTCATTATAATATAAGATCATATACCATTAGATGTTATTATTACCTTAATTAGTTTTTAAATAAGTTCAACATTTCCTATTTTGTAAAATAATAACTAAAAATTAAATTAAAAAATTAGATGATATTGCTGTGTTTGCATAGAGAAAACATATACTTAGTAGAATATATAAAATTAGGCATGTACAGATTTTATAAAATAAAAGGAGATAAACGTGCAAGGACGTTTTCAAAGACTAGTAATCTAACAGAAGTGAGCAGTACACAAAAATTCTAAAATAGAACAACTCGAATAACAGAACGGTCCAAATAAGAAAAAGACATGTCTTAGATATATTGGCTCAAGAGGAAGTTAACTTTATGACTTCCCAAACTTGAAGAGTATTTGGTAACAAAATTTGTGATCGGGCTTCCGTTTGTAATTGTATTTCTGGTGATCAAATTCAAAAGGAGGCATTTGTCCATGTATGATGCGATTGAAGGCTTTTTGCAAACACAAAATAATTTCATGCCAATCAGATATAACTACTCCCACATAAAGAGAATGACCAGAGCATTCAAAGAGAAATTAGGTGAGGGAGGTTACAGCAGTGTATACAAAGGAAAGCTTCAAAGTGGAAGAGATGTAGCAGTGAAGATGTTGAACAAGCCTAAAGCTGGTTGTCAAGACTTCATGAATGAAGTGGCTACCATTGGAAGGATCCATCATGTCAATGTGGTCGGGCTCGTGGGGTATTGTGTTGAGGGAACAATACGTGCTCTTGTATACGACTTCATGCCCAACGGATCACTCGATAAGTACATCAGCACCAGTCAAGAAGGAAGTCCTCTGTTAAGTTGGCAGAGGAAGTATGACATTATCCTTGGAGTGGCTCGAGGAATTAGATATTTGCATCGAGGCTGTGATGTACGAATTTTGCATTTTGACATCAAGCCACACAACATTCTTTTGGATGAGAATTTCATTCCAAAGATTTCTGACTTTGGACTTGCAAAATTATATACAACAGCTAATAGCATTGTGAACCTCACAGCTGCTCGTGGAACGATTGGATATGTAGCTCCAGAGTTGATCAGCAGAAGCATTGGGGCAATCTCTTACAAAGCTGATGTTTACAGCTTTGGAATGCTGCTAATGGAAATGCTGGACTTGAATAGACATGAAGTTGCAAATGAAGAGAATTCCAGCCAATATTTTCCTTGTTATATTTATGATAAGTTCAACAAGGGGAAGGAGATTGTTGTGGATGAAGAAGCAAATGATGATGAAAAGAAGATGGCTAGAAAGTTGACTTTAGTTGCGCTATGGTGCATACAAACAAATCCGTTACAACGCCCTTCGATGAGTAGAGTATTAGAAATGCTTGAAGGTGAAGTTGAAGTGCTAGAAGTACCTCCTCAGCCTCTTCAATCTCAACCGATTATTCATCAGATGATGGGAAGTTCCATGACATATTCGTCTGATTCAATAGCTTTGTTAGAAAATTCCGCAGATAATCCCGTTGAATTAGACATATGTTTTGATTGACTCATAGTTGTTGTAATGTTTTTGTGAAATAACAAATATAGCCCACCCAATAATGTTCGGGAATGAGGTGTTGTTATTGTGGTACGTACTAGTTCTGCAAAGCAAAGTTGCCAACCACATAATAGTAGTGAATGACTGACTATCCACTGTGTTACTTCTTCACCACGCACCACAAAATCTTCGACTGATAATGAGCCAAAGATTGCCTTGATCACCAACATTGCTACATAGAGGCAAACCACGTTGCAATGGAGGTACATATATTACTTCATTTGACACAACTCCAAGACCCGATAGATGATTGACAAATACAGATCAATGGGAGCTCCTTCATTCAGGGTCAAGAAGAAGAGATCTAGTAGCTCTTATCAAATTTCTTTAGGCAATTTTAAGAGCATAACCAAGAGGTGAATCCTAGAAACAATGAGAAAGGATTTGGCACAGATGATGGGCATGCAAAAGAGATGACAGATTCGGTATATATGGATGTGAAAAAAAGATGAAGCAAGAAGAGGAGCACTCAGACTACCTTTTCTCTCACATTTGCCAACACTAGCTACAAGTTAACTACTTTGGAAAAACTGAATATAAGCTTGAATAACACCATCATGTACAATCAGCTGCCGGGTGCAAATCCTATGATTTACAACCGACGCTGAAGGGGTTTTTTTTTTTTTTTTCACTTGCTGATTCACATTAACATAAATGAGTCATAGCATTAAGAATGAAAAACAAATCAAGGAACATGTGAAGAAACAAGAAAGAAAATTAGTTTCAAGAATGACCCAATACAATAGCTTAACAGAATTCATCCTGAAGAAATTGATGACTTCCCCATCTTCATACAAGGAGAAAAGAAAAGAAGGGTGTTATCTACAGTGTTTCCTAAGAAACTAGGAATACCAACAAAATGCCTGAGATGGTTGATCCAGTACATCTGCATATCTTTGGTATCTGGAAACACAAAATTGGTATGTTAGCATTCCATAAACAAATCATACTACTGACATAATATGCATCAATCATAACAATTTTAGAGTTTGTGGACAGCCTAGATGGACAGTCATCAAGTAAGCTTAAGGCAATTCATCAAACTCAAACCAACATGAAACCTTCTCTCTTAGGAACCAATAGTTTGGCAACTCGACGACAGTACCATCTCTGCACAATGCAGCTTGCTCATCTGATGCACTTAAAACTCCCGTATTTACTGAGATTGTTCCCCTTAAGACAGAGGGATATAAACTAAGCTTTGACCTTTTACTTCTTTTTTCCTTTTTTGTTGCTAAGGATTTCAGGGATCAAGTATAACACCAAAATGCAGCTGTATTTGTTACCAAAACCCAATAAATCTGTTTCCACCATCAGATAACAGCTTAAAAATGCTTGAGCATCAGGTCAACACTGTGTCGCTTCAAGTCACCTCTCCTGGCTTTTAATTTGTCTCGCAAATACCAAGCAAGTCAAAACAGGTTTGCCAATCTCATAATGAATAATAGCATAGGTTATGTAATTATACTATTTATTGCAAAAGTAGGCAGATAAACTTCAAGAACCATTGGCTAAAAAGAAACCTTCTATTCTATATAAGTAGGCTGATCCTAGTTCTGGAAACTCACATTTGTAGGCAGCTAATCATCATGCATGTAAAATTGCAGTTGAGCCATTTCCAATGATCCTCGATAAAGCTCTTCAGTTCAGTTCACTAACCCTAAAACACTGAAAGATCAAATGTATGTGGGTGAAACACAAACCATATGCATGTGATACAGAAGTACTTATGACTATTAACAGAATCCACATGGAAAACAACATGTTCTTGAGTTTGTTTTCTCCTAAGCAAGTGATCATATCAGATTCATAACCAAATTGTAGCCACTAGTCTACTACCTATGAATTATTTTAACAATATAGCCAAAAGTTAATATAGGAAAATCTTCCAAGAATGATTAACACGAAACACACCAACACCACTACTTATAGGTGGAAAGGGGCACGTTTTACCCTAGTAAACCAACCATGAAGACAGATCTAGTGCTTTTTTTCACCTTTCGATTTATGGATGAGTGCTCTTGGGGTAGTTGGTCTAGCTCTGAACCTATGTGCCTATGACTTTGTTTCTCAGGAAATTCGCACAGAGGAAGATCCTGAATTTGAGACTTTCTACAACAAAATATTCTCTTTGTTCTAATTTGTGTCTCAAGTGCTTACCTCCAAAAAACCTTAAGTTGCTCAAGGCAGTCATTAGAGAATGGAACAAGCGAGTATACAGAAAGCTTAAACACAAGCAGAAAACATCCTCTCCGAATTAGAGGAGCTGGATCGCTCAGTCTGTGAATGAAGATGAAGCTGAAAGAGGCAGACAAAAAGATAGTCTTATGAGCTGGAAGAAAATGCAGAGGCTGTTGTAGAATACCTTGAACACAAAAATCAAGATTTTAAGCATACAATTTGTTTCCACAAGATGGCCAATGCCCAGAGAAGTACAATAATATTGACAAGACTGAGGTTGAAAAATTGTTTGGAGTGCCCAGAGAAGTACAATAATATTGACAAGATGGCCAATGCCCAGAGAATGCAAGTGGATTCAAAGGCCATTTACATTTACAGAGGAAGATGTAGTGGACGCACACAAGCAATTTGATGGGGATAAAGCCCCTGGCACCTGATGGATTCAACATGTCCTTTAAAAAAGGTTGACAGGACTGATATAAATGAAAACATTGGAATTTTTTTATCAGGAAGGCACATTTGAGAGGAGTTCCACTGCTACTTTCAGAGCTCTCTTTAAGAGAAAGAGGAAATGGAGATTAATGACTTTAGACCTATAGCATCCTAGTACCATTTACAAACTCATTGCAAAGGTGCTTGCCGAAACATTGAAGACATATGATAAGCAAACTCATTACAGGCAACCAAAATGCCTTCATTAAAAGTAGACAGATTTGGGTTTTTTTTTTCGTGTTCAGTAAGTAAGAAAATATTATTCCAAAAATATTTATACATAATCATCATATATTATTATAAGTGAAAACAGTTTAAGTTAAAAGTTGAATTACGAAAATACCCCTACACTAATTTTTTTCCATTAAAAAAGTATCTTTTACTAACTTTTAAAATCAAATCAATAATTACATTTTCTTTCAGAGTTCATTATAAATATTGACTCTTCATTATTTTTCTTCAACTCTCAGACTTTTGCTCTTCTAACTTCCAAACTTTTGGCCTCCCAATTCAATATATCACTACATATACTTATAACTTTTTAAATCATTTCACTTTGTAGTAGATTTTAATTTTAAAGCTGCTGGTTTTTTTTTTCTATTGGGATGTATGAGGTATTGTTTCATTTGTAATAAAGAAATTTTGAATTTTGTTTGCTTTATTGATTCTTGTAATTTTTCATAATAATTTCTTCTTCTTCCATTGATTATCAGGCTTTCAATAAAGATTATTTTCTCAGTTATTTATGTTTTTCATTTGTTATTAATAAAGTATGTCTGCTTCATCACGTATGGAATTGATTTAATTTGCGTTTCAGTTGCATTGATATTCTTTATTACATAAAGAATAATTTTATTTTCTATTTTTGTTTGATTAGATACAAATAATCTTAATTATTATTCTGAAGAAAAATAATGTTACACCTTGTGCACCAATAAAGCCTTACGTAGAAGTAAATAAATACAGTATATTTTTGTTTGTATCATTATAACTTCTTCTTTTTTTTTTTTTGGCATAATTATTGTAAATTTTTATTTTATTTTTGTACCATTTGTTAGTAAGGAATAGATGTCTCAGTTCTAAGCAAAATATTTGGCAGATTTAGATGGTAAAATTTAAATTTTGATACAATTTATATTGTTAAATTGAAATTTGTAAGTTAATTATATACGTCAAAGAACTGAAATCAAACTCTTTTTTTCATTTCTTCCATTTCCGGAAGTTGATTTGAATGATGAATTGAGATATGATTATTTCTTACCCAAAATTAGTTAAACATTAAATAACTTTTTTAGTATCGAATACGTCCGTAACTTGACATGGGTGAAATTCAAGTATACAATCCAAAAAAATATATTTTTCTTTTCTTTTTGATCATTTTTTGTTATATCAACACAAGGCGTTAATTTATTTTTATTTATTTATTCAATATAATAATAATGAAAAAAGTATGTATCAACTATAATAAGTGAATGTATACTTTATTTGTAGCTTCTATTTTATAAAAATGAAATTTGTGATTTAATATTATGTCAAATAATTAAAATTAATATATTTAATCTTCATTGCGGTTCTTTTATTTTCAAAAATTAATTAGAATAGGAAAACCATTTTCATAAGTTAATTGTAATATAAAAAGAAGATTATTTTGATTATTGATTCTTGTGTGCTATATAGTACTTTAATGGTTGTTATCTACAGTTTCACTTTTATAATATTTTTATATTTGTTGAATATAAACTTTTCACATTTAGATATGGTTTGCATTAATTTATTTATTATTTAAGTTTTTTTTTCCCAATAGTATGATGACATGTTTATCTTATAGCTTTTCACGTTAATTGGGTTGATGTTACAAATGTTTTTTTTTTATGTTAAAAGTGGAAGGTTTTAAATTCAAAGTTGGATTACGAAAATGCCTTTCTCTATATTTTTTTAATTAAAAAAAAATACTTTTTTCTAACTTTTATAATCAAATCAATAATGACAATTAATATATTATATATTAGAAAGTTTATGTTAAAATGTTGAACTTTATTATATGCTTTTGAAATAAACCTATAATGACACTTCCACTTTATTATATGTTTTTCAAATAAACATGTAATGACACTTCCATGAATTATAAAAAGAGTTTTTCTGACTCTATTTTATATTATTTATTTTCACCAAATTTCTTACATTACATGGATTTAATGGACGAACTTGGTGGCACACAATAAGATAAATAAATTAGAAATATGAGTTGGGACGGTATAAAATTTAATATAATGATAGAGGTCAAACGTGGGTTGCACGTTCCTAGGATATATATATAAAGTTATCTTTTTTTATATGCATTTATTTTTTGTACCATATAATTTTTTATTTATCTTGTTTTCTTTTTTTCTACCATACTGTTAATATATCACAAATGATTGTGTTGTATTTCATAATTCAATTATATGTGTATAACTTGATAAAAAATTCTTTTGTCAAAATTTACAGATGACAGAATTAATAATTTTGAATGAGCCAAAGAAGACGAAGGGTACATATACATGTAATTATTATTTATATATGTCAATTAAATATTTAAACAATGATTATTTTATAACAAATAAATACCTTTTTTTGTAAGTTTAGACTATGAAATTGATAATGATCTACTAGCCATCCTAAGGAAGACATATGTTGATCGAATTTCTCTACAACTATTACAAAACACCACTCTCCTTTGACGACAAGTTCTCGATATGTATGCATTTGTAAAAAAGTGGAGGGTATTATTCCTTAAAAAGAAGGCGGAAACTTTAAGGCATTAAATCTTTTGCTAAAATGTCGACATTTAAATTATGTGTTGTAACATATTTAAAAAAGAACTTTTAACAAGTTGAATACTTGATATATTATAATAATTGTATAATTGAAGTCATTATAGTATTAGTTTTGCAATTCACTTGATAACAATATTTTTGTATGATGTGCCTTGCAATGATCATAATGCCAGTTGAATATGCTCACCGTTCATTGATTTGAGCCTGTATTTTACACATCGTACACTTATATTTTAGAAGTATTTATACTAATTAGCACGATCTACACGTGCGTTGCACGTGTTTGAAAACTAGTTAAATACTATATGGGTGGGATAGTCAAGAGTGAGAGTTGATGGGTAGAGTGGAGATAATGAATTTGGAAGGTTACTTATGAAACTTTTGTTTCCTACTTTCATTCCTGCAAATGACCCTATTTTAGGTGGTCTTTATTTTTCCTCTCAAATTGATGGTCTTTAATTTTTGTCTTTTTGGACACTTTTAATCAAAATAAGTGGCCGAAAAGCCTGAAATAAAAAAAAAAAACCAAAAATAAAATAAAATTGCAAGACACTAGTTATGCCTTTCAAGGTATAAGCTAATTAGTTTGAGAACATTAAGACTTAAAAAGTTCTTAACCATAAATTATGGCACTTAATTCCTACGGAACTTTTTTGAACAATATAAAACTTCTCTAAATCTTTACCTTGTGAAATTAGGTCATAGTTAAGATGTTTTGTCCACAAATTTTCATTAAATGAGAAACAAAGACAAAAATTTAAAACCACCCCAAAATATGAGCAATTCGTAAAAAAAACTTGAAGTCATTTTCCTCATTTTTAAGAAACTTTGCGTTTCCATCTCCAACATCATTAATAAATAGGTAAACGCCAAAGTCTTGTCTTCAAGTTGGAACTTTCTCATGGGGACCAAACACAAGTCTTCCATTGGCTTGGGACCCAAAGGAGTAATATTGGTAATGAGAAGTCCACAAAACTTCAACTAGCTAGATGGTTTAATTGCATTTACTCTTACACATAATACTAATAGTGAAGTCTCAGTTTTACCTGAGTAATACACAAATATCTTTCTGCAAACATGCAATGTTAAGAAGAGCAAACATAAGCTTACCAGCTTTTCGCTGGAACACCAACTCAGAACATTGCGGAGATGATAATCAAACATTTTGTGGATTTGCAGAGCCCATCTTCATGTTCAACTCTCCATTTGTGGAAATTAGTAGCTGCAAATTAAGCAGATACACTTATTTAAAGATTGGAGAAATGAGTGCCTTTGAAGTCAGTGATGGATGCAGAGTGGAATTTATAGGCTTGACCTCATGGCCTAATATTAAAGATGCAGAGAACAACATTTCCCTTTCTGATTTTCATCCTCGCTTCGTTATTATATGCGGAATTCTCCACTAAAGATAAGTAAGGACATCAATTATATATGCTCTGCTCCTTAATTAATATTCTTTTCAATCCTCGAATAGGATTCTGTCATGACAATAACCACATGTTACAACATCCCATCGAGCCACTGAAACACATCTCATCATGCCATAATCATATCCCTCTACCCGAAGAAGATCCCATCGTGCCATAATCACATAACTTTGCCTGAAACATCTCATAATGCCATAAAAGACATATATATTTTTTCAAAGGTTTGTTCTTCCATTTGAGTCCGAGTAAATATCTCAAAAAGGCACTCAAGTATGTGAAATTATTTGAAAAATTCACCCAATTTATGAATTTTCTTTTATAAAGTCACTCAAGTTAAATTAATTTCCTAGAAGTCGGTATAACCAAAAGATAAAAGAGATAATTGCACAAACCACCCTTCAAGTTTAGTTTTGTAGTAATACTTCCTTCCGTGGTAAGTTTTTATATAATATTATGCTTACATCTTCTTCTTTTTTTAATATTTATTTTCTTAACCTAATTTTTGTCAATATAAAAATTAATGATTTAACTAAATTTCCCTTTATCATATATTATTTAATTTAATTAATTTTATAACATCTTTTTATTCAATTTATAAAAAAAACTAACTTCGCAAAACAAACAAATTTTTTATTTGGTATAAACATGCATGTCACACTAAATAATATCATATTAAAATACTAGTATCAAATATTCAATCCACAAGTTTAAAATGAAATTTCAATTAAAAACCAAGGAAGCAGGATTACCGAAGAAGTTTAAGCTGAAATATTTTTTGAAAAATTATAGGTTTGTTGTCTTCTTTTATTTATTTTCACTATTTTGCTGTCGTGTTTCCTCAATATTTTTAATAGGGAATAGTTATTGATATGAATATTTTTAAAATCCATTTCATAAATTATTTTTTTTTGTTTGCAATAAGACCAAGCTGAAAAATTACTTGAAGAGACGAAGCCGGAGCCAAGTACATTAATGCTTAATGCTTGGACAGTTGAGTTAATATTAATTAAGTTAAGAAAATTATTGTTAAAACAAAAGAGGCAAACATAATATTACTAACTACAACGGAAGTAAGTATTATGAAACTAAACTTGAAAGGTAGTTTGTGCAGTTAACTCTTTTATCTTTTGGTTATAATGATTTTGTAGAAAAATAATTTAACATGAGTGATTTTATAAAAGAAAATTCACAAGTTGAATGACTTTATTGACACAAAATTAAGTTGAGTACTTTCTTAAATAATTTCACATACTTGAGTGATCTTTTGAGATATTTATTCTTTGAATCGTTGGCATTTACCTATCTAATGAGCTATTAAATTTATCTTTTGAGGTCTACAATTTTCTTCTGCCCATAATTTCCAATTACTAGCAAACAAGGTAATCTTGAACGACTTATCTAGTCCACAAATTCCACATATTGGATATGGCCCCTACCATAAACCTTTCTTATATTTGAAAATTCAGGCCTAATAAGAATATCAAATTTAAATCATGTAATTCGTCCAACCTTAATTAAAGAGGGTTAGACTGGGCATAGATCAAGTCAGAACGTCTAAAAGACTGGAATGATTTGGGATGTATATATAGCCTTAGATTGATGCATGGAAACAAAAAACTAATTAGTTTTATATTGTAGTCAAACAAATTAATAAAAGAATAAAACAACAAAAAGAAAAATCATATTGAGTTTGGACAAATTGGGTTATAATGGATTGTTTTGCCCGAATTCAGCCACCCATCTTGACCCGAGCAAACGTCACTACACATATTATGGTCATAAATAAATAGGTAAACGGCAAAGTGTTCCTCTTCATCAAATTGCAACTTTCTCATCAACGACCAAACACAAGTCTTCCATTGTTAATGAAAAGTCCACACAGCTTCAAGTACCTAACAAACACACCACATTCAGTCTCAATTCCTTTCATGTCTTGGAAATAGTTGGAAAGAAAGCACAAATGTATTTGTGTAGGGGAACCATTCTGCTAAAATATTTTGCATTAATCCTCGTCTCTCTGCAAACATGCAATGCTAGGAAGAGCAAACACTACTACTGCCCCACTTCTGCTTGTGGCAATATCCGTGAGATAAGCTACCCTTTTCGCTTAAACACTGATCCAAAAGATTGCCGTATTCCAGTATATGAATTAGGTTGTGAAGGTAACCAAACAGTAATATGGTTATCCTCCAAGAAGTTGCACGTTCAAGGCATCGACTATGATAATGAGACAATTCACCTGGTAGATCCAACTTTACAAACACAAGATGATCTATGCTCTTTCAGACCTCAACTTACCTTCAACCAATACTATAGAAACTTCACATATTATTATTATAATGGATTACAGCGTCCAATGGCAGAGCCTATCTTCATGTTCAACTGTCCATTTGCTGTTAATAATTCTTCGACAGTTGTGGAAATTAGTGGCTGCAAACTAAGCAGATACACTTATTTAAGGATTGGAAAAATGAGTGCCTCTGAGGTGAGTGATGGATGCAGAGCAGAATTTAATAGGCTTGACCTCATGGCCTAAAATTAAATATGCAGAGAACAACATTTCCCTTTCTGATTTTCATCAAGCAATCCTCTACGTATTTGAGCTTCATTATTATCTGCGGAATTCTTCACTAAGGATAAGTAAGGACTTCAATTATATGCTCTGCTCCTTAATTAATATTCTTTTCCATCATAAGAAATTAAGAGAACAAGGGATTCACTCACTACAATTTAATTTCTTTCTGTCTTTGTAGGTATTATTGAACAGATTCTTAGTGAGGACTCAAACTTTTCTCTACATGTTCTTTAAATTCTCCATTGATTAGTCATTCTAAATTTGCTAAATTTATGCACTTTAATCTGACCAGGTACCAGTCTGTGGCAACTTCACTGCCTACTTGAGAATTTAATGTATAAGCTCCAATATTTTGGGATTTTTGGACAAAAGATAAGTAAGGACGGACTTCAATTATATATGCTCTACTTCTTAATTTCCAATCCTAAGAAATTAGGAAAACAATGGATTCACTTACTACAATTTAATTTCTTCATTTCTTTGTAGGTGTTACTTTTCTCTACATATACTTTTAATTCTGCATTTATATCTCATTCTATATTTTATGCACTTTAATCTAACCAGGGACCAGTCTAAGGCCACTTCTGAATTTCACGGATAAGCTCCTATATGATGGACAAAGGATAAGTAAGGACGATCTTCAATTATATTTGCTCTATTCCTTGATTAACATTCTTTTCCATCCTCCATACCATAGGTATGAAATTAGGAAAAACAATGTATTCACTCACTACAATTTAATTTCTTTATGTCTTTGTAGGTATTATTCAACAAATTCTCGGTGAGGACTCAAACTTTTCTCCATAATAATATACTTTTAATTCTCCAGTTATCTCTCATTCTAATTTTTTTTCACTTTAATCTAACCAGGGACCAATCTGTTGCTACTTGTGTATTTCATGGGTAAGCTCCTATATATATTGTTAATAGCAACTCCCTCAATATATCCCATAATGTTGTTAATTCTTTTGTTCTTCAATTTAGAAAATTCATTATATATAAGATCATATTACATATACCATTAGATGTTATTATTACCTTAGTTTTTAAATAAGTTCACCATTTCCTATTTTGTAAAATAATAACTAAAAATTAAATGATATTGTTGTGTTTGCATAGAGAAAATATATACTTAGTAGTATATATATAAAATTAGGCAGGTACAAATTTTAAACAGGAGAGAAACGCGCAACACACATTTCCAAAGACTAGTAATTTAATGCAAGTGAGCACAACACAAAAATTCTAAAATAAAGCAACTCAAAGTGGAAGAGATGTAGCAGTGAAGATGTTGAACAAGACTAAAGCTGGTGGGCATGATTTCATGAATGAAGTAGCTACCATTGGAAGGATCCATCATGTCAATCTGGTCGGACTCGTTGGGTATTGTGTTGAGGGAACAATACGTGCACTTGTATATGACTTCATGCCCAACGGATCACTCGACAAGTACATCAGTACCAGTCAAGAAGGAAGTCCTCTGTTAAGTTGGCAGATGAAGTATGACATTGTTCTTGGAGTGGCTCGAGGAATTAGGTATTTGCATCGAGGCTGTGATGTACGAATTTTGCATTTTGACATCAAGCCACACAACATTCTTTTGGATGAAAATTTCATTCCAAAGATTTCTGATTTTGGGCTTGTGAAATTATATCCAACAGATAAGCATTGTGAATCTCACAGCTGCTCGTGGAACGATTGGATATGTAGCTCCAGAATTGATCAGCAGAAGCATTGGAGCAATCTCTTACAAAGCTGATGTTTACAGCTTTGGAATGCTCCTAATGGAAATGCTGGACTTAAATAGACATGAAGTTGCAAATGAAGAGAATTCCAGCCAATATTTTCCTTATTATATTTACGATAAGTTCAACAAGGGGAAGGAGATTGTTGTGGATGAAGAAGCAAATGATGATGAAAAGAAGATGGCTAGAAAGCTGACTTTAGTAGCGTTATGGTGCGTACAAACAAATCCGATACAATGCCCTTCGATGAGTAGTGTATTAGAAATGCTTGAAGGTGAAGTTGAAGTGCTAGAAGTACCTCCTCAGCCTCTTCAATCTCAACCGATTGTTCATCAGATGATGGGAAGTTCTATGACACTTTTGTCTAATTCAATGGCTTTGTTAGAAAATTTTGTTGTTAATTCCGTTGAAGTAGACATTTGTTCTCATTAGAGGTGTGTATCGGTCGATTCGGTTCGATTTTATGTATTATCAGTTTTGGTTTTAAATATGCTAACTCAATAACAAACCAATAAGATATATATTTATCGGTTTTTTATCGTTATCGGTTTACCCAATAAGAAAATGTCCGTAAAATATTATATGACTTCTCACTTCTCTAAATGCTTTGATATAGTGAAATAAGAAAGATAATGAGAAATTGTATCAATAAGAAAAAATATAGTACGAAGGCTATAATTACATGTCACTGCCAAACATAGTATGAAATTTCTGATGTCAATCAAATTACGAACCTTTACAAACTTGCAAATGCTACAACCTACAATTACAAACTAAAACTAAAACTAAAATCAAATAGCTACAATTGTGAACCTTTACTTTAGTCTTTAGGTTTTGAGTAAACAATAAAGACTAGTAAAGCGGTCTAGTGTGAAGTGGGTAGAGTACTAATAATTTCATATAGTTATAGTGTCTAGCTATATATTAAATTATTAATATTTAATATTTAGGAAGGGTAAAGTAGTTATATATTACCGTCTTATTGGGTTATCGGTTTACCCAATAACCCAATAGTAAAAATCGAAACCGAACCAATAACCCAATAATTTTTTTCTATAAACCCATTAAAAACCCAATAACCCAATAACATCAATCCACATGTAACTACATCCCATCGAGCCAAAATCATATCCCTTTACCCGAACAAGATCCCATAAGATAATGTAGGGATTGTTGTCTTTGGTAGTGATACTGCTATTAAAGAAGGAGATCTTGTCAAGCGCACTGGGCCATAATCACATCACTTAACCTGAAATACATCCCATCATGCCATAATCATGTAAACCATGAGAAAGTAGTTAAAATGACATAATATTTTTCAAAGGCATGTCATTCCATTTGAGTTGCTGGCGTTTACCTATTTAATGAGCTATTAAATCATCTATTGGTGTCTACAATTTTCTTCTCCCCATAATTTCCAATTACTAGCAAACAAGGTAGTCTTGAGAGACTTATCTAGTCCACAAATTGAGTTTTTTTGCCAAAAACAACCTTTAACTATACCTAAAACTTAATGTACATCCTTCAACTAATCTATTGAATAAAAATCATCCTTAATGTATTCAAAACTTAGCAAGTTCATGAAACTTCTGTTAAAAACATTAACATACCCATCTATGTGCAAGTCAAATGACTCTTAACACCCCAAATATCAAGTTCCTCAAACCAGCCACAATTCAATTTCTTTGTTCTGCTAAAAAAATTAAAGCTATTCCAAGTTAGCTTTTGTATGTGTCAATTTTGCTGAGTCTGTATGAACAATAAAAGAAAGGAAAAAAACAACAAAGCTAGGACGAGTCTTCCTCTGTGTAATGGTTGGACTGTGATTATATTTGATTTGGGTATTCGATTTTGGGAAGGAAGAGAGGCTTGAAACTAATTAAAAATAGGGCGCAATGAAGTTTGTTGATGTTCTGGTGATAAAAAATCTTTAACAACAATTTAAGAAAAAATTATCGGGTCTTGTGAAAATAGAGAGAGAGAACAATAAGAGCAGATTCATGTCGAAGAAAATACTTTTAAAAATAAAAAAAATACAAGCACAACAAATAAATGAAAGGTCTTTGAATTACATCCGTAAGAAAGTTACCACAAATAATTATGGAAAATAAATCATGATAGCAACAAAAGAGTAGCCAATATTGAGCTTCATTGTACAAAGGAACTTATATTACGATTTTTATAAATTCATTCCTGGCAAACTTTGCCGGTAAAAAATTAATTCAGAAAAGCTTCAGCTTTGAGAAGAAGAACATTATACAACTATTGGACTCATTTTAGGATGCTTATAGTCATGTGACTTGCACATGGGATTGAGTCTGTTAATGTTTTTTAACAGAAGTTTCCGGAAAGAATGAAACTTGCTAAGTTTTGAATACATTAAGGATGATTTTTGTTCAATATGATAGTTGAAGGATATACATTAAGTTTTGGGTATAGATAAAAGATATTTTTGGCCAAAAACTCCTACAAATTCCACATATGGGATATGGGCCCCTTACCATAAACCTTTCTTATACTTGGAAATTCAGGCCTAAGATTATCAAATTTAGCTCATGAAAATATAAATTACGTTATTCATCCAAACTGAATGAAGAGGGTTATAGATTGGGCATACATCAACTCAGTACATCTAAAAGACTGGGATGATTTAGGATGCATGTATAACCTTAGATTGATGCATGAAAACAAAAATCTAATTAGTTTTATTTTGTAATTAAAAAATTCATAAAATAATAAAGCAACAAAAAGAAAAATCATATTGAGTAAGACAAATCGGGTTATAATCCATTGTTTTGCCCTAATTCAGCCACCCATCTTGACCCAAGCAAACGCCACTACGCATTTTATGATCATTACTATAATAAGTAGGTAAACGTCAAAGTCTTCCTCTTGAGGCCCGTCATCAAATTTCAACTTTCTCATCAAGAACTAAAAGCTCAAGTCTTCCATTGACTTGAAGTCTCCCATTATTAACTTATTTATCACAGTTCGCTCACAAATATCGAATTGTCCGTTTTGTGGTGTGTTTTTAGGGATGTCCCTTTTGGTCAATAGCGTCCAAAAAGTGTCTGTATAGGGGCCGACTCCACTACTATCCCCTTCTGTTTGTGACCATATATATCCGTAACAAAGCTACCCTTTTTGCTTAGAATATGAATTAGCTTGTGAAGGTAACCAAACTGTTATACCTGTATTCTCCAAGAAGCTGTATGTTCAAGCCATTAATTATGATAGTGAAACAATTCACCTGATAGATCCAACTTTACAAACACAAGATGATGTATGCTCTTTGAGACCCCAGCTTACCTTCCCCCAATAAAACAGAATCTTTGACACATTATTTGAGTAGAAAATGTATTCATCTTTTGTCCACAAGCAGAACGGACATAGTAGTGAAATTAGTTTGTTATATACTTTAGAATAGAGGTTCCCCTAGACATTTGTGTTTCTTTCCTTTTCCTTCTATTTCCAATAGATGGAACATTTTGAGGATAGAATAACATATCAAAGAGACTAATGAACTACTACTAGCAAACAAGTGAGACTGATCTAGTCCACATATTCCATGTGATGATTTGGACTATGCTCAAAATGACTTCTCAATGAGTATCTATCCTCTATTTAAGTCTGGACTAATTAGGTGAGTTATAATTTGACCTAGCCATGAATTTTCCAACTCAGGAATGTGTGTGGAAAAGGTCTGCTCCACATTCTGAATAGTTTTAAATAAACAGATATTGAGGAAAAGTCTGTCTTGAGAGTTGGAAAATATTGCCAACATATATAGTACTAGACTTCTATAGTGATTAGCATCAAACTAAAGAATGCTAGTAAGAGTTTTAGAAATGTCCATCTTACTTTTCTTGGTATTTTTCCCATTGCTTAGCTTAGGACACAGACTAGAGGGTTGTGAGGATTCTTCGTGCAATAATGATGGTCCCGTCATTCATTTCCCATTCAGACTCAGTCATCAACCAAAACATTGTGGCTATCCTGGCTTTGAACTACACTGTAACACTAAAAAAGACACCATCCTTGAGCTTCCCTCGTCTGTTCACTTAGTTGTTGAAAATATTGATTATGTCTCACAGGAAATTCACCTTTATGATCCTGATGAGTGCATAGCAACCAAGCTACCAAAACTGAATTTGTCACAATCTAAATTCAGAAATGCTGACGATCTCACGGTCCTATTCAACTGTTCTGAACTATTCACAGACAGTAATTATGGTTACTTGGTTCCATGTCTTGGTTCTTTCTGGTTACCAAGTACATGCTGTTACATCAACTTTAAGCCTACACTTCTTATTGTCTGGGCCTTGCACAAAAATTCATCAGTACCCATACACAGTGTCAACATTTGGTGAGAACAAGCTGCAGCTGAATTGGCCTATACCACTCTGTGGCTACTGTGAGTTCAAAGGAATGGATTGTGGTTTCAAGGATGGAACAAAGCTATCGGAAACTCATTGTTTCAATCGAACTATGATACATAAAGGTACTATTTGTATCTCATAAATTTATTTATTTATTTTTTCTATCATTGATAAAAGAACACTTCACAGACACTTTAATTTTGTCCATAATAGGTATTACTAAGCAGCCCTTGATTGCAGGTTAGTTTTATTGAGTTCTCACTACATCAGTTTCCTACTTGATTTTCCTTTATGCTTATGACATGTTATTTATTCAATTATTGTAGGTGTAGTTTTAGGTACAGCACTTGTTTGCATTATTGTCTTCTCACTTTATCAGCTATATTTGACAAGTAGAAATGAAAGAGAGAGTCGAGTTAGACTTGAAAAGTTTTTGGAAGACTACAAGGCCATCAGACCAACACGATATTCTTATGCTGATATTAAGAAGATAACAGATGATTTTAATGAAAAGTTAGGAGAAGGGAGTTATGGAACAGTATACAAAGGAAGACTTTCCAGTGAAATCTATGTTGCAGTAAAAGTCCTACGCGATTCCAAGGGTAAAGGGGAAGAATTTATCAATGAAATCGGTACAATTGGGAGAATCCACCATGTTAACGTGGTCCGCTTGGTTGGTTTTTGTGCTGATGGATTCAGACGAGCTCTGATCTACGAATACCTACCAAATGATTCACTTGAAAGGTTCATTTTACCAGTGAGCTCAAGCCCTGGTAGTGTCTCACTCATCAGCTGGAACAAGCTTCAACATATTGCTCTGGGTACTGCAAGAGGGATTGAGTATCTTCACCAGGGATGTGATCAGCAAATCCTACATTTCGATATCAAACCACAAAACATCCTTTTAGACCACAACTTGAACCCCAAAATATGTGATTTCGGCCTAGCCAAACTGTGTTCTAAAGAAAAAAGTGTGGTCACTATGACAGCTGCTAGGGGAACCATTGGTTACATTGCACCAGAAGTGTTATCAAGAAACTTTGGTAAAGTTTCTCATAAGTCTGATATTTATAGCTTTGGGATGCTCTTGTTAGAAATGGTTGGTGGGAGGATAAAGATGGATCCTAAGACGAATAACCACAGCAAAGTGAATTCTTTGGAATGGATATATAGACATTTAGAGAAAGGGGAAGAATTAAAGATTCGGATAGAGGAAGAAGGAGATGGTACAATTGTGAGAAAGTTAGCTATTGTTGGACTTTGGTGCATACAGTGGCATCCCAATGATAGGCCTTCAATAAAAGAAGTTACTCAGATGCTGGAAGGAGATGGAAGCCATCTCAACTTGTCCCCAAATCCTTTTATGGCTAGTAATACGCCTAAGTTAAATGCAAGTCCTCTCAGTGAAGATCTAGACGTGATATTAGAAATTGAATAACACTTGAAAGTCATTTGTATAATGAAAAGGAGATAGTATAAGAATTGCAAAAGTATTTTGTTTCATAGTAGTGATCAGCAAGCTTAATGATAAATATGTAGACTTATTTCTCGATTTGTATGTATTAGATCCTGATAAGATGCACTAGTCCACCACATACTAAGGGACCGGGTTGGTTTTACACTAAAATGCAGTATGAATTAAAACAACAAGGAGTTTTACATGGAAACCTCCTTGCTCAAGGGAGGAAAACCACGACCTGTCATCAGACTCCAAACACATATACAAAGATTAAACTCTTAATCCCACCAAAGCAATACCTCTATTGCCCACTATATTAACTAAATCTAATTAATATAGACTTCAATCACACCCTACACGGTCAACTCTAACCATGCTCATTGTTAGATTAAATATCGAAGACACGATCCGCTCCTTTACAGATTAGAAACAAGTTGAATCACACATGACACAAGCTTTCTTATGCAACAATCAAAAGACACGGTTGTTCACCATTTTACCAGAAATACATACTCAACTCTGGGACTAGGTTCCATGATTTGTGAGTATCATCAATACACAAAGTTACAACAGATCCTTGCATTAAAACCATGTTAATCGGATGTCCACAATGGGAAAGAAATGAGTTGAATGATAAATTGAGAAATAGTCGTTCTCTCAAACACACTCATCCAAAAGAAAAGTCAGTTATTTCCTCAAAGCTTTACCCAATATTATAGAGAAGGCCAGTTTTTATAAAGGCGAATTTAGGATTTGAAGAGTATGGATGCATAGTGTTAATGTACATATTATTACTTAGTGATGGTGGATGCCAACTTAGTATAAGTACACATGCATAAATTTATTAATATATCTAAAAGTTATTCGACTAAGAATTTAATTTGGACTTACTCCTTAATCTAATGAAGGAGCTTCCTGAGTTTTTCATGGGTAAGCTCTTATCCCATTGGCAAGTTGCATTATGTGGTTCAGCTGGACACAAATTAGCATACCCTTAATCTATATCGACTACATTCGGGCATCATTTGGGTAGGAACACAGGATGGAAAAAGGGTTTAATTTTTGTGCATTAGACTTTTCCATGATTACTTCCTCATATCCTAATTATCTCCAAATTCAACTCTTTTCGGATTGAGAGATAATTACAAACGGATTACTTTTTAATTTCTTCTTTCTTCTTTTTTGGTTTTAATTTATTTTTAGTTCTATCATTTTGATTTCTTTTTTATTTTATTATTTTAAATATATATTATTATTATTTTTATTATTATTGATGTTTCATTTACGTTATCATTCTCAACATGACATTTCCATCTCCTTCATTAGTAAATAAGTAAACGTCAAAGTGAACCTCTTGAGGGCCCTTCATCAAATTGCAACTTTCTCATCAACGACCAAACACAAGTCCTCCATTGACTTGAAGTCTCCAATTGTTGATGAAAATTCCACATAGCTTCAAATTAGCTAGCTGGTTTAATTGCATTACTCATACATGATAATATTGAAGGGTGTGTTTGGTATATTAGAAAACATTCAAGGTGTGTTAGGTATGAAGGAAAACATTTTTTGAAAAATATTTTTCAATTTTTTTATGTTTAGTTGGCTTAACAAGTTTTAATAGCTTTATTTGTTATTTTATAAGCTTTCAATACCTAATAAAAAAAAATCTTTATTATAACTATATAAAACATATAAAATCAAAAAAAAGTTTTTTAAAAATATTTTGACAAAGACTCAAAAATCAATTTGGTTACATATCAACCTAATTTTTAATGGATTGAGCTATTTTTAATGAATTGAGCTAACAAATGAACGGGTTAATAATCAATCCAAACCTAAATGAGTTAAGTCAGGTTGAATGGATTGGATTTGATTTTGCCAGAGTAAATTCGGGCATCATTTGGTTTAGAACACAGGATGGAAAATAGTTGAAAGGAAAAAGAATTCAACTTTTTTGGGACAGAGACTACCTTGTCTGCTCGAAAATTTTTATTATGAGAGAGGCATACCTAACTCATATTTGTATTAGAGCCTTCTTTAATGTACAAATTGACTGTAATGGATCCCATTTTTCAGTCAATTTAAAATTCTGTCCTTTGTTCCCCTACTTACTTTTATCCTTCATCTTTTTCCGTTCCTTTTTTTTTTCCGCTTCTCTTTCAAAATGTTTTGTTTCTCGATTTTATTGAATGTTTTTTTAAGGAAATTCTATGAAGAGTATTCATGTATTATTTTTGTGACATAATTTAGACTGTTTTGGGATTTAAAAGCTTGATTTTGGAGAATAAGTTGTTAGTGTATTGGTTAATCGATTTAATTAGTCATAAAAAAAATTGTGCATTGATTTTTTATCCTTTTTTATGTAATCAATATATGGTTTTTGAATATAAGTGTTCATAGTTTTATATTTTGATTGATTTTTATTTTTTTTACATTAATATATTTTGATTGAATAATTAGTGTATTTATAAATAATTAAAATTGACTAAATCAATACATTTTGATTGTTTTTAATTATTTATAAACACTTTGATTGACTTTTAATGTGTACGGTAAATGGTTACTTTATTTAATTTTTATAAAAAATAATACATTTTATATAATTTTTCATTAGAATTTTACTACTACTAAATATTTTTAATAGGTTGAAAGATTCAGGCTCAAACATATATTTAAAAAGAAAGACATGAATCAAAATCAGTTTATGTAAAACTAATTATGAGATTGTCAACTAAATTTTTTTGATATGTTTCTTATAAACTCTATTCACCTAACTAAGCTTATAAATCCCAACACATTTTTTATAATCCAAAAAAATTATAGTTATCATAATAATAGTAAATACTTATAAATTAGCAAATAATGAATTTCTTTTCTAATGGCAAAGATAAAAGAGAGGAATATTATTACTAAAAATTGAAAAATCAAATCAGTAAGTGTGTCCTTTATTTATTTTGAATTGATTTAAATAATTAAACTAGTTACACAAAATAATTGATCCAAACAAAACTATAAACAATTCTATTCAAATATCATATTGATTACATAAAAGATCGATCAAAATTAGGTACTCGAAAAAAAATCTACGAATAATTTTCTTAAAAAAAAATATTTAGTAACGAAATAAATAGAGAAACAAAATATGTGGAAGAAGAGTGGACAAAAAAACAAGGGGAAACAGAAAAAGAAAAAAGGATAAGAGTAATTAAATATGGCAGAAATTTTAAATTGACTGAAACATGGGACTCACTACAGTCCATTTGTCAATTAAAAAAGGCCCTCATACAAGCATGCGTTGGTATACCTCTCTCATAATAAAATTTTTCCAAATGACTGAAATTAAAGGATAAGCCTTTGAAAAGTATTCTCAACGTCTTATAAAGTTTTTGTACTCTTCTTTAAGAAAAGTATACTCGTAGGACTTTAGTGTCACACTCACATAATAAAGCAGTGTTGGAACACGGAAACAGGTAAACGGCAAAGTCTTCCTCTTCATCAAATTGTAACGACCAAACACAAGCTAGTCTTCCATTGTTAATGAAAACTAAGTATCCAACAAACACACTCTCATTCAAGTCTCAAGTCTTTTGGAAAGAAAGTACAAATGTATTTGTGTAGGGGAACCAAATATTTTGCATTAATAATCCTCATCTTTCTGCAAACATGCAATGCTAGGAAGAGCAAACACTACTACTGTCCCACTTCTGCTTGTGGCAATATCCGTAACATAAGCTACCCTTTTCGCTTAAACACCGATCCAGAATATTGCGGATATGGTCCAACAATTGAATTAGCTTGTGAAGGTAACCAAACAGTTATATCGTCTTTCTCCAAGAAGTGGCACGTTCATGTAATTCGCCTGGTAGATCCAACTTTACAAACACAAGATGATATATGCTCTTTCAGACCTCAGCTTCCGTTCTACCAATACTATCATATCTTTGACACACAGTATTATCATTATGGATTAGATTTAACAAGATCAGAGCCTATCTTCAGGTTCAACTGTCCATTTGCTCTTAATAATTCGACATTTGTGGAAATTACTGGCTGCAAATTAAACGGATACACTTATTTAAAGATCGGAGAAATGAGTGCCTCTGAGGTGAGTGATGGATGCAGAGCAGAATTTATAGGCTTGACCTCATGGCCTAATATTAAAGATGCAGAGAACAACATTTCCCTTTCTGATATTCATCAAGCCATCCTCTACGGATTTGAGCTTGGTTATTATCGGTTGAGTTCTCCACCAAGTAAGGATTTCTTTCAATTATATATGCTCTGCTTCTTAATTTCCAACTCTAAGAAATTAGGAAAACAATGGATTCACTCACTACAATTATATTTCTTCATCTCTTTGTAGGTGTTATTCAAAAGATTGTTGGTGAGGACCCAAACTTTCTCTCTACATATACTTTTAATTCTCCATTTATCTCTCTTACTAATCATTTCTTTTCCATCCTCTATACCTAAGAAAACAATGGATTCACTCACTGCAACTTAATTTCTTCATGTCTTTGTAGGTGTTCTTTTTTGGATTCAATGTGAGGACTCAAAATTTTGTCTACATTTACTATTAATTCTCCATTGATCTCTCATTCTAAATTTGCTAAATTTATGCACTTTAATCTGATCAGGGTTTGGTCTGGTGCTACTTCGCGTCCTACTTAAGTATATAATGTATAAGCTCCAAAATTATGGGCATTTTGGACAAAGGATAAGTAAGGACGAACTTCAATTATATATGCTCTGCTTCTTAATTAACATTCTTTTCCAATCCTAAGAAATTCGGTGAACAATGGATTCACTCACTACAATTTAACTTCTTCATGTCTTTGTAGGTGTTACTTTTCTCTACATATATTTTAAATTTTCCATTTACTCTCATTCTATATTTGTTGCACTTTAATCTAACCAGGTACCAGTCTGGGGCCACTTCTGCATTTCATGGAAAACCTCCTATATGATGGATATAATGGACAAAGGATAAGTAAGGACAATCTTCAATTACGTATGCTCTGCTACTTAATTAACATTCTTTTCCATCCTAACAAGTTAGGAAAAACAATGGATTCACTCACTATAATTTAATTTCTTTATGTTTTTTTAGGTATTATTCAACAGATTCTCGGTGAGGACTCAAACTTTTCTCTACATATACTTTTAATTCTCCATTGATATCTCATTCTAATTTTTTTTCACTTTAATCTAACCAGGGACCAGTTTGTCGCTACTTGTGTATTTCTTGGGTAAGCTCCTATATATCCTTTTAGCAAGCTATATGATTATTTGGCAGGACGCAGATTAAATTTCATTTTGTGAAAATAATAATAACAATAATAATAATAATAATAATAAATATTATATTATATTATATTTTATTTATTATGAAAAATGGGAAACTCTAATGGATTATCCTTTTACCCCTATTCTAAATTAAAATATTATAAACAATTTAATTAATTAAATACCAAAATGTAATTATATCATATGTTATACTAATACTAGAAAACAAAAAAGTTTGTAGTAAATACTACTCATAAAATTAATGAATCAGTTAATAGTGAGAGACAATACATTAGAACAGTATGTCATTAGTCCTATTTAAGTGTTTTAATCAAATTTTTATAGTATAAGTATTAACGCTAATTCAATGCCAGCAACTCCCCTAAAATATCCCCTAATGTAGTTTATTCTTTTATTCTTAAATTTAGAGCAGAAATTCAAAGTTAATATCTCAGATGGTCACTCAACTATGCACTATTCTCTCAGAAAGCACTCAACTTTCAATTCTAATTCAAAAGTCACTCAACTATACAATTTTCTCTCAGAAAGGAGTTATTAACTTTGATGGTCATTCAACTATCAACACTTTTCACAGAAAGTCACTCAACTTTCATTTTCAACTCAAAAGTCACTCAACTATGACTTATTTGCACAGATGGTCACTCAACTATGAATTTTATTTTTGTTATTTTCTTGTGGCATCTTTTAATGAAATTAAAATTTTATACTTTTGAATAAATCGGAAGATAATGTATCACATCCTAAAAGATAAGGGAGTTGTTGGACTGTATACATGGGAATTAATATGGTTGCTTCGAATGTGGTACATCATTATTTGTATAGTTATACCTTTTTTAATATATATAAAAAGCAAGTTAGTCCTAATTCTATGCCAACAACTCCCAGAATACATCCCATAATGTTGTTAATTCTTCTGTTCTTAAATTTAGAGTAGAAATTCATTATAATATAAGATCATATACCATTAGATGCTATTATTACCTTAATTAGTTTTTAAATAAGTTCAACATTTCCTATTTTGTAAAACAATAACTAAAAATTAAATTAAAAAATTAGATGATATTGCTGTGTTTGCAGAGAGAAAACATATACTTAGTAGAATATATAAAATTAGGCATGTACAGATTTTATAAAATAATAGGAGATAAACGTGCAAGCATGTTTCCAAAGACTAGTAATCTAACAGAAGTGAGCAGTACACAAAAATTCTAAAATAGAACAACTCGAAGAATAGAACGGTCCAAATAAGAAAAAGACAATGTCTTAGATATATTGGCTCAAGAGGAAGTTAACTTTATGACTTCTCAAACTTGCAGCGTATTTGGTAACAAAATTTGTGATCGGGCTTCCGTTTGTAATTGTATTTCTGGTGATCAAATTCAAAAGGAGGCATTTGTCCATGTATGATGCGATTGAAGGCTTTTTGCAAACACAAAACAATTTCATGCCAATCAGATATAACTACTCCCACATAAAGAGAATGACCAGAGCATTCAAAGAGAAATTAGGTGAGGGAGGTTATGGCAGTGTATACAAAGGAAAGCTTCAAAGTGGAAGAGATGTAGCAGTGAAGATGTTGAACAAGCCTAAAGCTGGTTGTCAAGACTTCATGAATGAAGTGGCTACCATTGGAAGGATCCATCATGTCAATGTGGTCGGGCTCGTGGGGTATTGTGTTGAGGGAACAATACGTGCTCTTGTATACGACTTCATGCCCAACGGATCACTCGATAAGTACATCAGCACCAGTCAAGAAGGAAGTCCTCTGTTAGGTTGGCAGAGGAAGTATGACATTATTCTTGGAGTGGCTCGAGGAATTGGATATTTGCATCGAGGCTGTGATGTACGAATTTTGCATTTTGACATCAAGCCACACAACATTCTTTTGGATGAGAATTTCATTCCAAAGATTTCTGACTTTGGGCTTGCAAAATTATATACAACAGATAATAGCATTGTGAACCTCACAGCTGCTCGTGGAACGATTGGATATGTAGCTCCAGAGTTGATCAGCAGAAGCATTGGGGCAATCTCTTACAAAGCTGATGTTTACAGCTTTGGAATGCTGCTAATGGAAATGCTGGACTTGAATAGACATGAAGTTGCAAATGAAGAGAATTCCAGCCAATATTTTCCTTGTTATATTTACGATAAGTTCAACAAGGGGAAGGAGATTGTTGTGGATGAAGAAGCAAATGATGATGAAAAGAAGATGGCTAGAAAGCTGACTTTAGTTGCGCTATGGTGCATACAAACAAATCCGTTACAACGCCCTTCGATGAGTAGAGTATTAGAAATGCTTGAAGGTGAAGTTGAAGTGCTAGAAGTACCTCCTCAGCCTCTTCAATCTCAACAGATTGTTCATCAGATGATGGGAAATTCCATGACATTTTCGTCTGATTCAATCGCTTTGTTAGAAAATTCCGTGGATAATCCCGTTGAATTAGACATGTTTTGATTGACTCATAGTTGATGTAGTGTTTTTGTGAAATAACAAATATTAATGTTCGGGAATGAGGTGTTGTTATTGTGGTACATACTAGTTCTGCAAGGCAAAGTTGCCAACCACATAATAGTAGTGAATGACTATCCACTGTGTTACTTCTTCACCACGCACCACAAAATCTTCGACTGATAATGAGCCAAAGATTGCCTTGATCACCAACATTGCTACATAGAGGCAAACCAGGTTGCAATGGAGGCCACTTTGAACAGTTCGTATTGCTTCTAGTGGCTCTTATCAAATTTCTTTAGGCCATTTTAAGAGCATAACCATGAGGTGAATTCTAGAAACAATGAGAAAGGATTTGGCACAGATGATGGGCAAGCAAAAGAGATGACAGATTCGGTATATATGGATGTGAAACAAAGATGAAGCAAGAGAAGGAGCGTTCAGACAACCTTTTCTCTCACATTTGCCAACACTAGCTACAAGTTAACTACTTTGGAAAAACTGAATATAAGCTTGAATAACACCATCATGTACAATCAGCTGCCGGGTGCAAATCCTATGATTTTCCACCGACGCTGAAGGGTTTTTTTTTTTTTTTTGTTTCACTTGCTGATTCACATTAATATAAATGAGTCATAGCATTAAGAATGAAAAACAACTCAAGGAAAATGTGAAGAAACAAGAAAGAAAATTAGTTTCAAGAATGACCCAATACAATAGCTTAACAGAATTCATCCTGAAGAAATTGATGACTTCCCCATCTTCATACAAGGAGAAAAGTAAAGATGGGTGTTATCTACAGTGTTTGCTAAGAAACTAGGAATACCAACAAAATGCCTGAGATGGTTGATCCAGTACATCTGCATATCTTTGGCATCTGGAAACACAAAATTGGTATGCTAGCATTCCATAAACAAATCATACTACTGACATAATATGCATCAATCATAACAATTTTAGAGTTTGTGGACAGCCTAGATGGACAGTCATCAAGAAAGCTTAAGGCAATTCATCAAACTCAAACCAACATGAAACCTTCTCTCTTAGGAACCAAGAGTTTGGCAGCTCGATGACAGTACCATCTCTGCATAATGCAGCTTGCTCATCTGATGCACTTAAAACTCCCGTGTTTACTGAGATTGTTCCCCTTAAGACAGAGGGATATAAACTAAGTTTTGACCTTTTACTTCTTTTTTTCTTTTTTGTTGTTAAGGATTTCAGGGATCAAGTATAACACCAAAATGCAGCTGTATTTGTTACCAAAACCCAGTAAATCTGTTTCCACCATCAGATAACAGCTTAAAAATGCTTGAGCATCAGGTCAACACTTTGTCCCTTCAAGTCACCTCTCCTGGCTTTTAATTTGTCTCGCAAATACCAAGCAAGTCAAAACAGGTTTGCCAATCTCATAATGAATAATAGCATAGGTTATGTAATTATACTATTTATTGCAACAGTAGGCAGATAAACTTCAAGAACCATTGGCTAAAAAGAAACCTTCTATTCTATATAAGTAGGCTGATCCTAGTTCTGGAAACTCACATTGTAGGCAGCTAATCATCATGCATGTAAAATTGCAGTTGATGCATTTCCAATGATCCTCTATAAAGCTCTTCAGTTCAGTTCACTAACCCTAAAACACTGAAAGATCAAATGTATGTGGGTGAAACACAAACCATATGCATGTGATACAGAAGTACTTATGACTCTTAACAGAATCCACATGGAAAACAACATGTTCTTGAGTTTGTTTTCTCCTAAGCAAGTGATCATATCAGATTCATATCCAAATTGTAGCCACTAGTCTACTACCTATGAATTATTTTAACAATATAGCCAAAAGTTAATATAGGAAAATCTTCCAAGAATGATTAACACGAAACACACCAACACCACTACTTAGAGGTGGACAGGGGCACGTTTTACCCTAGTAAACCAACCTTGAAGAAAGATCTAGTGCTTTTTTTCACCTTTCAATTTATGGATGAGTGCCCTTGGGGTAGTTGGTCTAGCTCTGAACCTACGTGCCTATGACTTTGTTTCTCAGGAAATTCACACAGAGGAAGATCCTGAATTTGAGACTTTCTACAACAAAATATTCTCTTTGTTCTAATTTGTGTCTCAAGTGCTTACCTCCAAAAAAAACTTAAGTTGCTCAAGGCAGTCATTAGAGAATGGAACAAGCGAGTATATGGAAAGCTTAAACACAAGCAGAAAACATCCTCTCCGAATTAGAGGAGCTGGATCGCTCAGTCTGTGAATGAAGATGAAGCTGAAAGAGGCAGACAAAAAGGTAGTCTTATGAGCTGGAAGAAAATGCAGAGGCTGTTGTGGAAATACCTTGAACACAAAAATAAAGATTTTAAGCATACAATTTTTTTCCACAAGAAGGCCAATGCCCAGAGAAGTACAATAATATTGACAAGACTGAGGTTGAAAGAAAATTGTTTGGAGACAAGAAGCTGATCAAAGAACACATTCAGAGCTTTTATGAGATGCTCTTTACTGAAAGATAAAAATGTGGGGTCAAAGAATGCAAGTGGATTCAAAGGCCATTTACAGAGGAAGATGTAGTGGACGCACTCAAGCAATTTGATGGGGATAAAGCCCCTGGCACCTGATGGATTCAACATGTCCTTTAAAAAAGGTTGACAGGACTGATATAAATGAAAACATTGGAATTTTTTTTATCAGGAAGGCACATTTGAGAGGAGTTCCACTGCTACTTTCAGAGCTCTCTTTAAGAGAAAGAGGAAATGGAGATTAATGACTTTAGACCTATAGCATCCTAGTACCATTTACAAACTCATTGCAAAGGTGCTTGCCGAAACATTGAAGACATATGATAAGCAAACTCATTACAGGCAACCAAAATGCCTTCATTAAAAGTAGACAGATTTGGGTTTTTTTTTTTTTTTTCGTGTTGGATAAGTAAGAAAATATTATTCCAAAAATATTTATACGTAATCATCATATATTATTATAAATGGAAAGAGTCAAAAGTTGAATTACGAAAATATCCCTACACTAATTTTTTTCCATTAAAAAAGTATCTTTTACTAACTTAAAATCAAATCAATAATTACATTTTCTCTAGCTACTTCCGTTTATTTGCATTAATAATTTTTTTAATTAAAAGTAAAAACACCTTTAAGGCATTTTCTTTCAGAGATGACAATAAATATTGAATCTTCATTATTTTTCTTCAACTCTCAGACTTTTGCTCTTCAAACTTCCAAACTTTTGAATCATTTCACTTTGTAGTAGATTTTAATTTTAAAGCTGCTGATTTTTTCTTCTATTGGGCTGTATCAGGTATTGTTTCATTTGTAATAAAGAAATTTTGTTTGCTTTATTGATTCTTGTAATTTTTCATAATAATTTCTTCTTCTTCCACTGATTATCAGGCTTTCAATAAAGATTATTTTCTCAGTTATTTATGTTTTTCATTTGTATTGATAAAGCATGTCTACTTCATCACGTATGGAATTGATTTAATTTGCGTTTCAGTTGCATTGATATTCTTTATTACATAAAGAATAATTTTATTTTCTATTTTTGTTTGATTAGATACAAATAATCTTAATTATTATTCTGAAGAAAAATAATGTTACACCTTGTGCACCAATAAAGCCATACGTAGAAGTAAATAAATACAGTATATTTTTGTTTGTATCATTATAACTTTTTTTTTTGGCATAATTATTGTAAATTTTTATTTTATTTTTGTACCATTTGTTAGTAAGGTATAGATGTCTTAGTTCTAAGCAAAATATTTGGCAGATTTAGATGGTAAAATTTAAATTTTGATACAATTTATATTGTTAAATTGAAATTTGTAAGTTAATTATATACGTCAAAGAACTGAAATCAAACTCTTTTTTTCATTTCTTCCATTTCCGGAAGTTGATTTGAATGATGAATTGAGATATGATAATTTCTTACGCAAAATTAGTTAAACATTAAATAACTTTTTTAGTATCGAATACGTCCGTAACTTGACATGGGTGAAATTCAAGTATGCAATCCAAAAAAATATATTTTCTTTTTTTAATCATTTTTTTTATGTCAACACACTCTGTTAATTTATTTTTATTTATTTATTCAATATAATAATAACGAAAAAAGTATGTATCAACTATAATAAGTGAATGCATACTTTATTTGTAGCTTCTATTTTATAAAAATGAAATTTGTGATTTAATATTATGTCAAATAATTAAAATTAATATATTTAATCTTCATTGCGGTTCTTTTATTTTCAAAAATTAATTAGAATAGGAAAACCATTTTCATAAGTTAATTGTAATATAAAAAGAAGATTATTTTGATTATTGATTCTTGTGTGCTATATAGTACTTTAATGTTTGTTATCTACGGTTTCACTTTTATAATATTTTTATATTTGTTGAATATAAACTTTTCACATTTAGATATGGTTTGCATTAATTTATTTATTATTTAAGTTTTTTTCCCCAATAGTATGATAGCATGTTTATCTTATTGCTTTTCACGTTAATTGGGTTGATGTTACAAATGTTTTTTTATGTTAAAAGTTGAAGGTTTTAAATTCAAAGTTGGATTACAAAAATGTCTTTTTTTATATTTTTTTAATTAAAAAATTACTTTTTTCTAACTTTTATAATCAAATCAATAATGACAATTAATATATTATATATTAGAAAGTTTATGTTAAAATGGTGAACTTTATTATATGCTTTTGAAATAAACCTATAATGACATTTTTCAAATAAACATGTAATGACACTTCCATGAATTATAAAAAGAGTTTTTCTGACTATTTTATATTATTTATTTTCACCAAATTTCTTACATTACATGGATTTAATGGACGAACTTGGTGGCACAATAAGATAAATAAATTAGAAATATGAGTTGGGACGGTATAAAATTTAATATAATGATTGAGGTCAAACGTGCAACGCACGTTCTTAGGATATATATATATATATATATATTCAAAGTTATCTTTTTTTATATGCATTTATTTTTTGTACCATATAATTTTTTATTTATATTGTTTTCTTTTTTTCTACCATACTGTTAATATATCACAAATGATTGTGTTGTATTTCATAATTCAATTATATGTATATAACTTGATAAAAATTTCTTTTGTCAAAATTTACAGATGACAGAATTAATAATTTTGAATGAGCCAAAGAAGACGAAGGGTACATATACATGTAATTATTATTTATATATGTCAATTAAATATTTAAACAATGATTATTTTATAACAAATAAATACCTTTTTTTGTAGGTTTAGACTATGAAATTGATAATGATCTACTAGCCATCCTAAGGAAGACATATGTGTTGACACCCAATTTTGGCCCTCCACGATATAAATTAATCATCAAGCTTCTTCGATTTCTAACGATTTAAAATAATGAGTTTTATAAAAATTTCGGAAATAAAATAAACATAATTTGCAAATTATTTTAAATAGTTTTGTCACTTTTATAATATATATGTTTTATTTAGTTATGTATATAATTAACACATTTTATGAGTATTCAAAAATCATCTCGAAAAGATTTTGCATTTTTAAATAGTTTATTAGTAGTAAGAATTAAGTAATTGCGAGTTAATGAATTTTATGAAATTCAAAATACTTTCAAGTTATTTTTAGATTAATTTTATAATAAATATATATATTTTTACAATCACGTTATGTTATAAATATTTGAAAATTATCACGAAGATTTTACATTTTTAGTTAAATATTTTATTACTTTAAGTTATAGCTAGAATTTAGAGCTAATTAAATTAACTATTCTTACAATGAAAATAATTATTATATTTTGTTAAGATTAAGAAGCTCGATAATTAATTAATGTTAATTCATCTAAATTAAATTTGATATTTTTTTAAACAAAAAAAAAAAAAAAGTTTAAACCCCCTTTGTTATTTGGGCCATTTTTTCAAATGGCCCATACCAAATTTCCCCTAACTCCCACCAACTGAATGACCCATTCCCACAATTCCCATCAAATACAAGTAACAACAACAACGGCCCACAACGTACAACAACAACAATACAATTCCAAACGACCCGACCCAGCTTCCTCAAAGAACCAGAACCATCAGCAAACATTATACAAGACATACCACCGACCCTGCTACCTTGCTCCTCAAGACGCAAATCTCCATCAAAATCGCGAGAAAATCCCACCAAAACACCGAAATCGCGATCCAATGAAACTTCGACCCACTGCCCATACCGGTTTCCGTTTTCTTCAAGGAACCCAGCGGAAATCGCGTCAACAACGACTCCAAGCAGACCCGCCTGCCACAACCACCAACTCCAGTCTTTCATCCGGATTTTAGGGGATTTTCGTTGAAATCGTGTGCAAACGGACAGCTTTTCCCCATCCCTTGGGGAAGAAATTTGAAATTGAGGTAGAAATCGAGTCCCTATTCTACCCTTCTCCATTCCAATTTGAACCTTAGATTCCCCTATATATGGGTCTCTTCTTCTCCATTGATTTTTTTTTGGGAGGGAGAAGAACAATACACAAAAGCTACTTAAGTTAATAACAGTAAGAATACAAACGAAATACATTCGAAATCGAAGAGAGATTCGTGTGATTATAGTGTGGTTTCCTTGTTCATTCATAAAAATCATTGTAATCTCGTTTTGGTGGTGGAATCATCTTCGTGGCTAGCTCGTTATTGTCCCTGCTTCGCTGCCCCTGAACAGGTACCATTCCCTCCATTATTTCGATTTCCTTTTTGTAAGTTAATGATTGTTTAGTTCTTGTGATCTGATGTCGTGATACTGCTCCTCGCCGATATAAGACTGTCTATTTGTTGATCATTGTGAGATGTTTAATCGTGGGTATCTTGTGAAATGTTGTGACTCGCTGTAGTTCGAATGTGTCTTTGTTTCCTTTGCTTGAAGTCTTGATGATTTCCATATGGTGTCTAGTTGATTTCTCTTTATTGAGGTCCTCTTATTCCATTGTTGACCCGATCTTGTTAATTTTGAGTCGTGGTTCGGTTTTTTGAATTTACAAATTTAGTCGGTTTGTTTTTTTTCTGATCCAAATGAGGAGGTTCTCGATCGCTTCGCTAGTAAGTCATGTGAAGTTGTAGTTTGCTATATTATCCTTTCTTTTTATGGTGCCGGCCAAGTAATGAATATCGGTTTAAGTTTGGGATGTACTCGCTTATCCGCACGATGAAGATATGGTGTCTTATTCACTCTTTGTCATTTCATTTATATTTTTTCTTTTTTGTTTCATGAGTTTTTCTCGACTTGTTTTAGACCAGCCCCCTCTATTGTTTTCAATATTGTTTCTTATTAGCTTCATGGCTGAGTTTAGATTATCAAGAGTTGACTATGAATTGTGTTTCTCATCCTTTGTTGCTAAGTTGACGACGTAGAAGTCATGTTTTGTATTGATTTACAGATTTGTGGTATCTTGGTTGGCATTTGCTTAGTGATATGAACCTTGGCTTTTCATTTTCTTCTTCATAATACATAGCTTAATAGGAGTACTAGCTAGTTCACTTGAGTTAAATTATTTTCCAATTCATGCTCAAGCCTTTAATAAGTGTTCTTGCCAAGTTTCTTGGATCGAAGTGATATAGCTTTGGATAGTATTTGCTCGAATCTAAATTTGTTTGATTATGTGGTCAGGTAGCTTAGGGTGGTACTAAATATTTCCTTTGTCTTCTTTACAGTGAGTATGGAAATATCATTACTTCTTTTATTTCAAATTCTGTCTTTGGTTTGAGGTTGTAAAATGCTAAATTTTATGGAATAGTTAGTTAATGCTTGTATTTTGGTGTCATAAACAGATCCTAATCCTTTTTCTCCTATTTTGATACATGTGAAACCCATCCGAGCCATCGTGGGCTTCTCCACCTTCTTTGCATTCCGAATAGGGCCGTAAAGGCCCTCAAATTCTCCTTTTCCTTGAATCAGCCACCATGGCAACTTGTGAAAATGATGTACAGGTGGCAGGCGTTAAAAAGGGCTGGAACTTGAATTTCCAGGCTCCGAAAAGTCCAGAACAGGCTGTATGCTTCTCATATACAGCAGTATACACAAATATACACTGATATACAGGTCCAAAACGTGAAAATACAGGGCTGGGGCAATGTACAGGTGTTCGGAAGCAAGAAATACGTGAAAAGAGCTGATATACACGCTCATATACACTGATATACAGCCAGTGTATACCAAAAAGGGGATTGGGCAAAAGTCCAAAAATCCCGACGAAATAGGCCCAAAAGGCCCAAATTTAATTTTTCTCTTACCCTTTAATTATTTACTTGCGATTGTTTATTGTTTGTTCCTTAACTCTAATTTTAGAATTATTAACTAACTTAATTAAATTCCCTAAAGATGAGATATTTCTTTGTGTTGGTTTTAATTTTAACATATGTCATATTTTAGTATTCACTCATTTTATCAAACAAATATGTAAGTTAAATTATACATTTTAATTAAGTTAAACCTTTTATCCTTAAAAAATAACGTTTTATGCCTCTCCAATTAATCACTTTTTTTTTCTTTTCATTATTCATTTTAAAATTGTTTAGGTTAAGGTATATTCTCAAATAGACTTTTAAAATGTTAGTCGAAATCTTTTCAATTAATAAAAAATAAAACTAAAATACTTGGTCTTTTGCAAAAAAAAAAAAAAAAAAAAACGGATTAGCTAATTAATAAAAACTGATTTTCATGTTAAATTTATTAACTCACTATTTCAAAAGAAATTACATGAATTCTAAACAATCTATCTCTATTAGTATGTTAATCACTTGTAGTTAATTCATTTGTTTCATTTTTAAATTCCTTTTTTCTTAAAAATATAAAATGTGACATTTATTTATTTTCTTCAAGTTAATCATATTGTAAATTATTATTTTTATGTTAAATCATTTCTCTCAAATAATTAGTCAAAAATCACTTAGTCAAATCGCAGGTCGACCGCGTGTTAGCGGGCACTTCGAATGCTTAAACCCTTCTCGAAGTGTAAATTGAACCCCGAACCCTCTTTGGTATTTTCAAATGATTTTTTCTGTTTAAATCTTGAAAATTATAAGTTTTCTTAATTTCTTTAAAAAATTAAGTGGCGACACTTTTCTAAGTATTTTCCTTAAATTGTTTTATACTTAGAACATTTTAAAAAGTAATTTTTTCTACAGATAGGAAAATTACGGCACAACAATATGTTAATCGAATTTCTCTACAACTATTACAAAACACCACTCTCCTTCGACGACAAGTTCTCGATATGTATGCATTTGTAAAAAAATGGAGGGTATTACTCCTTAAAAAGAAGGCGGAAACTTTAAGGCATTAAATCTTTTGCTATAATGTCGACATTTAAATTATGTGTTGTAACATATTAAAAAAAGAACTTTTAACAAGTTGAATACTTGATATATTATAAGAATTGTATAATTGAAGTCATTATAGTATTAATTTTGCAATTCACTTGATAACAATATTTTTGAATGATGTGCCTTGCAATGATCATAATATCAGTTGAATATGCTCACCGTTCATTGATTTGAGCTTGTATTTTACACATCGTACACTTATATTTTAGAAGTATTTATACTAATTAGCACGATCTACATGTACGTTGCACGTGTTTGAAAACTAGTTAAATACTCTAAGGGTGGGATAGTCAAGAGTGAGAGTTGATGGGTAGAGTGGAGATAATGAATTTGAAAGGTTACTTACGAAACTTTTGTTTCCTACTTTCATTCCTGCAAATGACCCTATTTTAGGTGGTCTTTATTTTTCCCCGATGGTCTTTAATTTTTGTCTTTTTGGACACTTTTAATCAAAATAAGTGGCCAAAAAGCCTGAAATAAAAAAAAAAAACAAAAAAAAAACAAAAAAAAATAAAAATTGCAAGACACTAGTTATGCCTTTCAAGGTATAAGCTAATTAATTTGAGAATATTAAGACTTAAAAAGTTCTCAACCACAAATTATGGCACTTAATTCCTACGGAACGTTTTTGAACAATATAAAACTTCTCTAAACCTTTACCTTGTGAAATTAGGTCATAGTTAAGGATATTTTGTCCACAAATTTTCATTAAATGAGAAACAAAGATAAAAATTTAAAACCACCCCAAAATATGAGCAATTCGTAAAAAAAGTCTTCAAGTCATTTTCCTCATTTTTAAGAAACTTTGCATTTCCATCTCCAACATCATTAATAAATAGGTAAACGCCTAAGTCTTGTCTTCAAGTTGGAACTTTCTCATGGGGACCAAACACAAGTCCCATTGGCTTGGGAGCCAAAGGAGTAATATTGGTAATGAGAAGTCCACAAAACTTCAACTAGCTAGATGGTTTAATTGCATTTACTCTTACACATAATACTAATAGTGAAGTCTCAGTTTTACCTGAGTAATACACAAATATCTTTCTGCAAACATGCAATGCTAAGAAGAGCAAACACTACTACTGTCCCCCTTCTGCTTGTGGCCATGTCCGTAACATAAGCTTACCAGCTTTTCGCTGGAACCGACTCAGAACATTGCGGAGATGATAATCAAACATTTTCCTTTCTGATTTGTGGATTGCAGAGCCCATCTTCATGTTCAACTCTCCATTTGTGGAAATTAGTGGCTGCAAATTAAGCAGATACACTTATTTAAAGATTGGAGAAATGAGTGCCTTTGAAGTCAGTGATGGATGCAGAGTGGAATTTATAGGCTTGACCTCATGGCCTAATATTAAAGATGCAGAGAACAACATTTCCCTTTCTGATTTTCATCCTCGCTTCGTTATTATATGCGGAATTCTCCACTAAAGATAAGTAAGGACATCAATTATATATGCTCTGCTCCTTAATTAATATTCTTTTCCATCCTCGAATAGGATTCTGTCATGATAATAACCACATGTTACAACATCCCATCGAGCCACTGAAACACATCTCATCATGCCATAATCATATCCCTCTACCCGAAGAAGATCCCATCGTGCCATAATCACATAACTTTGCCTGAAACATCTCATAATGCCATAAAAGACATATATATTTTTTCAAAGGTTTGTTCTTCCATTTGAGTCCGAGTAAATATCTCAAAAAGGCACTCAAGTATGTAAAATACTAGTATCAAATATTCAATCCACAAGTCTAAAATGAAATTTCAATTAAAAACCAAGGAAGCAGGATTACCGAAGAGGTTATAAGTTGAAATATTTTTTGAAAAATTATAGGTTTGTTGTCTTCTTTTATTTATTTTCACTATTTTGCTGTCGTGTTTCCTCAATATTTTTAATAGGGTAATAGTTATTGATATGAATATTTTTAAAATCCATTTTATAAATTATTATTTTTTGTTTGCAATAAGACCAAGCTGAAAAATTACTTGAAGAGACGAAGCCGGAGCCAAGTACATTAATGCTTAATGCTTGGACAGTTGAGTTAATATTAATTAAGTTGAAAAAATTATTGTTAAAACAAAAGAGGCAAACATAATATTATTAACTACAACGGAAGTAAGTATTATGAAACTAAACTTGAAGGGTAGTTTGTGCAATTATCTCTTTTATCCTTTGGTTATAATGATTTTGTAGAAAAATAATTGAAAATGAGTGATTTTATAAAAGAAAATTCACAAGTTGAATGACTTTATTGATACAAAATTAAGTTGAGTACTTTCTTAAATAATTTCACATACTTGAGTGATCTTTTGAGATGTTTATTCTTTGAATTGTTGGCATTTACCTATCTAATGAGAGATTAAGTTTATCTTTTGAGGTCTACAATTTTCTTCTTGCCATAATTTCCAATTACTAGCAAACAAGATAGTCTTGAACGACTTATCTAGTCCACAAATTCCACATATTGGATATGGCCCCTACCATAAACCTTTCTTATATTTGAAAATTCAGGCCTAAGAATATCAAATTTAACTCTTGAAAATATAAATTATGTAATTCGTCCAAACTTAATTGAAGACTGTTAGACTGGGCATAGATCAAGTCAGCACATCTAAAAGACTGGAATGATTTGGGATGTATATATAGCCTTAGATTGATGCATGGAAACAAAAAACTAATTATTTTTATATTGTAGTCAAACAAATTTATAAAAGAATAAAACAACAAAAAGAAAAATCATATTGAGTTTGGACAAATTGGGTTATAATGGATTGTTTTGCCCGAATTCAACCACCCATCTTGACCCGAGCAAACGTCACTACACATATTATGGTCATAAATAAATAGGTAAACGGCAAAGTGTTCCTCTTCATCAAATTGCAACTTTCTCATCAACGACCAAACACAAGTCTTCCATTGTTAATGAAAAGTCCACACAGCTTCAAGTACCCAACAAACACACCCACATTCAGTCTCAATTCCTTTCTTGTCTTGGAAATAGTTCGAAAGAAAGTACAAATGTATTTGTGTAGGGGAACCATTCTGCTAAAATATTTTGCATTAATCCTCATCTCTCTGCAAACATGCAATGCTAGGAAGAGCAAACACTACTACTGCCCCACTTCTGCTTGTGGCAATATCCGTGAGATAAGCTACCCTTTTCGCTTAAACACTGATCCAAAAGATTGCCGTATTCCAGTATATGAATTAGGTTGTGAAGGTAACCAAACAGTAATATGGTTATCCTCCAAGAAGTTGCACGTTCAAGGCATCGACTATGATCATCATGTAATTCGCCTGGTAGATCCAACTTTACAAACACAAGATGATCTATGCTCTTTCAGACCTCAGCTTACCTTCTACCAATACTATAGAAAATTTGACACATATTATTATCATAATGGATTACAGATTCCAATGGCAGAGCCTATCTTCATGTTCAACTGTCCATTTGCTGTTAATAATTCTTCGACATTTGTGGAAATTAGTGGCTGCAAACTAAGCAGATACACTTATTTAAGGATTGGAGAAATGAGTGCCTCTGAGGTGAGTGATGGATGCAGAGCAGAATTTATAGGCTTGACCTCATGGCCTAATATTAAATATGCAGAGAACAACATTTCCCTTTCTGATTTTCATCAAGCAATCCTCTACGGATTTGAGCTTCATTATTATATGCGGAATTCTTCACTAAGGATAAGTAAGGACTTCAATTATATGATCTGCTCCTTAATTAATATTCTTTTCCACCCTAAGAAATTAAGAGAACAAGGGATTCACTCACTACAATTTAATTTCTTTATGTCTTTGTAGGTATTATTGAACAGATTCTCAGTGAGGACTCAAACTTTTCTCTACATGTTCTTTTAATTCTCCATTGATTACTCATTCTAAATTTGCTAAATTTATGCACTTTAATCTGACCAGGTATCAGTCTGTGGCAACTTCAATGCCTACTTGAGAATTTAATGTATATGCTCCAATATTTTGGGATTTTTGGACAAACGATAAGTAAGGACGGACTTCAATTATATATGCTCTGCTTCTTAATTTCCAATCCTAAGAAATTAGGAAAACAATGGATTCACTTACTACAATTTAATTTCTTCATTTCTCTGTAGGTGTTACTTTTCTCTACATATACTGTTAATTTTGCATTTATATCTCATTCTATATTTTATGCACTTTAATCTAACCAGGGACCAGTTTAAGGCCACTTCTGTATTTCACGGATAAGCTCCTATATGATGAACAAAGGATAAGTAAGGACGATCTTCAATTATATTTGCTATGTTCCTTAATTAACATTCTTTTCCATCCTCCATACCATAGGTATGAAATTAGGAAAAACAATGTATTCACTCACTACAATTTAATTTCTTTATGTCTTTGTAGGTATTATTCAACAGATTCTCAGTGAGGACTCAAACTTTTCTCCATAATAATATACTTTTAATTCTCCATTTATCTCTCATTCTAATTTTTTTTCACTTTAATCTAATCAGGGACCAGTCTGTCGCTACTTGTGTATTTCATGGGTAAGCTCCTATATATATTGTTAATAGCAACTCCCACAACATATCCCATAATGTTGTTAATTCTTTTGTTCTTCAATGTAGAAAATTCATTATATATAAGATCATATTACATATACCATTAGATGTTATTATTACCTTAGTTTTTAAATAAGTTCAACATTTCCTATTTTGTAAAATAATAACTAAAAATTAAATGATATTGCTGTGTTTGCATAGAGAAAACATATACTTAGTAGAATATATATATAAAATTAGGCAGGTACAAATTTTAAACAGGAGAGAAACACGCAACACACGTTCCCAAAGACTAGTAATTTAACGCAAGTCAGCACAACACAAAAATTATAAAATAAAACAACTTGAAATATATTATTGTTGTTGTCATATGTAAGTGTATGTATATATATATAGATATATACTAGTAAAGAAAGCCCAGGCAACAGGGATAAAGTTATATTATTGTTATACATTATGTACCGTTAAAAAATTAGTAAAGATTGTTATAATATATTTTGCTCAGAAGTGAGCTAATATAGAAACTTATTTGTCTTTTGTCTTTTTAATTTCAATTTCAAATAACAAATAAATGTAGCAGATTGAGGATAGAAATGAAACTTATCTTTCTAAATCTAAGTAAAAGTAAATAGAGTAGAAGTAACTCAATGAGACGGTTCGATCGGTTATTTTAAAAAAATTATATGATTTCAATTTTTCGGCTATTTTATAATGTATAACCAAAATTAGGTTTTTAAAAACTATCCCAATCCCAATTTATGTGACAAAAATGAGCCTTTTTTGTTGTCTTTTACATATTTAAAGTTATTAATTATTATAATTTATAGTACTTTTATGTTATTTTTAATTAACATATGTTACTTTTTATGTTCCAATTTATATCAATTGATAAAATTTCGTGAGTTCACCATTTTTTTAATATGTCTTTTAAATATTTTAAGTTGTTAATTATTGTGATTTATAGTAATTTTTAAATTATTCTCAAATAATATATGTTACTTTCTCGGTTCTATTTTATGAGGCACAATTAAATTTTGAGAGTCAACAAAATTTTTATATCTTTTAAATATTCTAAATTATTAATTATCATAATATATATTATTGTTTATGTAGTTCTAAGATATATAACAAACTTGAAAAAAAATTAAAACGAAAAAACAAAAAATACCACGACAATTAAACAGATAAAGAAAGCAATAAGGTCGTTCCATGGTAAAGCAGGAGAATGGGTCCCATTATGACATATAAACATGGCCACAAACCAAAAGAATACAATTGTCCAAGCAGAGAAAAACAAAGAAGCAGCTTTAAAAGCATGAATTGACCACAATAGCCTCAAGTTGAATAACAATTCCAAACAACATACCTGTTGACGGAGAGGGGACTGTTTATGCGAGTCCAGAGCCAAAAGGGTAAACAAATTTATCAAAAATTCCTAAAGGGCGACAAAATTTATTTTAGAACCAAAAGGGCAACTTTGCAACGGTTGAAGTAACGCCATTCAAATTAGGTGGACCGCTGCAAGGCGCAGCCAACTTTTTTTTGATGATGGCTGCGCCTTGCGGTTGTAGACCTAATTTGAACGGTGTCAAATTCACAATTAGAAAGTTGCCTTTTTGGTTCAATAATCAATTTTATTGCCCTTTTGAAATTTTTGACAATTTTTCTTACCCTTTCGGTTACGGACTCCTGTTTATTCTCCTTTCTTAGTAATAAAATAGTAAGTGTGTATATATATATATATATATAGCGTCAATAGCAATATTTGTGAAAAAAGACTTCTCTTCAAAACTCATAATTTCTGAGCAGAATAGAACGTCCGCATAAGAAAAAGACATCTCTATTGGCTCAAGAGGAAGTTGACGTTATGACTTCTTAATCTTGCAGCGTATTCGGGCGCAGAATTTGTAGGAGGCCTTCCGTTGGTATTTGCATTTCTGGTGATCAAATTCAGGAGGAGGCATTTGTCCATGTATGATGCGATTGAAGGCTTTTTGCAAACACAAAACAATTTCATGCCAATCAGATATAACTACTCCCACATAAAGAGAATGACCAGAGGGTTCAAAGAGAAATTAGGTGAGGGAGGTTACGGCACTGTATACAAAGGAAAGCTTCAAAGTGGAAGAGATGTAGCAGTGAAGATGTTGAACAAGACTAAAGCTGGTGGGCAAGATTTCATGAATGAAGTAGCTACCATTGGAAGGATCCATCATGTCAATGTGGTCGGGCTCGTTGGGTATTGTGTTGAGGGAACAATACGTGCACTTGTATATGACTTCATGCCCAATGGATCACTCGACAAGTACATCAGCACCAGTCAAGAAGGAAGTCCTCTGTTAAGTTGGCAGAGGAAGTATGACATTGTTCTTGGAGTGGCTCGAGGAATTAGGTATTTGCATCGAGGTTGTGATGTACGAATTTTGCATTTTGACATCAAACCACACAACATTCTTTTGGATGAGAATTTCATTCCAAAGATTTCTGATTTTGGGCTTGCAAAATTATATCCACCAGATAATAGCATTGTGAATCTCACAGCTGCTCGTGGAACGATTGGATATGTAGCTCCAGAATTGATCAGCAGAAGCATTGGAGCAATCTCTTACAAAGCTGATGTTTACAGCTTTGGAATGCTCCTAATGGAAATGCTGGACTTAAATAGACATGAAGTTGCAAATGAAGAGAATTCCAGCCAATATTTTCCTTATTATATTTACGATAAGTTCAACAAGGGGAAGGAGATTGTTGTGGATGAAGAAGCAAATGATGATGAAAAGAAGATGGCTAGAAAGCTGACTTTAGTTGCGTTATGGTGCATACAAACAAATCCGATACAACGCCCTTCGATGAGTAGAGTATTAGAAATGATTGAAGGTGAAGTTGAAGTGCTAGAAGTACCTCCTCAGCCTCTTCAATCTCAACCGGTTGTTCATCAGATGATGGGAAGTTCTATGACATTTTTGTCTGATTCAATGGCTTTGTTAGAAAATTCTGTTGTTAATTCCGTTGAAGTAGACATTTGTTCTCATTAGAGGTGTGTATCGGTCGATTCGGTTCGGTTTTATGTATTATCGATTTCGGTTTTAAATATGCTAACTCAATAACAAACCAATAAGATATATATTTATCGGTTTTTTATCGTTATCGGTTTACCCAATAAGAAAATGTGCATAAAATATTATATGACTTCTCACTTCTCTAAATGCTTTGATATAGTGAAACAAGAAAGATAATGAGAAATTGCATCAATAAGAAAATAATATAGTACGAAGGCTATAATTACATGTCACTGCCAAACATAGTATGAAATTTCTGATGTCAATCAAATTACGGACCTTTACAAACTTGCAAATGCCACAACCACAATTACAAACTAAAACTAAAACTAAAATCAAGTAGCTACAATTGTGAACCTTTACTTTAGTCTTTAGGTTTTGAGTAAACAATAAAGACTAGTAAAGCGGTCTAGTGTGAAGTGGGTAGAGTACTAATAATTTGATATAGTTATAGTGTCTAGTTATATATTAAATTATTAATATTTAATATTTAGGAAGGGTAAAGTAGTTATATATTACCGTCTTATTGGGTTATCGATTTACCCAATAACCCAATAGTAAAAATTAAAACCGAACCAATTACCCAATAGTAAAAATTGAAACCGAACCAATAACCCAATAACTTTTTTTTTATAAACCCAATAACCCAATAACATTTTTTCGGTTCAGGTTTTGCACACCCCTAGTTTTGATTGATTATATGCAGAGAATAGCAAAAGAAGAGTATAATCAGGAAACCTTCTGCTAGCCCAAGATCGTTAACTAAGATCGAAAAACTCAACTAAAGAAGAGGAAGCTAGAAAAGAAAAGAAAGAATTTGGATAGGAGAACTTTGTTATGGAAGAACACTCTTGAATTGCTTTCAATTGGGTTTTGTTACAACTTACAAATGTCTAATGCCACCCCTATTTATAGTTGTGTAGGGATAATTCTAGATACTAAGAATCTAGAATGTTCTAACCTCTTCTACAAATATCTTCCTCAAATTAAATATATAATATTCTAGACTATCTAGATTTTTCTCGAGTACAAATATCAAAAATATTACTCTACAAAATTCTAGAAAGTTCTACTAAATATCTAAGATTTTTTGTACCTCTAAAAAATCAACTTTAATTTTTCACATTATAGTTGGGTAATGTTCATTTAAAATGTCATATATGCGAGAAGGCCTTCACGTTTTACGGGGGTTTGGCCCCAAAGTGAGATTGATGTAATTCTTCCATTTAGTGCCCGATCAACAACCCATTTTGGTTAATTTTCTATATGTTAGTTCCTAACCTATGGATAAATCAATTTAAAAAGAAACTTCTAGATTTCATAGTGGGGCTGGACTTTTCTACTCGATTTCTTAGCTGAACTTTTATATGGCAATATGGTCTGTACAGACTCATATATTTACCTAGATTGAGTATTTGACCAAATTAGGATCGTTCAAAGGCATTAAGAAAGCAAGGCCATAATTTGATATTTTCCAAACCCCAATTAAGGCAAGTTGAGATGCAAGTCACATGAAATAGGATTCTATCATGATAATAACCACATCAATCCACATGTAACATCTCATCGAGCCATAATGATGTCCCTCTACCTGAACAAGATCCCATCGGGCCATAATCACATAACTTGGTCCAAAACACATCTCATCATGCCATAATCATGTAAACCATCACAAATTAATTAAAAAGACATATATTATCAAAGGCTTGTCCTTCAATTTGAGTCGTTGGCGTTTACCTATCTAATGAGCCATAATTTCCAATTACTAGCAAACAAGGTAGTCTTGAACGACTTATCTAGTCCACAAATTCCACATATTGGATATGGACCCCTACCATAAACCTTTCTTATACTTGGAAATTGAGTGGGAAAGTAAATTCAAGCCTAAGAATATTAAATTTAGCACATGAAAATATAAATCACGTAATTTATCTAAACTTGAATGAAGAGGTTTAGATTGAGAATTGGTCAAGTCAACATATCTAAAAGAGTGGATATATATATATATGTAGTATTTTTATTTTTTTTGATGCATGAAAACAAAAAACTAATTAGTTTTATCTTGTAGTCAAACAAATTTATAAAAGAATAAAGCAACAAAAAGAAAAATCATATTGAGTAAGACAAATTGGGTTATAATCAATTGTTTTGCCCTAATTCAACCACCCATCTTGACCTGAGCAAACGCCACTAGGCATATTATGATGACAAATAAATAGGTAAACGTCAAAGTCTTCCCTTGAGGGCCCTTAAGAACTAAAAACACAAGTCGTCCGTTGACTTGAAGTCTCCAATTGTTAATGAAAAGTCTACTGATACGTCCAAACTTACACTTCAAATAAGAAGTGTAAACAGTCGATGTCAATTTACAGAACTCAACTAGAGTTGACGTCGATCCCACAGAGAATTTCTTTTCACTGTCGCATTTATTCGAATGTTGTTATTATCTCCTAAACAAATAACAACGGAAAGTAAATTGGGTTTGGTGGAAATGTTATAATTACCAAACTTGCAGTCAAAATCTAGATTTGCGACTAATAGACTATTTTGTTGTAAGGTTGATTCAGTTAATTAAGAGAAACTAGGATTGTGTTAACCATAACATTAGTTCAAATGTTCTTCCGTAATTGAGCATCATGCAAATTAATGTTTACAAAATCATTGCGAGTTAAATTTATCTGACACTTCTCAGCCAAATCAGATAATTATCACTCATTTTATCTCGACCCTAGAGTGTTACTAACATTGACCCTCACTTAAAATGATATGGTGTTAAAGATCTTTTCTCTCGAACTCAAGCTTTAACTCCAATTGGATAATTTAGTTCAGTTTTTTCCTAAATGGTATTTTTCTCCCGAACAAATACCAGATACAGTCTCATCTAATGCGTGCACTCACTAGATGCCAATGATTTCGAAAGCTAATAACTACAGAATGTAAACACAAACTACTCTTTACTCATTTTTACGGAATCGTTTCGTCATGGATCCCACAACCCCAGTCGTGATATTTAGCCACTCATGCTTTCACGTAAATAATCAGTAATTAGGGATGAAAACATATTGAGAAAGACTTACGAAAGTAATTAGCAACAATCACTTTGATAATCTGATAGTCTGAATCCGAGTTTCCAACTGGTAACAATAATCAAAAATCCAAAAATCGAAAGCTAAGAGTAATTATGTTTTCTTTGTCGTACAACGTCAGATAATGAATAATAATTTAAAAACGACCTAAAGTAAATCAAAATAGAATGTTTAAAATGAGTCCCAATCGAACTAGGACTGAAATATCAGATGGCTCTAAGGCCACTTCTACGGTTTGTAGAGGAATTCACGAGTAGTAAAGCCCTCCGTGATCTTCCCTTCAACTTTCCCAAAGATTGGGTCTTCAATGCCTTCACTGGAAAATGCACCACGAGAGCTACCACGGTCCGTGAAGTCGCCCGTGGTCTTCACTTTGAGTTTCAAGGCCCAGCACTGCCTCACTTTCACGAGCTCAACCATGGATCATAATGAAGTTCACGGTCCGTGAAGTTGGCCGTGAACATCACTTGGTCAACATCAGTTCTGCTTCTTTTTCCACTTTTCTATACAACCCAGATTCTGCCTACACATTTAACAAACCCATCAAATAATCCAAAATTTCAGTTAATTCCAGTATTAGTTCATAGTTATTTAACATCAAATGTGTCACGATTTCGTGGCACACCATCTACATAGCTTCAAGTATCCAACAAACACATTACACACCCACATTCATAATAATATTGAGGTCTCAATTCTTTTCCACTCTTGGAAATAGTAGAAAAGAAAGGAATCAAGACAGTACAAATGTAGGGGAACCATTCCACTAAAATTTAATTGGCCAACCAACAAAGGTTATGATAGAGTGGTAAGTACTTTTTCATCCTTAATTAAGAGGTCTCGGATTTGAGTCTCCTAGAACGCTTCACCCCTAATATGGAATTTCCCGGTGCAAAATTGAATTTAGTCAAGCTCCAATCACAGACACAGAATGATAAACCAAAAAAATAAAAATTAATAATATAGGCCTAAATTTGACCTAGTCATGAATTTTCCAAGTACATGAACTCAGGAAGGTGTGTGGAAAAGTCCGCTCCACAAACTGAATAGTTTCAAAGAGAAAATATTGAGAAAAAAAGTTTATTTAAATTGACTTAAAAGTTGATCAAACCTACTCATTTTTAGTTTTTGGGAGTGTTTGACAAAATCAAAAATAAATTTAAAATGACTTAAAAAATAGTTAGAAGCAGCAGTTCCTACTTTTTATTTATTTGACTTAAAAGTCATTTATGTTTGAATTTTTTTTTATACTTAAAAAGCTACTTTTTATTTATTTGACTTGAAAGTACTTTATGTTTGAATTTTTTTTTTTTGACTTAAAAACTACTTTTTTAAGAGGGTGTTTTGATTAGCTTAAAAGTTAGTCGAATCTACTTTTCAGTCAGTTTTTGATTTATTGAAGTGTTTGACAAATATAAAAATAACTTAAAATAAATCAAAAATGACTTGAAATAAAGTTAGGAAGTGTTTGGCAAGATTAAAAATAACCTAAAATAAGTTAATAATGACTTAAAATAAGTTAAAAACAAAAAGTAGGTCTCCCCCTACTTTTTATTTCTCGACTTAAAAGTTATTTAAGTTTGACTTTTTATTTTTGACTTAGAAGCTACTTTTTTATGTCAATCTAAACGATAGGGGTGGACATTCGGTATTCGATTCGGGTTTCTCAAAATTTGAGTTTGGTAATTCGGTAATTAGTAGCTAAAGTAGATATCAAATACCAAAATTTTAAATTTCGATTTGGTAATTCGAAAAACGATAAATTAAACTTCGATTTGGTACAGTATTCAGTAATACCGTATTGAAGCTATAGCCAATTGTATTACAAAGTTAATATTATTTCTCCAATCATTTCTATTTATTTGTGTAGACACACGATATAATAGAAGATCAACAAGTAAGAAGACATTAAGAAGATCAAATTGATACAACTAAAAGACATGTATTTGGATTGTTCATGCTTATCCTTTAACTTTCTCTTTGGACTTGTACTCATGAGTAATGGATACGTTGATATATGACCTTCATTACGTAAATAATTTGGTATTCGGGAAAATACCGAATACCAAATGGTACCAATGTCTCATACCAAATCCAAACCCGAATACCATAATTCTAAAATTTTACTCCTGAATATCATACTAAATACCAAATTACCAAATACCAAATAATCAAAAATTTTGATTTGATTCGGTATTTTATGCCCAGCCCTACCAAACGAGCTCTAAGTCAATCAAAACGGGCTCTAAGTCAATCTTGAGAGTTGGAAAATATTGACAACATATATAGTACTAGACTACTACAGCGATTAGCATCAAACTGAAGAATGCAAGTAAGAGTTTTAGAAATGTCCATCTTACTTTTCTTGGTATTTTTCCCATTGCTTAGCTTAGGACACAGACTAGAGGGTTGTGAGGATTCTTCGTGCAAGAATGATGGTCTCATCATTCAGTTCCCATTCAGACTCAGTCATCAACCAAAACATTGTGGCTAACCTGGCTTTGAACTACACTGTAACACTAAAAAAGACACCATCCTTGATCTTCCCTCCTCTGTTCACTTGGTTGTTGAAGAAATTGATTATGTCTCACAGAAAATTAACCTTTATGATCCTGATGAATGCATATCAGCCAAGCTACCAAAACTGAATTTGTCACAATCTAATTTCAGAAATGCTGACGATCCCACAGTCCTATTCAATTGTTCTGCACCATTAGCATACTATTATGATATTCATTTAGTTCCTTGTCTTGGTTCTTCTGGTTACAAAGTTTATGCTGTTCGTACGACTTTTCTCCTCAAATTCTTATTGTCTAAGCCTTGCACAAAAATTCATCAGTACCCATACTCATTGTACACATTTAGGAAGAACAAACTGCAGCTGAATTGGTCCATACCACTCTGTAGAAACTGTGAGTTCAAAGGAATGGATTGTGGTTTCAAGAATGGAACAAACCTATTGGAAGCTCATTGTTTCAATCGAACTATGAACCAAAAGGGTACTATTTATTTCTGAAATTTCCTTCTAGTTTTTCCATAGTTGATAAAAAAGCACTTAACAAACACTTTAATTTTGTCCATAATAGGTATTACTAAGCAGCCCTTGGTTGCAGGTTAGTTTTATTAAGTTTTCACTCCATCAGTTTACTACTTGATTTTCCTTTATGCTTATGACATGTTATTTATCAATTATTGTAGGTGTAATTTTAGGTACAGCGCTTGTTTGCATTATTGTCTTCTCACTTTATCAGCTATATTTGACAAGTAGAAATGAAAGAGAGAGTCGAGTTAGACTTGAAAAGTTTTTGGAAGACTACAAGGCCATCAGACCAACACGATATTCATATGCTGATATTAAGAAGATAACAAATGATTTTAATGAAAAGTTAGGAGAAGGGAGTTATGGAACTGTATACAAAGGCAGACTTTCCAGTGAAATCTATGTTGCAGTAAAAGTCCTACGCGATTCCAAGGGTAAAGGGGAAGAATTTATCAATGAAATCGGTACAATTGGGAGAATCCACCATGTTAACGTGGTACGCTTGGTTGGCTTTTGTGCTGATGGATTCAGACGAGCTCTGATCTACGAATACCTACCAAATGATTCACTTGAAAGGTTCATTTTACCAGTGAGCTCAAGCCCTGGTAGTGTCTCACTCATCAGCTGGAACAAGCTCCAACATATTGCTCTGGGTACTGCAAGAGGGATTGAGTATCTTCACCAGGGATGTGATCAGCAAATTCTACATTTCGATATCAAACCACAAAACATCCTTTTAGACCACAACTTGAATCCCAAAATATGTGATTTTGGCCTAGCCAAACTATGTTCTAAAGAAAAAAGTGCAGTCACTATGACAGCTGCTAGGGGAACCATTGGTTACATTGCACCAGAAGTGTTATCAAGAAACTTTGGTAAAGTTTCTCATAAGTCTGATATTTATAGCTATGGAATGCTCTTGTTAGAAATGGTTGGTGGGAGTATAAAGATGGATTCTAAGACGAATAATCAAAGCAAAGTGAATTCTTTGGAATGGATATATAGACATTTGGAGAAAGGGGAAGAATTAAAGATTCGGATAGAGGAAGAAGGAGATGGTACAATTGTGAGAAAGTTAGCTATTGTTGGACTTTGGTGCATACAGTGGCATCCCATTGATAGGCCTTCGATAAAAGAAGTTACTCAGATGCTGGAAGGAGATGGGAGCCATCTCAACTTGTCCCCAAATCCTTTTATGGCTAGTAATACGCCTAAGTTAAATGCAAGTCCTCATGGTGAAGATCTAGACGTGATATTAGAAATTGAATAACACTTCAAAGTCATTTGTATAATGAAAATGAGATAGTATAAGAATTGCAAAAGTATTTTGTTTAATAGTAGTGATCAGCAAGCTGAATGATAAATATGTAGACTTATTTCTCGATTTGTATGTATTAGATCCTGATGAGATGCACTAGTCCACTACATACTAAGGGACCAGGTTGGTTTTGCACTAAAACGCAGTAAAAGAGACTAAAGTATGAAATAAAACAAGGAGTTTTACGTGGAAACCTCCTTGCTCAAGGGAGGAAACCGCGATCTGTCACACATAATTTCCAATTTCTTTCACTATCTTCAAGCAACAAGTGATTACAGACTCCAAACACATATACAAAGATTAAACTCTTAATTCCACCACCCGTAGTAACTCTATTACAGAAAGAGCCGAAACAATACCTTTATTGCCCACTATATTAATTAAATCTTGACTTCAATCACACCCTACACAGTTAACTCTAACCATTAGCAAATTTTATAAGGATATTAGCGAAATTTAAATAAAATTGACTATCAAAATAATAAATCTAAATTAGTCATTGAAACAGAAAAAAAAGTTTAAAACAATAATATATGTTTGAGGAGGATTAAATATACCCATATGGGATTATATATTTTTAAAATAATTAAAAAATTAAACTAAAATTAATTTTTTCACTTCCGTTAGAGGAAAAGGGTATATGTGAGTCATTTGTATAACAGTAGGGGTATATATGAGTCACTTTCATAACAAGGGGTATATCATCTCTAAATGACAAAGTTGAGGGGTATATCAGACCCTTTTCCCTTGAAATATTGAATAAGCTATATGATTTGAAGAAGAATATGATAAGTTTAAACGACTGGAAGTTAAAAGTCAAGAAAATAAATACATGACATAAAATATTGAACTTGTAAATAAAAAGTTCATAGAATTTGTACAGATCCAAAGGTATATGAAAGATCTTTTCAATTAAACTTAATTGAGAATTAATTTTCTTATAAAAGAATAAAATGATCAATCTACTTTTAAAGGACATTTTAATAATTCAAATTTTGACCTAGACTCTTCTCACTTATAACAATAATAAGTTCAAAGGCATTAAAAAAGGCAAGGCCATAATTTGATATCTTTTGGCCCCAATTAAGGCAAGTTGAGATGCAGCGTGAGCTTATTTCATATGTATTAGGCCCGTCATCACATGAAATAGGATTCTATCATGATAATAACCACATCAATCCACATGTAACTACATCCCATCGAGCCAAAATCATATCCCTTTACCCGAACAAGATCCCATCAGATAATTGTTGTCTTTGGTAGTGATACTGCTATTAAAGAAGGAGATCTTGTCAAGCGCACTGGGCCATAATCACATCACTTAACCTGAAATACATCCCATCATGCCATAATCCTTGTAAACCATGAGAAAGTAGTTAAAATGACATAATATTTTTCAAAGGCTTGTCATTCCATTTGAGTTGCTGGCGTTTACCTATTTAATGAGCTATTAAATCATCTATTGGTGTCTACAATTTTCTTCTCCCCATAATTTCCAATTACTAGCAAACAAGGTAGTCTTGAGAGATTTATCTAGTCCACAAATTGAGATTTTTTGCCAAAAACAACCTTTAACTATACCTAAAACTTAATGTACATCCTTCAACTAATCTATTGAATAAAAATCATCCTTAATGTATTCAAAACTTAGCAAGTTCATGAAACTACTGTTAAAAACATTAACATACCCATCTATGTGCAAGTCAAATGACTCTTAACACCCCAAATATCAAGTTCCTCAAACCAGCCACAATTCAATTTCTTTGTTCTGCTAAAAAAATTAAAGCTTTTCCAAGTTAGCTTTTGTATGTGTCAATTTTGCTGAGTCTGTATGAACAATAAAAGAAAGGAAAAAAACAACAAAGCTAGGACGAGTCTTCTTCTGTGTAATGGTTGGACTGTGATTATATTTGATTTGGGTATTGATTTTAGGAAGGAAGAAAGGCTTGAAACTAACTAAAAATAGGGTGCAATGAAGTTTGTTGATGTTCTGGTGATAAAAAATCTTTAACAACAATTTAAGAAAAAATTATCGGGTCTTGTGAAAATGGAGAGAGAGAACAATAAGGGCAGATTCATGTCGAAGAAAATACTTTAAAAAATAAAAAAAATACAAGCACAACAAATAAATGAAAGGTCTTTGAATTACATCCGTAAGAAAGTTACCACAAATAATTATGGAAAATAAATCATGATAGCAACAAAAGAGTAATGAAACTTATATTACGATTTTTATAAATTCATTCCTGGCAAACTTTGCCGGTAAAAAATTAATTCAGAAAAGCTTCAGCTTTGAGAAGAAGAACATTATACAACTACTGGACTCATTTTAGGATGCTTATAGTCATGTGACTTGCACATGGGATTGAGTCTGTTAATGTTTTTTAACAGAAGTTTCCGGAAAGGATGAAACTTGCTAAGTTTTGAATACATTAAGGATGATTTTTGTTTAATATGATAGTTGAAAGATATAGATAAAAGATATTTTTGGCCAAAAACTCCTACAAATTCCACATATGGGATATGGGTCCCTTACCATAAACCTTTCTTATACTTGGAAATTCAGGCCTAAGATTATCAAATTTAGCTCATGAAAATATAAATTACGTTATTCATCCAAACTTGAATGAAGAGGGTTAGACTGGGCATACATCAAGTCAGTACATCTAAAAGACTGCGATGATTTAGGATGTATGTATAACCTTAGATTGATGCATGAAAACAAAAAACTAATTAGTTTTATTTTGTAATTAAAAAATTTATAAAATAATAAAGCAAATAAAAGAAAAATCATATTGAGTAAGACATATCGGGTTATAATCCATTGTTTTGCCCTAATTCAGCCACCCATCTTGACCCAAGCAAACGTCACTACGCATATTATGATCATTACTATAATAAATAGGTAAACGTCAAAGTCTTCCTCTTGAGGCCCTTCATCAAATTTCAACTTTCTCATCACGAACTAAAAGCACAAGTCTTCCATTAACTTGAAGTCTCCCATTATTAACTTATTTATCACAGTTCGCTCACAAATGTCGAATTGTCCGTTTTGTGGTGTGTTTTTAGGGATGTCCCTTTTGGTCTATAGCGTCCAAAAAGTGTCTGTATTGGGGCCGACTCCACTACTATCCCCTTCTGTTTGTGACCATATATATCCGTAACAAAGCTACCCTTTTTGCTTAGAATATGAATTAGCTTGTGAAGGTAACCAAACTGTTATACCTGTATTCTCCAAGAAGCTGTATGTTCAAGCCATTAATTATGATAATGAAACAATTCACCTGATAGATCCAACTTTACAAACACAAGATGATGTATGCTCTTTGAGACCCCAGCTTACCTTCCCCCAATAAAACAGAATCTTTGACACATTATTTGAGTAGAAAATGTATTCATCTTTTGTCCACAAGCAGAACGGACATAGTAGTGAAATTAGCTTGTGTTTCTTTCCTTTTCCTTCTATTCCAATAGACGGAACATTTTGAGGATAGAATAACATATCAAAGAGACTAATGACTGATTAAAGGTTGAGCTTTCTTATCTCTTGTCAAACTACTACTAGCAAACAAGGGAGACTGATCTAGTCCACATATTCCATGTGATGATTTGGACTATGCTCAAAATGACTTCTCAATGAGTATCTATCCTCTATTTAAGTCTGGACTAATTAGGTGAGTTATAATTTGACCTAGCCATGAATTTTCCAACTCAGGAATGTGTGTGGAAAAGGTCTGCTCCACAAACTGAATAGTTTTAAATAAACAGATATTGAGGAAAAGTCTGTCTTGAGAGTTGGAAAATATTGCCAACATATATAGTACTAGACTTCTATAGTGATTAGCATCAAACTAAAGAATGCAAGTAAGAGTTTTAGAAATGTCCATCTTACTTTTCTTGGTATTTTTCCCATTGCTTAGCTTAGGACACAGACTAGAGGGTTGTGAGGATTCTTCGTGCAATAATGATGGCCCGTCATTCATTTCCCATTCAGACTCCGTCATCAACCAAAACATTGTGGCTATCCTGGCTTTGAACTACACTGTAACAATAAAAATGACACCATCCTTGAGCTTCCCTCCTCTGTTCACTTAGTTGTTGAAAAGATTGATTATGTCTCACAGCAAATTCACCTTTATGATCCTGAAGAGTGCATAGCAACCAAGCTACCAAAACTGAATTTGTCACAATCTAATTTCAGAAATGATGACGATCCCACAGACCTATTCAATTGTTCTGCACCATTCTCAGAAAATTATGGTTATTACTTGATTCCATGTCTTGGTTCTCCTGGTTACCAAGTACATGCTGTTACTTCGACTTCAAGCCTTAAATTCTTCTTGTCTGGGCCTTGCACAAAAATTCATCAGTACCCATACTCACTTTCAACATTTGGTGAGAACAAGCTGCAGCTGAATTGGTCTGTACCACTCTGTGGAAACTGTGAGTCCAAAGGAATGGATTGTGGTTTCAAGGATGGAACAAAGCTATTGGAAACTCATTGTTTCAATCGAACTATGACCCATAAAGGTACTACTTGTATGTCAGAAATTTATTTATTTATTTTTTCTATCATTGATAAAAAACACTTCACAGACACTTTAATTTTGTCCATAATAGGTATTACTAAGCAGCCCTTGATTGCAGGTTAGTTTTATTGAGTTCTCACTACATCAGTTTCCTACTTGATTTTCCTTTATGCTTATGACATGTTATTTATTCAATTATTGTAGGTATAGTTTTAGGTACAGCACTTGTTTGCATTATTGTCTTCTCACTTTATCAGCTATATTTGACAAGTAGAAATGAAAGAGAGAGTCGAGTTAGACTTGAAAAGTTTTTGGAAGACTACAAGGCCATCAGACCAACACGATACTTTTATGCTGATATTAAGAAGATAACAGATGATTTTAATGAAAAGTTAGGAGAAGGGAGTTATGGAACAGTATACAAAGGCAGACTTTCCAGTGAAATCTATGTTGCAGTAAAAGTCCTACGCGATTCCAAGGGTAAAGGGGAAGAATTTATCAATGAAATCGGTACAATTGGGAGAATCCACCATGTTAACGTGGTCCGCTTGGTTGGTTTTTGTGCTGATGGATTTAGACGAGCTCTGATCTACGAATACCTACCAAATGATTCACTTGAAAGGTTCGTTTTACCAGTGAGCTCAAACCCTGGTAGTGTCTCACTCATCAGCTGGAACAAGTTTCAACATATTGCTCTGGGTACTGCAAGAGGGATTGAGTATCTTCACCAGGGATGTGATCAGCAAATTCTACATTTCGATATCAAACCACAAAACATCCTTTTAGACCACAACTTGAACCCCAAAATATGTGATTTCGGCCTAGCCAAACTGTGTTCTAAAGAAAAAAGTGTGGTCACTATGACAGCTGCTAGGGGAACCATTGGTTACATTGCACCAGAAGTGTTATCAAGAAACTTTGGTAAAGTTTCTCATAAGTCTGATATTTATAGCTTTGGGATGCTCTTGTTAGAAATGGTTGGTGGGAGGATAAAGATGGATTCTAAGACGAATAATCACAGCAAAGTGAATTCTCTGGAATGGATATATAGACATTTAGAGAAAGGGGAAGAATTAAAGATTCGGATAGAGGAAGAAGGAGATGGTACAATTGTGAGAAAGTTAGCTATAGTTGGACTGTGGTGCATACAGTGGCATCCCGTTGATAGGCCTTCAATAAAAGAAGTTACTCAGATGCTGGAAGGAGATTGAAGCCATCTCAACTTGTCCCCAAATCCTTTTATGGCTAATAATACGCCTAAGTTAAATGCAAGTCCTCTCAGTGAAGATCTAGACGTGATATTAGAAATTGAATAACACTTGAAAGTCATTTGTATAATGAAAAGGAGATAGTATAATAATTGCAAAAGTATTTTGTTTCATATATAGTAGTGATCAGCAAGCTTAATGATAAATATGTAGACTTATTTCTCGATTTGTGTGTATTAGATCCTGATGAGATGCACTAGTCCACCACATACTAAGGGACCGGGTTGGTTTTACACTAAAACGCAGTATATATTAAAACAACAAGGAGTTTTACATGGAAACCTCCTTGCTCAAAAGAGGAAAACCACGACCTGTCATCAGACTCCAAACACATATACAAAGATTAAACTCTTAATCCCACCACCCGCAGTAACTCCATTACAGAAAGAGCCAAAGCAATACCTCTATTGCCCACTATATTTACGAAATCTAATTAATATAGGCTTCAATCACACCCTACACAATCAACTCTACCATGCTCATTGTTAGATTAAATACCGAAGACACGATCCGCTCCTTTACAGATTAGAAACAAGTTGAATCACACACGAGACAAGCTTTCTTATGCAACAATCAAAAGACACGGTTGTTCACCATTTTACCAGAAATACATACTCAACTCTAGGACTAGGTTCCATGATTTGTGAGTATCATCAATACACAAAGTTACAACAGATCCTTGCATTAAAACCATGTTAATCGGATGTCCACAAAGGGAAAGAAATGAGTTGAATGATAAATTGAGAAATAGTCGTTCTCTCAAACACACTCATCCAAAAGAAAAGTCAGTTATTTCCTCAAAGCTTTACCCAATATTATAGAGAAGGCCAGTTTTTATAAAGGCGAATTTAGGATTTGAAGAGTATGGATGCATAGTGTTAATGTACATATTATTACTTAGTGATGGTGGATGCCAACTTAGTATAAGTACATATGCATAAATTTATTAATATATCTAAAAGTTATTCGACTAAGAATTTAATTTGGACTTACTCCTTAATCTAATGAAGGAGCTTCCTCAGTTTTTCATGGGTAAGCTCTTATCCCATTGGCAAGTTGCATTATGTGGCTCAGCTGGACACAAATTAGCATACCCTTAATCTATATCGACTACATTCGGGCATCATTTGGTTAGGAACACAGGATGGAAAAAGGGTTTAATTTTTGTGCATTAGACTTTTCCATGATTACTTCCTCATATCCTAATTATCTCCAAATTCAACTCTTTTTGGATTGAGAGATAATTATTATTTTTGTTATCCTAAATATCTGAAATTTGTGGACTAGATCAGTCTCTCACGACTACCTTGTATACTAGCTAGATGGAAATTATGTGGAGAAGAAAATTATAGACCCAAATAAATGATTGATAGTTCATTAGATAGGTAAACGCCAATGACTGAAATTGAAGGATAAGTCTTTGAAAAGTATTCTCAACGTCTTTTATAGGTTTTCGCACGCTCCATAAGAAAAATATTCTCTTTGCTATTGTAGGACCTTAATGTCAGACTCACATAATGAAGCTCATTTCCTTTAGGGTACGTTTGGAAAGTCATCCTACTAATTAGATTTGATGTATTTAGGTGTAATTATATTGTCTAACATGTTTGTTTGACCATATAATTACTTGGTCAGCAGGTAATTTGGTGTAATTGACAAGGAGTAATTATACTCTCCAATTCTCATGGGTTGTGGATTGCTAGTAATTAGATGATATAATCACAAACGGATTACTTTTTAATTTCTTTTTCTTTTTTTTGTTTTAATTTATTTTTAGTTCTATCATTTTGATTTCTTTTTTATTTTATTATTTTAAATATATTATTATTATTATTATTATTATTATTATTATTATTACTATTATTATTATTATTATTATTATTATTATTATTATTATTATTATTATTATTATTATTATTATTATTATTGATGTTTCATTTCCTTCTCATTCTCGACATAACATTTCCATCTCCTTCATAAATAAATAGGTAAATGTCAAAGTGTACTCCTCTTGAGGGCCCTTGATCAAATTGCAACTTTCTCATCAACGACCAAACACAAGTCCTCCGTTGACTTGAAGTTTCCAATTGTTGATGAAAATTCCACATAGCTTCAAATTAGCTAGCTGGTTTAATTGCATTACTCATACATGATAATATTGAAGGGTGTGTTTGGTAAATTAGAAAACATTCAAGGTGTGTTAGGTATGAAGGAAAACATTTTTTGAAAAATATTTTTCAATTTTTTTATGTTTAGTTGGCTTAAATGTTTTGAAAAATGTTATTCCAGATCAATTTATTTTTGTTCAAATTTAAGGAAAATAATTTCCCTTCAAAAAATTAAGGAAAACATTTTTCAAAACTCTCCTCCAACCTCAAATTACAATGGGAAAGAAATGAGTTGAATGATAAATTGAGAAATAGTCGTTCTCTCAAACACACTCATCCAAAAGAAAAGTCAGTTATTTCCTCAAAGCTTTACCCAATATAGAGAAGGCAAATTTTTATAAAGGCGAAGTTAGGATTTGAAGAGGATGGATGCATAGTTTTAATGTACATACTATTACTTAGTGATGATGGATGCAAACTTAGTATAAGTACACATGCATAAATTTATGAGATTTATTAATATATCTAAAAGTTATTCGACAAAGAATTTGGACTAAATTTAACGAAGGAGCGTTGAGAAGCTTCCTGAGTTTTTCATGGGTAAGCTCTTATCCCATTGGCAAGTTGCATTATTTGGCTGGACATACAATTAGTCTATATCTATGGGGTGATAATTGGATAGATTGGGTTAAATTTGAGCGAATCAAAATGGGTCTAGATTCAACCCAACCCAAATTAGATTGGGTCAAAATGAGTTAGTATAAGGTCATAGTCTAACAAGTTTTAATAGCTTTATTTGTTATTTTATAAGCTTTCAATACCTAATAAAAAAAAATCTTTATTATAACTATATAAAACATATAAAATCAAAAAAAAGTTTTTTTAAAATATTTTGACAAAGACTCAAAAATCAATTTAGTTACATATCAACCTAATTTTTAATAGATTGAGCTATTTTTAATGAATTGAGCTAACAAATGAGTGGATTAATAATCAATCCAAACCTAAATGAGTTAAGTCAGGTTGAACAGATTGGATTTAATTTTGCCACCGGAGTAAATTCGGGCATCATTTGGTTAAGACCACAGGATGGAAAATAGTTGAAAGGAAAAAGAATTCAACTTTTTTGGGACAGAGTGATAATTATTACGTATTTTTGTTATCCTAAATATCTGGAATTTGTGGACTAGATCAGTCTCTCAGAGACTACCTTGTATGCTCGAAAATTTTTATTATGAGAGAGGCATACGTAACTCATATTTGTATTAGAGCCTTCTTTAATGGACAAATTGACTGTAATGGATCCCATTTTTCAGTCAATTTAAAATTCTGTCCTTTGTTCCCCTACTTACTTTTATCCTTCATCTTTTTCCGTTCCTTTTTTTTCCGCTTCTCTTTCAAAATGTTTTGTTTCTCGATTTTATTGAATGTTTTTTTAAGGAAATTCTATGAAGAGTATTCATGTATTATTTTTGTGACATAATTTAGACTGTTTTGGGATTTAAAAGCTTGATTTTGGAGAATAAGTTGCTAGTGTATTGGTTAATCGATTTAATTAGTCATAAAAAAAATTGTGCATTGATTTTTTATCCTTTTTTATGTAATCAATATATGGTTTTTGAATATAAGTGTTCATAGTTTTATATTTTCATTGATTTTTATTTTTTTTACATTAATATATTTTGATTGAATAATTAGTGTATTTATAAATAATTAAAATTGACTAAATCTATACATTTTGATTGATTTTTAATTATTTATAAACACTTTAATTGACTTTTAATGTGTACGGTAAATGGTTACTTTATTTAATTTTTATAAAAATTAATACATTTTATATAATTTTTCATTAGAATTTTACTACTACTAATTTTTTTTAATAGGTTGAAAGATTCAGGCATAAACATATTTTTAAAAAGAAAGACATGAATCAAAATCAGTTTATGTAAAACTAATTATGAGATTGTCAACTAAATTTTTTTGATATGTTTCTTATAAACTCTATTCACCTAACTAAGCTTATAAACCCAACGCATTTTTTATAATCCAAAAAAATTATAGTTATCATAATAATAATAAATGCTTATAAATTAGCAAATAATGAATTTCTTTTCTAATGGCAAAGATAAAAGAGATGAATATTATTACTAAAAATTGAAAAATCAAATCAGTAAGTGTGTACTTTAATTATTTTGAATTGATTTAAATAATTAAACTAGTTACACAAAATAATTGATCCAAACAAAACTATAAACAATTCTATTCAAATATCATATTGATTACATAAAAGATCGATCAAAATTAGGTACTTGAAAAAAAATCTACGAATAATTTTCTTCAAAAAATCATTTAGTAACCGAAATAAATAGAGAAACAAAATATTTGGAAGAAGAGTGGACAAAAAAACAAGAGGAAACAGAAAAAGAAAAAGGATAAGAGTAATTAAATATGGCAGAAATTTTAAATTGACTGAAACATGGGACTCACTACAGTCCATTTGTCAATTAAAAAAGGCCCTCATACAAGCATGAGTTGGTATGCCTCTCTCATAATAAATTTTTTCCAAATGACTGAAATTGAAGGATAAGCCTTTGAAAAGTATTTTCAACGTCTTTTAAAGTTTTTGCACTCTCCTTTAAGAAAAGTATACTCGTAGGACTTTAATGTCACACTCACATAATAAAGCAGTGTTGGAACACGGAAACAGGTAAACGGCAAAGTCTTCCTCTTCATCAAATTGCAACGACCAAACACAAGCTAGTCTTCCATTGTTAATGAAAACTAAGTATCCAACAAACACACCCGCATTCAAGTCTCAATTCTTTTGGAAAGAAAGTAAAAATGTATTTGTGTAGTGGAACCAAATATTTTGCATTAATCCTTGTAATCATCTTTCTGCAAACATGCAATGCTAGGAAGAGCAAACACTATTACTGTCCCACTTCTTCTTGTGGCAATATCCGTAACATAAGCTACCCTTTTCGCTTAAACACCGATCCAGAATATTGCGGATATGGTCTAGCATTAATTGAATTAGCTTGTGAAGGTAACCAAACAGTTATATCGTTTTTCTCCAAGAAGTTGCACGTTCAAGCCATCAACTATGATTATAATTTAATTCGCGTGGTAGATCCAACTTTACAAACACAAGATGATCTATGCTCTTTCAGACCTCAGCCTCCGCTCAATCAATACTATAATATCTTTGACACAAAGTATTATTGTTATGGATTACATTTTACAGGATTAGATTATATCTTCAGGCTCAACTGTCCATTTGCTCTTAATAATTCAACATTTGTGGAAATTACTGGCTGCAAATTAAACGGATACACTTATTTAAAGATTGGAAAAATGAGTGCCTCTGAGGTGAGTGATGGATGCAGAGCAGAATTTATAGGCTTGACCTCATGGCCTAATATTAAAGATGCAGAGAACAACATTTCCCTTTCTGATTTTGATCAAGTACTCCTCTACGGATTTGAGCTTGATTATTATCTGTTGATCAGTTATCGACCAAGTAAGGACTTCTTTCAATTATATATGCTCTGCTCCTTAATGAACATTCTTTTCCATCCGAACAAATTAGGAAAACAATGGATTCACTCACTACAATTTAATTTCATCATGTCTTTGTAGGTGTTGATCCAAAGATTGTTGGTGAGGACTCAAACTTCTCTCTATATATACTTTTAATTCTCCATTCACTCACTATATATGCTTCTTAATGAACATTTCTTTCCATCCTAACAAATTAGGAAAACAATGGATTCACTCACTACAATTTAATTTCATCATGTCTTTGTAGGTGTTGATCCAAAGATTGTTGGTGAGGACTCAAACTTCTCTCTACATATACTTTTAATTCTCCATTCACTCACTATATATACTTCTTAATAAACATTTCTTTCCATCCTAACAAATTAGGAAAACAATGGATTCACTCACTACAATTTAATTTCTTCATGTCATTGTAGGTGTTCTTTATAAGATTCGCTGTGAGGACTCAAACTTTTCTCTACATTTAGTATTAATTCTCCGTTGATCTCTCATTCTAAATTTGCTAAATTTATGCACTTTAATTTGACCAGGGTTCAGTCTGTATCCACTTGACAATACAATGTATAAGCTCCAAAATTATGGGGATTTTCGACAAAGGATAAGTAAGGACGAACTTCAATTATATATGCTCTGCTTCTTAATTAACATTCTTTTCCAATCCTAAGAAATTCGGTGAACAATGGATTCACTCACTACAATTTAATTTCTTCATGTCTTTGTAGGTGTTACTTTTCTCTACATATACTTTTAATTCTCCATTTATCTCTCATTCTATATTTGTTGCACTTTAATCTAACCAGGTACCAGTGTGAGGCCACTTCTGCATTTCATGGAAAAGCTCCAATATGATGGATATAATGGACAAAGGATAAGTAAGGACAATCTTCAATTATATATGCTTTGCTCCTTAATTAACATTCTTTTCCATCCTAACAAGTTAGGAAAAACAATGGATTCACTCACTATAATTTAATTTCTTTATGTTTTTTTAGGTATTATTCAACAGATTCTCGGTGAGGACTCAAACTTTTCTCTACATATACTTTTAATTCTCCATTGATATCTCATTCTAATTTTTTTTCACTTTAATCTAACCAGGGACCAGTCTGTCGTTACTTGTGTATTTCTTGGGTAAGCTCCTATATATCCCTTTAGCAAGCTGTATGATTATTTGGCTGGACACAGATTAAATTTCATTTCGTGAAAATAATAATAATAAATATTATATTTTATTTTATTTATTATCAAAAGTGGGAAACTCTAATGTATTATCCTTTTACCCCTATTCTAAATTAAAATATTATAAAAAATTTAATTAATTAAATACCAAAATGTAATTATTTCATATGTTATACTAATACTAGAAAACAAAAAAGTTTGTAGTAAATACTACTCATAAAATTAATGAATCAGTTAATAGTGAGAGACAATACATTAGAACAGTATGTCATTAATCCTATTTAAGTGTTTTAATTATTTTTTTATAGTATAAGTATTAACGCTAATTCTATGCCAGCAACTCCCCTAAAATATCCCCTAATGTAGTTTATTCTTTTATTCTTAAATTTAGAGCAGAAATTCAGAGTTAATATTTCAGATGGTCACTCAACTATGCACTCTTCTCTCAGAAAGTCACTCAACTTTCAATTTTAATTCAAAAGTCACTCAACTATACAATTTTCTCTCAGAAAGGAGTTATTAACTTTGATGATCACTCAACTATCAACACTTTTCACAAAAAGTCACTCAACTTTCATTTTCAACTCAAAAGTCACTCAACTATGACTTCTTTGCACAGATGGTCACTCAACTATGAATTTTATTTTTGTTATTTTCTTGTGGCATCTTTTAATGAAATTAAAATTTTATACTTTTGAATAAATCGGAAGATAATGTATCACATCCTAAAAGATAAGGGAGTTGTTGGACTGTATACATGGGAATTAATATGGTTGCTTCGAATGTGGTACATCATTATTTGTATAGTTATACCTTTTTTAATGTATATAAAAAGCAAGTTAGTCCTAATTCTATGCCAGCAACTCCCAGAATACATCCCATAATGTTGTTAATTCTTTTGTTCTTAAATTTAGAGTAGAAATTCATTATAATATAAGATCATATACCATTAGATGTTATTATTACCTTAATTAGTTTTTAAATAAGTTCAACATTTCCTATTTTGTAAAATAATAACTAAAAATTAAATTAAAAAATTAGATGATATTGCTGTGTTTGCATAGAGAAAACATATACTTAGTAGAATATATAAAATTAGGCATGTACAGATTTTATAAAATAATAGGAGATAAACGTGCAAGCACGTTTCCAAAGACCAGTAATCTAACAGAAGTGAGCAGTACACAAAAATTCTAAAATAGAACAACTCGAAGAACAGAACGGTCCAAATAAGAAAAAGACATGTCTTAGATATATTGGCTCAAGAGGAAGTTAACTTTATGACTTCTCAAACTTGCAGCGTATTTGGTAACAAAATTTGTGATCGGGCTTCCGTTTGTAATTGTATTTCTGGTGATCAAATTCAAAAGGAGGCATTTGTCCATGTATGATGCGATTGAAGGCTTTTTGCAAACACAAAACAATTTCATGCCAATCAGATATAACTACTCCAACATAAAGAGAATGACCAGAGCATTCAAAGAGAAATTAGGTGAGGGAGGTTACAGCAGTGTATACAAAGGAAAGCTTCAAAGTGGAAGAGATGTAGCAGTGAAGATGTTGAACAAGCCTAAAGCTGGTTGTCAAGACTTCATGAATGAAGTGGCTACCATTGGAAGGATCCATCATGTCAATGTGGTCGGGCTCGTGGGGTATTGTGTTGAGGGAACAATACGTGCTCTTGTATACGACTTCATGCCCAACGGATCACTCGATAAGTACATCAGCACCAGTCAAGAAGGAAGTCCTCTGTTAAGTTGGCAGGGGAAGTATGACATTATTCTTGGAGTGGCTCGAGGAATTGGATATTTGCATCAAGGCTGTGACGTACGAATTTTGCATTTTGACATCAAGCCACACAACATTCTTTTGGATGAGAATTTCATTCCAAAGATTTCTGACTTTGGGCTTGCAAAATTATATACAACAGATAATAGCATTGTGAACCTCACAGCTGCTCGTGGAACGATTGGCTATGTAGCTCCAGAGTTGATCAGCAGAAGCATTGGAGCAATCTCTTACAAAGCTGATGTTTACAGCTTTGGAATGCTGCTAATGGAAATGCTGGACTTGAATAGACATGAAGTTGCAAATGAAGAGAATTCCAGCCAATATTTTCCTTATTATATTTACGATAAGTTCAACAAGGGGAAGGAGATCCTGGTGGATGAAGAAGCAAATGATGATGAAAAGAAGATGGCTAGAAAGCTGAGTTTAGTTGCATTATGGTGCATTCAGACGAATCCAATACAACGCCCTTCAATGAGTAAAGTATTAGAAATGCTTGAAGGTGAAGTTGAAGTGCTAGAAGTACCTCCTCAGCCTCTTCAATCTCAACCGATTGTTCATCAGATGATTGGAAATTCCATGACATTTTCGTCTGATTCAATTGCTTTGTTAGAAAATTCCGCGGATAATCCCGTTGAATTAGACATATGTTTTGATTGACTCATAGTTGATGTAATGTTTTTGTGAAATAACAAATATTAATGTTCAGGAATGAGGTGTTGTTATTGTGGTACGTACTAGTTCTGCAAGGCAAAGTTGCCAACCACATAATAGTAGTGAATGGCTATCCACTGTGTTACTTCTTCACCACGCACCACAAAATCATCGACTGATAATGAACCAAAGATTGCCTTGATCACCAACATTGCTACATAGAGGCAAACCAGGTTGCAATGGAGGTACATATATTACTTCATTTGACACAACTCCAAGACCCGATAGATGATTGATGAGGACAGATCAATGGGAGCTCCTTCATTCAGGGTCAAGAAGAAGAGATCTAGTAGCTATCATTTATGGCCACTTTGAACAGTTCGTTTTGCTTCTAGTGGCTCTTATCAAATTTCTTTAGTCCATTTTAAGAGCATAACCAAGAGGTGAATCCTCGAAACAATGAGAAAGGATTTGGCACAGATGATGGGCAAGCAAAAGAGATGACAGATTCGGTATATATGGATGTGAAACAAAGATGAAGCGAGAAGAGGAGCGCTCAGACAACCTTTTCTCTCACATTTGCCAACACTAGCTACAAGTTAAATACTTTGGAAAAACTGAATATAAGCTTGAATAACATCATCATGTACAATCAGCTGCCGGGTGCAAATCCTATGATTTTCCACCGACGCTGAAGGGTTTTTTTTTGTTTTTTTGTTTCACTTGCTGATTCACATTAACATAAATGAGTCATAGCATTAAGAATGAAAAACAACTCAAGGAACATGTGAAGAAACAAAAAAGAAAATTAGTTTCAAGAATGACCCAATACAATAGCTTAACAGAATTCATCCTGAAGAAATTGATGACTCCCCCATCTTCATACAAGGAGAAAAGAAAAGAAGGGTGTTATCTACAGTGTTTGCTAAGAAACTAGGAATACCAACAAAATGCCTGAGATGGTTGATCAAGAAATTTTAGAGTTTGTGGACAGCCTAGATGGACAGTCATCAAGAAAGCTTAAGGCAATTCATCAAACTCAAACCAACATGAAACCTTCTCTCTTAGGAACCAAGAGTTTGGCAGCTCGATGACAGTACCATCTCTGCATAATGCAGCTTGCTCATCTGATGCACTTAAAACTCCCGTGTTTACTGAGATTGTTCCCCTTAAGACAGAGGGATATAAACTAAGCTTTGACCTTTTACTTCTTTTTTTCTTTTTTGTTGTTAAGGATTTCAGGGATCAAGTATAACACCAAAATGCAGCTGTATTTGTTACCAAAACCCAGTAAATCTGTTTCCACCATCAGATAACAGGTAAACGGCAAAGTCTTCCTCTTCATCAAATTGCAACGACCAAACACAAGCTAGTCTTCCATTGTTAATGGAAACTAAGTATCCAACAAACACACCCGCATTCAAGTCTCAATTCTTTTGGAAAGAAAGTACAAATGTATTTGTGTAGGGGAACCAAATATTTTGCATTAATAATCCTCATCTATCTGCAAACATGCAATGCTAGGAAGAGCAAACACTACTACTGTCCTAAAAGATAAGGGAGTTGTTGGACTGTATACATGGGAATTAATATGGTTGCTTCGAATGTGGTACATCATTATTTGTATAGTTATACCTTTTTTAATGTATATAAAAAGCAAGTTAGTCCTAATTCTATGCCAGCAACTCCCAGAATACATCCCATAATGTTGTTAATTCTTTTGTTCTTAAATTTAGAGTAGAAATTCATTATAATATAAGATCATATACCATTAGATGTTATTATTACCTTAATTAGTTTTTAAATAAGTTCAACATTTCCTATTTTGTAAAATAATAACTAAAAATTAAATTAAAAAATTAGATGATATTGCTGTGTTTTCATAGAGAAAACATATACTTAGTAGAATATATAAAATTAGGCATGTACAGATTTTATAAAATAATAGGACATAAACGTCCAAAGACTAGTAATCTAACAGAAGTGAGCAGTACACAAAAATTCTAAAATAGAACAACTCGAAGAACAGAACGGTCCAAATAAGAAAAAGACATGTCTTAGATATATTGGCTCAAGAGGAAGTTAACTTTATGACTTCTCAAACTTGCAGCGTATTTGGTAACAAAATTTGTGATCGGGCTTCCGTTTGTAATTGTATTTCTGGTGATCAAATTCAAAAGGAGGCATTTGTCCATGTATGATGCGATTGAAGGCTTTTTGCAAACACAAAACAATTTCATGCCAATCAGATATAACTACTCCCACATAAAGAGAATGACCAGAGCATTCAAAGAGAAATTAGGTGAGGGAGGTTACAGCAGTGTATACAAAGGAAAGCTTCAAAGTGGAAGAGATGTAGCAGTGAAGATGTTGAACAAGCCTAAAGCTGGTTGTCAAGACTTCATGAATGAAGTGGCTACCATTGGAAGGATCCATCATGTCAATGTGGTCGGGCTCGTGGGGTATTGTGTTGAGGGAACAATACGTGCTCTTGTATACGACTTCATGCCCAACGGATCACTCGATAAGTACATCAGCACCAGTCAAGAAGGAAGTCCTCTGTTAAGTTGGCAGGGGAAGTATGACATTATTCTTGGAGTGGCTCGAGGAATTGGATATTTGCATCAAGGCTGTGACGTACGAATTTTGCATTTTGACATCAAGCCACACAACATTCTTTTGGATGAGAATTTCATTCCAAAGATTTCTGACTTTGGGCTTGCAAAATTATATACAACAGATAATAGCATTGTGAACCTCACAGCTGCTCGTGGAACGATTGGTTATGTAGCTCCAGAGTTGATCAGCAGAAGCATTGGGGCAATCTCTTACAAAGCTGATGTTTACAGCTTTGGAATGCTACTAATGGAAATGCTGGACTTGAATAGACATGAAGTTGCAAATGAAGAGAATTCCAGCCAATATTTTCCTTGTTATATTTATGATAAGTTCAACAAGGGGAAGGAGATTGTTGTGGATGAAGAAGCAAATGATGATGAAAAGAAGATGGCTAGAAAGCTGACTTTAGTTGCGCTATGGTGCATACAAACAAATCCGTTACAACGCCCTTCGATGAGTAGAGTATTAGAAATGCTTGAAGGTGAAGTTGAAGTGCTAGAAGTACCTCCTCAGCCTCTTCAATCTCAACCGATTATTCATCAGATGATGGGAAGTTCCATGACATTTTCGTCTGATTCAATAGCTTTGTTAGAAAATTCCGCGGATAAGCCCGTTGAATTAGACATATGTTTTGATTGACTCATAGTTGTTGTAATGTTTTTGTGAAATAACAAATATAGCCCACCCACTAATGTTCAGGAATGAGGTGTTGTTATTGTGGTACGTACTAGTTCTGCAAAGCAAAGTTGCCAACCACATAATAGTAGTGAATGACTGACTGACTATCCACTGTGTTACTTCTTCACCACGCACCACAAAATCTTCGACTGATAATGAGCCAAAGATTGCCTTGATCACCAACATTGCTACATAGAGGCAAACTAGGTTGCAATGGAGGTACTATATTACTTCATTTGACACAACTCCAAGACCCGATAGATGATTGACGAGTACATATCAATGGGAGCTCCTTCATTCAGGTTAAAGAAGAAGAGATCTAGTAGCTCTTATCAAATTTCTTTAGGCCATTTTAAGAGCATAACCAAGAGGTGAATCCTAGAAACAATGAGAAAGGATTTGGCACAGATGATGGGCAAGCAAAAGAGATGACAGATTCGGTATATATGGATGTGAAACAAAGATGAAGCGAGAAGAGGAGCGCTCAGACAACCTTTTCTCTCACATTTGCCAACACTAGCTACAAGTTAACTACTTTGGAAAAACTGAATATAAGCTTGAATAACACCATCATGTACAATCAGCTGCCGGGTGCAAATCCTATGATTTTCCACCGACGCTGAAGGGTTTTTTTTTTTTCTTGTTTCACTTGCTGATTCACATTAACATAAATGAGTCATAGCATTAAGAATGAAAAGCAAATCAAGGAACATGTGAAGAAACAAGAAAGAAAATTAGTTTCAAGAATGACCCAATACAATAGCTTAACAGAATTCATCCTGAAGAAATTGATGACTTCCCCATCTTCATACAAGGAGAAAAGAAAAGAAGGCTGTTATCTACAGTGTTTGCTAAGAAACTAGGAATACCAACAAAATGCCTGAGATGGTTGATCCAGTACATCTGCATATCTTTGGTATCTGGAAACACAAAATTGGTATGTTAGCATTCCATAAACAAATCATACTACTGGCATAATATGCATCAATCATAACAATTTTAGAGTTTGTGGACAGCCTAGATGGACAGTCATCAAGAAAGCTTAAGGCAATATATCAAACTCAAACCAACATGAAACCTTCTCTCTTAGGAACCAAGAGTTTGGCAGCTTGATGACAGTACCAACTCTGCATAATGCAGCTTGCTCATCTGATGCACTTAAAACTCCCGTGTTTACTGAGATTATTCCCCTTAAGACAGAGGGATATAAACTAAGCTTTGACCTTTTACTTCTTTTTTTCTTTTTTGTTGTTAAGGATTTCAGGGATCAAGTATAACACCAAAATGCAGCTGTATTTGTTACCAAAACCCAGTAAATCTGTTTCCACCATCAGATAACAGCTTAAAAATGCTTGAGCATCAGGTCAACACTTTGTCCCTTCAAGTAACCTCTCCTGGCTTTTAATTTGTCTCGCAAATACCAAGCAAGTCAAAACAGGTTTGCCAATCTCATAATGAATAATAGCATAGGTTATGTAATTATACTATTTATTGCAACAGTAGGCAGATAAACTTCAAGAACCATTGGCTAAAAAGAAACCTTCTATTCTATATAAGTAGGCTGATCCTAGTTCTGGAAACTCACATTGTAGGCAGCTAATCATCATGCATGTAAAATTGCAGTTGAGCCAATTCCAATGATCCTCTATAAAGCTCTTCAGTTCAGTTCACTAACCCTAAAACACTGAAAGATCAAATGTATGTGGGTGAAACACAAACCATATGCATGTGATACAGAAGTACTTGTGACTATTAACAGAATCCACATGGAAAACAACATGTTCTTGAGTTTGTTTTCTCCTAAGCAAGTGATCATATCAGATTCATATCCAAATTGTAGCCACTAGTCTACTACCTATGAATTATTTTAACAATATAGCCAAAAGTTAATATAGGAAATTCTTCCAAGAATGATTAACACAAAACACACCAACACCACTACTTAGAGGTGGACAGGGGCACGTTTTACCCTAGTAAACCAACCTTGAAGAAAGATCTAGTGCTTTTTTTCACCTTTCAATTTATGGATGAGTGCTCTTGGGGTAGTTGGTCTAGCTCTGAACCTACGTGCCTATGACTTTGTTTCTCAGAAATTCGCACAAAGGAAGATCCTGAATTTGAGACTTTCTACAACAAAATATTCTCTTTGTTCTAATTTGTGTCTCAAGTGCTTACCTCCAAAAAACCTTAAGTTGCTCAAGGCAGTCATTAGAGAATGGAACAAGCGAGTATATGGAAAGCTTAAACACAAGCAGAAAACATCCTCTCCAAATTAGAGGAGTTGGATCGCTCAGTCTGTGAATGAAGATGAAGCTGAAAGAGGCAGACAAAAAGGTAGTCTTATGAGCTGGAAGAAAATACAGAGGCTGTGGAAATACCTTGAACACAAAAATCAAGATTTTAAGCATACAATTTTTTTTCCACAAGATGGCCAATGCCCAGAGAAGTACAATAATATTGGAAAGACTGAGGACACAAGCAATTTGATGGGGATAAAGCCCCTAGCACCTGATGGATTCAACATGTCCTTTAAAAAAGGTTGACAGGACTGATATAAATGAAAACATTGGAATTTTTTTATCATGAAGGCACATTTGAGAGGAGTTCCACTGCTACACTCAGAGCTCTCTTTAAGAGAAAGAGGAAATGGAGATTAATGACTTTAGACCTATAGCATCCTAGTACCATTTACAAACTCATTGCAAAGGTGCTTGCCGAAACATTGGAGACATATGATAAGCAAACTCATTACAGGCAACCAAAATGCCTTCATTAGAAGTAGACAGATTTGAGTTTTTTTTTTTTTTCGTGTTGGGTAAGTAAGAAAATATTATTCCAAAAATATTTATACGTAATCATCATATATTATTATAAGTGGAAAGAGTCAAAAGTTGAATTATGAATATACCCCTACACTAATTTTTTTCCATTAAAAAAAGTATCTTTTACTAACTTTTAAAATCAAATCAATAATTAATTACATTTTCTCTAGCTATTTCCGTTTATTTGCATTAATAAATTTTTTAATTAAAAGTAAAAACACCTTTAAGGCATTTTCTTTCAGAGATCACAATAAATATTGACTCTTCATTATTTTTCTTCAACTCTCAGACTTTTGCTCTTCAAACTTCCAAACTTTTGAATCATTTCACTTTGTAGTAGATTTTAATTTTAAAGCTGCTGATTTTTTTTTTTCTATTGGGCTGTATCAGGTATTGTTTCATTTGTAATAAAGAAATTTTGTTTGCTTTATTGATTATTGTAATTTTTCATAATATTTTTTTCTTCTTCCATTGATTATCAGGCTTTCAATAAAGATTATTTTCTCAGTTATTTATGTTTTTCATTTGTATTGATAAAGCATGTCTACTTCATCACGTATGGAATTGATTTAATTTGCGTTTCAGTTGCATTGATATTCTTTATTACATAAAGAATAATTTTATTTTCTATTTTTGTTTGATTAGATACAAATAATCTTAATTATTATTCTGAAGAAAAATAATGTTACACCTTGTGCACCAATAAAGCCATACGTAGAAGTAAATAAATACAGTATATTTTTGTTTGTATCATTATAACTTTTTTTTTTGGCATAATTATTGTAAATTTTTATTTTATTTTTGTACCATTTGTTAGTAAGGTATAGATGTCTTAGTTCTAAGCAAAATATTTGGCAGATTTAGATGGTAAAATTTAAATTTTGATACAATTTATATTGTTAAATTGAAATTTGTAAGTTAATTATATACGTCAAAGAACTGAAATCAAACTCTTTTTTTCATTTCTTCCATTTCCGGAAGTTGATTTGAATGATGAATTGAGATATGATAATTTCTTACGCAAAATTAGTTAAACATTAAATAACTTTTTTAGTATCGAATACGTCCGTAACTTGACATGGGTGAAATTCAAGTATGCAATCCAAAAAAATATATTTTTCTTTTTTTTTAATCATTTTTTTTATGTCAACACACTCTGTTAATTTATTTTTATTTATTTATTCAATATAATAATAACGAAAAAAGTATGTATCAACTATAATAAGTGAATGCATACTTTATTTGTAGCTTCTATTTTATAAAAATGAAATTTGTGATTTAATATTATGTCAAATAATTAAAATTAATATATTTAATCTTCATTGCGGTTCTTTTATTTTCAAAAATTAATTAGAATAGGAAAACCATTTTCATAAGTTAATTGTAATATAAAAAGAAGATTATTTTGATTATTGATTCTTGTGTGCTATATAGTACTTTAATGTTTGTTATCTACGGTTTCACTTTTATAATATTTTTATATTTGTTGAATATAAACTTTTCACATTTAGATATGGTTTGCATTAATTTATTTATTATTTAAGTTTTTTTCCCCAATAGTATGACAGCATGTTTATCTTATTGCTTTTCACGTTAATTGGGTTGATGTTACAAATGTTTTTTTATGTTAAAAGTGGAAGGTTTTAAATTCAAAGTTGGATTACAAAAATGTCTTTTTTTATATTTTTTTAATTAAAAAATTACTTTTTTCTAACTTTTATAATCAAATCAATAATGACAATTAATATATTATATATTAGAAAGTTTATGTTAAAATGGTGAACTTTATTATATGCTTTTGAAATAAACCTATAATGACATTTTTCAAATAAACATGTAATGACACTTCCATGAATTATAAAAAGAGTTTTTCTGACTATTTTATATTATTTATTTTCACCAAATTTCTTACATTACATGGATTTAATGGACGAACTTGGTGGCACAATAAGATAAATAAATTAGAAATATGAGTTGGGACGGTATAAAAATTAATATAATGATTGAGGTCAAACGTGCAACGCACGTTCTTAGGATATATATATATATATATATATTCAAAGTTATCTTTTTTTATATGCATTTATTTTTTGTACCATATAATTTTTTATTTATATTGTTTTCTTTTTTTCTACCATACTGTTAATATATCACAAATGATTGTGTTGTATTTCATAATTCAATTATATGTATATAACTTGATAAAAATTTCTTTTGTCAAAATTTACAGATGACAGAATTAATAATTTTGAATGAGCCAAAGAAGACGAAGGGTACATATACATGTAATTATTATTTATATATGTCAATTAAATATTTAAACAATGATTATTTTATAACAAATAAATACCTTTTTTTGTAGGTTTAGACTATGAAATTGATAATGATCTACTAGCCATCCTAAGGAAGACATATGTGTTGACACCCAATTTTGGCCCTCCACGATATAAATTAATCATCAAGCTTCTTCGATTTCTAACGATTTAAAATAATGAGTTTTATAAAAATTTCGGAAATAAAATAAACATAATTTGCAAATTATTTTAAATAGTTTTGTCACTTTTATAATATATATGTTTTATTTAGTTATGTATATAATTAACACATTTTATGAGTATTCAAAAATCATCTCGAAAAGATTTTGCATTTTTAAATATTTTATTAGTAGTAAGGGTCGTAATTGCGAGTTAATGAATTTTATGAAATTCAAAATACTTTCAAGTTATTTTTAGATTAATTTTATAATAAATATATATATTTTTACAATCACGTTATGTTATAAATATTTGAAAATTATCACGAAGATTTTACATTTTTAGTTAAATATTTTATTACTTTAAGTTATAGCTAGAATTTAGAGCTAATTAAATTAACTATTCTTATAATGGAAATAATTATTATATTTTGTTAAGATTAAGAAGCTCGGTAATTAATTAATGTTAATTCATCTAAATTAAATTTGATATTTTAAAAAAAAAAAAAAAAAAAAAGTTTAAACCCCCTTTGTTATTTGGGCCATTTTTTCAAATGGCCCATACCAAATTTCCCCTAACTCCCACCAACTGAATGACCCATTCCCACAATTCCCATCAAATACAAGTAACAACAACAACGGCCCACAACGTACAACAACAACAATACAATTCCAAACGACCCGACCCAGCTTCCTCAAAGAACCAGAACCATCAGCAAACATTATGTACAGCAGCATACCACCGACCCCTGCTACCTTTCTCCCTCAAGACGCAAATCTCCATCAAAATCGCGAGAAAATCCCACCAAAACACTGCAAATCGGCAGTCCAACAGAAACTCGACCCCACTGCCCATACCGGTTCCCGTTTTCTTCAAGGAACCCAGCGGAAATCGCGTCAACAACGACTCCAAGCAGACCCGCCTGCCACAACCACCAACTCCAGTCTTTCATCCGAATTTTAGGGGATTTCCGTTGAAATCGTGTGCAAACGGACAACTTTTCCCCATCCCTTGGGGAAGAAATTTGAAATTGAGGTAGAAATCGAGTCCCTATTCTACCCTTCTCCAATCCAATTTGAACCTTAAATCCCCCTATATATGGGTCTCTTCTTCTCCATTGATTCTTTTTTGGAGAGGGAGAAGAACAATACACAAAAGCTACTTAAGCTAATAACAGTAAGAATACAAACAAAATACATTCTAAATCAAAGAGAGATTCGTGTGACTATAGTGTGGTTTCTTTGTTCATTCATAAAAATCCTTGTAATCTCATTTTGGTGGTGGAATCATCTTCGTGGCTAGCTCGTTATTGTCCCTGCTTCGCTGCCCCTGAACAGGTACCATTTCCTTCATTATTTCGATTTCCTTTTTGTGAGTTAATGATTGTTTAGTTCTTGTGATCTGATGTCGTGATACTACTCCTCGCCGATATGAGACTGTCTATTTGTTGATCATTGTGAGATATTTAATCGCGGGTATCTTGTGAAATGTTGTGACTCGCTGTAGTTCGAATGTGTCTTTGTTTCCTTTGCTTGAAGTCTTGATGATTTTCGTATGGTGTCGAGTTGATTTCTCTTTATTGAGGTCCTCTTATTTCATTGTTGACCCGATCTTGTTAATTTTGAGTCGTGGTTCGGTTTTTGAATTTACAAATTCAGTCGGTTTGTTTTTTCTGATCCAAATAAGGAGGTTCTCGATCGCTTCGCTAGTAAGTCATGTGAAGTTGTAGTTTGCTATATTATCCTTTCTTTTTATGGTGCCGGCCAAGTAATGAATATCGGTTTAAGTTTGGGATGTACTCGCTTATCCGCACGATGAAGATATGGTGTCTTATTCACTCTTTGTCATTTCATTTATATTTTTTCTTTTTGTTTCATGAGTTTTTCTCGACTTGTTTTAGACCATCCCCCTCTATTGTTTTCAATATTGTTTCTTATTAGCTTCATGGCTGAGTTTAGATTATCAAGAATTGACTATGAATTGTGTTTCTCATGCTTTGTTGCTAAGTTGACGACGTAGAAGTCATGTTTTGTATTGATTTACAGATTTGTGGTATCTTGGTTGGCATTTGCTTAGTGATATGAACCTTGGCTTTTCATTTTCTTCTTCATAATACATAGCTTAATAGGAGTATTAGCTAGTTCACTTGAGTTAAATTATTTTCCAATTCATGCTCAAGCTTTTAATAAGTGTTCTTGCCAAGTTTCTTGGATCGAAGTGATATAGCTTTGGATAGTATTTGCTCGAATCTAAATTTGTTTGATTATGTGGTCGGGTAGCTTAGGGTGGTACTAAATATTTCCTTTGTCTTCTTTACGGTGAGTATGGAAATATCATTACTTCTTTTATTTCAAATTCTGTCTTTGGTTTGAGGTTGTAAAATGCTAAATTTTATGGAATAGTTAGTTAATGCTTGTATTTTGGTGTCATAAACAGATCCTAATCCTTTTTCTCTTATTTTGATACATGTGAAACCCATCCGAGCCATCGTGGGCTTCTCCACCTCCTTTGCATTCCGAATAGGGCCGTAAAGGCCCTCAAATTCTCCTTTTCCTTGAATCAGCCACCATGGCAACTTGTGAAAATGATGTACAGGTGGCAGGCGTTAAAAAGGGCTGGAACTTGAATTTCCAGGCTCCGAAAAGTCCAGAACAGGCTGTATGCTTCTCATATACAGCAGTATACACAAATATACACTGATATACAGGTCCAAAACGTGAAAATACAGGGCTGGGGCAGTGTACAGGTGTTCGGAAGCAAGAAATACGTGAAAAGAGCTGATATACACGCTCATATACACTGATATACAGCCAGTGTATACCAAAAACGGGATTGGGCAAAAGTCCAAAAAATCCCGACGAAATAGGCCCAAAAGGCCCAAATTTAATTTTTCTCTTACCCTTTAATTATTTACTTGCGATTATTTATTGTTTGTTCCTTAACTTTAATTTTAGAATTATTAACTAAATTAAATTCCCTAAAGATGAGATATTTCTTTGTGTTGGTTTTAATTTTAACATATGTCATATTTTAGTATTCACTCATTTTATCAAACAAATATGTAAGTTAAATTATACATTTTAATTAAGTTAAACCTTTTATCCTTAAAAAATAACGTTTTATGCCTCTCCAATTAATCACTTTTTTTTTCTTTTCATTATTCATTTTAAAATTGTTTAGGTTAAGGTATATTCTCAAATAGACTTTTAAAATGTTAGTCGAAATCTTTTCAATTAATAAAAAATAAAACTAAAATACTTGGTCTTTTGCAAAAAAAAAAAAAAAAAAAAAAACGGATTAGCTAATTAATAAAAACTGATTTTCATGTTAAATTTATTAACTCACTATTTCAAAAGAAATTACATGAATTCTAAACAATCTATCTCTATTAGTATGTTAATCACTTGTAGTTAATTCATTTGTTTCATTTTTAAATTCCTTTTTTCTTAAAAATATAAAATGTGACATTTATTTATTTTCTTCAAGTTAATCATATTGTAAATTATTATTTTTATGTTAAATCATTTCTCTCAAATAATTAGTCAAAAATCACTTAGTCAAATCGCAGGTCGACCGCGTGTTAGCGGGCACTTCGAATGCTTAAACCCTTCTCGAAGTGTAAATTGAACCCCGAACCCTCTTTGGTATTTCAAATGATTTTTTCTGTTTAAATCTTGAAAATTATAAGTTTTCTTAATTTCTTTAAAAAATTAAGTGGCGACACTTTTCTAAGTATTTTCCTTAAATTGTTTTATACTTAGAACATTTTAAAAAGTAATTTTTTCTACAGATAGGAAAATTACGGCACAACAATATGTTAATCGAATTTCTCTACAACTATTACAAAACACCACTCTCCTTCGACGACAAGTTCTCGATATGTATGCATTTGTAAAAAAATGGAGGGTATTACTCCTTAAAAAGAAGGCGGAAACTTTAAGGCATTAAATCTTTTGCTATAATGTCGACATTTAAATTATGTGTTGTAACATATTAAAAAAAGAACTTTTAACAAGTTGAATACTTGATATATTATAAGAATTGTATAATTGAAGTCATTATAGTATTAATTTTGCAATTCACTTGATAACAATATTTTTGAATGATTTGCCTTGCAATGATCATAATATCAGTTGAATATGCTCACCGTTCATTGATTTGAGCTTGTATTTTACACATCGTACACTTATATTTTAGAAGTATTTATACTAATTAGCACGATCTACATGTGCGTTGCACGTGTTTGAAAACTAGTTAAATACTCTAAGGGTGGGATAGTCAAGAGTGAGAGTTGATGGGTAGAGTGGAGATAATGAATTTGAAAGGTTACTTACGAAACTTTTGTTTCCTACTTTCATTCCTGCAAATGACCCTATTTTAGGTGGTCTTTATTTTTCCCCGATGGTCTTTAATTTTTGTCTTTTTGGACACTTTTAATCAAAATAAGTGGCCAAAAAGCCTGAAATAAAAAAAAAACAAAAAAAAACAAAAAAAAAATAAAAATTGCAAGACACTAGTTATGCCTTTCAAGGTATAAGCTAATTAATTTGAGAATATTAAGACTTAAAAAGTTCTTAACCACAAATTATGGCACTTAATTCCTACGGAACTTTTTTGAACAATATAAAACTTCTCTAAACCTTTACCTTGTGAAATTAGGTCATAGTTAAGGATATTTTGTCCACAAATTTTCATTAAATGAGAAACAAAGACAAAAATTTAAAACCACCCCAAAATATGAGCAATTCGTAAAAAAAATCTTCAAGTCATTTTCCTCATTTTTAAGAAACTTTGCATTTCCATCTCCAACATCATTAATAAATAGGTAAACGCCAAAGTCTTGTCTTCAAGTTGGAACTTTCTCATGGGGACCAAACACAAGTCTTCCATTGGCTTGGGACCCAAAGGAGTAATATTGGTAATGAGAAGTCCACAAAACTTCAACTAGCTAGATGGTTTAATTGCATTTACTCTTATACATAATACTAATAGTGAAGTCTCAGCTTTACCTGAGTAATACACAAATATCTAAAGGAAACTCTCAGCTTAAATATTTTATATTAATCCTTGTAATTAACTTTCTGCAAACATGCAATGCTAAGAAGAGCAAACGCTACTACTGTCCCCCTTCTGCTTGTGGCCATGTCCGTAACATAAGCTTACCAGCTTTTCGCTGGAACACCGACTCAGAACATTGCGGAGATGATAATCAAACATTTTCCTTTCTGATTTGTGGATTGCAGAGCCCATCTTCATGTTCAACTCTCCATTTGTGGAAATTAGTGGCTGCAAATTAGACAGATACACTTATTTAAAGATTGGAGAAATGAGTGCCTTTGAAGTCAGTGATGGATGCAGAGTGGAATTTATAGGCTTGACCTCATGGCCTAATATTAAAGATGCAGAGAACAACATTTCCCTTTCTGATTTTCATCAAGCAATCCTCGCTTCGTTATTATCTGCGGAATTCTCCACTAAAGATAAGTAAGGACATCAATTATATATGCTCTGCTCCTTAATTAATATTCTTTTCCATCCTCGAATAGGATTCTGTCATGATAATAACCACATGTTACAACATCCCATCGAGCCACTGAAACACATCTCATCATGCCATAATCATATCCCTCTACCCGAAGAAGATCCCATCGTGCCATAATCACATAACTTTGCCTGAAACATCTCATAATGCCATAAAAGACATATATATTTTTTCAAAGGTTTGTTCTTCCATTTGAGTCCGAGTAAATATCTCAAAAAGGCACTCAAGTATGTGAAATTATTTGAAAAAGTCACTCAAAAGTAAAACTAATTTCCTAGAAGTCAGTATAACCAAAAGATAAGAGGTAATTGCACAAATCACCCTTCAAGTTTAGTTTTGTAGTAATACTTCCTTCCGTGGTAAGTTTTTATATAATATTATGCTTACATATTCTTCTTTTTTTAATATTTATTTTCTTAACATAATTTTTGTTAATATAAAAATTAATGATTTAACTAAATTTCCCTTTATCATATATTATTTAATTTAATTAATTTTATAACATCTTTTTATTCAATTTATCAAAAAAAAACTAACTTCGCAAAACAAACAAATTTTTTATTCGGTAGAAACATGCATGTCACACTAAGTAATATCATATTAAAATACTAGTATCAAATATTCAATCCACAAGTTTAAAATGAAATTTCAATTAAAAACCAAGGAAGCAGGGTTACCGAAGAGGTTATAAGTTGAAATATTTTTTGAAAAATTATAGGTTTGTTGTCTTCTTTTATTTATTTTCACTATTTTGCTGTCGTGTTTCCTCAATATTTTTAATAGGGTAATAGTTATTGATATGAACATTTTTAAAATCTATTTCATAAATTATTTTTTTTTGTTTGCAATAAGACCAAACTGAAAAATTACTTGAAGAGACGAAGCCGGAGCCAAGTACACTAATGCTTAATGCTTGGACAGTTGAGTTAATATTAATTAAGTTAAGAAAATTATTGTTAAAACAAAAGAGGCAAACACAATATTATTAACTACAATGGAAGTAAGTATTATGAAACTAAACTTGAAGGATAGTTTGTGCAATTATCTCTTTTATCTTTTGGTTATAATGATTTTGTAGAAAAATAATTTAACATGAGTGATTTTATAAAAGAAAAGTCACAAGTTGAATGACTTTATTGATACAAAATTAAGTTGAGTACTTTCTTAAATAATTTCACATACTTGAGTGATCTTTTGAGATATTTATTCTTTGAATCGTTGGCATTTACCTATCTAATGAGCTATTAAATTTATCTTTTGAGGTCTACAATTTTCTTCTGCCCATAATTTCCAATTACTAGCAAACAAGGTAATCTTGAACGACTTATCTAGTCCACAAATTCCACATATTGGATATGGCCCCTACCATAAACCTTTCTTATATTTGAAAATTCAGGCCTAAGAATATCAAATTTAACTCATGAAAATATAAATCATGTAATTCGTCCAAACTTAATTGAAGAGGGTTAGACTGGGCATAGATCAAGTCAGCACATCTAAAAGACTGGAATGATTTGGGATGTATATATAGCCTTAGATTGATGCATGGAAACAAAAAACTAATTATTTTTATATTGTAGACAAACAAATTTATAAAAGAATAAAACAACAAAAAGAAAAATTATATTGAGTTTGGACAAATTGGGTTATAATGGATTGTTTTGCCCGAATTTAGCCACCCATCTTGACCCGAGCAAACGTCACTACACATATTATGGTCATAAATAAATAGGTAAACGGCAAAGTGTTCCTCTTCATCAGATTGCAACTTTCTCATCAACGACCAAACACAAGTCTTCCATTGTTAATGAAAAGTCCACACAGCTTCAAGTACCCAACAAACACACCCACATTCAGTCTCAATTCCTTTCTTGTCTTGGAAATAGTTGGAAAGAAAGTACAAATGTATTTGTGTAGGGGAACCATTTGTTGGGTTTTAAAGGTGTGAACAGGAAATGAAGGGTTGTGACTCTCCTGAAGAGTTGTGACTATGCCGAAGGGTTGTGACCTTTATGAAAGGTTGTGTCCTTTCTAAAGGGTTGTGACCATTTGAAAAGTTATACATTTTCCAAAGTGTTGTGACCTTTCTGAAAGGTTGTCTTCTTTCTGAAAGGTTGTGACCTTTATCCTTTGTTGGCTATAAATAGAGAGGTTTTCTCTCATTTTTCTGCATCGAATTCTTCCCTTCTTTTGCATACATTTCTTACAAAACAAAATCGATCGATCGTGTCTGTGTGTGTGATTCGTTGCTGTTATTTTGAGTTCGTTGAAATTATCGAAGTTTGAGGTACCGCTACTTCTTTAATGGTTAATCCGTTTTATCTTGGGAGGAATTAATCTGTAACCTCGGGTACTTGAGGGGATTAAATTTCTTAAGGACACGATGGGTTACGTGGACTCGGATAGTTCTTTGTGTTTTTCTTTTCATCTTTTATTATTTCTGGTTTGCTAATCTGAATACAGGAGATAACAAGCTTAAGAAATTTAAAGTTGGTATTTTCTGTGGTAAGGAAATTACTTCTATTTTCTGTGTTCTTTTTAAAAAAGAAGAAAAAGAGAATTATTTTATCATATGATAAAAGAGATTTGTGATGAATTAGTACTACTTTAATATGTTCGAGTATATTTTTTGTAGTAAGTTTTCCTTGGATGGGTAAGATTATTTTTATTTTCTTCCCAAATGCATTCAAGCATTGCACCCCTTCAGTTTTCTTTTCAATGAGAAAAGTTATTTTGTGCATTAAGGCTAATATGTGAAATTTATTTCCCCCCCCCCCCCCCCCTATATTCTTGGTTTTATATAACAATGAGAAGAAGTAAATGGACAAATGTTGTCTCTTAACAATATTTGAACATGAGTTTAGTTTCTTGTTGAAATTAAATGTCTTCATGAGGAAAATAGGAATATGATGGAAACTGAGAAAAGGAAAAAAAAAATTAGCAAGAAAAGTGACTTGCATGGAATTATTATTGACAAATAGAATATGATTCAATGAGAGTAAAAATCAGGTACTATCTTTATTTCCCTTGATTATTATTTTCTTTTTCTATCCTTTATAACTTATGAAATTTATTTCATATGTTGTGCCGTAATTTCCTATCTGTAGAAAAAATCACTTTTTGAAATGTTCTAAATATAAAACAATTTGAGAAAAATACTTAGAAAAGAGTCGCCACTTAATTTTTTAAAGAAATTAAGAAAACTTAATTTTAAAAGACTCTAACAGATTAAGTCTTTAAAATTTAGAGAAAATGGGTAAGAAGTCCTTATTTACGTTTCAAGAAGGTTTTTAAGGCACTTGAAACGCCCGCTAACACGCGGTTGACCTGCAACTTGACTAAAAAATATTCTGACTAATTCTTTGAAAAAAGATGGTTTAATACAAAAAAAAATGTAATTTACAATATTCGAACTTTGAGGAAATAGTTAAACAAAGAATCATTTTTCATTTAAAGGTCCTAAAACGAAATATTTGAATTATATTGCAAGTGATTAGAACAAAACTAGATTAATTAGCATTTGTTAATTCATATTGAAAAAATGATTTAAGCCGATTTAATAAATTAAAGCATGGAAATTCTTTTAAATTAATTGGAGGATAAATAAAAGGGTCTTGCCTACATATACTTAAAATAAGTGTAAGACTTGATAAAATGAATTTTAGAAAATATACTAACATAAAGAATATGGTTCATCTTTCGGGGAATTTAATTAAGTTAATTAACAATTCTAAAGTTAAGAGTTAAATAAAATTAGTCGAACACAATTAAAACGAGTAGGAGGGTAAAATAGATGATGAAATTGGGCCTTTATTGGGCTATTTTCGCTGCAAATGCTCAGGTTCAGCCCAATCCCGTTTTTGGTATACATTTTCTATATATCAGTGTATATGAGCAGGTATATCAGCTCTTTTTACGTTTTTCCTGCTTCCGAATACCTGTATTTTGCCTCAGCCCTGTATTTTTACATTTTTGGCCACGTATTTGCTGCCTTAAACCTGTATATCGACGTATAATGCTGTATACAGTGTCTATACAGCCCATTTCTTGGGCCTTTGAATTAATTTCCAGCGATATGGCAGAGCCCTGGAACCTGTAGCAGCTTCCGAACACGTTGGGGGGGAAAGGGGGCTGACTCGATGGAGAAAAGCAAAGATCAAGCCTCTACGACTCAACTCCAAAATGCAGGAAACGAGTCTCAAGTGAACTCGGAAAGGGTTTATGCGAAAAAGAAAAGAGCCAAATTAGTATGTGAAATAAGTAAGCATTTATGACATAACTTAATTAGAATGAAAGCAACTTAAATATTTTTGAGCTAAAAAAGAGTCACCCAAGCCAACTATGAAACCAAATTGAGACCCAAATGTCATAAATTTCAATCCAAGACTAATAGTAAACTAATGACAAATCATACACAAGGAAATTCCAAGAGGGCATGTGCTTGTGTGAGCATGTGACAATAAAACCTTTAAGCAATAACTAACACAACCCAATAAATGCATAAAGGAACTTGAGGCACATTCGACTAGAATTACCTTATATAATAAACGGCACTATATACATATTTATGGGGGACTTTAAAACTACAAGTTTTGTTATACTAAAGAGACCAAAATTTAAGGCAACAACCAACCAACTCATTATAAGCAAAGGAAAAAATAACTACCATCAAATGACTAAAGTGAGCAACATAATCAAACATGTTAAACAATGGTATAATATAAAACAATGTCCATGGCACTGTTGAACATTAACACTCAAGTAAAACTAAGGCAAATAACAAGTTAAAGTTTAGAAAGGATATTTTCAGGTTTTAGACAAAGATGGGGAGGGCTATTCTTTGTAAAATAAGAGAAACTTTAGTTAAATCATCACATTACAATGGTAAAGTTATAAGCATCCCGCCATGAGCTGAAATCCAAAGAGACACATACCACTGAAGCTAATCGAAAACATAGACTAGCTATATCTATTATGTGAGTTCAAAATAGTATTAACAAGAAACCTTCCCTCTAGGAAAGATACCAAGGCAAACGACCAAGAATATGGTCACATTCTTACCTCCAATGTTCACTTTACATGCTTACGGGAAAGGTACAGTAAGAAAGGAAAGAAAAATTTATGTGATTACACAATCAAGGCACCATACTATTTTCAAATGGCTAAACCTAACAAATCATTGAAAGCTAGCACAATAAGAAACGGGTCTACTTCATATCCTCAATTCACAATTCATGGCAACAAATTATCATGAAAACTAAATAGATATTGTCAAAATAGGACTGCTATAGAGAATCTAAGCCAAACATGCTCCCAAATAGTCGATTCAAAGAGAAGATCCAACCCAACACCGACATATAACGACAAGAAACTATACTTCTTTTTAGCTATAATGGGCAAAAAACCATAAAACCAAAACTAAAGCAAAGCAACAATCGATTTATACGGAAAGAAAACGAAAATATTGAAACACAACATCCTCTTGAAAGAAGAAATTTTTTTTTTGACTATATAGCTAAATTACATCATATGACAAGAATACCCATAAAATTGTAAACGAATACACATTAAAGGAGAACAATCACATTTTTGAATCACATTAAGCATTCTAATTCGCATATTACCGATTCATCGAGTTCAAACGGAAAGAAATAACACATATATAACTACTTCATTATATGGACTATTAGAGATACTCACGTAGGGGGAGAAGAGATGCCACCTTTATCGGAGCAGCGAATTGGGACGGCTACAAGCTTGGAGCAATTGAGACTTTCGACGACTCCGAGAGATTTCGATGGACAAACAAGAAGAGAGCCGGAGAGATGAACCCTTTTGAGTCTGTATTTCTAAACTAAGATTTTACCGTAACTTTCAAAAATAAGCTATGTTTTACTCATCAGTTTCTTGCCCCTTTTTTCCAACTCCCCTTCTAGTGACTAACAAGGAGCCATTTATAGAAGGGGAATTGGGGTTCGGAAATGGGAAAAAGGGCAGAATATAAATTTGAATTTTTACCCCAATTTGAAAATTTCTCCTCCAAGGATGGGATAGCTGTCCGTTTGCACAAGATTTCAATGGAAATCCCCCAAAATCCGGATGAAAGGATCGAAGTGGGCGGTTGCAGCCGTTGAATTCCTACGATTTTTGCTGAGGAAGAGTGCGCATGAAGAGGAAGAGGGACCGGTATGGGCAGTGGGGTCGCTGCTGCTGGACCGCTGTAGCTGCGCGATTTTCGGGTCGTCTGAAATTTCTGGATTCTCTGGACTGCTGGAGAGAAAAGCAAGATGCAGGGGTCATTTGGAATTGTTGTTTTTGGGTTTCTTTGAAGGAGAAAGGGTTGGGTCGGGTCGGTTTGCTGTTGTACGTGGGTCGTTTGGTATTGTGCTGATGTATGTATGTTGGTGGGATGGGAATTGTTATAAGACTGTTGGGTCTGGGTTTCTGTTGGAAATTATAGGGAACTAAGGGAGGGGGCTGGGAATTTGGCCCAAACAAAAAAAGGTTAAATCTTTTAAGAGATGAACATGTTGAGTTTAATTTAAATGAATTAATATTAATTAATTAATGAGTTTCTTAATCTTAACGAAATATAATAATTAACTTAATTATAAACTAAATAGTTTAAAATATAAACTATGACATAACCCAAACTAATATCCATTTGAGACTATTTTCGAATATTCATAAACTATACTAATTAATATATACATAGTTCATTCAAAAATTATAAAAAATGGCAAAATTGCTTGAAAAAATGTTTTGAATTTTATAAAGTCAATTATTTCAACTCATTTGGAATTTAAGAAGCTTGATGATTAATTTATATTGTGGAGGGTCAAAATTGGGTGTCAACATCATAAATGTTAGGATAGAGTCATTATGTGATGATCTCAGAATATGTCTTTATTATTATTAATATGTATTCAGTTTAGAGGAGAGAAAAAAAAACTTTTGTAGTTTTCTACTCCATGTGAAATTTGATTGTGTTTGACTTTTGGAGATTTTTTTTTTACTCCTTTGGTTTGAAGAATATAAGAACTTCACGAACAAATCAGATTGTGCATTGGTTTGAAGGATATAGAAACTTCACCAATTTGTTAAATACTTTGTTTGAATGAATATTCTGACTTGAAGAGTACAAAATCTTCGTCAGGAATATTAAGGCTAAATGATTGAAAAAGATAAACTCTTCATTGTTAGCTCGAAACAGTGTTGTATTTGAGGTTTCTGGAGATTAAAACCTTTTTGGTTTACAACTTTGTCTGAATGTGAAACTGATTCGAAGAATATTAAAACTTCATCAGAATTCAAGGTTCACTCAGTTAACGGTTAGAAGAATATAAAAACTTCATCGTTAAACTAGAAACAAGTTGTATAAAGATTGAATCTTTATTTTTAGTATTCTAAATACTAAGTGGTTTGTCTAGTTGTGACAAAAAGGGGGGAAAAAAACTAGTGACATAAAATTAGTGGTTTTTGTGCCTGCAATGGGTGTTTATATGGATTAAATCTCCAAAAGAAGGCTTCGTGTTGCCAATGTGTAAGCATGGAAAAAATATGTGGAAAATAATTTGAAATACTTGAAAAATATTTTTGAGAACATATTTAAAATGTGGGGGGTTCTTTACTTGTGATAAAGACAAAATTAGACTTACTATCTAATTTAAATTCGAAAGTACAAGATATGAAATTTAATGACAATCTTGTATTGTGTTAGACCCACAAAATTCTTGGAGTATATTTGATATTGTGGTTGGTGAGTCTCTCTTTACTAGTATATGATATGACTAGTATGAAACCACAAAATTATATTACTCATTGAAAATAATTGTATTCTTTGATGAAAAAGTTTCACTTTAAATATTGTGATTTTTCATGAAAAGATATGTCTAGTAAAATACTTTTTTTTTTTTTTGTATAGACATGAACATTGGTGAAAAATGATATGTTATGTTTGTGTTGTAAAACAAACATTTAGGTCATATTGCGCTTATTGGACCGATAAGACTATGGTCATGGGTAATTCTATAACAAATTGAATGTTATGAAAAGGTCCTTCTGAAAAGGACATATGGCAAGGTGTTCACTCTAAAACAATGTCTGTATTTGAGAAAGTTATAAAAAGTAAAGAACAAAATATTTGTGGGAAAAGGTTACCTCACAGAAGGTCTTTTTAAATTTAGTATTTCTGTTTGTTCTTACTTGCTTGAATCAAATTGTTTGAATCAAATTGTTTGTGACATAAATGCTTGAGACATGTCAATTACAAAACCTTGCAAAAACTGATCAACTTGGAAGTTTTGCCTAACTTCTAGTGCAATAAATCAAAATGTCAAGTATGTGTTGTGAAAGGAATTTTAATACCTTAGAATTGATTTACACTGACATTTGTGATATGAAGTCAACACTATCTCGTGGTGGGAAAAAGTGTTTCATAAATTTTATTGACAATTGCACTAGATATTGTTATGTTTATTTTCTGAATGCTAAGGATGAAGCAATAGAAACATATAGGCAATATAAAACTGAAGTTGAAAATCAGTTGGATTAAAAAAAAAAATTGTCATGATTAGAAGTGGTAGATGTGGAGACTATGAATCTTCTTCTGTAGAAATATATTTGGAAAATGGAATCATCCATCCAATTACTGCACATTCTCACCTCAATCTAATGAAATTGTTGACAGGAAAAAAAACCAAACTTTGAAGGAAATGTTGAATGTCCTATTTATAAGTTTAGGTTTACCACAAAATCTGTGGGCGGTGCTATCATTATAGCAAAAGAGAACAACAAAAAATTTGTTTGTTCAGAAAGAGAGAAACAAAAAGTTTTGTTTGTTAGTAAAGGGAGTAACAAATAATAATTAAAAAAAAAAAAACTTTTGTTTGTTAAGAAAGGGAGCAACAAAAAGTTGTGTTTGTTCAGGCTTTGTTGTATCCTGATATAGAATTGTTTGTCGTCCCTTAAAGTATATACAAGCAATAACTCTTGAAAGATAGTGATCAAACAATTTCCAATACAGTTTATTCCATATGAGAAATGGAAATGAGGGAACTATTCCCAAAAGGGTCAAAATAGGACCTAAGCCTGTGGATTGTATGTTCATTGGATATGCTACAAATAGTAAAGCATGTCGATTTATGGCTCTTAAGTCCGAACTAGTGGATAGTCAAGTGAAGGGTCTAAACGACCTTGGAAAGAACCAAAGGAGAATGTACTTAATAAAGAGATTCAGAGGCGTAGTTAATGTCAATGGACAAATTACTTCCTACGAGTTTGATTTTGTAACATTTCTTCTTTAAAATGAGTCTCATATATTCTAAAAGTTATGTCCTTTGTGGACTCATTCTTTTTGCAAAGAAGCTGTCAATAGTAAGATAGATTCAATCTTGAGCAACCATACTTGAGACTTGGTTGATCTTCCTCCAGGAAATAAACTTTTGGGTTCAAAGTGGATCTACAAAAGGAAAAGAAAGTTGATGAAACTATTGACAAATACAAAGACAGATTTGTTGTCATGGGCTTTAGACAATAAGAAAGCCTTGTTTGACAGATAATAGCACTAACTAGGATTACATCAATTCAGATGTTAATTGCGCTAGTTGTGAAATATGGCCTTCAAATTCATCAAAATGGATGTGAAAACATTTTTTTTTTAAATGAAAAATTGGAGGAAGAAATTTACATGGAACAACCCAAGGGCTTTGTGGTTCTGGTAAAGAAAAAAAAGTTTGTAAACTTGTTAAGTCACTCTGTGGACTAAAAACAAGCGCCCAAATAATGACATGCGAAGTTTGACCAAACTATGTTGGCAAATGAATTCAAGATTAATGAATGTGATAAATGTTTTTACATTAAAGACACTCCAAATCACAAGGTCATTGTTTGTTTTTATGATGATGACATGTTCATCATCAAAAGAGACATTTCTGACATAAATGCTACTAAGCATATGCTAGAAAGTAACTTCGATATAAGACACATTGAAGTTACTGATGTGATTGAAAATGTACTTGACAAGTTCAAGCATTTGAATTTCAATATTGTCAAGACTCCAATAAATGTGAGATTTGTACTTCAAAAGAATGAAGGCAAAAGTGACTCACAATTGGAAATTGCTAGAGTATTGAGAAGTATGATATATATCATGAAGTGTACACGATCAGATATAACATATACTATTAATAAACTAAGTCGGTTCACGAGTAATCACAATCAAACTCATTGGATGACAATGAAAAAATTTTTGGAGTATTTAAAATATACTTAAAATTATAACTAATATTCAACAGTATTGAAAGAATATAGTGATGCAAATTGAATCACCAGATCAAATGAAGTAAAATCCATGAGTGGATATGTATTTACTCTTGGTGGATGAGCAGTCTCTTGGAAATCTTCCAAACAGAGATGTATCGCTCGCTCTACTATTAAATCTGAGTTTATCACTCTAGATAAGGCCGGTAATGAAGTTGAATAACTCCAAAATTTCTTGAAAGATTTTTGGCCCAAGCCTTTTAGCTCCAGTATGCATATACTTTGAGAGTTAATTTGCAATAGACAGGGCATGGAGCATGATGTATAACGGAAAGTCTCGTCATATATGATGTAGACATAATATCGTTAGAGAACTACTCTCTAGTGGAATTATCATAATTGACTATGTAAAGTCAAAGGATAATGTGTCGGATCCACTTATAAAAGGCCTAACTAGAGAGGGAGTTGATAGATTATCAAAGGGAATGGGACTATGGCCGAGAACAAGTCATTGTGGTGGTAACTCTACCTAGAAGACTGGAGATCCCAAGATCTAGGTTCAAGGAGATCAAACAAAGTCATTGATGACGGTTCAACATTGTCAAAATATTTTTTATGGTCCATTCTCATTATAAGACAATGTTCAGTAACAAGGATAAAGGTGTCACGCCCCGAGCCTACACCCCGGATGTGACCGGCACTTGAAGACCATCGCTGGCCCCCAAGCGAACCCTTGGCCTGGCTTTCTTAACTCAGCGGAAACTTAACTCAACAGGATAACTCAATGCAATGAAAGGTTATAAAACAACTCAACTGAAAGTAATTTGTCAACAAGGCATCTCGAGTCTCAAAATAGGATATTTAAATATATACATGCATGAGAAACTCCAAACTAATCGATCGATGGTTCTGATCGTCATGAAGCCTCTAAATATCGAGATGGATGTTGGGACGGACCCGCAACATCCTAATAAAACAAAAACTAAGAACACAAAATAATTGAGTCCTCCGAATGCGCGAGGCTCACCACTAACTCTGGAGTGCTCACCGATCAACGACGTGCGGGATCGATCCGGTACTCAGATATCTGCATCATAAGACGATGCAGCCAATCGCATCGCACATGGAATGTACAAGTATGCGGTGGAAAACTAAGCAACATAGGCTAGAAGGAAATTTGGAAGAAATCAAAAGTTTACCTAGTTCAACTTAACTCAACTCGATCGACTTCTTTCAATATAAGGCAATTTAAAACAAGTGTGATATAAAGAAAGATTAAAACATGCTATAAACTCGTGTGTATACAATGATACAATAAGCCTGAGATGTATATAGAAATACAATTGAACTGATGTATATAAAATACAATAATTTCCGTGCATAAAAATACAATAACTGCTGTGGGAGTTTTTCTAACCGACAACCATCACATAAGAGCTAAAGTGATGATACGATCAACCTCACGCCGCCAGAGCATCCTATACCTGACCAAAGGTATAAGACACGAATCGCCTAATGGATCCACTAGTCTAATATGAAAAGGATTCATCTAAAGAGTATGATCCTTTTCTACCCATGGTAGCTAACATGGTTCTATGGGTTCTTTGAACGCTCCCAATTCGGTGCTCGATACTACTCCCAAAATGTCTTGGCCGTTATGTTTTTAAAACACATTTCTTCCTGCTGACATGAGATAATTACTCAAAAAAAACTATCCCGAAGGCTCTTTGGAAATTTTAGTTTCCAACCTTGTTTAAATGTAAAGACATTTCTTTAAAACTTCTTTGGGAATACATAGTTCCTAATAACTTTGAGAAAATGAACTCAACTTGAAACTTGAGACTCTTTACTTAGCTTGACACTCTAAGCTCTTTGCTTGACTTGACACTGAGTCTAAAAATAAAGTTAAAGCGTTCAATAAAGACTCTTGAACAACTTTACAACTAGCTTGACTTGCTTAACTTCTAAGCTTAACTCTTAATTTCTAACTTCACTGACTTCTAACTAACTCTCCTTGAATTGGAATTTTGATTCAAGGTGTTTGCTCACATGTTACGGATGAGCTCTTGACTTTTAGAAGTACTTGAAGTGTTGGAAACAACTAGGAAACATAGGTATAATACCTAGGAACAAGAATAAAATAAAATGGGGAATTAAGGTAACGGGAAGGATTGGCGTCCTTGGCGCTCTAAGAGGCGCGGGGTGCCAGCCCTCAACTTCAAATGGGACTGCTGGCCACTCTGCAGCACCACCTCGGCTTCAAAGGGACTGGGCACTCTGATTCTCACACTTTCCTAAAAAAAAAAACCCAACTTTTCTCCCTCTTTTCTTCAACTCTAAACCACCCTTACTTCAATGGATTTAACCCCAAACACTTAGGATCATCAATCTCTCAACATACAATAAATTACAACTCAAATACACAACCCAATTATGTCCCACAACCAACAATAACTTCAACAACACAACTAACAACATCAACAACAACTAACAACTTCAACACAAATCCAATCTTTTCTCAAATCATAAAAGAAATGAGCTTGATGTGTGGGGGAAAGGATCAAACCACACAAAGAACTCACATACCTTGATAGGGATCACCCCGATTTAAAAATCCACGACGGAAACTTGTTGATCTCCTTTCTCCTCTTCTTCTCCTCTTCTTCTCTTCTTCTTCTCTTCTTCACTCTCAAGAACCCTAACTCTTTCTCTTTTAAAATAGGATAAAATGATCTAAAATCATCCTAACACACACATATAACCTCAAAAGAAATGGCTAGGGAAAAGACCAAAATGCCCTTAAAATTTCCGGACGGATTCCCTGCCAACTGCCCAACTTTCAATGGCCATAACTCGCTCATACGAACTCGAAATCGAGCAATCTCAGTGGCGTTGGAAAGATCATTCCACAAGCTTCACAACCATAACTAGAACTACTCCTAACTCATCCTGATCTAGGAGTTACGACTGCTCAAAGTTGGCCAAAAAAATCACTGATTTCCACACTTAGCCAAATTTTCCAGATTCTGTATTTTTTTTTTCCCAAAAAATGGCTACTTCCAATTTCAAGCTTCTTCATAGCTATTTCAAATTGTCGGATGTTACAATATCTCCCCCTTGGGAACATTCGTCCTAGAATGAGGTGATTCTTACTAAGCTAAGGGTGCAACAACAACTCAAACACCAAACAAGCAACTATGCAACAACAACAACAATATGCCCACTATAATTTAAAGAGCACTAAGAAGGAAATTAATACCTTGATCTACGGATTCAAAGAGATATGGATATCTCTTCTTCATGTCTTCTTCGGCTTCCCAAGTAGCTTCCTCAACAAATTGGTTCCTCCAAAGGACCTTGACTGAGGCTACATCCTTTGTTCTCAACCTTCGAACTTGCCGATCTAAAATTTGAACAGGAATCTCCTCATAAGATAAGTTATCCTTGATCTTGATACTTTCAGTCGGTAGGATCAATGAAGGATCGCCTATGCACTTCTTCAACATGGAGATATGAAATACCGGATGGACATGCTAGCTCGTGGTAGCTCAACTCATAAGCTACATTGCCAACTCTCTTGACTATGCGATAAGGTCGATATATCGGGGTTAAGTTTCCCTTTCTTACCAAACCTCATAACCCCCTTCATGGGTGAAACCTTCAAATATACCCAATCATCTACTTCAAACTCTAACGCCCTTCTCCTAACATCAGTGTAGGATTTCTGATGACTCTAAATCTAGTCCTATCAATTGTGCTTCACCCACTTCAAACCATCCAATAGGAGATCTACATCTTCTCCCATAAAGAGCTTCATATGGAGCCATCTGGATGCTAGAGTGATAACTGTTGTTGTAGGCAAACTCAATGAGAGGTCGGTGATCATCCCAATTACCTTTGAAATCGATCACACAAGCTCTCAACATATCTTCTAAAGTCGAATAGTGCGCTCTGCTTGCCCATCGATCACGAGGATGAAAGCGATCTTAAGTTCACATTTGAACCCAAGCCTTTACGAAAAGATTTTGAGCGTGCGATGTCGTGCACCTCTATCTGAAATAATGGAGATTGGGACTCCATGAAGTCTCACTATCTCTCGAACATACAACTTGGCATAATCTTCTGCTGAAAGGGTAGTCTTTACCGGTAGAAAATGAGCTGACTTTGTCATTCTGTCGACAATCACCCAAATAGAATCATCTTTGTCTGCGAGACCTTGGCAACCCTGTGATGAAATCCATATTGATCATCTCCCACTTCCACTCTGGAAGTTCTATCCTCTGAGCCAATCCACCGGGCTTTTGGTGTTCAACTTTCACTTGTTGGCAATTTGGACACTTAGCAACAAACTCAGCAATGCCCTTCTTCATGCCGTTCCACCAATAAACTTCACGCAAATCACGATACATCTTGGTGGAACCCGGATGAATAGAATATCTGGAGCTGTGAGCTTCCGCCATAATCCTCTATTGGAGTCCATCTACCATAGGTACGCACAATCTACCTTGAAATCTCAAAACACCATCTCCTTGTTCACAAGCTAATACTCTTCGCTATTGAACTTTTGCCGTCAACTCCAGCAAAATGGGATCTTGATCTTGCTTCTCTTTCACTTCGGACATTAATGATGACTCGGCCCTGCTTGTCACTGCTATTCCTCCTTCTGCGGAATCTGTAAATCGACTCGGGCATGCGATCTGTGCACATCTTTTGCTAACTCTCTCCTTCCATCTTGATATGGCGGTGCTACCCATAGACAACTGCTCGAAAGAATCGGCAACAACATTAGTTGTACAGGTGGTAAAGAATACTCAGGTCATAATCCTTGAGTAACTCTAACCACCTCCTCTGTCTGAGATTAAGCTCCCTCTGAGTAAGCACATATTGAAGGATCTTGTGATCAGTGAATATGTCGACATGCACACCATACAAGTAATGACGCCTTATCTTCAAAGCAAATACTACTGACTAGCTCTAAATCATGGGTTGGGTAGTTCTTCTGCATGAACCTTCAGTCTGGAGGCATAAGCTATAACTTTGCCATTCTGCATTAAGACACAACCCAAACCAACTCTAGATGCATCACAATACACCACAAAACCTTGAGTACCTTCTGGTAGCGTCAAAACTGGAGCTGTAATCAATCTCTTTTTCAATTCCTGAAAGCTTTTCTCACAAGCTTCAGACCATTGAAAATTCACTGTCTTCGAGTCAACTTTGTCAAAGGAGATGCAATAGTCGAGAACCCTTCAACAAACCTTCTATAATAGCCCAAACCCAAGAAACTCTTAATTTCGGTTGGAGATGTGGAGTCTAGGCCAGTCTGCGCCTCAATTTTTCTAGTATCAACTTTAATTCCATCACCGGACACAATGTGGCCTAGGAACGCCACAGACTTAAGCCAAAACTCACATTTAGAGAACTTGGCATACAACTCTTTATCTTTCAAAGTTTGAAGAACTATTCTGAGATGGCTAGCATGATCTTCTTCATTCCTTGAATAGATTAGTATGTCATCAATAAAGACAATAACAAACATATCTAAATAAGGTTTGAAGACTCTATTCATCAAGTCGATGAAAAGGCGGTGCGTTGGTCAAACCAAAGGACATGACTAAAAACTCATAATGACCATACACAGTTACGAAAGTCATCTTTGGGATATCACATTCCTTACCCTTAACTTATGATAGCCGATCGGAGGTCAATCTTTGAAAAACAAGTGGCACCACGAAGGCGATCGAAAAGATCATCAATCCTCGGAATAAGTACTTGTTCTTGATGGTAACCTTATTCAATGGCGGTAGTCTATACACATTCTAAGGGAACCATCTTTCTTTCTCACAAACAAGACCGGAGCGCCCGGCGAGACACTTGGTCGAATTAAACCCTTATCTAGGAGATCTTTCAATCGCTCTTTCAACTCTTTCAACTCTGTGGTGCCATTCTATATGGCGGAATAGAGATAGGACGAGTATCTGGAATGAGATCTATGCCGAAATCTATTTCTCTCTCAGGAGGAATTCCGGGTAGATCATCAGGAAAAACTTCTGGAAACTCTCTTACTATAGGAACTGACTGGAAATGAGGTATCTCAACACTAGAGTCATGAACTCGGACTAAGTGATAGATACAACCCTTCGAAACTAACTTTTCGCCTTAAGGTACGAAATGAAATGACCCTTAGGCACTACTGAACTACTACTCCACTCTAAGACTGGCTCATTCGGAAACTGAAACTTGACCACTCGAGTTCTACAGTCTATCGATGCATAACAAGCATGAAGCCAATCCATACCTAGAATGACATCGAAATCTATCATATCTAACTGAACCAAATCAACCCTGGTGCTCTTGTGACTGATGGAAACAGGACAATCACGATAGACTCTTTCTGCTAGAATAGATTCCCCAACAGGTGTAAAAACACAAAAGGGTTCACAAAGTCTTTCAGGAAGAACCTCAAACTTATTTGCAACATAAGGAGTTACAAAAGATAAACTTGCTCCTGGGTCTAACAAAGCATACACATCAAAAATAAAGACTTTGATCATACCAATGACAACATTTGGAGAATTCTCTTGCTCATGGCGACTGGTGATTGCATAAAGGCGGTTTGCTCCTCCACTGGTACTAGAAGTAGCTCCTCTAGGTGTCGTCATATGCAGGGAACAACTGAAGAAGACTGTGCTTTATTTCCCCCATTACCCTGCCTATTCTTTGGACACTCTCGCATGAAATGTCCATTCTGACCACACTTGAAACAACCAATGGAGCCCTCTCGACAAATACCTGAGTGGTTCCTACCACACTTGGCGCAGGCAGGAGGCTTACTACTCCCTTGCGCCACACTACCCAAAGATTGTGCAGTGCAGCCACGAAGTCCTTCGAATCGAACATTAAATTCACATTTGTATCTGGTGCGAGTGCTCTGGCGGATGATGGAAGCGAGTCCTTTTGCCTTTGCTGAAAGGAGGAACGGTTTGAATTACCTCTCTGCTGCCCGGACTCGTTCCCGGTCTTTGCTCTCTTATTTCTAAACTCTTCTCTGTCCCTCAGCTTCTCTTCCTCAACCTGCTGCACATAAACCATCAACCTTGATATGTCCATGTCCCCGATAAGCATTGCAGCCCTACCTTCCTTGCTCGACAACCGAGACAGCCCAGCAACAAACAAGCTCATTCTATTCGCCGTATCATGACCATCTCCGGAGCATAGCGGGATAATTGTGTGAACTTCAGACTGTACTCATGAACACTCAAAGAATCCTGCTTAAGTGTGAGGAACTCACGTACCTTGGCCTCTCTCAACTCTCGAGGAAAGAAATGCCCCAAGAAAGCTTCCTCAAAACCGGCCCAACTCGCAGGTGGTGCATTCTCAGCTCTACTTCTTTTCCACTGGTCAAACCAAGTTCTAGCAACATCTTTCAATTGATATGCAGCTAGTTCAACCCGCTCAATATCTGCTACATGCATCACATCAAAAATCTTCTTCAACTCCTCAATGAAGTTCTCTGGATCCTCAGTAGTACTTGAACCCATGAAACTCAGAGGATTCATCCCCAAGAACTCACGAATCCTTGAAGTGTCAGCTCCTTCATGTCGAGCTCCTCTTTGCTGACCAATTTGATTAGTAACTGCTTGACTCAGAATTCTAATTGCCTCTCTAAACTCGGCATTAGAAACTTCCTCTTGATCTTGCACTTCCAGGGCATAAGGTAACTCTTGCTCATCAACATAACGTCTAGGAAGACGCTCTCTACCAACTCTTCGTGGAGGCATGATTATCTGAAAACACGCGCAAGTGCGGATTAGAAAGAAACTTTTTAGAGGTCAACTCTAACGCATGAAATGAGTGTGAAAGAAATGAGAAATCTTCCTAAATGTTGCAGCCTCCCAATTATAGATGTGGCGCGCTTCACACCGATAACTAGGACTCTGGACACGGCCATAGACTTCCGGGACTCTTGAACTCGTGCTCACGATGCCAAGTTTGTCACGCCCGAGCCTACACCGGACGTGGCCGCACGAAGACCATCGGCCCCCTGGCGAACCCTTGGCCTGGCTTTCTTAACTCGTGGAAACTTAACTCAACGGGATAACTCAATGCAATGAAGGTTATAAAACAACTCAACTGAAAGTAATTTGTCAACAAGGCATCTCGAGTCTCAAAATAGGATATTTAAATATATACATGCATGAAACTCCAAACTAATCGATCGATCGTTCATTTGTCTATGAAGCCTCTAAATCTCGAGATGGATGTTGGGGGACCCGCAACATCCTAATAAAACAAAAACTAAGAACACAAAATAATTGAGTCCTCGGAATGCGCGAGGCTCACCACCGACTGGAGTGCTCACCGATCAACGACGTGCGATCTCGATCCGGTACTCAGATTCTGCATCATAAGGCGACGCAGCCAATCGACATCGATGCATGGAATGTACAAGTATGCGAGCTGGAAAACTAAGCAACATAGGCTAGAAGGAAATTTGGAAGAAACTGAAAAGTTTACCTAGTTCAACTTAACTCAACCTGACTGACTTCTTTCAATATAAGGCAATTTAAAACAAGTGTGATATAAAGAAAGACTGTTTAAAACATGCTATAAACTCTGTGTGTATACAAGGATACAATAAGCTTGAGATGTATATAGAAATACAATTGAATGATGTATATAAAATACAATAATTTCCGTGCATAAAAATACAATAATCACGTGGGAGTTTCTCTAACCGACAACCATCACATAAGAGCTAAAGTGATGATACAAAGAATCAACCTCACGCCGCGAGCATCCTATACCCGCCAAAGGTATAAGACTGAATCGCTAATGGATCCACTAGTCTAATATGAAAAGGATTCATCTAAAGAGTATGATCCTTTTCTACCCATGGTGGCTAACATACGGTTCTACTGGGCCGTGGTTCTTTGAACGCCCCAATTCGGTGCTCGATACTACTCCCAAAAATGCATCGTTGTTATGTTTTTAAAACACATTTCTTCCTGCTGACATGAGATAATTACTCAAAAAAAACTATCCCGAAGGCTCTTTGGAAATTTTAGTTTCCAACCTTGTTTAAATGTAAAGACATTTCTTTAAAACTTCTTTGGGAATACATAGTTCCCTAATAACTTTGAGAAAATGAACTCAACTTGAAACTTGAGACTCTTTACTTAGCTTGACACTTTAAGCTCTTTGCTTGACTTGACACTTGAGTCTAAAAATAAAGTTAAAACGTTCAATAAAGACTCTTGAACAACTTTACAACTAGCTTGACTTGCTTAACTTCTAAGCTTAACTCTTAATTTCTAACTTCACTTGACTTCTAACTAACTCTCCTTGAATTGGAATTTTGGATTCAAGGTGTTTGCTCACATGTTACGGATGAGCTCTTGACTTTTAGAAGTACCTTGAAGTGTTGGAAACAACTAGGAAACATAGGTATAATACCTAGGAACAAGAATAAAATAAAATGGGGAATTAAGGTAACGGGAAGGATTGGCGTCCTTGGCGCTCTAAGAGGCGCGGGCGCCGGCCTCAACTTCAAATGGGACTGCCACTCGCACCAGCACTCACCTTCAAATGGGATCTGGCCACTCTGCAGCACCGCCTTCAAAAGGGGATTTTGGGCACTCTGATTCTGCCACTTTCCTCGAAAAAAAAACCCAACTTTTCTCCCTCTTTTCTTCAACTCTAAACCACCCTTACTTCAATGGATTTAACCCCAAACACTTAGGATCATCAATCTCTCAACATACAATAAATTACAACTCAAATACACAACCCAATTATGTCCCACAACCAACAATAACTTCAACAACACAACTAACAACATCAACAACAACTAACAACTTCAACACAAATCCAATCTTTTCTCAAATCATAAAAGAAATGAGCTTGATGTGTGGGGGAAAGGATCAAACCACACAAAGAACTCACATACCTTGATAGGGATCACCCCCGACGAAAATCCACGACGGAAACTTGTTGATCTCCTTTCTCCTCTTCTTCTCCTCTTCTTCTCTTCTTCTCTTCTTCACTCTCAAGAACCCTAACTCTTTCTCTTTTAAAATAGGATAAAATGATCCAAAATCAGCCTAACACACACATATAACCTCAAAAGAAATGGCTAGGGAAAAGACCAAAATGCCCTTAAAATTTCCGAACGGATTCCCTGCCAACTGCCCAACTTTCAATGGCCATAACTCGCTCATACGAACTCGAAATCGAGCAATCTCAGTGGCGTTGGAAAGATCATTCCACAAGCTTCACAACCATAACTGGAACTACTCCTAACTCATCCTGATCTAGGAGTTACGACTGCTCAAAGTTGGCCAAAAAAATCACTGATTTCCACACTTAGCCAAATTTTCCAGATTCTGTATTTTTTTTTTTTCCCAAAAAATGGCTACTTCCAATTTCAAGCTTCTTCATAGCTATTTCAAATTGTCGGATGTTACAAAAGGCATTAGGACTTTTTAATGATTTCTAAGTTTGATACAGGGTATATCAAATGGTGTATCTACGAGATAACACATTTAGAAATCACCTATGTAAGTGTGAAGTGTAAGCCGCTTCAAGGAGAATCCGATAAGGCCAGTTCTCTACGCACTTATTAACCAAGACGTGTTCATGGCTGAAACGAACAAAACAATGAGAACTAAAAATAGTTCAAGGGTTGATTGTGTGACTTATGTTGTCTAGGTATACACCAAAGCTCGACGGTTCAAAGATATCAAATCTACCGATTGACCGAGTATATCCGATATATGTTCACTACGGAAAGTTTAAAGGGAAACCTACTTATCCAGATGCGATTAACCTTTACTTACGAATCACACAATTTTTCATGCATATGTTTTAACAATAGCCATTCCCTATTCATGTGGGGGATTGTTGGGTTTTAAAGGTGTGAACAGGAAATGAAGGGTTGTGACTCTCCTGAAGAGTTGTGACTATGCCGAAGGGTTGTGACCTTTATGAAAGGTTGTGTCCTTTCTAAAGGGTTGTGACCGTTTGAAAAGTTATGCATTTTCCAAAGTGTTGTGACCTTTCTGAAAGGTTGTCTTCTTTCTGAAAGGTTGTGACCTTTATCCTTTGTTGGCTATAAATAGAGAGGTTTTCTCTCATTTTTCTGCATCGAATTCTTCCCTTCTTTTGCATACATTTCTTACAAAACAAAATCGATCGATCGTGTCTGTGTGTGTGATTCGTTGCTGTCATTTTGAGTTCGTTGAAATTATCGAAGTTTGAGGTACCGCTACTTCTTTAATGGTTAATCCGTTTTATCTTGGGAGGAATTAATCTGCAACCTCGGGTACTTGAGGGGATTAAATTTCTTAAGGACACACAGTGGGTTCTGTGGACTCGGATAGTTCTTTGTGTTTTTCTTTTCATCTTTTATTATTTCTGGTTTGCTAATCTGAATACAGGAGATAACACCATTCTGCTAAAATATTTTGCATTAATCCTCGTCTCTCTGCAAACATGCAATGCTAGGAAGAGCAAACACTACTACTGCCTCACTTCTGCTTGTGGCAATATCCGTGAGACAAGCTACCCTTTTCGCTTAAACACTGATCCAAAAGATTGCCGTATTCCAGTATATGAATTAGGTTGTGAAGGTAACCAAACAGTAATATGGTTATCCTCCAAGAAGTTGCATGTTCAAGGCATCGACTATGATAATAAGGCAATTCACATGGTAGATCCAACTTTACAAACACAAGATGATCTATACTCTTTCAGACCTCAGCTTACCTTCAACCAATACTATAGAAACTTTGACACATATTATTAACATAATGGATTACAGCGTCCAATGGCAGAGCCTATCTTTATGTTCAACTGTCCATTTGCTGTTAATAATTCTTCGACATTTGTGGAAATTAGTGGCTGCAAACTAAGCAGATACACTTATTTAAGGATTGGAGAAATGAGTGCCTCTGAGGTGAGTGATGGATGCAGAGCAGATTTTATAGGCTTGACCTCATGGCCTAATATTAAATATGCAGAGAACAACATTTCCCTTTCTGATTTTCATCAAGCAATCCTCGCTTCGTTATTATCTGCGGAATTCTTCACTAAGGATAAGTAAGGACTTCTATTATATGCTCTACTCCTTAATTAATATTCTTTTCCATCCTAAGAAATTAAGAGAACTAGGGATTCACTCACTACAATTTAATTTCTTTATGTCTTTGTAGGTATTATTCAACAGATTCTCAGTGAGGACTCAAACTTTTCTCTACATGTTCTTTTAATTCTCCATTGATTACTCATTCTAAATTTGCTAAATTTATGCACTTTAATCTGACCAGGTACCAGTGAAGTAGGCGACAACTGCTATTAGGGTCTGTCTTAAGGCATTGGCTCTCTAAACAAGGATTTCCTCCGCTTCCCACCACCTTCAATGGCCTGAGTCAATCTACCAGTCACTAATGGAACTCCTTGGTAGGCCCCAAGAATTTACAAGCGGATCGAGGAATGAAGGGAGAGGAATTTGAATAGAAAGAAAGAGACGTATTTCGAATTTGAGTAAGGGCACGCTAAGACATTCCTTTTCGTGCTTTCGATCTGCTTACTTTGAATAAAGAGAAAATTCTTACATGGATGAGACTGATCACACCTGATTAGTGAGAAATTCTTACACCAATCATTTACGAGTGGGTATTACACCAAGAATTTACAAGCGGATTGAGGAATGAAGGGAGAGGAATTTGAATAGAAAGAAAGAGACGTATTTCGAATTTGAGTAAGGACACGCTAAGACATTCCTTTTCGTGCTTTCGATCTGCTTACTTTGAATAAAGAGAAAAAAAAAAGAATAGATAGGCGGAAAGGCTTTACACAAGACCACAGAGCAAGAGAGAGCCTTCGCTTACCTGCTTAACCGTAGCTGACCGCAGGTTGGATAATATCCGCTTGCAATGAGGAGGCTCTTTTCCACGAAGGCAAACTCACTCTTGCATTCAAGATCTTCACACCGGTTCATTTTCTGATTGATTAGAAAGACCAATATTTTGGGATTTTTGGACAAAAGATAAGTGAGGACGAACTTCAATTATATATGCTCTGCTTCTCAATTTCCAATCCTAAGAAATTAGGAAAACAATGGATTCACTTGCTACAATTTAATTTCTTCATTTCTCTGTAGGTGTTACTTTTCTCTACATATACTTTTAATTCTGCATTTATATCTCATTCTATATTTTATGCACTTTAATCTAATCAGGCCAATTCTGTATTTCACGGATAAGCTCCTATATGATGGACAACGGATAAGTAAGGAGGCTCTTCAATTATATTTGCTCTGTTCCTTAATTAACATTCTTTTTCCATCCTCCATACCATAGGTATGAAATTAGGAAAACAATGTATTCACTCACTACAATTTAATTTCTTTATGTCTTTATAAGTATTATTCAACAGATTCTCAGTGAGGACTCAAACTTTTCTCCATAATAATATACTTTTAATTCTCCATTTATCTCTCATTCTAATTTTTTTTTCACTTTAATCTAACCAGGGACCAGTTTGTCGCTACTTGTGTATTTCATAGGTAAGCTCCTATATATATTGTTAATAGCAACTCCAACAATATATCCCATAATGTTGTTAATTCTTTTGTTCTTCAATTTAGAAAATTCATTATATATAAGATCATATTACATATACAATTAGATGTTATTATTACCTTAGTTTTTAAATAAGTTCAACATTTCCTATTTTGTAAAATAATAACTAAAAATTAAATGATATTGCTGTGCTTGCATAGAGAAAACATATACTTAGTAGAATATATATAAAATTAGTCAGGTACAAATTTTAAACAGGAGAGAAACGCGCAACACACATTTCCAAAGACTAGTAATTTAACGCAAGTGAGCACAACACAAAAATTCTAAAATAAAACAACTCGAAATATATTATTGTTGTTGTCATATGTAAGTGTGTGTATATATATATAGATATATACTTAGTAAAGAAAGCCCAGGCAACAGGGATAAAGTTATATTATTGTTATACATTATGTACCGTTAAAAAAATAGTAAAGATTGTTATAATGTATTTTGCTCAGAAGTGAGCTAATGTAGAAACTTATTTGTCTTTTGTCTTTTTAATTTCAATTTCAAATAACAAATATATGTAGCAGATTGAGGATAGAAATGAAACATATCTTTCTAAATCTAAGTAAAAATAAATAGAGTAGAAGTAACTCAATGGGACGGTTCGATTGGTTATTTTAAAAAAATTATATGATTTCAATTTTTCAGCTATTTTATAATGTATAACCAAAACTAGGTTTTTAAAAACTATCTCAATCCCAATTTATGTGACAAAAATTAGCCCTTTTGTTGTCTTTTAGATATTTTAAGTTATTAATTATTATAATTTATAGTACTTTTATGTTATTTTTAATTAACATATATTACTTTTTATGTTCCAATTTATGTGAATTGATAAAATTTCGTGAGTTCACCATTTTTTTTATATGTCTTTTAAATATTTTAAGTTATTAATTATTGTGATTTATTGTAATTTTTAGATTATTCTCAAATAAGATATGTTACTTTCTTAGTTCCAATTTATGAGGCACAATTAAATTTTGAGAGTCAACAAAAAATTTATATCTTTTAAATATTCTAAATTATTAATTATCATAATATATATTAGAGTATTGTTTATGTAGTTCTAAGATATATAACAAACTTTAAAAAAAATAAGAAAAATTAAAACGAAAAAACAAAAAATACCACGACAATTAAACAGATAAAGAAAGCAATAAGGTGGTTCCATGGTAAAGCAGGAGAATGGGTCCCATTATGACATATAAACATGGTCACAAACCAAAAGGATACAATTGTCCAAGCAGAGAAAAACAAAGAAGCAGCTTTAAAAGCATGAATTGACCACAATAGTCTCAAGTTGAATAACAATTCCAAATAACATACCTGTTGACGGAGAGGGGGCTGTTTATCCGAGTTCGGAGTCAAAAGGGTAAATAAATTTGTCAACAATTTCAAAAGGGTGACCAAATTCATTTTAGAACCAAAAGGGCAACTTTGTAACGGTTGAACTAACGCCGTTCAAATTAGGTCGACCGCCGCAAGGCGCAGCCAACTTTTTTTATGATGGCGGCGCCTTGCGGTTGTCGACCTAATTTGAACGGTGTCAAATTCACAGTTAGAAAGTTGCCTTTTTGGTTCAATAATCAATTTTATTGCCCTTTTGAAATTTTCGACAAATTTTCTTACCCTTTCGGTTACGGACTCCTGTTTATTCTCCTTTCTTAGTAGTAAAATAGTAAGATATATATATATATATATAGTGTCAATAGCAAAGTTTGTGAAAAAAGACTTCTCTTCAAAACTCATAATTTCTGAGAAGAATAGAACGTCCACATAAGAAAAAGACATCTCTATTGGCTCAAGAGGAAGTTAACGTTATGACTTCTTAATCTTGCACCGTATTCGGGCGCAGAATTTGTAGTAGGCCTTCCGTTGGTATTTGCATTTCTGGTGATCAAATTCAGGAGGAGGCATTTGTCCATGTATGATGTCATTGAAGGTTTTTTGTAAACACAAAACAATTTGTCCATGTATGATGTAGCAGTGAAGTTGAGCAAGCCTAAAGTTGGTGGGCAAGATTTCATGAATGAAGTAGCTACCATTGGAAGGATCCATCATGTCAATGTGGTCGGGCTCGTTGGGTATTGTGTTGAGGGAACAATACGTGCACTTGTATACGACTTCATGCCCAATGGATCACTCGACAAGTACATCAGCACCAGTCAAGAAGGAAGTCCTCTGTTAAGTTGGCAGAGGAAGTATGACATTGTTCTTGGAGTGGCTCGAGGAATTAGGTATTTGCATCGAGGTTGTGATGTACGAATTTTGCATTTTGACATCAAGCCACACAACATTCTTTCGGATGAGAATTTCATTCCAAAGATTTCTGATTTTGGGCTTGCGAAATTATATCCAACAGATAATAGCATTGTGAATCTCACAGCTGCTCGTGGAACGATTGGATATGTAGCTCTAGAGTTGATCAGCAGAAGCATTAGAGCAATCTTTTACAAAGTTGATGTTTACAGCTTTGGAATGCTCCTAATGGAAATGCTGGACTTGGATAGACATGAAGTTGCAAATGAAGAGAATTCCAGACAATATTTTCCTTATTATATTTACAATAAGTTCAACAAGGGGAAGGAGATTGTTGTGGATGAAGAAGCAAATGATGATGAAAAGAAGATGGATAGAAAGCTGACTTTAGTTGCGTTATGGTGCATACAAACAAATCCGATACAACGCCCTTCGATGAGTAGAGTATTAGAAATGCTTGAAGGTGAAGTTGAAGTTGAAGTGCTAGAAGTACCTCCTCAGCCTCTTCAATCTCAACCGATTGTTCATCAGATGATGGGAAGTTCTATGACATTTTTGTCTGATTCAATGGCTTTGTTAGAAAATTCTGCTGTTTATTCCGTTGAAGTAGACATTTGTTCTCATTAGGGGTGTGCATCAGTCGATTCGGTTCGGTTTTATGTATTATCGATTCAATTTATCGATTTTTTATTTTTAAATATGCAAACCCAATAACAAACCAATAAGATATATTTTTATCGGCTTCTGATTTATCGGTTTTTAATTGTTATCAGTTCGATTACAGTTTACCCAATAAGAAAATGTCCGTAAAATATTGTATGACTTCTCACTTCTCTAAATGTTTTGATATAGTGAAACAAGAAAGATAATGAGAAAATACATCAATAAGAGAAAATATAGTATGAAGGCTATAATTACATGTCACCGCCAAACATTGTATGAAATTTCTGATGTTAACCAAATTACCGACCTTTACAAACTAAAACTAAAACTAAAATCAAATAGCTGCAATTGTGAACCCTTACTTTAGGCTTTAGGTTTTGAATAAACACTAAAGACTAGTAAAGCGGCCTAATGTGAAGTGAGTAGAGTACTAATAATTTGATATAGTTATAGTGTCTAGTTATATATTAAATTGTTAATATTTAATATTTAGGAAGGGTAAAGTAGTTATATATAATTGTCTTATTGGGTTATCGGTTTATGCAATAACCTAATAGTAAAAACCGTAACTGAACCAATAACCTAATAACTTTTTTTTATAAACCCATTAAAAACCCAATAATCCAATAACATTTTTTATGTTCGATTTATTGGTCGGTTCAATTTTTGTACACCCCTAATTCTGATTGATTATATGCAGAGAATAGCAAAAGAAGAGTATAATCAGGAAACCTTCTGCTAGCCCAAGATCGTTAACTAAGATCGGAAGATTCAACTAAAGAAGAGGAAGCTAGAAAAGAAAAGAAAGAATTTGGATAGGAGAACTTTGTTATGGAAGAACACTCTTGAATTGCTTTCAATTGGGTTTTGTTACAAATGTCTAATGTCACCCCTATTTATAATTGTGTAGGGATGATTCTAGCTACTAAGAATCTAGAATGTTCCCACCTCCTCTACAAATATCTTCCCCAAGTATCTACTATTAGACTATCTAGACTTTTCTCGAGTGCAAATATAAAAAATATTACCCTACAAAATTCTAGAAAGTTCTACTAAATATAAAAAATATCTAAGTTATTTTTTGTACATCTAAAAAGTCAACTTTAATTTTTCACATTATAGTTGGGTAATATTCAATTAAAAGGACATATATGCAAGAAGGGCTTCACGTTTAACGGAGGATCGGGCCTGAGTTGGTCTGTCTCATTCGCGACACTTAGTAGGCGTTTGGTCATGCGATACCATATCACGATATATAATCGTGAGATAGAATCACCTTTTGGACATGCAATTTCACGCTGATTCCATATCATGAGATGGAATACCGGCCATATTCTCCAAAAATTATGATATGGAATTATATGGGAATTCCATAACATGATTTGAGATTTTTTTAAACACAAAAATTGATCCACAAGATTACATTTTGTTAAAACAACCCCACGGACTTTTGGAGCTTGAAAAAATAGATTCAAAATACTGAAACAAGGCATGAACAATTATGATATTGACACACAAGTGAAAATTGTCATAGCTTGTGCAATGTTACATAATTATTTGCGAGAATACCAAATGAGTGATGAAATATTTATGGTCTATGAGCATGAAAATATAGGTGTGAATGATATTGACCAACAAATGACTCAAAGTAACAATGTTGGTTCGAGAAATGCAAGTTCAGCGTGAGGAGATTGTCCATACTATGTGGAAAATTATATTAAAGATTTGTACACTACAATTTATGTTAATTTTTTTTTTATTGAATTAAAGTTTGATCAATTAAAGTTAGATGAAAGAGCTACTTAAGTGGAGAAAAATAGTTTTGTAATGATTTATAATTATGCGATTTTATAATTTTTTGTTTATTTGGCCGGTAAGATTGAATAAACAATTATGGTTATTTTAATAGTTTTACAACTTATAAGATTCTTATGTTTTTATGAGAAAATATACAATACAAATACCATATCGCATGTCCAAACAAAACTTCAATTTCATCTCATAATTTCATATTGTGATATCATTTTATGATTCCATATCATGATTCCATATTGCATAGCCAAACAGGTCGTTAGTGATTTAAATTGGGGGTTTGGCCCCAAAGTGAGATTGATGTAATTATTCCATTTAGTGCCCGATCAACAACCCATTTTAGTTAATTTTCTATATGTTAGGGTCATTTGGTTACTGGTTAGAGTTATGCAGGTATTAATTATGCAAAGTTTAGTTTTGCAAGTACTAGTCATGCAGGGTTTAATTATGCAAGATTTAGTTATGCAGGTATTAGTTATGCAAGTATTAGTTATACATATATTATTGAGCAACTTTCACATATAGCAAACATAAAAATCAAATTTGTATTTTATAGCTATAATTTGCATAATTGCGCTCCATAGCAAATTTTATGTTTGCTATGGAGCTTTTGATTTATATAATTCGCTACAAACATCCAATTTTATACACAAATTGTTCAATTTTGTATAAATTCATGTATACATTGTAATTTGTATAATAAGATCTGTATTTGTATAATTATAAGTGTGTGGGATGAAAATATATGTATTTGTATTTGTATATACACTTTTCTCACGCTTTATACAAATACAAACACATTTTATACTGAAATGTATAAAATGACTAATTGTATACCGAATATGGCTAATTGTATATCGAATCAGGTGACAAAAAAAGGGGATGTTTGCTGCAAATTACAATTAAAATAAATTATAAATATAACATTTAATTTGAATTAATAGTTAGCTATTTCATACAATTTCTCCTAGATTATTTAGTTATGTAGAGATCGCACTGCATAAATTATTAACTACATTAAATATTGAATTTGTTGTAAAGTAATATATATTACTTACAAATAAGTAAGCAAGCATAGTATATATTCTCTCTCTTTTTGAATAAAAAGTAAAGAGAAAAAGTTCTCCCTCTATACTTAATTGGGACTGCCATTTTTTTCATGTTGTTATTTTTTTTTATGTTTATAACTTATAAAAATAAACTACGATTAATATATTTCAAGTACATTATAATATCCTATTTTATATAATATACATATACTATTAATATGCTGTATATATTGTTTAGACAGTGTTAATATACCAAATATATGAATTATGTATAAATTCACATCCTAAACAAAATAATAATACATGTTAATTAAATAAGTGGAATATGTTTAATAATATATAACGCTATATACAATTCAATTTGTAATAATAATTAAATAACACATCTGGATTTCAAATGGAAACAGAAAAAAAAAGTTGTTCGTGTATTAAAAAAAAAGTTTGGAAAATAGCATAGTTTGGTAACATTTTCAATGAAAAAAATTAAAAATAAATCAATAGGAGTAAATGTGTAATTTACTATTTTCATACATGTATAATTAATATCTGCATAACTTATTCCACCTTCTACCCTGCATAACTTATACATAGATTCTCTCATAAGTTATGTTGATATTAATTATGTAGGACTACAAAAAACATAATCAAACACTGTTGTGCCGTAATTTTCCTATCTGTAGAAAAAATTACTTTTTGAAATGTTCTAAGTATAAAACAATTTGAGAAAAATACTTAGAAAAAAGTCACCACTTAATTTTTTTAAAAAAATTAAAAAAACTTATAATTCTCAAAGATTTAAACAGAAAAAATCATTTGAAAATACCAAAAAGTGTTCGTGGTTCAATTTACACTTCGAGAAGGGTTTAGACATTCGAAGTGCCCGCTAACATGCGGTTGACCTGCGACTTGACTAAAATGATTGTTTGACTAATTCTTTAGAAAGATGATTTAACATAAAATTAATAATTTTATAATATCTGATTAATTTTGAGAAAATAATTAAATAAATGACTCATTTTTTTATTCTTTTTATTTTTTAGAAAAATGGGACCTTAACTGGACCATTTGAATTAAGGACAGGTGTTTAGAATATTAACAAAACTAAATTAATCAATTTTTATTTGAATCATTTTTTTTTAATATGAAAACTATTTCACACTAATAAGAGTGTTGACTAAGATTATAAATGAAACTACAAGAGTTGACGAGATTTGTTAAAAACCAAAACAACGTAGAGAAACAGTTCGTCTTTTGGGAAATTTAATTAAGTTAATAACCATTCTAAAGTTAGAGTTAAACAACAACAATAAATAATCACAATTAAATAATTAAAGAGTTACGAATAAATTGAATTTGGGCTTCCTTTTGGGCCCAATTCGCTAGAATTTTTGGACTTTCGCCCAAAACCCGTTTTTGTATACGCTTTCTGTATATCAGTATATATCAGCGTTTTTCATGTATATCCTGCTTCCAAACACCTGTGTTTCATCTCTGCCCTGTGTTTTCTTGTTTTGGGCCTGTATATCAGTGTATACCACTGTATACAACATGTATACAGCCTATTTTCGACTTTTCGGGACCTGTAATTTGACTTTCCAGCAACTCAAACAAGATGCGACTGACCCGAATGATAAAATAAAGCCTTTATAGCTCAACTTGGAAATGCAAGGAAGAGAAGTCCGTCGTGGACTCAAAGGTCATACAACACACGAAAGAGGAGGCAACATTAGTATACGAAATAAGAAAAATAATTAAGACATGATTTTAATAAAGCTAAGCTAGATAACTCAAAACAACAGAAAGCTACTACCAATATACTTAATAAAATTCAAGGAAGCACAAGTTAAGAAAAGAAGAAACACATACTTGACAATAAGAAACCACATTTTATTAAAGTTAATTAACAAAGTAGCACCACTACCTATCATACTAAAAAAGACACCTCATATATAATCATTCTACAGGCAATATATGACAAATATCAACAAGGTATATCAATAACACCCCATAATCTGGCATGTTTGAAATATAATAAAAATGTATGAAATATTCAAACCAATATGAGCTATCTGCTACCATTAATCAAATACTTAAAACTATGGCTAAGCAGTAAATAACTTAGACAAGATCCACATCCGACTAGAAGAAGAGAAAAAAAAATAAAAAATAAAAGAAAATTTTAACCACAACACAACCTCACACAATGGTTTGCGAAATCTCGCATTTACACATTACTAGAAAAGCGATTGGGCATAAATGAACCATCTTTGTTTTAAAGCAGAAACCACAAATATAATACATCAAAGTCACAGGGAATTAACATTGTGGGACTAAATGTTCAGCAAGTCCTACCATGAGAGATCAACACCAAAAATGTCTCTGTTCAAATGATCTTAAAGATTAAACTTCAACATGAACTAAGACTAGGAAAACTCAGATTTTATACCGACTCAACTTGCAAGTGTAAACATATTTTGACTGAAATTTGAATAGCAGGAAGACAAGACTTGATTCAAACAAGCTACATCAGGCAGTAAGACCACAAGGATATTCAAGAAACGGACAAAATTAAACTATTGGAATAAGCATGCGAATATACCATATATTAACCATATTAGGTGATTTGAGGATTTAAACGCTTATGAGTAACAATCATTAAACAATAATCAAGCTAAACACAGCACACCTGATACTTAAAATATACAAAAGGAGCGAAGCAGACCCAAGGACATTAAGCAGTAGAGTTGGAAAAAGGAATAACGAACGGAATTCAAAAGAGTAGCCAAGAAACATCAACACTAGATGCAAATCTAAAAGCCTCGACTCGACCAAATAAAGAAATCGCATAATAACGAAGATATCATATTGAAACATCAGCAGACCAACAATGACTAACAGCAAACAACCACATAATGAGGCCTTTTCGACATTAGCAGAACATAAATAAAAAAATGAAGAGCAAATTATCAGAGGAAATGGATTACCTTTCTCAGGGCAGCGAAATGAGACTAAATGAGCAGGGACGAGCTCTTCCACCACACTAATTCGAAGCAGCTGACCACAAATGCAAATTGGACTCGAGCAAAGGTTCTCTCACGACTTAAAGAAAACGTATAACATTTCCTGAGTATAAGAGTGTTTATTCCCAAAGAAAAATCCCCCCTTTGCAATGGAGAGAAAGAGTGTATTTATAAGAAAATTCTAGGGTTCGGATTTTTGGGCGACTTAGGAGAAAACGGATGGATTTTAAAATTCAAAAATCACATTACTTTTCAGAGATCAGGTTGAAAGCTGTCACTTGTACCGATATCAACAATCTTCAATGGATTGATAAAGGAGAGAGCCGTTGGGATCGAGGTCGTGATTTGCTTGTTGAATTTCGCGATTTCAGCGCGATTTGCTCGCTGATTTTGCTGTTGTTGCGTGAAGAAGAAAACGCGTAACAGGGGTGGGGTCGGGTTAGGAATTGGACTGCGATTTTCGCGTTTGCAGCGCCATTTCTGCTGGGATTTTCTGGGTTGCGTCTGGAATTTGCGTTTCTGGTTCTCACTGGAAGAAGAAGAACAAAGAATATAGGGGTGGGGTCGTTTCTGGTTGCTGTATGTATGCTATATTGGATGTTGTATTGGGTATAGTATTGTTGGTCTTGTGAACAAAATGAAAGTGGGCTGGGGGAAGAAGTGGGCCTGGGCTGATGAATTGGAAGTGAAGATGGGTTAGGTTGATAATAGAGTCAATTAGCCATTTGGAATTAAGAAATTAACTCGATCAATTTTAATTGGTAAATTCGATTAAAACTTCGATAGGGTGAATTAATATTAATTAATTAACAAGCTTCTTAATTTTAATGAAATAAAATAATTAACTTAATTACGAACTATTAACTAACAAAAATATGCCAACTTAAAGTAACTAATTTTAATAAAATATTTAACTAAAAAAATAAAATCTTTTTTGGGATGATTTTCGAATATTTTTAAAATATACTAATTATATACAAAATTATGTAAAACGTATATATTATTTAAAAACTATAAAAAAAAAAAAGTGACGAAACTATTTACAATAACTTGCAAACTCTATTTAATTTATTTTCTTGAATTTCTATAAAACTCATTATTTTAAATCGTTAGAAATCGAAGAAGTTTGATGATTAATTTATATTGTGGAGGGCCAAAATTGGGTGTCAACAAACACCGTATAAAATTAATACATGAATAATTTTTATACAACATTTAGAATCCTACCAACCAAACATGGTATAAGTTATGTTGACTTTTTCACCTAATACAAAACTTTTACCAAACATGGTAAAACTAATGCAACTTTTTATACATGAATAAAATGCAAATTATACTAACCAAACGGCCCCTTAATTCCTAACCTATGGATAAATCAATTTAAAAAGAAACTTCTAGATTTCATAGTGTGGCTCGACTTTTTTACTCGATTTTTTAGCTGAACTTTTATATGACAATATGGTCTGCACTGACTCGTATATTTACCTAGATTGGGTATTTGACCAAATTAGGATCGTTCAAAGGCATTAAGAAAGCAAGGCCATAATTTGATATTTTCCGAACTCCAATTAAGGCAAGTTGAGATGCAAGTCACATGAAATAGGAATCTATCATGATAATAACCACATCAATCCACATGTAACATCTCATCGAGCCAAAATGATATCCCTCTACCCGAACAAGTTCCCATCGGGCCATAATCACATAACTTGGTCCAAAACACCTCTCATCATGCCATAATCATGTAAGCCATCACAAATTAATTAAAAGACATATATTATCAAAGGCTTGTCCTTCAATTTTAGTCGTTGGCGTTTACCTATCTAATGAGCCATAATTTCCAATTACTAGCAAACAAGGTAGTCTTGAACGAATTATCTAGTCCACAAATTCCACATATTGGATATGGACCCCTACCATAAACCTTTCTTATACTTGGAAATTCAGCGGGAAAGTAAATTCAACCCTAAGAATATTAAATTTTGCACATGAAAATATAAATCACCTAATACTATATATATATATATATATAGTATTTTTATTTATTTTTTGATGCATGAAAACAAAAAACTAATTAGTTTTATCTTGTAGTCAAACAAATTTATAAAAGAATAAAGCAACAAAAAGAAAAATCATATTGAGTAAGACAAATTGGGTTATAATCAATTGTTTTGCCCTAATTCAGCCACCCATCTTGACCTGAGCAAACGCCACTAGGCATATTATGATGACAAATAAATAGGTAAACGGCAAAGTCTTCCCTTTGAGGGCCCTAAAGGACTAAAAACACAAGTCTTCCGTTGACTTGAAGTCTCCAATTGTTAATGAAAAGTCTACTGTAAGTCCAAACTTACACTTCAAATAAGAAGTGTAAACGGTCGATGTCAATTTACAGAACTCAACTAGAGTTGAGGTCGATCCCACAAAGAATTTCTTTACAGATAAGGTTTCACTGTCGTGTTTATTCAAATGTTGCTATTATCTCCTAAACAAATAACAACAAAAAGTAAATTGGGTTTGGTGGAAATGTTATAATTACCAAACTTGCAGTCAAAATCTAGATTTGCGACTAATAGACTATTTTGTAGTAAGGTTGATTCAGACAATTAAGAGAAACCAAGATTGTGATAACCATAACATTAGTTCAAATGTTCATCCGTAATTGAGCATCAGGCAAATCAATGTTTACAAAATCATTGCGAGTTAAGTATATCTGACACTTCTCAGCCAAATCAGATAATTATCACTCATTTTCTCTCGACCCTAGAGTGTTACTAACATTGACCCTCGCTTAAAATGATATGGTGTTAAAGATCTTTTCTCTCGAACTCAAGCTTTAACTCCAATTAGACAATTTAGTTCAGTTTTTTCCTAACTGGTGTTTTTCTCTCGAACAAATACCAGATACAGGCTCATCTAATGCGTGCACTCACTAGATGCCAATGATTTCGAAAGCTAATAACTACATAATGTAAACACAGACTGCTCTTTACTCGTTTTACGAAATCGTTTCGTCATGGATTCCACAACCTAGTCGTGGTATTTAGCCACTCATGCTTTCACGTAAACAATCAGTAATTAGGGATGAAAACATATTGAGAAAGGCTTACGAAAGTAATTAGCAAATCAACAATCACTTTGATAATCTGATAGTCTGAATCCGAGTTTCCAACTGGTAACAATAATCAAAAATTCAAAAATCGAAAGCTAAGAGTAATTCTGTGCTCTTCATCATAAAACGTCAGATAATGAATAATAATCCAAAAAGGACCTAAAATAAATCAAAATAGAATGTTTAAAATGAGTCCTAGTCGAACTAGGACTGAAATATCGGGCTCATTCCTCATTGTAGCTAATTTAGCAAGATGATTAGCCATTGTGTTGCTTCTAACAACGAGTGAAGCAAAAATCATATTAAGTTTTCTTCTTTTTGCTGTCTTTGAGCATGAAATTTGTTTGTTAAGTCACTAATATGCTGATTTCTACGTCTCTTGTAATCTCTGCTGTCAAAACTTTGCAGATTTCAGTGATTACGATTTAGGTGTTTCTATACGGACAGCTATACATGGTATAATTAAGTGGTCTACAAAGAGCACTTCTCGTTGAGGCAAAATTGCAAGACATAAAGTTAATGGAAACAACTCTAGATTCTCAATCATTTATCCAGCTTGGACTTTTAACAGGGTTACCAATAATCATTGAGTTAGGACTTTAGCGTTTTTGTTCTCATGCAACTACAGCTGGTTGCTGTTTTCTTTACTTTTTCCTATGGAACAAAATCTCACTACTATGGAAGAACAATTCTTCATGGAGGTGCCAAGTATAGACCTACTGGTCGTAAAGTTATGGTTTTTCATGGCAATTTCACTGAAAACTATAGACTTTACTCTCGGAGTCACTGCATCAAAGGATTCTTTATGATTTGTTTAGGCGATCATATGAAAGCAATTTGGCATATGTTTTAACTACATATGCAATACGGTTCATGCCATTTACTTGGTTTTTTTCACCATATCTGTTTAATCGTCCTGAATTTGATTGGGGCAAGATAGTCGATGACTGGAAAGATGGAACAAGTGGATTAATCAGCAAGGTGGTATAGGGATGCAACAAGATAAAAGTTGGCAATCTTGGTGGAACGATGAACAAGCTCATCTTCGTCATGCAGGGCTATTTTCTCTGTTAATTGACATACTTCTTTCTCTCAGATTTTTCCCATACCAGTATGGACTGGTGTAACACCTTGACATGTCCAACTAAAGAAAAGATTGTGAAAAAGTTAAGTTGATTTTTTGGAATATGATAGATTGTTCTAGTAATGTTTCTAGAATAGTGTAGGATAATATCTAGGATAATTATCTTAAAAAATATCTATATATCTAGAAGATAAAATTCACTAGAATTTTCTTTGTAAAAGTATCTAGAAGAATTTCTAGAACCATCCATTACTTAGTATAAATATGGGTGGTCTTGTACATTTGTAAGCAACCCAAAACAAAGACGATTTAAGATTCTTCTTTTATAAACAAGTTCTCCTTTCTAGCTTCCTCTTCTTTAGTTGAATCTTTCGATCTTAGTTAACGATCTTGGGCTAGCAGAAGGGTTTTCTGATTATACTTTTCTTCTGCTATTCTCTACATGGTATCAGAGCCATAGCCACACACTGGCTTCTGGTTTTTAATTCAAGATCGGGTTAGTGAAAAATTCAACTTGTTTCTCTATATGGATTTCAACGGTCGTGCTAACGGATTGGGGATGGAGCTGTTGAACCAGTCCAATTACAAGGTATGGAGGACATGTATGGAGTCATACCTTGTGGGTGAGGATTTGTAGGATGTTGTTAATGGGAATGACACAAGTCCTCCTGCTGACGGATCGAAAAATAGCAGTGCGTACAAGAAGTGGAAGCAGGTTAATGCGAAGGCGGAGTTCATTCTAAAGAGGACAATCTCCTCCAGTTTATTCGATCATATTATAAAGTGTCAATCAGCTCATGAAATATGGAGGACCCTCGATCAACTGTTCAACAAGAAGAATGAAGCTCGACTGCAAATATTGGAGAATGAATTGGCTAACACCACTCAAGGTAACCTTTCTATTGCCGAGTATTTTTTGAAGATTAAGAACTTATGTTCTGAGATATCTTTATTAAATTTGGAAGAAGCTATTTCTGAAGCACGAATGAGAAGAATTGTCATTTGTGGTTTGAAACCTGAATATATTTCATTTGTGACGTCAATTCAAGAATGGGCTCAACAGCCATCCTTGGAGGAATTTGAAAATTTGTTGTCGTCACAGGAATTACTAGCCAAGCAGTTGGCTAGTGTATTTGTCAAAAAAGGAGAAGAAAATGCTCTTGTAGCCAACAAGAGGAACTTTAAAGGAAAAACAAGAGATGTGCCACACTCTCGATCCTCAGGTGGTTCACGCTCACCTGGAGAGAAGGAAGAGTCTTCTAACTATTATGGTAAGAAGCCTCTCAGATGCTATCGTTGTGGTGAAGTAGGGCACATAAAAAGATATTGCCGAGCCAAGGAGAGCAATATGGCTCAAAAAGTTGTTGTTGAAGAAGAAGAAGAGTGGGGAAATTGTTTAGTAGCTGAGGCTCGAGCAATAAATGCCATGATTTCCATCAATATTGAAAGAGACTGGATCGAGGATATAGAATATAATATAGTCGATCACGTGGAGAAGCAAGAAACTGATATTGTCGGCATGAAGCAAGAAATTTTTGAGGATGCTCTCATTGGTGATACGGTAGCTGCTATTGAAGAAATCAAAGAAGAAGATCCTGAAAAAGAAATATCTAAAACTACATGTGCTAGTGGTGACCTTTACAAAGAAAGCATTGGGGGAGTATCTTGTCAATCATTTGAAACATCAAGATCAACTAATGACTCAGAGCAAATTCTAAAAGCAGATGGAGAAAGTAGAGATCAAATAGAGAAAGAAGCTGATATTGAAGTCTCAAAGACAAACGATATGATTTTCGAAAGCTCTGAGGCTGCCAACAAATCTATCGAGGAGATGATAAGGGAATATGGAAGTGGATCATATGTTGGTGTTGACACTTCACAGGAAAGTGAAGAGAAAGGGGGAGTTCAGAAACTCAGCAAGGAGATAATTTACATGGACCATTCGATAACGGAAAATCATTATCATTTGAAGAAGCAAGAGGAGTCCAAGAGAAAATATTGAGATTTTCACCAAGACGTAGCTCAAAGCTTCGTTTGAGTTCTTCTGTGACAAGTGTGGGATAGTTTTCAAAAAATCACTTTAAGGGGGAGTGTGAAAAAGTTAAAGTTGATTTTTTGGAATATGATAGCTAGTAATGTTTCTAGAATAGTGTAGGATAATATCTAGGATAATTATCTTAAAAAATATCTAGATATCTAGAAGATAAAATTCACTAGAATTTTCTTTGTAGAAGTATCTAGAAGAATTTCTAGAACCATCCATGACTTAGTATAAATATAGGTGGTCTTGTACATTTGTAAGCAACCCAAAACAAAGACAATTTAAGATTCTTCTTTCATAAACAAGTTCTCCTTTCTGGCTTCCTCTTCTTTAGTTGAATCTTCCGATCTTAGTTAACGATCTTGGGCTAGCAGAAGGGTTTTCTGATTATACTTTTCTTCTGCTATTTTCTACAAAGATATTGTTGTCTCTGTGCTCTCATGGGTTGTCATTGCTGAAGTAACCTTACCCCTATACAAGAACCAGGTTCTTGTACTTTTGTTGAGACAAACAAAACGCTTATAAGTGAAGTGCTAGAAGTACCTCCTCAGCCTATGCAATCTCAATCGATTGTTCATCAGATGATGGGAAGTTGTATGACATTTCGTCTGATTCAATGGCTTTGTTAGAAAATTCTGCTGATAATCCCGTTAAGTAGACATTTTTTCTGATTGATTATAGTTGATGTGATGTTTATTTAAAATGATATATATGCGAGAAGGGCTTCGCGTCGGGTCTAAGTTGGTCCGTCTCATTCGAGATACAACTGCATTGCGCTCGCGCTGAACAAATACACATGGACATAATTAAGTCAGTCTTGAACAAACTAAAAGTCTATATTCAACCTCAAGACTCCATAACTCGATTAAAGGGGTTTTGTTGGATTTCTTTGTAAAGCATAATTCTAACCTTCATATTAACCGCGAATCTTATCATCAAATTAGTGGTTTTAATTGGTCATTTCTTTGTAAAGCACAATTAGCACAATGAACTTGGTGTAAGCTAATTAAATCAATTAATATGACGTCTCAAATTTTCTTACTCTTGGGTAGGGGTGTTCACGGGTTGGTTTGGATAGGTTATTGGTGAAAATCAAAACCAAACCAACTTAATTGGTTTTAAAATTATCAAAACCAAATCAAACCAAATATAATATACATTTATCGGTTTGGTGGTTATCGGTTTCGGTTTGGTTTGGGTCGGTTATTCGGTTATTAACCATACACAAAATTAAAAGAAACAATTCATTCAAAATGTGAAAAAGTGACAACAATCCATTCGAAATGAAAGATAGTAAGAATGACTTAAATTACCGAACTTTCGATCACTGAATTTACTATCAATAAAGCTTTAAAATTCACTATATTGATCTAGAAGGAAGAGACAATAACATTTTTAGTCCCACAAAGAATTATCATAGACACTCATATACATGAAATTAATAAGATAAATATTTTCACCTTGGGCATTTTTGCTTTCAATAAGTAAATTATAAAGAAATTTTAATGAAAACATATATAAGATCTTTAAAATTGTTTATAAAAACAATATATTAAGTATGTAAATAAAATATATGTATATAATTCATCGGTTTGGTTCGGTTATTTCTTTGGTTTTTTCCAATAAAACCATAACCAAACCAAATACTATCAGTTTTCAAAAATCTAAAACCAAACCAAATATAATCAGTTTTATTTTATCGGTTTGGTTTGGTTTTTCGGTTTGGATCGGTTTTTATCCAAACCGTGAACACCCCTACTCTTGGGTAATAAAGAAAACTTTAATGTGTATCATTGAAATATGGGAAAAGGGTCTAATTACCCCTCAACTTTGCCATTTGGAGCTGATATGCCCCTCGTTATGAAAGTGACTCATATATACCCTTACCGTTATACAAATGGCTCACATATACCCCTACCGTTACAAAATGAGCTCAAATATACCCTTCATTTAACGAAAGTGAAAAAATTAGTTTTAAATTTATATTTTTGACTTTTGATTTTTTAAAAAAAAATCATTTAGGGGTATATATGATTTTTCTAGCAAATTTCAAGGTATGTTATAATTTTTTCGGACATAAATTATTTTTTGACTTCTTGATTATCATTATTTGAGTTTCTTATTCTTATTTTAACTTTTTCTTTCATCCTTAGTGTAAAGAAAAAAATTAAGACTATTTTTTTTGTTGCTATATTATAATTTTAAACTATTTTTTTCGGATATATTGTAATTTAGTTTTTGTATTTGAAGAAAAAAATTGGGTCATCTATAGTAAATTTTACAAGGATATTAGCGAAATTTAAATAAAATTGACTATCAAAATAATAAATCTAAATTAGTCATTGAAACAAAAAAAAAGTTTTAAAAAATAATATATGTTTGAGGAGGATTAAATGTACCCATATGGGATTATATATTTTTAAAATAATTAAAAAATTAAACTAAAATTAATTTTTTTCACTTCCGTTAGAGGAAAAGGGTATATGTGAGTCATTTGTATAACAGTAAGGGTATATATGAGTCACTTTCATAACGAAGGGTATATCAGCTCTAAATGACAAAGTTGAGGGGTATATTAGACCATTTTCCCTTGAACTATTGAATAAGCTATATGATTTGAAGAAGAATATGATAAGTTTAAACGACTGGAAGTTAAAAGTCAAGAAAATGAATACATGACATAAAATATTGAACTTGTAAATAAAAAGTTCATAGAATTTGTACAGATCCAAAGGTAGATGAAAGGTCTTTTCAATTAAACTTAATTGAGAATTAATTTTCTTATAAAAGAATAAAATGATCAATCTACTTTTAAAGGACATTTTAATAATTCAAATTTTGACCTAGACTCTTCTCACTTACAACAATAATAAGTTCAAAGGCATTAAAAAAGGCAAGGCCATAATTTGATATTTTTTGAACCCCAATTAAGGCAAGTTGAGATGCAGCGTGAGCATATTTCATATGTATTAGGCTCGTCATCACATGAAATAGGATTCTATCATGATAATAACCACATCAATCCACATGTAACTACATCCCATCGAGCCAAAATCATATCCCTTTACCCGAACAAGATCCCATCAGATAATGTAGGGATTGTTGTCTTTGGTAGTGATACTGTTATTAAAGAAGGAGATCTTGTCAAGTGAACGGGGCCATAATCACATCACTTAACCTGAAATACATCTCATCATGCCATAATCATGTAAACCATGAGAAAGTAGTTAAAATGACATATATTTTTCAAAGGCTTGTCCTTCCATTTGAGTCGCTGGCGTTTACCTATTTAGTGAGCTATTAAATCATCTATTGGTGTCTACAATTTTCTTTTCCCCATAATTTCCAATTACTAGCAAACAAGGTAGTCTTGAGAGACTTATCTAGTCCACAAATTGAGTTTTTTTGCCAAAAACAACCTTTAACTATACCTAAAACTTAATGTACATCCTTCAACTAATCTATTGAACAAAAATCATCCTTAATGTATTCAAAACTTAGCAAGTTTCATCCTTCGTGAAACTTCTGTTAAAAACATTAACATACCCATTTATGTGCAAGTCAAATGACTCTTAACACCCCAATTATCAAGTTCCTCAAACCAGCCACAATTCAATTTCTTTGTTCTGCTAAAAAAATTAAAGCTATTCCAAGTTAGCTTTTGTATGTGTCAATTTTGCTGAGGCTGTATGAACAATAAAAGAAAGGAAAAAAACAACAAAGCTAGGACGAGATCTTCTGTGTAATGATTGATTTTGGGAAGGAAGAAAGGCTTGAAACTAATTAAAAATAGGGCACAATGAAATTTGTTGATGTTCTGGTGATAAAAAATCTTTAACAACAATTTAAGAAAAAATTATTGGGTCTTGTGAAAATGGAGAGAGAGAACAATAAGAGCAGATTCATGTCGAAGAAAATACTTTAAAAAATAAAAAAAATACAAGCACAACGAATAAATGAAAGGTCTTTGAATTACATCCGTAAGAAAATTACCACAAATAATTATGGAGAATAAATCATGATAGCAACAAAAGAATAGCCAATATTGAGCTTCATTGTACAAAGGAACTTATATTACGATTTTTATAAATTCATTCCTGGCAAACTTTGCCGGTAAAAATTAATTCAGAAAAGCTTCAGCTTTGAGAAGAAGAACATTATACAACTACAGGTCTCATTTTAGGATGCTTATAGTCATGTGACTTGCACATGGGATTGAGTCTGTTAATGTTTTTTAACAGAAGTTTTCGGAAAGGATGAAACTTGCTAAGTTTTGAATACATTAAGGATGATTTTTGTTCAACATTAAGTTTTGGTTATAGATAAAAGATATTTTTGGCCAAAAACTCCTACAAATTCCACATATGGGATATGGGCCCTACCATAAACCTTTCTTATACTTGGAAATTCAGGCCTAAGAATATCAAATTTAGCTCATGAAAATATAAATTACGTTATTCATCCAAACTTGAATGAAGAGGGTTAGACTGGGCATACATCAAGCCACTACATCTAAAAGACAGGGATGATTTAGGATGTATGTATAACCTTAGATTGATGCATGAAAACAAAAAAACTAATTAGTTTTATTTTGTAATTAAAAAATTTATAAAATAATAAAGCAACAAAAAGAAAAATCATATTGAGTAAGACAAATCGGGTTATAATCCATTGTTTTGCCCTAATTCAGCCACCCATCTTGACCCAAGCAAACGTCACTACGCATATTATGATCATTACTATAATAAATAGGTAAACGTCAAAGTCTTCCTCTTGAGGCCCTTCATCAAATTTCAACTTTCTCATCAAGAACTAAAAGCACAAGTCTTCCATTGACTTGAAGTCTCCCATTATTAACTTATTTACCACAGTTCGCTCACAAATGTTGAATTGTCCGTTTTGTGGTGTGTTTTTAGGGATGTCCCTTTTGGTCTATAGCGTCCAAAAAGTGTCTGTATTGGGGCCGACTCCACTACTATCCCCTTCTGTTTGTGACCATATATATCCGTAACAAAGCTACCCTTTTTGCTTAGAATATGAATTAGCTTGTGAAGGTAACCAAACTGTTATACCTGTATTCTCCAAGAAGCTGTATGTTCAAGCCATTAATTATGATAATGAAACAATTCACCTAATAGATCCAACTTTACAAACACAAGATGATGTATGCTCTTTGAGACCCCAGCTTACCTTCCCCCAATAAAACAGAATCTTTGACACATTATTTGAGTAGAAAATGTATTCATCTTTTGTCCACAAGCAGAACGGACATAGTAGTGAAATTAGCTTGTTATATATTTTAGAATAGAGGTTCCCCTAGACATTTGTGTTTCTTTCCTTTTCCTTCTATTTCCAATAGACGGAACATTTTGAGGATAGAATAACATATCAAAGAGACTAATGACTGATTAAAGGTTGAGCTTTCTTATCTCTTGTCAAACTACTACTAGCAAACAAGGGAGACTGATCCAGTCCACATATTCCATGTGATGATTTGGACTATGCTCAAAATGACTTCTCAATGAGTATCTATCCTCTATTTAAGTCTGGACTAATTAGGTGAGTTGTAATTTGACCTAGTCATGAATTTTCCAACTCAGGAATGTGTGTGGAAAAGGTCTGCTCCACAAACTGAATAGTTTTAAATAAACAGATATTGAGGAAAAGTCTGTCTTGAGAGTTGGAAAATATTGCCAACATATAGTTCTAGACTTCTATAGTGATTAGCATCAAACTAAAGAATGCAAGTAAGAGTTCTAGAAATGTCCATCTTACTTTTCTTGGTATTTTTCCCATTGCTTAGCTTAGGACACAGACTAGAGGGTTGTGAGGATTCTTCGTGCAATAATGATGGTCCCGTCATTCATTTCCCATTCAGACTCCGTCATCAACCAAAACATTGTGGCTATCCTGGCTTTGAACTACACTGTAACAATAAAAATGACACCATCCTTGAGCTTCCCTCCTCTGTTCACTTAGTTGTTGAAAAGATTGATTATGTCTTACAGCAAATTCACCTTTATGATCCTGATGAGTGCATAGCAACCAAACTACCAAAACTGAATTTGTCACAATATAATTTCAGAAATGCTGACGATCTCACGGTCCTATTCAATTGTTCTGAACCATTCTCAGAAAATTATGGTTACTTGGTTCCATGTCTTGGTTCTTCTGGTTACCAAGTACATGCTGTTACATCGACTTTAAGCCTTAAATTCTTCTTGTCTGGGCCTTGCACAAAAATTCATCAGTACCCATACTCACTTTCAACATTTGGTGAGAACAAGCTGCAGCTGAATTGGTCTGTACCACTCTGTGGAAACTGTGAGTCCAAAGGAATGGATTGTGGTTTCAAGGATGGAACAAAGCTATTGGAAACTCATTGTTTCAATCGAACTATGACCCATAAAGGTACTACTTGTATGTCAGAAATTTATTTATTTATTTTTTCTATCATCGATAAAAAGCACTTCACAGACACTTTAATTTTGTCCATAATAGGTATTACTAAGCAGCCCTTGATTGCAGGTTAGTTTTATTGAGTTCTCACTACATCAGTTTCCTACTTGATTTTCCTTTATGCTTATGACATGTTATTTATTCAATTCTTGTAGGTATAGTTTTAGGTACAGCACTTGTTTGCATTATTGTCTTCTCACTTTATCAGCTATATTTGACAAGTAGAAATGAAAGAGAGAGTCGAGTTAGACTTGAAAAGTTTTTGGAAGACTACAAGGCCATCAGACCAACACGATATTTTTATGCTGATATTAAGAAGATAACAGATGATTTTAATGAAAAGTTAGGAGAAGGGAGTTATGGAACAGTATACAAAGGCAGACTTTCCAGTGAAATCTATGTTGCAGTAAAAGTCCTACGCGATTCCAAGGGTAAAGGGGAAGAATTTATCAATGAAATCGGTACAATTGGGAGAATCCACCATGTTAACGTGGTCCGCTTGGTTGGTTTTTGTGCTGATGGATTTAGACGAGCTCTGATCTACGAATACCTACCAAATGATTCACTTGAAAGGTTCATTTTACCAGTGAGCTCAAACCCTGGTAGTGTCTCACTCATCAGCTGGAACAAGCTTCAACATATTGCTCTGGGTACTGCAAGAGGGATTGAGTATCTTCACCAGGGATGTGATCAGCAAATTCTACATTTCGATATCAAACCACAGAACATCCTTTTAGACCACAACTTGAACCCCAAAATATGTGATTTCGGCCTAGCCAAACTGTGTTCTAAAGAAAAAAGTGTGGTCACTATGACAGCTGCTAGGGGAACCATTGGTTACATTGCACCAGAAGTGTTATCAAGAAACTTTGGTAAAGTTTCTCATAAGTCTGATATTTATAGCTTTGGGATGCTCTTGTTAGAAATAGTTGGTGGGAGGATAAAGATGGATCCCAAGACGAATAACCACAGCAAAGTGAATTCTTTGGAATGGATATATAGACATTTAGAGAAAGGGGAAGAATTAAAGATTCAGATAGAGGAAGAAGGAGATGGTACAATTGTGAGAAAGTTAGCTATAGTTGGACTGTGGTGCATACAGTGGCATCCCGTTGATAGGCCTTCAATAAAAGAAGTTACTCAGATGCTGGAAGGAGATGGAAGCCATCTCAACTTGTCCCCAAATCCTTTTATGGCTAGTAATACGCCTAAGTTAAATGCAAGTCCTCTCAGTGAAGATCTAGACGTGATATTAGAAATTGAATAACACTTGAAAGTCATTTGTATAATGAAAAGGAGATAGTATAAGAATTGCAAAAGTATTTTGTTTCATAGTAGTGATCAGCAAGCTTAATGATAAATATGTAGACTTATTTCTCGATTTGTATGTATTAGATCCTGATGAGATGCACTAGTCCACCACATACAAGGAGTTTTACATGGAAACCTCCTTGCTCAAGGGAGGAAAACCATGACCTGTCATCAGACTCCAAACACATATACAAAGATTAAACTCTTAATCCCACCACCCGTAGTAACTCCATTACAGAAAGAGCCAAAGCAATACCTCTATTGCCCACTATATTAACTTAATCTAATTAATATAGACTTCAATCACACCCTACACAGTCAACTCTAACCATGCTCATTGTTAGATTAAATACCGAAGACACGATCCGCTGCTTCACAGATTAGAAACAAGTTGAATCACACACGACACAAGCTTTCTTATTCAACAATCAAAAGACACGGTTGTTCACCATTTTACCAGAAATACATATTTAACTCTGGGACTAGGTTCCATGATTTTGCTTGTTTGTATGTATAATGTGGCATTATTTCTTCAATTACTCCAAGTTAGACTTTTCCATGATTACTTCCTCATATCCTAATTATCTCCAAATTCAACTCTTTTCAGATTGAGAGATAATTATTATTTTTGTTATCCTAAATATCTGAAATTTGTGGACTAGATCAGTCTCTCAAGACTACCTTGTATACTAGCTAGATGGAAATTATGTGGAGAAGAAAATTATAGACCCAAATAAATGTTTGATAGTTCATTAGATAGGTAAACGCCAATGACTAAAATTGAAGGATAAGTCTTTGAAAAGTATTCTCAACGTCTTTTAAAGGTTTTCGCACGCTCCATAAGAAAAATATTCTCTTTGCTATCGTAGGACCTTAATGTCAGACTCACATAATGAAGCTCATTTCCTTTAGGGTACGTTTGGAAAGTCATCCTGCTAATTAGCTTTGATGTATTTAGGTGTAATTACTTGGTCAGCAGGTAATTTGGTGTAATTGACAAGGAGTAATTATACTCTCCAATTCTCAAGGGTTGTGGATTGCTAGTAATTACATGATATAATTACAAACGGATTACTTTTTAATTTCTTTGTTTTTTTTTAATTTATTTTTAGTTCTATCATTTTGATTTCTTTTTTATTTTATTATTTTAAATATATATTATTATTATTTTTATTATTATTGATGTTTCATTTACGTTATCATTCTCAACATGACATTTCCATCTCCTTCATTAATAAATAAGTAAACGTCAAAGTGTTCCTCTTCATCAAATTGCAACTTTCTCATCAACGACCAAACACAAGTCCTCCATTGACTTGAAGTTTCCAACTGTTGATGAAAATTCCACATAGCTTCAAATTAGCTAGCTGGTATTGCATTACTCATACATGATAATATTGAAGGGTGTGTTTGGTATATTAGAAAACATTCAAGGTGTGTTAGATATGAAGGAAAACATTTTTTGAAAAATATTTTTCAATTTTTTTATGTTTAGTTGGCTTAAATGTTTTGAAAAATGTTATTCCAGATCAATTTATTTTTGTTCAAATTTAAGGAAAATGATTTCCCTTCAAAAAATTAAGGAAAATATTTTTCAAAACTCTCCTCCAACCTCAAATTACAATGGGAAAGAAATGAGTTGAATGATAAATTGAGAAATAGTCGTTCTCTCAAACACACTCATCCAAAAGAAAAGTTAGTTATTTCCTCAAAGCTTTACCCAATATAGAGAAGGCCAATTTTTATAAAGGCGAATTTAGGATTTGAAGAGGATGGATGCATAGTGTTAATGTACATACTATTACTTAGTGATGATGGATGCAAACTTAGTATAAGTACACATGCATAAATTTATGAGATTTATTAATATATCTAAAAGTTATTCGACAAAGAATTTGGACTAAATTTAACGAAGGAGCGTTGAGAAGCTTCCTGAGTTTTTCGTGGGTAAGCTCTTATCCCATTGGCAAGTTGCATTATTTGGCTGGACATACAATTAATCTATATCTATGGGGTGACAATTGGACAGGTTGGTTTAAATTTGAGCGAATCAAAATGGGTCAAGATTCAACCCAACCCAAATTAGTTTGGGTCAAAACGAGTTAGTATAAGGTCATAGTCTAACAAGTTTTAATAGCTTTATTTGTTATTTTATAAGCTTTCAATACCTAATAAAAAAAATCTTTATTATAACTATATAAAACATATAAAATCAAAAAACAGTTTCTTAAAAATATTTTGACAAAGACTCAAAAATCAATTTGGTTACATATCAACCTAATTTTTAATGGATTGAGCTATTTTTAATGAATTGAGCTAACAAATGAGCGGGTTAATAATCAATCCAAACCTAAATGAGTTAAGTCAGGTTGAACGGATTGGATTTGATTTGATTTTGCCACCGAGTAAATTCGGGCATCATTTGGTTAAGAACACAGGTTAGAAAATAGTTGAAAGGAAAAAGAATTCAACTTTTTTGGGACAGAGTGATAATTATTATGTATTTTTGTTATCCTAAATATCTGGAATTTGTGGACTAGATCAGTCTCTCAGAGACTACCTTGTATGCTCGAAAATTTTTATTATGAGAGAGGCATACCTAACTCATATTTGTATTAGAGCATTCTTTAATGGACAAATTGACTATAATGGATCCCATTTTTCAGTCAATTTAAAATTCTGTCCTTTGTTCCCCTACTTAATTTTATCCTCATCTTTTTCCGTTCATTCTTTTTCCGCTTCTCTTTCAAAATGTTTTGGTTCTCGATTTTATTGAATGTTTTTTTAAGGAAATTCTATGAAGAGTATTCATGTATTATTTTTGTGACATAATTTAAACTGTTTAGGGATTTAAAAGCTTGATTTTGGAGAATAAGTTGTTAGTGTATTAGTTAATCGATTTAATTAGTCATAAAAAAACTTGTGCATTGATTTTTTATCGTTTTTTATGTAATCAATATATGGTTTTTGAATATAAGTGTTCATAGTTTTATATTTTGATTGATTTTTATTTTTTTTAAATTAATGTATTTTGATTGAATAATTAGTGTATTTATAAATAATTAAAATTGACTAAATCAATACATTTTGATTGATTTTTAATTATTTATAAACACTTTAATTGACTTTTAATGTGTACGGTAAATGGTTACTTTATTTAATTTTTATAAAAATTAATACATTTTATATAATTTTTCATTAGAATTTTACTACTACTAAATATTTTTAATAGGTTGAAAGATTCAGGCTCAAACATATTTTTAAAAAGAAAGACATGAATCAAAATCAGTTTATGTAAAACTAATTATGAGATTGTCAACTAATTTTTTTTGATATGTTTCTTATAAACTCTATTCACCTAACTAAGCTTATAAATCCCAACGCATTTTTTATAATCCAAAAAAATTATAGTTATCATAATAATAGTAAATGCTTATAAATTAGCAAATAATGAATTTCTTTTCTAATGGCAAAGATAAAAGAGATGAATATTATTACTAAAAATTGAAAAATCAAATCAGTAAGTGTGTACTTTATTTATTTTGAATTGATTTAAATAATTAAACTAGTTACACAAAATAATTGATCCAAACAAAACTATAAACAATTCTATTCAAATATCATATTGATTACACAAAAGATCGATCAAAATTCGGTACTCGAAAAAAAATCTACGAATAATTTTCTTCAAAGAAACATTTAGTAACCGAAATAAATAGAGAAACAAATATTTGGAAGAAGAGTGGAAAAAAAACAAGAGGAAACAGAAAAAGAAAAAGGATAAGAGTAATTAAATATGGCAGAAATTTTAAATTGACTGAAACATGGGACTCACTACAGTCCATTTGTCAAATAAAAAAGGCCCTCATACAAGCATGAGTTGGTATGCCTCTCTCATAATAAAATTTTTCCAAATGGCTGAAATTGAAGGATTAGCCTTTGAAAAATATTCTCAATGTCTTTTAAAGTTTTTGCACTCTCCTTTAAGAAAAGTATACTCGTAGGACTTTAATTCTCCATTGATTACTCATTCTAAATTTGCTAAATTTATGCACTTTAATCTGACCAGGGATCAGTCTGTGGCAACTTGACGGCCTACTTGCTAATTTAATGGATAAGCTCCAAAATTATGGGGATTTTGGACAAAGGATAAGTAAGGACGGACTTCAATTATATATGCTCTGCTTCTTAATTAACATTCTTTTCCAGTCCTAAGAAATTAGGAAAACAATGGATTCACTCACTACAATTTAATTTCTTCATTTCTTTGTAGGTGTTACTTTTCTCTACATATACTTTTAATTCTGCATTTATATCTCATTCTATATTTTATGCACTTTAATCTAACCAGGGACCAGTCTATTGCCACTTCTGCATTTCACGGATAAGCTCCTAAATGAGGGATATAATGGACAAAGGATAGGTAAGGACAATCTTCAATTATATATGCTCTGCTCCTTAATTAACATTCTTTTCCATCCTAACAAGTTAGGAAAAACAATGGATTCACTCACTATAATTTAATTTCTTTATGTTTTTTTAGGTATTATTCAACAGATTCTCGGTGAGGACTCAAACTTTTCTCTACATATACTTTTAATTCTCCATTGATATCTCATTCTAATTTTTTTTCACTTTAATCTAACCAGGGACCGGTCTGTTGCTACTTGTGTATTTCTTGGGTAAGCTCCTATATATCCCTTTAGCAAGCTGTATGATTATTTGGCTGGACACAGATTAAATTTCATTTCGTGAAAATAATAATAATAATAATAATAATAATAATAATAATAATAATAATAATAATAATAATAATAATAATAATTATTATTATTATATTATATTTTATTTATTATGAAAAGTGGAAAACTCTAATGGATTATCCTTTTACCCCTATTCTAAATTAAAATATTATAAACAATTTAATTAATTAAATACCAAAATGTAATTATATCATATGTTATACTAATACTAGAAAACAAAAAAGTTTGTAGTAAATACTACTCATAAAATTAATGAATCAGTTAATAGTGAGAGACAATACATTAGACCAGTACGTCATTAGTCCTATTTAAGTGTTTTAATCATTTTTTTATACTATAAGTATTAACGCTAATTCTATGCCAGCAACTCCCCTAAAATATCCCCTAATGTAGTTTATTCTTTTATTCTTAAATTTAGAGCAGAAATTCAGAGTTAATATATCAGATGGTCACTCAACTATGCACTCTTCTCTCAGAAAGTCACTCAACTTTCAATTTTAATTCAAAAGTCACTCAACTATACAAATTTCTCTCAGAAAGAAGTTATTAACTTTGATGGTCACTCAACTATCAACACTTTTCACAGAAAGTCACTCAACTTTCATTTTCAATTCAAAAGTCACTCAACTATGACTTCTTTGCACAGATGGTCACTTAACTATGAATTTTATTTTTGTTATTTTCTTGTGGCATCTTTTAATGAAATTAAAATTTTATACTTTTGAATAAATCGGAAGATAATGTATCACATCCTAAAAGATAAGGGAGTTGTTGGACTGTATACATGGGAATTAATATGGTTACTTCGAATGTGGTACATCATTATTTGTCTAGTTATACCTTTTTTAATGTATATAAAAAGCAAGTTAGTCCTAATTCTATGCCAGCAACTCCCAGAATACATCCCATAATGTTGTTAATTCTTTTGTTCTTAAATTTAGAGTAGAAATTCATTATAATATAAGATCATATACCATTAGATGTTATTATTACCTTAATTAGTTTTTAAATAAGTTCAACATTTCCTATTTTGTAAAATAATAACTAAAAATTAAATTAAAAAATTAGATGATATTGCTGTGTTTGCATAGAGAAAACATATAGTTAGTAGAATATATAAAATTAGGCATGTACAGATTTTATAAAATAATAGGAGATAAACGTGCAAGGACGTTTTCAAAGACTAGTAATCTAACAGAAGTGAGCAGTACACAAAAATTCTAAAATAGAACAACTCGAAGAACAGAACGGTCCAAATAAGAAAAAGACATGTCTTAGATATATTGGCTCAAGAGGAAGTTAACTTTATGACTTCCCAAACTTGCAGAGTATTTGGTAACAAAATTTGTGATCGGGCTTCCGTTTGTAATTGTATTTCTGGTGATCAAATTCAAAAGGAGGCATTTGTCCATGTATGATGCGATTGAAGGCTTTTTGCAAACACAAAATAATTTCATGCCAATCAGATATAACTACTCCCACATAAAGAGAATGACCAGAGCATTCAAAGAGAAATTAGGTGAGGGAGGTTACAGCAGTGTATACAAAGGAAAGCTTCAAAGTGGAAGAGATGTAGCAGTGAAGATGTTGAACAAGCCTAAAGCTGGTTGTCAAGACTTCATGAATGAAGTGGCTACCATTGGAAGGATCCATCATGTCAATGTGGTCGGGCTCGTGGGGTATTGTGTTGAGGGAACAATACGTGCTCTTGTATATGACTTCATGCCCAACGGATCACTCGATAAGTACATCAGCACCAGTCAAGAAGGAAGTCCTCTGTTAAGTTGGCAGAGGAAGTATGACATTATCCTTGGAGTGGCTCGAGGAATTGGATATTTGCATCGAGGCTGTGATGTACGAATTTTGCATTTTGACATCAAGCCACACAACATTCTTTTGGATGAGAATTTCATTCCAAAGATTTCTGACTTTGGGCTTGCAAAATTATATACAACAGATAATAGCATTGTGAACCTCACAGCTGCTCGTGGAACGATTGGATATGTAGCTCCAGAGTTGATCAGCAGAAGCATTGGGGCAATCTCTTACAAAGCTGATGTTTACAGCTTTGGAATGCTGCTAATGGAAATGCTGGACTTGAATAGACATGAAGTTGCAAATGAAGAGAATTCCAGCCAATATTTTCCTTATTATATTTATGATAAGTTCAACAAGGGGAAGGAGATTGTTGTGGATGAAGAAGCAAATGATGATGAAAAGAAGATGGCTAGAAAGCTGACTTTAGTTGCGCTATGGTGCATACAAACAAATCCGTTACAACGCCCTTCGATGAGTAGAGTATTAGAAATGCTTGAAGGTGAAGTTGAAGTGCTAGAAGTACCTCCTCAGCCTCTTCAATCTCAACCGATTATTCATCAGATGATGGGAAGTTCCATGACATTTTCGTCTGATTCAATAGCTTTGTTAGAAAATTCCGCAGATAATCCCGTTGAATTAGACATATGTTTTGATTGACTCATAGTTGTTGTAATGTTTTTGTGAGATAGCAAATATAGCCCACCCAATAATGTTCGGGAATGAGGTGTTGTTATTGTGGTACGTACTAGTTCTGCAAAGCAAAGTTTCCAACCACATAATAGTAGTGAATGACTGACTATCCACTGTGTTACTTCTTCACCACACACCACAAAATCTTCGACTGATAATGAGCCAAAGATTGCCTTGATCACCAACATTGCTACATAGAGGCAAACCAGGTTGCAATGGAGGTACATATATTACTTCATTTGACACAACTCCAAGACCCGATAGATGATTGACAAATACAGATCAATGGGAGCTCCTTCATTCAGGGTCAAGAAGAAGAGATCTAGTAGCTCTTATCAAATTTCTTTAGGCAATTTTAAGAGCATAACCAAGAGGTGAATCCTAGAAACAATGAGAAAGGATTTGGCACAGATGATGGGCACGCAAAAGAGATGACAGATTCGGTATATATGGATGTGAAAAAAAGATGAAGCAAGAAGAGGAGCACTCAGACTACCTTTTCTCTCACATTTGCCAACACTAGCTACAAGTTAACTACTTTGGAAAAACTGAATATAAGCTTGAATAACACCATCATGTACAATCAGCTGCCGGGTGCAAATCCTATGATTTACAACCGACGCTGAAGGGGTTTTTTTTCACTTGCTGATTCACATTAACATAAATGAGTCATAGCATTAAGAATGAAAAACAAATCAAGGAACATGTGAAGAAACAAGAAAGAAAATTAGTTTCAAGAATGACCCAATACAATAGCTTAACAGAATTCATCCTGAAGAAATTGATGACTTCCCCATCTTCATACAAGGAGAAAAGAAAAGAAGGGTGTTATCTACAGTGTTTCCTAAGAAACTAGGAATACCAACAAAATGCCTGAGATGGTTGATCCAGTACATCTGCATATCTTTGGTATCTGGAAACACAAAATTGGTATGTTAGCATTCCATAAACAAATCATACTACTGACATAATATGCATCAATCATAACAATTTTAGAGTTTGTGGACAGCCTAGATGGACAGTCATCAAGTAAGCTTAAGGCAATTCATCAAACTCAAACCAACATGAAACCTTCTCTCTTAGGAACCAATAGTTTGGCAACTCGACGACAGTACCATCTCTGCACAATGCAGCTTGCTCATCTGATGCACTTAAAACTCCTGTATTTACTGAGATTGTTCCCCTTAAGACAGAGGGATATAAACTAAGCTTTGACCTTTTACTTCTTTTTTCCTTTTTTGTTGCTAAGGATTTCAGGGATCAAGTATAACACCAAAATGCAGCTGTATTTGTTACCAAAACCCAATAAATCTGTTTCCACCATCAGATAACAGCTTAAAAATGCTTGAGCATCAGGTCAACACTGTGTCCCTTCAAGTCACCTCTCCTGGCTTTTAATTTGTCTCGCAAATACCAAGCACGTCAAAACAGGTTTGCCAATCTCATAATGAATAATAGCATAGGTTATGTAATTATACTATTTATTGCAAAAGTAGGCAGATAAACTTCAAGAACCATTGGCTAAAAAGAAACCTTCTATTCTATATAAGTAGGCTGATCCTAGTTCTGGAAACTCACATTTGTAGGCAGCTAATCATCATGCATGTAAAATTGCAGTTGAGCCATTTCCAATGATCCTCGATAAAGCTCTTCAGTTCAGTTCACTAACCCTAAAACACTGAAAGATCAAATGTATGTGGGTGAAACACAAACCATATGCATGTGATACAGAAGTACTTATGACTATTAACAGAATCCACATGGAAAACAACATGTTCTTGAGTTTGTTTTCTCCTAAGCAAGTGATCATATCAGATTCATAACCAAATTGTAGCCACTAGTCTACTACCTATGAATTATTTTAACAATATAGCCAAAAGTTAATATAGGAAAATCTTCCAAGAATGATTAACACGAAACACACCAACACCACTACTTATAGGTGGAAAGGGGCACGTTTTACCCTAGTAAACCAACCATGAAGACAGATCTAGTGCTTTTTTTCACCTTTCGATTTATGGATGAGTGCTCTTGGGGTAGTTGGTCTAGCTCTGAACCTACGTGCCTATGACTTTGTTTCTCAGGAAATTCGCACAGAGGAAGATCCTGAATTTGAGACTTTCTACAACAAAATATTCTCTTTGTTCTAATTTGTGTCTCAAGTGCTTACCTCCAAAAAACCTTAAGTTGCTCAAGGCAGTCATTAGAGAATGGAACAAGCGAGTATACAGAAAGCTTAAACACAAGCAGAAAACATCCTCTCCGAATTAGAGGAGCTGGATCGCTCAGTCTGTGAATGAAGATGAAGCTGAAAGAGGCAGACAAAAAGGTAGTCTTATGAGCTGGAAGAAAATGCAGAGGCTGTTGTAGAATACCTTGAACACAAAAATCAAGATTTTAAGCATACAATTTGTTTCCACAAGATGGCCAATGCCCAGAGAAGTACAATAATATTGACAAGACTGAGGTTGAAAGAAAATTGTTTGGAGTGCCCAGAGAAGTACAATAATATTGACAAGACTGAGGTTGAAAGAAAATTGTTTGGAGTGCCCAGAGAAGTACAATAATATTGACAAGATGGCCAATGCCCAGAGAATGCAAGTGGATTCAAAGGCCATTTACATTTACAGAGGAAGATGTAGTGGACGCACACAAGCAGTTTGATGGGGATAAAGCCCCTGGCACCTGATGGATTCAACATGTCCTTTGAAAAAGGTTGACAGGACTGATATAAATGAAAACATTGGAATTTTTTTATCATGAAGGCACATTTGAGAGGAGTTCCACTGCTACTTTCAGAGCTCTCTTTAAGAGAAAGAGGAAATGGAGATTAATGACTTTAGACCTATAGCATCCAAGTACCATTTACAAACTCATTGCAAAGGTGCTTGCCGAAACATTGAAGACATATGATAAGCAAACTCATTACAGGCAACCAAAATGCCTTCATTAAAAGTAGACAGATTTGGGTTTTTTTTTTCGTGTTAGGTAAGTAAGAAAATATTATTCCAAAAATATTTATACATAATCACCATATATTATTATAAGTGAAAACAGTTTAAGTCAAAAGTTGAATTACGAAAATACCCCTACACTAATTTTTTTCCATTAAAAAAGTATCTTTTACTAACTTTTAAAATCAAATCAATAATTTCATTTTCTTTCAGAGTTCATTATAAATATTGACTCTTCATTATTTTTTCTTCAACTCTCAGACTTTTGCTCTTCTAACTTCCAAACTTTTGGCCTCCCAATTCAATATATCACTACATATACTTATAACTTTTTAAATCATTTCACTTTGTAGTAGATTTTAATTTTAAAGCTGCTGGTTTTTTTTTTCTATTGGGATGTATGAGGTATTGTTTCATTTGTAATAAAGAAATTTTGTTTGCTTTATTGATTCTTGTAATTTTTCATAATAATTTCTTCTTCTTCCATTGATTATCAGGCTTTCAATAAAGATTATTTTCTCAGTTATTTATGGTTTTCATTTGTTATTAATAAAGTATGTCTGCTTCATCACGTATGGAATTGATTTAATTTGCGTTTCAGTTGCATTGATATTCTTTATTACATAAAGAATAATTTTATTTTCTATTTTTGTTTGATTAGATACAAATAATCTAATTATTATTCTGAAGAAAAATATGTTACACCTTGTGCACCAATAAAGCCTTACGTAGAAGTAAATAAATACAGTATATTTTTGTTTGTATCATTATAACTTCTTCTTTTTTTTTTTTGGCATAATTATTGTAAATTTTTATTTTATTTTTGTACCATTTGTTAGTAAGGAATAGATGTCTCAGTTCTAAGCAAAATATTTGGCAGATTTAGATGGTAAAATTTAAATTTTGATACAATTTATATTGTTAAATTGAAATTTGTAAGTTAATTATATACGTCAAAGAACTGAAATCAAACTCTTTTTTTCATTTCTTTCATTTCCGGAAGTTGATTTGAATGATGAATTGAGATATGATTATTTCTACGCAAAAATTAGTTAAACATTAAATAGCTTTTTTAGTATCGAATACGTCCGTAACTTGACATGGGTGAAATTCAAGTATACAATCCAAAAAAATATATTTTTCTTTTCTTTTTGATCATTTTTTGTTATGTCAACACACTGTGTTAATTTATTTTTATTTATTTATTCAATATAATAATAATGAAAAAAGTATGTATCAACTATAATAAGTGAATGTATACTTTATTTGTAGCTTCTATTTTATAAAAATGAAATTTGTGATTTAATATTATGTCAAATAATTAAAATTAATATATTTAATCTTCATTGCGGTTCTTTTATTTTCAAAAATTAATTAGAATAGGAAAACCATTTTCATAAGTTAATTGTAATATAAAAAGAAGATTATTTTGATTATTGATTCTTGTGTGCTATATAGTACTTTAATGTTTGTTATCTACAGTTCACTTTTATAATATTTTTATATTTGTTGAATATAAACTTTTCACATTTAGATATGGTTTGCATTAATTTATTTACTATTTAAGTTTTTTTTTTTCCAATAGTATGATGACATGTTTATCTTATTGCTTTTCACGTTAATTGGGTGATGTTACAAATGTTTTTTTATGTTAAAAGTGGAAGGTTTTAAATTCAAAGTTGGATTACGAAAATGACTTTTTCTATATTTTTTTAATTAAAAAAATTACATTTTTCTAAATTTTATAATCAAATCAATAATGACAATTAATATATTATATATTAGAAAGTTTATGTTAAAATGTTGAACTTTATTATATGCTTTTGAAATAAACCTATAATGACACTTCCACTTTATTATATGTTTTTCAAATAAACATGTAATGACACTTCCATGAATTATAAAAAGAGTTTTTCTGACTCTATTTTATATTATTTATTTTCACCAAATTTCTTACATTACATGGATTTAATGGACGAACTTGGTGGCACACAATAAGATAAATAAATTAGAAATATGAGTTGGGACGGTATTAAATTTAATATAATGATAGAGGTCAAACGTGCAATGCACGTTCCTAGGATATATATATATATATTCAAAGTTATCTTTTTTTTATATGCATTTATTTTTTGTACCATATAATTTTTTATTTATATTGTTTTCTTTTTTTCTACCATACTGTTAATATATCACAAATGATTGTGTTGTATTTCATAATTCAATTATATGTGTATAACTTGATAAAAAATTCTTTTGTCAAAATTTACAGATGACAGAATTAATAATTTTGAATGAGCCAAAGAAGACGAAGGGTACATATACATGTAATTATTATTTATATATGTCAATTAAATATTTAAACAATGATTATTTTATAACAAATAAATACCTTTTTTTTGTAGGTTTAGACTATGAAATTGATAATGATCTATTAGCCATCCTAAGGAAGACATATGTTGATCGAATTTCTCTACAACTATTACAAAACACCACTCTCCTTCGACGACAAGTTCTCAATATGTATGCATTTGTAAAAAAGTGGAGGGTATTATTCCTTAAAAAGAAGGCGGAAACTTTAAGGCATTAAATCTTTTGCTATAATGTCGACATTTAAATTATGTGTTGTAACAAATTTAAAAAAGAACTTTTAACAAGTTGAATACTTGATATATTATAAGAATTGTATAATTGAAGTCATTATAGTATTAGTTTTGCAATTCACTATAACAATATTTTTGTATGATGTGCCTTGCAATGATCATAATATCAGTTGAATATGCTCACCATTCACTGATTTGAGATTGTATTTTACACATCGTACACTTATATTTTAAAAGTATTTATATTAATTAGCACGATCTACACGTGCAACGCACGTGTTCGAAAACTAGTTAAATACTATAAGGGTGGGATAGTCAAGAGTGAGAGTTAATGAGTAGAGTGGAGATAATGAATTTGGAAGGTTACTAATGAAACTTTTGTTTCCTACTTTCATTCCTGCAAATGACCCTATTTTAGGTGGTCTTTATTTTCCCTCCTCAAATTGATGGTCTTTAATTTTTGTCTTTTTGGACACTTCTAATCAAAATAAGTGGCCGAAAAGCCTGAAATTAAAAAAAAAAAAAACCAAAAATAAAATAAAATTGCAAGACACTAGTTATGCCTTTCAAGGTATAAGCTAATTAGTTTGAGAACATTAAGACTTAAAAAGTTCTTAACCATAAATTATGGCACTTAATTCCTACGGAACTTTTTTGAACAATATAAAACTTCTCTAAATCTTTACCTTAGTGAAATTAGGTCATAGTTAAGATGTTTTGTCCACAAATTTTCATTAAATGAGAAACAAAGACAAAAATTTAAAACCACCCCAAAATATGAGCAATTCGTAAAAAAAAACTTGAAGTCATTTTCCTCATTTTTAAGAAACTTTGCATTTCCATCTCCAACATCATTAATAAATAGGTAAACGCCAAAGTCTTGTCTTCAAGTTGGAACTTTCTCATGGGGACCAAACACAAGTCTTCCATTGGCTTGGGACCCAAAGGAGTAATATTGGTAATGAGAAGTCCACAAAACTTCAACTAGCTAGATGGTTTAATTGCATTTACTCTTATACATAATACTAATAGTGAAGTCTCAGTTTTACCTGAGTAATACACAAATATCTTTCTGCAAACATGCAATATTAAGAAGAGCAAACACTACTACTGTCCCCCTTCTGCTTGTGGCCATGTCCGTAACATAAGCTTACCAGCTTTTCGCTGGAACACCAACTCAGAACATTGCGGAGATGATAATCAAACATTTTCCTTTCTGATTTGTGGATTGCAGAGCCCATCTTCATGTTCAACTCTCCATTTGTGGAAATTAGTAGCTGCAAATTAAGAAGATACACTTATTTAAAGATTGGAGAAATGAGTGCCTTTGAAGTCAGTGATGGATGCAGAGTGGAATTTATAGGCTTGACCTCATGGCCTAATATTAAAGATGCAGAGAACAACATTTCCCTTTCTGATTTTCATCCTCGCTTCGTTATTATATGCGGAATTCTCCACTAAAGATAAGTAAGGACATCAATTATATATGCTCTGCTCCTTAATTAATATTCTTTTCCATCCTCGAATAGGATTCTGTCATGATAATAACCACATGTTACAACATCCCATCGAGCCACTGAAACACATCTCATCATGCCATAATCATATCCCTCTACCCGAAGAAGATCCCATCGTGCCATAATCACATAACTTTGCCTGAAACATCTCATAATGCCATAAAAGACATATATATTTTTTCAAAGGTTTGTTCTTCCATTTGAGTCCGAGTAAATATCTCAAAAAGGCACTCAAGTATGTGAAATTATTTGAAAAAGTCACTCAACTTATGAATTTTCTTTTATAAAGTCACTCAAGTTAAATTAATTTCCTAGAAGTCGGTATAACCAAAAGATAAAAGAGATAATTGCACAAACCACCCTTCAAGTTTAGTTTTGTAGTAATACTTCCTTCCGTGGTAAGTTTTTATATAATATTATGCTTACATATTCTTCTTTTTTTAATATTTATTTTCTTAACCTAATTTTTGTTAATATAAAAATTAATGATTTAACTAAATTTCCCTTTATCATATATTATTTAATTTAATTAATTTTATAACATCTTTTTATTCAATTTATCAAAAAAAACTAACTTCTTAAAACAAACAAATTTTTATTCGGTATAAACATGCATGTCACACTAAATAACATCATATTAAAATACTAGTATCAAATATTCAATCCACAAGTTTAAAATGAAATTTCAATTAAAAACCAAGGAAGCAGGATTACCTAAGAGGTTATAAGTTGAAATATTTTTTGAAAAATTATAGGTTTGTTGTCTTCTTTTATTTATTTTCACTATTTTGCTGTCGTGTTTCCTCAATATTTTTAATAGGGTAATAGTTATTGATATGAATATTTTTAAAATCCATTTCATAAATTATTATTTTTTTGTTTGCAATAAGACCAAGCTGAAAAATTACTTGAAGAGACGAAGCCGGAGCCAAGTACATTAATGCTTAATGCTTGGACAGTTGAGTTAATATTAATTAAGTTAAGAAAATTATTGTTAAAACAAAAGAGGCAAACAAAATATTATTAACTACAACGGAAGTAAGTATTATGAAACTAAACTTGAAAGGCAGTTTGTGCAATTATCTCTTTTATCTTTTGGTTATAATGATTTTGTAGAAAAATAATTTAACATGAGTGATTTTATAAAAGAATATTCACAAGTTGAATGACTTTATTGATACAAAATTAAGTTGAATACTTTCATAAATAATTTCACATACTTGAGTGATCTTTTGAGATATTTATTCTTTGAATCGTTGGCATTTACCTATCTAATGAGCTATTAAATTTATCTTTTGAGGTCTACAATTTTCTTCTGCCCATAATTTCCAATTACTAGCAAACAAGGTAATCTTGAACGACTTATCTAGTCCACAAATTCCACATATTGGATATGGCCCCTACCATAAACCTTTCTTATATTTGAAAATTCAGGCCTAATAAGAAAATCAAATTTAAATCATGTAATTCGTCCAACCTTAATTAAAGAGGGTTAGACTGGGCATAGATCAAGTCAGCACATTTAAAAGACAGGAGTGATTTGGGATGTATATATAGCCTTAGATTGATGCATGGAAACAAAAAACTAATTAGTTTTATATTGTAGTCAAACAAATTTATAAAATAATAAAACAACAAAAAGAAAAATCATATTGAGTTTGGACAAATTGTGTTATAATGGATTGTTTTGCCCGAATTCAGCCACCCATCTTGACCCGAGCAAACGTCACTACACATATTATGGTCATAAATAAATAGGTAAACGGCGAAGTGTTCCTCTTCATCAAATTGCAACTTTCTCATCAACGACCAAACACAAGTCTTCCATTGTTAATGAAAAGTCCACACAGCTTCAAGTACCCAACAAACACACCCACATTCAGTCTCAATTCCTTTCTTGTCTTGGAAATAGTTGGAAAGAAAGTACAAATGTATTTGTGTAGGGGAACCATTCTGCTAAAATATTTTGCATTAATCCTCATCTCTCTGCAAACATGCAATGCTAGGAAGAGCAAACACTACTACTGCCCCACTTCTGCTTGTGGCAATATCCGTGAGATAAGCTACCCTTTTCGCTTAAACACTGATCCAAAAGATTGCCGTATTCCAGTATATGAATTAGGTTGTGAAGGTAACCAAACAGTAATGTGGTTATCCTCCAAGAAGTTGCACGTTCAAGGCATCGACTATGATCATCATGTAATTCGCCTGGTAGATCCAACTTTACAAACACAAGATGATCTATGCTCTTTCAGACCTCAGCTTACCTTCAACCAATACTATAGAAACTTTGACACATATTATTATCATAATGGATTACAGCGTCCAATGGCAGAGCCTATCTTCATGTTCAACTGTCCATTTGCTGTTAATAATTCTTCGACATTTGTGGAAATTAGTGGCTGCAGATACACTTATTTAAAGATTGGAGAAATGAGTGCCTCTGAGGTGAGTGATGGATGCAGTGCAGAATTTATAGGCCTGACCTCATGGCCTAATATTAAATATGCAGAGAACAACATTTCCCTTTCTGATTTTCATCAAGCAATCCTCTACGGATTTGAGCTTCATTATTATCTGCGGAATTCTTCACTAAGGATAAGTAAGGACTTCAATTATATGCTCTGCTCCTTAATTAATATTCTTTTCCATCCTAAGAAATTAAGAGAACAAGGGATTCACTCACTACAATTTAATTTCTTTATGTCTTTGTAGGTATTATTGAACAGATTCTCAGTGAGGACTCAAACTTTCCTCTACATGTTCTTTTAATTCTCCATTGATTACTCATTCTAAATTTGCTAAATTTATGCACTTTAATCTGACCAGGTACTAGTCTGGGGCAACTTCACAGCCTACTTGAGAATTTAATGTATAAGCTCCAATATTTTGGGATTTTTGGACAAAAGATAAGTAAGGACGGACTTCAATTATATATGCTCTGCTTCTTAATTTCCAATCCTAAGAAATTAGGAAAACAATGGATTCACTTACTACAATTTAATTTCTTCATTTCTTTGTAGGTGTTACTTTTCTCTACATATACTTTTAATTCTGCATTTATATCTCATTCTATATTTTATGCACTTTAATCTAACCAGGGACCAGTCTAAGGCCACTTCTGTATTTCACGGATAAGCTCCTATATGATGGACAAAGGATAAGTAAGGACGATCTTCAATTATATTTGCTCTGTTCCTTAATTAACATTCTTTTCCATCCTCCATACCATGGGTATGAAATTAGGAAAAACAATGTATTCACTCACTACAATTTAATTTCTTTATGTCTTTATAAGTATTATTCAACAGATTCTCAGTGAGGACTCAAACTTTTCTCCATAATAATATACTTTTAATTATCCATTTATTTCTCATTCTAATTTTTTTTCACTTTAATCTAACCAGGGACCAGTCTGTCGCTACTTGTGTATTTCATGGGTAAGCTCCTATATATATTGTTAATAGCAACTCCCACAATATATCCCATAATGTTGTTAATTCTTTTGTTCTTCAATTTAGAAAATTCATTATATATAAGATCATATTACATATACCATTAGATGTTATTATTACCTTAGTTTTTAAATAAGTTCAACATTTCCTATTTTGTAAAATAATAAATAAAAATTAAATGATATTGCTATGTTTGCATAGAGAAAACATATACTTAGTAGAATATATATAAAATTAGGCAGGTACAAATTTTAAACAGGAGAGAAACGCGCAACACACATTCCCAAAGACTAGTAATTTAACGCAAGTGAGCACAACAAAAAAATTCTAAAATAAAACAACTCGAAATATATTATTGTTGTTGTCATATGTAAGTGTGTGTGTATATATAGATATATACTAGTAAAGAAAGCCCAAGCAACAGGGATAAAGTTATATTATTGTTATACATTATGTACCGTCAAAAAATTAGTAAAGATTGTTATAATATATTTTGCTCAGAAGTGAGCTAATATAGAAACTTATTTGTCTTTTGTCTTTTTAATTTCAATTTCAAATAACAAATAAATGTAGCAGATTGAGGATAGAAATGAAACTTATCTTTCTAAATCTAAGTAAAAATAAATAGAGTAGAAGTAACTCAATGGGACGGTTCGATCGGTTATTTTAAAAAAATTATATGATTTCAATTTTTCGGCTATTTTATAATGTATAACCAAAATTAGGTTTTTAATTGTTATCAGTTCGATTTCGGTTTACCCAATAAGAAAATGTCTGTAAAATATTGTATGACTTCTCACTTCTCTAAATGTTTTGATATAGTGAAACAAGAAAGATAATGAGAAATTACATCAATAAGAGAAAATATAGTATGTAGGCTATAATTACATGTCACCGCCAAACATAGTATGAAATTTCTGATGTTAATCAAATTACCGATCTTTACAAACTTGCAAATGCTACAACCTACAATTACAAACTAAAACTAAAACTAAAATCAAATAGCTGCAATTGTGAACCCTTACTTTAGGCTTTAGCTTTTGAGTAAACACTAAAGACTAGTAAAGCGGCCTAATGTGAAGTGAGTAGAGTACTAATAATTTGATATAGTTACAGTGTCTAGTTATATATTAAATTATTAATATTTAATATTTAGGAAGGGTAAAGTAGTTATATATAACTGTCTTATTGGGTTATCGGTTTATGCAATAACTCAATAGTAAAAACCGTAACCGAACCAATAACCTAATAACTTTTTTTTATAAACCCATTAAAAACCCAATAATCCAATAACATTTTTTATGTTCAATTTATTGGTCGGTTCAATTTTTGCACACCCCTATTTCTGATTGATTATATGCAGAGAATAGCAAAAGAAGAGTATAATCAGGAAACCTTCTACTAGCCCAAGATCGTTTACTAAGATCAGAAGACTCAACTAAAGAAGAGGAAGCTAGAAAAGAAAAGAAAGAATTTGGATAGGAGAACTTTGTTATGGAAGAACACTCTTGAATTGCTTTCAATTGGGTTTTGTTACAAATGTCTAATGTCACCCCTATTTATAGTTGTGTAGGAATAATTCTAGATACTAAGAATCTAGAATGTTCCAACCTCCTCTACAAATATCTTCCTCAAGTATCTAATATTCTAGACTATCTAGATTTTTCTCGAGTACAAATATAAAAAATATTATCCTACAAAATTCTAGAAAGTTCTACTAAATATCAATTGTATCTCTAAAAAGTCAACTTTAATTTTTCACATTATAGTTGGGTAATATTCAATTAAAATGACATATATGCGAGAAGGGCTTCACGTTTAACGGAGGGTCGGGCCTGAGTTGGTCTGTCTCATTCACGACACTTAGTAGGCGTTTGGTCATACGATATCATATCACGACATAGAATCATGAGATGGAATCAACGTTTGGCCATGCGATTTCACGCTGATTCCATATCATGAGATGGAATACCGGCCATATTCTCCAAAAAATATGATATGGAATTATATGGGAATTCCATATCATGATTTGAGATTTTTTTAAACACAAAAATTGATCCACAAGTTTACATTTTGTTAAAACAACCCCATGGACTTTTGGAGCTTGAAAAAATAAATTCAAAATACTAAAACAAGGCATGAACCATTATGATATTGAGACACAAGTGAAAATTGCCATAGCTTGTGCAGTGTTACATAATTATTTGCGAGAATACCAAATGAGTGATGAAATATTTATGGTCTATGAGCATGAAAATATAGGTTTGAATGATATTGACCAACAAATGACTCAAAGTAACAATGTTGGTTCGAGAAATGCAAGTTCAACGTGAGGAGATTGTCCATACTATGTGGAAAATTATATTAAAGATTAGTACACTACAATTTATGTTAATTTTTTTTTTATTGAATTAAAGTTTGATCAATTAAAGTTAGATGAAAGAGTTACTTAAGTGGAGAAAAATAGTTTTGTAATGATTTATAATTATGCAATTTTATAATTTTTTGTTTATTTGGCCAGTAAGATTGAATAAACAATTCTAGTTATTTTAATAGTTTTACAACTTATAAGATTCTTATGTTTTTATGAGAAAATATACAATACAAATACCATATCGCATGTCCAAACAAAACTTCAATTTCATCTCATAATTTCATATTGTGATATCATATTATGATTCCATATCATGATTTCATATTGCATGGCCAAACGGGCCCTTAGTGATTTAAATTGGGGATTTGGCCCCAAAGTGAGATTGATGTAATTCCTCCATTTAGTGCCCGATCAACAACCCATTTTAGTTAATTTTCTATATGTTAGGGTCGTTTGGTTACTTGTTAGAGTTATGCAGGTATTAGTTATACAGAGTTTAGTTTTGCAAGTACTAGTTATACAGGGTTTAATTATGCAAGATTTAGTTATGCAGGTATTAATTATGCAAGTATTAGTTCTGCATATATTATTGAGCAACTTTCACATATAGCAAACATAAAAATCAAATTTGTATTTTATAGCTATGATTTGCATAATTGCGCTCCATAGCAAATTTTATGTTTGCTATGGAGCTTTTGATTTGTATAATTCGCTACAAACATCCAATTTTATACAAATTGTTCAGTTTTGTATAAATTCATGTATACATTGTAATTTGGATAATAAGATCTGTATTTGTATAATTATAAGTGTATAGGATGAAAATATATATATTTGTATTTGCATATACACTTTTCTCTCGCTTTATATAAACACAAACACATTTTATACCGAAATGTATAAAATGACTAATTGTATACCGAATATGGCTAATTGTATATCGAATCAATTGACAAAAAAAGGGGATGTTTGCTGCGAATTACAATTAAAATAAACTATAGATATAACATTTAATTTGAATTAATAGTTTGCTATTTCATACAATTTCCCCTAAATTATTTAGTTGTGTAGAGATCACAATGCATAAATTATTAACTACATTAAATATTGAATTTGTTGTAGAGTAATATATATTACTTACAAATAAGTAAGCAAGCATAGTATAAATTCTCTCTCTTTTTGAATAAAAAGTAAAGAGAAAAAGTTCTCCCTCTATACTTAATTGGGACTGCCATTTTTTTCATTTTGTTATTTTTTTTTATGTTTATAACCTATAAAAATAAACTACGATTAATATATTTGAAGTACATTATAATATCCTATTTTATATAATATACATATACTATTAATATGTTGTATATATTGTTTATACAGTTTTAATATACCAAATATATGAATTATGTATAAATTCACATCCTAAACAAAATAATAATACATGTTAATTAAATAAGTGGAATATGTTTAATAATATATAACGCTATATACAATTCAATTTGTAATAATAATTAAATAACACATCTGGATTTCAAATGGAAACAGAAAAAAAAAGTTGTTTGTGTATTAAAAAAAGTTTGGAAAATAGCATAGTTGGGTAACATTTTCAATGAAAAAAAAATTAAAAATAAATCAATAGGAGTAAATGTGTAATTTACTATTTTAATACATGTATAATTAATATCTGCATAACTTATTCCACCTTTTATCCTGCATAACTTATACATAGATTCTCTCATAAGTTATGTTGATATTAATTATGTAGGACTACAAAAAACATAATCAAACACCGTATAAAATTAATACATGAATAATTTTTATACAACATTTAGAATCCTACCAACCAAACATGGTATAAGTTATGTTGACTTTTTCACCTAATACAAAACTTTTACCAAACATGGTAAAACTAATGCAACTTTTTATACATGAATAAAATGCAACTTATACTAACCAAACGGCCCCTTAATTCCTAACCTATGGATAAATCAATTTAAAAAGAAACTTCTAGATTTCATAGTGTGGCTCGACTTTTTTACTCGATTTTTTAGCTGAACTTTTATATGACAATATGGTCTGCACAGACTCGTATATTTACCTAGATTGGGTATTTGACCAAATTAGGATCGTTCAAAGGCATTAAGAAAGCAAGGCCATAATTTGATATTTTCCGAACCCCGATTAAGGCAAGTTGAGATGCAAGTCACATGAAATAGGAATCTATCATGATAATAACCACATCAATCCACATGTAACATCTCATCGAGCAATAATGATATCCCTCTACCCGAACAAGATCCCATCGGGCCATAATCACATAACTTGGTCCAAAACACATCTCATCATGCCATAATCATGTAAACCATCACAAATCAAGGGCTTGTCCTTCAATTTGAGTCGTTGGCGTTTACCTATCTAATGAGCCATAATTTCCAATTACTAGCAAACAAGGTAGTCTTGAACGACTTATCTAGTCCACAAATTCCACATATTGGATATGGACTCCTACCATAAACCTTTCTTATACTTGGAAATTCAGCGGAAAAGTAAATTCAAGCCTAAGAATATTAAATTTAGCACATGAAATATCACGTAATTTATCTAAACTTGAATGAAGAGGTTTAGATTGAGCATTGGTCAAGTCAACACATCTAAAAGAGTGGGATAATATATATATATAGTATTTTTTTTTTTTTGTTGGATGCAATGCATGAAAACAAAAAACTAATTAGTTTTATCTTGTAGTCAAACAAATTTATAAAAGAATAATGCAACAAAAAGAAAAATCATGTTGAGTAAGACAAATTGGGTTATAATCAATTGTTTTACCCTAATTCAGCCACCCGTCTTGACCTGACCAAACGTCACTAGGCATATTATGATGACAAATAAATAGGTAAACGTCAAAGTCTTCCCTTGAGGACCCCTTAAGGACTAAAAATACAAGTCTTCCGTTGACTTGAGCTCTCCAATTGTTAGTGAAAAGTCTACACAGTTTCAAGTATCCAACAAACACATTACACACTTCTTTTCCTCTCTTGGAAATAGTAGAAAAGAAAGGAATCAAGACAGTACAAATGTAGGGGAACCATTACGCTAAAATTTAATTGGCCAACCAACAAAGGTTATGGTAGAGTGGTAAGTACTTTTTCATATTTAATTAAGAGGTCTCGGGTTTGAGTCTCCTAGAGCGCTTCACCCCCAATGTGGAGTTATCCGGTGCAAAATTGAATTTAGTCAAGCTTCAATGTGAATCACAATCACAGACACATAATGATAAACCAAAAAAATAAAAATAAATAATATAGGCCTAAATTTGGCCTAGTCATGAATTTTCCAAGTGTACATGAACTCAGGAAGGTGTGTGGAAAAGTCCGCACCACAAAAACTGAATAGTTTCCTGTGTGGAAAAGTCCGCTCCACAAACTGAATAGTTTCAAAGAGAAAATATTGAGAAAAAAAGTCTATTTAGATTAACTTAAAAGTTGATCAAATCTACTCATTTTTAGTTTTTGGGAGTGTTTGACAAAATCAAAAATAAATTTAAAATGACTTAAAAAATAGTTAGAAGTAGCAGTTCCCTACGTTTCATTTATTTGACTTGAAAGTCATTTATGTTTGAATTTTTTTTTTTTTTGACTTAAAAACTACTTTTTTAAGAGGGTGTTTGGATTAGCTTAAAAGTTGGTCGAATCTACTTTTAATTCAGTTTTTGATTTATTGAAGTGTTTGACAAATATAAAAATAACTTAAAATATATAAAAAATGACTTGAAATAAAGTTAGGAAGTGTTTAGCAAGATTAAAAATAACCTAAAATAAGTTAACAATGACTTAAAATAAGTTAAAAACAAAAAGTAGGTCTCCCCCTACTTTTTATTTCTTGACTTAAAAGTCATTTAAGTTTAACTTTTTATTTTTGACTTAGAAGCTACTTTTTTATGTCAATCTAAACGACAGGGGTGGACATTCGGTATTCGATTCGGGTTTCTCAAATTTTGAGTTTGGTAATTCGGTAATTGATAGTTAAAGTAGATAACAAATACCAAAATTTTAAATTTCGGTTTGGTAATTCGAAAAACGATAAATTAAGTAAGAGTGATTAGCATCAAACTGAAGAATGCAAGTAAGAGTTTTAGAAATGTCCATCTTACTTTTCTTGGTATTTTTCCCATTGCTTAGCTTAGGAAACAGACTAGAGGCGGGTTGTGAGGATTCTTCGTGCAAGAATGATGGTCTCATCACTCATTTCCCATTCAGACTCAGTCATCAACCAAAACATTGTGGCTATCCTGGCTTTGAACTACACTGTAACACTAAAAAAGACACCATCCTTGAGCTTCCATCCTCTGTTCACTTGGTTGTTGAAGAAATTGATTATGTCTCACAGAAAATTAACCTTTATGATCCTGACGAATGCATAGCAGACAAGCTACCAAAACTGAATTTGTCACAATCTAATTTCAGAAATGCTGACGATCCCACAGTCCTATTCAATTGTTCTGCACCATTAGCATACTATTATGATATTCATTTAGTTCCTTGTCTTGGTTCTTCTGGTTACAAAGTTTATGCTGTTCATACGACTTTTCTCCTCAACTTCTTATTGTTTGAGCCTTGCACAAAAATTCATCAGTACCCATACTCATCGTACACATTTAGGAAGTTACTCAGATGCTGGAAGGAGATGGGAGCCATCTCAACTTGTCCCCAAATCCTTTTATGGCTAATAATACGCCTAAGTTAAATGCAAGTCCTCTCAGTGAAGATCTAGACATGATATTAGAAATTGAATAACTCTTCAAAGTCATTTTTATAATTAATGAAAAGGAGATAGTGTAAGAATTGCAAAAGTATTTTGTTTCATAGTAATCAGGGAGCTGAATGATAAATATGTAGACTTATTTCTCGATTTGTATGTATTAGATCCTGATGAGATGCACTAGTCCACCACATACTAAGGGACCGGGTTGGTTTTACACTAAAACGCAGTATGAATTAAAACAACAAGGAGTTTTACATGGAAACCTCCTTGCTCAAGGGAGGAAAACCCCGACCTGTCACACATGATTTCCAACTGCTTTTACTATCTTCAAGCAATAAGTGATTACAGACTCCAAACACATATTCAAAGATTAAACTCTTAATCTCACCACCCGTAATAACTCTATCACAAAAAGAGCCAAAGCAATACCTATATTGCCCACTATATTAACTGAATCTAATTAATATACTTTTCAATCACACTCTACACAGTCAACTCTAACCATGCTCATTGTTAGATTAAATACTGAAGACACGATCCGTTCCTTTATAGATTAGAAACGTATCTTACAAGTTGAATCACACACGACACAAGCTTTCTTATGCAACAATCAAAAGACACGGTTGATAACTCTATCAGGTCCATTGAGGTTCGTGAAGACTTGTAATCTCCAAAGACAAAATACACCTTTTAAAATTGTTGTGCTTGAATGTCTTGACTAGGTTGTTTCATGTCAATGAGGATATATTATCCTCTGAACAAAACAACCTAGTGTTCTCCCATTGGTTGAGTACATTGTTCTCTTTTCCCGTGCTCACCAACCGCATCAGTGTGGCAGCTTTTACAGTTGTTCACCATTTTACCAGAAATACATGCTCAACTCTGAGACCAGGTTCCATGATTTGTGAGTATCATCAAAACACGAGAGTTACAACAGATCCTTGCATTTAAACCATGCTAATCGGATGTCCACAATGGGAAAGAAATGAGTTGAATGATAAATGGAGAAATAGTTGTTCTCTCAAACACACTCATCCAAAAGAAAAGTCAATTATTTCCTCAAAGCTTTACCCAATATTATAGAGAAGACCAGTTTTTATAAAGGCGAATTTAGGATTTGAAGAGGATGGATGCATAGTGTTAATGTACATACTATTACTTAGTGATGATGGATGCAAACTTAGTATAAGTACACATGCATAAATTTATTAATAAATCTAAAAGTTATTCGACTAAGAATTTAATCTAAAACTCATTTCCTTTAGGGCCTGTTTGGAAAGTCATCCTGCTAATTGGATTTGGTGTATTTAGGTGTAATTATATTGTATAATATGTTTGGTTGACCATATAGTTACTTGGTAAGCAGATAATTTGGTATAATTGGCAAGAAGTAATTGTACTCTCCAATTCTCAGAAGGGTAAATCACTTAGATATGCTATATTGAAAAAATATTTATCATTTATGACAATAATTTATTTTTAACTAAATCTATCAGTTTCATGGAATTAAAATTGTACAACTTCGAACCCATTTTCTTTCCTATTTGTTCGTCTCTTTCTCTACATTGATTTCTCCTTTTTTTTTTCTTCTTCAAATTTTTAATTCAAATAACTATCTTTAAATATTCATATCTTCAAATCGATTTATACCCATGTTGCACGATTTACACTGAAAATATCACGAGGAGAAGAATACAAAGAACCAAAAATTGTACAAAATCGTGTGTGCAAATTGAGATTTCAAATCTCTAAAATTGCAGCAACAAGCCATTGATGACCACTAAAAAGCTTCAAGCTTTGAATTCATTATTTGGATTTTACGAAAGTGTGATGCGTTTGTATAAGTTGTTCTTCCATATTATTGAAAATAACATTTTGGAGTTTATATCTTAATTTAAGGGAGATTCATTAACTTTAGCATTGATTTTATGAGAAATTTCAAATTAAAACTTGAAGAAGACGAAGAGTTTGGAATTGTATTGCAACTGTATTAAAGTTGAATTAGATCTATTTCATAATTGTATTAAAATTGAATTAAAATCATAAACAATATAATACGTTTATAATACATATTTCAAATATATCATCTTCTTTTATAAATCAAAATAATTTACAAGACACATATAATACATGTTTTATTCATGAATAATGATATATGTTTAATTCAGTTTATAGATCATTGTCTTTTCTTTCGTTAGTTACGTTTTCAATTCATTCTTAATTCTCTCTTCTAATTCAACTTTAATACTGTGTAATACAATTTTAATTTAAATTTAATTCATTTTGAAGTTTTTTGATTTATTTGTTACTATTGGATATTTATTTAATTCATTATTGATATAACTTATAAGTTTAATTCAATTTATAGATCATTGTCATGTCTTTCGTTAGTTACGTTTTTCATTCATTCTTAATTCTCTCTTTTAATTCAACTTTAATACTATGTAATACAATTTTAATGCGAATTTAATTCATTTCACAGTTTTTTGATTTATTTGTTACTATTGGATACTTCTTTAATTCATTATTGATACAAGTTTAATTCACTCTGTATATCATTGTCTTGTCTTTCGTTAGTTACATTTTTCATTCATTCTTAATTCTCTCTTCTTATTCAATTTTAATACAATGTAATACAATTTTAATGCAAATTTAATTCATTTTGCAATTTTTTGATTTATTTGTTACTATTGGATATTTGTTTAATTCATTATTGATACAAGTTTAATTTACTCTATAGATCATTGTCTAGTTTTTCATTAGTTACGTGTTTTTATTCATGCTTAATTCTCTCTTCTAACTCAACTTTAATATTTGTGTAATACACATTTAAATACAAGTTTCATTCATTTTGCAATTAATTGGTTGATTTGTTACGATTGGATTACTTGTTTAATTCATTATTGATACAAGTTTTTTTCAGTTGACATGCAGATCAAAGAATGTTATTTTGTTTGCTACATTTTGCATTCATGTTTGATTCTCTTCTAATAATTCAACTTTAATATGTTTGTAATACATTTTTAATTCAAGTTTAGTTCATTTTGCAGTTTCTTATGTCTCTTTATTTGTTACGATTAAATTACTTGTCTAATTAATTATTGATACAAGTTTTATTCAGTCTAGAATCATTGACTACTCTACGAAAGAAAAGGAAAAAGAGCAATAGGAAAGAGGGAGAAAGAGCAACAAAAAAGAAATGAAGGGAGAAGGAACAACAGAAAGAAAAGAAAGAAAGAAAGAAAGAAAGGAAGGGAGAAAGAGCGAGACAGAGAAAAGAAAGAAAGAAAGAAAGAAAGAAAGGAAGGAAGGGAGAAAGAGCGAGATAGAGAAAAGAGAGAAATTAAAGAAGTTGTTATTAATGGTAATAATTAAAGAGTATACTTAAAATAAGTAATTATTTTTTAAAAGGGATCCACTCAAGTAATTAAACTTTCTCATAAATGGGTTATGGATTGCTGGTAATTACATGATATAATTACAAGCGGATTACTTTTTAATTTCTTCTTCTTCTATTTTATTTTGTTTGTTTTAATTTACTTTTAGGTCAATCATTTTAAATTTTTAAAAGTTTGTGTTCGAGTCGGGTCTCGATTCGAAAGTTGGATTCCGCATTAAGTGTCAGGGTCAGGTCCTGATTTGAAAGTCGGGTCTCGATTCGAGTGTCGGGATTGGATCCCGAATTGATCGATCGTGTCCTGGTTTGGGTGTCCTGGGGCGGTTCTGCGGGTTGAATTTTGGATCAATCATCGGGGTTGTGGCCTGATTCCAGTGTTGAGGTCAGGTCCCAATTCGAATGTTGGGTCTCAGGTCGGGAGTCGGGGATATCAGTGTCAGTATTGGGGTTGAGTCGGACCTTGGGATTGGGTCCTAGTTTGAAAGTCAGATCTTATACGAGAGTTAGGGTCAGGTCTTGGGGTCAGATTCCAGCTGATTGATCATCAAGATCTTGTCCCTAGTCCAAATGTCGGCTCTCAAGTCAAGAATCGAGATCAGGTCCCAGATTGAATGTTGGATCCCAGTTCAAATGGCGAGTCCCGAGTCTAGAGTCGGGATCAACTCCCAGGTCGGGGATTGGGTTCGAATCCTAAATTGGCCATCGGAATCAAATCTCGGATTGATTGTCGGGGTCGGTCCCAGTTCGGATATTGGGATTGGGTCTCGAATCAATTATTGGTGTCTATTTTCATGCATGTGCGAATGATTTTCCTGAAAAAAGTTCTATTCTCTAGCAAAAAAAAAAATGAAAGATATTTTCTAAAAAATATTTTTCATTTACCAACCAAACAATAGAAAATATTTTCCAAACATGACAAAACAAGTTAAAACCAATTTGCTTTCCAATAAAACGTTTTCTAAGAAAACATTTTCCATTCATATTTATATATATACCAAGCACACCCGAAGTCTCAATTATTTTCTTCTCTTGGAAATAGTAGGAAACAAAAGAATCAAGACAGTACAAATGTATTTATGTAGGGGAACTATTCTGCTTAAATATGTTACATAAATCCTCATCTTTCTTCAAACATGCAATGCTAGCTAGGAAGAGCAAACACTACTGTCCCCCTTCAGCTTGTGGCCATATCCGTAACATAATCTACCCTTTTCGCTTAAACACTGATCCAGAATATTGCGGATATGATCTAGCATTTATATTAGCTTGTGAAAGTAACCAAACAGTTATATGGTTATCCTCCAAGAAGTTTCACGTTCAAGCTATCGTCTATGTTAATCAAACAATTCACCTCGTAGATCCAACTTTACAAACACAAGATGATCTATGCTCTTTCAAACCTCAGCATATCTTGTTCAACCAAGCCAATACAATCTTCCACTCATACTATGTAGCAGATCCCATTTTCATGATCAACTGTCCATTTGTTGTTATTAATTATTCGACATTTGTGGAAATTATTGGCTGCAAATTAAACAGACACACTTATTTAAAGATTGGAGATATAGATGCCTCTGCACTCAGCGATGGATGCAGAGTGGAATTTATAGGCCTGACCTCATGGCCTAATATTATTTATACAGAGAACAACATTTCCCTTTCTGATTTTCATCAGGCCATCCTCTATGGATTTGAGCTTGGTTATTATCTGTGGAGTTCTCCACAAAGGATAAGTAAGGTCTTCAATTACATATGCTCTGCCCTTTAATGAACATTCTTTTCCATCCTAACAAATTAGGAAAAACAACGGATTCACTCACTACAATTTTATTTCTTCATGTCTTTGTAGGTTTTATTGAATATATTCTCGGTGAGGACTCAAAACTTTTCTCTACATGTACTTTTAATTCTCCATTCAATCACTATATAAGCTTCTTGAAAAACATTTCTTTTTCATCCTAAGAAATTAGGAAAACAATGGATTCACTCACTACAATTTAATTTCTTCATGTCTTGTAGGTGTTCTTCAATGGATTCACTGTGAGAACTCAAACTTTTGTCTACATATACTTTTAATTCTCCATTGATCTCTCATTCTAAATTTCTTAATCTACTGCTACTTCAGCTTTTCTTGAGTAAGCTCCTATATATCCCTTTATTTGGCTGGATGCAGATTAACATTCCAATGATCTGAATTTTTTGTGAAAAATATACACATTTGAGGAGCCCAACACAAAAATTCTAAAATAGAATAATTCGAAGTATATTACTGTTGGCAAAGTTAATAATAGCAATCTGAATTTGTGAAAATTAATTTTTTTTATATATATTCCTTTCCAAACATTCTAAGTTTCTAACTAATATTGATAGTTTGGAAGTGTCGGTATAAATAATTTTCACTTTTTTATAAAGATGTTTAATTCATTACCGATTACATTGGTATATCGTTGTTGTTTAATTCATTACTCCATTTGTCTCAACCTATGACCTTTTTCCATCTTTAGATGTTTCAAAATACTAGTTTTGACACGTGAATTGTATATAGATCTGTTAAAATGATTAAAATTTTATGAAAGCATGCATATAATGAGTAATAAATGCAATAATTATAAATAAATTTTTAAAATATGACAAAAAAATTAAAGAAGTTTAATAAAGAGAAACACAATATATATATATATATATATATATATATATATATATATATAGAGAGAGTAGAAAGAAAGCAATGTATATACCCTTCTTAGTGTAAACCAACTTCAACTGTAGAAATGGTAATGGATGAAAATTATTGATTTCAATTATTTTTAGCTCGACATAAAAAAAAAAAATTACCTATTGAAAAGAATAATATATTTCAATCAAATGAGACAGAGAGTGTTAAATTTAACAAAACTCATAATTTCTGAGAAGAATAAAACGGTTCACATAAACATTTCCTTATCATCTCTATGTTTTGTTGGCTTAAGAGGAAGTTACTTCGTTTTGACTTCTCAAACGTGCAGAGTACTATTTCGGAGCAAAATTTGTGATCTTCCTTCCGTTAGTAATTGTATTTCTGGTGATCAAATTCAAAAGAAGGCATTTGTCCATGTATGATACTATTGAAAGCTTTTTGCGAACACAAAATAATTTCAAGCCAATCAGATATAATTACTCCCACGTAAAGAAAATGGCCAGAGGATTCAAAGAGAAATTAGGTGAGGGAGGTTACGGCAGTGTATACAAAGGAAAACTTCGAAGTGGAAGGGATGTAGCAGTGAAGATGTTGAACAAGCCTAAAGCTGGTGGTCAGGACTTCATGAATGAAGTAGCTACCATTGGAAGGATTCATCATGTCAATGTGGTTGGACTCGTGGGGTATTGTGTTGAGGGAACAAAGCGTGCTCTTGTTTACGATTTCATGCCCAACGGATCACTCAATAAGTACATCAGCACCAGTCAAGAAGGAAGTCCTCTGTTAAGTTGGCAGAGGAAGTATGACATTATTCTTGGAGTGGCTCAAGGAATTGTGTATTTGCATCGAGGCTGTGATGTACGAATTTTGCATTTTGACATCAGGCCACACAACATTCTTTTGGATGAGAATTTCATTTCAAAGATTTCTGACTTCGGGCTTGCAAAACTATATCCAACAGATAATAGCATTGTGAATCTCACAGCTGCTCGTGGAATGATTGGATATGTAGCTCCAGAGTTGATCAGCAGAAGCATTGGATCAATCTCTTACAAAGCTGATGTTTACAGCTTTGGAATGTTACTAATGGAAATGTTGGACTTGAAGAGACATGAAGTTTCAAATGAAGAAAATTCCAGCCAATATTTTCCTTATTATATTTACGACAAGCTCAACAAGGGGAAGGAGATTGTGGTGGATGAAGAAGCAAATGACGATGGAAAGAAGATGGCTAGAAAGCTGAGTTTAGTTGCATTATGGTGCATACAAACAAATCCGATACAACGCCCTTTGATGAGTAAAGTACTAGAAATGCTTGAAGGTGAAGTTGAAGTGCTAGAAGTACCTCCTCAGCCTATACAATCTCAGCCGGTTGTTAATCAGATGACCTTAATTAGTTTGTACTTAATGGGTTTATAAAAAAAAGTTATTAGGTTATTGGTTCGGTTACGGTTTTTACTATTGGGTTATTGCGTAAACCGATAACCCAATAAGACAGTTATATATAACTACTTCACCCTTCCTAAATATTAAATATTAATAATTTAATATCTAACTAGACACTATAACTATATCAAATTATTAGTACTCTACTCACTTCACACTAGGCCGCTTTACTAGTCTTTATTGTTTACTCAAAACCTAAAGCCTAAATTAAGGGTTCACAATTGCAGCTATTTGATTTTAGTTTTAGTTTTAGTTTGTAATTGTAGGTTGTAGCATTTGCAAGTTTGTAAAGGTCGGTAATTTGATTAACATTAGAAATTTCATACTATGTTTGGCGGTGACATGTAATTATAGCCTTCGTACTATATTTTCTCTTATTGATGTAATTTCTCATTATTTTTCTTGTTTCACTATATCAAAGCATTTAGAGAAGTGAGAAGTCATACAATATTTTACGGACATTTTCCTATTTGGTAAACTGAAATCGAACTGATAACAATTAAAAACCGATAAAAATATAACTTATTGGTTTGTTATTGGGTTAGCATATTTAAAAATCGAAAATCGATAAACTGAACCGATAATACATAAAACCGAACCGAATCGACTGATGCACACCCCTAATGAGAACAAATGTCTACTTCAACAGAATTAACAACAGAATTTTCTAGCAAAGCCATTGAATCAGACAAAAATGTCATAGAACTTCCCATCATCTGATGAACAATCGGTTGAGATTGAAGAGGCTGAGGAGGTACTTCTAGCACTTCAACTTCACCTTCAAGCATTTCTAATACTCTACTCATCGAAGGGCGTTGTATCGGATTTGTTTGTATGCACCATAACGCAACTAAAGTCAGCTTTCTAGCCATCTTCTTTTCATCATCATTTGCTTCTTCATCCACAACAATCTCCTTCCCCTTGTTGAACTTATCGTAAATATAATAAGGAAAATATTGGCTGGAATTCTCTTCATTTGCAACTTCATGTCTATTCAAGTTCAGCATTTCCATTAGGAGCATTCCAAAGCTGTAAACATCAGCTTTGTAAGAGATTGCTCCAATGCTTCTGCTGATCAACTCTGGAGCTACATATCCAATCGTTCCACGAGCAGCTGTGAGATTCACAATGCTATTATCTATTGGATATAATTTCGCAAGCCCAAAATCAGAAATCTTTGGAATGAAATTCTCATCCAAAAGAATGTTGTGTGGCTTGATGTCAAAATGCAAAATTCGTACATCACAACCTCGATGCAAATATCCAATTCCTCGAGCCACTCCAAGAACAATGTCATACTTCCTCTGCCAACTTAACAGAGGACTTCCTTCTTGACTGGTGCTGATGTACTTATCGAGTGATCCATTGGGCATGAAGTCGTATACAAGAGCACGCTTTGTTCCCTCAACACAATACCCCACGAGTCCAACCACATTGACATGATGAATCCTTCCAATGGTAGCTACTTCATTCATGAAATCTTGCCCACCAGCTTTAGGCTTGCTCAACATCTTCACTGCTACATCTCTTCCACTTTGAAGCTTTCCTTTGTATACACTGCCGTAACCTCCCTCACCTAATTTCTCTTTGAATCCTCTGGTCATTCTCTTTACGTGGGAGTAGTTATATCTGATTGGCATGAAATTGTTTTGTGTTTGCAAAAAGCCTTCAATCGCATCATACATGGACAAATGCCTCCTCTTGAATTTGTACCCCAGAAATAAAATTATGAACGGAAAGCCGATCATAAATTTCAGTATGAAAGACCCTACATGTTTGAGAAGTTGTACTAAGGAAACAAAAAGATTATCAGGAAGAAGAAAAGTAACTTAGAATGTTCCTACATTCTCTTAAGGCATAATTTTGTCTGGTTCCAAGTAAACCATAAAATTAGGCTTATTATAGATAGTTACCTGCTGTTGTATGTCACCTTTAACCTGATGGTGTAAAAGAGTAGTGGAAATGAAGAGATGATAATTGTTATGGCAAACCAACAGACATAATACTAACGAAATGCTAATTCTGTCCGGCCAAATAATACAACTTGCTAAAGGGATAAGAGCTTACCCAAGAAACCCCCAAGTAACAGCCCAAGTAACGCCCCAAGTGACATCCAAATATCCCCTGGTTAGATTAAGGTCCATACATTAGTGAATTTAAAATGAGAAATCCATGGATAATTATGGAGAGAAAAAATTGATGAAAATAGCAGTGAATCCTTAAACATACTTTCTATAAACCCGATATAATAAAGCTCGAAGCCATAGGTGATAGCTCGATGAAAATCAGAAAGGGAAATGTTGTTCTCTGCCTCTTTAATATTAGGCCATGAGGTCAGGCAGATGAGTTGTACTCTGCATCCATCACTGACTTCTGATGCATTCATTTCTCCAATCTTTAAGTAAGTGTATCTGCTTAATTTGCAGCCACTAATTTCTAGAAATGTATTAATAGCAAAGGGACAGTTGAACATGAAGATAGGCTCTGCTGCTCTTTTAATACTATTCTCTGATCCATTATAATACAGACGAAAATGCGTACTATTGTAATGGTGGGAAGTAAGATGAGGAGGTAGTATTAGAGAGCACATATCAGCGTTTTGTAACGTTGGATCTACCAGGCGAATTGTCTGGTTATCATAGTTGATGGCTTGCACATAGAAGTTCTTGGAGAAGAGTGATATAATGGTTTTGTTGCCTTCACAAGCTAATTCAGCTTCTGAGAAACCACAATGTTTTGGATCGGTGTTTAAGCGAAAAGGGTAGCTTATGTCACGGATATGACCACAAGCAGAAGGGATACAGTGTTTGCTCTTCAAGTTCCAAGCATTGCATGTTTGTGAAATGTGAAGAAAGATGAGGATTGTATAACATTTTAGCAGAATGTTTGTTCCCCTACACATTTTTAAAAAGAGATCAGCTCTATTGGATGAACAGAAAGAAGAGGGAGTTATTGTATGTTAGAAAATGAGATATTTCCAGATGTTTTTTGTTTAATTGTTCTTTTTTTTTAAAATATTATGTTAAGTATGTAAAGGAGAGGTAGTCCTTGTTTTATGAAATATGTTTTGTAAGAAAGTCAATAGTGGTTGGATATGTATGGTCCTCTACTAACTTTGGAAAAGCTTATGTAGATATATGTGTGTATGCCTTTTGAAATCTGAATATGAATGAAAATTACCTCTGCTGAACCTTATCTTTTTCTCAAAAATTTCAAATCCTAACATTGTATAGTTGCTGGAATCAATTTTCTTCTCCCAATAATTTCCAACTAACAAACAAGGTATACTTGAGAGGCTGATGTAGTCCACAAATTCCAGTTGAAAGTGAAGGGACAAGCCTTTGAAAAGTAGGAGGACGACCATTCTGCTCACCTCTTCTAGTGTTGAACACTGAAACAAGGCATTTTTATCTCCAAACATCATTGATTAATAGGTAAACGCCAAAGTCTTCTCTTCAAGGACCAAACACAAGTCTTCCATTGGCGAAGGAGTAATATTGGTAATGAAAAGTCACAAACCTTCAACTACCTAGATGGTTTAATTGCATTTACTCTTATATATCATCATATCATCATATATCATCGTATAATATAATATAATATAATATATATTATTAAAAGTGGGAAGCTCCTAACCTCAAAGTTGGATTATCATTTTGCTCCTACACTAAATTAAAATATTATAAAATAAAATAATTAATTAAATAGTAAATAATGAAACTCATCCTTTTTCCACCTTTTCCTATTTAATAACTGTTTTTCACGTAATTACTCTATTAGTATTGTGTACAAATAGAAGAGAACTGAAAAGGCATCATGAACTTTCAATTTATAATTCATGCCACTTATCTCTATCATCAAAGTCATATTTATCTTATAATTATATTACTATTGTACTCCATATGATAAATAATTATAATCATGAACTTCTCACCTTTCACCTTTCACATTCCCAAGCCGCTATATTCTGTGTGGTGAAAAATACTATCCTTTCATCCCTATAAATACACAAACTTAAACCTCAATCACTCCACCCTATGAATTTTTTTTTTTACTTCTACACTCTTATATTGACTCATTGTTCTTCTGCCAAATTTTCTGATGGCTCAAGTTGATCACTTTCTTACAACAATCTTAATTGATATGGTGTTGTTAAACTTCGGCTCAAGAGTTTTACCAAAAAAGACAATTGAGATTTATTTAGAATTTTGAGAGTTTCTCTATTGTAATTGAGAGTTATTCTTTTGACAAGAACTTTCTTTGTTATATGATTAAATAATACTTCTATGTATTTGTTGAGATTTATTTCTTGGCACTTGGTAGCATACATAGGACTTCTAATAGAAAAAGTACACAATTAAAAATAGGACTTTTATTATTTTTTGTTACAGTAAGCAATATTCTTATTATAAGAACTAACAAATATATGTAATGTATTTTGTATCAAGGTATGCTTTGTCAACTGCTGCTAGCTACTTCCTCACTTTCTTCTTCGTGTTTCATTTCAATTTTTAATTTATCATGTGATTTTTGCTACTCTATAGTGAATTGCGGTTTCTTCTTCTTTCTCATATTCTACATTTGTTAAAAAAAAAAATCAGTAAGCTAATCTTTTCATTACTTATAGGTTATTATATTTTTATAGTCATCATTCATTATTATTTCAAGCTTTTAACATTCCATTACTTATGATGAGAAGCCCAAAATTCAATATCATAATTGTTCAAACCTTTCATAATTTTAATAATGTTGAAAGAATAATTTTAGAGTCACTATACATATTTGTATAAATATCTCTCGTGCTTTTTCCCTTTCACTAATGTCTCGTTTGTATTTCAGTTTTCATTGTTTTTATTAATGATTATATTTTGTGCTTATGAGTTGTAATTTTCTTTTACAATATAATCTTCATAATCTCTTCATCCCCATCATCTTCAGTTTCAGGTTCTTAATGAAATGGTACCTCATTCATTCATATTTTATTTCGTGGTTGTACTAGAAACTATATAATATTTTCATATGCGGTATTGTATTTTCCATTTTATGCTATGCGATAATTACTATACAATCATCACCCTTTTTTAGTTTTTACTTTTATTTATTTATTATATGCAAACATTTATATATATTCAAGAATATATTTATATTTAAATTAAAGTATTATATATGTCAGTAAAGTAGCATCAAACTTGTAAGATTTTGTAACTTTAACTTACAAGTTGTTACTTTTTTCTTTATATGATTGTTTTTTATTTATAGCACAAAGAGAGTGCAATAATATATGCACCATTTAAAATTTTTCATTTCCATTATAAAATTTGTATTAAATATTTTGAAATTAGTAGACTCTAAAAATACATCATCTTCCTAATAACTAGGAACTGAATAATTCAACAAAATAAAAGACTAGAAATGGAAATGGGGCGGGTATTGACTTTATGCGGGGGCGGGGCGGAGAGGTTGGAACTTTTTTTAAGGAAAGTAATGCGGGGGCGGGGCGAAACGGATTGAAACTTTTTTTAAGGTAAGTAATGCGGAAGTTTTTGACGGAGTTCACCTTTACAAACGTTAACATTGTCTTATTTTGAAGGTAAAGTTGAAGTGCTAGAAGTACCTCCTCAGCCTCTTCAATCTCAACCGATTGTTCATCAGATGATGCGAAGTTCCACGACATTTTCGTTGGATTCAATAGCTTTGTTAGAAAATTCCGCAGATAATCCCGTTGAATTAGACATATGTTTTGATTGACTCGGTAGTTGATGTAATGTTTTTGTGAAATAACAAATATAGCCCACCCAATAATGTTCGGGAATGAGGTGTTGTTATTGTGGTACGTACTAGTTCTGCAAAGCAAAGTTGCCAACCACATAATAGTAGTGAATGACTGACTGACTATCCACTGTGTTACTTCTTCACCACGCACCACAAAATCTTCGACTGATAATGAGCCAAAGATTGCCTTGATCACCAACATTGCTACATAGAGGCAAACCAGGTTGCAATGGAGGTACATATATTACTTCATTTGACACAACTCCAAGACCCGATAGATGATTGACGAGTACAGATCAATGGGAGCTCCTTCATTCAGGGTCAAGAAGAAGAGATCTAGTAGCTCCTATCAAATTTCTTTAGGCCATTTTAAGAGCATAACCAAGAGGTGAATCCTAGAAACAATGAGAAAGAACTTGGGCACAAAAGAGAGATTCAGGATATATGGATGTGAAACAAAATGAAGCAAGAAGAGGAGCGCCAAGACAACCTTTTCTCTCACATTTGCCAACACTAGCTACAGCATACAACTTAAATAATTTGGTAAAACTGAATATAAGCTTGAATAACACCATCATGTACAATCAGTTACCGGGTGCAAATCCTATGATTTTCCACGGAAGCTGAAGGGGCAAAAAGAATTTCATTTTCTTTTTTTTGGTTTCTCTTGCTGATTCACATCAACATAAATGAGTCATAGCATTAAGAATGAAAAATAAATTAAGGAAAATGTGAAGAAACAAGAAAGAAAAAAATAGCTTCAAGAATGACGCAATACAATAGCTTAACAGAATTCATCCTGAAAAAATTGATGACTTCCCCATCTTCATACAAGGAGAAAAGAAAAGGAGGATGTTATCTACAGTGTTTGCTAAGAAACTAGTAATACCAACAAAATGTCTTAGATGGTTGATCCAGTACATCTGCATATCTTAGGTATCTGGAAACACAAAATTGGTATGTTAGCATTCCATGAACAAATCATACTACTGACTTATGCATCAATCATAACAATTTTAGAATTTGTGGAGAGCCTAGATGGGCAGTCATCAAGTAAGCTTAAGGCAATTTTATCAAACTCAAACCAACATGAAACCTTCTCTTAGGAACCAAGAGTTTGGCAACTTGACGACAGTACCATCTCTGCATAATGCAGCTTGCTCATCTGATGCACTTAAAACTCCCGTATTTACTGAGATTGTTCCCCTCAAGACAGAGGGATATAAACTAAGCTTTGACCTTATACTTCTTTTTTTCTTTTTTGTTGGTAAGGATTTCAGGGATCAAGTATAACACAAAAATGCAGCTGTCTTTGTAACCAAAACCCAATAAATCTGTTTCCACCAGCAGGATAATTTAACAGCTTAAAAATGATTGAGCATCGGGTCAACACTTTCCTCCCTTCAAGTCACTTATCCTGGCTTTTAATTAGTCTACCAAGCAAGTCAAAACAGGTTTGCCAATTAGCATAGGTTATGTAATTATACTATTTATTGCAACAGTAGGCAGATAAACTTCAAGAACCATTGGCTAAAAAGAAACCTTCTATTCTATATAAGTAGGCTGATCCTAGTTCTGGAAACTCACATTGTAGGCAGCTAATCATCATGCATGTAAAATTGCAGTTGAGCCAATTCCAATGATCCTCTATAAAGATCTTCAGTTCAGTTCACTAACCCTAAAACACCGAAAGATCAAATGTATGTTGGTGAAACACAAACCATATGCAAGTGATACAGAAGTACTTATGGATCTTAACAGAATCCACATAGGAAACAACATGTTCTTGAGTTTGTTTTCTCCTAAACAAGTGATCAAATCAGATTCATATCCAAATTGTTGCCACTAGTCTACTACCTTATGAATTATTTTAACAATATAGCCAAAAGTTAATATAGGAAAATCTTCCAAGAATGATTAACACGAAACACACCAACACCACTACTTAGAGGTGGAAAGGGGCACGTTTTACCCTAGTAACCAACCATGAAGAAAGATCTAGTGCTTTTTTACACCTTTCGGTTTATGGATGAGTGATCTTGGATTAGTTGGTCTAGCACTGAACCTACGTGCCTATGACTTTGTTTCTCAGGAAATTCGCACAGCGGAAGATCCTGAATTTGAGACTTTCTACAACAAAATATTCTCTTTATTCTAAGTTGTGTCTCAAATGCTTACCTCCAAAAAAGCTTAAGTTGCTCAAGGCAGTCACTAGAGAATGGAACAAGCGAGTATATTGAAAGCTTAAACACAAGCAGAAAACATCCTCTCAGAATTAGAGGAGCTGGATCACTCAGTCTGTGAATGAAGATGAAGCTGAAAGAGGCAGATTTAAAAGGTAGTCTTATGAACTGGAAGAAATTGCAGAGGCTGTGGAAATACCTTGAACACAAAAATCAAGATTTTAAGCAGATTTTTCCACAAGATGGACAATGCCCACAGAAGCACAATAATATTAACAGGACTGAGGTTGAAAGAAACTTGTTTGGAGACAAGAAGCAGATCAAAGAACACATTCTGAGCTTTTATGAGATGTTCTTTACTGAAAGATAAACATGTGGGGTCAAAGAATGCAAGTGGATTCAAAGGCCATTTACAGAGGAAGAAGTAGTGGACGCACACAAGCAATTTAATGGGGATAAAGCCCCTGGCACCTGATGGATTCAACATGTCCTTTAAAAAAGGTTGGCCCACTGTTAGGACTGATATAAATGAAAATATTGGAACTTTTTTTTATCAGGAAAGCACATTTGGGAAGAGTTTAACTGCTACTTTCAGAGCTCTCTTAGAAGAAAGAGGAAATGGAAACTAATGACTTTAGACCTATAGCATCCTAGTACCATTTACAAACTCATAGCAAAGGTGCATGCCGAAAGATTGAAGACATATGATAAGCAAACTCATTACAGGCAACCAAAATGCGTTCATTAAAGGTAGACAAATTTTACATGTATCGTTAATTGCAAATGAGTGTCTTGGCTACTACTTGAGAATGGCGAAGGCAGGATTAATATGCAAGTGTAATTTAGAAAAGGCATTTGATTTTCTATTGGAAGTCATGACTTGTGCACTTTTGGGGATAGGTGGATACGGTGGATCCTTACTTGCATCTCTACTGTCAGACTTCATCTTCACATTAATGGAAGCCCCGAAGGCTTCTTTAAGTCTAAAAGAGGCCTAAGAAAAGGAGACGCTCTCTCTCCTTATCTTTTTGTGATTGTCATGGAACCCCTAAGAATAATGCTTAAGAGACCTGAAGAATTGAGCTGGAATAGATGGATTTGCATTTCTGGTAAAGATGGCAGAGAAATCTGCTAGACTCATGTTCTTTATCCTGATGACACACTTCTTATTTATGATGCTGACAGAAATTAACACTTGCACTTAAGAGCTACTCTGTTTGTATTCAAGGCTATTTCTGGTCTCGAAAATTGATAATACTGTGTGGATGTGTTGGCATACTAGGAGAAATATGATTAGGAATGAAGTTACACGGGACAAGGTGAGAGTGGCCTCCATGGCAGACATGACGAGGGAAGCAAGGTTGGAATGGTTTGGGCATGTAAAGAGAAGGCGTGCGGATGTGCCAGTAAGGAGGTGTGAGCGAGGTTGCTTGTTGTAGGAGTTAGGAGAGGTAGAGGCAGTTCGAAGAAGAACCATGGGGACGTGATTAGACAGGATATCACTCAGCTCCAGCTTGCTGAGGGCATGACCCTAGATACGAAGATGTGGAGATCGAAGATTAGGATAGAAGGTTAGCAGGTAGCCAAGTGTTATCGTCCTTTCGGTAGGAGAGGCAAGGGGCTAGCCCTATCTCCTCGTCGCAACCTTAATTATTTTTTTATTTTTTTTTTATAACCGAGAAATCCGTCTGTTACCCGCCCTTTGGACCAATCACAGCCTTCTAAACTCGGTGAATAATGGGCCCGCCCCTCTACCCTTCTCCACTTAAATACCGGGCTTCGCTTTGCATGGTGTGGGGCTTGAACCTGCGACCTAAGCCACTTGAGCTAGGCCTTGGGGGCTCCTCGTCGCAACCTTATTATTAGTAGTATTTAGTAATCATGTAGTTTCTCATCTCTCAATGTGTTTTACTACCTGTTACTTTATTTGCTTGATACATTGATCTTTGATGTCATATTTTTCTTGTAACCCTGCTTCAAGTATCTGCTCTTTTGAGTAAAGGGTATATTAATCTTATCGGAAACAGACTCTTTACCCCGCAAGGGTAGGAATAAGGTTTTTGTACATCCTGCCTTCCTAAGATCCCACTTGTGGGACTACACAGGGTACGTTGTTATTATGTTGCCTCTGCCGTATATCAAAAACAAATTGATGCATATGAACGCCGAACAGAGCCATTTTGAGAAATGCTTGCTGTATCACAATTAAATAAAACCACCAAGAAGGTGCTGTCAAAAGAATGCACAACCTTCCCAAGAGAGAATTTTTCCATTCTTAAAGGGATACAATAAGATTTATAACAGTTTCAACATCACCAACAAAGTTCTATTTGCACCAAAAATATAACAAAAGTAAACAACCCATTTTTATCTTCTGAATGGAATTTCCTCCATCTTCGAAGCATCTAGCCTTTCACTCCCCACAAAGCACAAAGTTGCATGTGCTTTGCAGACTAAAAAGCTGCATGTGCTTTGCAAACTAACGAAAAGAAGGCATAGTTCTTCAGCTCTGTAAAGAAACTTACCATATTATCTACGAGCAAACAACCCATGCAGGGAACCAGCAACACCACATTTTTTTCCCTGTGATAGAGAAATAGAAGCACTGGCTTTAGAGATGTATTTCCTGTGATTTTAGCTGCAATAATACAAGTCATATTACTGACCTTGTCACTTTTAAACAGGTTCTCAGCAATTGCTTCCATCTGTTTTCTTTTTTTCTCTTCTTTAATAGATTCAGCAGCATCCTCATTCTTACACTCAGATTCTCTGCCATCATGATCACAGATCAACATCAAAGGCTGATATGTCATACAGACTATAAACAAACCAGAGATAGACTTAGCTGCTTACTGGTATGGATGCTTGGAGAATGGAACGAAAATTGCAAAGCTATTCTGGGATGGACCATTTGCCTACAAAATTAGGTCAAAAGAACAGCAAAAATTGGCATTTAGAGTATAGCATAATAATCAAATCCACTGACCAAAGAAGAAGAAGAACCAAACTGAAAGTGAAGATGCATCAATTTTTTAGAATTGCAATTCATGGACGGAACTTAATGTACTTTACAGAAGCAATAAAGTTGCAGAGAACTTTCGAAAGCAATTCTTTTTTTTAACTAAGAATCTTCACTAAGCAATACTATGACTACAAACTGATATGCTTCCTGGACTAGCAATCAAATCAAACCAACGATTTTACTGAACCAACTGCATATTACACAAGCAAAACAGACACATGGATCGTCATCATAGCCCATATATCAGACTTTTCAGCACCAACTTAGACAGAATAGGACAAGATCAAGCTGAAATGCTAGCTGAACTCTGATGCTGATGGAAGTCTTATATTTCAGCAACAAAGGAAAGGCATGCTAAAGAAGAAAGTGAAGTGGGAATTTTTCATTCTCTGGTATGAATATACTTCATATAAGACATTGCAATAGATACAAACCTTACGGAAACGCTTAAAATTTGTAACTCCACCATTTGATGAAGAAGAGACTGGTAATGACATGATAGAATCTCTAACAATTAAATCTTGGCTATATATGATATCCAACTTCCCATTATCCCGCTGATCCGTGATATCTTCTTTTACCACTGTATTATCACTTTTGACAGCTAAGCGCCTGATGTAACCACCTTCAGGGTCATGGATGGTAGCATCATCATGTGGTATGTGGCCTCCATTGTGTTTAATATGTTTAGTTGAACTGGGAGATGTGTCCCTCGTGGATACCTTATCCCTAGGTATCACTATTTGAACAGTACACTTATCTTCGTTGTGATATTCAACTGATTCTAACTTGTGTATAGAAGTTGTTCCCTTGCTGTCATGCTCTGAAGATTCTATTGAACAGAAAGCAGCAGCAACATGATCTGATTTTGTACTTTCTGTTTCGGCATCTGAGTCTGCAACCACTGTCTCATCTGTGGAGCATGAAGAGGTAACGAGCACTGCAGAGGACAATTATTTAGTTAAGAATATGAGATAAAATTGGCAGAGAACATACATTCATAACAATGCACATCTTATCAGCATATGAGATAAAATTGGCAGAAAACATAGAATCATTATAATGCACGTCTTATCAGCAGCACCGGTTGAACCAGAATGTCCTGATAAAAACTTCAATGAATGTCTCACTTCTTTTGCGACCTTTTTGCATCTTCTATATTATTTGCACAAAAGGAATTCTGCCTTTTATGATATATCCTACTTACTTCATCAAAACAAATGAATTCTGCTCGTGTAGCTCTTGAAGTCAGAAAAGTAAAATAAGTTATCCAGTATCCACACCTTCAAACATATCTACAAGCAATTTATTTGTGTAAGAAACTTATTTGATCCATTTTGAGCAAATGGTACACAAAGCAGGGATTTTGTAAATTATTAAAAAAAACTTATCACAAAAAGAAAAACTGTTGCATTTTTATTTAATACTTCTAGTTTTGGGAACGTGTCCATTTTGAGCAAATGGTACACAAAGCAGGGATTTTGTAAATTATTAAAAAAAATTATCGCGAAAAGAAAAACTGTTGCATTTTTATTTAATACTAATTTTGGGAACGTGCTTTGCACGTTTATCCCAAAAACTTAATCTAAATATATTGCAAATGATAAGTTTGGTATAATTTATTATAGGACATAATTATCAGAAAACAAACGAATGCAATATTTAACTTGAGGAGAGAAGAAAATTAAAAACAACAAATTAGGAACGAAGAAAGGCTCGTAATTCCTCAAACTTGCACTCTTTCTCTCCTGACAAACTAATTCTATCTTTTATAATTTTATTCGGGCATAAAATAAATCATAAATTTATAATATCAGGCATACCATGTAAGTGATCATGTTTCTGTTAATTTTGTCACACAGAGTGACAGAACAGAAAGGAATTGACTAATTCATGATTCAACTAAGAACTTGAAGCACAACCCCGTGTCAGATTTTACAGCTACATTGAAATGCACTGTAATAAACTCTAGAAGCAGTTTTTGTTTCGCATAACAGACAACAAAATGTGATCTCATAAAATTTACATAGAATATGAAAAGGCTTCACCATATTACTTAATAGTTTGAGGAAAAAATAAGAATAGAACCGACAGATGAGGATGAATTGTAATAAACTCTAGAAGCAGTTTTTGTTTCGCATAACAGACAACAAAATGTGATCTCATAAAATTTACATAGAATATGAAAAGGCTTCACCATATTACTTAATAGTTTGAGGAAAAAATAAGAATAGAACCGACAGATGAGGATGAATAGTTACATACATGTTGAATTTCAGTATCCAATGATGAAAGTTAGACACATAAAGATTCTTGATATCCATTTATATAAGATGTTTAATGAGCAAAATTCAATATAAATTTATCATTAGTTTTAATTGATACTAAATGATGGAAACCAAAGGTTTGACAACATTTAACAATTATTTAATATTTAATAGGATTTCATTAAGTTACATAACTATTAACTTATCTTTAATAAAATTGCCTATATTCATCAGAATTGTGAAAAGTTTTCCATGTTGTTATCCAATATCATTTTATTTATTAGTGTAAACTAAATGCATGCTTAAAAGCAATATGTTAAAGAAAAATTCAAAGTTAACCAATAAATTAACCATATTCATTTTCAATGATTTTTTTTACATATTAATCACATGTTATTAACTGGTCTAACTTACAAATGAATATGGTCATTTTATGACTCTTTAACTTGCAAGTTGCAACTAAGTTAGGAGGTGAAAAGGTTGTGAAAATATTTTCATTAATTAATATTTAATTTATTAGATATTTTATAACATTTTAAATTAGAATAGGGGTAAAATAGTATTTCAACTTTTAACTTTGTGGCTTTTACTTTTAGTATAATATATATATATATGATGTCAACCAAAGCTAGCTTACAAAGGTAGTTTACTTTTTCATTTGGAGAAAAGAAGGCGACTGCTTCAAGAATCAATTGTCTAGAGACATTACCAGCTGCAAGATCAATGACCAATTACCATGCTCATGAGTAGCCAGTTTCTATCTATCTAAAGGGAATCCGTAAGCCGCACTAATAATGATGGTGCAAGATTTTATGAGAAGCTCCATAGCACGATTAGTTGACCTTATCAACCAGTCTAAGAGCCCGTTTGGATTGACTTAAAAGTTGGTCAAACCTACTTTTAAGTCATTTTTAACTACTGGAAGTGTTTGGCAAACATAAAAAATAACTTAAAATAAGTCAAAAATGACTTAAATAAGTTAGGAAGTGTTTGGCAATGTCAAAAATGACTTAAAATAAGTTTAAAATGACTTAAAATAAGTCAAAAACCAAAAGTAGGTCTCCCCCTACTATTTATTTTTTGACTTAAAAGTCATTTCAGTTTGACTTTTTATTTTTGACTTAAAAGCTACTTTTTTTAAGCCAATCCAAACGGGCTCTAAACCCACATTCTTAAAACCTCTTGGCTAGTCTAATAAGCAATTTTTATTTGCTTTTGCACAACAGTAGGCACAGTGATAAAAGGACCTGATCCTTGACCACCTCAAATAATCATATGAGGTTTTATACTTCTATTTACCACAGACCAGACTTCAAAATGGCAATCCTCTGCAAGCTAGAGGTCCATATCTGAGCATGTAATTTGTAAATTCAATACATATCATTTTTGCAGTTTGAATCTGCTGGTAAAAGTTTTTACCAAAATTTAAAGGGGGAAAGAGATTCAAAAGGAGGCAAGTGAACATGAGTGAGCAAAGACATATATGGAGAAAATAGAAATTTATGTACATAGAAAGTCAATTGTCATGTCGAGTGCAAAGGAAAGACATAAATTCTAAACTTACACTACACTCACCCGGTGGAGATGTGATAAGAGAAGGATCCAGATATCCGGATAGAACCGCAGAAACCAGATCTATTTCACTCACCCAAGGCAAGGAACTTTGGTTAGAAAAACACTTCAAGTGGCTTGATCCTGCTGGAACTACACAAACCACACGATCATTTCCATTTTTCTCCGAGACCTAAAAGCAGATGAATGAGTTAGTAAGTTTAAACATTACTACGTACACAATCTTCTGTGGCTCAATAGTATGTACCTTGTATGCAAAATCATGAGCACCCCATATAACCCCACCACACAAAATAAAAAAGAAAGAGAAGTTGAAACTTGGCAGCAATCACAAAATAGGAAATGAAAAGGTGTGATTCAACTCAATCTAGACTCATGCAGTATATTTGGAGTTGTATGAATCCAAAATCTCATCCGTCTATGTCTAGCCATCCCCATAGTAGCCCATGATCTTTCTCTCTTTTTGGAAAAGGACCTCTTCTCTTTTATGCCTTCACTTCTAACTTGATTTGTCATTCCGTTAACATTTTTTAACTTATCCACTAAGAATATGGAATCAACTCAAGAAAATTACCACCACTTTGCTGACTGTTGAATACACCTTTGTATACTACACTCAAAGTAATATATATTCTGGCACAAGTGAAAAGAGTGCAGTTTACCAGTCCAATGAAAAAAGAGAAAAGGATAACAAGGGTGCACGTAAGTGAGTGACAGTTTTTAATATGCTGGTTTAGGCAATTTGCATCTTCAAAATGCTTTCTGTTCTACCTTCTTCCCCCTTCAACAAACATTCCGGTTTATGAACTTGACCCCCTATCCATTAGGAAATACATCATTCAAGTGGTTATGCCATGTGCCTTTCAAACATGCTAGGAGTTACCAAATTAGTTCAATCTTTAAGGGGTGAGCTATACAGAAGATGCAGAGAGGAAGACCAAGGAAAAGGGGGAAGGGGGAGCAGCCAACAATAACATAGGCCATTAGGACAAACCATTTCAGAAGAAGAAATGTTGGCACCCCCAACTTCCAGTAAGGACTGCAACCTGCCCTCAAATTTATACTGCAAAGAAAAGGAGGAAAAAATATCTCAGTCTAGCACAAATATCTAAGTAATTCTCAATCAAGTCATCTTGCATGACTTGCTTGATGCAATGCAAAACAGTAGCAGCAAAAACTAATGAAACAATCACCTTGTTTTCTAGTTCCAGCAAAAAAGCATATCCTTTCAAACAACACTCTCGAGACGGAGGATCTGCCACTTTCACGGAAACTCCTTCCAGTATCAACTTTGGTGCATGACTGGGTAAACCGGCACAACTAATCTTGTCAGCATACAAAAGAGAAATGTTGTAAATGCCATTTCAGATCAGCAAAGCATAATGTGATTAATCTTAATACAGTACTTACGAACTATAGCTTGGAATATCGGTGCAAATATGTTTTCCTGCAATTAGCTGAAATTCACAGTCAACCAATTAGAAAATTATCTCAGATCTCAAGTTTGAATGGAAAAAATAAATAAACAAAAGGAAAATAACTTTCTTCATGATTGAATACTGTAAAAGCTTGATGCTACAAATCGAAGAGCTAAGGGCTAAGTTCACTTTTCTTTTGTTTTCTGAATCAGTAAAGAGTATCCATTTCAACAACTCGGAAAAGGAAGTTATGAGCTCAAAACTACAAAAGGTACAAAGATGTAGGTCCCTTATCAAAGAGTAAGGAGCCACGAAATCCACAAAAACATTTATGTCATGCACGATTTTTAAGGCACAACAGAAAGCTAAACAAATTCCTCCAAAGAATATATGGATTCTCTTTTGGATAACCCATATAATGCATAATCCATATTACCCATATGATGCAGAAAGATAATATTTTACATCCTTTCTCAAAACAAAAACAAAAAAATTCAGGCCACTTCTGTACTTCTTCTCAATGTAAGTCCCTTTTCAAAGAGTAGGGAGCCACAAATCCAAGAAAACATTTACATCATGTATGCTTGTTAAGCTGCACCAGAAAACTGAAACTGTAAACTAAAGTTTTGCAAGCTATGTAGGGAATTCTTAATTCCTTCAAAGAATCTTTGGCTTATTAACCAACATAATGCAAAGAGATAGTATTTCAGACCACACTTGTGCTCCTTCTCGATGTCCTCCTTTCTAAAAGAACAGGAAAAGTATTCTATTATAGCAAGGCTCGATAACTAAACAATTTCATGATGCAGAGGGGACAGACGATTATCTGATGTTATAGAACATCACAGAAATAAAAGCATAATGCTATCATTGATTACATTACTGCAATTATGAAGTCCACGCATAATGATACCCACCTGCTTATGTTTGGATCCCTCTGGAAGATTGAAAAACTATCTCAAATCTTCAAAATAACGAAGGGAAAGATCTGACATAATATAAGGTAGGAAAAGCACAATCATGAAACAGCTAAATCATATTCCTCACATTAGTAAATCTATGTGTAAGGATTGTCATGCGTATACATTTGATTACAGTATTACCACTTCGAACTACAGTTGTGTATCTAGATATCAGCTACTCTAAATGCAAATAGACATGTTTGTTGGCAAATTATACTTGCAAAAATCTTAGGTGATTTATACAAAGAATACCTCGACCCAACTATATTGAACCAAGGGTTTTCTAGCGACAATAGCATCAATCAGGTCACCACTCAGTGGAAAGGAGTCATCTACAAGCACATGTGAGCAGTCCAAACTCCACTTCTTAGTTATACTTGCACCTGCAAGGAGATTGATAATAATAGGAATATGACATCCTCTGAGCATACAATACATATAATGGAAAGAATTGTCACTTCCTTGTGCTTTAGCAACTTTAGACTACTATGATCATGGCGTCCTAAAATGGGCCTAACCCATCGGTAGCCCCCTAAAGTTGGCACTAATTTTCACTTAGACACCTTAACTAGACTTGGTTCATTTTAGACACCTCACGTAAGTTTTAGTTCTTCTTCTTCTTCAGTTCAAGCTCAACTCCATCCATGGCGAATGTTTTAAGAAAAGACCTATTTCAAGATTTAAATATTGAAATAATCATGAAATTTCCATCCATGGCGAATGTTTTAAGAAAAGACCTATTTCAAGATTTAAATATTGAAATAATCATGAAATTTTATTTTTCAAGCTCAACTCCATCCATGGCGAATGTTTTAAGAAAAGACCTATTTCAAGATTTAAATATTGAAATAATCATGAAATTTTTTTTTGGAGGAATTTACTATTGTAATATGGAAGTGGATTTGATTTTTCCTCTTCCTTCGGTGACCTTCAAACTTTGCTTTCACTGTAAGTCCTTTCTTATTTTTTTTTCCAGTTAATTTTAATTATTTCTATTCAATTTTACTGTTTTGTTATTGATTAAGAAGAATGTGAATCCATGACTTAGCTTTATTCTTCTATAATAAAAGGGTTGGTGTATGATTGAGAAGTGGGGGGGGGGGGGGGGGAGGGGGGGGCAGCGTTTCTGCAAAATAGTTATTTTGGAGAAGATAATGAGAAGGTTGCAAAATATTTTTGTTAATTGGTTAAATGTTTTTTTTTTTAATTATGTGGGCAAAAATGCCACATGTCATCGATTCATTGGCTACATTTTATTTTTCTCAAAATTCATTATTTAAGAATGATTTTAGGCACAAATGACAAATGTCGTCATTTAATTGGACACTTTACACATCATTCGCGAGTGCATTATACACACATTACATATTTTTGTTGATTGTAAAGAAAATGTCAAAATGATACAACAGGACCTTACATGAAGTGTTTAAAATGAACAAGGTCTAGTTAGAATGTCTAAGTGAAAGTTAGTGCCAACTTTAGGGGGCCACCGATGGGTTAGGCCCCTAAATGCTTGAAAGCATTCAAGATACTTTCTGTGTTTGTAAGCACAAATTATATAGGCATTTACTCTTTTTTGATAATATATAGGTATTTATTCTTTTAAATGTAACTACAGTCTACAGTAAATCAAGTACCAAATCCGGTCTCTAGGGTTATGTATGAGGACATATTTTGATACTCTTGAAGTTCTTGGTTCCTTTGACCACAACACCAATAGAAAATAGGTATAAAAATAATTAGTTGTATTTGTCACTTAACCACAATTTGTGCATCAAAGACTAATATGATTCCCATCATGTCTTTATTTTATTTTTGGCTTCATCATTTTTTCCACTGGATAGGAAACAGTGGTTTAAAATTAGCAGAGGAAAAAAATTAAACAAGGCGTATCAAGAATTCAACAGATCACACTGGAAGTATTATAAGTAGCCAGAAACACAAAAGTGCATAAACTATTTGAACAGATATTTATGTACATAGCATAAATGATCACTCACCTATTGATGAAACCTTCTTTGTAATAAGTTGATTTGTCTTTGAATGCTTCGGGGAGCAAATGAAAAATATGAATGACACATAAGAGAATCTGTTTGATGAATATCATCACATCAATATGTTGTTCAATAGGATTGATGGTCAACTAACAAGAGGTACTATATAGGAGGTAAGAGTTACAACATGTAACTTCAATCACCTGTAAGTTGCATTACCAGTTCCAAATGAAACTAGATCCCCATCCTTAAGTATCATTTCTTTATTTGGAAACTCGTGAACTTTCTCCTTCGAATCCAGATTCTTGTTGAGGAATGTGCCATACTTTGAGCAGTCTCTTACACGTACTTTAGACAGAATATTTGAGGGTTTCTTCAAGGACTGATCCAAAGAAATCATCTCATCTACTAAAATCTCTGCATGTATCCTTGAAACTCCTTTATCCTTGTTGACAATGACATCACATCCTGTGAAACAATACATAAAAGGGAAGTCCATGACAGAATTAATGTGGGTCTAAGTAAGGAAGAAGATAAAAATAAATAGTAGTAAGATTTTGACACATGTCACTTAAATAATACATCTGATGCAAAAATTCATGCAAAAATTCTTGTTCATGCGTTTCATTAGCTGGTAAAAAAATATGCATGCCAACTGATCTAGCACGGTGTGTAAAAATTTGCCAAGGAGGAGTGTGTCTTGAAGGAATTTCGTTACAAGTTAGAGGAACGGTATGTTTTAAGCCTAATTATAACAGACTTTCAGCAAACCAATTATGGCATGTTAAATGCTCTATTGTCATGACCCACGACTTGGACTGAAGGCAGATCACATTAGAAATTGTGACATCTAAGTCATCTCATCAACAAGATTAATCAAAAAGGAAGCAGTGATAGCGCAAGTAACCAAGCTAGGAGAGGAAACTCAAAAGTTACGCCTGGTAAGGGATTAGAGAACACATTAAGAAAATTTTACGAGAGTGCATAATTGAGAAGATTACCTTTTCGACCCACTTTATATATACCTTTGTTGAAGAAATAGTAATTATCTTCACCTATCGCATATACAACGAGCAATATATTAGCGATTGATAGTAGCATAGTTATAAGATGATAAATCAGTCGGAATTCTAGTCTAAATTGAAACCAACAGAAGTCATTAACAAAATGTGATCAATAAAAGCCATGAACAACTTGCTTCAACTTTCAACATTAGTAAAACTAGCTCAGACATGAAATGTGGTGTTGTAACTATGACTAACACAGTTGATTGTTCGCACATATGTTTATTCATGGGACATAAGTCCTCAATCAATCAATTGTGCCTCAAAGCCCAACTAGTAGGGTCTAAGCTACATTGATCCATATAGTCATCCTGCTTTATCCAGTCACATTCGGTTTCAATACTACTAAATGAATTTGTCTTTTATAAATGGTGGTCCCCAGACCAACTTGCACACACCTCAAAAAGTAGAGTCTACTAGGTATCTGCCACTAGTAGTATTTGAATCTGATCTCCCATGGTTTTCATTTCAATTAATTGATTGTTATGCTAAAACACAGAAGTGCAATTTGTCTTTTAAGGCAGACGTGGAGGTTCTCTAAACCTAGTGTTTCTATAAATCGTCCTATGCTAAAATACAAGTCTGTACTCATACCAAACCTATTATAGGCATAATAACATAAACAAAGACAAAATCCTGGACTCACAGCACAAGTACCATAACTCAGCCCCACAATGGCTTATGCAGACAGGAAGAAATCATCTAGTTTTACCTCCGCTGGAATTCTGAACCCGAAACATCATTGGTTCTCCTCCCTTCCCATTTCATTGATCATTAGGTCACACCCTGTGACCCTATTGAGGGCTTAATATTCCATTAAATTAAAGAGAAAAAAGAGGGATAAACAATTGCTTTCTTGATTAGTAAGTAATATCAATCCTAAAAGTGACACTTAGTACCATTGCTTTCTTGATTGCTAGGTCAAGTGAATTTTTAGTATCATTGTTTTCTTGGTTATACTAGGTGGTAACTAGGTCAAGTGAATTTTTAGTATCATTGCTTTCTTCGTTCTAGGTCAAGTGTAATTTTTAAGGAAAGAAACAAGTAGAGAGAAGCCTGTATAGAACCTGGAAGAGGATCAATAGGGAAAAGGCCCCAAACCATTTTCTTGATTTTCTTTTTTTTTCTTTTCAAACGAGGAGCCAGCCGTCGATTGAGCTTTGTCCGTCGGTTTCTTTCTCCGGCACCGGAGCTCTTTTCTCAGTATATAGAAAAAGAAAATCGAGTATTTCAAGAAAGTTGAGTGCCTTTGATGGAGAAAAAGAAATAAAAAGGGGTCATGTATTAAAAAAAAGAAACAAAAGCAATAGTCCTTCCAAGTTCCAAGTTATACACATTTTTTTCCTAATTAAAATAAGTTCATAATTAAAATAAATAGTATTATATAATATAAATTATTATTTTAATTACATGGAAAAAAAAATTAATGCAGAAATATCTTATGTATATTTATTATGTTACTTTAAAATAATTTATTTTTATTAATACGAAATATACAAATAACATGCATGTACAAATATTATTTGCATATAATAAGTAATAGAGTGAAATAATGTATAAATAAATTATTTTTATTAATACGAAATATACAACTAACATGCATGTACAAATATATTTAAGCTTTGACCGAAATTGTTGTTATAATACCGAACTTTGGAAAGGACTTGTTACCCCCTCCACTATTTAATAGTGTATTTTAAAGGTATATATGTGTCCACGTGGACACGTTACTATTTATAATGATGCAATATTTATGATGTCCGCGTTGACACATATATACCTTAAAAATACACTATTAAATAATGCAGGAGTAAAAGGTCATTTTCAAAGTTCGATATCGTTACAGTAATTTCGATCAAAGTTTGAATATATTTCAGACCTTTTTCACGAATAATTACATTTTAAACTTTTAACTATATCAATATTTTTTTAATATTGCTTTTTAATAGTCTTGCTTGTGATTACTAATTTTGGATCCAATTAATATCTTAACATCTTACTAATATATTGTAAACATATCTCATGTATATATGTTCATTAGTATATTATTTATCTTTATTAAAATACAAAAAGGTTTGCTCTAATATACTCTCTCTTTTTTGTTCTTTTTAATGCTTTGTTCCAAACAACACTTCTTATTAATTGGACAAATAAATTTGACTTAAAAAAAAGAATAGGAAATTGCAATTTGGTTTCACTTGAACCATGCTGACCCATCTCCTCCAAAAACTAAACCATAAACCACCCACCACCGTCTTCCTCCGCCGGAAAACCACCTCAGCTGAATACGTTGCCTCAAGAAACCGAGACCCCATTTTCGAAAAACTCATGGACAAGTACAAAAACCTCTTCAAAGTAATCGCAATTCAAGATCTCATCCTCGGTACAACCACCAACGCCGCCGCACCTCCCGCCGTCTCCCTCGATTTCCTCAACCGCGTATCCCAGCGCCTCCATCTCAACCGCGGCGCCACCCATTTCCTCCGTAAGTATCCCCACATCTTCAACATTTTCCATCACCCTATCAAATTACAACCTTATTGTACACTGACGGAAACCGCCCTCAAAATCACCCAACAAGAGGCTACAGCTATCAATGCTACTTTACCACTTGTAGTAACCCGTTTGGTGCGTTTGTTGTCGATGTCAGTGACTAAAACATTGCCCCTTAGAGCTATTTTCAAGGTTTTTAGGGAACTTGGGTTGCCTGATGATTTTGAGGAAAGTGTAATCTTGAAAAAATCTGATCTTTTTGCACTTGTTGATAGTGAGAATGAACCGAACACTCATTTGTTGAAACTTGTTGGAGATATACCAAAGGGGGAGTTGGTGGCTGCTGTTGATAATTGGAGGGTAGTGGAATGTTGTAAAGAGGATTGTGGGGTTGATAGGAATGAGATTTTGTATAGTTTTAAGCATAGTTATCCACCAGGGATGAAGTTGAAGAGGAGTTTTAAGTCAAAGGTTAAAGAATGGCATCAGTTGAAGTATGTGGGGCCGTATGAGGCAGTGGAGATTGGAAAGAAGAGGAAAAATAAGATTGGGATGATGGAGATGGAGAAGAGGGCAGTTGGTATTGTCCACGAGTTTTTGAGTTTGACAGTTGAAAAAATGGTTGAGGTTGAGAAGATTAGTCATTTTAGGAAGTGGTTTGGGATTGATTTGAATGTAAGGGACTTGTTTTTGGATCATCCAGGGATATTTTATCTTTCGACAAAAGGGTATAGGCATACAGTTTTTTTGAGGGAGGCTTATGAAAGGGGATGCTTGATTGAACCAAATCCAGTGTATGAAGCCAGGAGGAAGCTTCTTGATCTTGTTATTTTGGGACGGCGAGGGTTGTCTAGAGGTCATTCTGAGCCAACAGGTGTGTGCCAAGGGGAAGACGGTTTCACTGAGGAGGTGAAGACTGATTCAGATGAAGATTAGTTTACTATCCGTACCATAAATGCAGGATGCTTTGCAATTGCTAAAGGCCTGATGGAAAGGATCATAGAAGTCAAGAGGCTTGAACAAATTCTTAGCAAATGAAATTGGAGGTAAGGATTAAGAACACAAGTTATATTCATTTTATCAGGTAGTTTTGAAAGCCTTTTATTCAAAAGCACAACCATTGCTTTCACTTTACTTTCAGATGGACCACGACATTCTAGTCCGTGACATTTCAGTATGTTGTCGCCCAATCAACCAACTATGCCTCAATTCCAAACTACTAGTTAAGATTGGCTATATTAGTCGTCTATATCCATTCAACTCTCCTCAGGGCTCAGACCCATTTCATTACAATCTTCCAGAAAGAGCACATGTTTTTATACTATCAAAAAATTGAACTCTCTTTTCCTGACCTCTCAACATATCTTATAGAGGCAGAAACAAGTTAAATATATCTCATGGCTCTACGCGGGAATATCATCTGTTTATTATCAAGAAAGCTAATCTTACCACTTGAGGTCTTTCTAACTTAGTGAAAACCAATGCAAAGCAAAGACTCGTATGCACTTGAAACACATACTGCATGTATCTGAAACTAAGGTCAAAGACTTAACGTTTAGCAACCTTTCAACTAATATAGTGGGATGGTAGGTTGGCTGATCTGTGAGAGTTTGCATATATAGCCAGTTCACGTTGGAAGACAAATCAAGGATTATCTGATGTTATATCCATGTGCCACCTTTCATTGGCAGAACAGTCTTAGCAGTCCTGTCTTGATTTTTCCATGTTGAATAAAAGCTATAAGCTGTATATCTGGTTTATTGATTTTGTCGTATTGTTAACCTTCAGGGAGATGGGTCATGTGTAACATTCAAATTGTTGTCAGCGGGAATGAATTATCCGCCAATTAGCATAGAGATCTGCCTCTGAGGAAAAGGCCGAGTCTCCTTTTACAAGTATAACAGTGCTGTATGACGGATGACCTGTGCAAGTGAATGTTTGGTTGATAACTTAAGAGAGTTGTTTTTCATTAGTATTTGTGGTCTTTGGCCGAAGCACAGGCTGTAATGTTTGCAGTGTCCTATTTTCTGAACTTTGCGCGACTCTCTTCAGTTTTTGCAAATCTACTTTGCCAATGCAGATACCAGCTCCACTTGTAGATGCTGGAAGAAGTTGTTGTGAAGGTGGGTAAGCCAGCGAAGGGGATCTGAGCATTCAGATGGATGCTTGAATTCAGTTTCTAAAATGTAGACAGGACAAGTGTCATTGTGCATCTCACTTTGCTCACAAAATAATCACTGTTACTTAGGTGTTAATATCTGCAAGTTGTGTTGTACTTTACTCACAAATTCCTGTGGAGACAAAAAACCTTAGTTGTTTTTGCCCATCTGCCTAACTGTTGTTTGATAGAATTACCCGGTTTCCTTGTTGGCAGGAGATAGCAGGTATCAAGTAAAATAATCAAGATGCAATCTGGATACCATGTTTATTGAAAAAAGAAACTCTAGTGGATCCTTCATTCATCCTTGTGTATGAGTTGAGTCAGACGAGTGAGTTGAAAGCTGATATTAGTTGAAGAAGAATGTAAACTAGATTTTTGGAATTTGGTTTGAAATAATGCACCATTTGATATAAATGATATTCCACTCTTCCTCCATTCCTTTTTCATACCATGCTTTAAATTGCTTAAATCAAACCACCACAGAATGCATGTTGTTTCTTAGAATGTCAAATATAGTTTAAAGCTTTTTCGTCCATAGATCAATCAGTTCTATTATTCTACCCATCCACCTCAATGCCATAAAAAAAAAAAAGTAAAGAATAATGGGCACTATATGAGTTCATTTTTCTTGGCAGGATTGTATGCAACATATGTTTTTAATTGAGCACTTATTAATGCAGGATCTTCACCTTATGGTGAGGTGACAGTTCACTGAGCCCCCCTGCAGGATCAATGATGCTTCTTTTGCATCAGAAAAGTTTCACCAAAACCCAAAGGAGTAAATAGATAACGACAAGCATAGAGACATGAGTCACTAGCAAGTGTGTCAGCTGGCTTTCTTTTACTACACAACATTTTTAGTGCTGTTACATGATATTAGTGAAGATCATTACAAAATGCCCAATGGCCTTCAAAATTTCCAATAGTAGTTTAAACATAAGCCAAGAACCAACCCTTCATCTCATCCTATGTCAAAAACCAGTCCCCCAAAATAAAATGGATTTCACCAAAACCTCTAATTCCAACTGAACTGATTGTTTTCGACTTGAACTATATATGCATTTACAAGAAAATCACATGTTACTAGTTTTGAATCGTTGAATTTTCTGTAGACATGCCTGAGCCCTCTCCATAACAACATCAATCCTACTCCTCTTGCTACATCCTACAGTATCCTGTCCCACCCTTTGCAGCTTCTTCTTAGGTTCTTCTTTAATACCAAAGTTTCCATTTTTCCTCTTCCTGTTACTTGATGACTCTATACAAACCTCAAAAACAACAAACTCAACATCAGCACATAAAACTAACTAGACAAATAGAGACAAAAGAAATTACCTTGAGTATCAACATAGGAGTTAGAAGGAAGAGTGTCAGAGTAGTGAGATTCAAGAAAAGATATGAAGGATCTTAATTCCAACTTGAGATATTCAAATTTGTTAGGATGCTGAGTTTCTAAAATTTCAAGTTCTTTTTTTGCTTCTTCCATTTTTTTTTTGTTTTCAGGAAATGGAAAGACAAAAGCAGAGTAAATACCAGAAAGTTCGACGGCATTAATAAATGGGGAGTGGACTACTTTTTAAAGCTTTGATTTTCAACTAGCCATAAAGCAAGACATGAAAAGTTTCTTTGTCCGTTTCTCGATATTATAAACGCTTCTTCGTCTACCCACTACTATTATCCTCGTTTCATTATATATTTTGAATCAGATTTTAATCTGTTTGATGAAATTTTAAATATTTATCTTCAAAAATAATTGAAGTACTAAAAGAACCAGTTTTTGAATTCTTGCAAAACTTCAAATATTACAAGTAAAATGTATGTATAGACATAGTTTCAAATGGTCAAGTTTTTCTGTTTTAACTTCAAAATGTATGGTCAAACGGGAGTTAAATAGATTGTGTTTGTTGTAATAAAGTATAAAATTTTTTAGATAACAATGGAATAAGATTTTTATTAAGATAGTTCAAAATAGAAAAAATTAAACAAGTGGAAAAGATAACGAGTTCAACATTTATTAATAAATACCTAAAAAGTAATTTTAATGTTCAATATATACATTGTATTGTCAAAAAAAATTCGGATGAACCTCCTTACTCCCACCTAGCTCCATCCGAGGTTTTAGATACTTTATCCGTTTCAATTTTTTTTGTTCAATATATGTTATTCCTTTTTGAAAAATATTTTTTTCAAAAAACAAGTTTCTTAAAAATAAGAAAAATAATTTTCATTACTAAAATAAGATAAATAAGTTTTATAAATGGCAACTCATACCATCCCCACCCACCTATAGCGCCCATAGTATTTTGCATATAATATATATAAATAAATAAATTCTTTTAAAATAATATTTGCTTGCTTATTTATAAACTAGGAAGAGGTAGCCCGTGCAAGCATGGGCCCAACAGTAATAACTTATTTATCTATGTATTCTCAGGGTAGTAGAGTGTTTGAGCAAACAGTTTGTGACTTGTGGATTTCTATTTGTTGAGTAACTTTTAAATGGTGACTATAGCAAGCTTCTGAAAGGCACTTATGATGCACGCATCGTTCGTAATTGAATATTTTCCTGGTGAAATTGAAATTTATTGCATTCTAACACTATACCAAAGGTTTCTTTACCGTTGAAGAGAATGAGGTCAATGGTCATAATGGAATAAAAATTTCTAATCTGGAGAAACACTGAAATATTCACCATTTTTATGCATTTTTGAGTTATGAAATACACCATCAGTAATGCCATCAGGACTATTAGCAAGCAATTCTTTTTTTCTTTTTCTCCTCATACTTTTCTGCCAGAGAATCAAACAAAATTCCAGCACCAACTCCACCAGCCAAATCAACAGTGCGGTGATCCTTGGTACTCATTACTCAACAATATCACCATTTGCGTTACGGTCAATGTGTCAAATAAATAAAGACAATTTTCATCTCTGCAATGACAGAAGCTGCAACATGCCTCGAATAGAACAAGAAACACGACACATTTCCTACTGGAAAATCGGCCCCTGACCCCAAGAAATCCTACATCCACAAATTCGGAAAACAATCGGTGCACTGGGCAATAACGTTTGTTGTGCAAGTTTTCTACTTTGAGCAATGCATCGTGTATATAAATAAGTAAATAGAAGATCATATCGAATACATAAATATAATAGACTTTAAAACATTGGGTACCACTGCTTCTACGTGAATGCATAAAAAGGAAATAAGAAAATGTTATACATTTGTTAGTTTTTGCTTACTCTTATAATGGCATCTGCGTAGCATATCCAAGAAAGCCTCTGCATGTGAACATGAACAGAGTTGCAATAGTCGCTTGTAGCCGCTGTTCAATTAAAAAAACTCATACTATGTACACCATTTGCATCCCCACAAATCCCTGTGTGCAAAGAAGTATTTTCATAGTAATAAGAAAAATCTCCACCACTCTAAATCATGCAGAAGGATGAATGGATTGGCAAATTGTAAAACAAAGGCAGGAAAAACATAAAAATGTAGATTTAATATTAGATTCAGTACGTATTGTGTAACCATTTCATTTAAAATGCATACCGTGTTAAGGATAGCTAGAAGAGTGTTGAGAGCAGGTCATAAAATCATATTTATAATAAAACATATTGATTGATTCAAGATTTGAAGCTTATTAATTCAAAACCCATATACAACACTAAAGTCCATGGTGAGATTGATCGATTCCTGTAGCAATTAACCAATTACCAACATACACAAATGTAAGAGCTAAAGTTTACAAGTCCGTTTAGAACCTGCTACCAACACTATCGATTCATCCTGGATTTCGTAGTCATTCAAGCATTAATTCCTCCACCAATTATTGGGGCAAAATGTTTTAAAATATTATGGAGGGTCATAAAATTCATTCTAAGTTGTACTACAACCAACCAACATAAGTCCCTCCCGTTGAAAGAAAAGCAGCAATACTACTAACAAAGTCGAGGAAGAGGCAACATCAAACAGAGGAAATAAACTCCAAATCAAACATAAAGAGAATTCACAAACGGCAAATACAAATTATGACGAATTTATGTATCTTTGAATCAGATAGACCGATTGCAGAAGAAAGCTTAAACAAATCGCTATAAAAACTCTGAGACCATCCAAATTCAGATTTGGATTTACACAGAGAAATAACTGAAAAAATAATTGAAAAAAAGAAGAACAACCAAACAAGAGAGAATTGTTTAATACCCTATGTCTGTGATCCCCGCCAAGATCTCTTTGCACAATGCACCTGCTAATAAAGGGCTTGTATTTTGTGGCTGATCAAACTGCCTAACCAATGATCAAACCTGATAAAAAGAGGGAGATCCACCAACCATAATGACTGACTAATCACAAAATATAAAATGCAAGTATCCTTCATGTTACATGAGAAATTATTTTTCTCTTGCTTGCAATAATATCAGTTGATCTAGAACTTTAGTCAAAGTAAAAAACATAAGGCAAACAGGCAATCAACTTGGAGAAGAACTGCAAATGAGTCATTTGGCCCTTTTGCATAATCAATAAACATATCAATTGCTCTTACATTTAGCCTTCCGTATTTGTTCACTATAAGCACTTGCTTAGGTAATAGGTAGTTCCTTCAAGGAATGTTTTAGTTCACGACCTAGCTAAGCAAGAGTTTTATGGCAGGGATCTTTTCTTATACAACTAACCAAAAGAGTAGTAAGAGTCACTTTCAACTTTCATGACCGGATAAACAAAACAGCTAAAGACAATACAATCTCTGCTTGACCTAAGATAGAAAACAATTCAAATTTTCTCGGTTTCATCTTCTATACAAATTTGACCAATACACAAAACTTAGAAGGAACTTGATAATCTGGCTACTAAAATCAAAGCCTAGGGAACATGTAAACATGATTGAGAAAACGGGTCAATACAAATCAGGAACCATACAATCATCGCAAATATAACCAATCTAATGATTTAGGTTCAAGATATTTAAAAAGATAATCAATCTCACACAGCTGAAAAATAAGTCAATCGATCCACAGAAAAGAAAAATATAGCAAAGGCATTTATAGAGAGATATGAGGACGAACAAGATGGATAGGTGCTTAAGCGACCCATCAGGAAATGCAAAGATGAGGGAAATGGTTAGTGATGACGATATAGGACACATAAAGTTCCTTCTCTCACTTTTCAATCTCAGGATTGCCACAGGAAAGAGGCCAGTCCCTTCAGAAGGTGACAGAATTGTACTGTCAGCTCGACGACGCCTTTTTAGTTCATCTTTGTTTCCTAGTTGCCGAGCTAAGAAGGCCTTCCTTTTCCGGTTGCCATCAACTTATATAACTCTGGCCACCTAGTTTTTTTGTTGGCATTTATATATTATCAGAAATCTGATAATTTGTATAGCTAGCTCTTCTATGAAATTGCTACAACTTTACAACACATATCCCAGCTGAAAGCTACCTAAATGAATGGTCAACGGCATAACTATGGGATCGGTTGCCACGTTCCGGCATAATTATGGGATCGGATACCACGCTCCGATATGCTAACTGTTTGGGCTTGGGTTCCATGAGAGGACCAATGATTTGATATAAAATGTGAAGTTGCTCATTGTTCGTAAATGCGGATAATATTGTATATGTTGATATATATGCATGTGATTATAATGTTGTCAAGAGATTATAATGTTGTCTTGACTTGCTTATGTTGCACTTAGTGGGATAGCTGCGTGATCCTACCAGTACAACACACATTGAAACCTGGGAAAAAGCAAGAAAAAATCAACAGATCAGTCTAGACAATTACATAAATTTTTATCCCACCTACAGATTTCTAAATCTGCAAACAGAATGAATATCATTAAAGTAAGATGCTTAATCTTGGTAAGCAAAGCAATTATGGAAACAATGACATTCATTTGAAGGTTAAACAAAGTAAAACAAACAGCATAAACAAGAATGTCATTCCTCATAAGAATGATCTTACAGGCTAACTGCTACTATACCCCTATTTGAAAGATTTTTCTTTGTACGAAAGACCGAAACATTCCAGCTATATGGCATAGCTATAACATATCAACTATTTCATAACCTTAATAACATATAATGAAAAATTCTAAGCACACGTATCTAGTTAGATTAAACAAATGAATAACTAACTATTAAAACATAAAGACACACGCATACCATAAAATCAACTTCCTATACTTCACACCAGTTACCATAGTTACCATGGTGCCAGTAGTAAAAAAGAAGACCCCGTGGGCTCGAAGCTAAACCCACAACAGTATAAGACTAAAATGAAGAAACCCAGAAAGTTGATTCGGACGGAAAACCCATATATAAACAGAGAAAGTAATGAAAGAAACCTAGAAAGTTGATTCCAAGTTCCAACTGAAAACCCATTTATAAATCTGAATAGAGAAAGTTCAAAAGAATTATGATGAAAGAAAAACCAAATTAGTTACTGCATGTTAGAAAACAAAACGAAAATCTGAAACAGAGATAATCAAGTATATTGTATCCTCAAAACCGAAAATAGAACAGGAAAAACACAAAAATTGAAGGCACAATGATTGAAATTATTGAAAAGTACAAGAAAAAATGAACATCAATAACAAACCCAAATGAAAAAAAAAAAAAAGAAATCTTAACACACCCATATCAAATTTGGTTAACTAAAGATAAAATTGGGGAACATTTTTTAATGCAATTTCAATTTGAGTAAAACAAAGAGATACAAAAAATCAAAGAAACAATATAAAGAAGCTTACCTAGAATGAATGCTTGAGAAAGGAGATACATTTTGTGAGCAAGCTGTGAAGTAAAATTTTGAAACATGAAGCAAGACACTGAAACAAAGAGTTGTACATTGAAGACACAGGAACATGACACGTAGCTATATTTGATTACTAAAAAGACAAAAACACCCTTACATGTGATAGAAACAGATATGTTGAAACATGCCTTTTCTAATATAAGTAATAAGTAAAATATAAAAAAATAAGTAAATAGACCACTGATTTTCCTGAAACGCATTTGTTAAAAAGAATTTTGTATAAAATAGCTTCTATACCAATACACGCCCTAAATCAGCTTCATTCGTTAAATCAGGTGCTTGATAATAATCGAAGAGACAAAGCAAATGGTTAAAAGGTTTCTTTATCCATTAGAAACTCTAAATTACTTATTTTTCCATCCTAAGAAAATATACTTAGTTATAATAGCGTATGTCACACAACTCGCCAAGTGTTTGGGATGATGCATCTACGTTTTCAAAATATATTATTACTCTCACAATATTTGATTGAATGAAATTTATAATACTAATTTGATTTATATAATATTTATTTGTGATTGAGATTTGAGAATATTAAAGTAGTGGTTAAAAAATAATGAATTTAATTTCTTTAAAATGATATAGTCTTACATGTTTTATAACATCTAAAAATATTATGTTTTCCACTAGAATAAATAATTATATTTAGATGACACTAGGACTTCATGTAAAACTATTTGAACTTTTCTTGCTTCTTTTTGGAAACCAAAGTCAATGTAAAAGTGCCCACTAGAATTTGGCCAAATAATAGACCACAATTTTCTCTCCAAGTGTTTGGTTAAACTGATATAATGTCTAGTAATTATAAATTAAGATATGCTTTTATCTATTTTCCATCACATCATATCCTATCCTAATATATATAAGCCTTGAGTCATCATTTACTCTAGACCCTTCATGAATAACCAAGTACATACTTGATACTACCAAATATATATCACAAACATAATTCCAAACAACATAGTCCCCTTCAAATCCTATTTAACTAACTATATTGTAACATTCTTATTAACTCTCCACCAGAATTGTCAACTGCCTTCAACTTCCCAAACTGCAATACATAGTTCATAAACACAAAAAAGCCTAAGTTGAGGAAAACAAAATGTCTACTGCTCTTTCTTTGTCTGTCTCTCAGTTCCCCCTATGCAAATCCCAAGACTTTTCCAAGGATACTTACAATCCTAAAATCTCCAATAAAGAAACCTCAAGTCAGAAAATACATTCAGACATCAGAATAAACAGGAGGAAACTGTTGAGTACTAGTGGTTTGAGCCTTGTAGCAGGGACTTTGTCTAAGCCAGCAAGTGCTGAGACTGAAGCACCAGTTGAGGTAACTTCAAGTAGAATGTCATATTCAAGATTCTTGGATTACTTGAACCAAGGTGCTGTAAAGAAAGTTGATTTCTTTGAGAACAGTGCTGTTGCTGAGATATTGATCAATCCTGCTCTTAACAAAGTCCAGAGAGTTAAAATTCAGTTGCCAGGATTGCCACCAGAATTGGTGAGAAAACTTAAAGACAAGAATGTAGATTTTGCTGCTCATCTCCCTGAAATGAATGTAATTGGACCACTTCTTGATTTACTTGGGAACTTAGCTTTTCCATTGATATTGCTTGGCTATTTGCTGTTGAGAAGTTCTTCAAATACCCCTGGAGGTCCAAACTTGCCTTTTGGATTAGGATGGTATGCTGGACTGGAAACTTAAAAAAGCATGATCAAGATTGAACTTTATGTCTAATGGATTGACATTCTTAACTTGTTTGTGGACAATGCAGGAGCAAAGCCAAATTCCAAATGGAACCAAATACAGGAATAACATTTGATGATGTGGCTGGAGTTAATGAAGCAAAACAAGATTTTCAAGAGATTGTTGAGTTCTTGAAGACCCCAGAGAAGTTTGCAGCAGTTGGAGCAAAGATACCAAAGGGAGTTCTCTTAGTAGGGCCACCAGGGACAGGAAAGACACTGCTGGCTAAGGCGATCGCCGGAGAAGCAGGGGTGCCATTCTTTTCTCTCTCTGGCTCAGAATTCATTGAGATGTTTGTTGGTGTGGGAGCTTCTAGAGTTAGGGACTTATTCAACAAGGCGAAACAAAATTCTCCTTGCATAATCTTTATTGATGAAATTGATGCTGTTGGGAGGCAGAGAGGAACTGGTATTGGTGGAGGAAATGATGAAAGAGAGCAGACACTCAACCAACTTCTTACTGAAATGGATGGTTTTACTGGTAACACTGGAGTCATTGTCATTGCTGCTACTAATAGGCCTGAAATTCTTGATCAAGCTTTGCTTAGACCTGGAAGGTTTGATAGACAGGTAAGAAATGAGTTTTTTCAATGTAAAATTCCCCAAAAGATCACAGTTTCCAGGATACACTTCACTAATATTGATATTACATCTATATTGTAATTCAATAGGTAACAGTTGGACTGCCTGATATAAGAGGAAGGGAAGAAATACTGAAGGTTCACAGTAACAACAAGAAGCTCGACAAAGATGTGTCTCTAAGTGTTATTGCAATGAGAACACCAGGATTCAGTGGTGCAGATCTTGCAAACCTGATGAATGAAGCTGCCATTCTAGCTGGAAGGAGAGGAAAAGATAAGATTACCTCAAAAGAGATAGATGATTCCATCGATAGAATTGTCGCTGGAATGGAAGGAACTACAATGACAGATGGAAAGAACAAGATTCTGGTAGCATACCATGAGGTTGGACATGCTGTCTGCGCGTAAGTCAGCAATTATTTCTTGCCCCTTTAATTGTTCTGTGGTTTGTTTTTCAACTAACATTAGGTGTTCAATGGGCCATGCCCTTGGATAAGGTGTCTAAATGAAAAATCGGACAAAGTTTAGGAGTTTGTTCATGTAATCAAAAGACAAGGTACTAAGAGTGAGTTCTTGTGCTTGTAGCACATTGACCCCTGGCCATGATGCAGTACAAAAAGTCACATTGATCCCAAGAGGGCAAGCTCGCGGTCTTACATGGTTCATTCCTGGTGAAGATCCAACCTTAATCTCCAAGAGGCAACTCTTTGCTAGAATAGTTGGAGGCTTAGGAGGTAGAGCAGCAGAGGAAATAATTTTTGGTGAACCAGAAATCACTACTGGTGCAGCAGGAGACTTGCAACAAATAACTCAAATAGCACGACAGGTATTCACTTTGGCACAATTTTTGTTGCACCAAATAATAAAGAAAACAATTTAGTCGAATACTAACAAGTTTTTAACTTGTCACTGTTCGTAACCTGAACAGATGGTTACAATGTTTGGGATGTCTGAGATTGGACCATGGGCGTTAACAGATCCAGCAGCACAAAGTGGCGATGTGGTGCTTAGAATGTTGGCAAGGAATCAAATGTCAGAGAAACTAGCAGAAGACATTGATGCATCTGTCAGGCACATAATTGATAGAGCATATGAAATTGCAAAGAACCACATAAGGAACAACAGGGAGGCAATCGACAAATTAGTGGACGTGCTGCTGGAAAAGGAGACTCTTACAGGAGATGAGTTTAGTGCTATACTCTCGGAATTCACTGATATCCCATCAGCTAACATAAACAGAAAACCAATTAGAGAACTGATTGAGGCCTAGGTAAAATTACTTCCAATGTACAGCTGCAGAAACTAAATACCTTCACAAGATTTTACATGTTTAATGTAGTGCAGAAAGCAAGATCAATGTAATATAAATATATAATCTTCATCAACTTTGCGTATACAGATCTATCCTTTTCATAAAGCATTTCCGGACACATGGACATCAAGTATAGGAAAAGTAATCATCATAATACTTGAAAGACATCCACTGTGATGAAACAAACCCGAGCTAGTGAGGCACTGGATTTCCACTAAAAAATAAGAATGCACTATAACGATTTAAAAAGGAAAATGGAGAAGGGAATACTTGAATTATGGTGTTCGATTTAGCTGATATTGTTATAAGGAAAATATTTCATTAAAATCATATTCACTAAGTTTTACTCGAGCAAAATAGTTAAAGAACCTTCAAGATTATGCTGAATTGCTGTCTATTTGGACCAGTTTTCTAGACAAAATGTTTGAACAGATAATGTCATGTGTGGCTTCCTTCATATCAGCAAAATCAGAGCAATTTTTCATTAGTGTGGACTTTTATGGACCGAAAGGTAAACAAAGGGAAAATGCAAGACAAATCCCAAACACCAGAAGTATATTTGAACATTTTCCATTTCCTCATTTTGTAATTCCAACTTCTAAGCATACGATTTTGGAACCAGAACAGAGTAGTTTTCTATAGATAACCAACAAAGAATTCAGAAAAGAAAAGTCGTAAATCAACTTATAAAACTCAGATAACAGTAACACATACACACCTTTTATACCTGAAAAGCTAGAAGATTATACATATTTGTTCTCTAAAGTTCAAGGACACACAAGATTTTTTTTTTAAAAAAGGCTATATCATAAGATTAGGTAAAATTATTGGATGATGAGACGTCTGGTGCAAAGGGTACAGTAATATCTGCGTTTAGTCTTGACATAAAGAGGGACAAAGCAGAATCTCCACTGACTCTCCATGTCCAAGGCTTGAACCATCCCTCCACAGTAAGGACAAGCTCCTGGAGCTGCCTGTCTTTGTAACACCCTCTCATCTTCATCACATACAAACACCAAACACATACTTGGGGCACTAATTACCCAATCCTGACAGGCGAGGGTAGTGACAATAATAACAAAACTTATGAGGCAAGTCTACTGCAGGCACAACCTCAATTTCAGCTTCAATAGCGTGTATTTAAGTTGTTGCGTATTATACAAGATTTGCAGCAAAAGTTGTGATTTTCTATCTATGGTAGGTGTCTATTTAACTAGCAGAATGGCAATTAAAGAAACTTGGATCACTAGGAAGTAACAGAGATATGGCAGAATAGAGTCACAAAGGTAGGGTTGTCGGGATTAAGACAAAGCATATATATTCAAAAAGATAAGAGAATCTGGAAAAAGCTAGAAATATCTGGAAGGGACTCGAGTGAAAAACGTGTTGACGCCTTCAAGCTTTTATTTATGCTTCTGGATAACAAATTCTCTTCTTTTTATTTTTTGTTTTTCTAGGTCTTTCCAACAGTAAGGAAATCAGATATTTATCTTTCCAATAAAACAAAATACTAATAAAGTAAGTTGACACAGGAAAGGAAGAAGCAGCCTTCTGTGCTTGCACATTTTTAACTCAGATAACAATTCCTGTTTCAATTGAGTTGAAATGATTTTTGACAATTGAAGTAGTTGATATGTACACAAACAATTTCATTGCAAATGTGACAATACTAACAGAACAAAAGAAAATGAGAAACACCTACTAGAAGGGAGTTCAAGAATTTAAGAAACTATCGACTCTACTGTTAGCATTCCTAGACAGAAACTTCATGCAAATAGGCGGTTTCACTCCTACCAAAGCCAGTATGGAACTGGGTAAGGTCCATATTCCATCACCACAAATCAGACCAGAAGCCACAGCAGGCCCAAATGCATCAGCCTTGGCCTTATTAATCTTTGTCCAAACGAACAATATCAAGCTCCCGAGACACATGTCAATAGCAAAGTAGGAGCCAAGATAGAAGGGAATGGCCATTGCCATTGGGAGAGGAATGTACTTTGCCTTGTTCTTTCCCACAAGATCTCTGATGCCATTGATCACTAAAGCTCCTATGAAGAATATGTAGCAAAGGGTGAGGCAGTTCTTTGGAAGAGCTGAGAAACCTTCAACTCCAATGATAGACATGTTACGATACACCAGGGCATAAGGGGCAGGATATGCTGAACCTTGGGTACCTAAGTCAGGGAATGCCTTATAGAAGAGCCAAAATACACATGGGGAGATGAGACAACCCATTGCTGTGCCAATAATCTGGCTTATGAACATGGACCGTGGGGAAGCCAATGTCATATAACCAGTCTTAAAGTCCTGTGTTAGGTCAGATGCAGTGGAGACTATGTTCATCATGACGCCACATGCAGCTAGTCCAGCAAGAACCCCTCCATGAGAAGCCCCAGCCCATGCACCAATTGTAAAGATTGCCAGCTTTCCGTAGGTGGATGCCAAAGACCAGTCAGTGAGACCACAACCATAAGCATTGCAGAAGGCTAATATCGGTGCAAAAACATAAATCACAATGATATGGTACCACTTAAGTTGATGGAAAATGTGTGGAAGTGTTACAGTAGAGACGATGGCAATGCCAACATAACCAACTATGGAAACCCATATTGGAATTTGATCCTTGAGGAAAAGCGTTGTTCGTCGCTGGTCATCAAAAGACATGGAAGGCTCTGGAGGAGATGGACGAGCACCAACTGGCAGGACTGCTCCTTCATCTTTACTGCAGAATTGCAAATACAAACCATATAATGTTCGTCCAAATACCTTGCAGAAATTGTAGAGACCATCACCAAGGATCATGGCTATTGCTATGAAGACCTGCAATAGAAGAGAATTATGAGGAAAGTATATTTTAAGAATTGAAACTGTGCTTCATTTTGGTCTGTCTGCTCTAAATGTAAAAGGAAGACATTACCTTATATCCCTGCAAGCCATGAAGGCTGCTGGGGCTCTCATCTGCAGGGAACCAATGACCCTTTCTGTCCTGAATCAGAGGCCACATTATACCCCAAGAAAGGATAGATCCAAGTAGCAAAGATATGTTGATTAGGTAAGGACATATCATCCCTACACCAACATATGTTGCTGAAAAGTCAAAGTAAAACCTGACGATTCGGAAAAAAATAAAATGTTAAATAAAGGTAAGCAAAAGTTGAATGGCAAACTATATCATCTCTTTCAATTGCAAGAGAGATGAGAGGAATTGAACCTCTTGTCATGTAGAGGTAGTTTGGAATTAGAACCTACTTGTTCTCATATGCTTTAAGGCCAAATGTGGGAAAACTCGCAAATCCACAGTCATCCCCAGCAGTGAAAAACCATTGGAAGAAACCCCATAAGAAGCTGAAGGAGAAGAATTTCGCCAGAGCTTTTACTTGTTTCCTGTAGCGATCAATTAAAAAGAAACGATAAAATTGTCAGCATACCTTCTGTAATGCTGACAGAATTTACTAAAGTTGTGTAACTTGCTTACTTTGCTAGCTTAGCTCCTTGTGGGGTATGGAAACTATTGATCAGGTGAGCAGTTGCTGTGCCACTTGGATATGTCAGTTTGAAGTCTATGATCATAATCTGAAACATAATTGACAAAACAAATTTGATTATAAAGAAAAAAGTAAAACTGATCAAAATCCTGAGAACAGCAGCTTTGATCTTTTGCAAGAAAATTTGTTATGTATATGCATTACACATATCCTGAGAAAAGGAAATACCTTACGAAGAGGAACCACTGAGAAAAGCCCAAGAAAGCTCACAACGAAAAGAAACCCTATCATCCATCCCAAAGAGGGGTTCTTAATATTGAATGCATTATTAGCTTCAGTTGATTGTTTGGCAGCAACTTCACTCATGGCAAACAGATAGCTTCCAAAACCTCCTGCTCACCAAAAGTGAAAAACAGAAATTAAGAGTTATTGAACTTGAGATGCTCAAGGTATGAAGGAATAATATAAGGCTGTTACTAAGCTAGCACTATTGCTCGATAATGCTCAAGGTAAGAAATTCCATCATAACAAAGTTGTGAAAGAACAAGGCTCAATATTGACAAAGTTAGCACCCAAATATAGTTAATGTACACGCTTGTTCATGTTTATTATTCTTATAATTGGAATTAAGCCAAACTAAACTGCAAATTTTTTTTATCTTGATTAAACTCTCCAAACAAGAGCCAGCAGAGATACTATATTAAGCATTCTATTTGGAAAATAGTAAACTATTTTCTATAGAACTTCTGAATATCACGCTCTTGTTAAACCTTAGACTAATATCATTTTTCAGTCAAAGCTTCCTAATTTGTTCTTCTAGTAGTTGGTATATTCCGATAACCAACTACTTTGCAATAAACTCAATTTTCATGAAGCAAATCCAATGAACTCTAGAAAAACAATAGACAAAGGGGTCGTTTTGGTTTGGAGACAAGTTATGTTGGGATTAGTTGAGAAGGGATAAGTTAGGCATAATACATAAGCATGAACCTTAAAACTTGGCTCCAACAGACAACTATGCCCTCCAACTTTGAGTGTGCACAAGTAGACACTTAAACTTGTATGAAACTGAACAAGTAGACACACTTGTCCTACATGACATTATACACATAGGACACAAAATTGTCATGTATGGTGTCATGTAGGACGATTGTGTCTATTTATTCAATGTTATACAAATTTAAGTGTCTACTTGTGCACATCCAAAGTTAAAGGTTATAGTTGCCCGCTAACGCCAAGTTAAAGGCCATGTTTTTGTATTATGTCAATAAGTTATGATGAAATTGATTATATTGAGATTATTTTTTATTGGTTGTTTGGTTTGTCATATTCTAATAACATGCGTGGCATAATTTCTAGAATAGTGTGATTGTTTACAAAAACAGCTCTCGATTTTATTTAGTTTTTTATACTTACTTTGCAAATTATTTATTCTTAAAAATACAATTTTCATCTTATATAACTTAAATATTTTTGTGTCTGCATTCGCATAATTAAAATACCTGTTTTTTTAAATAAAATAATTTATAAACACACAAATACAATTATCTATAATTTATTTTAAATCATAAATTTCAAAATTTCTTTTTTAAAATTTATGCCAAGGCAAATAAGTCCCAAAGAGGGAGTAAATAATATTTATTGCTATTGTTAGTAGAAATTCACAAACCTTTGAGCCTAAACATGTGGGACCACCATCTCCAGTGGGCCCATAAAACTTTAAAAGTCAACCTTGTGGACCCCACACAAAACCACTAAGGCTGGAGGCCCAAAAGGCCCCATGAGAAATACACGTGGCCCAAATTAATGATTCAAACATGCAAACTTTCTAGTTAATCCAAATCTTTAACTAACTGCGATATTAATGCATGGCTTAATATATAATTTACATTTATTAATTTCTAGAGTTTCTTTAGATTTATCCTCCTTTAACCCCCTTCTCCTTTTCTGTCCGGATTTAACAAGATCTTAAACGTGGAAAACACAATTATCTATCAGATTAAAGTATTATTACGAGTAATTAAACTGCAATGATAATGCATGAAGAAATTGTTGAAAACACTAATTATTCTAAGAGTTGCAGCTTATTTGTTTGATAAAATGCCTGAGAGAGACTTACCGCTAAATGCAATGCCGGAAGTAGCAACAACACAGGTCTGAATGACGGTGTTTTCTTGGCGAGTGAAAGGTTGCTTAAGAATTCCAGATTTCTCAAGAAGTTTAGTCCACGTCTTGAGGAAAAAGAACCCCAAAAGTCCAGCAGAAACATTGAGAGAAGGAATAATACCAGTGGTGAGACTCAATTTCAAGACAATGAAAGTGAAAAGAATTCCCAATATGAAACTCACACAAAAAGCCCTTAAAGTTAACTGGTTCTGCCATGATGGCACTTCTTTGGACTCAAAGATCCTTTCTACAGAATACAAAGCTTCTTCTCTTTGAGTGATATCATCATCGTCATCATTTTTCTTTGTGTTTCTGTTGAAACTGTCGGATCTACTATCCATGGCCTCGCCAAAACAAAAAAAAAAAAAAAAGGGTTTCCTGGGTTCTATTTTTTGTTTGTTTTCTTGAAGGTGAGATGTGTATTGTAGAGTTGATAAAGAAATAGATGACTGCAGTATATAAAACAGGGGCTGCCTTTTTTTTCGTCTTCTCTGTTTTTCTTAAAGAAGTTGATCAGAAATAATCCCTCTGTCCACTATTATTTATTAGGATAAAATTATTTACAATTCTTAAAAAAAACTTAATATAATATGTAATTTGACTAATATAATTCTACTATCAATTATTATTAAAATGATTTATAGTTTTTCAAAACTATAAAAATAACTTTTTTTCACATTAAAGTAATCTTGTAACTTTAAAGTAATTACTTTTTGAAATTAATAGTTATGCAATTATTAAGGATGGAATTGAAAAAAAATGACTAATTATTTTTTAATCGTTTAAATTGACAATTAATTTTGAATAATTATTTTTAATATATCTGATAAATAATAGTAGACGGAAGGTGTAGGAGACTATATTGGGATGTGTCAAATCAAGGGGATATGGTTTGGCTTTATTGGATGGAGATATAAACAATTCATAGTGGGAGTTCCGATTTGTTGGGTAGAAAAAACAGGAAGTATTAATCTCTTCTGTTCGGTACTAAGAAAAATGGTACTTTCCCTTTTCAGATTTACTTGTCAAATTTTATTTAGATATATTTATTCAGAAAATAATATTTATTTTAATTTTTATTTTTATTAACTCAATATTAATAAATTGAAATTGTAATAGAAAAAGAAAAAAAATTCTAATTTTTCAAAAACGACGAATAAAAATAAAAATTAAATTAAAAAATATTTAACAAGTAAATTCATACAGACGTACTAGTTAGTAATAAATAGTACTCCCTCCGTTTTACAAAAAATGACCTGGTTTGACTTGGCACGGAGTTTAAGAAAATAAATAAAACTTTTGAATCTTGTGGTCCTAAATTAAAGTTATGTCAAATGTACAAAATTGCTCTTTAATCTTGTAGCCTTAAACATATGTCACGTGGAAAACTGAAATTAAAATGTTACCAAAAAAAGAAAGAGATCATTCTTTTTTAAATAAATTGAAAAAAAAAAGGGTCATTCTTTTTTAAACGGAGGAAGTAAGGTAATTAGGTATGGTGGGGTGGTGGGTATGTGGAGTTGTGGACAAGGGGATTGGGTAAAGATGAGATGCTTTTTAGAGGGTGGGAGAACACACTGAATATGGAGTGTCACTCATAAAATCTGTTTATTCTGTTTTTATTCCTCATTTTTAGATAATTTAATTTTCTTAAAAAAATTAGATTATCGAATAAAAACTTAAAATATTTTCCAAAAAATATTTCATTATTTTCTAACGGAACCTAAAGTTAGAAAAGTTGGGATGCTGTGACGGCTTTGTAGAGTGACGAGTGAAACGGCCTTTTGCATATTGGTTGTTGGTTGGTTGGCTGGCTTATTGGTTTTGGAGACCAGCTTCCGGCTTATTTATTAGCTTTGACTTTTTGTATGCTGATTTATTAAAAAAAAGAGGAAAAAGAACTTTTTTTATAATAAGTGAGTGTTAATTTTCATATACAATTCACGGTATATAAAATAAAATCTTATTTATCATATTTTGTGCCACGTTCCTTCATGCTCTTTTCTAACAAAATATAAGGTTCTTTATAAATTACTCACAAGAGTTGCATTCTTGGGATTATGATTCTTCTTTTTTCTTTTTTGTTTATAGAGATGGCTTAATAGGAATTTTTCCATCACATATTAATTGATCATTTTATTAAAAATAATTGTTTTATACTAGTTGTTTGCCTTATTTTAATTAAATTTTTTCAATAGTAGCCTTGCAATTAATTCTTTTGAAAGTGTTCTGATTTGTCTGTAAAATTATCAATAAATTATTTAAGGGGTGAATTAGTAAAAATACTCCATTCATCCCTATTCACTTGTCAAATATTTTATAATTTGATTTTCCTTTTTACTTGTCATTTTTGAAAAATCAAGAAAAGATTTTTAAAAATCCTATTATACCCTTAATTTATTAACATTGGGTTAATGTCCTTGAAAAATATGGTGAGTAAATATATTTGGGGCCCTATTAATACTAGGAATAAAATAGTAAACTGACTATATCAATCGTTATTTTCTTAATATGTAAGTCAAAATTTGACAAGTAAAAAGGAACGAGGGAAATATGTTGTTATTTATAATTTTTTAATAAATGTATAAAAAAGATCTGAAAGTCAAACATGCTGAGTTAAAAAAAAAAACCACTTATTTTCTAATTAAAGAACTAAAGTACTTGACCAAGCTCTTAATGTAAAGAATTAACAAAAAATGTTTTCCTGCTTTTATGCAAAAACTAAAAATAATTACTTTGATATTTCAGGACAAGATTGTAATTCATATTTACGGTATTAATCTTAGAGTAATTCTCTATTTTGTAATTTGATACTTGAAAATAATTTTTGAAAATATTGCCAACCACAAACTATTAGGGAAAAAAAACAATTTTGATACACACATTATTTTTCTTTTAAAAAAATACCTTTAATAAAAAGTAATTATCAAAATAAACTAATTTCAATAACTTAAAAGGAAAAAAAAAATGGCCATCAAACTTTTGAGACAGAGGAGCAATATCACTTGAAGTCAACTTTAAAGATCGTAAGCAAACTTAATACACGCCGTATCATGATTAAGTCAATAGTGAACTTATATACGTAGTATCTTTTCTTGGGGTAAGAGATCTCATGAGAGAGAAAAAATATATATTAGAGTAAGTGTTTTTTTTTTTTTTTTGACTTAGATGAAGGACTGAATTATCATAATATATAATTTGATAAAAATAATATATAGAATGTAGTACAATAATAATAACATATCAAGTGTAATTTCACTAAATAAAATCTGGATAGAACAAGGTGTACACAGATGTTATCACTATTTTATAGAAGTAGAATAGAAAACATGTTTTCCAAAAATGTATCAAAAATTAGAAACAATATTTATAAATTTATTAACAAAAAAATTGTAACTAAACTTTAAGATCTGTCTAAAATGTGAATTGGCGAAATAATTGAGGTACGCTAGTTGGTCATACAATGAATAACGTTGACTTAGATCCTAAAAATTGGGGAATGTGAAGTGAAACATAAGACATATTATACAGTCTCACATGTCAACGTGATTTTGGCTCATTCATGAGAGGGACAGCTCTTGGAATTATAGACATTCATGATCCATGTTTTCAACATAATATTTAAACATGAATATTATAGAAAATCCATTTTTTTTGTCTATTTAAATGTGTTGATTCTATATAACTGTTTTATTGATTTAACAAACGAAATGAGGGCTCGTAAGACTGTTGGTTGTTAGTGCAAATGTGCTTGATGGCTAATTTCAATGTAACTGCACAAGCCACAAAAACAAATATTCAATTAAAATGGTCATATACATATAACATATGTAATATGTAATGTATCAATTTGTATAAATAGTATATAATCGTATATACATATATATGATGTCTAACCATAGATTAGTGATCTATATACATCCATATTTATTGTTTATACAACACTTGTGTAACGATAAAGGTACATATCAACCAATTTTGTAACGAGAGATAAATCAGCTCCAAATCGCAAAGTTGAGGTATATATCATGCTTTTTTCCCTTAAATCACTTTCCAAAATAAGCCTATTTCAAAAGCTTGGCCCAATAGACTAGAATAACCCAAACCCATGTCACAAAAGCAATCACATTGTCATTCAATTAGACTAACCATCTTGTTAACACACACACACACTGTCTTTCATATGAACCTTGGAACATTGTTATAAACAATTTACAATAACATATCAAGGCATTCATTTGATGGAAGAATGCACACAAGGCCTGTTTAAATGACCATTGTTTCAATAATAACCAAACCTAAGTCACAAAAGCCATGACAACATCAACACCTACAACATATTGTATGGTGTAGTAACCTACTTGAGGAGATCCATGCAGTCAACTTACATAGAACTACAACCCCTTTTCCTTTGATGTATCAGTAATAGTAGTAGCTTCAGACTCCAGAGGGCCAGGGCATAGGATAAGTCTCTCAACAGGGATCTTCATGACATCACGACGTACGCCAATATCAGAAACATACCGGCTGACACAGTAAACACCAAAACCCACAGCAGCCAGACCAGAAACACCTGTAGTTAGAAAGCGCAGTGGTGATGAAACAATAGCAGTTGTGGCAGCTAAAAAGGATGTTGCCTGCCCACTCCGGCCTACACTGACATTTGTAAAGACTAGCAAACCGGTCTTGCAGTAGATTGCGAAATCCTCACAGTTGTTCTTGAATATGTTGTAAACCCCAAAACCGTTCTGAAGGAGAAATTTAGCACGGTGCAGGACATGCTCTGGTGGATCAGAAGGGGCAATTGTGCATGTTCCTCCTCGAGTTTTAGCAATAAAAACCCCTGGTGAGACACCATACTTAAAAAGATACAGCTCACCCCCACAAAGAAAACACTCGAGGCATGACGAGATAACACCTTCTGTCCTTGATTGATCACCACATCTAGGACATGGGGAGCCAGAGGGATGTGAAGGAGATGAGCTGAATATGAAACGGTCTAAAACCGTTCCAGTTCCAATCTCTTGACCTGCAGCTCGAGTAAAATGGATAACCATACCATCGCCAATATAAATACCTGAAATGTTCAGAGCACATACAGAAACGTTACGACAACATGCTAGGAAACGAACAAAAATGTGCCACAATATGCATGTCGCACACCACTACAGCTTCTTAATATCACCCACCCCAGCCCCAGGAACAAAAGTTGCTTTGGATTTTTTTGTCCCATGAATATATCTGAGCATTTAACTTGTCATACTTGATGCAAATATTTCCTTTTCTTTCAATATCTATCCAACTATGAATGCAATGATTTCCTTATGTAATGTTCAGAGATCCCAATTGTCAGAGTTGTAGTTGGACATATATAGTTGATTTTTTAAAAACAGAAAAGGCTTCATAAAATATTACAAAACCAAACACGAGTCTTTAGCAACTTGTAAGGTAATAACGAACCTTAAAAGAAATTGAGATCCTCAGGACTAAAGTCATCTATCCTTGTTTATATTTATCCAAAACTAAAAGAAAGTTCTTTTCTTTAAGTACTTGAAAGGTAAAACTAGCCTCAACTCAATAGACTGACACTAAGCAATATAACCTCTTAAATAGATCTTTTCAACTTGAAGTAAAGAGAGTCCACAATACAACGCTGGCGTAAGAGACTGCATTGCTAACATGGAATACTAAGTTCAATATAAGAAAAATTATTAATCAAAAAGAATGACCTCTGCCACAGTTTAATGACAAAAAATGTATTTTCTCAAAGACAATAATACAAATGATCAGATGGAGAGATTCTAGACGACAACAACACATCTAGTGTAATCCCACGAGTGGGGTTTGGAGAGGACTGGATGTACGCACAACTCATTCATAGCCATAATTAGCAAAGCTCATCAAATTCAACTCACTTATTCCCACTACATGAGTATTAGCTACATCAAAGCTCATCATATCCATAATTAGCAAAAACTGAAGTAAAGCCACTTTGGCAAGTTTATTATTGTGCTTCCAAATTAGGGGAAACAGAGCTTCAACAAGGTCCGGGCCTGTAGATCCACAGCAAATAAACATTGGGTAGATTTCTTTCATTTCTGAATTAGCTTGCGACAACTCCTAGCGGAATCTCCTTTTGATTTGGAAAGGTTGATTATAGCATAAATTCAAGTTTTCCCCAAACTAGTCAAATTAGACTTAGAAGTAGCATTTCCATCGAGAATTGAATTGACCTTTCCCTTATTTCGAGCGGAGAATCTAACAGAGACTATTCAGCTAATTACCAATTCAAATTGTCTCGTTTATTTAATAAGCTCTTAAATGTACTTTCTGCTAATATTCAACGAAATGTTGAAGCTATTTCTCCCAATTTCAAAAAAGTTCCTTCCTATTAATACTTGCTCGTACATTTAAAATGAACAAAAACATAATCAAATCGAAATTTGACCCATTTTGTATAAAAATCAAAACGTAGATACAAACAGAAATAAAAAAACTTCGAGAAAGTTCGTCTACGAGTAAAGCAAAAAAAGGATTTCCCGGTGATGTATTAAGCAAAAAAAAGTGGAAAATGACCGTGATGAGCGTAGAGGTAGGCGTTTCTCCATGAATAGATATGATCTCCAGGCTTGAGTTCATCTTGTGGGATCTTATTTGACAGGATTCCGGCCATATCCGGCATAGTCCACCGGCTTGATTCCGACATCACTTCCCTTTCCGATGACTCAATAAGTTTAGGGATGTGACGCTTTGCTTAGTCTTTACGAATTATAGATTTGGTTCTTTGTTTGTAGCATTTTGTTAACTTCCAAAAGTACTAAAACTATTTATGGTGGTCCCCTTTCTAATCCAAGCCGTACAATTAGTTTGCTTTTTTTTAATAAAGAAAAACAAAAATTATTCAAAGAGTGTTCTTTTTTCTTTTTTTGAGTGTCATTTGGTGTTTGATATTTGTGGTTTCAATACAAAGTTTTAATTTTAATTTTAGAAATTTGTATTCAAAACCTTTAATTAAAATTGAAGATTTTAATTATTTCGCTATAATTTATTAAATTTTATCTCTCATAATACATATTTCTGATAACTCAATAACTTTGTATGAATCTCATATTTATATTTAAAAAGTCCACTACATATATAAGAAAAATAATTTAGAAACCAATTAATAGAATATATTATTGGTCTAGTGGTTGAAAAGGTATCTTAAAGATTTTATTGTCGTTTTAGTTGTATATATATGTCATGGAAACTATGAACTTCAAATCTGGAATCCTGGTATATAATATCATAAAAGAACATATTTCCAAACGTTCATTTAAGTTTCACGTTAATTGTCTATTACATGAGCTTGGCTTCCTATAGAAACTACTACATATATGAAAAAATTTCAAACTAATATAATATTGCGCATGCATTTAAAAAATATTATCGTACTAATATCAAATCTTCCAAAATTAAATTATTTGAAAATTTCAACATACATCTAATGATATTTTCAAAAAGAGCTGCGAGCAACATTCTAAATTTCAAAAGTTGTTGAAGATATAATCAAGTAAATAAATATGTAAAGACTTTTTCCAATAACTTAAGTTTTTAGATATCACACAACTTAATACTATGTCACACTGAACATGGGCGAAGCCAGGTTACCGCAAGAAGTTCATTCAAAACTTCTTCATCGAAAAATCATATTATAATATATATATATATATATATATATATCATCAATTTAGTTGTTGCCTGATGTAATTGAGTGCTTGTAGAAGGATTTGTACTTCTATAACTGTATTCTTGTAGTTGTCTTTGAGTAAATAGTAATTGTAACTCTCATCTTTCCAACTTGGTTCAAGACTTTGGGGTTTGAAACTAAGATTAATTGGTAGGTTTTGAACTCTTCAATGTAGGACGGTTTAAGTTATCATTCTATCAATTGATCCAAATAGCATAGCAAAATCAACTACTCTTGACCTCTCATACATGACATTTGCATCACCTCCTCCAGTTTAATTGCTCTTCCTCTTTGGACCTCCGACAATAATAATTGATTGATGGGTGTTAGACTGAGTTGTGAATGAGAGTAGTTGACAGCTGATAGTTGACGTAGTTATAACAGTTGAGAGTTGATTTAATATTTGAAAGTTATTTAATTAATGATTGACAATTGGGTGTTAGACTCAATTGTGAATTGAAAGTAGTTGACAGTTGATGTAGTTACAACACTCTGGTCAGATACGAAAACAGTTGACAGTTGACAATTGATTGATTGATGGACGTTAAACTGGATTGTGAATTGGGAATAGTTGACAGCTGACGTAGTTACAACACTTTGATTAGATACATAAATAGTTGATAGTTAATTTAATAATCAATACTTACTAAATCAACGGATTCACAATTGACAATTGATTTAATATTCAAAAAACAGTTGATAATTGATTCAATACTCAAAAGTTACGAAATCAAATAAATATTTAGTCTCTAAAACGGAGTAATGAGAATATGAAAACTATAAATAACTATGCAATATTTATCACGATCAATATTGAGTTCAACTTCCAATGAAATAATTTTTACAATAAAGAAGAGTGATAAATACAATGCTTAATGATTTTGGCACGAAGATAGTTATTAAGCATAATTCTAAAAGTGGGAGAATGTACGTACATTAATAACTAAGTTGGATGGTTATTACCCAATTTAATATAATTTTCTTTTCGTGATATGTTAAAAGTGACAAGTTAAAATTATTAAACTGAAAAAAGTGACAAGTAAAAAGTAAGCGAATGAAGATTTTAGAACAAATGCTTTTAATATACATGACAACTAAAAAAGAGCGAAAGTAATTTTGTCATTTATAACCAAAAAAGCCACGTCATCGAATATGTGGCATGAATTTGTGCCTAAGGTGAAATGGTTCTTAAGCTTGAAAAATAATAAAATGGATAAATATAATTTATAAAAGTCAAATTAATTATTCGACCCAAATAAATAAAACTTAATACAATTCCTTTATATGAATCAAATTCAGTAAATTCTTATATGTCTATATGAATTACACAAAGAAAATACGTTTGTTTTCATGTGATGATTTTAGAACATTAATCCTTTTTGCTTAAGCAAACCACATCAAGATAAAAAAAAATTAACCTGATTTTCATAATAATCCAAGGGATTGTTTGGTATATTTAGTTAGAGTTAGACAAATAGAGTAAAATCTCACTAAATTAATATAGGTGAGACCATAAAATATTATTATTTTGTAGAAATATTTATTTCATCGATAAATTAAAAGTTATTAATTTAAAGAGTATTTGAGATTCAATGAAGGTTTAATTTGATTAGATCAAAATCATTATATCTTACTAGTTTATGTATAATATCATATTTATTGAATTAATATAAAAAATTATTATATATAAAGTACAATTAATACATCAACATCATTGTATCTTACTAAATTATGTATCATATATCTTACTAAATTATGTATCATATTTATTGAACTCTTTATACATAAAGTATATAAGTATGTTATGATTCAGTGTAATATATTTCTTTTCGTAAATGATTCATTGTAAAATAAATTCAAAAATTCAATGATTTGTTGTAAAAATAATTTCATTGTATATAGTGTTCACTGTTTCTTAATAATCAAATATTATTATTCATTGTATCTTTACTAAAAACATTCGTTGTATGATGGTGAAAGACTAAACTATATTATGCAAAATAAAAAATTTCTTGGAATTAACCATATCCAAAAATGGTTTCTCATTTAAAAAGTGTCACAAAATTAACAATGACAGATAAAATATGTAAAGTATTATGTGAGTATAAAAGAGATCATTCCACATGCACTCAAAAGTTTTGCAGTTATGGCAACACCAGAACTTTTGGATGCAATAAAAAAAGTTAGAGATAAGATTCAACTAAATTTAAATTTTAATAAATAAAAACAAAACACAATAGCATCATATTTCACTAAATTATCTTAGATATATTTATACTTTTAAAAAATTATTAATTTATAATATTAATATGATCATATATTTATACAAAGAATATATTATTTTATTATCTTATTGAAATAAATGATCTGTTCCAATGGCACAAGTTGAAACTAGAGAAAAATATTATAGTAGAGAAATTATTAATTATCAAATATTAATTTAATAAAATTTTACTATATTGATACATAAATTAATTATCAAAAAAATAATATTTACATAACGCTTCTCCAAACCGGTTCTAAATAAAGTAAAGTACAATGTGGATAACCACTAGCGAAAGTTAGTCATAAAAAAAATCTTGTAACCTTATACTGATATTTCTCCAAAATTTTTGCCTTATTATTCGTATGCTTTCAAGTTCCAAGTTGCAACTTATACAAAGACTCTCTATTGATGATGTCAATCTCCACACAATTTCCATAGATTTCTTTGAAGACCCAAAAACCTATTTGGTCTTCTTCTTCTCCAACTAAACCGTAAAAACCCATCACTCTTCAATTTTTTCCCAATTCCGAAACAATCAAGAACATGATGAAAGAGCTTTTCCAGAAAAGGCTTACTGCCTTTTACGATAGTTTGATTTTCACCAAGAAAGATTCATGGGGGAACTCTGATGCTGTTGTAATCCATTCACAACAACAAGAAAACCCAAATTCTCTGTCATCCCAGTTCTATTTATGGCTTATGGGGGAAAAGTTTGATGATACAACAACCATCTTTACCCCTTCTGGTATATTCTTTTTCTGTACCCAGAAAAATTATTCCAAGATTCGATCTTTGTGTTGTTCTGCTACTTTGATGAGAAAACAGCCTGTTTCTGTTCAATTGAAGGCCAAGAACGATGAGGGGTTTGCGTTAATCGACTCTACGATACGTGACGCCAGGGTAATTCGTAACAGCAAGGGGTTTACTGGTGTTTTTGGTGATGATTGGAATTGGCCGTTTGTTGTGGGTTATATAGAAGGTGAGTACCCTAAGTCTAAGCTTTTTTGGAATTGTATGAATGATTTAGAACCCAAAAAGTATAAAGTTGTTACTGTGAATTCTGGTATTAATAAGATGGTTAATGCTGGTGATAAACCAATTTCTGGACAAGAATTAGAATTTTTGCAATCACTAATTAGTAGTTTCTGCTCTGAAGAAGAGAAACAACTGTTTCCGCGGGGAAATCAATCTGGTTTGTTGGTGAAGGGAAAGAGCAATCTTGAATCTAATTTTGAACGTGTAGGCTTGAGTGAAAAGCGGAGGAGCAATTTGGGTTCTGAATTTGACAAAACTAAACTCTTCGGCGGTGATAAATCGGTGAGCGGGGTGGATAACCTTATTGATGAAGATTTAGATTTTCTTGACATGATGGAGACTATTGAACAGTTCTCTTCTTCTCCTAGTGGAGAACAGGATAAGTTTAAGGTAGCAAACATGTCTCGTGATCAGGTGGTGTCAATGGTTGGAGGAAATCGTTTTGATGATGGTAAAGAAGACAATCACAAGGCAGGAAACAAAAATGATGATCAGGTATTTAAGTCCAGGTCAAATATTTTGGATGGTAAAAATGACAAGTTAAAGAAAATAAGCAGACCTGTTGATGATCTGTTTAAGTTTGGGTCAACTACATTGGATGCTAAAGACAGCAAATCAAAGACCTTTGGAGAAGGAAAGAAAGGCGATCAGCTGTTTAAGTTTGGAGAGCAGTATAAGATTGGAGAGAAGCGAGGCAGGAACAATCAGCCTCAATTGGTAATGGAGGAGAACAAAGGCACAAAAGATGTTAAGCAACTTACAGAAAGATTAACAGCCTTCTATTCCAGCTGGAGGAAATACAAAGAAGAGAAATGGGGAAAAGCAGATGTTTTGGTGATTACTACTCCATCAGTGGCACCAGTTGAAGATTTGTCTCGTAGCTTCTTAGTGTGGTTGCTGGATGGTGAGTATCTGGATACCACAGCTGTTTTTACGGACACTGGAATAGAATTTCTTTGCACCAAGGAAAGTTTCTTCAGGCTTCGTACAATTGGAATTTGTATGACAAAGATTGCAAAGCTAACTGTTTCTGTCCAACTGAAGAAACGAGGAGAGCGATGTGTAGATTGGTTAAAAAAGACTTTGAGGCAGGTGAATACTGCGGCGAAGTCTGAAGCAAACTGGTGCCCACTTGTTGTTGGCTGTATATTTGGGGAGTCTGGGGAGATAGAGGTTCTTTCACGTTCCAAAATGTTTGAAGTTTCATACGTAGACAATGCTTTAACCAACCTGCTTGAACAGGGGAATTTTGCGAAAGCAGAAAGGTTTGCAGCTCAACAGTCAACTTTACCTAAGCAATTTCAGATGTTGTCATTGGAAACATGTGGCAGTGCAAAAACTGCAAATGCTGTATCATTTTCTGAGTTAGCCAAAATTAGGTCGATGGATGATAATTCTTATTTGTCAGAAGAATTACTCCGTGGTGCAAAAACTCCTACTGACGGTAGAGTGGATAATGGAGGACCGGTTGAGCAAACCAAACCTGAAGAAAACAAGGTATTTGAGGAGGACAATTCATCAAGAAAACTTGCAGATAAGATGATGTTGCTTGAGATAAAGGAGGGTGATATGGAAACCTCTATCACAGAGGACAGTGCAGAAGAAAAGCCATTGGCTATGCTATTGAATGATGAAAATAGTCCCTTACTGCAAGTGAAGGAGCATGGAGAGCAATCTGGACCAACTGCAGAAGGAGGAATGGATTACAGTATCCAGCCAACTGGTGTTACAGATGCCGCATCAGAAAGTTCTTTACCAGATGATAACAATGGCATCTTGAGGAAGGACTCTGTTGGTTCTGATGATGATTGGACATTAGTTGAGATTGAGTGTCAAGGGAAAGAAACAGAAGTTGCCGAGAGAGTCAGCTGGGGAAGGTATTGATATCACACATTGTAATTTTCTTTAATCCTTTTCTCTTGGTTTGTTGTAACAACTCTTTATTCATGTTTTTGTATAGGTGGTTCATGGGTAAAACTGGAAAATCATTTGGTTTTAAAGACGAGGTGTCCGATGAAGCACCATCAAAGAGGACCAAGGCTGATCCATGAATACATATCTGCAGTATTTTCTCTGTTTGATCAGCTGCTATCCAACAGTAGGTAGTGCACAATAAGGCTCTTTATTTTCTAGGTCAATAATTTCCGTTGCTTGTCTTAGAACTTCATAACTCATCTTTAACTATGGTTCCATCGTGTTAACGATATGTGCCTTCTTTAATCTCATGATGTTTATATTTTCTCACAACAACTTCTGATACATTATTGTCCATCTAATTTCATGTTTTTATTAAACAGTAACTGCCACTCTGAAACAAACCTTGGTTTTGATTTTTATGTTACATCTGTGTGGCATATAACAGTGTAAGTTTCAACTAAAAGTAGCATTAGGCTAAGAAGTTGCTTTAGTTTAGATAAAAAGTAAAAGTAGATAATGAGTTTTACGGCGAACACAATATTACTCTATGAGCAGAGGTCTATCGAGGGATTTAACAAGGTAGGGCGTACACTTTATCCTTCTCATATTCCATCTTCTGGGATTATATTGGATATGTTGTTGCTATACTAGAAATACGATAGTGCATTCTCAGATGTCAAATGTTTTGTTTTTTTCATAGTCACAAATATCAAGTAACTCGATACATCAATGTTTAGACATCTGATAAAACATTGATCACCTTGTGTTGCATCTAGTGATACTCAAATCTTGATTTTTTGGTTGTTTACTTCATCTCTTCTACCACTAAACACTATATCAGTTTGTGTTTGACTAAATCATTTGAAAAGTGTTTTTTTTGTTAGTGACTAATTTGTGTGATCCAACATTTTCAAAAAGAAATTTTAGTTGAATTACATAAAATAAGATTTTAATTTGATAAATATGAATTTTTACACTAGTGGTGTCTTTATTAAAAAATTTAAAACAGGTTTTTTTGGGGAAGTTTTTCCTTTGTGTTGCTACTGATATACTATTACACTAAATATTTTTTTTATTGTTATCAAACACCTTCATTCTCTCACATAAATATTTTTCTTGAGAAATTAGTATTTTTTGACATTTCATAAGCTATAGTATAGATATGTACCTCTTCCACCAATACTTTACAGTTTACACTATCAAGTGCTTACGCCATCTAAATTGGTACATTATTGATCATCACTATCAATTGCTTACGCCATCCAATATTTTTTCTTGGTTTCAAAACTATGTGACCTTGGTAATTATGACAAACAAGAAATTGGAAGCAAAATAGTTTATGAAGTCTTTTTCTCAAACTAAAATGCAAACTACACTCTATAGAGAAGATCCAAAATTATTTCATTGACGAATTAAGTTTTCATAACATGCATGGATGTTGATCTTAGCTAGTCCTAACACTATGACAAAAGGACATTCCCATCAAATAATTGAAGTATATGGCATCCAGACATGTTGGAAATAACTTGTGGAGTATAGAGGAGAAGAAAACTTGCCCACAAGAAAAAAAGCGGGGATCAAAACAAAAATAATAATGACCTGACATTGGAAACGCAAACAAAAACTAGTTTAATTGAACCTGACGCAATCACTTTCTAAATATTTTTTTCGATCACATTTTATATCGTATGCAATACTAGATAACTAATTTCACATAACTTAATGTGAATATTATTTAATACCACTAATCAAAGATTACACGACTTATATGAAACACATTTTTTCTTATATGACCAACCAAATTGAAGGTAATATTATTTTAAGTGTTAGGAGTAATTATATCACGAAAGGACGTATTAAATTATTTGAAGTACTTCTCTTCCTCGAATGGAGTTTCCTATGTTAACATTGTAAGGAGCATATAAATTTTGACAATACAACATAGAAGTAATCGTCGTTAGCCGTTTCATTAAACATATATCTTTGGAGCCAGCGATTTGTGAGTACAGGGACAAGAATGTATTAAAATATTCACCAAGTATAATTTCAAATAATACATTTTGTATCAATAAATCGAATTGTGGTTAGAATTGGAAATTTGAATTCTGAATTCGTCTATGAGGAAACACTCTCTTTCACTCTATGTTGTGTTGGTTATATATTGTCGTTGACGATGGCATGTATCATGCCATCGTCTAGAAATTCTGTCACATACTTTAAAAAAAAAAAAAAAAACTTAAAACACAAACATATTTATCATAGTATGACACCACTTTAAAATTAATTTGGAACATGAAAATGTCCTAAAATCTGCATAATTTTGAACCCAATTAATTCACGTACGGTAGAATAAGTTGATACACTACTAGCATAAAACTCTATGTATGTTAAAGACTATATAACAAAATAGCATATCTTACTTTTATCGACTGGTGTAAAATATCTGATATAAATAAATTTGAATCTTTCACATGGGAACAAATTACTATTTTTAGGTACTAAATGATGATCGATTCTTTCAAATTGGTAATAATCCTTTCGAATTAATTAATATTCTAGCTTTCAAATTATTCACCAAAAAAAATAAAAACAAATTCCAATTATCTATCTATCACACATCTTGAATATTGCAACTTGTCCAAACTCCATATATTATACATTAAAACTTCACCACTTATTCTTCTTCTCCATAAAAACAAACTAAACAATAATGAGTCCTCAATTATTTCTACTCCTCAAAATCACAACCCTAATCTACTTCTCAATCCTTCTACAACCAACCCTAATCTTAGCAAATTGTACATGTGAACCTCAAGACAACAAATATAATCATCAAACTAAACACAAAGCCTTATCATACAAACTTATAGCCATATCTTCAATCCTTTGTTCAAGTGCACTTGGAGTCATCCTCCCAATCCTCTTAAAAAGCTTCAAATCATTGCAAAAAAATGACTATTCATCCCTTCAATTCTTGATAAAGGCGTTCGCGGCGGGAGTGATCCTAGCCACGGGGTTTATACACATTCTTCCAGATGCATTTGAGAGCTTGACTAGTCCTTGTCTTAGTGAAAATTTATGGGGGAGTTTTCCATTTGCTGGATTTGTTGCAATGATGTCTGCTATATTTACTTTGATGATGGAGTCATTTGCAACTGGTTATCATAGAAGAGCTGAATTGAGAAAAGCTCAGCCAGTCAATATTGGAGATGATGATGAACAAGGACAAGATGAGCATATTGCTCATGGTCCACAAATTTTGCTAGAAAGATCGGATTCTTCAAGTCTTATGAGACATAGGTTAATATCACAGGTAAATATATTTTGACTCATCTGATAGTATACATTTTTTTTTTTTTTGTACGAAATGGTTTTTTTTTTTTTTTTTATAATTCTGAATAAGTAGAAAATTTGTGTTATAAACATGATTTTCCATTCATTTTCTACACATGGTGGGTAATAAAACAGATTCTCACTGAAATAGCGAGAAATTTACTAATTTTTCAGTATGAAAATATTACTCTTTTTCCTCTTCTCGTTGATTCAAACAAAATATATGTTGAAAATAATCACTGGACATTTTTCAATGGATAATTTCAGAGGGAAATAGTAATATTTTAATAGTGTGTCGGATTCTCCATAAATGGATACATTTGGAGGAACCATGTCTTATATTGATTGCTATGTCACTACAACAAAAACAACTCTTAGCGGTAATATAGAGTGATAAAGTCTTTACCGGCATTAGTTAATTGTCATTGTATGTCTCTATAGACTTTAGGTACATTTACAAAGAGTGTTAAATGTCGCTAAAAAAATATATTTTTAGCAGCAATTAAGTTATTGTCGTTAATTAATTGTCATTAAAGATCATTTTTTATATAGTGTGTTGTTTGAACTCTCTAAAAATATTATTGCGGTCATATTAAATCCTTCAAAAATAAATTATTTTAAGGATCGGATGCGCACACATTTACATTAATAATAATTTTATTTTAATATCAAAAAGGGAAAAAAGGGAAAGAAAATGCTACTCTACTGATGTCTGGTGGGGTTTTTATAACTACACGAAAGAGATGAAAGAAAACAAAGAAAAAATTAAAGTTTTCCTTAATATTTCCTTGATCTATTTTTCCTTAATTTTCTTCATCTTATTTTGCTTCTTTTTTTTATTGGTTTCTTTTCTAAAACAAAAATAGTTTGAGAGATTTCGAAAGAACAAAAATCATAGAATATAATTTGGGCATATTCTTGTGTCGGTATGTTTGTCTTTTTGTATTATAAAAATGCCTAATCTTTTTGTGTTGTCAATTATTCTGTATTTTTTTTTGTCATGTCATAGAGTTAATAATTCAACTCTATTTGTTCTGATTCAACAGATTTAAGGTTAATTACATAAACAACCTTACAAATTTATCCTAATCATAGCTAGTTTTATGTTGCAAAACCTTCAATTGAATTAGGAGAAAAATAGAAACTTATTAATAAAAAACATATTTTACCACAAATATTCTCTAACCAAAGAAAACTGTGCAAAATATTTGACATACTAATATTCTGAAATTAATAATTCTTCAAATTTTGCAGGTTTTGGAATTGGGAATTGTGGTTCATTCTGTGATTATTGGGATTTCCCTTGGAACTACAGAAAATCCCAAAACAATTAAACCTCTAATAATAGCTTTGAGTTTTCATCAATTTTTTGAAGGCATGGGACTTGGTGGCTGTATTTTCCAGGTAAAATTACTGAATTCTTTTGTCCGTTCTAAATTAGTTGTTATATTTCGCTTTTTGAGAGTCCCGATATATGTGCATGTGCAGGCAAAGTATAAGGCAAGAACAATTATAATTATGGTATTGTTCTTTACTGTTACTACTCCAAGTGGAATAGCTATTGGAATGATGATATCAAAAGGTTACAATGAGCAAAGCTCAACAGCACTAATTGTACAAGGAGTTCTTAATTCAGCATCAGCTGGAATTCTTATTTACATGGCACTTGTGGATCTTCTTGCAACTGATTTTATGGACCCTAAATTATACACTAGTTTCAAACTCCAAATAAGTGCAAATGTATCACTTGTCTTGGGAGCTTGTTGTATGTCATTATTGGCAAAATGGGGTGGCACATAATTTCAATAGATAAATTATGTATATATTTTTTATTGGAAGAAGAATATACTAGTCGGTTGTTGTTAATTATGATACGATTCATTAGCTAACTGGAAGAGTTGGTTGAATCTTGAGGTATATGTCAAATTTAGACTTAATTATGATATGATTCATGAGCTAACTGAAAGAGTTGGTTGAATCTTGAGGAATATGTCAAATTTAGACTTAATTATGATATGATTCATTAGCTAACTAAAAGAGCTGATTGAATATTAAGGATTATGTCAAATTTAGACCATCACTATGTAGACGAAATATCATCAAAGACTATTCTTTGACACACCTCAAGTTGATTTATGTTCTCCATAAATAATTAATTTTTTTCGCAACAACTTTTAGTTTCACAAGAGTTTGACCATATATTATTTTATTATATCAACTTATGTCATTTCTTTGTAATATGATTCCATGATTTTAGAGAGAGAAAACTGTAAAATATTGAGCTTTTTGCACTTTAGCATCTGTCAACTTGCAACTTGCAATAATGGACTTAAATCAAAAATCAAGTTGCTCTCCTGTTAAAAATGTCAAAAAAGAAATTAAAGTATAATATGTTCAGGTGGTCAATTCCTAAATAATTACACGAATATACCTATAAAACCATATACTGTAGTAGTTATAATTAGCCTAGTCCGTGAGTCTCACAAATAATATATATCACTATAGGCAAAGTGTGAAATACATGGGGATTTTCCTAGGGATTAGTATGAAAATCTGTAGGAAAATTATTTTCCTGCAAATTTTCATACTAATACTCAGGAAAATCCCCATGTAATTCACCCTTTTCTTGTAGACGATATTATCACGGAAGGCTATAGCTGGACCGATAGAATTCCTCCATACTTAATCAAAACTATGAATTCGAGCCCTGAATATGTAAAATCATGATACTAAATTTGAATTCGCACCACTAAACTCATGCACTAAAGAGGTTATGCTTCTCGCTGAGTATCATGCGAACCTGAAATTTCTGAATTAGAGGGAAAAAACTGCATTAAATTCTGGAAAGAGATTTTATATCATAAAGTTAATAGGTTGATATTTAGTGATCTTAAGCTACAATACAACTATTCTCTATTCAGGTAAAGACCAAAAGAGAGAATAAGGACAACTTATTTGGTCCTTCAATTAGTTTGTGGAAAGTGTTAAAAGAACACCATAGATACAGTTCACCAGATGCAGGAGTGTATAGTCTATAGAGATGTAAAGCAACTTTACTTTACAGTCAACAGAATGATAAAAAGGGTATCTAGTGATAGTGTTTACTATTATTGTGTCAAATCTTCTACAAGGAAAGAATAAATTAAACGGACAGAGTCGGAATTCAAAGTTCATGAGTTCTGAATTTGTCACCGAACCTCATTTTAACTACTGAGTTCACAATTAAGTATATTTATACATGTGTAATGGAATTCCTAATACAGATAGAGTCCCTCTTCTTCAGGAAGCAAATCGGTAGTGCTTTAGCTGGGCACTAAGAATACAAAGAGTGGTCAAAATTGATTGTGTAACTCAAATGTTGCTCTTCAAGAATCACATTTCATCCATCCACCAATCTATCAAACAAATAATTCACTTAGCATAGCTACATGACTAGTTAAATCAATAATTTAAAAGAGACAAAAAAGCTTTAACGAAAGGAGATGCTTAAGATATAACCTGCTCATTCTGTAATGTTAAAACAGAGCTTAGCCTCATCCCAAGGGCCATTAATCTCAAACTTGTACTCTTGAATCCTTATCAGCCAGTAAGGACAAACCAAATTAACAAAGACAAAGATGCCCAAAAGCACAATGAAAAGCAGCTTATGCAACTGGTAAGTGAAGACTAGTGTCAGAACCAATAACTGAAGGGAGAAACAAATATGTAACTTGAAAGAGCGCTTCTTCACACAATATGTGACTAAAGGAGCAAAGAGGAAAACTTGCAAGGAGAATAGCACGATAGCAAAGACATGAAGCCTTGATGGAAGGCGAGAAGAAATCAGAAGTGAAGCCACGATCGAAGCATTCAGAGAGATATTGCTTGTCAGGGTTGGATTATCTAAAGCTCCAGGAGCCTTTACAGTGGACCCGGAGTAATTGTGCAGGAAGAGATGGAGTATGAGAAGGGAAGCTGTTAGTGCCCATATAGAATTCGAGCTTATGGACCTAGTAAGTGTGTGGTAGATAGGAGACAACATATATAAGGCAGTTATGAAGAAGGTATTCTTTAGGAGATAATTGAGGAGGAGATTGAAGGGTATCATGTCTGCAGTTAAAAGCAGAATAAAGAATCCCGATCCAAGTAGGCTAACATTCAGTAGCAAAAGATATTTTTCTGTCAAGGTATTTGTGAGGGTGTAGGTCCAAACCAAAACCACAAGGGCGACAATGCAAAGATATTGTGAGATAGAAACTGCGTCAAGCACCACCTTCAATAAGTCTCTTTTGACAACATTAGCATTCATGATCATTTCCTCCAGGAAGGATTCATCTGTGTGATTGTCACCAAAGCCAGGTTGCATCCCACCATAAACAACTTTTCTCCATTTAGGATGGGTTGGAGAAGAGCTTCCACTGATGCTAGCTTCCATTTGTATCATACAATTTTACTCCATGGCATCTGTAAAAAATTAAATGAGAACGCTTAGGGATCCTAAATCACTAATCTCTCTTAGAGTTCATAAGATAAGTTTGAAATGGAAAAGGGGAAACACAACAAATAATGCTACCTTGCTTGGGATCTGGAGCCATGTAATATTTTTAATCAGCACTTGCCAATTGTTTTACCTTAGGGATAAAGAACATAATAATTTAAGTAACTGGATGTCGTTGTCTATTTAGTAATTTTTAAGCTAGATAAAGACATTGCAGACATTAAAAAGCATCTAAGAAATAAAAAAGATCCCTGGCTGCAGAAACTCATTATCTTGCACTGTTTATCTTTATTGAGTCTGATACCATCCAATTTCATTTTGCATCACTTAATCCCTCTTAATTGGTGAAATATAATCTTAATATCTTCTGCTTTTAAACTAATTAATAACTTAAGTCTCCCTCAAAAAGTATGATATAACCGCCTTATACTCTTACTTTCTTTTTCAAAATGGCAAGTATAAATTTATTGGTGTAAAGAAGCACTAAAATGGTGCTGTGACATTACATCCAAAAAGAGAAAGTATGTCCACTTCTAGTTATATACGTATCCCAAAAGAGAAAGTATGTCCACTTCTAGTTATATACGTAACACACTGGCAAACTTCAAAGCATATTTCATATCTTTGCAGCTACTATTTCAGCAAGCGCCTAAAACCAAAAGTAACAACTTAAACATCAAGGCCAGATATATCAAGAATGTCTCAGGCATTAATACTTGAAAAATCAACTAATTCAATACTCAAACTCGACTAATCCGCTGTTTTTCAGCAGCAAAAAAGTAGCATTCTTTCAGCTCTAAAGCACAGCTTTCACACAAGCAGCCTATTGCAGCATAAAAAAGTACTCTGCAGCAACGAAAAATGTATCTGCAGTTAAAAAGCAGCATGCTGCAGCAAGCAAACTCTAACACAAATTACTACAAGCTCATTTTAAAGACATTATTTTTCTCATGTACATCTTCAAGACATCTGACTTGCTGTATTTCTTGATATGGTCTAAGGGGTTTGATTTAAAAACAAATGGATGTCCCTATTTTCTTGATGTTCTACAAAACTTAAAGTATAATTATGCTTAAGTATAGCTATGAACAGTTTCTCACGGTATTTTGCCTGATCATCAATTGGTTCAGACTGAAGCTCATTTTTTATGAAGTATTCAGACTGAAGCTCATTATTGATTTTTGGAATATGAGTATCCTCAATATGAGGCTTCATAGTTTATGTTCCAGCCACATAAATTATACCACAAACCTTTACCTTCCATCACTACTACAAGGCAATTTCACAAAAGTATCCTAAGCAACGGAAGTTTGCCTCTTAGCTCATTTACTAATAGTGGAAGAACCTATATCAATATCCTATATCACAAGAATCAGCAATAGCTTACATAGACATCTCTACCTAAACCAATAATTATATATCATGGTAGAATAGGGAAAACAGTAAAAATGATAGGTCAAAGAATTTGCCTCTCCATCTTCAAATAAGAATCAACTGCTATAGTATATTGTTTTGCCCACTGCAAAGGTGTTATAGAACTATGATATGGATTAAACTCTCTACCAGGTCTGAATTTTCTTAGGAAGTGGTTATTTCCAGATAGGAACTATATCTGAAGCAAACATCTGTTCCTAGGAGGATCTAATTTCTAGCAGGAAAGCCTATCAATAGTTACTCTAAAAATGCAGACAAGCAGTTCCAGAGTTTTAAGTTGTTTGTTTGTAGTCTTCAATTGACACAAAAAATAGAGGAGAGTAATCATTTTTCTCTATTGATTATTTTACTTCATGTTATGCAGGATTAAGAAAAAGGAAAACACAAGATTATTTGACTGAATAAGAATCAGTTCGTCCCAATTTTGTGAAGAAAAAACTTCATCAAGTGACTTATCACTTGAAGCTTAACCCAACAATCAACAAATCTTCCAACGACTACATCAATTTCTCCAAAAGCAAACCCTGGTCGAGTTAGAAAACAAAAGGGAAAAAGAAAAAAAATCCCTTTTGTAACTTTATGCTGCATCAGCCTCAAACACTGAAGAAACGCAACTTCGAGCTCCAGGAAAAATGATAATGGACAGAAATGTTTACAGTCCTGTCCATTCGTTCAGTCGTTCACATTATGGAATCTACTAATATAGGGACGTAGAATCAGCTAAAACCCACAATCCCTTTAATTATCGACTCTTTTGAACAATAAAAGATAATATACATAACATCCACATCACATCCCCTTCTAAACCCATCAACTTTTACAAAACCCCAATTCAACTTTAGCTAATTTAATCACATATCCATATAAAAAAGTAATCTTTTCACCAAAAATCTCTACAAGACATGATTACAAAAAACAAACATTTTGCTTCTAACCAAAAAAAAAAAAAAAAAGAAGCAATAGATGAAAAGTGAAATTACCTTGCGAGTAAACCTGAGATTGAATGAAATTCGCTCTTCCCCAATATCGGACAGCTAATTCCGTTATCTTCTCAATGGTGCGGCCAATAATAAACAGGATTTGTACGAATTAAGCCTGCATTTATGTGCCTATAGAAGATGATTGATGAACTTGAATTTTCAGATTTCGCATGAATTGCATAAAAAATCAGGAGCAACATCACCTTCAATTCACGATTTTTGATTAGCGGGTCGGGTTTTATTGGGTGGGCGAGTTAAGAAGAAAATGTCACAAGTATGTGTGTACTAGATAATGAGTGCCCATGCAAGGCACGGGCATATTGTGGAAACAAAATACTTGTGAAGAAAGACATGCAAATATGCAGCATGATTAAAATAAATACCAACATAACATATTTCATAGTATGTTACATTCATTTTGCGGAACGTTATACAGGGAACTATAGGACAAAAGAAAGACATGTAGGTAAGTCCATATATGTTGCATTGACATGAAAGTTGGGAGCTTCTTAATTCTGGAATCTCTCAACAAAAGTAGGTCCTTCCGGGTTGAAACTTCTTTATGACCTAAAAATAAAGTAAAGGAGCGAACTAACATAAAGAGAAGTAGGAATGCATCTAAAACCTTAAATTGCACAGAAAATAACACATCACTTTGAAGATACACAATTTAAAATTCGGGAAAATTCTATTGACAAAACCATGATGGTAAATTCTTTACTGGAACATTGAAAAAGATATAAGACTACATCTAATGTTCACATATAGGGGAGATTCTTGATCTATGTCGGCGTTATTGGTATGACATTGCAGATTGAGTCACTTACTATGAGAGAACCTTAAAATTTCAAGTGCAAGATCCAATGCAACTGTTTTGCCACATGCAACTATAAATTCTACTAAATTATATACCTGTGCTCCAAAATTTGAGTTGCAAGACTGCAACAGTCCTCCTTATTCAATTCCTCACTTTGTAATTAGCTGAATAGTCCAGTTTGATGCTTTGATGTGATTTTGTCGTCTTGTACGTACGAATTGAAGCTATAGGTTCTGAAAAAGCTAGCGTACAATGAGTTGTCAGACCTTATATTTTTAATAATAACTCGTTGTAAATTTAAGTCAATCTTGATCCAAAGAGACAAAAATGTAGAAATCAGAAGGATGTCATCGTTTAATCTATATGCATAGATATTAATCTCTTTCTCTTGTCACGAGAAAAGTAGCTATCCACAACAGAATCTACCATGACTTTTTTGGCATGGTGTCTTTCTCAGTACCATTGATCCAGCAACCTATAAACTTTGACATTTGTAATAAGAACAAAGTTATAGCCACCTAAATCAACATTTATGATATGATGAGATGGTAGAGCTGATCTTAGCATTTTCAAGTTACTTCAAGCAAAAAAGGAACTTACCTCATTCAGAATGAGCCCTTTTGCTAACACCCTAGACAACAGTATTTGTTACCTAACAATTATGCAGTGAAGTCTAAAGGGAAAAATTAAACTAACTCAAAACAAAAAATCGATAATTTTTGAAGATCGTATTGCATTCCATAGAAGGAACCACATATCAAAGAAAATAGGGCCACCTAGGAGATCCTATTACAGATTCAGTTGGAAATCCAAAGTTACACAATAAATGATGAAATACATTGGACAGACACCGAACTAAAGAAGAGATCATGGTCAACACAGATCATACTTCTGGTTCATTATCTTTTCTTTTTGATAAGGTGAGTAATTTTATTAAATATAGAAAAAAATCCCAAATGCATTATGTTTACCAAAAGTGGAGAATGTACGTCAAAACATGATTTTCTATGAATGAGACCCATCTATCTACACTAATAATAATTTCAAGGGTGCAACGAAGAGCTGGTTGTTTGGCTAAGAATAACTGAAATCGCATATTTTCATATGTGGTATAAAGCTTCCGTCTAACACTGTATTCTCAAGGCTAAGATTACTGTTGATTTATCATAGAAGGAAACGATAGACAAACCAATTCAGGCAAGACACTATTAGCGATGCATGCAATAGGCAGTCTGTGCCAATATAATAGAAGCGAGAAAACTGTATCTGATTATTTTCACAAAGAAAAAGAGGCAACTTGAGACTACAGATGAACAAAGTAAACGCAGAGAACGGAAAATGCATATCTAGAAGTAAGAATAAGGAAAACGGGGAAACGGGAAAAAGAAAATAGTGAGAGCTAGCCGTCAAGCTTATTAAAATACAAGTTCATCCAGAAGAGTCAAATGAAGGATCGTATTCGGGAGAAGTTACAGTCATGGCTTTGGATGACTCAGTCTCCATAGATGATGATTCGTTTTACACATTGAGATCCATAATATAAAACTCATCCATTAGAGGCAAAGGTAAATCAGAGAGCTGCTCTATGAAGTACTCAACAATATCTTTCCTCAACATATATCAAACACAAAGTTAGTAATTTGCAATCTACGCAAACACATGTATGTAAACTACATGGACATATCGGAAACATGCATGGAACAAAGAAATGAATAGCAATTTAGCACTGCTTACCTTTGTAGGTAAGTAGGTAATTAACTCATTACTGTATGGTGGTCAAATTGCCTTCTTAGAGACAATAGATGAGTTATAGCTCCTTCTTTGTTATAAATTCTTTCACAGAGAACAAGAAAAAGATGAGCTTTGAAATAAAAGCGAAAAAGATTCAAAGAAAAACTCCATTTGAGTAAAAGAGTTTTTTCGAAAATGGAGAAGCTGAAAGAGACAATGATTAGTGATATGTTCAATTTTGATTCTTATTCTGATTTACCCAAGCCGGTAGTCTTGATGGCTGTGAGGGAAGCATTCACAATTTGGACCAAAAGAATTGGAGGAAACTTACGCAAAAATATCTATTCCAGTTGTCAGGCTTGAGAATCCTAACCTTGATCTGCCACGTTGCACAATTACTTCTCTTGCTTCTTGGAAAAACCAACAATGCCTTTGCCCTTCTATAACAGGATTCCAGGTTCCACAACCATCCCCTACATTTTTCATTTTCTACTTCTGCTCATTCTTCTTATGAATTTCCGCAGACTTTTTCTTTCTTTTATTCATGAGCGAGCAAAAGATGCATTCTTCAGGGTAGTACTTGAAAGTGATAATATACCGTATGCGTGTGTGGTTCCTCCAAGGATTCTCAATTGCACTTATTCCTTATAATGACAAGGGTAAGCTTTGTTGTTATGTTTCGAAGCTCTGTATGTTTTTTACACTATTGTCTTTGCCTAATGTAATGAGATTAACCTACGTATTACTGATTTTTACTCGTCTGTCATCTTAACTATATGCATTATCACCTCTAAGACTATCAGTTCTCTTCCTGCTGACACACTTTACTTGGAATTGGTTTTCATTAGTTTCTCACGTATCAACTACTCCAATCTGCTGTTATTCAACATTTTATAAGTCTTTCATTCACGCAGGAACGTCCTTTCGTGTTGGCGTATTGTGCAATGGTCCAGTCAAAGGTTGCTCTGCCTATTTTCTTAGTCACTCATGCGGATAATTATATCAGCCTGACCAAACAATATTTGGACTTACTAAGAGGCTATCGGGGCAAATCTAAACTTAATAAACCCACTTGTAAGGGCAACATCCTATTCATGGTAAGATAAATTGGTGCTTCGTGAGAGGTTTAGATCCTACATATTTGTATTCATAATTTGTATTATTTACTGTATGTTACGACTGTTTTTTCTAGCTCCTAGTTGGCTGCGGTAATGAATCAACCGTCCTAATTCACCAATTTTCTGCAGTTGTTCCATATAGCATTCTAGTTTCAAAAGGCTGCAGGAACTTGTGCAGGTTAAGATGGTTTTGTGCAATTCTTTTTGCCTCTTGAATATTTAGTTAATGTCATCATTACTTCTACCATCTCATCTTCATCTTACATATTCAAACTATTTCACAAATCAAAACATTCAGTAAGACTATAATCATAAGAATTAGTTAGCATGAAGAACAAAAAGAGGAAAAAGCTAAGGTCACTCATGAGTGAGCTCTCTCATTTTTTCCCTTTCCATGTAATCATTTACCTCTATTGCGCTATCATTCCTGAATCATAAACTTAAGAAGTTCTCTCTCAGGGTTAAAAGAGCTAAATGTCTGAATATATAAATTCGAAGAGGACTTACTTGCGAAGAAGAGAAATATAAAAATTCAGCGGATGTAAGCATAAAATAGGACATCCTCGTGCATCAGTTTTCTTAATTTATGATATAGGAAACTTGAAGTATGGTTAGCAAAAGTATTTTTGATACCTCGGTTATTTCCAAAGATGGATTAATTTTGCCGTAATAAATCTGTATTTGTACCAAAAGAGATGCCGACAAAATGCAATTTGAAGTATTTTTACCAGTAATTCTCTAGAGCAAGCACCATTAGAGAACAATCACACATTGAAGTATCTATTTCTAGATATACATGTGAAGATTAGATTAAAAAATACAGGAAAATTTGCTCACAAACAAGGACAATCAGAGAAATTAGTTGGAGACAAATTAGCCACAAAATATATGAACGTTGAAAGAAATCCAGTGTAGAAACCTGGATATAGATGAGACCGAGAGAAAAGTTGAAGGAGAGAGAGAAACATTGAAGCAAAAGGGAAGAAGTAGTGTACCAGTTTGTAAACAGTGAAAAGCCACACATCAGTAATGTGTTGAACCACATGGAGTATGTTAGTAGGACAACTGAGGAGTAAAATTATGAAAAACACCCTTGGTTGTCCGAAGAACCATCTCTTATATAGGATGACTAGATGTAGTGTGCCCGTGCAAGGCACGTACATGTGCCTGAAATTGTTGTTTGTTATATCGTTTGATTTGATAACATATAAGGAGAATATGAAGATGCAATACACATCAAAGAATGTCTTGAGAAGTTGACTTAGGAGATTAAGGCCTCATTTGTTTGCACTTAATGGAGGTCTAAATCTTAATCATTCAGATTCTGCCCATTAAATGTGTTTGGTTTTTAGGTCTGAATCTGAATGATTCAGATTCAACCCATTAAATCCATTTGTTTCTTTTTTTTAAAAGTCTCTTAATGAACCTGAAAAGGTCTGAATGAATCAGATCTGCAGGAGAGTCTTAACAACATTCAGATTTATTTAATATGTTATAAAATAATAATGTATCGGCTCTCTCGATCTTTGCGTGACTTTTGCTCTCACAACTACAAACTTTCTTCCTTTTTTTTTTTTTGCTTTGGTTCTCAAATTTTCAATTTTTGCACTTAAAATTGTAAATGTGAGTTAAATAGATTTTTAGTAATTTGTGTGATTTACTGCTAATTTTTGTAATGAAAATGATTTATTTATTTTTTGTGGGGTTTAGAGGTGGAAGAGAAAGCAGAGGCAGATGATTATGAGAAATTGGCGAAGGAGCTAACAAATGCTTCTCCTCTGAAGATTATGGATAAAGCCCTTGAGAAATTTATGTTAGGCGTTGATGATGTGATATCTTATTTATTATTTTTTGATTAGTATCGATCATACTTATTGAACTTTTTGATATTATATTGTGTCTATTAAAAAAAAATTATTTGTGATTTTTTTTATGTTATGCTTGATGATTATGATATTTTTTTTAATCAAAAAGTAATTTTTTTTTGTTGAAATGATTTTTTTATAACATTTTATTAATATGATGTTTGATTTCATATGCACATTGAGATATTGAAATCAAACAGTAATCATTCAGTGTTCAGTTTTGGAGACCACATCTTAATATTCAGATGTGTATTCAGATATAGACACCTAGCTCTTAATGCAAATCTTAATATTCAGACGTGTATTCAGATACAGAGGTCTTAATCTTAATGAAAACAAATGAGGCCTAACTCCCCAATTCAAAGTCTAAGTCAGATTTGAAAGCTAAAGAGCTATTCCACTCTTTTCCCATAAAGAAAAATCATAAAAATTATCTTAAAGTTAGTTCAATACTAACCAGCTAATTAGTGTATAAAAAATAAGAAACCAAAGAAGTATTTGGAGCAGCCAACTTCACAAATTTCAACAGACGTTGCAAACCAAAGAAGCATCCGGAGCAACCAACTTCACAAATTTCAACACACGTTGCATCTCCCATTTCTTAAGTACGACTCGAATATATCAAGTGTGTAATGACACATATCAAACTCTAATTCTTCTAGCACAAGAAGTATGTAATGATAGGACCGTCAACGGATGCGTAATATATCAATATTTGAAGACGAAAGAAGAGGATTAATCATAAAGAAGTAAAATCGAAACAAAGACAGCTCATTCTGAAACTCGCAAAACAATGTGGTAGTCATCTATCAAACTCTAATTGAATGCCAAAAAGGTTGCCTATAGTAAGGCGCTAATAACTTACCCACTAGCATCCATAAAAATGTCAAAGCAAGCATTGCATACCAAAATATTAAGAAAAATACTACTTTAAACAAATATAACCCTATAATTTTACCATAGATAGTAGAGGGTAAGTGTAACAGGGGCAAGATCCCGCCATGTACGCTTTGTTACTTCTTACTACTCAAATCAAGACTTTTCCATTGCCATTTACATGATGCAAGACATCATCTTCCCAGCTGAATAAATTCATATTCTTTCTTACTGTTGTCACTGTTGTTATTACATGAACTTGTGATGAAACTAAGGCAGAATTTGACTAACCATATATGTTTCTTCCAAACAGAAAAGTTGCAATACATGATCAACTAATCGTAAATATTGAATTAAAACACCAATTTTTACAAAATCATTTAACACTTCAAGCACCAAGCTGTAAAAATAACTACATTACTCTAAAATATTCCAACTGTCCCGTCTGCTGGACACACATTATCAGTGTGTCATTAGCATAATTTATGAGAGTTGAGACACCACTTCAGTTATTTTTCCTTCCTGCCCACCTAATAACCCCTAATCCAGCTCAATTGTACAGCTTTTTTCAGCATTTTGTTGTGATCCTCCATTCACCATTAAAACAAAAAACAAACAAAAAAAAAGACAATGGGTCTCTTTGCCTATCCTCTATGAGGGGAGAAAACTCCTCTGCTGAAATAAACTACAACTGATAGTTTGATAGCATAGATGCACCATTCTGTTCCAACTTACTTACTTTTGCCTAAATCCCACGAGCTTCAATATCCTTAAAGAAACTCCAATTCACACGATCATATTATTTTGATATTTAGATGTCTATATTTTGCCTCAGCTGCTAATGATGCTTAGTAGTTCATTTAAGAACTTACTATTATGTACATTCTGGACTATTGACTTCCACATAGAAGTTGTTCTCTTAGAATAAAATGTTTTTTCCCTTAGAGAGGTGTTTTCTTTGCTTCGCTTAGAAAAGTGTTCCTTCTGTTCAACTACACGTTCAGATTTATTCATATGATCACACGTACGCAATAATGCAACTTTATCAGCACCTCACAATATTGCATATGGGCTCAAGAAATGCTGTTTGTTAACAACTATAAGGATAACACAACCTGTTATGTTCAAGTATCTACCAATAATCTTTCACATTTCAGGAGGCAAACCAAAAAGGTGAAGAATGTTACATCTTCTAGCACAAGAAGTACGTAATGATAGGACAGTCAACGCATGCCTAATATATCAATATTTGAAGGTGAAAGAAGAGGATTAATCATAAGTAAAATTGAAACAAAGACAGTTCATTTTGAAACTCGCAAAACAAAAACATCAGATATTATATATCAAACTACAGTCAAAGTAATCCGTGAAACTATCACTAACCCCAGGTAAGATGTGGTGTGGCAGCTGTACCACCCTCAACTCTCTATACACTAATTGAGCAATTTAAAATACACATATACTAAGTTCATATCGACTACGACATAGTAGTTGCAAGTGTAGTGATAATTCACACCCATTGACTAAACAATCTTGCATCTAGCTCTATAGTAATCTCTTCCATAGCCTAGATGGTGAAGAGAATTTTCAATGTTGACAAGTATAGTCCCCACAACTCAATTTGTCCGGTAAACTACTCGGGGCTCCCCATGGGCAGTGGCGGAGGCAGGAATTCTATCAAGGGGGTTCAAAAAAAAAAGATGTTGTTACCTGGAATCGAACCCGTGACCCAAAGCTCACATAAGCGAAATCCTGAACCCCATCAACCGTTGAGCTACTCCTTTGACATATGCTCAAGGGGCTCAATTTTAAATATATACACGTACGCAAAAAAATTGATTATATATATAGTGTAATTTTTTTTCCGAGGGGGTTCGGATGAACCCCTGGACACTGTACATCTTCCCCTGCCCATAGGGTAGTAAATGTGTTTGGGTATTACACAGGGGCGGATCTACGTGTAACGGTGGGGGTGCCACGGCACCCAGTGATTTCGGTTAAAACTTTGTATATATATGTATATACGTATAAGATGTCAATATATATTAACTTTGCCACCCATTAAACAAAGTTGTGAAAGGTGCCGCTGGTAGAAGATGTGGTATTGTCATTCTCGCAATGCAAGTTCGAACCTTGCTTTGGGCATTAATTTTTTTGCCTTTCTCGAAGAGCTTCTCAGATCTTTTTTTTCCTATTAATGTGGGAAGGGTTTTAACATTATTTTTTTCTTCCATTGGTTCTTATATATATGCTATTCTTTAATAATTCAAATCGACTCCCTTTTGCTTTAATTAATTCTTAATTTTTTGTACTTTCTCTTTCACTAATTATTAATCTCTTGATGTGAGTATTATGTGTGTATTCTTTATCAATTAATGGCAACTGAATTATGAACGTCACATAACTATTACTAAGAATATATTTAAATAGTATCTTTTTTAAGTTTTAAAAATGATGAATATTATTATGTTAGAGTTCTTTTAATTTGAAGGTTCTTCCGATCTTCATCGACTTTCTTGCTAAGTAAGATGACTGGGTTGAAACTATAATTTTTATTCTTTCTCTACTATATTTCAACAACTTATAAAAGTTCGAATTTTTAATGTGGAAAATCCTTTTTACTGCAAAGTTTTAGAGAATAAGGCCTCTAATTCCTTAGAATAAAAAATTGAATTGTTTAGTTATCTCTAACCTCAGAATATCTAAAAGAAAATATTACTAACATGAATGTTTGATCAATTTATTTATAAAAATCGAAAAAGATAAATAACCCGAATTATAATCTAAAAATGGAGTAACCATCCCGTTTATCTTACTTGGACGATGTGGCACCCACAACCTCCAAATCCTAGATCCGCCTCTGGTATTACACAATATATTCCGTGAGACCTCTTCACTCTCTGGAGGGCTCTAGTTTAGTAGTTCAGTTAGTAGAGGTCACATAGATAGACATAGTTAGTGAGTTATTTCAGTCTTGAGTATTCATATGTTTTAAACATTTTATTATTATTGATGACTACTCCTTTTTTTCTTCCAAACAAATTGTCGAACGTGAGCATGGTAAATTTTCACAAATCAAATGCTTAACTATATTTTATTTCTAAAATAATTGTATACTTTATATCAATTATATCAAACATCTCAAGGCCATCAATTCTATCATATAGCTTGTACTATCAAAAGGTGGAGGTAAACGTGAGGAGTGGTAGGCGTAAGTGCAAGTAATCGCCTACCTTTCCATAGTTTTAGCAAAATCAGTAATACTGTAGTTAGAACCACGAACCAATATCACAATTGCTCAAGTTAAAGCTTTTGTGGTCAGCTAAATCAGCAGAAAATCCTTCTTTTCTGAATTTGGCCAAGAAATCAAACTGACACACGTAGTATAAAAGTAACATTCTAGAAAAGCGGTCGAGAAAATTTTAGATCCACAGCGCAGAGCCCTTTCCGTGGATGTTGAAACACGTGGCGTGCGGAAAAGGCACATAGCAAAACAACTAATTCTAGCATGCTATAAGGATTACAAATTGGGAATACTGAAATGAAGAAGCAAAGCGAGTAGACCAAAGCAAAATCACAGTGCAAGAGATATTTCCGCATTCAACAAACCAACCAAATTAACAGTAAATTTAAGCGGAAGGTAACAATTTATATTAGCAAATAGAACATTAAACAACACATAAATCAAGCAAATGAAGGCGAAAAGATACACCTCCAGTAAGGGGTTTTTTGGTAGATCCGAGAGGGAAAACTTTCGATAGGAAGGAAAACCCAGAAAATCAATGAATGGGAAACAAGCAACAAACCAAACAAAGGAGGCAGAGAGAGGAGTGTACCTTTTTGTTCGTCGGAGCAAATCTATGAGGAATTTCCGTCTCCGAAATTGGGCAGAAGAATGAATCTACTTTTTTCCATGGAACATAAAGGAAAGTAAGAAAGTTTTTCAGGATAACAAAGAGGAAGATAAAAGATCGCAGAGAAAGAAGGAAGGAAGAGAGAAGGGAAAATTACCAATCTACCCTTTTGAATGTCAGAAGAAATCCTCTCTTACTAAGAATGAGATGTAGAAAAATTTAGTGGTTTGGAGTAAATATATTGGGCCAAAACTTACCCGCATGAGGTGTTTACATCAAGTCAAAATATGCATGTCATGTGTTTAAATTTATAGTTTATTTTACTTAACTATAATTAATTGATATGTGTTTTACTTCATTAAATCACGTAATAATAAAAATTGCATTGACTTGGTGCGGGTAGATTTTTTCCAATATATTGAGAAAGCATATTGAAGATTAAATGAATTTATTTTAAAAATGAATGGGTAAATTATTTTTTTTTGGGATTTTTATTATTACAAATGTTAGAAGATAGGATGTTTTGTTAGTAATATTAAATAATATATAAGTAAATATTTGATTTAAATTAAATGTTATTAAAATAATATTTTTTTAAAAAAAATCTATTTTTATCTTTTCAATGTAAAAGACGAAATTTAAATACAGTCTTATAACGAACATTTGTGTAAATTAACTATTTTCTTTTTATTACTGGGATATCTAATTGTCAATCAGATAGAGATTGTTTTCTGAATCGACCAAATACATCAACTTTTTTAATTAAGGAAACAAATCATTTTTTACGCGATTGGTTTAACTTTTAGTTATCGATAGGGGTGTGCATCAGTCGATTTGATTGATTTTATGTATTATTAGTTCAGTTTTCGGTTTTTAAATATGATAACTCAGTAACAAACCAATAATATATTTTTTATCAGTTCGATTTTCGGTTTACCCAATAACAAAATGTCCGTAAAATATTATATGACTTTCCACTTCTCTAAATGTTTTGATATAGTGAAACAAAAATAATAACGAGAAATTGCATCAATAAGAGAAAATATAGTACGAACGCTATAATTACATGTCACCGCCAAAACATAGTATGGAATTTCTGATGTTACTCAAATTGAAGCCTTTTATAAACTTGCAAAAGCTACAACCTACAATTACAAAGTAAAACAAAAACTAAAATCAAATAGTCAAACAAGATTAAAACTAAAACTAAAATCAAATAGCTTCAATTACGAACCCTTACTTTAGTCTTTAGATTTTGAGTAAACGATAAAGACTAGTAAATCGGTCTAGTGTGAAGTGAGCAGAGTACTAATACATTGATATAGTTATAGTGTCTAGTTATACATTAAATTATTAATATTTAATATTTAGGAAGGGTAAAGTATTAAATTATTACCGTCTTATTGGGTTATCGGTTTACCCAATAACTCAATAGTAAAAATCGAAACCGAACCAATAACCCAATAATTTTTTTTTAAACCCAATAACCCAATAACATTTTTTCGGTTCAATTTATTGATCGGTTCGATTTTTGCACAACCCCTAGTTATCAATCATGTATACATAAAGTACATTCAATTAAATTTTAGGTACGAAAAATTAATTGTAGAATCAATTTTTTGAATTTTACGTGGCAAGAATTAGAGTCAAATTCTCGATCTTTTGAATTTTTTATTATAAAAAAATATATGCATCATTATTTTTCTGTAGAAATCATGATACATAAACAATTTGATGGTAGAATTAGAGCAACAACAAGCACTAAACATGAAAAAAAATTATAAATTAAACTTGGTACTGCATTAAGAGAAGATAATTAAGAAGAAATATCCTACTGTCATATAAAATTCCTCCAACGTAGAACAATAACTTGAAAATACTGAGAGCTAATAAGTTGATAAAAAAAGAAATATTATTTTAATCTCTTTGTGATTATTTTAGGAACCTTTGACACAACTAATTATTACATAATCAAATCAGTCTATCATACAACCTACAAAGATAGTTTCTTATTCCCAGCAACAATTGCAAAGGAGCTCAATATTCTTGAGTTTCTTTAATTGAATATTGATTCATTCCATTTGTTCATTAATTTCGGGGAGATTTAATTTACTAGCGTTCTTCGTGAAAATGCCTAGTAAATGACCAAAAACGTCCTTTAAGTATACCTCAAACTCAAATTACATCCTTATGTTATTATTGTGAACAAAAAATATCCCTGAACTATTTTGAAAGTTACAAGTTACATCCCTTCTTAATTTTCTGTCAAAAATCTAACGACCATCAGAGATTTTGTCCCCTCACCATCTTCTTAAACATAGAGCAAACATTTTCTTTGCTAGAAGGATTTGTGAATGAATTTGAAATGTCATTTGTGGAACTTTTTTTCCCACGTCTATTAAAGAAGTCATTTTTCTCATATATTAAAAACTTGTTTTCTTAGATAAAATATTTTTCAAAAACATTGGCCAATTAAATATGAAAAATTGAAAATATATTTTTAAAAATTGTTTTCCCTAGCACCAAAACACACAGTAAGAGTTCAAATCCTTCTATTTCAGTATCACATAATTTTTTTTTATGTCCTGCAAGGTTTACATCTGATTTTTATGTTTAAAGTTTTCATTTAATTAGTTAAGAGTATAGGAAATTTGGTGAAAGCAATTGGAGGAGTAACGTAACAATTAGAAAATTAGAAAATAAAACAAATTCGGAGTAGCATGGGATCAATAAGATTCTTGATAGGAAAGCTAACAACATAATAACAAACTCAGTAAAATAAAAATAAGGACAAACTAAAGTTGAACAAGTCCCAAGTTATAAATCCTTAGGCCTTAATTAATATTCTTACAATAATGCTAGCCATAGAATACCTTTTAATATGATTACTAGTTTACTACTTGATAGAGAAGATTAGTGAGTGGGCAAAATTGTTTGCATTTATCAGAAAGTTGTGTGCTTTTAGTTGAAGTAGTTGCTTTTGATAGAAAGTCAACAAAAGGATGTAATTTGCAATTTTTTAGATAGTTGAAAGATGTTTTTTGTTTAATGTTATAGCACAAAGATATAATTTGAGTTTGAGGTATAGTTAAAGATGTTTTTAGCCATTTACTCTGAAAATGCCTATAAAACAAAGCTATTAATAAATGATCAAGATTTTAATTTTCAAAAGTTAGACTCCTTGTTACACTAAAGTTTTAAAACTCTTGAACCAAACATCAAATTGAAGAATCACACTTTAGGAAGAAAAAAATTGTATTCAAATTGCAAATTTTGAACTAACGAATCGAATTAATTCAATTCTATTTGACTTTTCAATATTTATATTCACCTCACGAATCCAATTTAAATACAAACATAAAAAATAATGCCTTCGTCCCTATTTACTTGTTAAATATTTTATAATTTAATATTTTTTTTATTTGTTATTTTTAACAAATCAAGAAATGATAATTTTTTTTTTATTATAACCTCAATTTATCAATATTGAATTGATATATTTGAAAAATATAGTAAGTAAATATATTTGGTCCCCTTAGATTAAAGCAATAAAATAGTAAACTCATTTTACTATTAGCTTCAGAAATACTCCATATAAGTAGCCATGCTCTTTTCCCATAAAATACAAATCTACTTATAAACTTTTATTATTAGGAATTGTCTCCCCCTTCCTCCCTCCCCCGCTCTCCCGTTTTTCTCAGAAACCCTAACTCTCTTCCTTGAACAGAGAGAGAGAAAAACCCCAGTGTTCAATCCCAAATCGCTTTCGGAACTCTAGCGGATCAGCACGCATTAATTTCTTCCGATTTGATTCAATTGCTATAGCGAGGAGCACTTTGGGTTTTCTGTAGGGATCAATGGGGAAGAAGAAGAAGAGATCAACCGATAAGGTATGGTGCTACTACTGTGACAGGGAGTTCGATGATGAGAAGATTTTGGTTCAGCATCAAAAGGCTAAACACTTCAAATGCCATGTTTGCCATAAAAAGCTTTCTACTGCTGGCGGCATGGCCATTCACGTTCTCCAGGTTCACAAAGAAACCGTCAGCCAGTAAGTAATTTCTTTTTGCTGATAATTCTCTAGATACATTCTTAAATTTTCCCTTTTTAGCCATCTGTGTTGATATATATCATGTCCTTTAGCATTGAGAGTGGTTTTTGTATGTTTTGTTGGTGCTGTTATGGACATATTTCCATCTTCCACAGAAGGGGACAAAATGTTGAAGCCATGAAAACTTTATGAGATATGACTGGGGAACACAGAATTCATTGGGTGTGCGTGTGTCACAGTGAGTGGATGTACTACTTTGAGCAGATACCTTGAAGGCTGTTTAAGAACATAGTTTAGTTGATGAGAGTATTTTGGGACACAAAAGAATTAAAAGTAGCTCGAGAATTTGGTCATACTGGAGAATGATATGGTTATTTTCAAGTAGTCATAATGTGACTGATGCAGAAAATTTAAAATTTGGTATCTAACCTGTAAGTAATTCATGTCTACTAACTTTGAAGCTAGAAAAAGATGTGTTATTTTAGATTCTCTTGTTATGAATCCCTTGATACATCTTTATAAAAAATGTTATCCTTGATCAATATATGCATTGGGAGTTCCCTGTCATTAAGAAAATTATTTCACCAAAAAAAGCATCATCTAAAATAGTTCAGGTTTTTGGTTTATAATGTAGGGCAACATCTCCCCGAGCCTATATAGATACAATATGCCTATGCCTGAAATATTTTCATTTCTATAGAATTTGCCTAATGTGAAGCTGCGGAAAGAGGTCATTTACTTCGTCTCAGAAGTTAAAATGTTATGGTAGAAGAGCATACTGTTACCTGTTGATGCAACTAAAAGAATTGTGTATGTCATACTTATTTGGGTAGAATAGAACACAATGGAAGCAAATGATCCGTCTATATGATACCTAGTCAAATTATTGAGCATTGCAATGAAACAGGTCCTATGGAGCAGAATAGATGTTAGGGATCCATATAGCGGACCCTAACTATTTTGGGATGGAGACAATTGTAGTTGATGTTGTAGATGGGTGCTTCTGATGTTTAAACTTTAAAGCAAGTTTAACCTTGTTTTTCCGACCCACTTACCTTAGCAAAATTCCTAAAGCTTCTTGCCAAAATTTCTTGTCTGCTCTAATTACCAAGGGATCATTTGCAGGATGGAATCTAATATGCTGACAATGTCTCATGCTACTTTTTTTGTTGCATTTTTATCTGTTTTTTTGGCAATAATACATTAAGCTAGCATATTTGGCTGTTACAGGGTACCAAATGCCAAACCCGGCAGAGAGTCTACTGATATTGAAGTATATGGAATGCAAGGAATCCCAAGTGATGTCTTAGCAGCTCACTATGGAGAGGAAGGTAAGAACAGTACATGATGTGCTTAAATTTTGCCTTTTTGAAGACATGGAGGAGCCATATGGGTTGCTGAATTGTAGCAAGAAAATAAGTAACCTTTGCTTTCGCATCTTTCTTGTTATACCATTGTACTACTGTTGAATTGCTATTCTTGTGGCAAAGAATGTTTCCTCAACATAGAGGGGAGCCTTATTATCCATCGAGTTTTGAACCATGCGTGACTGGCCCTTAGAGATTTCTTTGGCTATCAAAGAAGAATATTTTCTTAACTTGGTTTTATAAACTTAAATCAGGGTTTTGAAAATTTGAAATAATGCTACAGATGTTCAGGGCTTTTGCTTGAATTTAGCAAAGCCTAGAGCTTGTATCATCCATCCCATTTTGGTCGGATGTCCTCATGCCTCCGAAGGGAAATCTGGAGCTTGCATCTTAATATCTCCATGCTATTAGGTTTAAGTCCCTGTTTCATTATGGGCTCCTGTGCATCTCCACCTCTGTAGAACCTGTATCATTCTTAAATTGGAAGCTTGTTTTAAGCTTTTCAACCTTGCATCTTGCTAAACTAATGGCAATTGATGTCTGAATTCCTTATTTTCTGTCCACTGGTTTTAGGTACGGGTGTGCATTTGATTTTTCTGTTTGGTTTTGTGGATTTTTCAGTCTTTGGTTTTGAAAAAGTGTAATCCAATCCGAACCAAAATAAATTTGGTTTGGGTTTTCAGGTTGGCTTTTTCGGTTCGGTTATGTGAATAATTAATAACATAATCAAAGTTATATTTGCAATTTGTAAAAAATTCAATACATGGAGATGTAATGATATTGAATTTTTTAATTTACTTTCTAATATAAATCACATGTAAACTTAAAACATAATACTTAAAAGTATACCTATTATAGATGTACAAACATTAAATATAAACTAAATCATAATGAGAAGGCAATAACTAAAAAGGGATAAAAGTCGTTAACTCCAACTTAATTCTAAACCTAAATATTTTATATATATATATATATAGTCCGGTTATTTTGTTTTTTCGGTTCTATTTTTCTAAATCTGAAACCAAACAAAGTATATTATTAATCCAAAATCAAACCAAATAAATTTGGTTCGGTTTGGTTTTCGGTTTAATCTTAGTGCACACCTCTACTTTTAGGTGTTTAAAGCTTTTTACCTTTGTGTTTGAGCTTTGAGTGCATTTCTTTATTTGAGTTAGTATGAGCTTATTGCCTTTTCAGCTTTCTGCAGATATTTTCCTCCGTCACTAATAGGTCTGTTCTGTCTGCTCACTTTCATGACTACATAAAGCTAAATATGTTTCTCTGTTGGATTTTATTTTCCTGTAGAAGATGAGTCCCCAGCGAAAACTGCCAAAGTGGACATTCCATCATCCCAGTATCTTGGTGGTGCAATTCCAGGATATCCTCCCCGGGCAACTTTTGGCGCAGTGCCACCACTGTATGTTTTAATAGAAATGCTTATTCTTTTCAGTTCCTTTGTGCTAGAATACTTTATGATACTTTCATTTTCATATGCTGTTGCATGAGTTAGCTTATTTTAAAAACCTTCCCTTTTTGTATGCTGCATGCTAAATCTTTGGATATGGATGAATATTTTCTATTAGCAAGATATTTGGGGTCTGTGAGAATGCATGCCCGCATAAGATCCAGGACACAGTCTCTTCATTTTGTGCTTCAAGTGCGAAGTCAGTTCATCTTGAAGTATGTTCTCCTTGAATAAGTTTTGTTTAAGATGGAAACTATCATTTATGTCGATTTATAACTATATCAAAGAGTATATTCCTTGAATAAGTATCTGTGGTCAAGACAGAACAAATGCAAAGAGTCGTAGTGTTTCTTGAAAAGAAGAAAACATTTTCATTTCTGACTAGTCAATGACACAACAATCTATAGAGAAGGGCAAAACATCTATTTCTTTTAAGAGGGTAACTTTAAGAATTTTTAACATGGAACGCATCCCGAGTCAATGGATTAGCAAAAAAAAGAGAGGCAGCTCTCTTTGAACTAAAGTAGTTCTTTCTATAGTTAACCTCTGATCTTCTTAAGAACTACAACTTGCTTTTGCTTATCACTAGGGGAGGAAAGAGGGAGGTGTTTGGGGGGGCGGGGGCGGCTACATCTTGCTTTATTTCTCTATTCTAGGATTACCAACGGTTTCTTCTGAAAGATTCCCCATGTTAGGAGTAGTATTACTTGATCAAACAAGCAAAATAATGAATATATGAGATAAGGATTGAAGCTCATTAAGGTCAAACAAGCAAAATAATGAAGATAGTTTTGATGTTTTAGATTTACTTGTAAAAAATAGTGCTGCTAGGGGTTCAAGGTGTCAGTTTTGTAACACTTATGATGGGGAACTACATATTTGGATGTAGTATACCTATTGTGAATAAATAGATTAATTGTTACCATCCTCAAAAAAAAAGGATTCAAGCTCATTATTACAGTAATGATCAGAATATCCCAGTTCAGATTTTATTATAGTAATGGTGTGGCATAGTGTTCTGGCCTATAGGTAATGCAAAAAACTGTATCCATAGGATAGTTGGGTTGTTGAGGAATAGGAGCAACAGTCTGGAGATTCCATGTTCGAATCCCTATTACAACGCTTAGTATGAATCCATATTTTGTAACTCTTGTTGATAGTCAGGGACTCAGGGTTACCGACTTACCGGTATGGTAACACCTACACTTGAGGATGTTAATTAGCTACCTGGTGGATTAGTCAACGCAACTTGGAAAAGATACTGCCATCATTAAAATTAGAGGATGATAGGGAAAAATTTAGCCTTTGCATTTATATCTTGTCAACCTTCTCGTCTATATTTTGTTGTTTTTTGGGCATGTGTTGAATTTATTAGCCGCTTTAGACTTCTAATCACTAGCTCTAATAGGTGTATAAATTCTTACATGGATCCCATCTGTTTGGTGTAGCTATAATCCTGCGCTGCCTATGCCTCCTGCTGGTTGGTCAGTCCCCCCTCGCCATCTTCCTTGGTATTCACAGTATCCTGCTGTCTCGGTTCCACCTCCTGCACTGATGGGTCTGCCACAACAACCATTATTTCCTGTGCAAAATATGAGGCCTCCAATGCCAGCCACTGCACCACCAACGCTTGTTGCTCCTCCAGGGCTCCCGGCCCCACCTGTTCCTGTATCTCAACCCTTGTTTCCTGTTGTTCCTAATAACAACAACCTTGCCCAAAGTTCGCCATTCTCAGCGCCGATGCTGTCAACGAGTGTGCCATTCAGCTCTGCAGCTGAAACAAAGAGCTTATTTGACCCAAACATGGGCAGCAATGCTCCTGCCGCCATTGGTTATCAGACTTCAGGTATTTAAGGTCTAGAATTGTAATGTCTTTATCTATTTTGTTTAAGGTCTGACACTTTCAACATGGTTCCTGTTGGCAATTTACTTATCGCCATTTACTGTTGTGCCTTAAGATAGGATAAGCAGCTCTGTTCTGATCCTTTAGTAAGAAGTAGTATTCATTTGTTGTTTTTGAAAGTTCTTTGAGGGGAAGTGGCTGCTGCCTGCAGATACCTAGAGTTAAAAACATATGATCAAGAATTTGTATTTTTGGTGTTATAGTAGTACTCTTGATAGGAGGAATAAGTATTTGGTTTTTTACTTATCAGGGGAAAAGTTGTAGTATGTTTGGAGTGCGAGGTGCAATTTAGGCCCTGTAATCTATTCTGAACCATTTTGGTACATTTTATAAATATATTACTTACGAAAAAAAATAAAAATGCCAAGTGTGTTTTAGTTGGCCTTGATTCTTTCCAAACCATGGGAAGTAGTTTTAACATCTTTCAGAGGGAAAATTTGTTAGTCGCTTAGATGAGGTGATGGTACAAACTTCATTTGATGTACATGCTAGTATATTTTGGTGAGAAATCAGGAAAAAAATGGGCAGCCCATGGTATCAGATTATTTTGTTGGTTTTAACCCTGTACAATATTTAGAGGTGATAGTGAGGACTAATCTAGGTGTCATCAAACTTCCCTACGAAGCCATGGGTTGGAAAATGAGATAAGAGGGTTCTTAGTTTCATTCTTGTTTATAATGATGAAATTTGACGTTGAAGCTGTTGGCTGTGGTCTACAGGCTACACATACCATTTTTCTTATCTTTCTCACCTGAATCCTTGTGGAAGCACAGGAAAAGGGCATCCTATTTTTTCCTCATATAGCATTTTCTGTTCAATACTATACTATGCAAGCTATCTTACCTGATTTTCTGGATGAGCTTTGCTGTAGTAGAGTTTGATTCATGCTTTTATATATCTTGGCTATGTGGCTAATACTTATAAGAGTCAAGGCTCATTTAGAATGTGGAGAAGTTCTTCCGTTCTTCATTTCTCATTTCATTCACTCTTTCTGCAGTCTCAGCACCGGTAAATTCACATTCTTATGCCTCTGGCCCAAATACTGGTGGGCCCTCAATTGGTCCACCACCTGTTATTACCAACAAAGCTCCAGCTAACCAACCAGCAACAAATGAGGTCTACTTAGTTTGGGATGATGAGGCCATGTCCATGGTCAGTAGTGTTTGCGTTTTCATGTAATTAATGTCTTACAGTTGATTTGTGATACCGAGTGCCGATGTGAAATATTTTCAGGAGGAAAGAAGAATGTCCTTACCAAAGTATCAGGTGCATGATGAGACTAGCCAGGTAAGTTATAATTACCTAATACTAGTATTTATTCCTATGAATATGGGACTTGTGTTGTAGGTTGGTGTTAGTTTCATGTCTCGGATTCAGTTGTTTACTATTCTTTCGTATTCGTAAAGCAAATTTGTAAGTCTTCCCATTCTCCTTCATCTTCTTGGAAATAGCATACTCTTGGATGAGTATCTGGAAATCAATCAATTTAGTGTATGTTTCAACCCCATTAATTAATGGGCTTCTTTTATCTTCTTTTGGCCATTCTCCGGTTGGCAAGCAATCCCAACAGTTTTGTGGTCATCAATGATTCAAGTATGTATCTTCATTATCTTTTGCTGGTAGTTAAGTAATGCCATTTCTAATTACTGTGCTGCCATCCACTCAAGGGGGATCTCAGCAGAGTGCATGTATTAGTTCTTTGATATTTCCATATTCTCTTTGAGCTTTACTTGACCTTGAAAGAGTTGGGCTGTGTGAGCAAAGCATAGACCCAACAGATGTTTGCAAATTACTATGATTGTTTATAGATATTTATGGTCGAAAAGTGGTTCAAATTTGGCCCAGGTCAGATTCTTTTGCCAAGTTCAGAATCTATTGTCATTGAAGCAGGCTATGATTTTGATTCATACATTTGTGCTGATTACCTAACTTGTTCACGCTTCTATCCTAAAATTATCTGTCTGTGTTTTCTTTTTTCAGATGACCTCAATAGATGCGGCAATAGACAGAAGAATATCAGAGAGCAGACTTGCAAGGCGCATGCCTTTCTAGACCTGACTGTTTTTGCTCTGGTTGGCAGGGTGCTCTATGAATTGTAGGAAATTGTTTAACTGAACAAAGTTCTGCTTCAAAAAAAAGATTTGCCGGCTGTTCTGGATTCATAGGATGGGTTTAGATGTTGTAATTCTTTAGGAAAAAATATTTTATGAGAGGCATTCATTTTACATAGATAGGAATGTGAAAAATGAAGCAGATTTGTTTTCCTACAGCATCATTGCCGTTGCGAGTTAGTCCTGCAACAATGTGATTTGGCTGGGATATATATATATATTTATGTAACCTGTGGTACAATTTGCTTTGAAGTCAATACTGCCTACCTCAATTCATTTGAGTAAATTTTTTCTGGATAATCATATTTGAATACTATGGACTTTAGCAAATTCCTCATATATGGTCTTGTTTTTTCAAGTTTTAGTGCCCAAGCGCTAGTGGTTGGTTCCACAAATAGATTTTGTTCACAACCAGTCAGGCCAAACAAGTTCAAGCTCTGAAATTAGTTTCTATTATTATCCTTAGAAACAGTTATTTTCTTTCAAAAGTGGGGTAAAAAATATCACTTTTTCTTTTTAATAAAAAAGAATACACTTTTAGCATTTCAAATCATACCCAATATATCATTTTTGTGAATAATTGAATTATCACGCTTTTATATGTGAGGAAAAAAAAAACTACTCTTAAAACTACGGAGTTGACTTTTATTTCTTCAAAAATTCAAATGAATTACAACTAATATTTATCATGAATTCAACATATTTTGCAAGTTCAGTGATAAAATGATTGGGACATCTTTTGAAATTAAAAACTATGCATACATAAAAATAAATAAAATGAAACTGTCGTATTATGATTTATTTTAGGAACTTAGGATAAAAGATCTTTACAAAATTAATGAAAACAAAGTAATATATGTTATAAAATAATGTATTGTGGATGTCTATATCAAGAAGTTAGTTCATTACTTTCCCCATTATAAAGATAACCATAACCTTCACCTTTATAACCATTATTCTTGTAACCTATCACTTTCATAACCTCTCCCATTATATTCATGTTAATGTCATGTTTAATTATGACTAACCTTTTATATGCCTTTATATTACACTATAAATAGAGATATAAGGGTTCATATTATACACACTTGAAGATTTAAATGAAAAAAATTTATCTCATATTATTCCTCGTCTTATGTTCTTCTTGTCTTTATATTTGTATTGTTCTTATTCTTAAGTTTTACCACAATTTAGTAAAGGCAAATAAATCAAATTGTTAATTCCTTAAGTAACGAATTAGATGAATTTTTTTTGTCACAAATAAATCAAAATAGTAATAAAAAAAGGTAATCAGTGTTTTGTGACAAGTCTTTACAACTGCCCAAAATTCACTATTTAGCCCTAATTTTTAGATGATTTTCCCTCTGTTTTTACTTTCCCCTATTCCCTCTCATCGGCCGGCGATTTCTGCCGGTGCATCATCTCAACAAACACACACTCGGACAAAACCAAACGGCCGACGGTCTGACACCGTCACCGCTGTTCCACTTCCCCCGCCGTATCTCGCGCCAGCAGTAACTGTAAGTTGATCGAGTTCCACCGATTGGTTTTTACACTCACGGTACTTTCTGGAAAAGGAAAAGCACTGGTGAAAGTTATTAGGCTTTCCTGGCAAACAATCTAGCTTTGTCTTCTAATTTTTCAGGACATTTTGATTTTGAGTTTACAGAGTAAGATTTTGTAGAAATTTGTAGATTCTGCTTATGGAGCTGTTTGACATTGACTTTGGAATTTGGATTATAATGAATTGATGAATTACAGAGTAAAAGATAGAAAAAACCCAGACCCTAGACTTTATCTTTATCCTAATTCAACGTGCACTCGCACTATATAGATGACCGTTTGACACTCAATTTTAACCCTTTTTGAGTTTTTTAGATTTCAATTGATTTTTATAAAACTTAATATTTCTTCAAGTTTTTTAAAGTAATTTTGCCATTTTTTAAAATAATTTTCAAAAGTTAAAATAATAAATATGTATATTTTTACAATTATTTCTAATTATGCCATTTTGCAAATTATCTTATTAAATTAGTTTAGTTTAAGTTATGATTATAAATTTAAGTTAATCAGTTTATAATTAAGTTGATTGTTTTATTTCGTTAACATTAAAAAGCTCATAAATTAATTATATTAATTCGTCCTATTTGAATTCTAGCCGACTCTTTTAAAATTAATTCTTTGGTTACCTCTTTAATTTGTTTGGCTAAGTTGTTAATTAATTTCTATTACAATTTTAACCAAATCTAACCTTTTTCTTCAACCCATCAAAAGATCAAAGTTGGGCCATCCATTTCCCAATTTGCGTCAGCCCAATGCCTTACCAAAACCCATGTCTCTTTTGTTTTCCAATTCAGCCGAGCCCAGCCCATCCTTTTCCAATTTCCCAGCCGACCCAACTCAAATAGACCCGACCCAACCCTTCGTTGTTCACAAAAGAAACCCAGAAACGTCAACAGCAGTTGTACGACGTCAAAATACACAGCGACCAGACGGAAAGCAATTCTCCAAACAGCGCGCAGTTCCAACGTTCACCAAAGGACATGGCGTCGAGACGGAGATAGACGGCGAAACAACAGCTTTTTGCTGCTTCTCTCTGCGCTTGTACCTTCGAGCAGAAAGTGGCCGCCCTTTGCTAGGCGTGAGATTGCGATCGAATCAATCATCAATCGCCGTCTTCGAACTTTTCGTCTTTTTTTCTTTTGATTTTCTTTTTCAAATTTCAAAGGCAGCCTTTCCTTCCCTGAGAAGATTTTTTTTTTTGATTTTTTTTGATTGATTTTTAATTTTTTTTCTTTCTATTTCATTTCTTTTTTTTTTTTCTTTTTCCCCCCCCACCCCCCCCCCCTCCCATACCCTCTTCTTCTCCATTGTAGGGTTTGGATTTTTTTTTGAAAATACAACACAACAACAAAGCAGTCAAAAAAAAAATAAAATACATATTAATTACAGAGAAAGAGAGAAGATTCTATCTTCTTCTCTCTGTTCCTCTTTTCTTTTTTTGCCAGCGCTCTCTTCAAAGTCAGGGGGGGTTTTTTTTTTCGAGTCTGCTGTGTGTTGTGTGTGTGTTTGTGTGGAAGAAGTTGCTGCTCATTCTAGCTCGTCGCCGTTCTAGTTCGCTGCCCGGAAAAAGGTACCGTCTTCTTCTTCTTAATGTTCTTTCTATCTCTTCTTCTATTTCGAAATGACTTTGTAATGCTTGAAAAGCTTTTATTTTGTGTTTGTTCGCTGTTAGTTGCTATTTGATTTATAATATTTCGGTATGATGTTTGTACTCTTAGTCGATTCCATGAGTTAGTCCTAATGTCGGGTTAAAGCTCTGGAGACTCGTTGGTGTTTTCTCCGCTACTTTATTTGAAGTTTTGTTTTGTTGTGTTTCTCTTCTTGAGCCTGCTTCTCGAATGTCGTTGAATCTGTGTTATTGTTTAATATTCGATGTCATATGCTTCATTCTTTCACCTCAAGTCTAATGAATGAACCAAGATGTCAACATTATGAGTTATGTGTTGTATCTGTTACTGTTTTGAGCTCTTAGATCGGATTTGTTGCCGTCCGTTTTGATTCTTTACTGGTTCGTTTTGGTTGAGTTTTTTTTTGAAAGGCAAGTTTTAGTTTTCCTTTTTTCCAGATTGCAATATTTCTGTTTTTCTTGTTTCTATTCTCAAGTTCAATGCCTATGGTTCATTCTTTTTGCCTCTTGAAGTGTTGTAATCTGAAAGTTTGTGTGTCATTCTGTTGTCATCAATCAGCATTGAGTTGTTTATTCAAGTTAGTGCAGTACTCGTTTGGCATCGGCTTTCTCTGTTTAAAATTAACCTATGTCTTGCCAAGTTTTGCTTATATGTCATTTTGGTCTTAACCGTAAAGCATGCTAATAAATGATTTTAATGTCGGTATCTAAGTCATTTTCGAGAATGGTATTTGGCTGTTTCATTCTCCTTTTTTCTATGTTGTTTTGGGGTTTGTGATTTCACTGCCTGGAATGATCTTTGGTTCAAGTCTCCAATAATATTTCTTGTTTAAAATCAATTACTGCTTGTGAGTTGAGTGAGCGCGAAAATCTGAGTTTCTTGCTTTATTTTCCGAATCTTGCTTTTGTTTGAGTCTGGTCTGCAAGATTATTTGGAGCATGATCTCTTTTGGTGATTAATCTTCCATTATGTGACATGTCGATTCTTTAATTCCAAGGATAATTTCCTGTAGCTCTGTCTGCTCATAATGTGTCTATATTTTAATCCTTCATTCAATTACATGTCAATTTGAGGATATACATGAAAACTGAGAATTGACTGAGGCTAAAAAATGGAATTTGTTCATAATTTGCATGTCATTTGTACCTACAGTCTCTGGTTTATGCTTTGGCTTTGATCTCTTTGTTAGGATTACTCATATGAATTTAATTTTGCTCCTTTAAAAGAGTTAGTGGTATTTGTGAATGTGCATTAAAAAACATTTGCTCTTTTATTTTCAAAAAAAAAAAACATTTGCTCTTTCCTCTCTCTGTTGCCAATAAGGAGTATTTTTGTCAATGCTTTTGGGGTTGTTAGTTTAGTTATAATGTTTTATCGATAAATGAGCTGTTGTGCTGAATTATTAGTCATTTTATTGTTGTTTATTTTTTAGAATAGAACTATATTAGAATATTTTATCATGTGCTAATATGATTTTGTTTTCTCTTGTATGTGAAATCTGTCCGAGTTCGCCACGAACTCATTCCTTTGTTTTACTTTCTCTATTTATTCAAGGATGTGTATTTTCTTAAAACTGTTTAGCCAAATAGTTAATTACCGGATAACCGCGGGTTAGCAGGCATTTCGGGTGCTTTCAAACCCTTCTCGAAATGCTAATATGAACCCCGAACCCCCCTTAATATATCTCATTAGATATCTCATTAGATTTTCTGTTTTAATCTTTTTGAAAAAAAAATAGTTTTCTTAATTTTACTTTAAAAATTAAGTGGCGACTCTTAAAAACACGTCGTTTTCTCTTTTTTAAATAAAACAATGGCTTTAGTGTCTGTGTATATATTTGGCCTTGAAAATCTACTAAAGATATAATAACATACTCTTTAAAATTGATTTTAGTGGTTAAAATTTATCTTATCAGTCATTGTTCTTTTCAGTGTTGAAAGTGTGCTCATGGACCTTTTAGATGATATTTTTGCTGGTGGTGCTTCAAAGACTGGTAAGGAGGGATAAAATGTTTTCTTTTAAATTTGCGATAAAAGTTATTCTCATTCTTTCAAGGTTAAGCTTAATATTGTTATTTCATGCAGTCAAGGCTGGTGGCAAGTTTCAACCCAAGGCTAAGCCCCGCCCGGTGAAGAAAGCTCCAGCTGTTGCATCCTCTTCTTTGACGTCAAAACCCACTGGTGATACTGTAGCAACTGATTCATCTGAAGCTCTTAAGAGTGCAAAGAATTCTCAAAATTGTTAGCTTTCTTGCCTTTATGTTATTGTTATTTTCCTTTCCAGAATATTTTATTGCTGAAAAACTTGATCGCATATCAACTGTTGAGGCCCTGAGGGTCATCAAAGCTGTTGAGTGCTTTTGTGCATAATTTATGAAGAGGCGAGTATTATTGATGTCAAAATCTAGCACTAAGAAACTGCTGTTTCATAATAAAAGGGAGCTAAATTAGCAACAAAAAATAAAATAACAATACCCGCCTATTTATATGAAAGATTCTTGGAATTGTAACATATTTTAACTCTCATCTGTCCATTCTAATCTGCACCTAGATCAAATCAGCGAAAACAAATAAGATTTAATCTTCAGAATTGAGTTCCTTTGTCCTTCAAAACACCTTTTGTTTCTTGTGTGCAATAAGAATTTGCATCATAGACAAAGTTGGTTCTATATTTTTTTAGCTTTTGACATGTCATATAACATATGCCATAGATAACTTCTTCAAGAATGATTTTCTGTTGTTAAATGTAAGCAGGCGATGAACAAAGCTCTGTGTTGTCAGAACCTTCCTTGGTGCATCTTCTTGCTGCAGAAACTTTGGTTCCATCAGTTGGTTCAAGTCTAGATGCAAGTATGGTAATAACTGATAACAATGAAAATTGGAAATCTTGCTTTGAGAAATCTGAGGGAGAGGTGATATTTTCTTATCCATATCTTGATCATGTTAACAAACCTTTTGTATCCTTATTAAATTTCTTCAGTTTTCAGAATGCAGACATATATATAGGTTTGGATTCATTTGATGATTTGCTTCCTCACTCAAGCGGCATAGGTAACAACTAATCTTCTTCTGTTCACCTATTGCTGAATTTTCCTTCATAATTTCTATTAATTGGTACTTGAATTTGGATGCTGCAAAAGGGTTCCCTTCTTTTGAATAATTGGCCAATTATAGATTAAATTATTAAAATTCTGTGCTGCATATAATTCTGAGAGTTCTAGTCCTGCTACAGATCCATCTGCTGCTCATGCTGCTGGTGCAGAGAAGCGACAAGAACAGCTTTTAGTTCCAGTTTCTTCAGTTGATGTTTCAGCTCATAGTGCTTCCAATCTTCAATCTGATGAAGTTGCAGCAGGCCAAGATCCATTAACATTCCAAGCAAGTGTTCTTTCTGTTAGTGGAAGTTGTCAGATGGTCAAATTCATGTCCTTCCCTCCTTTCTACTCTGAGTAGAGAAACATTGCCGCTTAAATTCCTTGGCACACTTACGAATACTCCAGCTTTGTTGGTTGCAGGAAATGGACACCTACTCTTCCTTGGAAGCTGATATCCTTGGGGTCACTACTATATCTGGTATGACTGAATTTTTAGGTTCCTGCACTATTACCTGGTTATATCCTGTGCTCCTTCTAAATTTCTTATCTTTATTCAGGGCAGAGTAGAAGATTCCAACCCAAGCCCAAGTTACAAGTATACAGAGAGAGATATGATACAATCATTCCTGATTTAGATGTAGGAGAGTCTGTGTCATGTCTGCCAGATTCACACTCTGTTCATTCTGAAATGGATTTTGTGGATAATGGGAAGGAACATGGATTACCTGCTGCTGATGTCCTTGATTTCTCAGTCAGAGGATTTGATAATAATATTATTACAGAATCTGCACATGAATTTCCAGTTCATGAAGAATATGTTGCAGAGGCTTCTCCTCCAGATGCTGACATCCCAGCAAAACACTCTGAGGCTACTTCTCAAATGCCCGAGGAACCTGTAAATCCTTAACTTGTTTTTCAAATTCTTTCAGTTATTTCTCTAATTTCTGCAATGGTTTGCCTCATTGGAGTCCTTTGCTCCTCTTCTTAACCCACTTGCAACTGTCATTTTAGGTACCTCAGAGGCCTAAGACTAAAAAACAAAAATTCCCTGCATCTGAACTTTCTGCAATTAGTGAAGAGAATGGAGAGAGTAGATCATTAAGGAGTAGAAGAAAGTCCGTGAATGCATCTAGACTAGTAGATGAGTCTGATGAAGACGTAATTGGTGATGGGGAACATGTGCCTGAACTTCCTATTGATTCTGTTACAATTGGGAATGATGAGGAGTTTTTGGTGGAAAATGACTCGCAAGGGAAAAAGGTACAGAAGAAGTCCAAGAAAACAGTTACTAAGGAAGGAAAACGAGTTAGGAAGAGTAAAAAGACTGCTGAAGCTTCTGATCAGGCAGCCAACAAGAAGCCTAAAAAGTTTTCTCATTCCACTCGTCGAAAGAGAAGAACAGGTAATCCTAGTGGGTATTGCTTCCATTTGGGTTAGTTATGGTTATGATTGTTTGTTGACCAGGAACTTCCTTGTTTACAGTGGATAAGGCTTTGCTTGAGGCTCCCATGGATGAGATTGACTATTCAAAGGTGCCTATTAAGGATCTAATTTTATTAGCTGAGCACAAAGAGCGGTTGGCGGTATGTTTCTTTATTTTTCTCTTGTTTGCCATCAACCTTTTAAAACAAGGAAAAATTAAAATGATAAATTTTGTTATTTGACAGTCATCCTTGATTCTCTTGTTTCATTGCTTGCCATCCTTACTTGCAGAAAAAAGATGCAGCAGTGTCACAAATACCTTCTACTACAGATCAGAGGTATCAGAAGCTTACTTACAATTAAATAAAATATACTAATCTACATTTACCTTTTGCTTTATTTGTGAAAGAAAATACTAACCCGTGTTTAACCATTTGCTTAGTGTTTCTCTGTTTACTCCATAGTTTAATAAATCTGTTCTTGTTGATAGTGAAAATGTAGATGATGCGTATAGGTTATTATTGGCTCGACACATTCTATTTTCTATTCATAACGTCTGCTTCTAACTATTTAAGAGCATCACTGGTCTTTCTTATATTGTCTACAGCTTCATTATTTTCTTTACTTTTAGAACTGTTCTAATTACCAGTCCAACCACTCTCATATCAATTCTTCTTTAATGTTTCTCTTGACCAATTTATAATGGTCCTATGGGGTCTGTTATGAGAAGCTATTTTTGTTAGTCATAGGTAAATGATAAGAGAGATGCCATTAGTAAATACTTCATGCTTAAATATGTTATATAATTTGTGCTCCTTCAAGCCAATATAGATATTAGGAGGTCATACTAGGTGATCTTTGACATGGTTTGAGATGTATAATTGTCATATCTAATATGAGAAATAATTATAAAGTACTCTAATTCAATTTTGGACACTTAAAATTGTATTTCCGGAAGGTAAAATTATCAGGACAAGAGATCTTAGAAGTTTGATGCATGCTGGAATAGCTTTGTTATCAGTTGTTTTTTTTGTGTCAAAGTGCACATTTTTACTTGTGCTGGATGGTGTTGCATGTATTTTCGCCTTTGGGTCGTGATCCTTTCCTTTCAAGTCACAGTTTCTTCATGACTTGTGCTTGTGCAGTGCTGGTGCATCTGTTTCTAATTATGATGAGGATGAGACCTATGCTTCAGATGAAGATGGGGAAGCTGATGATCATAATAAAAGTACTATGGCTGAAGATACTTCTGCCTACTTCAATTATCAGACTTACATGGACAAAACCCCCAGCACAAGGTGGTCAAAACAGGACACAGAACTTTTCTATGAGGTACACCCCTTTCATTTGTAGCCTACTGAAAGATGCACAAGTAAAATAGGGAGATAATTGTAATTTGATCAAGAAAAATAAGTTTTAAATAGGGGATCCTACAAGTGCAACTTATAAAGTGCTCAAGTTATTAGCAGATTCACCTACGCATTCCATATCAAAGTTTGTGGACTCCTTTCGTAGATCTGTCAATTCTGTTTAAATCAAAGTTGCTTCAATCGTTGAGACCTTCCTATGAGATAGCAGTGAAAGACTCCTGTAGGACATGCTTGTTGGTATGTATTTATTTATAACTGTTGCTTTGTTTTCTCTATTTGAGATAAGGGTCCTTTTCAAATATTACATGAATATACTTATCCAAGTGAATTGTGGGATTCAAAGGCACCTATAGCAACGACATACCCAGTGAGGTCCCACAAGTGGGGTGTGGGGAGGGTAGAGTGTACCCAGAGTCCCAGACCTTACCCCACTACCTTAGGTATCCATACCGAAACATATGGGATAAATTCCCTTTTATATTATAATTGTTAAGTTTTATGTGAAGAGTAGGGGAGCAGACCCCAGATGCAACGAGTATTCAGGTATTTGAAAAAAGATTATATAACTGTTGACTTGAAGGTGTCATGTCACCAAATAGAGCTAATGGATAAAGATGCTTTATGTGATGGTACTGTGATGCACTCCATACTCTTTTGTTCTTTTTCCTTGGTATTCTCTTAAACATTTAAACAAACTTGTCTTCAGGCTGTGCAGCAGTTTGGGACAGATTTATCCCTTATACAACAACTTTTTCCTGGCCGGACACGTAGACAGCTAAAGCTAAAATACAAGAAAGAAGAGCGGCAAAATCCATTTAGGCTTCATGATGCTCTAACAAATCGTTCGAAAGGTAAATGTTGTTCAATTTTCTCTGCTGCACTAACATCTATTTATTTTGCCAAGCCTCATTGTTATGATAAGATTTCGTTTTAAATGGGCGTAAAATAGAATTTGGGGATGCAATGTATAAATGCAGAATTTCTTTTTCATCCAATAAAGAGTAATGTTTCATCAGCATGACAAGCATGCACCACTTAAATTTTCCCTCTATGTCATCAGACCATCACAGAGGGAAAAAGGCTCATTGACCTGAAGAAGAGAAAGCCCTTTTTAGTAAAATGTGTCACATTTTTTTGAAGTTTTCTATAGAGGTTTTACATGATACTATACTTGTTGCAGATCATTCCCACTTCGAACGAGTAGTCGAGCGTTTAAAGCAAATTGAAGCTGAGGAATTGCAGTACGCTGATAAAGACGAGTCAATTGACTTGACTGGGGAGGAGGAAATGGGGACTCAGGAGATCTATGTATGAATCTTCTCTTCTCATCATCTTTCTTGTATATCTTCCTCTGTGCGGGGTGGGGGGTGGGGGGGGGGGGTGCAGGCTCTTATCTATTATGTTTCTTTTCTATAATGTTATATCTGCATAATGCATCATTATACTAATGCACATGTCATTATGATGTTTTGTGTTATTACCTGGCTGGAGAAATTTAAGGAGGAATGTGGCCTATAGGTTTGAGTAGACTATTATCAGGGTTGACCTCGAGAAATTGTCTTCTCTTTTCTTTCCGATTTCCTGATTCTGCATGATGATTTTGCACAGGAGGAAGAAGCAAAGTCTGAACATGTTGAGGAAAAAGAAGTTGAAACAGTGGAGCAAGATGTTCCGGAAATGGAGAATCCAGTTAAGGAGTATGATGATGAAGATGATTTCATGAAATGGAGTCAGTATACGAGTGAAGTGTGAATGTTAAGTTTCAGTTTATCTATATTCTCCTGCCACAAGGATCTTATATCTCTTTTGTTATATTCCTTTTTGAACTCGGGCCAATAATATGGTACTTGAGAGAATCATTTCAAAGGAATGTAGCAAAAGGTAAGTGTTAGTTATATGTATTGACAATGTAAAGAAAATTTGTTCTGATACGTTTGCTTAATAGTATAAAAAATTCTTCGTACAACTAAAGTTGAAATATTGAACAGTATTCTCTCATATTTACGAGCGAATGTGAGCTACTTTCATTCTTTCTAGTCTAGACTATTATAATAGACTAATATGTCATTTATGCAAACTTTAAGAAAAATGTTATAAAATAAAGTATTAGAAATTAAATAACAAAGAAATAGAGAGAAAAAGTAGTAATGTTTTTCTTCCAATCTTTCGAAGCATCAGTGTCTACATAAGAATATATATAGAAAGTAAGTATGTCTCTAATCCTTTAGAGTCATGAAGGAGATCTCTTAAAGTCATGATTAAATCCCTTAAAGTCATGCTTAAATCCACATTCATTATTTACACTCTTCCTTGAATATCCATGTACAAAATAAAATCTAGAAGAAGAAAAGAGACTGTACATAGTTATTCTTAATCCACATTGTTTGCTGTCTCGTTAAAAACCTTATCAAGAAAAAACCTGGTGGGACAAAAATCTTGATTAAGGAAAAAAGAGTGCAGCGCGTATTTACTCCCCTTGATTTAATATCTCGAAGACGACGCATTCCAATTTTGTATCTCAATTTCTCAAAGGTTGAAGTCGGCAATGCCTTAGTAAATATATCTGCTAAATTATCACTTGAGAGAACTTGTTGAACATCTATATCACCCTTCTTTTGAAGATCATGAGTGAAAAAGAATTTTGGTGAAATGTGTTTTGTTCTATCTCCTTTAATGTATCCCCTTTTAGTTGAGCTATACATGCAGCATTATCTTCATACAATATTGTTGGAACATCTCTTTCCAAAGAAGGGTCGTTTCTTGAATGTATTGAGTTATTGATCTCAACCAAACGCATTCTCGACTTGCTTCATGAATGGCTATTAACTCTGCATGATTTGAAGAAGTGGCAACATGTAAATAAATAGCCTGTCTGCGATCGACCTTTATGGAGATTAGATAAATACCATGCATCTGCATAACCAATCAATTGTGACTTGGATTCATTTGAGTAAAACAATCTCATATCAATAGTCCCTCGGAGGTATCTGAATATATGCTTAATCTCATTCTAGTGTCTTCGTGTTGGAGAAGAACCAAACCTTGCTAACAAACTTACCGAGAAAGCTATATCTGGTCTAGAATTATTAGCAAGATACATTAATGCACCAATTGCACTAAGTTATGATATTTCAGCACTAACAAGTTCACCTTCATTTTCATGAGGTCGAAATGGATCTTTATTAATATCAAGAGATCTCACAACCATCGGACTACTCAATGGATGTGCTTTATCCATGTAAAATCTATTTAATATATTCTCATTATATGTTGATTGATGAACAAATATCCCATTTTCAAAATGTTCAATTTGTACTCCAAGACAAAATTTTGTCTTTCCGAGGTCTTTTATTTCAAATTCATTTTTCAAACATTGTAATGCCTTTGAAAGCTCTTCAAGAGTTCCAATGATATTCAAATCATCAACATATATAGCTATTATGACAAATTCAGATTCAGACCTTTTCATGAAGACACAAGGACAAATTAGATCATTTTTAAATCTTTCTTTCAACAAATATTCGCTAAGGCGATTATACCACATTCGCCCTGACTGTTTCAATCCGTATAAGAATTTCTGAAGCTTTATTGAACAAGTTTCTCGAGAATCATTATATGCTTCAGGCACTTTGAATCCTTCAGGAATTTTCATAAAAATATCGTGGTCCAATGAGCCATATAAATAGGCAGTGACCACGTCTATTAGGTGAATTTCAAGACTTTCATGAACTGCCAAGTTCATTATATACCTGAAGGTAATTGCATCTACCATATGAAAATATGTTTCTACATAGTCAATGCCAAGTCTTTGGGAAAATCCCTGAACCACAAGTCGTGCTGTGTATCTTACAACTTTACCTTTTTTATTTTGTTTTCGCATAAAAATCCATTTGTACCCCACTGGCTTGACACCTTCAGGTGTTCAGATTATTGATTTGAAAACTTCACGTTTTTCGAGTGAAGTCAACTCTGCTTGAATTGCGTCCTTCCATTTTGGCCAATCATTTCTCTGTCTACATTCATCGACAGATTTTGGTTCATAATCCTCATCTTGTTGCATAATTTCAGTAGCAACATTATAAGCAAAAATGTTATCAACCACAACATCATTTCAGTTCCACCTTTTTCCAGTCGAGACATAACTTATTGAGATCTCTTCATTTTCATTATTTTCAGATATCTCAATCTGTTGTCTCATCATTTGTTATGTCTTGAGGCTCTCCTTGAGCACTCGCTTTCATATTATGATCATGTTCTCCTTCTCTTTTTCGAGGATTTTTATCCTTGGAACCAATTGGTCTACCACGTTTTAGACGTAGTCTAGACTTATTTGCATTAACATTTTGTTCTATTGGAATATCAACTCGAACTGGAGCATTTGCAGCTGGAACATGAGATTTAGTAACCCTTGAAAGGTTAGTAAATACATCTGGCAATTGATTTGCAATAAGTAAATCATATTTTGAACCTTGTGTTCATATTGATTTGTTCGAGGATCTAAATGAGATAGTGATATTGCATTGGAATCTATCTCATTTTCAAATTGCTTATGTTTCTCCCCTAATGTTGGCTATTCAAATTCATCAAAATGACAATCATAAAACCTTGCTGTAAATAAATCTCTAGTCATAGGTTCTAAATATTTTATAATAGAAGGAGATTCATACCCAACATATATTTCCAACCTTCTTTGGGGACCCATCTTTGTGTGTTGTAGTGGAGCAATTGGAACATATACCGCATATCCAAAAAATTTAAGATAGGAAATATTTGGCTCCTTTCCAAAAGCCAACTGTAATGGGGAGAAATCATGAAAACTGGTTGGCCTTATGCGCACAAGTGTTGCTGCATGCAAAATAGCATGCCCCCATATCGAAAGAGAAAGTTTTGTCCTCATTAGTAATGGCCTAGCTATCAACTGAAGACGTTAATCAATGATTCTTCTAGACCATTTTGACTATGAACATGAGCAACCAGATGTTCAACTGTTATTCCAATGGACATACAATAATCATTAAAGGATTGAGATGTAAATTCACCAGCATTATCAAGACGAATTGTCTTTATAGTATAATCGGAAATTATGCTCTCAACCTTATAATTTAAGCCAACAATCTCGCAAAAGCCATGTTGCGAGTTGATAATAAGCATACATGTGACCATCTTGTAGATACATTTATCAAGACCATATAATATTTAAATGGTCCACATGAAGGGTGAATTGGTCCACACATATCACCATGTATACATTTCAGAAATGTAAGGGATTCAATCCCAACCTTAGTTGTTGATGGTTTAATAATCAATTTCCCTTGAGAACAAGCAACACAATAGAATTCTTTAAATTGAAGAATTTTCTAATTCTTCAAAGTGTGGCGATGTGAATTCTTAATAATTTTGCGCATCATATTATAATCGGGATGACCCAACCGATCATGCCAAATGATGAAATCATTATGATTAATAAACTTTTTATTCACCATGACATGTGATTCAACCACATCAATACTTGTGTGGTACAACCCAGAAGAAAGTGCAGATAATTTTTCATGCATAAATCTTTTTCCTTCTTTTATCGTAGTAATATAAATGTATTCAACATTTTCTTCATTAGCAGTCTTAATATGATAGCCATTTTGGCAAATAACCTTGAAACTTAACAAGTTTCTTTGAGACTTACTACAATACAAAGCATTGTTAATGGCCAATATTGTTCCCCCAGGTAGTAATAATGATACTCTCCCAGAGCCCTCAATTATTTTTGTACTAATATTGTAATAACATTGGCCCTTTTCATAATTAAATGAGAGAAATATTTCTTTTCTCTTAATATAGTGTGAGTAGGACTATCTAGAAGGCACATATCTCCATTATTCATCTTGGATCCAATTGAAGACTGAGAAATTTTATTTATCTTCATAAAATAAAAGTACATCATAAGAGATAAGATAACTAGCAATATTGCAAGAAAATTTTAGTCTTTATATTATTTTATTTAAAATTTTAAAATAAAAGTAACATGATCATCAAAAGCACACAAAAACAAATTGTACATCATAAAATCAAACATCAGTTACGATCTCCAAAGAAGTCTTCAACCTCCAAATGAGTAATATCATTGAGGTCATTAAAATCATCATTCTTCAAAGCAAAATTCGCTTCAATATTATCATTGTACATTTGTGAAGGTCTTTCCTCAACATTATTTTCAAATGTCAAGTGTAATTCCACCCGAACATTAGAAAAAGATGTACCATCTCTATTTGCCTTTCTTTTAAAGGAATTTTGATAAAGCCTGACAAAATGCTCAGGCGTCTGACATTCATTCTTCCAATGGTTTTTCATGCCACAACGATGACAGTTGCCTCTTAAAGTATTAGTTTGAGAACCCATATTGTTCTCTCTTTTATAATGACCACTACCACGATGATTATTATATTATTTTCTGTCATTGCCATGTCCACGCACATTATTATGACCCCGATTTTTATTTTATCTTCTTTCAGACTGGCCATGTGCTTCTACCACATATGCTTCCGATAAAGGAGCAGTTCCAGTGGGGCGAGCTTCGTGATTTTTCAACAAAAGGGTATTATGTTGCTCAGCCACAAGAAGGCATGAGATTAAATCATAATACTTTTTAAATCTCCTTTCATGGTATTGTTGTTGTAACACCAAATTTGAGGCATGAAAAGAAGTAAGAGTCTTTTCCAACATATCCTCTTCTATTATATTTTTCCCATATAATTTTAATTGGGAAGTTATTTTATAAACATCAGAATTATATTCACATATAATTTTAAAGTCTTGTAATCGTAAGTGTATCCAATCATAACGAGCCCTTGGCAATACTGTTGCCTTAAGATGGTCATACCTTTCTTTTAAACCAGTCCACAATTCAAGTGGATCTTTCACAGTCAAGTATTTGGCCTTTAATCCTTCATCCAAATGATGACGAAGAAAAATCATAGCCTTCGCTTTGTCCTGACTTGATGCTACATTACCCTCAGTAATGGTGGTACCAAAACCTTTAGTGTCTAGGTGAATTTCAGCATCGAGTACCCATGATAAATAATTTTTGCTAGAAATATCAAGTGTCACGAACTCCAATTTTGACAAATTTGACATGATGAAAAATTATCATAAAAACAGTCAAATTAGATTAAAATAATAAACTTTTAACCATTGAAAGTTAAGAATATCATATGTAGTATTCTTTAATAAGAAATTTTATTTTCATTGATTAATAAAATTTACTACCATCTTCTATTATTTAGAGAACATATAAACTGAAAATATTCTAATGTATACTTGTGCGTAGAGTATAAAAATAAAAATAGTTATATCACCGAAACATACCTTATAAGATACTTCGTGCTGATAATGTGCTATAAAATAAAGTATTAGAAATTTAATAACAAAGAAATAGAGAGAAAGAGTAGTAATGTTTTTCTTCCGATCTTTCAATGCTTTAGTGTCTACATATAAGATGAGTATATATACAAAGTAAGTATATCTCTAATCCTTCAAAGTCATGAAGGAGATCTCTTAAAGTCATGATTAAATCCCTTAAAGTCATGCTTAAATCTCTTAAAGTCATAAAGTGTGGATTTGCTACATGGCATCCATATTTCATTATTTACAACAAAAAAAATTAATTCTTGTCTTTTTTTTTTCTTTTAAATGTCTTTGCTTGAGCTCAATTTAAATATCCTTCCATTTTATTCATACCCACCCAAATCCCAACCCATACAATAAAAATCCATTTTATTTATCTTTTCCTTTGTTCATGTCTAACAACACACTTTTACATGTTATGGTTCTTCCATAAACTAATTAGGTCCTTGAATTTCCTTCTTCTCTCATCTAATTTCTTCTTTAGGTTGTTAAAGTTATACGAAATGGCATCTGTAATATTGTAAAGTAATTGTTTTACCAAGCGGAAGTGCCACAATGAAGAAATTACTAACTACTTCGTATTTGATGAGAATATAATCACATAAATGATGTAGAAAATTGAACCAAAAACATATATTTTAATATATTGAAAATTAAATATACATGATCACTTTTTTTATATATATATAGTAATACAACAAGGCCAATTATACTAGAATTATCATTGGTTGATGACCTTCTCTTTCCAAATGAAAATCTTTCACACGGCTCACTGAGTTGACTTGGACGACTCGGACTCTGCTCAATAATTGAACTCTAAAATGAACTACTTTGTTTTTTTCTTTTATTTGTGCGAGTTAGATAAGCTTGGGGAGGCTTAATAGAATAGATGGTTTAAAGCCAAAATTTAGAAAAAGAAAGTTTATATATATATACTATCCTTATTTATAAGTGAACAAGAAAAGGAGTATCACAGCATCAATCAATTGTACCAAAAGTAAAGTAAATTGTACTACAAATTTGGGCCCATTTTGTTCCTTCATATTCTTTCTCAACCACGTGTATGAATTTAATTTCATCATCTTCCTTTTCTACTTCTCTCTTTTCTCTCACTATGTTATATGTTTTCCATGTAAAATTGATGTATTTCATCACTCCATATCGGTTCTTCTTCAACGTTGGTCGGATAGCTCTTCATCATTATCTTTGTACAGGTTAGATTTTTCCATTTTAATTAGTTGATTTTTTCGAATATTTTATGGGTCTTTTATATTGAGAAAGATTGAATCAGGGTAATGTGCGTAAACTTCCATAGCTTATTTTGTATTACTAATTTAGTACTTCTCTCATTGATTTGTATCCATAGTTCGCACATCACTTTTCATGCATGTCTCTTTATTATCGTTTGAAGTTTTTCAACTTTATATTTGTCAGGAGACATGGGATTGTGAAATAGCTATTAGAAATTACTGCAGGTGAGTGTTTCGATAATTCTTGCGCTCAAATTTTATTCAAAAATTTCTGAAAGTTGGACGCAGCAAATTTATGTTGTAAGTCACTGTAACCCGCATCGAGTGCTGGACCTAGCATTGCAGGGGAAATAGTTGCTTCTAAACTCATAAATCCCCATTTTGTTGTGTATTAAGGTTGAGGTCTCATGTTGGAGCAGAGATTGCACTGTTGAGTTTTCTTGCTTGAAGTTATTTTGATTTATTTTCCTATCATGGACATAGATAAGTAACTTTCAAGCTTCATATCGGAAAGTATTTGAACTGATAATAATGATTATTGTTCAACAAATATTCAATGGAGCTTTGAGTGCACTGCCATTGTGTATTGCAGCTAATGAAAATGAATAGAAAATTTATGATATTTATATGTAGTTAGCATTTTGTGAAGAGGCATATCACAAATAGTCTAATGAGAAAGCATATGTTTACCTTCGTAGTTGCAAACGAGATCGACTTGGCCCGAGTCTTAAACGAACAATAAATTTTTTGACATAAAAACTAGCAAGTTCTAAAGATTGTTGTTTTATAATTTTAGTATATGTTGATATCTGCTTACATTTTACATTTCACCTTAGTAACTGATGCAAGCATGTATACATATAGGAAGTTCTTTTTTATTTATATGGCCCAGTAAATCTTACCTTTTCGCTAATAACTTCTCTCGCACTATGTAGCAGTAATATTTAATTTGTTCTGAACCATCTTCCCTCCTAATGATGATGATATTTTAATAGGCTGAGTTGCTTTTAAAGTTGTTATGAATATGTTATGCATGATTTACAAATTGCGATTAGAATAGTTTCAGTTCCAAGTACTGAAAAATGTTAAAGCTTCTCCCCCTAATCTTTGCTTCTTCCTTTTGAAATTAATCGACACTGAAATATAATAACTACGTTCGGAATCTCTCCGCCCAAACTTAGTTCGAAATCTTAGTAAGTTCAATAATTGTTAAATATTTAGTTTCATATTTTAGCCTGAGCTTTACCTTTCAAGTCGGGACTCCTTTTATGCTTCTACTGTGTCACAGAATTTTCCAAGCAAGAAAACTTTCAACTTTTGGTGTTTCAACTTACTCTATGTAATTTTTTTATCTTCTCATCTGAGTTGAGCGCTGTACTTGTGCACGAAAATTAGAGTTGTGATTATATCATCTGAATCTTCATTTATTTCTGGCTGCTCCTTGATTTGCAGGCTATTTGGAAAAGATCATGGTAAATTTTGAATGTGTGCTTGACCGAAATATATATCACCAATTATTTCACTATTACTGTTTCACCAGCCTTTGGTGAAGTGCAAGAATTTATTTGGGAGATTTATATTAATTCCAGAGTTTCCTTGATGTTACCTTTTTAATTATAAGCATCCTTCGATTTAATATACTGTTCAAAGATTTGAATACATGTTCTCCTATGTAATTGACACTTCCAGGTTGATTACTCGAGCAAGTATTTGGCAGAAGAATAGTTTTAACATTTTGTTTCAGTATCTTGGTCATTATGCTACTATATTTTCTAGATTCTTCTTTCTTCTTTCAAAATGTTAGATTAGTTGACTGATATTTCCATGTTTTTCCAAGATACTTCAGGATCCCCCTATGCGCAACTCCAGCACAACACTGTGGCTATTGACTTAGGATATGCCTATGATGTACTTGAAGATATGAGCAGTTATGATTTGAGTATGTTATGTCTGTTGAAGAGGGGTATAATGAGAATGCTGCATTCGGTGTTGAGGATTTGATACACAACAACCCTGCAATGAAAAAGAGACGTATCATTAAAGGTTAATTTTCGTTTGTTGATGGTCATTGCACTTCCTGATTTTTAAAGTATTTTTCCAGTTTCATATTAAGTGTTGCATGCAGCAGTTGCTTGCACTGCTGCAGCATTGTCATGATAGGGGTATTTTGCACCAAGATTTTATGGTATCTGCTTTGTTGATTGACAAATATAGGATGCTAAAAATCATTGGTTCTAGGTTCGCAAATTCTTTTAATTCTGAAAAAGAGCATCCTATTTCAAGTCAAGTTGTCACATTTTGGTAAAGTGCTTCAAAACTTCTACTGAGTGCTACAAATTATGAAATATATATTGATTTTTGGAGTGCAGACCGCCTCATGGCTGAAATGTTTGCAGGCAAAAAACACTCATCCATGAATTCGGCTTACATTGTTGGGGAAGTTAGATGGACTATGACTGGAGTTCAGTTCAAGTGCAGTAAAGGAAAAGACAATGAAAATATTCATTAGTGAGAGGTACGCAATATGTATTCTTATATTCATTTTTTGTGTAAGGTTATATGATATAACTTATATCATATGTTTCAAGTATTTGGTTTGCTTATACTTTAGGACTCTGTATACATTGATTGTAAATAATAAGTTTCTCTACTTTTTGTGTATTTGATGTATACTCATTCGAAAGAGAGAGTTCATATATTTTTAAAGAAGAGACTCAACTGGACCATGTGCCGTCATATTTTTCATTGCTTGGGAGAAAACGAAATGTTCTTATTATATTTCTAGGAAAAGCACAACTGATTGGTTGTGACCTTATAAGATGTTGTTCTTGATAATTTTGAGAAGACATAGGATATATATATGTAACTGGCGTAAAACACTTTCACAGTGTCTTCCATTGTAGGTGTCATGTCCCTTCTCAATTTGGAGGAAAGATGAGAATGCGCGGCATCTCTACTTGAACTATTTGCTATAAATAGTGGAACACTTCCCTTGATATGATATATGTAAAAATTTTATCCTGTTCTAATTTCCTATTTTTAATAATTGCGAGCATCTGAATGTTGAACTGATTTTTCAAACAACATTTTTTGTTATTTTGTAAGTAGAAGGGAACATTTGACCATTGGATCATATTGAAGAAAATGTTCGTGTGTTGTGACGAAGAATCACTGCTAAAATTGAATATTATTACTGATGAAATAGCAGCCAGCTCGGACAAGCTAATGTCCGCTGAAAATATCAGCTACTGAAGCAGTGATAGATGTCTGCGAGGAAAGAACTAAAACAAAACTAGCGATTCTATTGCAGAAATTTCACTCACGAAAGAAAATCATTTCTCATTCACCTTGGAAAACACTTCATCTTTTCCATTTGGATATACAGTTGGATTCTAATGTTCATTAATATGTGGAAATTTCGATTCAAAATCTTTGTTAATTTTCTGATTTTTGATTAATTTTTTACTTGCATGTTCGTAATGGAGTTTGAGATGCCTTGAATTGAATTCATGAGTTTCATTACTTTTGATATGGTAATTCCCGTTGCCCACCCTCCATCATTTTTATTTTTTTTTTCTCGACTGATTTTATACCCATTAGTTCTGCTTTTGCCAGAGTTCCTCAGTTGTTCTGTTATTCAAGTCAGATATGATCCATTTATCACGTTTCTATGGATTAATTTTTTAGCGTCTCTACATTTCCTTTTGAGGCTGTGATTGCACAACTACTCAATTTTGATTTATGTTTGATCATCAATGAAGGGCCAATTATTAGTAGATCAATACCTAATTTATGCGTGTAGAAGGTGAATATCACTCTGCTACTGAACTATGGTGCTGCATTCATTTGGTAGTTTTGCCTTTTATTTAAGAGATGAAACAATGTAGTGAAATTGATTGTGTAATTGAATCTTTATGTGGCCTTCTTACGTAGTATGGGAATTGAGAGTGTAGTCAATGAGAAAGCTGGCAGATCAGCAGGACTACACGATGGTATGTGCTAACACAAAAACAGACTCAAGATCGCATATTGGACTGCTGACACTTATGCAACAATGGTTGCTGCTTCTATTGTATTTCGTGGAACTGATCATTCCTATTCCCATAGACTTCTCAATAAATCCAAACACGTACTAATCCCATCCTCATTGTCTAATCTTTATTCCACTTGGCCAAACTCCTAAATGTATCCTTATAGTGTTTTCTTGGTTTGTGACTCAGCTTTTCCAATTTGGCAAAAGCCATAAAGCAACGTAACTATGATGGGGAATGTCCATTCTATATTAATTTCTCAAATAGTCATTCATCGAATAGTTACTATCCCTTCAAAGGCTGAATTGCTAATTATGAAAGTCGGAGTCTCATATTCTCTTTGTGAATAAAGAGTTACAAATTATTGACAGTAGCATATGTTATCATCTGACAGGTTAATCTTTCACCAGAGAAAGTTCAACTATTTCATTTTCATATGTTCATCACCACATGTATTGCATATATATTTAATTTCCCAACTCTTTTAGTTTGTAAAAGTGAAGTGGGATCATATAAATTTATATCTTTATTTTGTATATGTTGCTATGATTCAATGACACTTACAACGTAATTAGTTCTATTTTCCTTTCAGTTTCGGAAATCTTGTGAATGTTTGACCCTCTTTAATTGATTTTGCAAATACATGTACTCATTACTGTTTTACCCTCTTCTTTTAATTGATTTTGCAAATACATGTACTCATTACTATTTTATTTCAATTTCCGAAGTGTAAGATTCTATCAAGAAGAATTCAATGACAATACAAAAAGACTGAGAGCGAAATTGATGAACTCATCCTGCAATGACTTTACATATAATTTAATGATATCGTTTCTGTAGGCGTGCAACTGTTCAATCAACGATCTATACAAATAGGTCATTGTTGGGCACTTACTCAGCACGAGCCTAAGTCCTCTAGTATATGTATATATTATTCTCATAAATTCTAAAAAATATATTGTAATTGATTATAATTTAATAATTTTTTTTTTCAATAGACGGCATAACATTTCTTGTAATATTTGTAAGACAAGAATAGATATATATAAAATATTGTACATTACATATCAACACAAATGTTTAAATCTTTTTTACTCATTATAATTTTGAAAAGATTTTCAATAAAATCATTAGTTATATATACTATCAAAATTATTCTAAAAGTGTTTAAAAATTAAATTAAGATTTCACTCTATTGAATATGTCAATTAGAGTATCATTTTTTTAGTTATATAATATTTCGTAAAACTTTTAATTACAAAAATTGATATTATAGTGATTAGAAGACGTTTAAAAAATTAAATTATTTGATAATCAAATTAATTTAAACATGAAATGTTTACAATAAAATATCTCAAAGAAGATAATCTTACAAAATCAATATTAAAATATGATTATTTAAATTAAAGTGAATTAAATAAATTAAGACATAAAAAAGTAACTGTGTATAATTCTTAATTATAACTACGTGAATAATAAAATTACAAAAATACGTGCATGAAATTAATAAAGATTAGCAACAAAGTTTTAATTAATAGTAACAATAAAAATACATAATTGTTTTTATATTCTACTTGGGTATTTTGTTTCTCCAAATGTTAATACGGTGCTTCTCACTATTTACATCGCCTTCATCATCAGATCTGGGTGTCTCTTTTATGTATGTATCTTCTTCATCTGGTTTTGGTTCATCGTTTAGTGTCGAATTTGTTTCCTTTTTGTGTATCTTCGGTATTTGAGCGAACTGAATTTGGGGGGTTTTGGTTATTTTTTGGGGCCTAAAACCACTGCTTTAGTGGCTTTAGGGTTGAGCCGCCGGAGTAGAACAGAGTGAATTTTGTGTGGGGAATGAGCTCAGTTGATAATGAGTAGACTCTCATTTAGACCGCGTCCTCTTGACATTCACAAGAAGTTGCCAATTTTAAAATCTATCAAGGAATTTGAGGATGATGATTCCCAGACTAATACACGAAACCTTATCCTTCGTCTCGCTTCTGAAGCTACAGAAAATGAGGTTTTTGAGCTCAATCCTTGTAGTTTTATGCTATATTGCATTGCATGGACTATCTGTGATATAAATTTGCATGCATGAATTCTTCATTCAGTTTAACTAACTCTTTTATGTTTTAATCTCCTTGTTTCAAGTTAACTGTCCTAAGTTAAAATTTTCATAATCTACTTGGTCTTAATCACGGCACACATTACTGCTGTGCTGGTGAATTGTGCCTGTACCTAAGCTTATTATGTTGGACAATAATTTATTCTTTAGGTGCCACAAACTTCTAGCAAGAAGTTGGCTCCTGAAATACCTACTCCTGAGTATGTGATTGTGGATACATATGAAAGAGATTATTCACCCACCTTTGCGCAGCCAACATCATATATACATGCTAGAGGAGGTACGTCAAGTGTACTGTACTGGGGGATGTTGTTAGTATCATCTGAGTAGTAACTTGTGGAACTTTGTTAAAATTTAATGTAGCTCGGGCTGAGATTGGAGAATTTGTGGAGTATGATCTTGACAATGAGGATGAAGATTGGCTTCAAGAGTTCAACAGAGAAAGAAAAGTTCTTGCAGCTGAAACGTAAAAAAATCTTAAACCATGCTTCTGTATACCTACTGTGTTACATTTATACACGCACCCACATACACAGTTTTCCTTGAGACATAGGCTCTCTGTTTCTTCCTTATGGTTGGTTCATCCTTTATTATTGTTTCCTCATGTCACTGCTAGTTGGATATGTTTGCATTCACACGGAGAGTAATAAAATGTGGTACTTGTGAGAATTAGTTCGAAGAACAGAAACTACAGACGTAAGAGACTCTAAAATCTATATAATAGCTGTATTGCATAAGTTCTTATCACACTATGGCACAATGCACCAGAGAGCTTAGCTAACCAAATACTCCAGGTAGAAGGAAGAGAGGAAGGTGAACAGAAGCCATTCTGTAGTCATAGCACAACTCCTTTAAGCTATACACTGAGCTAATTAGCCAAACCATAAAGTACCTAGGACAATCCATGCTTATACTGAACGAAAACCATCTAGTGAAGGATAAGCTCAAATAATGGTGCTTTCCTGAAGAGGTCTCTTTGTAAGAAAATCATTTCCATTATTATATCAACTGTGCTAGCGTGCTTGGATGATGCAAACTGACATTACCTCTGAGGTGTCCCAAGCAAATCTTGTGCTATCTTAACCTGGAGAAACAGGTCACTTATGACATTGTAACATTGATGGATTTGGTGTTAAAGACTTAAAGGCTAACAAACTTGGGGCTCTTCTTAGACCTTACTTGACCTTCCACCGATATCTGAGTCGGATTTCAGTTTTTTGTCTGTTAGTCCTGTTGTGACATGTTGGTTTCCACATGGAAGACACTGTTTCCTTTGTGCTGAAGTTGCAAAAGTCGCGTGACATTACCTTTTATCCTAGAAGCATACAAACTTAGGGGTCGTTTGGATGGTAAACAAGTTAGACATGGATTATAATGTGGGGATTGAATAATGATGGAATCATTTAGGGGATATGCTTTTATTGGTAGATGTTTGTTTCTTTTAACTAAAATGGGATATTGGGGTATAATAAAATACATATGTTTGGTTTTAAACTAGATAAATTGGGATAAACTTTTTTTTCGATTTTAACCTTGAGTTTTCTAAAGGACTTTGGGAGAAGATTTTTGGAGAAGAGCATCTAAATTAAAGATAAAATAATTAAAGGGACTAAAAGTGGCTTGAGGAAAATGGAGAAAGGAGTGCAAGCAAGTAGGATAGAAACAAAGATGGCAGCTCTAAGAAGCAAAACTCAGGTCCAGTACTTAGCTTACGGTGTGGGAAGGATATACTAGAATAAAATTACGGGGTTGCTTGGTTTATGAAAAAGGATAACAGTCCAGGGAAAAAAAGGGAACATCTTATCTCGCGTTTGGTTGAACATTTGATTCTGGGATTATCAATCCCGGGATTATACCACAATTCTGGCATTATTTTTCTACCACACTCAATGTGGGATAACAATACCAGGATAAAACACCAAATGTATTTGGCTCCAGGTTTCTGATGCTGAGTGTAATTTGTCTATGCTCTATGTATTTCATCCTGTTCTTTTCCTCTCAATATGATGTGCCCTTTTTTCTATAAGGAATACAATATGCTTAATTCAAGACTTGAAGTTTGTTTATTGATCATAGGCAACAAAATCACTTTTGTTTCCTGATACAGGTTGGAGACAATTTTGTATAAACTAGAAGTTTTAGATCACAAGGCCCGAGAAAGAGCAGGAGTTATAGCAAATACGCTTGGCTTGCCAGTTCCTGTGCTTCTAAGTTTTGATGCTGCTGTTGAGGTAAAAGCTAGCTCTTCTTGTTAGTCTTTTAATTTTGCAAGTTTGACTTTGTCTTTCGTGTTGCATTGTTATTTAAAGAATCCACTTTGCAATTTTTGATATTGTTTGCTCTAATAAGAACTCCATATGCTGTAGTTGTAACTTATATGTGGACCTACTGGAGAATTCATTATTGCAAGACTGTTGCAAGCTACTTCAAAACTAAAAAATCTTCCATCATTATACGAAAACTAGAGCCATTTCCTGCGCTTTGCAATCCTTTTCACTTTTGCATTATCTAGCCTCTGTTCACGAAAACCTAGCCTCTATTCACTGAAAATGCTCAAGTTCTGGTATTATAAGATATATGGATTCTTTATGTTTGTTGCTGACATTGGAAATTGTGTTCGTTTCTTCAATTTGAACAACATAGCCTGTACATGATCTTTGTACATCTTTCTTCTTTTTGGATATCCCTATTCTTAGCTGTTTTGATTTTTTTACTTTCTGAGATTTTTTGCATCTCTGAACGTAGTGAAGTTTAGTTTTCCTACTTATTCATCTTTTGTTTCCCTTTTTATGGTTTTAAATTCAGGCATTGCAATCTCTATCCATTAAGTATGGAGTATTCCAGTCTATTTATAATTACTGGAAGGATAAGGTATGTATTTCTCACCACTTTCGGTTGTATAATTTGGTTAACACACATATTCTCAAAAGAAACATATGACAAACACACTGTTAATGGGGTTCCATGTCGAGACATTCAACAAGTTATTGTTGGAAGTTTCTTGTTTGTTTGCATCCACCAATATCTGTAAATTTGCTTTCACACTACTGATATATTCACAAAGCTTATATTCTACTTAATAAGCCTGTTTGCCTGTTATTCTCTTACTCATTACCTTTCTTGTAAGGTTTGAGGTCATCTCTTAATATTAGCGGCTTCCATCTATAGGTGCTAAAGCCCAAATGTATTTTCTTCTTTTTTTTGTAACCTTTTATGGGGCAAAGTTCGGACAGTGGGTGGGATGTCTGCAACTATTTGATTTGACATTTGTTAGCAGATGTGACTTCTGATATGAAACTTGTTGAAGGTTGTGGAACTGCTGATTTTTATAGAAGACTACATTGCTGGATTTGTCATCATTAAGAATCTGACCTTTTCATTTACATCTTGAGACCTCGTTCTTTTGCCCTGTATTCTGAATAAGTTTGTATGTTTTTAAATTGGAAAATAGTTTGAGGATGGGTTATGAGCAACCCATCATGTGTGTTCCGTAGGTTTGTATAGATGTGTTTTTTTCCAGAGATGATGAGATTAATTGTAAATCAATTTGAGAATGTATTAAAAGCATCCCATTGCATGTCAACAAAATGTTTTTGCAGAGTAAACAATGAAAACTTATCGTCCAACTTGTATGCTATAGATTTTAATTGGAAATTTGGGATCACATTGATTGTTCTTTATGTATAACATGAAAGCTCCGAATGCTTGATTACTAGAGCCTTTGGTGTTTGCTTCTTATCAGAATTAATAGAGTCGATTTAGATGTGGTCCTTAAAGATGAATCCTCATGCAACCTTCTGTTTCTTTTTTATTAGCGGGAGCGGTTGCAGAAGCCTTCTCTTCGGCGTTTGCAGGTCTGTTCGACTTTCCTAATTTGTAAATTCAGTTGAGTGATTTGAATTAGTATTCTAACACTATTAGTTATTTGATTTCTTCAACATGCCCTCTCACATACGATCCTTATTCTTTTTTGGCCCATGAAAATTCTTTCTGATATTGGATGGTGGTAAGACTTGAATCTGGGCTCTGCTACTATGTTGAAATGCGTGACTATCTCATCTAAAAGCTTTAGATGAGATAGTCAGACAGTTCAACATTGTATCGAGCCAGGCCCGCCCAATTCTTGTTTCACCAATGTTGGGCCCCCATATTATCTTGTCCACCTCCAGTTGGCAGACCTGGGTGTGCGGGTGGCCTACATTCGTGGGTAGGAGGCAATTTGTCTCCTTATATAGTCTTTGGGCAATCCTTATCTCTTGAGCTAGCTTTTTAGGTTGAATTAGGCCCATTTTCCATTTTTTTATCAGTTACTACTATATAGTTGTTGATTTAATCTTATTTCCTTAGTTAACCTCATCAATTGGTTATGTGTGGAAGATTGTAGAGTGAACTAGTCTTGTCTGCTTCGTTATTCTGTTTTCTGAAACACTTTCGGATCTGCAGCCCTGTTTGAGTGGTACTTCCAGCAATAATTCTTAAATTCTGCCTTGGCCCTTGGGTGATCAATGATTACTATGTTTTCTCCATACCTAATGAAAAATTGCGCAAATTGTGTCATTATTATAGCATAATGAAGATTTGATGTTCTTTTAGTTTTATATGACTGTATTTGCTGCCGTTGACTATCTACTGACTCCTGGTCATTGCTGTCATTTTGAAGCCGCCTCCACCAGTTAACGACACGAATCCGTATAATGTATTTAGGCCAAGGGAGAAGGCCCACAAACTTCATACAAGAAGGGTATTCCATTCTATGACTGTCCTAATCTTGTTGTGTAAAATTTCTAGTTGACAATTTAATTCTTATGGAATTTTGTTTGTGTTAATGGAGAGCTTGTGGCTTCCTTTTTACTTTAACAGATGCAAAGGAGGGAAAACAATGCACAGTCATTTGAAAAGCTTCGCCAGGTGAACCCAAGGACGAATTTAGCTCTTATTTCTTGATCTATCCTCTAAAATGAAATACACATCTACCTATGATTGTCTATCTTGACAGTTCCCTGTGTATTGGCCAAGGTGATTCTTTCATGTCATAACTTGCTTATCATCATCCCAGTCCAGCTGCACCCAGAATCATAAGCTTCTTTGCCACCAGTTGTATATACTATCCATCATTTCCTTTCATTCGGATCTAACAGCTTTGCATTAGGTTCGGCATGGATTGCTGAAACAATGCCAAATTATTGCAAATGTTGCGCTTTAATTTCTCTTTTCCCTTTAGTGGATCTAGACATCCTTTATAAGATGATGGTGACTATTCAATCACATATTGCCTTCTTGCCAACTCTGAGTTGTCACATCATTTCTTATTTGAAGATTGTATTGTATCAGTCTCTCTTGTTCGCTTAATGACTTCTTGTATGTAGGAATACGGTGATGTGACAGTGATGTGGTGGTAGTTTAAAACCTAATGATAATGATCTAAGAAACTAACAGTTGTTCCCTACATGATTTTTCTGTGGAAAAAGGCCTCTATATTTGGCGAGCGTGATAGACTGCATTAGTAAAACTTCTCTGGCTATAGATGAGTTGATGCTACATCTGATTTGGTCCTTTCTCAAAGGAAATTTACTTATATCATTTCACATTATCCAGGTTAGGCGCAACCTTGACCAAGCAAAGATCATTCTTGAGGCTCTCATCAAGGTTTGTATTTCTTAACAGTTACTAATATATAAATATATATATTTTTATTTTTTATTTTTTTATTTTTTTTGGTGCATTGGGTAAATTGTGGGTATGAATGGGATACTGGACTTCACGAACAAGGTTCAGTCCCATACCAATTGATTGCTTATGATCTGTACAGTTGACAGTCATTTTCCCTGATCTTATTGTGTGCAGAGAGAGGAGAAGAAGCGAGAGGTTATTGATAGTGAGATTAGCCTCCAGAGACTTCAAATGAAACACAAGGTATGTGAGGAGGGTTACTATCTAGTCTATCTTCTTTGTTTTTTCACCATTTTTACACTATGATACTTACCAGCAGTAATGGGAGTATCATTTGATAATATTCTATTTTCTTTCTTATTCTGTCTCGACTGGGAAATAGATTGAGTATCTGCTTTCTGTTTTATTCTGATTGCATTTAAGATTGACAAATTGAGGTTTTACTAGAATCTTACATGCAGCTCCGGAGCAATTTCTAATTGCTCAGCTACCAACTAAAAGTTGGTTTACGGAATAGAGTGATAGTAGTTTTTTTCTTAAAAAAATAACTGAAAAAACTAGTAGGTTGGAGAGGGAATAGCTCTTTACTGCAATAGATAACCTAAATGTGGGTTCATTTTCCTTATCAATGTCCTGCTTAGTCATATTACGATATCATTAGACCTTTTCCAAGTACCAAATGTAACTGGTTATTCTCCTCAGGGTCAGGGCTTTGTGTTTTAGGGTTATTCATTTTGAATCTTACATGAATTAATAAGTCTACTTTTCTTGGATTCCAGAATGAAACTGAGCTTTTTGAGGATACCTTTACCCTGCCTGAATTTCCTTCCTTCCCAAGTAAGGTTGGTTCAAGTGAAGACGAATTTGTCGACTCTGATGATCCTTCTACTAGCCGTCGGCATATAGCACAAAACATCCCGGACCCGAAGCTGGTGACTGCTTCTCCTAGAATCATGAGGCGGGAGTTCAAGCGAAGACATGTGCCCCATGGATGGCTCTATAAATTGGTGCTTACCTACTCCCTAAAGTTGCTTCCTTATACTGTCTGTCTTTATCACGCATGTTTTCAAATGTTGTGTTCAAATATTTGCATGTGAGTTGAAAACTACTTGAACTTAATCCATTTGTTAATAATAAACTGAAGACGAGACTGCATAAATTGGGTTATATAGGATCTAAATGAGCCAACTCTGCTGTTCACGAAACCTCTGGATCCAGCCAAATTATCAGCTGCAGGCATTATACCTCCAAGTTCTCCGTCACCAAATGGCCTACCTGCTCACACATTTAGCTTTCGTGGAAGGATGGGGCGAGGTGGCCGTATCGTGTTTGACAGATGGAATCCACTTAGCCATACACCCATTGAGTGCGGTGATACTTTATATGTTCCACCAAAGGCTCGACATTCTGCACATCAATGATATGATCAGCACTTCATGAGCTTGTTTCTGAATCCCCTTGAAAGTTGTATATGTTGTATGATATTTGCATGGTGCTAAAGATGGAAGGGGAAATTTTGAACCAGTGATAATCGAAGAACTAAGTCCAGGAGATGTACGGACAGATTTGATAAATTTGTTGAAGGCAAATGTCGTAGAATGAATGCTTAGAGCATCGTTTTGCCGTAATGGTTTGCCTTTTGTTTTTGTTTTTGGGCAAGTACAGGGTGTACCATTTTCATTGTTTCTCACATAGTTAAGAAATGAAAGAATCCCTCTGCCCAAATGTACAATATTTCCAAGCTAGGACAAGGGAAGAAAAAAGAGGAAAAAGTATTTTCCTCCCTGTATTTGTAGAATGTTATTTAACAGATCAGGTCTTATTTTAAGTACACGCCCACGTAGATAATGTATGTATGTGTTTGTTGTAAATGAAGGATGAAGTTAACCAGGTTTAGCCATTCATTGTTAATTAGGCCAGTTTATTTTCGTATCTTGCTATTTTCCAAGTTAACTTTATCATGGGATGACGAACTTTTCATCTTTTTCGAATAATTATAATTTATAGACATGTTCTATTTTATTTCTAGATGGGAATTCTTTTCATTCTTCTTTCATGGTACAATTTTGTAGTTACGGTTCTCCATTCTTAGTAAGCTTCAACTTTCCAGGGGAAAGCTTTTTTCACTGAAACACTGCATGTTCTTCCTTGATGCCATTAGAGTATATATGTATATATACTCTAATGGTATCAAGGAATAACTTAACACGGCTTCTTACTCTTTGATGCCATCAGAGTATATATATATATTGTGATATATACATTGTGATGGTATCAAGTATCAACCAATAAATGCGTGTTAGTAGTTAAAAACAAAGAAGTTTGAAAGTAAGGGGTAGTCACTTGTAAATAGTTTACAACACGGAGGCACGAAAATAAAGCGTATCCGGTTGTAAATAGTTTCCGGTTACAAGTGTTTTTCCCCCAAAAAATTTAAGAAGGGATTGCTCCTTCATTTATGGACAAAACAGGAATCCAAACATAGTCCACTATTGGGCTTTTACATTAGCCCATATGATAAGCCCAAATTCAAACAAGTTCAAAATGACAAACAAATCCTCATTTATCCCTTCTCTTCCATCTCTAAAACCCTCAAAACCCCTTTGTCCATTTTACAGTTCTTACACCATCTCCTTCTCTATAGCAGAATAAAGCAAGTGCAAAAGCTGATTCTGGGTTCTTAAAATTTGCATGTTTTTCTTGCATTTGGATTTTGTATAAGCTCAAAGTTGAAAGATTTGTGACATCTTGATATGAAAGCTTTAAGAGTTTTGAGGACATTGAACTCATCACTATCTTCAAATGGGAGCAAACCCCACTTCAATTCAACCATTTTCCTTCGATTTTACTCAGCCCAACCTCAAGAAGACCACCCCACAAGCACTGGTCTTTCTTCCTCTGAAGAAGACGATACGTCATCCTCAGTCTTCGACAGTTCGCAATACGACGTGGGTGTGGGATTAAACAATGATGTTAATTCAGAAAGCAGTGTAAACTCTACTTGGGACGAGAAATATAGGGAAAGAGTGAAAACTAAAGTCTTTGGTGAAGACCCTTCAGAGATTAAGAGTTCAAGAATCTTGATTAAAGAAGAGGAGAAGAGAAGAAGAGCTGCTTTATTGGCTAGGACTCTACTAGAAGCTGCACTGGACCGGCCTGATGAGGAAGGGGACGAAGATAAAGAGGATGAGGTGGTGAAGGAAGAAGATCAAATGTCATTGAGTGTGGGAATTATTGGAGCTCCTAATGCTGGGAAATCTTCATTGACTAATTACATGGTTGGTTATCTCTTCTCGATACATTTCCATGCTTTATTGTTATTGTTGGTTACATGAGTGTATAATGACTCCTTTTCAAAAAAAGAAAAAAGAAAAAGAGTATACTGATGACTAATTGACAACTATAAATTGCTAAATGTACTGCTCCTCTAGAAATGCTTGTGGACCAGCTCCCTTCAAATAGTTCGAACCCACTAACCCTTGAATAGAAAATGAAAATGCAGACTTAGAGCTTTCATCCCACGTTCTCTACTTCAATGGAGTGCCAAGGTAACTCAAATAAGATAGACACCCAACTAAAGCTAGAAACTGCATAAAGCTTTCCAATTAAAGTACTTTTTGTTTTGTTGCTAAGTATGAAATTTTGAACTAGCAATTAAGTTTTCAAGTACATGGTTCAACGACTCTGAATAAATTTCCATGTTTTATTGTTGTTGTTGCTGTTCTATGAGTATAGTGATGGCTAATTTTGTCGATATTGGTGGTTAGTGATCATAAGGGCAATGATATGCTTAAGTGGTTTAGCTGTATCTTGCTAAATATTTATTTTGAAAAGAACAATTAGTGCCTCCTCTCCCGGTTTTGGAGAATTCATATAGATAACCTCAGCGAGTATGAGATTGAGATTGAGATGTAGTTGTTGCTGTTGTTTTGTCTATAGAGTATACCCTATGAACTGTAATAACTCTTATTTTACCCCAAACAAAATGATATTATATTATTATGGGCAACTAATCCCTGCAGTAGTCTTTAACTATGCGGTTGTTGTCTGATTTTTTCTCTTTCTGTAGGTTGGGACCAAAGTTTCTGCTGTATCACGGAAGACAAATACCACTACTCATGAAGTCTTAGGTGTGATGACTAAAGGGAAAACACAAATTGTGAGTGTACTTTGATTTACTAGGTTTCAATGGTTTTCTTTTTCCCTGATTGTTGATCTCCATTTCATTTTCAGGAGCTTTTTGTTGCTTGAGCTGCATCTATTTGCTAAAATGAATTCTAATCTCCAACATGACAATAAATGCATATATTTTCATGGACTTAGAGTTAGTTTCACGTATGATCACTGAACTTTACTGTCTTTATTGGTGAAGAGTTTTGTAAAATAATTGGATTTTGTCCACTACAATAGTGAAGTCCCAAACTATCTATTCTCACATCAAAGTGATTAAACTATGTTTGAATAGCTCAGAAAAAATGTCAAATATCCTGCTCAAATAATAAAAAATGATAAAACAACAACTACATACTCGGTGTAATCACACAAATGGGGTCTGAGAGGGTAGAGTTTACGCAGACCTTAGCTCTCATGGAGATAGAGAGGTTGTTTCCGATAGACCCTCCGCTCAAAGCCTGCCAACCAAGTAATACAAATGATAGAAAATGAAAAATTCATTGTGTAAAGACTTTGACTACTCATATTTTATAATTAACTAAAAAAGTAAAAATGATTACTCGGCGCCGGCCGCCGGAATTTTGACCTTCCAGTCAATTCTATTTTCTGAGCAAAGTGCCGTTACTTTGATGTGACAAAAATATTGTTTTGTGACTTTACTAGTATAGAGGGTAAAGTTCGGTAACCATACATAAAACTAACCCACTAACTGGTCAAAAAATAGTTTTCGTGGACTAAGATTACAATCTTGCTTTCTTAGGATTTTTTAACATCCTTAATTTGATTAAGCTGACGCAAGCTTGATGTCAGCCCTTCTCTTTTTGAAATGGGGGATAGGTACTCTTACATGGAGCATCTTATCTACTGAATTTTTTATTTGTTTTTTTCCTTTTTGAAGAACATTTATTTATTTAAAGGGAAACTTTTCAGAAATGAGAAAATAAGCAAACTGCAAAGTAGTCATACTAGCAAAAATGCCAAATCTTATGAGCTAATCTTGCTGGTTGAAGTATACTTTTTGGGTCTAAAATATATGGAGAGCAAAGCTTCAATCTATCTAATGAGTTCTTTATGCAGTGTTTCTTTGACACTCCCGGGCTTATGCTAAAGAAAAGTGGATTTCCTTACAAAGACATGAAAGCACGTATTGAAAGTGCATGGAGGTCTATTGATCTATATGATGTACTCATTGTCATATTTGATGCTCATAGGCATCTTACCAAGTTAGTTTTTCTTCTAGCTTCAACTCCAGAAGATCATATTTATGCAATAACTATATGCTCATCTCATGATATTATATATGCAACATTGTTATCTATAATTACCTGTGATATATAATTTACTAATACAAGAAAAAAGATCATATGGTAAGATGTGCTTTGCTTGTTTAATCTGGATATGTTTGTCTAATTTTCAGATTTTCATCATTAGGCGAGTTCACAGAAGGTAGATAGTGTTTTCCATAGTAGTACTCTTACCCCAAGCCTGCATGCACTTATTTGACTGTATTTTTGGACTACATACCTTTCTGATTGGTACACTAGCCCATGTCTTTTGTCAATCACTTTTTTATCAAGCATAAATCAAACAGTCCTCTGCATACTATTGCATTCACGAGCACCAATGAGGTGCAAATCACATGAACATTTTAAATGTGCATAGCTCAATTTTTCCACATAATATAGGGTGGAGGGAATAGAATTCCTTAATGATGATACACATCTTCTATGACTTACTCAAATAGATGGGCTTTTGTCCTCGCCATTTTTTTTGCTCTGTAAATAAGATATTTGTTACATCAACAACAAACCCAGTGTAGAAGGCTGTATAAACGCTTTATAGAGGTAAGGTTTTAGGTCCAGAAGAGAAGACCAGCTTGAAATATATCAATGAGGTAACACCCGTATTTTCCACCGCAATGGAAGAAAGCTACTTCCTCCATCAAAACCTTTTCACTTTAGGATTTTTGAAGGTCAATGGACCAATTTCGAAGTGAATTTTGTCCCTTTAAGCTTTTTGACAGTCAACTGACCCAACTTTGAAGTGAAATTTGACTTGGATAAAGTTCTTATATGCTGGTTGAGATTTATTTGTTTGAAGATTCATCTTTAGGATCAGGATGATATGTGAAGTAATCTCATGCTCCAATTAATTTCCTGTCAAATTTGACTTCTGGGCCCATTTTGACCAACTGGTATTTTGGTTTTTGTTCAAGGTAAGCTTCGCTCCCACACAAAAACATGATTCAAACCGTGTGTTAAGCCTTGATAAATTTCTCCCTTTGATAGAGTAGGCTTCCACTTGGCCCTTGGGATAGAAATGTGAGGACCTTCCAAGATCATTGTTGAGAGAGGTTTGTGAGGACTTCCCGAGATGATTAGTTACTTGTAGAATGTAGAATATGTAGCAGCTAGAGTAGGTTTCCTTTCTTCTTTGTAGTCAAATGTGATGTGTTATTTCCAAATGTCTGTCACTAGCTTCTCAAGGTGGAATGATCTAATATTTCCTTTTCTTTTATATTTTTTTGAAACTAATTTTTAATTTGCAAATTCCAATCTAGGGTTATGAAATTATGCTCTTTAGCTCTCTACATGGGAAGTGTCAGGTTTTCCTATCTTTGTATATGTACATATGCTAGAAAAGCTCCAAATATTGAGTTTTTGGTGTAAACTGTTAAGTTCTGTGTCCTTTAATCCAAATGAGAGGCTTTGGAATTTATTCTGCCCCCTGCATCACCTTAAGTAGCTCTGTTCAGTGAAGATAGGTATAGGTTTCCATGTTTAAAATGAAGTGACTTATGGAGAAAAAAGTATTTTAGAGAGGATTGAAGGGTGCACATATAACTGCATCTTATAGCACTAAGTAGATTCATCAGAATTTTGCTGGCATGATTTCTTCTGTCTAATTTTCTGAATATATAGGCCTGATTCCCGAGTGGTGAGGTTGATTAAGAGAATGGGCTCTGAGGCTAATCCAAACCAGAAACGCTTACTGTGTATCAATAAAGTTGACCTAATCGAGAAAAAGAAAGACTTGTTGAAAGTCGTTGAGGAATTCAAAGACCTTCCTGGATATGAAAGGTAATCTTTTACTTTTTCATGTTGTGGTATGTACTACACTTATTTGATTAAATTGATATTCATGCTCATTATGGTGTTTGCTTTGTTGATTTATCCTTTATAGGTGCTTTACGGTATCCGGACTAAAGGGCGCTGGAGTGAAAGATCTAACAAAATACTTGATGGAGCAGGTATGTTCCCGTCTGAGGCGCTGTGTGTGTGTGTGTGTGTGTGTGTGGTATTTTTACCCTTTTGCATGTTATGTTTAAGTCGCACCATATAAATGATACCACCTACTCTTTTTTTTAGGCGACTGCTAACTAAGTGATTCTATCTACCTTTGGAAGTTTAGCTCCTGAAAAGTGCTTCTACCTTATTCCTCAAAGTCATGGAGAGTGTAGTTTGAACAAAAAACTATAATTTTTCAGAGTGCAGTTCGAGCCAGAAACTATAATTCCTGTGCGCCCTTTTCTCCACTATTAACTGCAGGCACTACTTTTTAAAGAGAGTGCATAGGGATGGGTTGCTCTGTTATCTCGCATATATCATATTATACATGTGTGAATTAAAAGGTTCTTTTAGTTATTTTATTTCTTGCTTTGATCGATCTCTCTGTTACTGCACTCATCCCCTTTTAGTGAGGAAACTGGACAGTTAGTATTGTAATCTATCTACTAAATTAAGTGCTTAGCTCGTATACCATGTTGTTTGTTACACTTAGTCAGTGAAAAGACCGTGGGATGAAGATCCATTGGTCATGAGTGAAGAAGTTATGAAGAATATTTCAATGGAAGTTGTCAGGGAAAAGTTGCTACATTACATACATCAGGTATTCATTGTCGTGTTTGAGCACTTTGAGGATTTGCTTTCTTTAACCAGCAGGCGACCAAGTTACTAAGCCTGGCAATGACCTGCTAATTTGTCTATTTAGGAAATCCCATATGGCATTGATCATCGCCTGATGGACTGGAAGGAGTTACGTGATGGTTCCCTAAGAATTGAACAGCATTTGATCACACACAAGATAAGCCAACGCAAGATTCTTGTAGGAAAGAATGGTTCCAAAATAGGGTAACTATCTTTCCATTGAGTCTTACTCATCTTTCTCATTAATACTAAAAGAACTTGAAGTATCTGTGAATGACTTCACTACTTAATACCTGAACCATGAAACTCTGAAATTGAGATCACGCATAATACATGATCCTATACAGAAGGACTGGACTGAGCTGATTGTAGTCACTTGAACCCTCGCCCTAGATAAAATCTTTTCTTTCTCTATGTAATTTACTGATTTATGAACATTGAACACAGCTGTTCAGATCTATAGTTCTGTTTTCTATTTCCTAGTCTTCAAAACTATGACCATACGTTGTTGCTTATAGATTGAAAAAACATTTATAATTAAAGACTTGAATATTTGCTTCAGCAAATTGCCCTTTGACATGAATTATCTCAGCTTGGGCTAAGTTGCTTTATTATATAACGTTATATATCTGGTGTTTTCATGCAGGAGAATAGGTATCGAGGCAAATGAAGAGTTAAGAACGATATTCAAGAGAAACGTACATCTAATGCTTATGGTTAGAGTGAAATCATGAGATCAAAGACAATGCCCTTGTTTTGCATGTCTGTATATATAGAGGTGCTCTAGTTTTTGTCCCTTTACCAAAGCAAATATCAGTTGACACAATAATTTACCAAAGCATATCATTAATCCAAAATTATGTTGTTCTGATACAAAATATGGAAGAGAAGCTTAATTTCCCTTTACATGTGAATACATTTATATTCTTTTCCATAGATTTTAAGGTCAAAATTCTAGACATAGTTTGTATTCCAATTGGATTAAGGGTGCAATTGCGCACCCCCCCCCCCCCCAGAGAGTAAGATTGTATGTCCTCTTTAGTTCATTCCATTAATATGTTTGAACCTTCAATTGTTCCATTTCCTCATCTAATCAATGTACTTTTTGTTCTTCCATTGTTACATTTTCTCATCTAACCCTCTGCTTTCTGTTCTTACTTCAGTATTCTCCTTATTTGGATTTTTATCTAATCGAATTAGTTACTACCGAAACACGGCGATGCTTACATGGTAGTAAAAGGTAGTTCGGTGCACTAAGTTTTTGCTACATGTGTGGTTTATGAAGTGGTTCGACCACAGTGGATGTATTTATTGTACGCAGTGTAACCTCGCACTTTTGAAAATCAAGTTTTGTCAATCTTGTCTGCTACCTGAATTGGAAGGGGTCGTTTGGCAAGACGGAATAGATAAGGACATTCGATGAGATTAGTTATCTCATCTTTTATATGAGATAACTAGTTTGGATCATTCTAGTATAAATAGTGAAATAAAATAATTCTAGAACTAATTAATACCTGTAAGTCAAATACAAAATAAAATAATTTCACTTTTCAATTCGAGTTTATTGTTCTTATCCCACCAATTAATAAAGTAGTGCCAGATGAAGCTGAATTTCATATTCCAATGTCATTTGATTTGCAAGGACAACTAGTTTAACTCATTTGGCAGCAATCAAGTACCATATGTACAAACTACAAAGTACATTAATGAATTATGAACTAAAACCAAAATTGAACTACAATAGACAAGATGAAGATCAAAATTCAAAAGTGGTACTCCTCCTTGGACAAAAAAAGGAAAAATTCATCGTACTATTTTCTCAAACCACTATTGGTCATATTGTCCTTTATCGAGAAATCAAAGAAGCTATATAGGAAAAATAAATAAATCCAAGACCTATTTATATGGTACCTAATGTAGACTTTTTGGTTCAATTAGGTCCACTGTATTTAAGTAAAAGTTATTGGATTCGTATAAATTGTAATTAATATCGTAAATTTGTCTCTTGCTTACTTCAATGTTAATTTGAGCTTTGAGGAGATACCAAAACTAACTTAGAAAAACATCCTAATAATTAATCTTATTATTAGGTATTTTAATAAGTGCTCAAATGAGAACTCTAAGAAAATAATAACATGGTCTAGTGATGGTAAAATACTGACAATGACTTAAGCTTGTCAATCAATTTTATTTTGATGTTTGAATTACATGCTCTAATTGAGAATCTGAACACACGATGGAAGTGTTTTAATTAAACATTTCCAGCTCAATTTATGAGAAGTCTTTTATGTGTATGCTCAAGCACCTATTACATAGATAAATGAACCATTTAAAATATGTCACCTCAGTTAATTTTATGTAGATAAGCATAAGCCTGATGTTTTACGGCTTACTTGGGCTAATGTATAAAATAAAAGGAGGTGTATATGGTAAGTGGTAAACTTATTTACGTAATAAGCACTTAAAAATACGCATAGAATCTTGACTCGAAAGTATTTAACATAAGCATTTTATCGTGTGTTCGGATACTTAACCGAAACAAATCATAATTAATTTGAACGTTTAAATGAAATTTACCGACAATCTAATTAATTTATATATCTTCATGAAATTATAAGTTAGCATTGACTGAATGTGACTTAAACAAAACCTTTTAAAACCCTAGTGACTCCCATGAATCTAAGAGTAAGCATGAGGGATTCCACTATTTTAACCAAGAAACTATTGGAGGGATATTTAAAAAGTCAAAACTTTTAAACAGTAGCCTTTTCCAATCAATCTAGCACTAAATCAGGAACAATGTCAAACTTCTGATGTAACTAGCCAATGGTTGTTTTTTTTTTCATGATTTAATTCACCAAATAATATGAATTGTTAATTCATCTTCAAATCAATTATTGCTTATTCCTTAACAATTGAAAGATTAATATGAGTGATGAAGTGTGGAAATGATCATTGATCAGTATCCTTTTCCTTTTTGAGAATTGAGCTTATATATATTTTGAAATAGGAATAGATTCAGAATTTTGAATTTATAAGTCGTTAGATTCTATCGAAAAAGGTTAACTATTGGGTGTTAGGATTAATTATTTACACATATTAAATGGATTTTTTAAACATAAATATAGAATTTTATAATTAGTTTAAACTATTGAGTTTTTACAAATTTATAACTAGAACTCTAGCTCGGTGTTCGCAAGAGACCAAAGATGCATGTCTAACGTAGGTAAATGATAGGAGTAATAACAAAATTTGATTTTATAAATAAAGCAAATCATTTCCCATTAATTTTCTTTAAACTCAAGTACTCACTGAAATTAGTTTATGAAATATTCAAAACAGAATGATGGGCAAAAAAGAAAGATCTTATTGGGTCAGGAAATTATTATACTTAAAAGAATGTCTTCATTAATCATGATTACCCCTAAAACACACAAATTAAAGAAGCAAAGATACACATGTAGGTTTCATGAGTACTAAGTACTGGAATGTAAGTTCCTCCGTTCAGTTTTACTCGTGTACTTTATATTTTACATGTTCTTTAAAAAAAGATTGACTCTGTATTAATCGATCATTTGGGGTAAAAAAATAAGTAATTGATGTTAAGGGTAAAACACGTAAAGGCAAATCTATGTATTTTTTAAATATATTAAAAGTGATAAATAAAAATAAAAATATATTTTTAAAATACTGAACAAATAAAAGTGAACAGAGAATATAAGTTGGAAACATAGGTTTCTTGATGGAATGCACAATTTCCAAATGTGGTGAGAAAAGCTTTATCCTTAAAAGGAGGTTTCTTCAATGGAAACACAATTTCCAAATCTGATCAGTACTACTTTTTCCATTTTTGGGTTCTTGATTAAACTGTGTCTTTGTAGGGTAATCATAATAAATAGATTGACAGAAACAAGACAATGAGGGGGGTAGGGGGGTTGTAGTGGGGGGGGGGTATGACTGACTTAAGATTTTGCAAACCCCACTTAACAAAACCAAAGAAAAGCCAAGACAGTTGAAAAAAGAGAATAGTATTACTCATTCAAAAGGGAAAGCTCAAAGCTAGCTAATGGTCCTTCTCTTTTTCAAAATCCATCAAAGATCTCACTAGTCATACATTTAATTGCTTTTGGTACAATTAGACTGGATTGGACAAAAATTAGGTCTCTAACAAGAAAAGATAAATAGCTTTTATACATTGATAATACTTGTTGTATATTTTATAATAGGAAAAAGGGCAAATATACCCCCAAACTATCGTAAATGGTATGTAGATACAATCTGTCATACTTTTGGAACATTGACGCCCATGTCGTCTAAAAACTAGAGCATATATGACATTCACTCTATTCATGAAAAAGCATGACTGTTATGAAAAGTCGTTTGTTCATGAAATAGCACGACTCTTACGAAAAATCATTTGATCATGAAAGAACATGACTCTTATGAAAAGTCATCTCTTAAGTTCAATAAATATAAAGACTCTCTAGTAAATAGCCTAAGAAAAATCTACATGTATAAAAAAAGGGTTTGTTATATCCTAGAGGGATTTTTTGTACTTTTTCCAATATGTATACGAACAATATCTCTTTAAAGAAAGTGATTTTACACACCTTAAAACCATCTTCTTCTTCAGTTGTATTTCCTATTACTTTTCTAATGATAGTAGCTCCAATCCCTAAGTCAATCTTTACTCGTTCATATTCGACTCGATACACATCATCCTTATCAATTATATATCATTAAAATGTTGATAAATGAATAGTAATTAATAACAAGAATAAAGACATAAAATGATAAGTTATTTCTTGATTTTTTAAAATTGATAAAAAAATATTTTTAGCATACTAGACAAGTAAAAATGAATGAAGAGAGTATAAAATCATTTTCACACAATCTGATAATTAAATTGAAAGATAGTTATAAATAATTGTTCATGAAAAATGTGATAAGTAACATGTTGAAATATAAAGATAGTGAGAGAAAATTACGATATCAGTGTAAATAAGTTAATACTCCCTCTGTCTCACTTTATGCAACATATTTTCCTTTTTAGTCGGTCCCAAAAAAAAAGGATACATTTCTATATTTAGTAACAATTTATCTTTAATATATATACATTTTACTATTAATGAAATGATTTATTTTAGACCGCAAGTTTTAAAAGTATTTATTTCTTTTTAAAAATTCATACCAAATCAAATTAACTCATATAAATTGAAATCGAGAGAGTATGCTATTGGATCGAAAAGGAAAACTTGACATTGGGATGTGAAATAAAACCCTAGCTCAAACAATTTATTACTGATACGACTAGCTATACATACCACTTGTTAGAACTATAATTATTAGTATTATAAATATGTTTTTATTATATCTGTGATGTTAATTATTGTGATGTTTAAACAAGTACAAAAGACCAGGTGACACTTGAAATTTTAGACAAATCGGGTAAAAATGTTAAATAACAACACAAAAGAATAGTTGCTGCCAACTTACAATCTTGACTATAGCTTTTGCACTCAGCAAAACCTTTCTTCTATTTTTACGATGTTGATTAATAAAATAAAATAAAAATTAATATATTTCTTATTAGTTATAGGAAAGTAGCATTTATTCTAGATTTTTGGTGGAAACAATTCGTGTATTAAGGACAATAATAATGATTCTTTAAATTTTGTATTCTCTACTCCAAAGTGATAATCTTGTAAAGCTTTTTGTGTGTTTGTTTTATATTATGGAGAACTTCCTCCGCTAAATTTTACTTCTCTATTATATTAAAAATATATTTTGTGTGTATTTGTTTTATTCTAGACATCTATCACATATTTTTGGAAATGACAGTTCAAAACCTCAGACTAAATATCAATTAATATTGATATCGTAAAAAAAAACAAAGTAGCAATTGTCATTTGTTAAGAAAATATACAAAGTTCAAACTTAGAACAAGTAAAAATAAATAAAGAGAATACTTATTTAACAAAGTCATGGTCAAAGACTGTAACTTAAGTAGCAGCTCTTCTTGTAGTTTAGCTTTCTTCATTTATTGGTATCTACCTATGCAATATTTAATATCTTCCTCTTGAGTCATACATAATATTTACTTTTGTACACTTTTATTTGCTCATTATACAAAAAAAAAAAATAGATATTATACTTTTACTTATTTGGAGAAGAAAAAAAAAAATTCTAACAAGGAAGATAAATCCACAGTTAAATAGAAAAAGTTTTCCTCTATGCAACACTACTAAAAAAAAAAACAGCAAAAACCACCTAAAACACCGGCCTCCCAAAATTATCTGGAAATACTTATTTCTGGAAGTTGATAAGTTTTAACTGATTAAAATTTCATTGAACTTCAATTTAAGGTTGGATTTTGGTCCATATTTCTCAAAAACTGGCCTTTTGGATTTGGTTTTTGGCATTCTTTCAGCGTTATTTGATAGAATATATTAGAGAATCTAATACATATATTAGTCATGATATTATCTTTTATTTAGCAGGATGTATAAATAAATGCATAACAAACCATTATATTATCCAATATCCATATATGGGCTATTAATACATGGGATAACTACTCTTAATATACCAAATCAAACAAAGGATAAGGAATAATTCTAATATAATCCCTCCGTTCATTTTTACTTGTATTTATTTTTAAAATAAATTTTTACTTTTAGTTATTTTTTTCTATGTTTTACCTTCAACATTAAATACTTATTCTCCAAATCATTTTCCGAACCCTAATACTCCCTCCGAACAACAACAATTGTTCACTATACTATTTTGGGATGTCCATCATTACTTGTCCACTTTATGAAATCAATGGATAATTTTACACTTAGTTCCTAATTTATCCTTATCATTTATTATAGTCATTTCTCCATTACATTTTTCAAGACAAAGTATTTATTATATTCAAGGGGTGATATAGAAAAATTACATCTTTTTATAGTTTCTAAAGAAATATGCAAAGTCAATAGTGGAGGAGTACTAAACATAATTTTTTCTTAATAGGCATGTCAAATCAAACAGTAACAAATAAAGAGAGTAACTAATATTAGCATTACTAATATTGTAATACACCATATTCTTATACACTCTACCAAACACCCTTAGTAGTGAAACTAGGAAACCTAAAACTCCATAGTTAATCACCATATAACTTGTCTCTTTATTTGATTGTGTGTTGTCTGCTTGTCTGTTGAACTACAGTCTGGATTGTCCTTCCTTCCTCGGCCTTGACAAGAAAACACTGAAATCATACATGTATCCATCACTTCCACTTTTAACTCCCTCACCCCCACGAAAAAATACACTATGTTTCTCAACTTTTTTATTATATTAAAAATAATTGTCTAACGATAGTTGTTCAGTTTGGAAAATTAATAAATAATTTATTTTATTTTTGCTATTAAATACTATTCAACATATAATATATTTTTTAAAGCATTAAATATAGTACTAATATTACTTTTAAGGTCAATAATTGATAACTATTGTTGAAAGGAGTAAAACAAAGGCTGCCAAATTCCTATATAAACACTGGTTCCCCACTCCTAAAACAAACCAAGAATCCAAAAGACAAAGAGAGATGCCATAAAAGAGACTTTCCCTTCTAGTTTTGCTTAGTTTTCTGCCAAACATTCATATCTCTTTCCCCATTTTCTTCCTCTTTAGTGAAACTCCACCTCCTTTACTCACATGTCCACTGAATTTGAGAAAGCCCATACTTCTTGATTGCCAAAAAACTAACCTTAACTTTCCTTTTTACACTCTCCTAGCTCCAAACTTGAAGGCAAAACTCAAATTCCTTTTAGTATTTTACTCTAAAAATGGAAGCTTTTCATCATCCCCCCATTAGCTTTCACTTTCCCTATGCTTTTCCTATCCCAACACCAACAACCAATTTTCTTGGAACTCCAAATTCATCATCAATTAATGGAATGATCAACACTTGGATGGATAGTAGAATTTGGAGTAGACTTCCACATAGGCTTATTGATAGAATCATTGCTTTTCTTCCACCACCTGCTTTCTTTAGAGCTAGAGCTGTTTGTAAGAGATTCTATGGACTTATTTACTCTACTCATTTTCTTGAATTGTACTTACAAGTTTCTCCTAAGAGGAACTGGTTCATTTTCTTTAAACAAAAAGTCCCAAGAAACAACATTTACAAGAACATGATGAATAGTAGTAGTACTAATTCAGGAATTTGTTCTGTTGAAGGGTACTTGTTTGATCCTGATAATCTTTCTTGGTATAGGCTTTCTTTTGCATTAATCCCACAAGGGTTTTCTCCTGTTTCATCTTCTGGTGGATTAATTTGCTTTGTTTCAGATGAAGCTGGATCAAAAAACATTCTTTTATGTAATCCACTTGTAGGATCCATAATTCCCCTGCCTCCAACTTTAAGGCCTAGGCTTTTTCCTTCTATTGGTTTAACTATAACTAACACATCTATTGATTTAGCTGTAGCTGGAGATGACTTGATTTCTCCTTATGCTGTTAAAAATTTAACTACAGAGTCATTTCATATTGATGGTAATGGATTTTACTCAATATGGGGTACAACTTCTTCACTTCCAAGACTATGCAGTTTTGAATCAGGCAAAATGGTGCATGTACAGGGGAGATTTTATTGCATGAATTTTAGTCCTTTTAGTGTGCTTTCTTATGACATAGGGACTAACAACTGGTGCAAGATTCAAGCCCCAATGCGACGATTTCTACGTTCACCGAGCCTTGTAGAAGGGAATGGGAAGGTTGTTTTAGTTGCAGCAGTTGAAAAGAGTAAACTCAATGTTCCAAGGAGTTTAAGGCTTTGGGCATTGCAAGATTGTGGGACAATGTGGTTGGAAATAGAAAGAATGCCACAACAATTGTATGTGCAATTTGCTGAAGTGGAAAATGGACAAGGGTTTAATTGTGTTGGACATGGTGAGTATGTGGTGATAATGATTAAGAATAATTCAGATAAGGCATTGTTGTTTGATTTTTGTAAAAAGAGATGGATTTGGATTCCTCCTTGTCCATTTTTGGGAAATAATATTAATTTGGACTATGGTGGTGGGAGTAGTAATAATTATTGTGGAGAATTTGGAGTTGGAGGAGGAGAGTTGCATGGATTTGGTTATGACCCTAGACTTGCTGCACCTATTGGTGCACTTCTTGATCAGTTGACATTACCCTTTCAGTCATTCAACTGATAGTTTAACTGTTAACAAGTGGGGTATCAGTAGTACTAGTACTATGAATACTTTAATTTGGACCTTTAATGGTTAATTAATTGTATTTTAGTGTTTAATTATCTAGTAATTAACTAGGGTTTTTATATTAGTATGTGTTTAGTATGAAGTTTAATTTGTACTCTACTACTGTTGGTTGACTTATTAATGAGTTTTTACATTGATTTGTGCTTATATATAGTTTACTTAGGTATCTTTTTTTACTTCTTTTGAAAACCAGTACAAAGTAGAAAGCCCTAATAATTAAAACAAGAAGAATATCTTTATATTGTCAATTTAACGATGATTTTCTTAGAATCATAGAGTATTCGACATATTTTTTGGTTAATATAATCATAGAGTGTGGGTATAATTACGACGGAGATAATAATAATATATTAAAAATGAATTTTCTCACCTGTAGAGAAAAAAAGTTAAGTAATTGATTTTTACACTACACAACCATCTTACAAATCTAATTTTGAATTTTTTTGCAAATTTTAACCAAGTATACAATGGATAATCGATATGTAATTAGTTTATTATACAAGCTAAAATTGTTAGGATCCCTCGATTTGAACTGATTCTAAATCATTTTTTTTGCCACGTGGAATACACTAACCTCATTTCCTATAAGAAAGTTAATTTTAAAGTTATAAATGAAAATTAGCACGTGGTCGATTAGTTAGTTCTTCTCTTCAAATAAGAGAGTCTGAAAAAGAAGTAAAAGTTGTTCATTTCATATTTTTAAAGAGTGAGAACAAAATCAACTACATGCAATTGGATGTTAAGGTTAAAATCTTTGACTAGGTATGTTGTTATATATGTATTGAAAGAAAAAAATATTACTTATTACTTTTGCATTTCACAATGAAAAAACAAATGAATTTGGTAACAAAACAAGTTTTTCGAAGGTTTTTCTGAAATTTGAAATTTTCTGTTGATAGATTGTAACTTGAAACGTAACTCAAGTTGTAAGCTAAACAAAAGGCATGATACATAAACAAACATTCAAACTAAACCTCATCTAGCAAGTACACACTCCAACTTTGAGAGTGCACATAACTCGAGTTGTTAACAGAGGGATATATCAAAAGAACCGGGAGAGGAACAACCTCTAAAAGTGCCAAAAAGAAATAGACCAATCAATGAATTACATCTCAATTCCCAACTAGTTGGGATTAGTTATATATGAATTGTTATACGTAGTCTGCCCTACATGGCACGAAAAATTTTTTAGGATAAAGGAAAACAAAAATGATAGCTAACTTGTACAGTATAATATTTTTTGCTTAGAGCTTACACTGGACAAACTGGCTCATGCTACACTGTTCTTGTTCCTTGTACAAGAATCATCAGACAGCATATGCTACTTGATTGGATTTCTTCCTTTTCTTGTTCTTCCTCCGATGAGTTTTCCCTTTCTTCTTTGAAGGCGCTTTAGATGGCTTTTGTTTTATGCTGGCTTCTTCATCAGAGGGGGCCTCACTCAAGGAACCCTCCTCATCATCAGAACTGAGAATAAAATCCTCTACAATGTCTTCGTCAAAGGCAGTTTCATCTTGCTGATCCTTCCTTCTCTTCTTTTTCTGTTGTTTCTCCTCTGTAGACTCCTCATCCCTGCAAGACATCATACCGGACAAATACATTCATATACACCAACAAAAGAAAGATTGCTTGTTGATCCCCCCGTCAGGTCTCAAGGGTTCTTTTCCTCTTGAGGAGGGGGTTATAGGTGGTGGGAATAGGTAAGTGGTGAAGAAGAATGTGATCATACTTGTGAGTGCCTGCAGGTAGCCAAGAAGAACTGAAGACAGCATCTCCTTTGCTATCTTCACCATCATCATCTTCATCACTTTCAGTTATCTTACTCCCGAAGGCAGATGAATCTTGGCCAACGAGTATACTGCAGACAAACAAGTTCATTACTTTATGATCAACAGAAAGATCGTCTCCAGATAAAAATCTTAAGAAAAATAGAGTATTGTGAAACCTGGATTCCTTTAATGAATCACTTCTCTGTTGTGCTCTCTGTCGGAGACTAGCAACATATTTTGAAAGAGGACTCACCCCTGCATTCTTATCATCCTAAGGATGAATATGAAGGTCAGAATTGTTTCAAGGGAACCAAATCATGAAAGATGATGACATGGATTAATCCTAGACACACAAATCTCTATAACACCCCAACCTATTCGTCTTCATCAGAAGGATGCTTTGACAAGTGGACAAAGCTTTCAATGTCTTCCTTACTAACAAAAGAAGATAACAAGTATAGGTTGGTTGAAAAATGAAAGGTGATTTACAGGAATTTTACTGGTAAATGGGAAAGATAAACATCAGGATGTTCAAACCTCAAGAAAAGATGCTGCTGCTGGGTCATTAGGCAGAAATGAAACTGTCATGCGCTTCTTATTTGTGTACTCTGAATTGGCTTCAATCTGTAGATTTACCAAGTCAACTTCAGGAACTTATAACAAAGGCTTCATTTCAGAAGAAACAATTGGTGCCAGCTAACAAATAGCCTATAATAGAGACTAAAGATTGCAAAGTTAGATATCCCAGAATCGATACTACAGAAGATCTTTTGAACTCAGAAAACTATGCAAAGTTATTAATGCAAACATGTGACTTGAGAAAATAATCCAGTCATATCACCAAATAGAATCAAGTACCCAACAAACATACCTCACGAATAATTTGCTTTATTTCACGACGGAATCTATCGACATTGGTGGACTTGCAGAAGTTGCGTAACCTAACAACAGGGACAGAAGAGAGCTCAAAGAAACCAACTGAGTAGCTCCATTGAGCAAGATGCTCAGCAAGTTCCTCAACCACAGAAAACACACATGCTTCTTGAAATGCTCTCGTTTTCAACGTAAGCTTGCTAACCTGATACATCAAATATAGATTCAGACAGCTAAGACAAGTTCTTATAAAGCAGTACAGTATTAAACTAAAGCAAGTAGAGAGGCATTCTGGAAGTACCCTTAAAACAGTACGGAAATCTATGGCTTTTCCAACTCCCCCTGTTGGAGGCCTATGCAATTCTTTTATTTCCAACATGTCTAAGAGGAGTGAGGAAACAGGAACAAAAGAATTGGTGGATGCAGCAATTCTGTTGAGCATTTTGATGCATCGCAATCTAAGGGGAAAATAGCGAGCAGTTGGAACCAAACGAGCTGCGCCAGAAATTATTTGCGTCAGCGGATAAGCTAGGGGCCTAAACTCAGGTTCTGAACTGTATGCACAGATAGCTGCAGTCCAAAGCTCAAGACAATGTATATACTTCCACTGGTAAACCTTCAGAAATGATTCCTGAGAAGAATTGAAAACGAAGAAACTGTGATTGGATCCCCTAAAAGGCAAATATAACGATGAAAAGAAATAACACAACGATGAAAAGAAATACATAATACTGAAGCAACATAACACACTGTCACTTTATGATCAACTTGACACTCTAAGCTACTGTCTCTTGAAAATTACAAATGAAGGCTAAAATGCATTTTCTCAACTCTTAAAAGCAGAATATTCTACCAGAACTTAGTAAACTAAAAGAGAGAAAGGAAAAAAAATCACATTTTGGTAACCATAATCCAAAATAAATAAAAAGGCGACAAGTTAAGAGTCAAAGTACCTTGCCCTTGGTATTGTGTACTTCCTTGGATGATTGATTAGCCTTTTGAGACGATTTCTAGGAAAGATTAGATAAAGGGAGAACAATAATTAGCAGCCACTAAAAGGCAAGGATAACTTTCAAACCACTTGATACTCTTTGAGCATCTTTTCAAACGTGAAAATATGAATTAAGCTAACATGTATGTTGGAACTCTTAAGCCAGAGTATTCTTCATCTAAAGTTATTAAAAAAGAAAAAAATTGCTACACAAGATACCCTTTCAAGTTTTACTCCCAAAAGATTTATAGAATAAGCATATATCAGTGGTTGGTAACAAAAATTCGGAAAGAAGACAAGTTATCAGTAACAAAATAACAAACCTTGGTCTTAGTACTACTTTGCGCATCCCGTAAAATCATTGCCAACTGCCGAATGAAAACAAAGGCATGCTGGTATGCATTGGGAAGATCCACCCTAACGAGTTCAACGAAACAATTACCAAGAAATTGAATATGCTGCAGCTTTGACGCATTCATGAATTGGCAGTTCAATAAATAAGCCCTATACATCCCTCTAAAGCACTCGTCAATGCAATCAGAGCCAAGCTGTATACACAGATCCCTTAGAAACAAAAAAGAGACAACTGGTAGTGCACCTCCGCCTGTACCCCAGAAATGAAGAAGAACCTGAAAAGTCAAATTATGCTTAAGCTTGATTCTTTTAGACACTGTGAAGAATACCTCATGCAGAGAACAAAATACCCATGTGACTCATGAATTCTGAAAAACAGAGAAGTCTAAACTGAGAGTGCTTCGCAATTATTTTTAAACTTAATTCTTATGGATCTTAATTCAATGAATTTACTTTGATTTGTGATAGTAGGAAATAAGCAGTGTGCGTAGTTTGAAGTGATCAAGGACCAAATGCCACATTATTCAACTGTCAGATATAAATTTTATAGCACTGATATAGAAAACACTTAAAGACCCCAATGACAAATTGAAGATAATTAGCTTTTGATAATAGCTGAAGCCTTGAAACAGCATATAGCCTTACCTACTCACCCCTGCCCAAAAAGAGAGGGAGAAAGGATGAAACATGCAAATTTCTTGCAAATAAAGTTATATTATAGCAGAAGAAAATTGTTGTTCTAGATTAATCATTCCTTTGTACAAGAAAAGAGTTATGTGAATTGTAAGTATTAGATCACTCAATCCCATACCTTTATATATTTCCTTAAAAGAACTGGAAAAGCAGCCAAAAATACAGATGAAAATCTGAGTCTTCGTAATGTAAATGATATCATTTCTGTATCAGTCATCTGATTTAGAACATGTAGCGCATTCCCAAGATATGATTTGACCAAGTGGTTGTTGCTCTTCCATCGTTTAGTTTTAGACATATCCTTTATCATCTCCTTCTTCCCACCAGAAGTTGGCAACTTCAACAGGCCACGAAGAATTCCATCCATTTCTTTTAGAACAAATAACATTATCTTGTTGAACACAGAGCTAGACATAGTACTCCACTTTGACTTAGCATCTTCCCCAGTATCATCACCATAATGACAAGCTGTGCGGAAAGCTCTCATGAGAGACCTAATAGCCCCCGAACTCCTGTTTTCATGAATTGAACTACACCAAGCATCCACCATTGCAGTAGTGATGACATTTGTGGATGACTTGACCTCATTTCCATCTGCATGAACAAGTTGTTCAGTGTCAGCTTCATCATCTTCGATTTCCTCACCATCCATTTCAGTCTCGTCATCATCCTTCACAAAATTGGAATAAGATTCTACAGACATTTCACATACCATGAGAACAATGAGAAGGGAAGATATTGTAAAGACTTACATCAGTATCCTCATCATCAAAATCTAGGAGATCCTTGTCATGTTCTTGCAAGAATTGATAGAACTCGGGATCCTACAGAAAAAAAAAATGTGGCATATGCTGGTTAAATAGATTTATCAGTAATCAGTACAAAAAATTATGGAATGAATATTAGCACCACACTACTCTTGCACTGGCAATATCAAAATGTGTAGCAGATGGATTACGTTGTTCAATGATGCAAGCAGGCTAAATATAGGAATGAGTTATAGATGAATGACCTTAAACTCTGTAAGGAAATCTATCAAGCTATATCTTTGAATCATTTTATTGGCATTTGAAGGACATGGTGTTGGGATTCTAATACTCTACTATCTGGTACTAATTCTAAATGAAATTTTATTTTACCAGATCAAACGATAAATCAATAACAGAGACAAAACGTGGTTCTTACAAAAAGAAACTGAAGAAAAACAAAGGCAATGACAGTAAGCAACTTGTTTGCTGCTTCTGACGCATATCAAAAAGTATGGCTGCTCATGTTTTTGTATTCCTCAAGTTTTTTCAGAACTTATATAAAAAGTAAAATCATTCAAAAAGAAAGTACTAAAATACAGAACTGAGAGCACAAAAAGAAAGCAAAGAACTCATAGACATGTCGACAAAATTATCACCTTTTCTTGGAGTCTTTTCAATTGCTCCGCATGTCCTCCCACATTTTGCTCTGAAGATGACTTGGACATCATTTCATCTGTATTTTCTTCAACCCCCGAAGATTTTTTGCTCAATTTCTTCGATTCTGACATGCCCAACCAAAAAAAAAAAATAGCATAAAACAGGATGTAAAAAAGGAAAGTGCGTTGAAAGAAAAACTAAAAAAAAAATATATACCTTTGTTCTTCGTCCCCATTGATTGAAATTTGTGAGTTTCTTTTCTCGCTAAAACCCTGATTTTTGCTGCAGGGTTTAGTGTTCTGAAGATTTTTGCTCCATCGATAAAGAAGGATAGATGAAGAATTGGGATTGGGCTTATTGGACTATTACAATTTGGGTCAAAAATTATAAAGCCCAATATGTTTATTTCAGCTAACCATTAGCTGATTTACGCAAATGTCCCTTTTAGACCATTATTTAAATTTTGTCCATCTGGAAAAAAATTTGTAAATATGACTTTGGGGTGAACATATTAGACTTTTGTCTAACTTCTACATAATTTTAGACATTTGGATTACCGTTTGTTCTATTTGATCACCAAACTATCTGGTACATTTTTAATTTAGATTTTTAAAAATATTTTGCATGTGTTCTCAAGTGGATATTACATAAATAAGCTAATCATTTAAAAATGTCACATTTAATCATACAATTTAGTTTTAATCTGTCATAAAACCTCAAACTTGTTTTGATCAAGAATGATGTATATAATTATAGGAATGACATATTTATAGTGGTTAACTTAATTACACAATAAACGCTTACATATAAAAAAGATCCAAAATTTAAATTAAAAATATATATCTAATAGAAACACTTTATTATGTTCATGTATTTAATTGAAACAGTTGAAATATATAAATGAAATTTATTTGACCAGACGAAAGCCTTTGGCACTTTGCTATCTACTACCACCTACTACCCAATTAAAAAAGAGAATTTATAGAATGACCTACCTAATCAACTCACATGTTTATTATTATAAATTTATAATTCTTTTTATAGTAAACTAACAAGTTCAAATAAAAAAATACTACTACTTTGAATAGAAAAGATTCCACCAATTAAAAAAAGAGGAAAAAAAAAAATAAGACAAAGGAGTGTTTTATATAGTGACCTCCTCAACTCCAATTACTTCAAGCCAAATCCTAAACCAACCATGACAAGAGCTAAGGTTGTGTTCATTTCAACACCAGCACTTGGCAACATTGTTCCAATTATTGAGTTTGCTAAACTCTTCACTCAAAAAGACAAAAATCTTTCAGCCACCATACTCTTAATTAATATCCCTCAAAGACCACTTGTCCAATCATATATTGACTCTCTCACCACCACCACCGCCACCGGAAACATCCATTTCCTCTCCCTACCCGTGACGGATCCACCGTCCCTCGATCAATTTGAGGCCACTATAGGCTTTTTATCACTATTGATACAAAATCACACGTTACAAGTCAAAAATGCACTTATTGACCTTATTTCAGACTTGGACTCAGGGCAAGTTGTTGGATTCTTTATTGACATGTTTTGTACATCTTTTATTGATGTTGCTAAGGAACTAAACATTCCATGTTATCTCTACTTTGCTTCCCCTGCTACTTTCTTTAGCTTCATGTTACATCTCCCAATTTTAGATGCTCAAGTTAGTACTAATATTGAGTTCAAAGATTCATCCAATGATTTCAACATTCTTGGTTTTTCCAATCCTGTCCCTGTTAAATGTTTCCCTTCATTCATGCTAAAAAGACATATAGATGGTTACTCTTGGTTCCTACATCATGCAAGAAGGTACAAAGAAACCAAGGGCATTATTGTCAACACATTTCAAGAACTTGAACCTTTTTGCTTAAACTCATTAGTACATACTACTAGTCATGTTGTACCACCAATTTATCCAATTGGACCAGTGGTGGATCATAATGGACCAGCTCAATGGCATCAAGATTCTTGGGGTCATGAAAATGTCATGAAATGGCTTGATAATCAAGAACCATCATCAGTAATTTTCTTGAGTTTTGGAAGTATGGGAAGTCTTAAAGATTCACAAGTGAAAGAAATAGCAAAAGGTTTGGAGAAAGCAGGACACCCTTTTTTGTGGGCAATTAGAGAAGCACCAAAGGATAAAAGAGAACTTCCAAATGATTATACAAACTTAGAGGAAATTTTACCTATTGGGTTTTTAGAATCAACAAAAGGGAAAGGGCTAGTGTGTGGGTTGGTCCCACAAGTTACAATCTTGGCCCATAAGGCTATCGGAGGATTTGTGTCACACTGTGGTTGGAATTCAATTCTTGAAAGTTTATATTATGGAGTGCCAATTGGTACATGGCCTATATATGCAGAGCAACACTTGAATGCATTTGAGTTGGTGAAAGAGTTGGATTTGGCTGTGGAAATCACAATGGATTATAGAGATGGCACCACATTGGTTTCATCAGAGGAAGTGGCAAAAGGGGTTAAAAAATTAATGGATGGTGATGGTGAGGTGAGACAAAAGTTTAAGAAAATGAGTGAGAAATGCAAGGATGTTTGGAAGGAAAATGGCTCATCTTCTAATTTTCTTGGACACTTGATTGATGAATTAATGGCTGTGATTTGAAGAAGGGTTACCAAAACCTAGTCCAAATTGGTGGGCTTTGTTTGACCATAAAATTTAGTAGATTCTTTGTCTAAAGAGTTAGGCAAGGAGTTAGTGGTGGAATATTATGAAAGATGAAAAATAAAGTTTTCTACTTTATGGTAACTCTAACTAATTATGTAATTTTGAATTCAAATAAAATAAATTATGATTACGGAGTACATCAATAAAACGTTTATTTTCTAAAAAAGTGAGTAGTTATGAATTATTTTCTCGTAATATATAATCGATCTCGATTGAAATTAGTAAGAACATTCTTGATAGATTTACCGTATTTTTTTTAAGAAGACAAGCACTTCAAAAACACTTGTTTTATATATCAATTCAAGAATAAAAAAACAACGTTCTTAATTGTTGTTTGTTCCGTGACTTAGCTAAATCCCAAAAAATTGAATTATTATTTATTCTTCCATTTAAACATAAGAAAACTCCAACCATCTTCAAGAAATGTATTGAAGTATCTTTGAGAAAAATAAGTTATATTTTGAATGTCTTATACTATAATCATTCCTTGTTCTAACATGCTAGTAAATCAAGGGCTTCAAGGCTACCAATTCTTGAGGATAAAATTTAGGATGTGGTATATGATAATTTCCCCTCAAATTCTTGAAATTATGTGATGCCCTCGTTATAAATCGAACTACTTCAGGCTGATTCTTTTTTGATCCTCAAGAAAGTTTGAATACAAATAAAATTTCAACGTCAAATCAATTTAATATCAAATCTGTCCAAACAAACTCTAAATTTGACAGTGCTGGCTATATATTAAATAATTTGAAAAAAATGAATATAACTTAAATAGTACTACTAGGATGAAACTGGCTACCAGACGCAATTCCTACTTTAAGGCCCACCCGACCCGACCCGTATGAAAAACTTGCGCAAAAAGACTAGCTTCACTCTTCGTCTACATAAAGAGGAAAAAACCTCTCGACTCTTTTCATTGCGCTTCTCTTTAGATCTCACATCTCAGGTATCTTTCTATCTCTCTTCAAATGGCGATTTTTTTTTCTATTACCGATACTTTGATCGATATAAGCCCTTCCCCTTTCCCCAATTTCTTACTATTTTCTTGATTGTCTTGATTTTTTTTTTGTTGAACTGAGTGATGGGTTTGTGTTATTCTATTGATAAGTAAATTAGTTGAACTTCTTGGTTTATGTTTTTAAGAAAATATATGGGAAATTTGGATTTTTTGTGAAATTAGAAAGAGGGTTTAGTGTAATTGATAGTAAGTTTAATTTATCCCTTGCATTCACTTCTTTTTCTTTAATTTTTCAATTTTTTTTTATAGGAAAAGTAAATATTGATAATTGAGGAGAAGTATTTTACCAGTAGTGCGATAAGTTCGTCCCTATAGTAGTTCTTGTTGTAAAGAACTGTTTTAAAAGGAGTCAAAATTCATTAAGATGTACAATGGGAACAATTTGGCTTTTGGGTGTCACTAGGTAGGAAAGTTGGGTGGATATCGGTTGTTTATGAAGTAGAAGTCGCAGAATACGACTAGGGGTGTTTAAGAAAACTTAAAGGGACTTATGAACTGATTTTTTTCACCCCCGCCAGGGAGCTCTCCCGCCTTTTTGCTCCGTTGGTGACTCAAACCCCAACCTTAAGGTTGGAGGTGGAGGGTGATTACCATGTAAGCAACCCGTCTTGTCGTATGACCTGATTTAGGTAGTTATGCCATGGTCTTTTTGGTGTGTATTTGAAAAGATAAATCACAGCACCACACAAGTTATAGGAGGGTTTTGAATGACATGACCAATTTATAAAAATTTCTTAATTTGGGATGTCCATTGAAGTCTTCTTTAGGATGGCTTTGAGTGTGGAATTCATGTATAATGTATTGAATAACTGTGCTGACCTCAGTTGGAGATTCAAGTGATAAAAAGGAGAGAGATCTAATAGTGTTTGTCTACATTGATTCTTCCCCTTGTAGTAAATAATAGTTCCTTCGCAGTTAAAGGCATGTTTAGTCTAAGTGGTAAGATTGCTGCAGTGTTTGCTGAGTTTTAATACTATACCCACTTGGCTTTGTTAACTCTCGATTTTATAGTTCCTTTCTTTATCTCTTCTTTTTGACAATGCTCAAGTTCTTGTGCCAATAAGGGAGTCCCCTGCCGAAGTATTAAATTTTTATTGGAATATAAGGAGTGAAAGTGTAAATGTACCAAACTTTAGCCTTAATCTACAGAAACCTAATATAAGAAGATTCCTGATCCTGACAGCTAAGCGTTTACCTTATCTGCCTTAAATCCCTTCTTACAATTGGTCCTTTTTATAATCCTCTGTTCACATTTTACAAAAAAAATAATCTTGGAGCAACCCATCACCAATCTCTGTTAAAAATTTGATCTTTTCTTAATTGAAATCTAGGATATATATTTAACGCTTGGATCAAATTGCTCCTGATTTGATTTCTTGAGAAGTCCCCTCAGTCTTTGTACCAAGTGCGAACTGTATTCTGTATCCAATTAGTATACAATTGAGCAACTCTTAAAATCTTTTGGTTTCAAATTGCAAGAACTGGAGTTGACACTGGTGGTACTGGCCTCCAGTCTGGCAATTGTATTTATCTTACTCTAGTAGGCAAGCCACATCTTAGCGTTTCAAGAAAGATTTACGACTAAGTGATTTGTCTTCTTTGCTTTGGCTACCAGTAAAATGCTGCCAGAACCTACCAAATTCATGAGTCTGCAATCACTCGACGTAGAGTTCTTCCCCACAAACAATTTTCCCTCCAAGTTTTTCACATTTCCTTCTGGAACTTCATACGCAATAATGCTCGTGTGTTTTTCTTCTTTTTTATTCAAATCCTAAGAAGTTGCACCATAAATTCTGTTATGTCCCCAGTCGTATTTCCTTTTGGCTCTTTGCCCTGACTTGGATAGTCTCTTTCATCTGAAACTTGCATTGTGAGCTTGTTGCCCACAATGGCCTTGCTAATATTCCCTTTTTGACAAACTGGACAGTATTTTCAGAAGGTTCCTTGCCTTGTCGGATCTCAAAAGGTGCTGGACTTGATGAATATAATCCTCCTAATCATCATTGTTTAATCTGTCATTAGCTCTTTTAGCTGCCCATTCTGTCTCGAGTTTCCATCGTTATGAAAGTGGAAGTGGTAAACCAGCTGCTTTGGCTGGTACCACTAAGAAATTGAACAGTTTGATACCTATCAAAATAAAAAGGAAAGAACAGACTTGTTATTTTCTAAATCTATAGCAGATGATATAGATTGACTGACACTGACCTCAAGTTAGAAGAAAAATAGAAAAGAAAACCCAGCTCTAATTGATGGTTTTTATACTTGTTATCTTCTGGCAAACCTTGTTGCTGCTCCTTATCTAGCTAACTGCATATTCAAGTTATTGTCAGTTAAATTTCTTCTCTCTAAATGTAATTCACATGCCAAATGACCCTTAAATTTGGAATGCTAAACTGCCCCTTTTAGTTTGTTTCGAGAAGCACAGGGAAGGGTTAGCAGTTAGCATACTGAAACATTTTTTTATGAGATAAGGAATTTCATTAAATGACATCATGAAGTGTTAGTTCCAATTCATTTTTGGTTATGTTTTTCTGCACTACTTGGCATATATTGGACTATGCCAAACTCCAGATTGATCCGCTGCATAGTTGAAACAGCGAGGGTCTCAAAAAGAAATCCCAAAAGACTTGGAATACTATTTCTCAGGCCATTTGGTGGACAGTTGGCTTGAAAGAAGTAGCGGAATTTTTAAGGCAAAAGAAGAAATATACTTAGCCTTAAACACAAATGTATTTATTTGCTAGCTTTTTGATGAAACCTGGTTCTTATACATGATGTAGATGCAATGCTAGATACAATTGAGGAGTTGCACTTTCTTTATTCATGCATTTGCTTAGTGCAAGCTCATCTATAAAATCTCTTATTACCAGTATCACTGTACATACACTTCAAATGTCCATAAGTTTATCCATACAGGTGGAAAGTCCCTGAGGTTAAGTCGTGACAATTTTCGACTTCAACTCGTATGGTGACTTGTATATTGTTTTGACACAGCTCAGTTTTGCATCTTTCTTTCTTTTGTGTTCGCTTACATGCTTGTTAGTTAGACTTATTCATGGAAAGGGTAAAAGAAATGAACCATGTTTCATGTGCTTTGAAATTTTTATCTAACAAGCTCAAGTTATGTAAATTTATTCAGGTATACTGCAGTTAAGAAAAAATGTCACGAAGGTATGATAGCCGTACAACAATCTTCTCCCCAGAAGGTCGTCTCTACCAGGTTGAGTACGCAATGGAGGCTATCGGAAATGCAGGTAGTGCTATAGGCATCTTGTCCAAGGATGGGGTGGTGTTGGTAGGTGAAAAGAAAGTAACATCTAAGCTGCTTCAGACCTCAACTTCAAGTGAGAAGATGTACAAGATCGATGATCATGTGGCGTGCGCTGTAGCTGGAATTATGTCTGATGCCAACATACTGATCAACACGGCTAGGGTTCAGGCTCAGCGCTATACGTTCGCTTATCAAGAACCCATGCCAGTTGAGCAACTTGTTCAGTCACTATGTGACACCAAGCAAGGTTACACACAGTTTGGTGGGCTTCGGCCTTTTGGTGTTTCATTTCTCTTTGCAGGTTGGGATAAAAACTATGGCTTCCAACTTTACATGAGCGACCCAAGTGGAAATTATGGCGGTTGGAAAGCCGCAGCAATTGGAGCAAACAACCAGGCAGCTCAATCAATTCTTAAGCAGGATTACAAGGATGATATCACAAGGGAAGAGGCCGTTCAACTTGCTCTTAAAGTGCTTGGTAAGACAATGGACAGCACTAGCCTCACTTCAGAGAAACTTGAACTTGCTGAGGTATTTCTCTCTAATGGGAAAGTCAAGTATCAAGCATGCTCTCCCGAAACTCTGAACAAAATGTTGGTGAGTGCTGGACTGACTCAACCTACAGCAGAAGAATAGTCGAAGAATGTCTTTTGATCTAGCATATGACATCATTGAACTCTCTCTACACCATGTGTGACATGTTGTACTAAAACTAAGTGGTGGATTTGTGTCTTATTACAACTGCATGCATATGTATGTCAAATGCTTTCCAGTTTGAATTTTGTTTTGGATTACTTCTTCATTTGTTGGTATCATGGTACTCTACTGCATTTGACATGTTTGTGCCTCTGTTGCCTGACAAAGAAAAGAACAGACAACATACCCTCCATCTTCCTCTTTTTTAACTTCATGCAACTACAGTGGGAGGGTAGGAGAAGAAGGTGAGATCTTTTCATCTTGTAGCTATCCATTTTAAACATCATTTCCTTCCCTCCTATCAAGTTCCACTAGTAAACTATTTAGTCCTCTAAAGCCCTGAGGATTATGGTTATGTAGTGGTGATTATGCCAAAGCAGAAGGTATGATGATTATTCAGAATGGAAGGAATAAGTGCAAGTAGAAGGTATGCTTATCACTTTTAATATTACTATTTACAGATACAGAAATATATACAAAGTCTCAACTCCTGCATGCTCTCAATGTCTATTTGTTGAAATTTTCCGAGGATTTGCCTTTAGTGAAAACAGATTCCATTTCTTCCAAAGACTTTCCTTTAGTCTCAGGGCACATGAAATAGAAAAAAATTAAAGCCACCAAAGAGACTCCAGCAAACATGAAAAAAGCACCTCCAGTTGTAATTGCTTCAGAAATGGACAGAAAACTCATAGAAACAGTTGCATTCATCAACCTATTAACAGCAACGCCAATACCAGCACCCAATGCCCTATACCTTAGAGGAAATATCTCAGTACTATAAACCCAAGTAACTGGACCAAGACCAATATTGAAAAACATCACAACTGCATAAGTTGTAACTATACTAAGTACCAAAGCCCAAATGAGTGTCCCACTAGAATTCTCTGCAATTGTCAAGAAAAAACCAAGTCCAGCTAATGTCACAACCATGCCACTTAAACTTGTTAACAACAGTTTTCTTCTCCCAACTCTGTCAATCAAGAAAGTAGATAGTACTATAAATGTAAATTTTGTCAGTCCAACTCCAACTGTGGCTAGTATTTGCTTCCTAGTGTCATGTACACCTGCTTTCGCGAAAATCTTGTGACTATACAATATAACAGCTTCAATACCAGTTGCATGTTCAAAGAAATGAATTCCAACACCAGCTATTAAAATCCATCTTAGTGTTGGAGTTGGTTTTAACAACAATTCTTTCCAAACCCCATGTGTTTGTGCTGATTCAGGAAACTTAACAATGTCATCGTTACAATTCTCATCGATTCCTACAGCCTCTTTAATATCCCTGAGGCGAATTTCAGCTTCTTGAGGGGAATTAGAAACTTTGTACAATATTTTCTTGGCTTCTCCTACACGGCCTTGCATAATAAGCCATCTAGGAGACTCTGGCATTTTAAGAATGCCAATCGCCAAGAAAAGTGAAGGAATTGCTGCAATTCCTAACATTATTCTCCAACCAAGTTCAAGATACAATCGCGAAAAAATGTAATTTGATAAATAACCAAGTAAAATACCAATACTTATTCCGATTTCTGGTAGAGATGTTAAAAATCCACGTGACGATGGTGATGAAACTTCTGCTGAATAAATAGGTGCTATCATAAGTGCAAATCCAACACCAACACCAGCAATACATCTTCCAACTAATAATGCTATATAAGATGGACCATATCCCATTAAAATTGATCCAATCATGAAAATTACTGAAGCTACCATTATAGTGTTACGTCTTCCAATTTTATCAGATGTTCTTCCAGCACAAAGTGACCCAACTAAAGCACATAAATTTAGAATCCCTGCTAATATTTCTGTTTTGGCATCATTGATTTGGAATTCTTTTTTCACATATATCATAGCTCCACTCATCACACCAGTATCTGACAAAATTAAAAAAACATAAAATTATTGTTAAAATATATTCACACTATACTTTTTCTTTTCTTATCCACGATTAACAGTTCGACTTGACACAAAGTTTAAGGGATGAAAATGACTTTTAAAATTTGTGGTCTAAAACACCCATGGATCATTTTAAAGGGTAAAAAGAGATTTTTAAAGCAGAATTGTTTTCAATTATAGAAACGTGACATTTTTAAAAAAAATGAACTAACAAAAAGTATGTCAGGTAAATTGAGATGGAGGGAGTAATTAATAGTAACGATGGTAGTTACAATCAAAAGATATTTACACAATCGTACGCTGTTAGCTCAATAATTCCTTAACATGTGAATGTAGAACTTTTTTCATCGTAAGGAATGTTTTAGCTCCTTAATGAACTATCTAATATGAATTTAGATTAATCAAGCTAGTAAATTTAGAACACAAAAAAAAAAAAGGAAAATTTGAAGTAATGAAGAATAAAACTTACCATAACCAAATATGATAGATATCATAGAAGCAACAATTGCACAAGCACATGCATATTTGTTAACCTTTGTAGGATTTTCTCCATTATCATTCTCCATATTTTCCCAAAATGCAATAAGCCTAAAATAGAAATTGGTGTTTGTTTTTATAAACAAATCCTCCAAATAAGATAGTAAAAGTCTATAATATATATTCAGATATCTATAGTCAAAAAACAAATCCCATTTCTATTCTAGTTCCTCTTTACTATTGTGTGTTTTCCAAAAAAATGTACATAATTTGTAAAGAATTAATACTATGTGGATAATAGTGATAAGAATTACAAGTCACTGATGAGTCCTAATTGTAGGATTGAACCTGTGACCCTCCATATCCAACGCCCGCTTTATATGGATAGCATTTATTCGTGGTATTTGAATCAGTTTTGTGTATAAAATTTTGATTGTTATATTGAATTTATGTTAGCGATGACTACCTAATTTAAAGCTGATTAGATCAATATTTCAGTTTTTATTGTTGATCCATTATACATAAAAATTATTATATAATTTGTTGACATTTTACTAATATTTTCACGTTATCTTTGTCTAGCGATATATGTATTGGATAAAATTGTGCTCTCACCATGACTTATTAAGCGTATGTGAAGAAATTGGAAGAATTTTTCTATAAGCTATAAGTATGTATTTTTTTTTTATTCTTAAATTGTTTTATACCAATATATTTTATTTATTTTTTTATTAAAATAAAAATCCTCAATAGAAATAAGTACAAGCAAGGGGGGCTAGACCTTATCTTGTCAATCCTAATGAGGCAACAAACCTCTACTAATTAACAAGCATGAAAAAAAATAAAAACTAGAAAAAACTAGATATTCTATGATCATCACAGAATTTGTAATACACTCTATGATGATATTACAAATGAGAATACTTGAAAAATGCACAAATATAAAATTCAAGAAGAAAGTTGAGTTATCAACCTCAAACTTACTTTTACAAATGTGTGAATTAAAAATGATAGATAGCCCATCTAAAGTAACCTGAAGTATTTTCATCTTGTCTTCTTCTTCAAATCTGTCCAACAAAACTTGATAGTTCATCATTTCTTCTTGGATGTATTGGATCTTGTTGAAGTTATTGACATTGTCATATGGTTTTGCTTTACCAGTCGCATTTGTAGGTGCCTTTTTACAAACTCTCATGTCACTTTACCATCCCAACTGTGCTGCCTTTCATGTGTCTTCTTTTTGTTTTTGTTGCTTCCACTTCTTTGATGCCGAGGTGAGATATCCCCATCCCTAGCCACTTTATCAAAGCATATGTCCAACATATTTTCTTCCTCATCCTCATCAAAAGAATCATCACCCCAATCACTATCTAGTTAGACTAAATTCTGATGCTAAGGCCTCTTGTTCCTTCTTCTTTGCAATTATACTTTTAGGTACAAATTCCAAAGCTTGTGGACTTATTTTCTATTCAAAAGCGGAGGTGAAATATGCTCTTCTTCATCAACCAAATCAGCCCACCTAGGAGTACCCATCTCCCTTTGCTTTTCTTTCGAGACCTCATGAGCTGAGGTGTTCGATGTGAACATGGGTAGGGCTGGGCGTTCGGTTGATTCGGTTCGGCTTGTAAATTTCAGTTCGGTTTTTCGATTTTCGATTTGGCCAAATGTGAAACCAAACCAAACTGAAATAAACTCGATTTGGTTCGATTATTATAATTTCGATTCGGTTTATTTTGGTTTAACCAAATTTAACTAACAGTGGCCTGTGGCATACTAGCATATGGATAATTTTAGTAAATTGAAAAAAAAAAGCTTCAGAAATGCAGGAATTGAAAAAAAAAAAGGCTTCAGAACAACTAACAAGTGCATACTTCAGAAGTGCAAGTATTTAACATTGTCATATTCTTTTGCAGGAACTCAACAAGTGCATATTCTTATCTCTTGTGAGCACAACTCAACAAGTGCAGCCATGCAGGACACAACTCACAACTTTTGTGAGCACAACAAATGCATATTCTCATCTCTTTACAAATTACAAGCAGGTCACAAGTCACAACTCACAAGCCTTTTACTTTCACAACTCACAAGTCTGTCAGTTAAAAGCAAAAATGGAAAGCAGTTTGACCAATGTTGCAGGAAGCATTTGTTGCCAAGGAGGAGACAAATTTCAACAAACATTTAACTTGCAACTTACCATATCATTGACTAAAATATCCAAACAAAACTGATAATTCTTGTCCAAGCAGTCCGGCAGGCAGCAATATTAACAAACTAGTCAAGAATAAGAATAAAAAGACTATCAAGAGTCAAGACAACAACACTACACAATTCAACAAACTTGTGCCCAACCCTAAAATATAGTTAGTTACAAACTAAAGTCCAGCTGCCAGTAGGCAGCATTGCATTTTGCAGCAACCAAAAGATTTAGAAAACCAACAAAACATTGTTGTGCAACCTCCAGTGCAATAGCTCCCAAGTTCCAAGTTCCAACAAATAACAACCAAGAAAATAACAAAACATTGATGTGCCTGCGAGAAAATAGAACTCTTTAGACAAATGATCTACATTTCATAATAAAATATATAAAACTATCAAGCAAGTTATGTAAATAAGTTCTTTACTTACCCGTTACCAGTTACCACGCATCACTAGTTGATAGTTGAACTTACAAGTTGCAACTATATATCAATAATACTAGATTCAGTTCCACTACAAGCGAAATCTAAAAAAATATGAAAGAATTTGGTAGTTGTCAAAATGCTTCTAACAAGTAGCTCTAGGTTCCATGATTTTTCTTTTATTTGAAGTATCAACATCAACCTCATTGGGAGATGAGGTGTTAGGTATGCTGTCATTTGAAGCTCCACTTTCACTTATCCTACTTCCAATTTGCGTCATCTATAAAAAAAGTGAAACAAACAAGAATAACAACAATCAGAAAGACACAGACCGCAGTACATTGCAGTTCACAAATCACACAAATAATCACAAAGTTGCATACTTACATTCAATGATTAAACTCACGCAGTTCAATTGCGGTTCAGAACTCAGAAGAACAATAATCACGCAGTACATTACAGATTTACAATTCACTAACCGACTCACTGATCAGTCCCTAACTAACAGACACTTAAACATAATAGGTAGAACTTCCATGGACCATGGTAGATGATCAGGAATCAGGATACTACCAACTTGACTAACAATAAGCAGAGGCATAATGATATTATTTCACATTAATCCCCAGTGTACAAGTCCCCGTACTTTATACTACAATCAAGCAGCTAAACTGACCTTCAACTTTGAAATTGAAATTGAAGTACAATCAAGCAGCTAAACTACAATCTCATATTTGAAATTGAAATGATCATATCCTTTTGCATATTCCCAGAAGAGGTACTGAAACAAGTGTGGGACACTCCTCTTTATAACTGGGAACACTAACAGTATATACAAACAAATGAACCATTCACCACTAATCTATATGTATCAATCTCAAGATCAGCTAAACATTTCAAGTAAGACTAAAAATATCTAGTTTGAGAACTTTACATAGTTACACAAAAAAGACTTTGAGTGCATTTAACATTTTTTTTTTTAAATTCTACAATCCACATAAGCAAGTAAGACTAAAAATATCTAGTTTTTATTTTATTTTTTTAATTAGATGTTTAGTTTACCAATTTCATGTTTTTTGAAATTTGGCAAGTTGAGTGGGCAAGCACAACAGTACAGCTCTTGTATTCAGAATGGAGTGGCGGACTAGCAGTGCACCTTTTTTACGTCACCTTGCAGATACACTTCCATTTGTACTCTCCTCAAAATTCAAAAATCTGTCTAATAGTCCTAGATTTGACGAAAGCAATTCTTTTCTATTTCATGTCCAATGATTCTATATCTATATCTATATAATATATATATATATATATATATATATATATATATACACACATACTTCATCCAAAAATCGTGCAAATAAAAAAGAGTATATATAGCAAAGTGCTTATCCAACCAGAATTTTAGCGATTTTGTGATAAATTTCATGCATATAGATAAACATCAACAATCGATAGATTCCAGAACTGAAAAAAAATGAAAAATGGTCCTGAAATTAAAGCGAAGCAACGACAAGGAGATCGATGATTGTTTAGATTCTCAAGGCTGCAACCAATTCAGGGATTTTGCGATCGCAAATTCAAGTTTGAGAGTTGAGAGATGAGAGTTACGACTTACGGTGGTCTACTGCCTACTAGTTTGTGTTAGGGAAATCAATTTAGGGATTTCTGATTGGAATTTGGGCTTAATTTGAATATGGGTCGGCTGGGCATAGACTGACATTTAATTAAGGGGTACATATAATTTTGGTTTTTCGGTTAACCGAATTTTTTAAGCTAAAAATCAAAAACCGAACCGAAAAATTAAAGTATTGAAAATCGAAATCGAAATAACCGAAAAACCGAAACCGAAATTTAAAAAAAATCGGTTCGGTCGGTTTTTTCGATTTTAACCATATTATGCCCAGCCCTAAACATGGGTGACTTGATCGCTGAATTGGGTTTGAGGCCTCACTTTCTTGAATAATCTTAGCTACTTCAGATTAGATATATGTAGGACTCATAACACTATCATTTTTTTTTGGTCTGCATGTTACATACTCCAATTGGCATGCTAACTGATTGTATATTATTATCAAAATCGGCTCGAACCAAATTTTGCTTATTCGTGGGATTAGAATCAACTAACTCTAATTATTTCTCCACCTCGAGTGCTTCAAACAGATTTGTACAAACAATGTCCTTCGGTTCATTAGATTGCACTACTAGATTCGTAGTTAGCTACTGCTTATTTTCAAGATGTGGAGATTTACTTCGACTAGCCGAGGAACCAATACACATAGAAATTGATTCTTTTTGTGCAATTGTGTTCCAATTCCCAGTTGCATTCTCATCACGACCAGAAATTTCAACTTGCAAATCACCACATTTTGATCCTTCAATTTTTTTCTGTCCATCAATTGCCAAATTCTCAAGTTGCACATCAGATTTTGGCGTCTATATAGCATCATGAAGTTTCTCAGGTTATCACCTTGCCTTATACTTGAATTTTCAGTAGCAACTTCCTTCTCTTTTATCTCATTAATTTTTGCGCAAATTGTGCATCATTGGATTGATTTGTATCCACAACGAGTTGCTCTTCAACTTCAACACGATTAGCTGAATTACAACTTTGTTGATTGGGAGAAGTATTTTGTTCCGTGAAAACTCATCAATTTGAGGAATTAATTAAGGATAACATTCGATTCCCGAAAGAGTAATCGTCTAACACTGCTTCGCCCAGACGCTAGCCAAAATTTTGGCGCAACAAATTTTGATCTTGAACACCACTCTTTTCAGCCCCTGTAAATCTTTAGTTGTTCCTTCATCCTCCTTTTCACTAACTTCCAACCTATTTGAATCAACTTTTTTAGCATTGAGCTGATCACGAAGATCGCCTTGAAATTTTTCTCTTTCAATATAATTTTCACTGACCGTGGCATCAATTTGATCATCAGTGAGAGTTCGACAATCAGCTTCTCTGTGCCTATGATGTTTACATCTGTTACAATAATATGGTAAATAATCATACCTGATTGTTTGCCATACGTTTGTAATCTTGTCGGTGACTAAATTTTTGAATTGAACTCTAATTCTTTTTGGAAGCGTCCTTAACAAATCCACCTCGACTTTTACCCTTGCAGTACTAGGTCGTGTTTTATCATTGATCGCTCGATCCACATCAAGAGGCTATTCAACTGTTGAAGCCATCGAAAACAGAGTATTACGAGCAAAATATTGATATGGTAAACTTGGGAAAGAAATCCATGCCATTGCAATGGAGGTTTCTTCCCTAGGACTAAAAGGAGTCCACTTTTGGATTTTGAACGGTATAACAGTACCGGCAAACTTAATCGACCTACTAGTTTTTGAAAAGATTGCAATGTAATCTTCCTTCAAAGTGAACCGCAACAGCACATGTCGACTTTCTAATAACCCAATGTTACATTCACCCTTAAATCCTAATTGTTGAGGCAATATTTTCCGTAAATCTGGAAGTTCAGGCCTTTCATGTGAGAATTTGGCTATGAGAGCGAATTTTAGATTCTCCTCCGTGATAAATATTTTAAGGCTTTTGGAGTCAAAAACCACTGTGGATTCTCCATGTAAGAGACTGACTAATTTGAGAGATTTCTCAGTAGATTGTTGATTTCCGCTGATTGACGAAGCATATGTACGACTTGTATTAGAGTTGACATTTGTCTCTCCCACAACCATAGGCTGGGGAGAGGGCGAAGCAGCCATGACTGCTATTCACGCCATATTTCGATTGAGAGAGAGAGAAGAGAACTTTTGGGTTTAGGGTTCTCCCGTAAGGTGTTTCCTGTAAGTATGTATTTCGTTGACGTATAATTATTTTTTATCTTATATATGAAGAAGAACAATGATTATAAAAGGAAATAAAAAATAAGAATAATACCTACAAATAAGAAAATTTGGCAATATACATTAAAAGAGAGATGTGACTATACATTAAGAAGAAAATAACATCAGTGAAATATTGTTATGTCAATTAAGTGAGCAAAAATATTACCTAAAGTACAGTGAATGATTTTGTGTGTGAAATGATAAACACGAAATAAATAAATACGATGGTGAACCGGCAAGGTCTGCACAATAATAGGATATCTAACATGAAAAGGGAGCAGAAGGGAAGCACAAAGAAATTGAAGGAATGGAGAACTCACATGGAAACATCAGCATATTGTCTGTTGATTTAACAGATCCTTGGAGATAAACCCCGACCACCTGAGAATAAAGAATGGTCTGATCGGCAAAGACAAAACAAGAAGAAAGTAACAGTTCGGAGCTTACCAGTTCGAATGGAGCTGGAAAATAACACACAGTGGAAGTGTATTGAGTACTCCTAACTACAAGATTTTTCATTAGTTAGAGATTAGGAAACCTCTTAGTTTCCCTTTTGGACCAGGCCATCTGGGCCTAGTCTTTGTTCTGTAAAGTCTTTTACGTTATTTCAATAAAATCGGTCCAGTAATGGACAAAAATTGGTTTTAAAAAAAATAATCTTTGTACCTGAAATAACATAAATACGGTAACTTCTTTTTATTACAAAACTAAAAAGTAATTTGCCGGTCTAAATTTATTAGTTGAAGTAACTTTTGGGGTAATTAACTCAAAAGCAAATTTTAAGATGTCATTTGGCGTTATATAGATATTAATTATATAAATTTTAATTTCTTTTATATTAATAATTTTATTTTTTTATCTTACATAAAAATATATAAATTCTTTCATAATTTACATATGTATTAATTTTATGAAAGCATATTGCCAATCAAAAACCTACTTGGTATAGAATTTTATAAATAGCAACTAATAAGTTGCTATCAAACCTGATATTAATTATACTTCTTTTAATGAAAGAATAAATCAATTCATGACTAGCATGTAGCAACAAAACAACCCCACAATATAGAGTCCGATTACTTTTAATTCCATAAAGAATATTCCTTCAATTTTTACTTCTTCAACTTAAAAAATTAAAAATTATTTATCATTTATAGCTATTTCTTAATTATTTTAAACTCAAAAAGTGAGATTGTAAAATTATTATTATATTTTTTAATTCTTAAGAAATATATCAAGTTAATATTGAATAATTAAAAATAAATAAATAAAGAGACTACTTGTCAATTCACAAAATTAAGATAGAATTAATTAATTATTTTCTCATTCTGCCCTTAAAATTAATTATTTTTTGAAAGTGTAAATAGTACTTCCTTGAATTTGACACACTTATTAAGAAAATTAGAAAATAATAATTGATATATTGAGTTTACCATTTTACCCATATTAATTAATAAGGTCTCAAACATATTTACTATTACATTTTTAAAGACATAAATGATAATTTAAAGTAGAAATTAAATTAGGAAATACAGTCTCAGTCCAACAATAGTTATCCTATTGATTTGACTCACATCTTAAGAAACAATAAACAATATTGGTAATATTACTACATTATCTTTTGAATATAGTAATAAATTTATTGCTTTGAAAAATGTATTCGATACTCCCTCTGTTCCTAATTACTTGTCTACTTTTTCTTTTATAGTTGTCCCTAATTACTTGTCCATTTTGACAAATCAAGAAAGAACAATTTTTTTTACCTATTATACCCTTAATTAAATGACTAATGACTTTGAAAAATGCAGAACTTTTCATCCACTTCATAATTAATAGGGATAAAATGGTAATCTCACTCTGCCATTAATTGATTTCTTAATAGGTGTGCTAATTAAAAAATGGATAAATAGTACTCTCTCTATCCCAATTAATGCGACACATTTCGGATTTTAAGATTCAAACAAGTCTGTCTTTGATTATAAATTGTTTATATATCTTTTAAATATTTTGAATTGTTAATTGTTGTGACTTATACTAATACTTTTCACGTAGTTTACAAGTATATAAATTTCATTTTTTAAAATTTGAAAATTACATGAGTGAATTCTCGATCAAACTTGAGCTGTTTGATTCTTAAAAAACAAAATATATCACATTAATTAAAATAAATAAAATAATATTTAATAACAAATTTAAAATAGACAAAAATAAATAAATTGTATCAACAAACTGAAAGTATTTGACAAATATAAATTACAAGTGGGAGTACTAATCAACAGTATAAATATTGTAAAGTTCGACAAAAGTCGGATGGAGAGGGAGGGCGTAGTTGTGCACGTGATGGTGGGCGTAGTACCATAAAACTGACACATGTTTTTAAATCAAAGCGATAAAAGAAAGAGGGAAGTATAATATTATTCTTGTTTGGATCATCCGCCTACAAGAATCTCAATCTCTGGCAATGGGTGAAGAGAAATGGTGTGTGGTGACCGGCGGAAGAGGCTTTGCTGCTCGACATTTGGTCGAAATGCTCATCCGCTATGAAATTTATCATGTCCGCATTGCTGATTTGGGGCCAACCATTAAACTTGAGCCTCATGAGGAAAAGGGTATTCTTGGAGAAGCCCTCAAATCTGGCCGTGCTGTATATGTATCCATGGATCTTCTTAACAAGTCCCAAGTGCTCAAAGGTCTTTTCTTGAATCTTTTAGTTGTTTTTTGACACCCAAAAATCAAATGTTTTTGATTCTTGAATATGGGTGTTTTGGTTTTATTGTTTGTTACTACTTGCCAAGTGCTCAAAGGTCTTTTCTTGAATCCTTAGTTGTTTGTTACACCCAAAAACCCAAAACTTATTGATTCTTGAATGTGGGTGTTTTGGTTTTATAAATCAGTTACTACTTGCCAAGTGTTCAACGGTCTTTTCTTGAATCTTTAGTTGCTTTTGACCCCCAAGAAACCAAAACCTTTTGATTCTTGAATAGGGGTGTTTTGGTTTTATGTTAGTTAGTACTTGCCAAGTGCTCAACGATCTTTTCTTGAATCTTTAGTTGTTTTTGACACCCATTCTTGAATCTTTAGTTGTTTTTGACACGACTTTTTTATTCTTGAATATGGTGTTATGATTTTATATTAGTTACTACTTGCCAAGTGTCCACAGGGGAAGAAATCACCTAACATTTTTGTGTCTGCCGGGATTTGAACCTAAAACATCAAGATTCTCAACCCACGTCATTGATCAGTAGGCTACACCCTTGGGTGCTAGTCAATTAGGTGGTGTTTAGTTCCAATTGTTTCCATATAAAGTATGCCTTGTATCAGACACTTTTGCTGAATTATCCTAGCTAATTTTTTCAAGATTCATCTTTTCTGAATTTAGTGTTTGAGATGTTACATGGAGTATACCTTTGCCTCAATGTACTTGTGTTAAATGAGTGTGATATGGCCATCAGTATTTCACATGAATCTTATATGATGCAGACAAAGTTGATTTACCTGTACCATATCTGTACTTGGTTACTTACTGGTATTTATGCCCGAGTCTAAGTGACATAGGAGATAGACATTTTATGTCACAGCCAAATCATCCCAGCAAATGTTTCTAGACTCATGTTTCTAAGGGCAGTAGTTGAGATTACTATGTGACATGGAGTATTCATTTGTCCTGAAGTATCCGTGCTAAATAAATGTGATGTGGGTATAAGTATTTCATGTATATCTTTCAAGATACGCTCGGCATAAAACTTCACGTACCCCTAAGTATACCTGTACCAAGATACTTATCGGTCAACATTTATGCCTGAGTCAATGTGACATAGGAGATAATCTATTTTATTAACTTGTGGTGTCTTAAACATTATTTATTTGATATTTGCAGCTTGTGAAGGAGCTGAGGTTGTTTTCCACATGGCTGCTCCAGATTCATCGATCAACAACCACAAGCTCCACTATTCAGTTAATGTGCAAGGTATGGGAAAGCCTTAAAAAATTTATCAAGAAAAAAATTGATCTCCCTAAAGTTAAGGCAGTCTTTATTGTCTGTCTGTACATGAGAGTTTTAGTTCTCTCTTCTCAATTGCATAAATATACGTGAAGGAACCCAGAATATAATTGATGCTTGCGTTGAGCTGAAAGTGAAAAGACTTATTTACACCAGCTCTCCCAGTGTGGTGTTTGATGGAGTTACTGGAATTCTAGATGGGGATGAATCACTGCCATATCCTGGGAAGGTAGTGCCTCTATCTACTTTGTTCTTCATTCGAATGAGAAATTATCCTCATATTAGGTTGGATGATAACCAACTCTTGTTACTGAAAAAAATTCAGCATAATGATTCCTACTCTGCAACTAAAGCTGAAGGAGAGGCACTTGTTATGAAGTCAAATGGTACTAAAGGGCTGCTGACATGCTGCATTAGACCTAGCAGTATTTTTGGCCCTGGTGATAGGTTGCTAGTTCCTTCACTAGTCGCAGCTGCAAGGGCTGGAAAATCTAAGGTGAGTTTAGAGCCTCATTTTGTTTGCACATGCATCTTTCAAGTCCGTGTAACATTTGTATTATATGCAAGCCTTTAGATATGAAACTAGACATAAATACTATAGGTTTACTGTTGTAGTACTTGTAAGCCATTGATTAGAAAATCTATCTTGAGGAACTTCATTAGTGATTTCTACATTCTCTTCCATGGCACAACAATTGGATCACTATTGGCATTTTCATGGACAAATTGAATTTAACCTAGAAGACTTGCACTGTGTAATCAGTTGACTTTTAGCTTTATTTCTCTAATTCTTAATTTTGCAGTTCATTATTGGTGATGGAAATAACCTGTATGATTTCACTTACGTGGAGAATGTGGCACATGCGCATGTGTGTGCGGAACGAGCTCTAGCATCAGGAGGAGCAGCTGCAGAGAAAGCTGCTGGGAACGTAATGTTTCTTTGTTTTTCCATTTTATGTATTTTTTGGAAAATCTTAAATACCAGCAAATATACAGATCTGACCTGTCCAGATGCTTTAATATCAAGTGCATTTCTGTTCTTCAAATTGTTTAAGTAGTGGCCTCAATGCATGGATAAGCAGTGCAATGGAGATTTTTGAGTTCCCATTCAAGTTTCATCTGTTTCTTGTATCCATCCTACATGATTGTGATATGTTTGTGAAAAAGTGATTGACCTGATCCCATACTGCAATAAAGCTTGAGCTATCTTAACAATCAAATAATAAATAAAGCTTGAGCTATCTGGATTAAGTTTTACTTAAATGATGCTGAACTTTAGCTAGTGATGATTCCATGAAAAGCTGAATTCTCTAGGGGTTCTAACCATTTAAGATTACCAACTGTTGTGTTGCCATAAATTAGCTTTTCTTTCTCTAGAAGTAAGGATTCCCTGTTTTCGACTTCTCTCGCCTTCTCTTGAAACCATATCCTGAACACTAATTAGTGCAATCTTTATTTAGTACGTCACATAGAATAACCAAAAAGATTGTCCTTTAGTACAACCAACCAACAAAATTTTGTATCTTAGTTCATAGATTTCAACAGTTGTTCAATGTTGACAGACATTGTATCTTTCTTGTAGAGTTGTCTGCACAATCTTAGTGCTTACTGCTAACCTTTTGATAATAAAATTTACTTTACCGTTTCAAAATAATTTGTTGCTTAAACCATATTATGTCAATAACTAGGAGGGGTAACACTTGTACATCCATTGCACTCGGGCCTATAGTTGTGCAGAAAACACTGAAATAAGAGCCACCTTGTCGGTTGTCCTTCTCTTTTTCTGGGCAAGGAACTCCACCATTGTGCGAAGTCATAATTCTCTCAGCAAGCATTCGAAAAAGGAACACCTCTCTTGTTTTCCATTTCTTTTGCTAGTAAAAAAGGATAATTTCTTCTCCCCACTCTCTCATCTCTGTGTTTCTTATATTTTAAGGGGTGGGGATTTGGGATAAAGCTAGATATCAAAATGATTGACATGCAGTAAGCTTATGAGTATACATGTTTTCTTACGTCTCCTGGAGTCTCTGTGAAAAAAGGTTCTGCATGTTATGAGATTTATCAATTCTTGAACGCGGTTTTTTTTTTGACAAATCTTTGATCAATAAATGATCTTTCCAGGCTTATTTCGTCACGAACACGGAGTCCATTAAGTTTTGGGAGTTCGTATCACTTATTCTGGAAGGTCTTGGCTATGACAGGTATTCTCATTTTAAGTTCTGAACTCTGAAAAGATTTCTTGCTCACAGTTATTCTTTTTTCAATTTTTTCTTCTGTTATCTTGTAATGTTTACCTTAATTTTCTTATGGTGAACAATATTTGAAATTTTATTACGGGGTTGTTCCTCTTTAACTGATGCCTGGAACTATACTTACTAAATCACTTTATTTGTAATTCTGGAATAGAAATGTGATTACTGGAAAGGTTCAAGTTAAGAGATGAAGAAAACACCTTGGTCACATAGAAAAACTAGTGAGAAATTTCATAAACAAAATAGCATTAAAGTTTTGTATTCATCCAGTACCCTCTTGAAATTACAATTAAAGAAGTTACCTGTTAGAAAACATTGAGACCTCGTGTTGATTCATCCTGAGCAAGGAAACTTTGTTTCTTAAATCTAGATTAAGAGCAGCATTCTTCCATAATGTTTTCTGCTTTTCTCCTTTCTTCATGGATGGAGATGTTTCTACAGAACATGATTAATCAATTCAGGTTTGTTGCTGACAATCAAACTTGAGAAAAACATTCAGTTTGCTTGTCAGAAGAGCTATTTTAATGGGTCTGAATGTTTGTATGATAGAGAGAATGAGAGTTTGTAACTGTATACCAACCCTTATATGATTCCTAGCCAATTGAGGCTGTGTATTCTTTACCATTGGTATTTGGAGATACATATGATATATAGAGCAGTACTTGTCCATTAAAACATATGTTTTATAAACGTCATCTCTTCTGAGAAGAAAAAGGGGTCCTCCACCTCCAACCATAAAGCTGGTGGTTCTGAGTCACGGAGGAAGCAAAGATAGGGCCACAGTAGACTCCTGTGCAGGGGGTGCTTGCGTGAGGGATTACTAGATTAAACAAAAAAAAATATTGTTTGTATTTTAGCATGATTTGTTGTTATGGAGCTAACATTTCCACTTTTTTTAACCGTGCATGTCCTTGATGGAAAATCATTGTTTGCTTTATGTTCTTGTGGATAGCATGTGTCTTCCGTATCCCGTTTATCCCATTTCTTTTGCTGTGAATTGTATGGATCCTGATTTTAGTATTATGCAGGCCAAGTATCAAGATTCCTGCATCTGTTATGATGCCAATTGCACATTTGGTGGAACTGACTTATAAGCTGTTAGCACCTTATGGAATGAAGGTCCCACAGTTGACTCCTTCGAGAATCAGACTTCTCTCTATGAGCAGAACATTTAGTAGTTCAAAAGCAAGTGATCGACTAGGATACACACCTATTGTCACACTTCAGGTTCCTGTTTTTCCCATTACAGTCAATCAATTGGTTCTGAAAATTCCTCATAAAAATTGTTTAGCCATACCATGTCTATCTCAGATACTCCCAACCTTTTTAGGTACTGTTATGGTCTTTTCTTTATTGCTGTATCTCTTTTCAGCTTCCTTGTGAATATTTTCATGTGATAAAAATATGTTAAACTATTTTCTGCGAAATTGTATTATTTGCCTTTGATATTGAATGTGAGAAAATAGTCATCCATCTGGATGTCCACATCATTACTGCAGGAATACACACATCTTCCTGTCAAATATGTCGTACATGTAACTTTCATCTTACATTTCATATAAGATGATATTAGTGTGTGTTATATTTGTACCTTATATCTTCTACGAACTAAAACTACTATTTTTCTGTGGGGCCTCATCTTTTTACAGTCTATTATTTTCTGCCATTTCTTTTTGTTTTTTATTCTCATTACATAATTCATTTAAGTTGTAAGGCGTGCCTCTATTTTCTTCAGGAGGGCATAAGGAGGACCATTGAATCCTATCCACATCTGAGAGCTGAACACGGGTCGGGAAAGGATGGTCCTAAATCATCTGCATCTCTTTTTAAACGGTTCTTCCTCCTGGTAATTACTAATACATATAATCCGCTTGTTGTGAGTGCAAAATTGTGATAGACGCCTTACTATTTCATTTCAGAAGGTAATGCAAAGCCATGGTCATTACTCATATGGTTATGAATTGAATAGGCATGCCTTTTCTGCTAAACTACATACATACTCCAAGTATAATTATCATTTGAAATTTCTTACCTTTTCTTTTGGTCCATCCAATCTATTTTACAGAACAACATTGTATTTGACCCTTGCATTTGCGACTCTTGAAAATAACTTTCATAAGTTTAAAGAATTCAAATTCATATAATAATGTATATTCAATCAGTAGCAGTGGTACTTTCTCAATCAAAATATTAATTAATCCATCAACTACCTCGCAATCCCAAATTGCTTGAGATCGACTTTGATGGTTTGGCCATGTCCATGGTGATGGAATCCATTACTTGCCATATATCAGAAGGAATGTTTTGTATCGTTATCGGATGATTACTAATTACTAATTAAGATCAAGTGAAATGATACAGAATAAATTGTGAAATCTTTCTAATCATTCCTGCTCCTCTTGGCTAAAAGTAATAGGAGTAGCTATATTTGTATCATGCTGTGGACTCGCATTTTAATCTATTAAATTGTGATATCTTTCGTCTGGCTGATGCAATAGGTGGTTTTCTCTCTATTAATTCTAAGCATACTTGGGATCATTTCACCATGGAGTTTTTTCGTCATAGGTATGCACTCTTCTCTATCTCCTCCTCCTGTCCATATCATTTACGCTTGCTTGTAACTTGGTCAAACACTCTATTGTGCCCAGAAGAGTTTTTTCTGTTTCTCTTCATAGCAGATGCAAATAACACTCCAAACAATGTAAGCTGGGATCCAATCTTCTGTGCTCTGACCTTCTCATGTTTACTGCTGCAGGAATCTTAGCTGCCTTTGTTGTGTTCTTGATATTTGACAAAAGCAAGAAAAATTAGATCATTTAGTTCATGCAGAATCTGGTCTAGCATTGATAGGAGAAATTTCAACTCTAATAAGAAAAACAGTGATGGGTCATACTGCAAGGGCGTGCAACGTCATTCACTCGTTGGAGCCTCACTTGAGAGAAGTTGTGTTTACATCCTGGAGTTACTATATAGTAAGGTGCTTTTTACCAAGCCAGTTATTTGTATTAGCAAATATTGTTTGTTTTGGTACATTGGTAAAGAGTACTAACTAAAAGTTTTTAAAACCTTTGATAAGCTACATAAGCTAGGAATTCCTCACCTTGTCTCAATATCTGTGACTTATTTCAGATCGCAAGTTTCAAAAGTTTTCTTTTTATTTCTTAAAACTTAAGGAGTTCCTCATTGCGTTCGTTCAAATGTAGACATATGTTGCATCTGCAACATCACCCACGCCTCCACGCCTTGCCGAGTTTAGTAATATTTCAAGAGAAACACATTCTTGAAGGGACCATTTGCTAGACACACTCTTCCAGGTCTTCCCCATCCAAAATCTACACTATAGTATGGATATTTGGAAAGATTACTGCAAGCATACACAGTACTCTCATATCCATCCTTATTTTCAGAAGGTATTCTACCTTTTCTCATGTCCATCGAATGGTATTCAGGGGATCTGAATAAAATACGTCAAGTTCAGAGGGGTCTTCAGGTATTCTGCCATTTTAATTTATATTACAGATATAGTTTGACTCCATACGAAATTTAAATAATAAAAAAGGAGATTATTTTGAAATTTATGGTTTTAAACATTGAATTTAAATATTCTGCCATATCATTCTTTTCGGAAAAATAGTATCACATAAAGTAGAACGAGGGGTGTATTTAATTTTTCATTTTGGAAAAGATAAAGAAATATTTCACAACTACTTTCTATTCCAAATTCATGGATTGTTTTAGTGAGACGTTTAAGATTTCTGATTCGATTCGTACTTTAATTCTTTCATTTAGTTAGGCGTGGTAAAGGATCTCACTCGAAAGAGATTCTTCACCTACTCAATTGGAATCACTCTTACCTTTACTTATCTCTTTACTCAGAAAAGTTCCGGATCTATTCCCCGACACTGTGTCTTCTTTCTCCTTATTCCAGGAATGAAGCCGTAAGCCCAACAGAATACGAACATTCTCCTTATTCCCGGAATGAAGCCGTAAGCCGAACAAAATACGAACTTGGCTTGCTCTTAGGACTAATGTATCAAATTAGCAAAAACCTAAAATTTAGGAGAAGTTTTAGCCAAAACACTCAATTAAATAAGTAAATAACAAATACCTACATTACTCATTCCCCTCAGTATATATGACCTCCTTTTGTCTTTTTTAATCAATTTTTTTAGACTATTAACTTTTTTATATGTAATACTTGATAATTTTACTTTATACTTCTTATTTTATTATTAATAAGATGATCTAAATATTATATACATATATCCACATCGAGCACCCCATGCTGTGGGACTATACAATCGTAATTAGTCAAATTATAGCTTAGGTGGGCGACAATACAGCCGTAATTGGCCAAATTATCCTTTCTAATTAAGTAAATTTATTTAACTTTTGACCTTGTTAAAAAAAGTCGTGAAGGTATTATATATATATTCAATGAAATCTAAATATTTCATCAACAATGAATTCCAGCCAAGCATAAATTGGCACATGCTCTATTGTATCAAATTGCCCCTACTAAATATTTCAGCGTCGGCAAAACCAGTTATGACTTATGATTGGATAAAAATCATATCAAAACGATTAATTAGTTGATTTTTATTTAAATATTGTTTGATTTTATATTTTGAAAAATTGATAGTATTTGATTAAATTTTAAAAAATTGAAGAAATAATCAAATCAAACAAACAAATTATATATATTATATGATGTAAAAAAAATGAATAAAATTTAGAAATCCTTAATTAATAATTTTAAATATTTTAAAAGTATATGAAAAAATCAAAGTGAAAGAATTATTCTTTTGAAACTTAGTGGTCTAAAATTAAATAAGGCAAAATATTTTTATGGTTATATAACATCTCATTGAATGTAAAATAGAAAATTTAAAGTTAAGCTATTTTGAATATTATATAGAAATATTTATTTTTCTTTTTTCCTGGGACTTATTAAAAGAAAATATCATTCCATAAATTGAAAAGAGCTTAATAAATAAAATTACGTAAAATGATAGACATCTAGAGTATATTATGTAATATAGCTATAGTTAAAATTAAAGAAGTAACTATAGTTTCACGAAATTTTGTATAATTCGATCCTGATTGTATAAATTCAGAATTTGTATATGCTTACCCTAACTATTTGTATACGATTCATAAAAAATTCATAATAAATTACCTTATTTGTATATTGGCAAGCGAAATATACAAACAGAGTTCTAAAAAATTCCTAAATGTATAAATACAAAATTTATATAGATACTTACCCTGTTTGTATATTCGCAAGCGAAATATACAAACTACAGCCTCCATAGCAAATAAAATTATAGCTATGAAGTGCAATTACCGAAGCTATAGTTATAGGGCCTTATTATGTTTATTACCTTTGCTATTTCTGAAATTTTCTGAAATAAACCTAAAGATACCACTACCTAATTTAGTTTTTCCGAGGTAAGTGTAGACTTAAATTGGTCGTACTTACATTGTTTCCTTAATTTTGTGTACATATATGTGTCATGAAAATGGCAAGAGGGCAAAAAATGCAGGAGCATTGCATAGAGTTAGGGAATTAAAGTAGTGTGATTTAATTTATGCAATTAATCATGGCTTTTTCATTATTATCATCACCATCACTTGTTTCAATTTGTGACAAATCTTTTATCAAACCTTCCTCTCTCACTCCTTCTACACATAGATTTCACAAGCCATCTCTTGTGGATCAATCCTTCAGTCATAAGTAAATTCCTTTTGCATTTTTTTACCCTAAAATACAACAAAGAGAGGAGTCAAATAATTCTCATAATGAACTATCCCATATAGCACACTTGCTACAAACATCTTTATCAAAAACTTCAGTCTCTTACTATCCTTACGCTGGAAACTGAGAGACAATTCTACTGTTGATTGTAATGATATGGGAGCTGAGTTTTCAAGTGTTCGAATAAAATGTCATATATCTGAAATACTTGATCATCCTGATGCATCTCATGCAGAGAGTATAGTTTTTCCCAAGTACGCGCCTTGGGCAAATAACTATGAAGGTGATAATTTACTTGTAGCACAAGCAGTGGCGGATCCAGGATTTAGAGTCCGTGGGTGCCAAATAGACTTATCGATTAATGTGCCAGTTTTTTTCCTTAAAAAAACGTGTTTGGAGCCTTTTTTTTCCTTAAAAAATGTTTGCAACAAATTTCTCAAAAAAAATAGGTACAAATGGGATTCGAACCCGCAACATTAGCGGGTTAAAGTTGACCTCCTACCGTGGCACCACTAGCCAATTTTGGTCACTGAGTGGCACGCTTTATATTTATATAAATATTATATACATATACCTATGTATATATAGAGTTTTCATCGAAGTTCGGGGGTGGCGTGGCACCCCCACTGCCCTTCATAGATCCGCCATTGAGCGCAAGTAAGTAAGTTTGATTGTGGGGAAATAGCCGTTAGTGTATGCTTATCACACAAAATTGGTGATGGTTGCTCTGTGATTAATTTCCTTAATGATTGGTCTGGTCTCACTCGTGATCACACGACAACAACTCTGATTAATCCTTCTCCTAGATTTGTTGGAGATTCTATCTTCTCTACACAAAATTATGGTCCTATTATTGATGAACGAATTGTAACCGATCTCAATGAATGCGTACAAAAAAGATTAATTTTTCCTACAACCAAGATTAATCATAACACAAGTTCATTATTTCATCAGTTTCAATTTATATGACATAATTTGACTTGACATTTGAGATTAATTGAAATTCGAAGGTAGCAGCAGAATCAGAAGTAGAAAATCCAACACGGGCAGAAGTTGTTAGTGCGCTTCTTTTCAAATGTGCAACAAAGACAGCATCAAGTACAACACGCACATCAAAGTTGGTTAACTACTTTAACGTAGGTACTATGATGAAACCTCGTTTACCTCGTAGTGCTATTGGAAATGTCTTGTCCATGTTTTCCACATCAGAAATTAACACTAAAAAGGAGCAAGAAATGAAGTTACCAAAATTAGTTCATAATCTAAGGAAGGGAGTTGAATTGGCATATAAGAAAAATCAAGTCCAACAAAATGAACTCATCTTACCAGTAATAGAATCAATGAATAAAGGGAAAATGTTATTTGAAAATAAGGATGAAAATTGTACAATGTATCTTTGCAGTAATCTTTGCAAATATCCATACTATAATGTGGATTTTGGATGGGGGAAATCCTAAAAGAGTGTCTCTAGCAAATGGTCCCTTCAAGAATTCATTCTTCTTGATGGATTATAAAACTGGGCAAGGCGTGGAGGCGCGGGTAATGTTGCACAAACAACATATGTCTGCATTTGAACGCGACGAGGAACTCCTTGAGTTTATTTCCTAATTAGCTCCAATAATATTAGTAGTATTTATGTATATGATGTATTGTTTGATTGAGGCATGAAGTCTAAGAAATAAAAGAAAAAGTTTCGAAATAAGTTATATGAATATAAATTGTGTATATTGATTGGTGTTGTTATGTTATTTGCTAAATTAAAGCATATCATCAGTGGTTTGTTACCAAATTTTTATATGTTAACAAGTAAACATACGGAATGAATCAAGCTAAATAAAGCGGAATTACTATAGATGATTTATGTATTATCGACTACCATTTGTTTTTGGACTGAAGATCGTCACTATTACAAAAATAAGAAATTAGTGACAGACAAAATTTTGTAGCTAAATAGTAAAAATCTCATACTAATTTTATTTAGGTACGAATTAACGACTGATTGAAAAAATTAAATAAGCTAGGAGTATTTTAGCGACGAATTAACTGGGAATTACCGACAAATTCAATAGCTAATTTCATATTATCTTATAGTAGTAGTGCATATTAATATAATAATGTTGTCGAATATGTTAAAACTAACCAAAAATATAAAATATGTTAAAAGAATTAGTTGCAATTTAGACAAGGCAAATAGGGTTATAGACCTAATAAAGTTGGTGAACTAATAATAATGATGAATAATAGGAATGAAACTGAAGTATCAAAACATGGTAGTAAATAAAAATATTTTTTTCAAAAAATAACAAGAACTTCAAGATTTGAAATTCATATGGGCCCCAACTCAATTCCAAAATTTAAGGGGAAACTAAGCAAATATCCCGCAAAATGATTATAAATATAAACCCCTTTACATTGAGTCCAGCACCAAAGCGGACACTTTTTGAACCCTAAATACCAAAAGGGACCCTCTAAATACACATATCAAAGCGGACAGTTCACCCATTTATGGGCGAGTTATAACTACCATATCTTTTAACGCTATAGTCTCCGTTAACTCCAAATTCATCCAAACCATATTATACAGGTAGTTCGCCCACAAATGGGCGAACTATAATCCTTTTTGTTAACTCCACTCACGTGAATTTATGTCTTGTATTACCAAATATTGTTTGTTTTGGTACATTGGTAAAGAATAGTAACTAAAAGTTTTTAAAACCTTTGATAATCTACCTAAGCTAGGAGTTTCTCATCACTTGGTCTCAATATTTATGGCTTATTTCAGATCATAACTTTAAAAAAATTTCCTTTTATTTCATAAAATCAAGGAGTTCCTCATTGCGTTCAAATTCAAACATTTGTTGCATTTGCAACATCACTTGTGCCTCCATGCCTTGCCTAGTTTTGTAATCTTTCAAGAAAAACACATTCTTGAAGGGACCATTTGCTAGACACGCGCTTGACAGAATATCAAAAGACCCGTCTAAACTTGACGCATTTTATTCAGATTCTTTGAATACCATTTGCTGGACCTAATGCATTTAAGAAAATTTGCATTAGGTCTAACTTAATCTCAAAATTTAGTTCAAATGATATATCAAACTATATTAAAAAGACTACTCATCTGTTAAACTATATATCGAAATTTAGTTCATTTCATTTCCATTTTAAGTATTACCACATCAAATGGATTGAAGGGGTGTTAATTCAAAAATGATATGAATTTTTGAATTTCATTTCATTTCCATTTTAAGTATTACCACATCAAATGGATTGAAGGGGTGCTAATTCAAAAATGATATGAATTTTTGAATTTCATTTCATTTCCATTTTAAGTATTACCACATCAAATGGATTGAAGGGGTGCTAATTCAAAAATGATATGAATTTTTGAATTTCATTTCATTTCCATTTTAAGTATTACCACATCAAATGGATTGAAGGGGTGCTAATTCAAAAATGATATGAATTTTTGAATTTCATTTCATTTCCATTTTAAGTATTACCACATCAAATGGATTGAAGGGGTGCTAATTCAAAAATGATATGAATTTTTGAATTTCATTTCATTTCCATTTTAAGTATTACCACATCAAATGGATTGAAGGGGTGCTAATTCAAAAATGATATGAATTTTTGAATTTCATTTCATTTCCATTTTAAGATTACCACATCAAATGGATTGAAGGGGTGCTAATTCAAAATGATATGAATTTTTGAATTTCATTTCATTTCCATTTTAAGTATTACCACATCAAATGGATTGAAGGGGTGCTAATTCAAAAATGATATGAATTTTTGAATTTCATTTCATTTCCATTTTAATTATTACCACATCAAATGGATTCAAGGGGTGCTAATTCAAAAATGATATGAATTTTTGAATTTCATTTCATTTCCATTTTAAGTATTACCACATCAAATGGATTGAAAGGGTGCTAATTCAAAAATGATATGATTTTTTGAATTTCATTTCATTTTCATTTTAAGTATTACCACATCAAATGGATTGAAAGGGTGCTAATTTAAAAATGATATGAATTTTTGAATTTCATTTCATTTCTATTTTAAGTATTACCACATCAAATGGATTGAAGGGGTGCTAATTCTATTTTTCGAATGAACTTAAAAAGAAAATCAATAATTGAACAATTGGTATGGTTAAAAAAGGGACGTACAACGACGATACAAAGACAAAGTTAATGTTGTACTATATGTTTCAAGTTGGGTTGCTACTTGCTAGTGTGGGGGCGTTCGTCCCAATTTGAGCATATGCCAATTTATGCTTGATATATGTAAATTTTCTCATATCGATCATTTGACAGATGAGTAGTCTTTTTAATATAGTTTGATATATCATGTGAACTAAATTTTGAGATTAAGTTAGACCTAATGCAAATTTTCTTTAAGAAAAATCACTTGTATTTGAAGGTATCGTTTGCTAATAGATTTTTACTTGTGAGGTATAATTAAGGAGAAAATATGAAATTAATTGTTTAATCAAAATAAAGTTTTTTTTTAATCAATTAAAAATGACAGCTGTTTGAATAAAAATAAAGTTATTATTACTACTCTTCGGAAGAAAAAAAAAATCAGTTTAAAATCTTGATGTTCTTATTACTCTTTTTTTTTCTTTTCAAAATCTTATTATTATTTTTTTGAAAAATTTATTTAAATTTATTGCCCTGTGTTGATACTTCATTTTTATTCCTATTATTTGTCATGATTATTAATTTATACATACTCTTTCAGGTCTTCCCCATAGTATGTATATTTGCAAAGATTACTGCAAGCATACACAGAATGTCCAGCAAATGGTATTCAGAGAATCTGAATAAAATATGTCAAGTTTAGAGGGGTCTTCAGATATTCTGCCAAGCGCGTGTCTAGCAAATGGTCTCTTCAAGAATGTGTTTTTCTTGAAAGATTACAAAACTAGGCAAGGCATGGAGGCACAGGTGATGTTGCAAAACTTTCCCATATAGCTCACTTGCTACAAACATCTCTAACAAAAACTCTAGTCACTTACTATTCTTACGCAGGAAAATTGATAGACAATGCTATTGTTGATTGTAACAATATGGGAGCGGAATTTTTGAGTGTGACAATAAAGTGTCACATGTCTGAAATATTTGATCATCGTGATGCATTTCAAGCAGAGAGTATAGTTTTTCCCAAGTACTGCCTTGGGCTAATAATTATGAAGGTGGTAATTTATTAATAGCGCAAGTAAGTAAGTTTGATTGTGGGGGAATAGCCATCAGTGTATGCTTATCGCACAAGATTGGTGATGGTTGCTCTGTGATTAATTTCCTTAATGATTGTTAGGTATCACTCGTGGTCATAATACGACCATAACTTTGGCTCCTAGATTTGTAGGAGATTCTATATTTTCTACAGAAAAATATGGTCCTCTTATTGCTCCACTGATTGAATCCAATGTTAGTGAATGCGTACAACAAATATTAATTTTTCCTACCGCCAAGTTAGATGCCTTTCGAGCTAAGGTAATACTATATATATATACTACCATCAGGTCAAAAAAGTTATTTATTGACGATACATATAACTTATATTAATAACATTTGGGATCATAATTTGAAGGTGGCAGAAGAATTAGGAGTAGAAAACCCAACACGGGCTGAAGTTGTTAGCGCGCTGTTTTTCAAATGTGAAACAAAGGCAGCATCAAGTACTACAACTACATCCAGAGACAAATCTAGGATTTCAAGAAAACGGGTGCACCATTGATTTAAAGATAAGATCAAAAAATTTATAATAACAATAACTAAGCAAGCAATACATAAAAATTAATTTAGCTTTTTTTTTTTTTTAATGAAAAACGTGTTTTTAGTTAGTAAAAATAAATTGAAGCGAATTGGGGCTGCATGGGATCGAACCTGCAACCTTTGTGTTGAAATCTTACAGTCATACCAGTAAACCATCCAGCCATCTTGAAAACAGGTTCAACAAGTTTTAATTTAATATATTCTTTAATAATTATAGAAGTAATATATCGAGTTTAGTCGGATGACCACGGGTTCGGGTGACCCAAAAAATACACATAAATTCGCCCCCTCGTCTACCTCGAAGTGCCATTGGAAATGTCTTGTCTGTTTTCTCCACAACAGCAACTAAAGAACAAGACATTGAGATACCAACGTTGGTTCGTAATTTAAGGAAGGAATTATTTGAGGTGGCGTACAAGAAAGATCAAGTGGAACAAAATGAATTTATCTTAGAAATAGTAGAATCCATAAGAAAAGGGAAAATAGCATTTGATGATGAAAATTGTACTAGTATGTATTTTTGCAGCAATCTTTGTAAATATCCATATTACAATGTAGATTTTGGATGGGGGAAAACCTGCAAGAGTGAGTATACCAAACCCGAAAGAGAATTGATGAAAGTTCGTCTTCATCGGCGCTCGCCAGATGTATCACTCATCTACCAAATGGTCCTTTTAAGAATCTATTCTTCTTCATGGATTATCAAAATGGACGAGGCCTTGAGGCGCGAATAATATTGAAGAAACAACATATGTCTGAATTTGAACTTGATGAGGAACTCCTTGATTAATTAATTGAGTCACCTCCCTCTCTTTAGGAGTTGTTTTATGTGTGTCTGTGTCTTCTCTTGAGTTTGAAGTCTGAATTAAAAAAAGTATCTTCTCCATCTATTCAAAGGAAGAGGTAAGGCTGCATGCGTGTTCTCGGACTTTACTAGTAGGATTATATATACTGTATATGTATTTGTCATTGTTGTTATATATTTTGTCTTCAGGAGTATAATAAACTGAAATCTGCATGCATGTTGATGATTTCATTTCCGCTGTGATTTCGCTCATTTCATTTTACTTCCAAGTTATTTGTTTGACGAGAAAAATTATGATTCATATTTTCTTCAAAATTTAAAATAAATTTTACTTTATTTGAAAATTAATATTTAATTTTGAAAAATTTAAAATTTAATTTGAACTTACGTTTCAAATTTAGAAAACAACTTATAATCTATTTTCTAACTCACTTCAAAAAATAGCAGTACACTCAAATAAACAATTATTTCAATATATATATATATATATGAGAAATAGGGAGGTACATTACAATTGTTAAGCTAACTATATGGCTCAGGGGCGGACCTAGAGGTTGCCGAGGGGATTCCATCCAAATTCTCTCAGGCAAAAAATTACGTATATTTAAGATATTTTTAAGAATTTTTATGTTTATATCTTGATTTTGTATGATTAGAGGTTGACTTAATTATTGAGGGGTTCAAAACTCACCTCGAGATTCCAAAATCAAATCTTACGCACTACACCTTTTTTTTTTCGAACCCCCTTAATGGAAATATTTATTTAGCTACAGTGTTTTATTTTAAATAACCCTTTTCATAGTTAAAAGGTTATTAATTAACTATGAAGTTTAATCATAACAAATTATATGTGGCTATATCATTTAACTACAATGTTTTGTTTCAAATAATTTTTTGTGTCTAAAATGTTACTATTACTATAATAAGTTTCAACTCACGAAAAAAAATGAATAATTAACTATGAAATTTAATTATAGTAAAAAAGATGTGGTTATTTCATTTAATTATTGCCATAAATTTTTATAACTTGAAGTAAAAATACTTATTCACCTACATTATTTTATTTCAAATATATAATTTATTGTAGCTAATAAAATGTTACTATTGCAGAAATAATTTTTTTTAGCTTGTCAAAAATTTATGGTTAGCCACAAAATATTACTCTATAGCAATAAATTGTAGTTATTTGTCTAATAATTGTAGCAAAAATGAGGAATTAGCTTTGGTATAAAAGATTAATGGATAAATTTCTTTGTAGTTATGAAATTCAAATACTTGTGGCTATTTGCTACTATAATTTTTTTCATTTATAGCTTAGATCTCGTAGTTATTAGCGTGGAACATGATTAAATAGCAATGCAGTCCCACACCTACCCATGGCATTAATGAGAGTATTGTTAAAAAATTAAGTTAAATAAGTAATGCATAAATGAACCTATAAATATTACTAACTAGCTACCTTCGTTTTTCCTAAGTGTAGGATTTGGTCCTACACTCCTACTTATCTCCTTTTGCCTGTATAATGAAACAAAGATTTTAAAAAATTATAATCTAATTAAAATTAAATGTTATAATTAAATATTTTGTCATCAAATTTAAAGTTTAAAATCAAATCATTTCGGAATATTAAAAAAAAAGAGTCTTTTTGGACAAATTAATTTTTTTTTTTTTTAACGTGAAGTGTACATACTTTTTTTTTTTTTTTTTTTTCAAAATAAGGGAGGAAAAATGGAGGAGAAGATTATAAGATTGGAAATAGAATCTTCACAAATCACAATTGTAAGCATTTGAACATAGATTTACTTGAAATTCGAAAACCAAGGTTTTGAAGTTAAAGTTGAAAGTTAATATTTGAAAGTATATATGAAGCTATGTTTGGACATGCATTTTGATTTTAGAAAAAAAAGTATAATGAATATAAAAAAACATTTTTTGCTTGAAAATTCATCACCAAAAACTAAAGAACAAATTGTTTCAATGTATAACCAAACAATATTTTAAAACTATCTATTATAAAATTAGATGAAAAAAAATAAATTAAACTCATGCCCAAATTAAACCGGCCGTTAATTCCTTTTGTGTGTATATAAATACTAGTAAAGAAAGTCCGGGCCTGCCCGAGCCAATAAGGATAAAGTCGATTATTGTTATGGTTTATGTACTATTAAAAAATTATTAACGATTGTTATAATATATTTTGCTCATACGTGAGCTAATATAGAAACTTATTTGTCATTTGCCTTTTTAATTTCAATTTTAAATAGCAAATAAATGTCGCGATGAGATTGAGGGTAGAAATGAAACATATCTTTCTAAATTTAAGTAAAAATAAATAGAGTAGAACTAACATTAGGGCTATCAATAGGCCAGTTTAGTCGGTTATTTTTAAAAAATTATATCATTTTAATTTTTTGGGTATTTTATAATATATAACCAAAATTAAAATTTTAAAATCATCCCAATTCTAATTTATGTGACACAAGCAGTACAAAAATCGGCCTTTTCTTGTTGCATATTTTAAGTTATTGATTATTGTAATCTATAGTACTTTTTATTTAAGTTTTTAATAACATATGTTAACTTTCTATGTTCGAGAGTTAAATCAATTAAATTATATGTCTTTTAAATATTTTAAGTTGATAATTATTGTGATTTTTAGGTCATTTTCAAATAATATATGTTACTTTTTCAGTCTCATTTTATAAGGCACAATAGAATTTTGAGAGTCAACTAAATTTTTATTAGCAAATAAAGATGGGCAAATTACAGAAATCACTTACTTTTAAGGCAAAATTACAATCTATCCCTTTCGTTTTTCCAAGTGTGCATAATTAATTGGTCCTATTCATCTCCTTTTGCGTTTATAAAGATATTTGTGTGACTATAAATTATTTTATTAAAGATAAAATAAGTATTTTAAAGTTAAAATGTTACTATTTGGTTCCATTTTATGTGGCACCCTTTTTTTTAGTTCGTCCCAAAAACAAACAATGTCACCCCTCCTCTTCATGTGCTCCTTTGCGCATATGTGTATGTCATATGTGTGACTCAATCCCATGACATCATCTGAACAATCCTCGTATTTTATATGTTTGGACAAGTGTGAGTGGAGTCTTGTGGATGGCATGAGCTCACATGAAAGTTGTTATAGAAAAGATATGAAGGAATCTTTTCATTTTCTTTTTAAATAGAGTAAACAAAAATAATAATGGGACGGCTCAACAATCACACGAAAGTTGTTGTAGAAAGGATATGAAGGAATCTTTTCATTTTCTTTTTAAATAGAGTAAACAAAAATAATAATGGGACGGCTCAACAATCACATGAAAGTTGTTGTAGAAAGGATATGAAGGAATCTTTTCATTTTCTTTTTAAATAGAGTAAACAAAAATAATAATGGGACGGCTCAACAATTACGCGTATATATATATATATATGTGTGTGTGTGTGTGTGAGAAATGGGGAGGTAATTCAACAAGCTTAATTACCATTGCATAGATGGCTTTTGCATTATTATCATCACCATCACTTGTTTCAATTTGTGACAAATCTTTTATCAAACCTTCCTCTCTCACCCCTCCTACACTTAGACTTCACAAGTTATCTTTTGTGGATCAATCCTTAAGTAATATGTATATTCCTTTTGCATTTTTTTACCCTAAAGTACAACAAAGAGAGGAGTCAAATAATTCTCATGAACTTTCCCATATAGCTCACTTGCTACAAACATCTCTATCAAAAACTTTAGTCACTTACTATCCTTACGCAGGAAAATTGATAGACAATGCTATTGTTGATTGTAACGATATGGGAGCGGAATTTTTGAGTGTGAGAATAAAGTGTCACATGTCTGAAATACTTGATCATCGTGATGCATCTCATGCAGAGAGTATAGTTTTTCCCAAGGACTTGCCTTGGGCTAATAATTATGAAGGTGGTAATTTATTAATAGCACAAGTAAGTAAGTTTGATTGTGGGGGAATAGCCATCAGTGTATGCTTATCGCACAAGATTGGTGATGGTTGCTCTGTGATTAATTTCCTTAATGATTGATCAGGTATCACTCGTGGTCATAATACGACCATAACTTTGGCTCCTAGATTTGTAGGAGATTCTATATTTTCTACAGAAAAATATGGTCCTCTTATTGCTCCACTGATTGAATCCAATGTTAGTGAATGCGTACAACAAAGATTCATTTTTCCTACCGCCAAGTTAGATGCCTTTCGAGCTAAGGTAATACTCTATATATATACTACCATCAGGTAAAAAAAAGTTATTTATTGACGATACATATAACTTAAATTAATAACATTTGGGATCGTAATTTGAAGGTGGCAGAAGAATCAGGAGTAGAAAACCCAACACGGGCTGAAGTTGTTAGCGCGCTGTTTTTCAAATGTGCAACAAAGGCAGCATCAAGTAGTACAGCTACTTCAAAGTTGGTTCACTACTTAAACGTACGTACTATGATGAAACCTCGTCTACCTCGAAGTGCCATTGGAAATGTCTTGTCTGTTTTCTCCACAACAGCAACTAAAGAACAAGACATTGAGATACCAACGTTGGTTCATAATTTAAGGAAGGAAGTTGAGGTCGCGTACAAGAAAGATCAAGTCGAACAAAATGAATTTATCTTACAAATAGTAGAATCCATAAAAAAAGGAAAAATACCATTTGAGGATGAAAATTGTAGTGTGTATTTTTGCAGCAATCTTTGTAAATTCCCATATTACAATGTAGATTTCGGATGGGGAAAACCTGAAAGAGTGAGTATACCAAATGGTCCTTTTAAGAATATATTCTTCTTCAAGGATTATCAAAATGGACAAGGCGTTGAGGCGCGGATAATGTTGAAGAAACATCATATGTCTGAATTTGAACGCGATGAGGAACTTCTTGAGTTAATAAACTCACCTCCATGTCTTTAGGAGTTTTGTGTGTGTTCTCCCAGACAACTTTACTAGTAGGATTACATTGAATTTGTCATTATTGTTGTTGTCGTTTTTTTTTTTTAAAAAATAAAATTGTTTTTAGGAGTAATGAAATGAATTGAAATCTGCATGAGCGTCCTTTCTTCAAAGATTTCATTTCCGCTGTGATTTTGCAACTTATTAAGTACTAAGAAATTGTTGTTGCTATACAATTAGAAATTTCGAGTTTGTGGACGTCTAGCAAATAACATTATTTGATGTTAGATTAAGAAGATAAATTTAGTTTGTAGTTGTAAGTTTAAAATATTATTCAACACTAAGGGAGTGTCTGGTATGGAGGAAAATGTGTTTCAACTTTTCCATGCTTGGTTGACTTAAAATGTTTGGAAAATGTTTTTAAATCAACTCATTTTTCTCAAATTTAAGAAAAATGATTTACCTTCCAAATTAAGGAAAACATTTTCCAAAACTCTACTTCATCCTTTAATTTTTTTCTTACCCTATTCATACCCCGCACCCGACCCTACCTATTCAAAAAATAATAATCAAACTTTTAAAATTTTCAAATATATTTTATTCCTACCCCCAAACCACCACCACCCATCAGACAAAAAAATAAAAAAATTAAGAATTATTTTTGAAAAATGTTTCAAATTTCAAGATTTTTTTTTTAACTCGCCCAACCCCCACCACCCCTACCCCCAAAAAAAATGCTTTTGAAAAAATTTCAAATTTATTTTATTTAAATTTTTTATGCCACTCCTATTTCAAATTTAAAAATTTCATTTTTTTATCCACCTCCACCCATACCCCAGCTGCCCCCCCCCCCCACGTCACCCCCACCCAGGCCACCCCGTCAATTTGTTTGTTTTTAAAAAAAAATTGCTTTTGAAAAATATTTCAAATTTTAAAATTTTCATTTTTTTATTCACCTCCACCCTAAATTGTTTTTGAATTTTTTTGCCTATGTCAGATCTCAGGGTCGGATTTTGGAACGGCCATCGGGGTCTTGTCCTAGTTTGAGTGTCTAGATCGGGTCCTAGATCAATTTTAGGGGTTAATTTTCGGATCAGAAATTATTTTTCTAAAAAGTATTTTCTTAGTCTCAAGCAGAAAAAAAAAGAAAGATATTTTCTAAAAAATATTTTTCATTCACCAATCAAACATTAAAAAATATTTTCTACTCTCCAATTAAACATGAAAAAATAAGTTAGAACTATACTTATTTTCCAAGAAAATATTTTCTAGAAAAACAGTTTCCTTCATACCAAACACACCCTTAATGCATTGAACTTATCCAATTTATTGAAAAAAATCTAAAAATATTCTCTATAAAATTTCAATATCATCAATGTCCACTAAAGAAAAACAAATTAAAATTGTTTGAACTAATTAACGAGAGGAAGCACTCTTCTGTTGGTAATATGGAGGCATTTATCTAGATAATATTCATGTTGAATTTATTAAGTAGGAGTATTTTGTTTGTCAAATTTATTCTGTTGGTATATCATACTATAAATTATGATTAGGGATTTATTTTGAGCAATTAAATTTTAGCCACAAAATTTAACCTATAACATATGTTACTAATCCAAGCAAGAACTTGGAAAAATGAAGAGAAGAGAAACAAGAGGAGCCGGATCCGTTTCCCTTAGCACGTTCCGTCTGACATTAGATTTGAAATAAATCAATAAAAGCATTAATTCTATTTTAATTAACTGTTGGTTTAGCATTTTTTATGCACGTTAAGAATAATAATAGATACAATGTTTAAATTATTAAGTTAATCTTATTTAATAGTACTCCTAGTTTGTTTTTTTTAGAACTGCGCAATAGTTTTTGAAAAAAACATTTTTTTAAAAAAATTAAGCCATAGTTGAAAAGAATGGACTAGTTTAATTTTGAAATTTCTAAAAAGTGATAATCATTTTGGGATATTTTCTTTAAGCTAAACGATAATTAAAATAAAATGGAAAATATTCGTTATTGATATGTTTATTTTTATTTATTCATAATTCTAAAAATCCATCCCCCTCCTCAGATCCGCTTCATCGTGCTCCTGTGTGTATATGTGTGACTTGATACCGCAACATTAAAATTGGAGATAAAACGTAAAGAGTGCTTATCATACGAGTAATCTTCGTGTCTGTGTGAGTATGAAATTGAAGTGGTAAGCCAAAAAACGTGAATATGTGTGGAAAAGTGTGAGTGAAGTAACGTGTGTATGGTATGAGGTCACATGAGAATTGTTACCAGAAATGATATGAAGGAATCTTTTCATTTTTATTTTATTTTATTTTATTTTTAAACAGAGTAAACAAAAAAAAAATTGAATGGAATTGAAGTGGTTGTTGACACCCAATTTTGGACCTTCACATTATAGATTAATCACTGAGCTTCCTCAATTTCAAACGATTTAAAATAATTAATTTTATAAAATTTAAAAAAAAAAAAATATATATATATATATATATATATTAATTTGAAAGTTATTTTTTTAAAATAATTTGTCATTTTTTTTATAATTTTTAAATAATAATATGTTTTTATATAATTTTGTATATAATTAGTATATTTTATGAATATTCGAAAATCGTCATTATGCTAATTTTAGTCAAATTTCTTAAATGAAACTCAATTTGACTAGCTTCTTAATTCATCTAGGCCATAATTGCAAATCATATGACTATTTTTCCGATTACAAATCTAGCCCCTTCCTTACCTCACATTCCATCCTTTATAAGACCAAATTTTGGCCCTTTCCTCTCAATTTCAGCCGACCCAATTCCTAATAACAGACCTACGCCCAATTTTCCATTATCCCAATTTCAGCCCACTTCCAGCAAACCAATACATACAGCAGATGCGTACAACGCGAACAAAACCCGACCCCAACTGTCTTCTTCCCAGCGACCATCGAATCCAGAATCGTGCGAACTCCAGCTAATCGAAGCCCAGAAACGCTCCAACCAGCGAATCGCGACCCAGGCCAGTTACGTTGTCCTCTCCTTCGCCTCCTTTTTATTGTCCTTCGCTCGAGAATCGGACGGATGCCATTCTCATTCCGTTGAGAATGATACAAAATCGAGCTGTCCAACCTTATCTTTTAGAGATTTTTAAATTTCAAATTCGAAATCACCCATTTCTTCACCCGATTCCCCCCCCCCCCCCCAAAAATCTCCCCTATTTAAACCCCTCTCATTCCTTTCGTTCAGCAGGTTGGAGGGAGCTGGAAAAGGAAACAGGAAATAAAAGCTAAAACAGTATATAGAGGCAATGGTTACATACCCAGAAAGACCAACGAAATAGATTAGAAAGCTACAGATACTTAAAGAGTCTAATTTTTGGTTTTCTTTTTGTTCATTGTTTACGAGAGTTTGCCGGAGTCTGACTTGTGGTGGTGGAATCGTCTTCAAAGTCTCGTTCGTCCCAAGTTGCTGCCCCGAGAAAGGTAATCTTCTCCCTTTTAAGTTTTCCTTTATTTCTTCCTTCTGTACTTAGTTATTTTCTTTTGAAACCTGATTGTGGTTCTTATTTCTGTGATCTCTTGGATTGAATTTTGTGTTAGCAGTGCTTTGTAAATTTTTGTTTATTATTTGCTTCATTCGTTTGTCTCCTCTTCCAGTGAATCTGCTAAGCACGCTTTCTTTGTTTTTAATTGTCATACTATTTTTAAAATTTCAATTGATGACTTAGTGTTTAATTATAAGGATTGATTATTTGTATAGTGCTCAAAGTAGCAAGTTTAGCAACTTGATTTGGTTTGATAGATGTTGGCATGCCGTAAATAGATATGGTCATGTTTAAGTTCACCATGATGCTTTATTGGATTTAATCTCTTACTTTTGTGATTACTTACCTACTTGAGAAATGATTGGTATTGACATATTGTGTTATTTGAAGAGGTATGTCTCTGTTTAGTTAATTTGATCATTTTATAAAACTAAGGTTTTGGGTTCATGTTCTGTTAATTTTTTTTTCGGTTTTATCTTTAGCCATGACCCTTATTAATCATTAATTGAATTAGCTTCCCTTCATGAGTCAGGACCATTTATGATGTGGGTTTATTAAATTTTGTTAAATATGTGACACATGCCATTTTGATCTTATATCAGTTAGTTTGAATTTTATTTTATTTTGTACTGTTCCATTTAAAAGTGCATGAATATCTACATATCATGGTTCATCTCTACCTATTCTTGTTTTACTATTGGAAGTATTTGACCATTCTTGTTGATCTGAGTGTGATAGCCAATTTAGGTGTTGTATTTATGAAAATATAGAGAGTTTATTACTCAAAACATGCCTACATATCCCTTTGTTACATGTTGCTTGGCCTGAGTTTATTTGTGTTTGGAGTCACTATTTACAGTGTTACTTGTATAGGCCTTAAATATTTATTTTCTTAATTTTTGTTATTGTTAAGTGCTAAATGTTGGTCGGTTGATATATAGTAGTTCATTTTGCTTTGTTTTGAGTCATCTTTTATTGTGATCTAATAGTGATTTCGATTTTCATTTTGGATCTTAAAATACTTGAATTACTTTGTTTTCAATTAAGTTATGTCTCATTTGTTTTATTTGATTCATATGCTAATTTCGTTTCTTTCTTTTCTTGTGTGAACCTTTTTCGAGTCCGTGGTGGACTCCTACTCTCTTGCATCCTCGAGATGAGCCATGGGGGCTCAATTTTTCCTTCATCGAGTCAGCCTCCATTTTATTTGAATGATTGGAAGCAGAAACACAGGGCTGTAAAACATACAATGCAGATCTTTGGAGCGAAAAGCAGGTCGTATACATGCTGTATACAACAGTATACACAGTGATATACACTCATTGTATACACTGTACATGCAACAGAAATGGGCCCAAACAGCCCTCTTAAATTTTAGCTTTGTATTTTATTATTATTGGGCCTAAGCCCTTTATTTTAGCTACTGTTATCTTGATAGATTTTAGGAGAGGTAGAATTGGGCCTAAGGCCCAATATCAATAAGATTTCTAGGACAGGTACCAAGTGTTGGGCCAAAGGCCCAAAAAACAGGATTAGGCCCAAGTACCGGCCCAGGTGGATAGAAATTGAACTTGAGCCCACATTATTTAATTGACTTCGCATGCTAGTGTGTTTATTTAATTTCAAGGTTTTTCCCTAAAATCAATTCCCCAAAAGATTACCATCTTTTGACTACTTATATTTTTCCTAAAATTTAGATAAATCTTTATTTTTCTTACTTCAATTAACTTGAAATCAGTCACTTAAGTATTTTCTTATACTATTTTCCGTTCTCCCTAAAAAATAATCTCAAGTCTTAAGTTGTCTCTATCCTAAACTTGTTTAAGCATGCCTCTTTTAAACCATTAGCCAAATAGTTTAATTGCCGGATAGCTGCATCTTAGCGGACTTTTTGGGTGCTTTCAAATCCTTTTTGAAATGTTAATATGAACCCTGAACTCCCTTTTAATATTTTCATTAGATTACTGTTTTAGTCTTTTGAAAAAAAGTAGTTTTCTTAATTTTACTTTAAAAATTAAGTGCGACTCTAAAATCAGTCTAATTTTTTATATAAAACAGTGGTAAGCCAAAAAATGTGAGTATGTGTGGAAAAGTGTGAGTGGTGTCACCTGTGTATGGTATGAGGTCACAGGAGAATTGTTACCAGAAATGATATGAAGGAATCTATTCATTTTTATTTTCTTTTTAAACAGAGTAAACAAAAAAATTTGAATGGAATTGAAGTGGTAAGCCAAAAAATGTGAGTATGTGTGGAAAAGTGTGAGTGGAGTCACGTGTGTATGGTATGAGGTCACATGAGAATTGTTACCAGAAATGATATGAAGGAATCTTTTCATTTTTATTTTATTTTATTTTTAAACAGAGTAAACAAAAAAATTGAATGGAATTGAAGTGGTAAGCCAAAAAACGTGAGTATGTGTGGAAAAGTGTGAGTGGAGTCACGTGTGTATGGTATGAGGTCAAATGAGAATTGTTACCAGAAATGATATGAAGGAATCTTTTCATTTTTATTTTATTTTCTTTTTAAAGAGAGTAGACAAAAAAATTGAATGGAATTGAAGTGGTAAGCCAAAAAACATGAGTATGTGTAGAAAAGTGTGAATGGAGTCGCGTGTGTATGGTATGAGGTCACATGAAAATTGTTACCAGAAATGATATGAAGGAATATTTTTATTTTATTTTATTTTCTTTTTAAACAGAGTAAAAAAAATTGAATGGAATTGAAGTGGTAAGCCAAAAAACGTGAGTATGTGTGGAAAAGTGTGAATGGAGTCACGTGTGTATGATATGAGGTCACATGAGAATTATTATCAGAAATGATATGAAGGAATATTTTCATTTTTATTTTATTTTCTTTATAAATAGAGTAAACAAAAAATATTGAATGGAATTGAAGTGGTAAACCAAAAAACGTGAGTATGTGTGGAAAAGTGTGAGTGGAGTCACGTGTGTATGATATGAGGTCACACGAGAATTGTTACCAGAAATGATATGAAGGAATTTTTTCATTTTTATTTTATTTTCTTTTTAAACAGAGTAAACAAAAAAAATTGAATGGAATTGAAGTGGTAAGCCAAAGAAACGTGAGTATGTATGGAAAAGTGTGAGTGGAGTCATGTGTGTATGGTATGAGGTCACATGAGAATTGTTACTAGAAATGATATGAAAGAATCTTTTCATTTTTATTTTATTTTATTTTTAAACAAACTAAACAAAAAAATTTGAATGGAATTGAAGTGGTAAGCCAAAAAACGTGAGTAAGTGTGGAAAAGTGTGAGTGGAGTCACATATGTATGGTATGAGGTCACATGAGAATTGTTATAAAAAATGATACGAAGGAATCTTTTCATTTTTATTTGATTTTCTTTTTAAACAGAGTAAACAAAATATATTGAATGGAATTGAAGTGGTAAGCCAAAAAACGTAAGTATGCGTGGAAATGTGTGAGTGGAGTCACGTTTGTATAGTATGAGGTCACATGAAAATTGTTACCAGAAATGTGATGAAGGAATATTTTCATTTTTATTTTATTTTCTTTTTAAACAAAGTAAACAAAAAAAAATTGAATGGAATTGAAGTGGTATGCCAAAAAACGTGAGTATGTGTGGAAAAGTGTGAGTGGAGTCACGTGTGTATGGTATGAGGTCACATGAGAATTGTTACGAGAAATGATATGAAGGAATCTTTTCATTTTTATTTTATTTTCTTTTTAAGAAGAGTAAACAAAAAAAATTGAACGGAATTGAAGTGGTAAGCCAAAAAACGTGAGTATGTGTGGAAAAGTGTGAGTGGAGTCACGTGTGTATGATATGAGGTCACATGAGAATTGTTACCAGAAATGATATGAAGGAATCTTTTCATTTTTATTTTATTTTCTTTTTAAACAGAGTAGACAAAAAAAATTGAATGGAATTGAAGTGGTAAGCCAAAAAACGTGAGTATGTGTGGAAAAGTGTGAGTGGAGTCACGTGTATATGGTATGAGGTCACATGAGAATTGTTACGAGAAATGATATGAAGGAATCTTTTCATTTTTATTTGATTTTCTTTTTAAACAAAGTAAACAAAAAAATTGAATGAAATTGAAGTGGTAAGCCAAAAAACGTGAGTATGTGTGGAAAAGTGTGAGTGGAGTCACGTGTGTATGGTATGAGGTCACATGAGAATTGTTATCAGAAATGATATGAAGGAATCTTTTCATTTTTATTTTATTTTCTTTTTAAACAGAGTAAACAAAAAAAATTGAATGGAATTGAAGTGGTAAGTTAAAAAACGTGAGTATGTGTGGAAAAGTGTGAGTGGAGTCACGTGTGTTTGGTATGAGGTTACATGAGAATTGTTACGAGAAATGATATGAAGAAATCTTTTCATTTTTATTTTATTTCCTTTTTAAACAGAGTAAACAAAAAAATTAGAGCGGGTGAAAAAGTATGTGTCTCTATATATATATGAGAGAAATGGTGAAGCAAATCAACAAGCTTAATTACCATTGCATAGAGCAAATTATCTAAGGATTAAGTAGTGTTATCTGTTAAATTAATCATGGCTTTTGCATTATTATCATCACCATCACTTGTTTCAGTTTGTGACAAAACCTTAATTAAACCTTCTTCTCTCACCCCACCTACTCTTAGATACCACAAACTGTCTTACATTGATCAATTCTATGGTAATATGTATATTCCTTTGGCATTTTTTTACCCTAAAGTACAACAATCAGAGGAGTCAAATAATTCTCATGAACTTTCTCATATAGCTCACTTGCTACAAACATCTCTATCACAAACTTTAGTCTCTTACTATCCTTACGTTGGAAAATTGAAAGACAATGCTATTGTTTATTGTAACGATATAGGAGCTGAGTTTTCGAGTATTCGAATAAACTGTCACATGTCTGAAATACTTGATCATCCTGATGCATCTCAAGCAGAGAGCATAGTTTTTCCCAAGGACTTGCGGCGAATAACTATGAAGGTGGTAATTTACTTGTGGCACAAGTAAGTAAGTTTGATTGTGGGGGATTAGCTATCAGTGTGTGCTTATCGCACAAGATTGGTGATGGAACCTCTGTGCTTAATTTTGTTAATGATTGGTCTCGTATGACTCAATGTCGTACGACAACAACTTTGGCTCCTAAATTTGTAGGAGATTTTGTTTTCTCGTCAAATAATTATAGTCCTATTATTGCGCCACAAATGTTGTCTAATGTGAGTGAATGTGTACAAAAAAAATTATTTTTCCTACAACCAAGTTAGACGCACTTCGAGCTAAGGTAATCATACCACAAGTCCATTACTATTATTTGCTTTTATGGTTTTTTCTTCATGTTCCTCTATTTCAATTTATACGACATAATTTGAAGGTAGAAGCAGAATCGGGAGTAGAAAATCCAACAAGGGCTGAAGTTGTGAGCGCGCTACTTTTCAAGTGTGCAATTAAGGCAGCATCAAGTACAACTACTTCAATGCTTATGCGTCATCCATCAAAGTTTGTTCACCTTTTAAACGTACGTAGTATGATGAAATCTCGTCTACCTCAAAGTGCCATTGGGAATCTCTTGTCCAGTTTCTCCACAACAGCAACTAACGAACAAGACATTGAGGTTCCAACGTTGGTTCGTAATTTAAGGAAGGGAGTTGAGGTCGCGTACAAGAAAGATCATGTCGAACAAAATGAATTGATCTTAGAAGTAGTAGAATCCATGAGAAAAGGGAAAAAGCCATTTGAGGATAATAATGATGAATATGAGAATGTGTATTCTTGTAGTAATGTTTGTAGATTTCCATTCTATAATGTGGATTTCGGATGGGGAAAACCTGAAAGAGTCGGTTTACCAAATGGTCCATTCAAGAATTTATTCTTCTTGAAAGATTACAAAATTGGTCGAGGCGTGGATGCACGGGTAATGTTGCAGAAACAACATATGTCTGAATTTGAACGCGATGAGTGTTGCGCCGTAATTTTCCTATTTGTAGAAAAATTACTTTTTGAAATGTTCTAAGTATAAAACAATTTAAGAAAAATACTTAAAAAAGAGTCGTCACTTAATTTTTTAAAGAAATTAAGAAAACTTATAATTTTCAAAGATTTAAACAGAAAAAATCATTTGAAAAATACCAAAGAGGGTTCGGGGTTCAATTTACACTTCGAGAAGGGTTTAGTCATTCGAAGTGTCCGCTAACACGCGGTTGACCTGTTACTTGACTAAAATAAATTTGACTAATTATAATTTATATAAAAAATGATATTTTACAATGTGATAAAATTTTCTAGAAAATAATTAAATAAGTAACATGTTTATTTCGTTTTTATATTTTATTTTTAAGGGAAAAGGGACTAGAAATGAAACATTAGAATTGAATTACACGTGAATAAAATATTAGCAAAAGAAAAAGAAAAAAAATGAAATTATAGAGAGATATGCTAACATAATGAATATGGCTCATCTTTTGGGGAATTTAATTAAGTTATTTAACAATTATAACGTTAGAGTTAAGGAACAAACAATAAATAATCGCAAATATATAATTAAAGAATGAGAGAGAAATTAAATTTGGGCCTTTTGGGCCTATTTCGTTGGGATTTTTTGGACTTTTGTCCAATCCCGTTTTTGGTATACACTGGCTGTATATCAGTGTATACCGGCATGTATATCGGCTCTTTTCGCGCATTTTCTGCTTCCGAACACCTGTACTTCGTCTCAGCCCTGTATTTTTACATTTTTTGACCTGCATATTATACTTTCCAGCTGTATACAAATGTATACAACAGGAATATCAGTCCGTTTTCAGCTTTCCGAAATCTGAAAATTCAATTTCCAGCCCCTGTTTGCTACTTTCAAACTGCCCATCATTTTCTCTACTTGACTCGAGAGGGAGAAAGAATGAATTTAGGCCTTTATGGCCTATTTCGGGATGCAATGGTGGCGGGAAAAAGAGTCCACAATGGACTCAATGGGAGTTCACATGCAACAACGGAAGAGAGGAAATACATTAGTGTAGGTTCAAATGATATGAGAAAAAGAATATCTTTAAAATTCCATAATGATCAACATGCATCAAAATAAAATGTGCCAAGCAAGGGATCTAGATGACTTCGATGACATAAACCCAAATAGAGGAGGAATCAACCTCACCTACAACACATGCTCATCTAAATGCAACTTCCAAACAACAACAAAATATGCTAAAATTTAATTCATGAACCATGTGGTTTAGGCTTAGATTTAAGCCAAAAATAATCAACAAAGGGCGAATAACTCTATCAACAATAAATAACAGAAAGCAAATATGCTAGGACATGTACTCCAAAATCGGGATCGATGTCATCGAGTTCAAATCAGGGCATATGATAGCATAAGAAGGTTGAATCTTAAGTGATAAGTCATGGCAAACAAGCAATAATTTAACTTAAAGAGAAAATAAAGTGACATAAATAAACGATTTTTTTTTCAATGCACAGTAAACTGCAATCAATTTTAGAATTATGCTTTACAAATAAAGAGGATTAGCAACATGCTTCCTATAGTAAAACGAATATATTTCATGGCATGAACAAAATAGCAAATAAAATGCTGACAACTCGGGAAGAGACAAGAACTAGAAGTAAATCAAAAGTTGGAAGGAAACACCAACCCACATTTACGAAATTCCACTGTAAATGGCAAACAACTCTTGGTAATTTTATTTATTTATTTATTTATTTATTTGATAAAATGGAAGCCAATACTTAATTCAAACATATCGTATTAGATAGCAAAATAACAAAAGCAGAAAAATGGGGCAGTAAACAGACGCGAAATGACTACTCCAGCGGCTTGAACCAATCAATTTATCGACTCAATCTTAACTAGGTTAAACTAAGACAAATTTGCAGTAAATCAACTCGACCATGAAAAGTGACGAAGACTACATGACTAATACCATTACGAATGAGATTTGAGAGCTACTAGTTGAACATAGATAGAGCAAACACCATAAGAGAGGGCAGTAAACTACTCAGCTCACATTATTTATACTAACTAAAATAAATGAAAAAAAACCCGCATATTAGATTGAGAAAACTAGCATTCTGGACTTCGAAAAATTCACAACTGAGCTAACTCATGGCCGACCAGATGAGATTACTCAATCAAATAAGAAGAAACTAACATGAAATAAATAATCTCAGCTTCAAAAGGGGTCATCAAATTTCAAACGACACAAAAAAATGAAATCAAAATTACTAAACTAAGCGAATGATCCGACCATCTATATTACTAATTTACAGCCAACATTCAATCACAATGCGCCCTAAATCATAACATTTGAACACTTGCTCAGTCGAGAATCAAGTAATCAACACATTAAGGATAAAGAGACATGGGCTGAAATTCGATATTACCTTCTGAAGGGCAGAGAACTGGGAACTCCGAGCTTTGTATAACAACGAGCTTCCAACACCACACAACCCTTTGATAAATCCAGCAAACCACGAACAAGGCAAAAAAAAAAAAAAATTAAAAATTGTATTTTTAGATGTATCCTTGATGTAACTTTCTGTAGCTTTGAAAAACTCTTTTTTTTTTTTTTTTTTTTTTGGTATATCCTTGCCCTCAAAATCCAACTCTAGCCCTAAATCAAGAATAAGAATAGGGTATTTATAGAAAGGGAATTAGGGGAAAAGGGTAGAGTCCGAATACCGAAATTCCACTCTCAATTTGATTTTTTTCCCCAAGGGATGGGGAAAAACTGCTGCTTGTACACAATTTCAACTAAGATCCCTCAAAATCCGGATGAAAAGACCGGAATGGGCGGTAGTTTGCAGGCGGGTCAGGTTTTGACGCAATTTTCGCTGTTCTCACGATCTCTTCCTCGCGTGAAGGAGAAGAAATTGAGTATGGGCAGTGAGGTCGTCTGGTTGCTGCTCTGCGATCTCTAGTGTTGTCTGGAATGCGTGAAAAAGAAGAAGAAACGATGTGGGGTTCTTTTGGTATGTTGTACGCTGATGTTGTATGTATTGTAGAGGGAAATGGGCTGGGTCTTTGGTACTGCTGTGTGTATTGTTGTTGTAATGCATTATTGAGGGAAGTGGGCTGATATATTTTGGGCCTGCTGGGAATTGTAGTGGGCTTGCTGTATGTTGTTATATTTGATGGGAATTGGCTGAAATGATGTGGAAGTGGATTGGAATTGGGCCATTGAAAATTGGCCCAAAAATATAAAAGGGGTTGGATAAAATTGAATTTAATTTAGATAGATTAATATTAATTAATTAACGAGCTTCTTAATCTTAACGAAATATAATAATTATTTCCATTATAAGAATAGTTAATTTAATTAGATCTAAATTCTAACTATAACTTAAAGTAATAAAATATTTAATTAGAATGTAAAATCTTTTTGTGATGATTTTCAAATGTTTATAAAATAATGTGATTGTAAATATATATATATATATATATATATATATATATATATATATATATATATATATATATATATATATATATATATATATATATATAATTAAAATTATTTAAAATGATAAAATTACTCTAAAATATCTTGAGAGTATTTTGAATTTCATAAAATTCATTAATTTAAAATTACGACCCTTACCACTAATAACGTATTTAAAAAAAAATATAAAATTTTTCGGGATGATTTTGAATACTCATAAAATCCATTAATTATATACATAACTAAACAAAACATACATATTATTAAAAGTGACAAAATTATTTGAAATAACTTGTGAACTATGCTTATTTTTTTATTTTTTTATTTTTTATTTTTTGAAATTTTATAAAATAATTATTTTAAATCGTTTGAAATTGAAGAAACTCGATGATTAATTTATATTGTGGAGGGTTAAAATTGGGTGTCAACAATGAGGAGCTTCTTGAGCTTATTTCCTAATTGGTTCCAGGTTTTTAGGAGTATCCTCATGGATTTCATTTATGTTGTGATGACTTTGTCTCTGTTCATCTAATTAATATTTACTAGTTCATCTTGGGGTGGTTCAATGAAATTAGTGGCTTTATGTAAATGTTTATATTGAATAATATTTGTATCTCATGTGTCAATTAGTAACCAATCTTGCCATTCAACAATTTATTTATGTACTAATAACTTTATTTTTAGTATAAATCTTAGAGATATTGTATCAAACAATTGTGAATTAGTAGAGTGTTTATATGTATGAACTCTTTTAAAATCAAGGAGAATCACGTACACAAACGTCCAAATGCCTACTAAGTTATCCTTATTTATTATAGTAGATGTTTTTTTTAAAAAAAATTGAGCAATATATTTTTTAAACAAAATGTTTTTTTTTTTTTAAATTAGGCTATAGTTGAAAATTGTTGACTACTTCAATTTTGAATTCTTAAACAGTGAGTACTAATTATTTTAGGATATTTTCGTTAAAGCTAAAACCACTGTTAATATAAAATGGAAAATATTCCATAGGTTCACTTTTATTTATTCTAATAGTAAATTTTTATTTACTTATCACTTCTAACATATTAAGATTCTAACATATGTATGAACTCTTTTAAAATCAAGGAGAATCACGTACACAAACGTCCAAATGCCTACTAAGTTATCCTTATTTATTATAGTAGATGTTTTTTTAAAAAAAAAAATTGAGCAATATATTTTTTAAACAAAATGTTTTTTTTTTTTAAATTAGGCTATAGTTGAAAATTGTTGACTACTTCAATTTTGAATTCTTAAACAGTGAGTACTAATTACTTTAGGATATTTTCGTTAAAGCTAAAACCACTGTTAATATAAAATGGAAAATATTCCATAGGTTCACTTTTATTTATTCTAATAGTAGATTTTTATTTACTTATCACTTCTAACATATTAAGATTCCATGTTTTAGCTTTAGCATTAATTATTTATTCCCCAAATCAGTAACATATGTTTGTTTATTTGTGTCCGCCTGCTCTGTTGTTGCCTATCTGTGTCTGGTGTGTATTCCTCCCCATGAATTTTTGCTTCTCATCCTATAATCCATACCCCTCCACTTCATCATATCATGCTCCTGTGCGTATATATGTGTGACTCGATACCGCAACATCAATATTGGAGATAAAACGTAAAGAGTGCTTACCATATGAACAATTCTCGTGTCTATATGTGTGAGTATGAAATTGAATTGGTAAGCCAAAAAACGTGAGTATGTGTGAAAAAGTGTGAGGGGGGTCATGTGTGTATGGTATGAGTTCACATGAGAATTGTTACCAAAAATGATATGAAGTGAAGGAATCTTTTCATTTTTATTTTATTTTCTTTTTAAATAGAGTAAACAAAAAAAACTAGAGCGGGTAAAAAATTACGTGTCTATATATATGAGAAATGGGGAAGTAAATCAACAATCTTAATTTCCATTGCATAGAGCTAATTACCTAAGGATTTAAGTAGTGTTATCTGTTAAATTAATCATGGCTTTTGCATTATTATCATCACCATCACTTGTTTCAATTTGTGACAAAACCTTAATTATACCTTCTTCTCTCACCCCACCTACTCTTAGATATCACAAACTGTCTTACATTGATCAATTCCATAGTAATATGTATATTCCTTTGGCACTTTTTGTTGGGTTATAAAGGTGATTAAGGCGTCATGCGAAAGCTTACAATTGCAAATCATATGGTTGATAAATCAGATAACAAAAACTTATACTTAAAAATCAAAATATTATTATATCAACACTAATATAAAGAAAAACATTGAAACTTTAAAGAGAATAAATCTCCCCATAAACAAGACTCTTAAACGACTACATTATGGATGTTATTGTTGTTGTGTTAGAAGAAACAAACCTATATTTATAGAGTCCTAAAACCTTTTCTTACTAGAAAAGGACTAGCTACTCTAAAACATTTTCCTAAAAGGAAAGAATAAACAAAATATGAAAGAATATTATATTTTCCTTTCAGGAAAAGTAAAAACATTTATAGTAATGTTTTGTCTTTTCTTTAAGGAAAAATAAATCTTAAATTATGGTAAGAAAATTAGGGCAAAACCCTAACACTTTTTTACCCTAAAGTACAACAAAGAGAGGAGTCAAATAATTCTCATGAACTTTCTCATATAGCTCACTTGCTACAAACATCTCTATCACAAACTTTAGTCTCTTACTATCCTTACGCTGGAAAATTGAGAGACAATGCTATTGTTGATTGTAATGATATGGGAGCTGAGTTTTCGAGTGTTCGAATAAACTGTCACATGTCTGAAATACTTGATCATCCTGATGCATCTCAAGCACAGAGTATAGTTTTTCCCAAGGACTTACCTTGGGCGAATAACTATGAAGGTGGTAATTTACTTGTGGCACAAGTAAGTAAGTTTGATTGTGGGGGAATAGCTATCAGTGTGTGCTTATCGCACAAGATTGGTGATGGAACCTCTGTGCTTAATTTTGTTAATGATTGGTCTCGTATGACTCATAGTCGTATGACAACAACTTTGGCTCCTAAATTTGTAGGAGATTCTGTTTTCTCGTCAAATAATTATAGTCCTATTATTGCGCCACAAATGTTTTCTAATGTCAGTGAATGTGTACAAAAAAGAATCGTTTTTCCTAAAACCAAGCTAGATGCACTTCGAGCTAAGGTAATCATACCACAAGTCCATTATTATTTCTTTTTATGGTCTTTTTCTTAAGATATTTAATAATTCAATCTATTTCAATTTATACGACATAATATGAAGGTAGAAGCAGAATCAGGAGTAGAAAATCCAACAAGGGCTAAAGTTGTGAGCACACTACTTTTCAAGTGTGCAATTAAGGCAGCATCAAGTACAACTACTTCAATGCTTATGCGTCGTCCATCAAAGTTTGTTCACGTTTTAAACGTACGTAGTATGATCAAATCTCGTCTACCTACTACCTTAAAGTGCCATTGGGAATCTCTTGTCCATTTTCTCCACAACAGCAACTAACGAACAAGACATTGAGTTGCCAACGTTGGTTCGTAATTTAAGGAAGGGAGTTGAGGTGGCGTACAAGAAAGATCAAGTGGAACAAAATGAATTGATCTTAGAAGTAGTAGAATCGATGAGAAAAGGCAAAAAACCATTTGAGAATAATAATGATGAATATGAGAATGTGTATTCTTGTAGTAATGTTTGTAGATATCCATTCTATAATGTGGATTTTGGATGGGGAAAACCTGAAAGAGTTGGTTTACCAAATGGTCCTTTCAAGAATTTATTCTTTTTGAAAGATTACAAAATTGGTCGAGGCGTGGATGCGCGGGTAATGTTGCAGAAGCAACATATGTTTGAATTTGAACGCGATGAGGAGCTTCTTGAGCTTATTTCCTAATTGGTTCCAAGTTTTTAGGAGTATCCTTATGGATTTCATTTATGTTGTGATGGCTTTGTTTCGATTCATCTAGCTAATTAATATTCACTAGTTCATCTTCGGGTGGTTCAATGAAATTAGTGGCTTTATGTAAATGTCTATATTAAATAATATTAGTATTCTTTGTGTTACATGTGCATCTCGTGTGTCACTTAGTATCCATCTTTGACGTTACACTAGATGCTTTTGTTGTAACAAGAATTCAACAATTTATTTATGTACAAATAACTTTATTTTTAGTATTAATCTTAGAGATTGTATCAAACAATTGTGAATTAGCAGAGTGTTTATATGTATGGACTCATTTAAAATCAAGGAGAATTACGTACACAAACGTGCTGAGGTTTCTACTTGTATGTATATCTATCGCCTACTACTTTTATACCTTGTACTTTTTAATTCATGCAGAGAATAGTTTTGCCTAAGGACTTGCCTTGGGAAAATAACTATGAAGATGGTAATTTGCTTGTGGCACAAGTAAGTAGGTTTGATTGTGGGGAATAATGCTTATTGCAAAAGATTGGTGATGGTTTTGTTTGGATATGCGATTTTGACTTTTTATGTTGTATGTTTTCTCATAACATAAAAATTTCATAAGTAGTAAAACTATTAAAATTGTTTCAATTATTTATACAATCTTATCAAATAAGCAAAAATTTATAAATGGTTTATAAGTAATGATATGAATTATAAATTTTATTTACATAAGAAATAAATGGTTAATAGATAAAAAAATGTGGGGTTGTTTTTACAAAATATAAAATTGTGGGTCAATTTTTTGTATTTGAAAAATCCCAAATCATGATTTTTTAAGAATTTGATATTAAATCAGTGTAAAATCACATGTCCAAAGGTTGATTCCATCTCATAATTTCATATCGCAATATCAAATTGTATGTCCAAATGCCTACTAAGTTATCCTTATTTATTATAGTAGATGTTTTTTTAAAAAAAATTGAGCAATATATTTTTTAAACAAAATATTTTTAAAAAAAATTAGGCTATAGTTGAAAATTATTGACTACTTCAATTTTGAATTCTTAAAAAGTGATACTCAACAAAGAAAATAAACTTAAATAAGAAATAAATGAAAACTTAAAAATAAAAAAATAATTGCCAAAAAAAAGTTAAAAGTAAAAAAATTTTTCCTTTTTCTCTCTCCTCATAAAAGACTATTTATTTATTTAGCATTTGAAACCAAAAAAAAAAAAGAAAAGAAAGGCTTTTAATACTTACTATATAATATATGAAGACATTCTCTTTTTTTTCAAAAAAAAAAAAAATTGTGCCACATAAAATGAGACGGAGGGAATAATAATTATTTTAGGACATTTTCGTTAAAGCTAAAACCACTGTTAAAATAAAATGGAAAATATTTGTGAGGTTCACTTTTACTTATTCACTATTTCATCAACAGATTTGTATTAACCGTCACTTTTAACATATTAAGATTTCATGTTTTACCATTAGCATTGATTATTTATCCCCAAATCAGTTTGCAAGATGAAAACTAAACATATGTTTGTTTATTTGTGCCCGCCTGCTCTGTTTTTGCCTATCTGTGTCTGGTGAGTATTCCTCCCCATGATTTTTTACCTCTCATCCTATAATCCATCCCCCTCCTCTTCATTGTGCTCTGTGCGTATATATGTGTGACTCGATACTGCAATATCAAGATTGGAGATAAAACGTAAAGAGTGCTTATCATACGAACAATCCTCGTGTCTGGATATGGAATTGAAGTGGTAAGCGAAAAAAAACGTGAGTATGTGTGGAAAAGTGTGAGTGGAGTCATGTGTGTATGGTATGAAGTCACATGAAAATTGTTACCAAAAATGATATGAAGTGAAGGAATCTTTTCATTTTTATTTTATTTTCTCTTTAAATAGAGCAAACAAAAAAACTAGAGCGAGTCAAAAATTACGTGCTATATATATATATATATATATATATATATATATATATATATATATGAGAAATGGGGAAACAAATCAGCAATCTTAATTACCAGCATAGAGCTAATTACCTAAGGATTAAGCAGTGTTATCTGTTAAATTAATCATGGCTTTTGCATTATTATCATCACCATCACTTGTTTCAGTTTGTGACAAAACCTTTATTAAACCTTCTTCTCTCACCCCACCTACTCTTAGATACCACAAACTCTCTTACATTGATCAATTCCAAAGTAATATGTAAATTCCTTTGGCACTTTTTTACCTAAAGTACAACAAAGAGAAGAGTCAACAAATTATTCTCATAATGAACTATCCCATATAGCACATTTGCTACAAACATCTCTATCAAAAACTCTAGTCTCTTACTATCCTTACGCTGGAAAATTGAGAGACAATGCTACTGTTGATTGTAACGATATGGGAGCTGAGTTTTTGAGTGTTTGAATAAAATGTCATATGTCTGAAATACTTGATCATCCTGATGCATCTCATGCAGAGAGTATAGTTTTTCCCAAGGACTTGCCTTGGGCGAATAACTATGAAGGTGGTAATTTACTTGTAGCGCAAGTAAGTGAGTTTGATTGTGGGGGAATAGCTATCAGTGTATGCTTATCGCACAAGATTGGTGATGGTTGCTCTGTACTTAATTTCCTTAATGATTGGTCTCGTATCACTCGTGGTCGTATGACAACAACTTTGGCTCCTAAATTTGTAGGAGATTCTATTTTCTCGTCAAATAATTATAGTCCTATTATTGCGCCACAATTGTTGTCTAATGTCAGTGAATGTGTACAAAAAAGATTTATTTTTCCTACAACCAAGCTAGATGCACTTCGAGCTAAGGTAATCATATATACCACAAGTCCATTATTATTTGTTTTTATGGTCTTTTTCTTAAGATATTTAATAATTCAATCTATTTCAATTTATACGACATAATTTGAAGGTAGCAGCAGAATCGGGAGTAGAAAATCCAACAAGGGCTGAAGTTGTGAGCGCGCTACTTTTCAAATGTGCAATTAAGGCAGCATCAAGTACAACTACTTCAATGCTTATGCGTCGTCCATCAAAGCTTGTTCACTTTTTAAACGTACGTAGTATGCTCAAATCTCGTCTACCTCAAAGTGCCATTGGAAATCTTTTGTCCATTTTCTCCACAACATCAACTAACGAACAAGACATTGAGTTGCCAAAGTTGGTTCGTAATTTAAGGAAGGGAGTTGAGTCGTGTACAAGAAAGATCAAGTGGAACAAAATGAATTGATCTTAGAAGTAGTAGAATCGATGAGAAAAGGGAAGAAACCATTTGAGGATAATAATGATGAATATGAGAATGTGTATGCTTGTAGTAATCTTTGTAAATATCCAGACTATAATGTGGATTTTGGATGGGGTCAACCTGAAAGAGTTGGTTTACCAAATGGTCCATTCTCATTCTTCTTGAAAGATTCCAAAATTGGTGGGGGTGTGGATGCGCGGGTAATGTTGCAGAAACAACATATGTCTGAATTTGAACGCGATGACGAACTTCTTCAACTTATTTCCTAACTAGCTTTCAAGGTTTTGGGAGTAATAGCGACTCGATTCTGCTTCATGGATTTCATTTTAGTTGTGATGATTTTAAAAGTTAATTGAGTTTGTTTCCCTTCCTCTAATTAATATTTACTAGTCCTATGGGTCGGTTCAATGATATTAGTGGCTATATGTAAATGTCTGAATAATATTTGTGTGTTGCATGCGTCACACGTGCATTTAATTTGTGTCTACTAGTAAAAAAAATCAAATATATATTCTCAAACAAGCATGTGTGAGGTAGTGATGACTGGCATAAAAACTATAGCTTATACTAAATATTTTAAAATTAATAAAAACATAAAATTTATAGAAAAATTCAATCCATAAACAAAACTCTTAAACTAATTGCTCAAGAAAATACAGTTTATACGTGAAATTAAATAAACGTGTCCACTTCTAAATCTACTACACAATATGAAATTAAAGAAGGAAGATTTCTCCACAATCAAGAGAAATGTTTTCTTCAAGATTTATGATATATTGTCAAATACTTCTTGGAGATTAAGTACATGACAAGAAATTTCATGTCTACATCCTTTGTCCAAGAAAGAGGTGATTAATTTAATTGTGGAATCGAAATCGACAACTTAAAGACGAGAACAAAAATATGGAATTATCTCCAAAACGCATTATTTTTCGTTTTTCTTAAGGACCTTTTTAGTTATTTTATTTGTCACTTAAATTGTATTGGACATCAAGTAAAATAATAATAATAAAAAAATGAATAGCAACACATAACTAAAACTCTATTATAAATGTATTATACGTGTTTAAGTGGAAAAAAATGTTGTTGATGGTAGTAAATGTTTTCTTGATATAGCATATTTATGTTTTGAAGCCCGACTAATCTGAATTTGAATTGAAAAAGTTTTACTTTTAAGTTTAATGGTGAAAATTTTGGTTTTTAATACTACATTTGTTTCATTTGATGTGTCTTATACTAAATTTTGGTTTTTAATACTATCTTTTGGTTATGAATAAAATCTGAAATTAGAATCTTATTCTTATCCTTTCAAATTTTATTTTATTTTATTTTTAATAAAGGGGAGGACTAAAAGAGAGTAGTTATAATCAATGAACCAATTTGATTAGCTCAGTAGTTACATAATCTTAGATTGTAACAAATTCCACAAAATTCAGTGTAAAAACTCAATAAATTAATGGAGTTTATCTTGAAACATCCAATTAGGCATTAGATCCTTCGGAGCCACAGAGAAATAGTCATTCTTTCAGCCTATGAAACTCCGTTCTCTTCACAAGAAATACAAAAAATCAAAATGAATCTAATTAGCTAATTAGTTATTATTTTACCGAGGTGTGTGGTAGGATAGTTAGGATCCCTCCACTTTTAATTATTGTTTTTGAGTTTGAAATCCAATAATATAGAACCTCTTGGTAAGGTAGCATTTTATCCTCCTTAGTCGGTTTATCCGATGTAAATCTAAATTAATCGAGTCAATTTCTTGATTCCCTATATTTAAAGTGCAAAGAAAAAGAAAAGTTGTTCTTACCACCAAGGCGTATGATAGGATGGCTTGGATTCTTCCACCTTCAATTAAACGTTTCGAATTTGAAACCTAAGAATATAAAACTTGTTCATAGTGTGGCATTTATCCTGTTTAGTAGATACAAATCTGAATTAATCGAGTAGGTGGATATATGATAAACTTAGTTGTCCTTGTTGGAGCAAGATTCTTTAATTGTCTTTTATGAATAATAAAAACAAAGTGCACAAGCAAGGATTGAGTGTATGCAAGTATGATACTATAATAGTTTCTTCTTTTGTGTGTATATATACACACACATGTTATATTGAAGTTGGCAATACATCAAAGACCTTGTTCATATAAAGAAAATAATCATGGCTATAGCTCCATCACAACTTGTTTCACCAGTTACTGAAAAAATCATTGTGAAACCATCTTTGCCCACCCCTTCTCCACTTAAGTACCACAAGCTTTCGTTTATCGACCAATCGTTGACTCACTTGTACATTCCTCTAGTATTTTTCTACTCTAAGCAACAACAAGAGTTTGATCAAGTAGCTAACAAACTACAAAATTCATTAGCAACAACTTTATCAGCTTACTATCCCTATGCTGGAAGAATGAGAGATAGTGCCACGATCGAATGCAATGACAGGGGAATTGAGTTTTTAAATGTTCGAATAAATTGTCCCATGTCCGAAATGCTTAACAACCCTCATGACTATGCAGAAGGGAACATATTTATGAAAGATTTACCTTGGAAAAATTCGTTCGATGGAAGCCTACTCGTGGCTCAATTAAGCAATTTCGATTGTGGAGGAATAGCAATCAGTACGTGTCTGTCACATAAAGTTGGTGATGGTGGCTCTGTGGCAAGTTTTATCTATGATTGGGCTAAAATAACTCGAAATCCAAATCAAATCGCTCGTCCCCAATTTATTGGTGACACATTTTTTCCAACCCCAAATGGACCTTTAATTGCACCATTGATTGATTCCAAATTGGAGAAATGTATACACAAAAAGTTCCATTTCTCTGCCTCCAAATTACAGGGCCTTAGAGAAAAAATAGCAGCTGAAGCGGGGATCAAAAATCCAACACGAGCAGAAGTTGCGAGTGCACTTCTGTTCATATCAGCTACAAAGGCTGCATCGAAAATCAATAACACTTCATTCAGGCCATCTAAATTGATTAATTATGTCGATATACGCCCAATGACAAATCCCCCTTTATCGCGAAATATTATAGGAAATCTCCTCACTGTGACTTCCACAACAGCAAGTCACGATGAGGAGATGAAGTTGCCAAGATTGGTTCGCGAATTTAGGAAGGAATTCGAGCAAGTTTACAAGAAAGATCCTGTTCAGCACAATTCATTGGTGTTGAAATTACTTGAAATAATGGAATCACCATACGCGATTGACGAATTTGACACTTATTATTGCAGCAACATGTGCAAGTTTTCGGGTTATAGCATAGATTTTGGATGGGGGAAACCTGAAAGAGTGTGTGCACCAATGGGTCCATTCAAGAATTTCTTCATATTGAGTGCAGATCAGAGTATGGATGGTGTTGAAGCTATGGTGACTTTGGAAGAACAACATATGTTGGCATTTGAATGTGATGAAGAGCTCTTGGAATTTGCTTCTCCAATTTCAAGTTTCTAAAGGAGTTGTTGAAAAACTTCATCAACAATCTGACTTCCCGAACTCTACGCATATCGGAAGCTTTAGTATGGATGCCTACATTTAAAACCACTTGTAATTCTCCATTTACTCTTTTCGTATTTCTTTGGTTGGTTTTTCTTTTCTTTGTTTTTCCAATTCCTCTAATTATTGCAATAAAAGGAGTATTCAAATATTATGTGTGTAATGCATTGTTTTCACCAACCAGAAAACCACTAGTTGTCAATCCAATAACAAATAAATATACTAGTACATAAGTGTAATTTTTACACTCTCTAATCATCTATACGCCACTTATTTTGAAATGAAGGGACTAGGTAATCAGAATTCATAATTGACCTATATATTTATATTTCCATCATTGCTCACGACATTATTCCTCATTCATCATTGATAAATTCGCTAGCGTCTATGTTAAGACTTAAGATAATGATACTCCGCAATCATCAAATTCTGAGTCTGCCTCAAGATATTCTTGTAAGCTTTAGTTTTAAGGGAATATAGTAAAGGAAAAACTACTTAATTACGCAAACATTCCTACCATATTTACTAATTTTTCCTAGAGTTTGAAATAATTATACATCTTGTCTCACGAACTGATAATATCATATTAGATTTCAAGTCAGATACACTTAGATATATGTATTTTTTCCACAAAATACACTTTGTAATTCAAATACATAGGGAGAGAGGCGAGTGAGAGAGGGAGAGAGGCGAGTGAGAGAGGGAAAGAGGCGAGCGACAGAGTTTGTGGATCTCAGATACATGCATATTACACTAGATACCTAGGTAGAGAGGTGAGAGAGAGAGGGAAGAAGAGAGGCGAGTGAGAGAGGGGGGAGGAGGGAGGAGAGAGATAGGAAATAGGCTATTAAAAGTGTCAGATACATGCAAATTCATTTGGATATAATGTAATATAAAATAAATTACACCTATTTTTTACCTCATGTATTTGAGAAAGATGTATCTAAACGCGCAAGAGATACATGTATCTAGAAACCGAAATTGACATAAATGGTTATTTTGAAAACTCACGAAAAGGTACATAATTAAGTACTAAACTAGTGAAATTTGTGTTGTTTGCCCAATACTAAAACAAAAAAAAAGAAGGAAAATTTGTTTGGGCTCTGTAAATGTTGAAATTGAACCAATTGTGTTTGCGGCCCATTAGTTAAATCCAAATGGGCCCATTAAATTACACCATTCTCACTTCACCACCAATCAGTCATACCCAAATATCCAAAAACCCTAAACCCTGCTACTATATTCTTCCTCACCACACTATATAATATTCTCATTTCTTTTCTATTATAACCCTAGAAATCCAGCCTTAAACCCTACCTGAAATTTACCCCCCTCCCCCTTAACCGAAAGCCGCCATGACTGACGTTGAGCTCTCTCGTTCAGAGAAGAAGAAAAAGAAATCAAAGTCTGGCAAAAATGAGGACGAAACCCAAACACTATCCACCCCAATTGATGGTGATTTTCTCATCAAACCTCAAAGCTACACCCCCACCATTGACACTTCAGAATGGCCGATTCTCTTGAAAAACTACGATCGTCTCAATGTCAGAACGGGTCACTACACTCCTCTCCCATCTGGGTTTTCTCCATTGAAGCGTCCGCTTGCTGAGTATATAAGGTATGGTATTCTTAATCTTGATAAACCTGCTAATCCATCTTCACATGAAGTTGTAGCTTGGATTAAGAGGATCCTTCGGGTCGAGAAAACGGGTCATAGTGGTACTTTGGATCCTAAAGTGACTGGGAATTTGATTGTTTGTATTGATAGAGCGACCCGTTTGGTTAAATCCCAACAGGGTGCGGGTAAAGAGTATGTGTGTGTTGCTAGGTTGCATTCTGATGTACCTGATGTTGCCAAGGTTGCTAGAGCACTTGAAGCTCTTACTGGGGCTGTTTTTCAAAGACCCCCTTTGATTTCTGCTGTGAAAAGGCAACTTAGGATTAGGACTATTTATGAAAGTAAGTTGCTTGAGTATGATGCTGATAGGCATTTGGTTGTTTTTTGGATATCGTGTGAGGCGGGTACTTATGTTAGGACATTGTGTGTTCATCTTGGGTTGCTTTTGGGTGTGGGTGGACATATGCAGGAGCTTAGGAGAGTGAGGTCTGGGATTTTGGGTGAGAAGAATAATATGGTGACAATGCATGATGTGATGGATGCACAATGGATGTATGATAACTATAGGGATGAGACTTACTTGAGGAGGGTCATTATGCCGTTGGAGGTAGTTTTGACTAGTTATAAGAGGTTGGTGGTTAAGGATTCGGCAGTTAATGCTATTTGCTATGGTGCAAAGTTGATGATTCCTGGGCTTCTAAGGTTTGAGAATGATATTGACGTTGGAGAGGAGGTTGTGTTGATGACTACTAAGGGGGAGGCCATCGCGTTGGGGATCGCAGAGATGACCACGGCTGTTATGGGCACTTGTGATCATGGTGTGGTTGCAAAGATTAAGAGAGTGGTGATGGATAGGGATACTTATCCTAGGAAATGGGGCTTAGGACCAAGGGCTTCAATGAAGAAGAAGTTGGTTGCTGAGGGTAAGTTGGATAAACATGGTAAGCCAAATGATAAAACTCCAGCTGAGTGGTCGAGAAATGTTGTTTTATCCACCAAAGAGGATACTCTGGTTGCTGGTCTTGCTGCTGCTACTGTGAAACCTGATCCTGATGCAGTGGCTGCTGATGGTGCTGCAGGTGAGGTTGAGAAGAAAAAGAAGAAACATAAGGAAGATGAGGAGGAGGCTAGCAAGAGAAAATTGGATGATTTAGATGTATCCCCTGCACCCAGTGCTTTAAAGAAACCAAAGGTAGAGATAGTCGAGGAAGCACTGGAGAAGTCTGAACTGAAAAAAGAAAAGAAGAAGAAAAAGAAGAAAGAGGCTGATGAAGCTGCATCCCCTGATGTAGAGTCCTTGAAAAAGGAAAAGAAAAAGAAGAACAAAGAGAATAATGATGCTGCATCCTCAGATGAGGAGAAGTCTGAGAAGAAGAAAAAGAAGAAGAAGAAAGATAAGGAATCAGAGAATGGTGATGTTGGAAGTGACGACGAAGGAAGTAAAAGCAAGAAGAAGGAGAAGAAGAAAAAGAAGAATAAAGATGCACAAGAGGAGTAGAGGTGAAGGTCTTTGCCTCAAATGACTGCTCCTATGTATGTTAAAATGCATGTCATGTAGTTGTTCAAAATTTTGCCGGTTTATTCACTTGTTTTGGCAGGAGTTTGTTGCAGCAGAAGTTCCCGATCATAGACGTGCTTATTAGTTAATTAGTTTTACCTTTTTATTTGTTAAGACTTGAGTATTTCAATCCATAAGGCTGTTTTCTATCTTAATTTTGAGATGTTTTGTGTTTTTGCATTTTTATTGCCCTGTAGATGTCAATAGCGGAATCACAACTAATCAGCTGCGTAATTGCCTTTGTTTGAAGCTGTATGGTGTATAGTTCTAGGGCAGGAAGTTTGCAAGGCGGTAGAAAGATTTTGGCCACTGTTTAGCACTTCTATCTTAGAAGGGCTGCTCATGTGTTAAACTATTGTTCTTCATGGAATCAATATACTTTGAATTTCAAAATGTGTTGGTTTTGCTTAATACTCAATAGTTTTGAACCTAGATTTGAATAGGTGATAATATATGCAAACACAATTAAGTTAGTTCTTTGAATCATGGCCCTACCCATGGACGCATGGCTGGATAGTTAAAGAGTCCTATATGCAAAATTGAGGTGTTGATGAGTATAATAATTTCTAGTCCTTAAAAAAATATTCAGATATAAAATATATTCCTTCAAAAGATTCTTTTTATGATGTGAAACACTTTAAATTTAACATGGCAATACTCGAAGTACAAGAATTATCCTCCTCTGAAGCTAAGGGACCAAGAGATTTATATCCAAAAAATGCAAGACATGCGTCTTCATATTCATAAACAAGATTTATCACTTATATTAAGATAAGCTCTTTACGCTAAGCTTAAAACAAAACTTCCACCAAAACAAGATAACCTTGTTTCTGATCATACGACTGAGTTAAAGGCATATAACCCCAAGTCGGTGAGGTGGTAGAAAACCAATCACACTGAAAAAATAGAAACTATTAGCATGCAAAGAGGAATTTAATATTTTAAAAAAGAGAAGTGGCTAGTGAAATTCATCTTGCAAGAAAAAATTGCTACTGATGATACAAATAAACATTTGCCTTTCAAGATAGCTTTTTGCATCCAACATTAATCTGCTCTTGAGGTTTATGCTGCAATTTTCCTTCACTTATTTATGCTGATTAAAGTCCTTAGCATTAGCAAATTTTAGATATATGGAGATATTACATCCCTTGGTGTTCGATTCATAAAAATTCTCGTAAGAAAAAAAAGAAGTTTCTGGCAGTCACTATTGAAATATGTTGTCATAAAATTTTGCAAAATATTTAGCAGCTCATATTCTGACCTTTTACACTTTACACTTTGCTTTCTCAATCAACTATTACCTTACTAAAAGTGCTCGTGTTAAATACAAAAAAAAAAAAAGACTTTTAAAAGAAAAATGAATAGTATTTAGATTTAACTCAACAGCTAAAGCTACCTATTGAGAAGAGAATTGTCAAAGACAGACTAGGGGATGAGTACACACATAAAGATTGTTGACAGCGAGTTTAGGGTGCTAATTCAAGTATTACTCCTATATAGAAATGAGACTTTTGAGGACGAACACTGCAATTAAGAATTGTACCAACAACATTATCAGTTGTACTATAAACTTGGACGAGTTTGATCGGTCATTGAATATCTTTTTATATTTACTGTGATAGCAAGTCTGCACGTGTATTGTACTTCTTTCTCATCAAACCACGTGTAAATTTTCACTAAATTTTGTTTCCTTCATTTGCATACAAATGTTTTCTTCAATTGATTTCTAATTTCACATAATTTCTCTCTCTAAAACTATACAACTTTTCTTTTTAATGGTTCTCAAATTTCATCGTTCTTCATCTGATATTAAGAAATTTTTTGTTCAAATTGTGAGCTATTTATGTTTTTTGAGGTTTTAAAGCAATCTTTCTTTAGTTATTGCACTCTCATTATCTGTAATCGTCACTTGTTCTTTTGGGTTGTTTCCTATTGGGTTTCAATGTGCATGTACCAATTTTTTTGATATGCTTATTCAATATTCATGTTTGAATTGAGATATTCAGGTGCAATCTTATGAGATGTGTCGCAAATTATGTGTTATATCGTTAAAATTTATATTGCATGGTTAACTTAATTTAAGAATTGGTGCAACAAAGGTGTTTGATAGTATGTTCGAACTAACTAAAAGACATTTTCATTTCTTTTCCCTACAGATACTGTTCCTCACTTATACATTTGATATTTACATGATTTTTGTAGTGTGGGATGATTATTATCAGAAAGAACAAGCAAATTTGAAGGGACGTGTAGTGATGGATCATTGTAAAATGGAGCAAAACAGGGCAGCGGAAAATAAAAAACTCATTCGCTTTTTCGTTACGTCCTTACCGATGGGAAAATCAAGAGTAGGGATTAAGATATAGAGGGCTGTTGTGATTACTTATATTTATTAAGAGCTACAAAATCAGTATGAAAAGATTATGTAGATCATAAGAGTGTCTCTTCTGAGAAAGAATGAGAAAAAAAACAAACATCAACAATCACAAACAACAATATCATTTACATTTAATTTTATTATTATAACTTTAACTTTTTTGCAGTTTGAAGTTCATAGTTGAAGTTCATGTGAATGAATCTTCTTCTTCTTCTTCTCTTCTCTTTCTTTTCTTTTTTGAAAAAATCATTGGCTGAAATGTAAATTCTTGGAAAGTATTGTTTCAATATATTGATGAAGTTCTTCAATCATGTTCTTTCTTATCTATTTTCAACTTATTTTATATATGTTATGTCCTTCATTTTCAGATGCGCGGAATATATTTAGACTCAACTCACACTAAATTATATATATATATGAGAGCAAGAGAAGGATGAACATTGCAATCAATAATTGAAGAAAAACCAGAGAGAACCCAACACCAGGCTTGCCAACTCGGAAGCTTTATTCATTCTGCTTCAAGTAGTGGCTCCGTTTAGGACTATCAATTCATTATGTATTTGCATTTGACTGACCATTGCCTTGCCTTTTACTACTACTCCCTTCATGTTAGTATTGAAAACATAGATAGTACACCCAACTCCATTTGCAGATCAAATTGTGAATCTAATATTGTGCATTATCTAATACATTCAAAAACCAACACCACATTATTGGACAATTGTATATTTGTAGCTTCTGATTTCCTTGTTTATTGTATCATTGTGTAACGAGTAACTTTTTTCTTTTTGGAAGACACTCTTATGGTCTTATTTCCATGTCATTTTCGAGTTGTCCAAGTACCTTCTAAATTACTCGCTCTTTCCTCTCCAATATTCTCTCTTTGTTATAAATTTCTCTATGTGCACGCATGCATGTGTACCACCATATATATCCTTTTTTAGAATTTTTTTTTTTTCATACTTGTTAGACATAGCAACATTTTGTATAACAGAAATCCTTTTTAAAAATGGTCTGATTTTGTAGGCTTCAAGTGATTTACTGATACATTACATGTGTAAATTTTGATATTTTCTTGGGAAGAAATCAGGGTGGTCGTTCTTTTGTTTGACCAACAACTAAGATGCTATCAGTTTTATTTTGTGAGATCTGGAATATTTAACCTACTTGGTATTTAACTTCTTGATAAAATTTCAACTAAGGAATACTGTGATAGGTTCTTGATTTCTTTTTGGGTGATCCTTATATAATGCTTGAAAATGCCGAGGCAGCTACATCAATCTAGAGACAATTATGCATTCGTATTTCTTTTTCAGTAGAGTCTTATGTCTATTAAAAGGGTTATTGATCTGCCTCTAAGAACCAAAGGGGGCCATTCCATTAAAAGAATCCATTTTCCATGCTTAATTTGATCATGATGTTACTCTTTGTTCCTTTGCTTTGTTGAGGCAAGGTATATTGGTATATGATGGTTTGCTCTTTGAATGACTCATCCAATCATCTCTTTTTGGGTTCGACTTCCATTATCTTCACTCTTAATACCCATCGAGTAAACAAGGGAGAGAGGGAGTAGGGGTAGGATCAAGATAAATGGTTATGACGAGGCTTGGCTCAAAGGGGTAAGTAATCGAATGTAGAAATTAGTTTGCTATGCTATGTTGTGTAATTATCATATAGTGCAGTTAAACTGTACAAGGAAATTGATGTACCAATTTTCTAGAGGAAGAAGTCTGAGTTGATTTGGCTAAGAAGCTTAAGAAATTTAGAGAGCATATGTAGTAAAATTTGCATGCAAGCACAAGAGAGACACTATTATAACTTGGTTTGTACCATTTGTGCATAGAATTTTTGAAGATATGCATGTATTTGCCCTTTCCTAAAGTTTCAAATATATGCTTTCTACTCACATCAACCTAAAATCAAAAGTAAAATTCTTAATTTCAAATACAATGAAGTAAAATAGAATTTTCTTAGTTACTCTGGTGTGCATATGTGAAAGTGGCAAGTCTACTTAGTGATGTTTCCTAGATATGATTCTGGTTGTTTTCGTAACATTTCTCCTTGTGTCTGTCTCTTGGTATTAAATTTCTCTATGTTATTCCTTTCAATTCAGCCAATCTCCTCTTTTGATTTGTAATCGTTCTTTTCACTTGAAGAAACTTTGTCTACAGAGTCTGAGAGTTGTACATTCTTTTTTTAAAGAGTTTCTTTGCTCTACAATTTAGCTTTGTTGATAACATTACCATTTATGAATAAGTACGCTAATATTTATGGCCTTTCGAGATTCATTTTTCTTCTGTAATATGTCGGATTTTGAGATGACACGATATGCTTTTATTCGTTCTTTATACTTTTCAGTTTTCAGAGGTTACTTAGCCTTATGTTGGTCTTTGCAAGTAAAAATAAATATTATTCTTTATGAATGCATTTTATTTGTTTATCCCTCTAAGATCACTATAAATGAATATTTGCTTACAACTTTATGTATGTACTTTCAAATATTAATAATGCTAGGAAATTTCCTATCAATTTAGTATAAATAATTCTGAGCATAATTGTAGACTTGGATTATTGTTTTGACCATGCATGAATGGAGTTTGTGAGTGCAGCAAATGAAAAGAGAGTGAAATTATTAGTTGTGAGAGGTCTGTGGTATGCATTTCCACATTCAACTTCTGCACTATATTTGAAATATTTGATTTGATAATAATTTATGACTTTGTAATTGGTAGTAAACAATAATTTTGTCAGTTCTTGTGTATTTGATGTGTCCTCATCAAAAGGAGAAACTTATGGTATTTCTAGGCAAGAAGTAACTCATTTTGATAGCGTGTTGTCTTATTTTTCATTGCTTAGGAGAACACATAACATTTTTATAACTGTATTTTTAGGTGAATCTGAGCTAATTGGTTGTGACCTTTTAGTCCTTGTTCTTGATGATTTTGAAAAGACATAGCATAAAGAAAAGATGAATGCACTTGGTGAAATTCAAAAAGGATTATGACTGAGGTGTTGGAGGAGTGGCCCAACAATGATATTCTGGGAACTGCTTCAATTGGATATCATCTCTTCTCAGTTTATATATATATATATATATATATATATATATGCTTCTTCATTAGCATTTGCTTTTCTTTGCAGACATTTCTTTCACTAATTATAATTGACTTTTTTGAACGAGCAACTTTGGCAGAGGATATGATTTAAGTGGAATTTTCAATTCTATATTATTTTTTTTTACATTTTTTTTTTTTTTATCATGTATAATAATATTATTTACTTATTTTTTTGATTATTATTTTTATTATTTTTAATTTAAAAATAAATTATATATATATAATTTAATTTATTATTTTAATTTTTTAATTTATTTTATTTTTTTTTTTTTTTTCATATTTTTTTTTCTTCTTTAACTAATTTAAAAGGAAGTTTTATTTTTAATTATATAAAAAAAATATTTTTTTTTAAATACACATGGTACTATTATGGGGGAATATAAAAAAAAATATTTAAGTTAAATAAAAAAAAAATTTTTTTTAAAAAATGAATAACTAAAAAAATGCATGTAAAAATTTATTGATGAGAAGTTGTTATGGAATTTCTTACTCTTTAGTTAGAACAACAATTCAATTTGTTAGTGTTGGGCCCGTGCTATCCCTATCTAGTAGAGAGATAAATGGCTTTTAAAACATTTGTATGTTTAATGGCCATTGAGAGTTCATCACCAGTGGCATAAACGGAGGGAGGCATATGCAGCGGCAAAAAGGCAATTTACCTCACTTCTTGGAGTTTCAATTGAATCCACAACAAAGCTAGTGCCACTATGCTTTCATTGAATCAACAAGTCGTTTTCAATACAAAACTGCAAAAAAAAAAAAAAAATGTGCACCAGGTCGACAGGACATAAGATTGCTTCTTATTGTGCATGTGGTTTATGTAGCAATTTCTCAATCAACAGTTAGTTACACAGTACACTATATTCTATCTGGGCATAATGATGCTTGCCACAGAGAGAATAAAAGACAGAATGTGGCATATTGAGCCAAATGCTTCCTCATCACATTCATAGAACTGATAGCTCATTTTTTCCCATTCTTGTAATACTAATCTACCAGTCATAGGCAAGAAAACTACCAAACAGACTTTCACATGTCACTTCATTTCAATATTTCAGAGGTAAGCCACTCTTTGGTAGCGATCAAGTCAGGCAGCACAATGGCACCAGATTTCCTCCAATCGACAGCATCAGCAGTCTTGAACCTGTCCAACAACAAAGCCTGCATCCCAACACCTCTCGCAGCTAAGTAGTCGTTCCTCAAGCTATCTCCAATGTGAAGTGCTGCTTCTGGTGCTACATTTCCTGCTTTCTTCAAAGCAATCTCAAATATCCTTGGATCTGGTTTTTCAACACCTTCAAGACCAGAGAATACGCCGAAATCCCACTCAGATCCCTGATTTTGGTCACACACACAAAAGGGTTCACAACTACTTCATGGTTTTTCAGTATTTATGCAAAAAAGATTAAGATCAGCCAAAAATTGTTAGAAGAAGAATGAGAATCATTGTGTATCTACCTGATTTAAGCCTAGTGCAGGAAGAATCATATCACGATATCGATACTCAGCATTGCTGACCAACCCAACCGTAACATCCCTCTGGCGGAGCCATCTGAGGAACGGTATAGCATCAGGAAATATTCTATAAGGTGCAGCAGAACCAAAAGTAGCATATACGCGACTAAATATATTCTCAAATGTCTCATCATCATATTCATAACCTGCCTGTCAAAAGAAGGGATACTCAATGTCAGTAGAAACATAATTACAGTTCAGATCTCAAATCATAATTCTACAGTCATATGGCAAAATTCTGAGATTATCTATGAAAATACTGACAACCAAATATCCCAAGATAATGTCATGCACAAATACCTTAACAAAGGAATCCCTGACACAAATCTTCCACCACACATAGTTAGGAATCTTATCAGCAAATCCAAAACATGGATGCTTCTTTGCCAATTCTGCATATGCTACTTTGAAACCCTCATCAACGCGCTTATAGCTAGGACATGGCTTCCCAGCAAGTTTGACTGCCAAGCAATAAGAGTCACCCAGATCTCCTTTGTAAGCAATAAGTGTACCGGTAATATGAAGTGTGATGCAGCGTAACCTTTTTAGAATAGACAACATTGTAAATGATTGTACAGAAAATTCTACCCTGTGTGTTACTATTTCACAGTCCTGCATTGCAATTTTCAGCAATTATGTCATACATATCATTAATTCAGTGACAAGAATTTATCAGATAAAGAGCAGCCATTGACACTTATACATCATGGTTTTCATAATATGAAACATACATTTTCGAAAGCAAACGAGTTGACAAAAGAATCCAGAGAAGGGGGTTTCATCATCCCAAATAAACATCAATAGACACCAGTTATCTCTTGAATGAATTTCATGCTAGTAGAACCTGGCCAAACATCTACATACCATTGATCATTTTAGATATAAAATTTAGAGGACTACTGAACTGCATTAACCCTATTCACCAATTCTTTAATCCCAAACTACTTAGGATCAGATAAATGAGACCCCTTGGATGGGAATGTCACATCATATGATGAATAACACCATCATTTCAGCACGAGAGACAAGATCTTTCTTGTCAAAACAAACTCGTCAACCATTTGATTAATGACTATTTGATAAATCACACACGACTAAGTTCTATTCCACACCAGTTGAATTCAAGATTCATAAACATCACAAGTCAATTTAGAAGAAAAAATAATAATGAGATCATCTTCATATTGCCTCTTCCTAACAACAAGAAAAAAGTAAAAGCTGCTACGGCATTAGAAGAAAAACTTCAGAACAAGAAAATCTAACAATTGCCCAGATTAAAGCCTAGCATTTCATTTTTCAATTTCAAGAATACATACAGGCACAAAATCACTAAAAATGCAAGCTTCTGAATCTAACAATGGCTTCATCTGTGAACCCAAAGCTGTTGTTCATCTTTTACACAAAAAGATCAAATCTTTACACAAGAAATGAGAAAATAGATGGATTAGAAGCATACCAAGAATTTGAAATGGATGAAAAAAGAGAAATTGTTTCAATGAAATCGTTATCTTCTCAAACTAAAATCAGTTCATTGAAGCAGTTTTTGTATATTTAATGCATTTTCTCCCTCTGTGTCCGTTTTATAGATAACTTTAAAAAAAATATTTGCACTGAAGTCCTTTAGGTTTGTTCTTATTACCTTTTGGATCTTGTATCACAAATATTTTGTACGTATTAAATTATTACTTTTCATTTATTTATTTTAGAATAATTTGATGGAACATTCTCCCAATAGTTGGTTTTAAATGAATATGAAATAAGAATTATTTGTCTAAATTTACACAAAAATAGTGATACTATGATAATAATCAGCAGTTTAAAAGAAAAATTTATAAATGAAAGATCATAATTTAAAAAATGTAGATCAGTAATTGATTTTATTGAATATTGTTGAAGGATGAAAAGGGCAAAAGAGTACTTGGTTGTTGGGAAATTAGTCAGTTACTCCTATAACTTACACTAACTATATTAAAAGTTAATTGAGCATTAGTTTTTTTTAATTCTTTAATCAAGTTCGCTATGGACAAGTGGCTATATAATTTATAAATACTCTCGCCATGTATACAATCAGATCAAGAAATATGGGTTAACCGAATATCGATAACCCAATAGTAAATTAAATAATTATATATATACCGTTTGACATATAAAAAGTATTTGACTTAGAGTTTGGTTTCATACTTTTTGTTTTTGGTTGTCTCAAATTCTCGATTATTCTATAATGTGATAGTGTTTACTTTTAAGCAAGATGCAATCTGTCAACTTAGGTGCATGGTTCATTTGGTTTGTCACCTTATTTTAAAGTGATTTCCAATGATTATTTGTGTCAAATCTTAACGATTAAACCGATAACCGATAAATCAATATCTTACTGGTTTAGCATGTCTACAAACCAATAACTGCCTTCGTTTGAAGCTGTCTGGTGTGCAAGTAATATCTATAGTTCTAGAGCAGAAAGTTTGCAAGGTAGTAGACAGATTTTAGTCTGTGTTTAGCACTTGTATCTTTGAAGGGCTGTTAAACTACTGTCCTTCATTGAATCAATATACTTTGAATTACAAAATGTGTTTGTTTGGCTTAATACTCAATAGTTTTGGACCCAGATATGTTGACAAGGAAAACAGATATATAGGTGATAACATATATGTGCAATAGAATAAAGTTAGCTCTTTCATAGTCATATATGCAACTTTTGGTGTAATTGAAGTCATGATGAGTACAGTTATTTCTTCTTGTCATTCTAATATTATGCAGAAACAACGGCATCTGGCATATTGAACTAAATGTTTCCTCATCACATTCATAGAACTCATAACCATTCTTGTAATACAAATCTACCTACCATTATAGGCAAGAAAATAATCAAACAGGACTTTCACAGGTCACTGCATTTCAAATTTTCAGAGGTAAGCCATTCTTTGGTAGCGATCAAGTCAGGCAGCACAGTGGCACCAGATTTCTTCCAATCAACAGCATCAGCAGTCTTGAACCTGTCCAACAACAAAGCATGCATCCCAACACTTCTAGCAGGTAAATAGTCTTTCCTCAAGCTATCTCCAATGTGAAGTACTTCTTCTGGTGCTACATTTCCTACTTTCGTCAAGGCAATCTTATATATCCTTGGATCTGGTTTTTCAACACCTTCAAGACCGGAAAATATGCCGAAATCCCACTCAGATCCCTGATTTTGGTCACACACAAAAAGGGGTTCAACTACTACATGGTTTTTCAGTATGTTTGGAAAAAGATTAAGATCAGCCAAAAAATGTTAGAAGAAGATACAGCACAGAAAAATGAAATGAGAACCATTGTGTATCCACCTGATTCAAGCCTAATGCAGGAAGAATTACATCCCGATATCGATACTCAGCATTGCTGACCAACCCAACTGTAACACCCCTCTCGCGGAGCCATCTGAGGAATGGTATAGCATCAGGAAATATGCTATAAGGTGCAGAAGAACCAAAAGTTGCATATATGCGTCTAAATATCTTCTCAAATGTCTCATCATCATATTCATAACCTGCCTGTCAAAAGAAAGGATACTTGATATCAGTAGAAACATAAAATAATTGCAGTTCAGATCTCAAATCATAATTCGACAGTCATACTAAAACATTCTGCCGCTGTTCTATAATAAATTGAACAAATGCCTTCTGAGATTATATATAAAAATACTGACAACAAAATATCCCAAGATAATGTCATGCACAATACCTGAACAAAGGAATTCCTGACACAAGTCTTCCACCACAGAATGTTAGGAATCTTTTCAGCAAATCCAAAACATGGATGCTTCTTTGCCATTTCTGTATATGCTAGTTTAAAACCCTCATGAACCCGCTTATAGTCAGGACATTGCTGCCCAGCAGCTTTGGCTGCCATGCAATAATAGTCACCCAACTCTCCTTTGTAAGCAATCAGTGTACCAGTAACATCAAGTGTGATGCAGCGTAACTTCGTTAAAATAGACATTGTAAATGATTGTACAGAAAACTCTACCCTGTGTGTTACAGTCCTGCATTGCAATTTCCACCAATTATGTCATACACATCCTTAATTCTGACACTTACAAACTATGGTATCCCAAATTAATGTTTAACTTCCATAATATAACACATACATTTTTGGAAGCAATCTTACTAGGACACAAGTTGGCAAAGGAATCCACAAAATGGGGTTTCATTATCCCAAATAAAAATCAATAGACACCAGTTCTCTCTCGAATGAATTTCATGCAAGTAGAGACTTCTGCTATTAAGATGTTCTTATGTTTAACTTGCTCAAGAATTGTAATTGGAAGGGATATAATTCTAACATTCTCTAAGCATATACTAGTTCCAATTGTGGCAACTAGCAAGTGTGAAGAGCTCTTATGAGGGGAAAATTCACTGTGAAACTGAGATCGCTCCTCAAATATCAAAGTATAAGACCATATCAAGTAAAAATTTTGAAACCAGAAACTCTTCAACACACAAAAGAAAAAGAGCCTTGTAACTGGATCCGGAGAACAAGATAACTGATATCAGTTGCTTATTTTAAGTACTACACAAACTTCACAACTTTCAAAGAAATGATACAATCCCTTTGCGTTAATCAAAAGAGGTGGGTTCTAGTCCACACAAATTGATATGAAAAAACCTTTTAGGAGCACGTGCCTAAAGCTCAGCAAAGTAACCCTAACAAAATGTTTGAAGGAAGAGTTCTTATAAGTGTTTAGAATGACACCGGAAGCCACATCCATCCTGCCCTTTTTGTTTGGCGGCTAAGCTATCATCTTAATTCTGCATGTATGATGGACATTTCCTGTAACCTTATCATAACTATCATCTCTAATAGAACCAAGGGGCCAATGGCAATATTTTAAGACTTCAAAGAAGATGGCCAAGAAATCTACCATAAAATAGACATTATCTCCATGCTGAACTTTATACTTCAAATAAATCTATGGTACGTGGACTTTCAATTGTGTTGACATACCTAGATTGAAAACTTGGTGTTAGTCCATCTAGATCCTTCAAGATACACATAGAATTTGCTGACTTGGACTGGCTAAATGGATACTTAGTCACACATGAACCAAATATATCCAACCTAAATTCAGGTAACATAGGACTGAAAATTCTCATATATACACACACAAGAATATCTCCTAAAAGGGAAGGAAAAACGAAACAATCTAGGATGTTTGTAACCTTGATGCAAGTGCATGAGTTCACACAGACATGGTATGAGCAGAAGGAATCAATAGACCAGTTGTAGGTCGATCCATGATCCAAATGTTAACCTTATGCACAGAATCAGTGAACCTGAAAACTACTCTATAACCCTAGTTTTCGTCTAAGATTATGCATTCCTCAGGAAATAAGTGCCAGAAGATAAACTTATGAATAGAAAATATTCTGACCTGAAAATCCAGCAGTCAATTTAAAAGAAGTTGCAAAATCACAGAAGAATTAAATACCATAATTGATTAACCCATGTTCTGCCACTTCTTGGTTTTTCCTAAATACCAAGGGGCAAAATCTGATGCCTTACACAACTGATTATGTGGACAATTATTTCAGAGATATTTGTTTAAAATAACAAACATATCAGCTATGACAGTGATTTTAGAAGATATAAAACACCAAACATCTCTATTGATGTGCCACTAAACAGCCACTCATCATCAAAACCTATTCAAAGACAGATAAACCCAAAAAGTTTGCACTTAGTCATAAACCTGCAAAGCTTCAGGTTTATAAATCCTGAACCTCAGTGAACCTGGCCAAACATCTCCATACCATAGATCAGTTTACATATAAAATTTAGAGGAGTACTGAACTGCATTAACCCCATTCACCAATTCTTCAATCTCAACTACCAAGGATCACATAAATGAAGCCCTTTGGATGGGAATATCACATCATATGACAGAATAACACCATGAGACAACTAAATCTTTCTTGTCAAAACAAACTCGTCAACTATTTGAATAATGACAATTTAATAAATCACACGCAACAGACTAAATCCTAATCCACACCAGTTCAATTCAAAGCTCAGAATTATCACAAGTCAATTTAGACAAAAACAAATAAATAACTAATAAGATCATCTTAATATTGCATCTTCCTTTTCTGTAAGTGGGTTTCATCCAAAATGTGGTAATACCAAGAAAAAAGTAAACGAGCTGCTAGGGCATTAGAAAAAGGCAACCTTTAGAACAGGAAAACAATCAGCAGCAAATGAAAATCAATCAATCTACCTCACCAAATTAACTCAGGAAGAAGCCTAACATTTCATCTTCAAGTTCATGAGCACATACATGCACAAAAATTACAAGAAATTCAGGTTTCTAAATCCAAATATGGCTTTAATTGTGTGAACTCAGAAGCTGCTAGTCATTTTAACACAAAAAGATCAAATTTTTACGCAAGAAATAGGATAGAAGATGGATTTGAAGCATACCCAGAAGCTGAAATGGATGAAAAAGAGAATCGCTTCAATAAAATTGGTATCTTTTCAAATAAAGCTAGATTCTTGAAGCAGTTTATGCATATTCAATTCATTTTGAAGCCTATTTTAGCTTATTTCCCAGATACAATTAAATGCATTTTCTCTTCTGTCTCACTTTTCCCCTTTATATAATTATCTTGAAACGCATATTTGCATCGAAGTCCTTTAAGTTTGTTCTTTTTTACCACAAAAGTTGTTGGCACTATTTTGTAAGTAGTACTCCCTCTATCCTATTTTATGTGAGGTAGTTTGATTCGGCATAAAGTTTAAAAAAAATAAAAATTTTTAAAATTTGTGGTCCAAAAATGAATGATAAAATTTTGTGGGGCTAAATCATTTCATTAAAGGTAAAATAGATATTTTATAGTTAAATTGTTATTTAATATAAAAATATGTCATTTTTTTGGAACTGACTAAAAAGAAAAGTAAGTCATATAAATTGGGACAGATGAAGTATTAAATCATTCTATTTTCCCACTCGGTGTTCGATACCCACATAGGAGCTCGATTAAATTTGGATTCATATCGAAAAGTCTCAGAGGATAAAGCGCTTCTTAATAAAGGCAATTACCGTTTTATTTTTCATTAGAATATTAAATTGAACATCCTCCCAAATCCCAATAGTTGATTTTAAATGAATTATGTCTAAATTAACAAAAAAAAAAGTCGTGATTTAACTATAATAATCAATAATTTAAAAGAAAAAATCTTACTAACAAAAATTTGATGATTAAATCTTTTATGATAATTTTAAAAATTGAGATCAATATTTAATAATAATGATGCTTTACTTCTTCTATGGAATGTCATTTATAAAATATTATTCAACTTTAGTTACACACATAACTCATGGGTAATGGAAAAAATATAATAAGCATTTCACATGATTTTATATTTGTGGAATAACTAACTCATAGAACGTGCATGTCAACTACTATGGTCTCACTTGATTGGTCTTTCAATAGAGTTAATCAATGTATTGAAATTATCTCAACATGATATATCATTTTATTGATGATTTAAATAAACAAAAATTATTTATTTAAATTGAACTAAATTACCCTTTTAATTTTTTAAAAAATACAAAATAAAAACATAATAAGTAAAATGAAAATATATAACAACTTTTATATTACTAATTCCTCTCCCAGTATGTAAACCAAACGATTCCGTATAAATTAATTTTGCTTTTACTTTGTGGAAACTAATTAAGCATTGAAGTGTACAATTTCTTTAAAAAGGGGTGTTTCTAAAAAGTAAAATTCGAAAAGTGAAGGGCACGTCTGCAAATCTTCTCGATAAACGAAGCAAAAGAAAACCATGGACGGAGTTTTATTTCCAGTGGATTTTGTATTACCTAAGCCTTTTATAGCATCTGGATTTTAATAGCCTAAATTACTTTCACACATCAAATTTGTTTCTCTTTTTTTAAGGGATATTCGGTATTTATATTAAACTTCGATTAAATTTAGATTTGTTTAGAAAGTTCCACATTATGGGTCAAGCTGCCTAACAAAAATGACTTCATACTCAAGAAGACTCAAATCAGAGATCTTTAATTAAGGATGAAGGAGTACTTATATTAGATGCATCTTGTGCACTTCGATTCCTTTGCTTCCATTATCATTTTATTTTTTATATTAATTTTTAATATTATATTTTAAAATTAATTTTGATATATAGTTTTTTGAAAGTTTATCAAAATTAAATGTATTTATTTTCATAAATAGGAATAAGGTTGCGCACAACATCCATTCCAAATTTGTTATACGATTACACTAAATATATATTGTTTATATGTACAAAAAAGAATAAATCATTTTTATAATATTTTTTTATTTTATCTTTATTATAAGTATTTATAATCGCATAAATATTACTCCCTCTGTCCCATTTTATGTGAGGTAGTTTGACTCGGCATGAAGGTTAAGAAAAAAGAACAGAAGACTTCTAAAACTTAAGGTCCAAAATGAATGATAAAAATTTGTGTGGCGGTAAATCATTTCACTACGGGTAAAATAGACATTTTATAGTTAAATTGTTACTTAATATAGAAGTGTGTCATTCGAACTGACTAAAAAGAAAAATAAGTCACATAAATTGGGACAAAGGGAGTATATATCTTCCATCTTTTATACTTGTCCTTTATTAATTTGACAGTTTTCTTAAGAAAAATACTTCATTCATCTCAAATTATTTATCGTGATTATCTTTTATACGTCATTTGTAAAATTAATTAGAAAGATTTTTAGACTATTTTAACTCTTATTTTTGTTACCTCCCTAATATTTAATTTAAAAGGACTTTTAACTATACTAAGTTCCTTTTTAATTTAGATCAGTATATTTGGATTTGGATTTTGACTGAATTTTAAAGCATAAATTTAAATTCTTTGCTTTAAAACCACAAAGTACATTATCATGAAAACTAAACTCATTAGTCATTGGCCTCTGATTTGAAATCCTAACTAAAATGGTCTGTTAAAGCTCATGGTAATGTCCAATTTACATGTGACAATTAAAATCAAGTGGCTCCTCCATTAGAATGGAAAAAAATAATTTAAAACAAGTGTCTATTATCATTTCGATAATCCTCCATTAGAAGTCAAAAAGAAAGAGAATTAAAATACAACTTTTTAATTATAATTTATTGATCAATTTAAGTTCATTTTGAATTTTTGTATCCAAGAATGACTTGTTAAAGCCAATAATAATGTCCATTTTACCATAAGTAGTTTACATACACGTAATAAAACAAGTGATTTCTTGAAAACTAGAAAGAAAAAAAATTTAAATACGAAATATTTTCGATAATTATTCAAATAATCTTTCATCAAAAGTCAAAAAGAAAGAGAACTCAAATATAAAATATCTTTCTATAATTTATTGAATCTAAAAAATTAACTCCTTTTGATTTTCATGTTCTAAAATGGCATGTTGACGCTGATGATAAATTGATAGTATCCATTTTACTATAGGTAGTTCACATCACATGTGATAAAACAAGTGCTCCATCCGAAATAAAAAAGAAAGAAAACTTAAATATTATATCTTCTATAACCTTTCACATAATCCTTCTCTAAAAATAAAACATAAAGAGAAGTTAAAGACAAAATATTTTTCTATTATTTTAATTCATTTTGAAAAACCAATTAAAGCCGATGATAATCCCCAAAATACTCCGTCACAAGTTAAAAAGAAAGAAAACTTAAATACGAAATATTTTTCAATAATTATACAGATAATTATCTTTCATTTTAAGAAAAAAAAAAGAAAGAAATAGAGCTTAAATAAGAAATATTTTTCTATAATCATTTGGTATGCGATATTTACTGGCAGACTAATTCAAATTTACTTTAAATTTTATGTTACATAGAATTAATTAATTATAAATTTGTGAATATAAGTATATTATTTACCACAAAACAAATTAAAAAGAAAAAAAAAAAGAGAGAAACTTGGTGGCCTAAAAGCCCAAATATAAAAGGGTAGAGTGCTCCGGTTGAGCCCAACCCAATTATAAAGAGATGGGCTTGACCCGAATTTGACTTGGATCTGTTGCTTCTTCTTCAATAGCAGTCTCAATCAACCCCACCTTAAACCCTTGAAAACCCCAGGAACTTAATTGAAAAGATTTGCCAAATTGATAGCTAAATTTTGTTAATTAGGGTTCAACTTTCACATGTATACTGATCAGTAAGTGGTAAACAATGCATTATCTTAATAATTTCAAGCGTGTCTCCCATACGTTTGATGAAATTCCTGTGAGAATATTTCAAGATTTTGATCCAATTGAACATACATTTGTATGTAGCATATTACATGATTTTTGTTTTGTTTTCATATGTTAATGTAGAAATGGTGGGAGAGGATAAAACTGAGCTAGGGGGTTTGCTTGAAACTCTACCCCCTGTTGAGTTCTGCTGTATATATGGTTCTAAACTCCATCCCAACAACAAAGATGAGGTTTTTTCTACTTCTTCTTTCTGATAATGAATTCCACTTATGGTTCTGTTTGATCAAGAAGTTCTATAAAATACTGCAACACTACATTACTAACAACTTCATTGCTAGACATCTATGACAGATTACATTATTGGAGTATCTGATCCTCGACAATGGCATTCTGAGGTAATTGCTGAATTTTAAGCAACTCTCTGTCCATCTTTGTTTTAAAAGTCTAACGTCTTTCTACAATCCAGAATCTAAAATTGAACAAGGATCACTATGCTTCGTGTCTCATTCGCCATGGTGGAGCAAGGATGGTGCTATTTCCTTTCTTGAATCAACTTTGATTTCCCTCATTTCTTTGCTACTTCATGTATGTTTTTCAGTGATAGTCTTACATTTCAACTCTAACTAAAGAACAATTTACTGTGCATTGTGTCAGATAACTGATATTGCAAATGACATTGGTGTTGGCGTACACTTCAACCCATTTGTGTCATGCAACAACAAGGTATTGACCATTTAATGAAGATGCACTTTCTATTAACACATTAGAAATTTCACATTAAGTAACTTTTACAGATGGTCAAGTATGGAGTTGTACGGATGCATGACTTGATTCAAGACATATTGGGATGGGAGAGGTTCTATCTCAGTGGTCGTTTGCAGAAACCAGTATGGCTTGTTTTGAACTGCTATTTAAATAACATATTTTACAAAGGACTTCGGTTTCGGTATTAGTTACATTGATGTAAGGCCTGTTGAATGAATTTAAGTTGGTTAGAATCTTTTGCAATCCTTTTGTGCCTCTTAGTCATTATTGTCGTACTTCTAAGTCACATGAATTTAATTTCTGTTGTAATGTATTTAATTAAATTGATGGTATCAGGAATAGGTCTTTATCTATGACTGACTTTCCTGACTCGCTATGAATACCTATCAGTCAAAGAAGCATGAAATTATCATTTAAGAAGTAGCTTGATATATGATGTTAGCTTACTCTCATTTGTATAACAAAAGTGAGAAAACTTGGTAATGTTTCTATTCACATTGGTTGTGGTTAAATAAGCTTACATTGATTAGGATAATATCCATGAGCTCTTGTATGTTCTCTTAGCCGTAGGATCTCACTTTGGTGTTACCTAGAGACAAAAGAATAAAGAGTTTATCATAATAACTTTGTATTATAATCCTATCTAATATTTCATCTTCACCAAAAAAAAATCCTATCTAATATTTTCTCCCCAAAAAATTATAATCCTATGTGGTATCGATGCTAAATAAGTGTACTCGGGGTTGCTCAAAGTATGTGATAATATAATTGATCCTGGCTTGAAACTATCTGTATATCTCAGCCTGCATTTTTTTTAAAAACAAATTAGCATGTGCTTTTGATATTTGACGGCACACCACTGCTAGCTTTTAAGCTCTCTCTTCTATTAACCTGAAAATGAAAAATCCATTCAGTCATATGGAGATGTGAAAAGTTAAGTGAGTGCGTAGAAAACTTGTTGTATTCTCAAAGATATTCCTAACAGAAGCAGTTCACTCAAACATTTCTTGTGAGTGTTAAAAAGAAGAACTTCAGTTGGAAATATTCTATTGAGATGCTTTGTTTTCTTCTGTGTATGTCTGCGCAAAGATTTTAGACTTTAACAAACTTGACATTTGACCACCAAAGCTCTATGTTGCATCAGATTTTACAACTCATTGCAAAATGGAACATGCATCCCCTACTCCTGTCTGGTTTTTAGTTTCCTTCTTAATCGTATTAGTTTGTTGGCTTAGTACCTATTGCTTAATTTTTATCAGACATTTCTATGCTTTGTGGATGGGCAGTCATGGTCATGGCTGAAATTCTATGCTTCCTGAATAGAGAGTTAAAGTCTACTGTGGACTGAAAATATAGAAATGCTCCTGATAAAAAAATATAAAAATATATAGAGAGGCCGTCTGTTTCTCTAAATTATATTATATGCTGCATTCAACAGATTTCGCTCAACTGATTTTTAGTTTCATACTCAGCTATAATATTCTGAATTTCTTTATTGGCTCATTTTTTGCTTGTAGTGGTGAGTCTGGTGACTGTCCCTCAGCCATAACTTACATTTACTTCTAACTTAGGTGAACATTCTTATGGATAACTTGGATATAAAAAACGTGAACAGTGTGAACCTGAAAGCTGCAACTTCTGCTGCTCTTCTCCTTTTGCCATCAAAATTCACGGAGGTTAGTCTCTTTATTTGTTTCTGATTTCTTGTCAATTAGTACAGGAACATAACACATGCCACTTGGAATTTGGTGTTTATGCAGGAAGATTTATATGCCAAAATCTGTAGCCTCTCATATACAGGTGACTTGCGTATGCTTTTTGCAGAGGACAAAAATAAGGTAGATTTGACATTTGAGTGGGCCTAAATTTTAGATTTTTGTGGCCCTAACTGTACCACATGAAAGTATCACTCTACGTATAAGTTCAAAGTGTAATTGGGTAGTTTCTCAATTTTATTGTTTTATATTACTTCCAGCGGATCAATGAATATCAATTAATTTGTATCTCATATCTACAGAATATTCTTTTTGGACTGGAATTTGAATCTCAACTTTTCGCATAGTATCCCATAGTGCATATGCAACTTTCATGCCACATTAAGTGATTGAATTGATTCTCCCATTCTGTGTACATGAATTTCTTCACTGCATATTGATCCAGGTGAACAAAATTGTACAAGGACAGTTCCATTTATTTGAGGAAATGTATAAGCCATTTCTGGAAGAATATGAGGCCAAAAACTTGTTGAGATTTTCATTAGCTGGTGATAAGCAAGTAAACATATTTCAGGTCTCTCTCTTTTCTAAAGCTTCGTCTCTTGTTGCTTCCTTGACATGGTTAATTGTCCTGAATGATGCTGATAATTCTTTATTAATCAATGTGTGGGAACATATTTATATCGATGACAAAACACGTTTTTTTCTACTGAAGCATAAAAAATCAGTATGTGATGTGAATGGTTGATCAAGAATATACAACATGAGACATGCTATTGGGGCCCTTATGTTGTTGCCTGTTATTTACATTTTTAATGGTAATTTTCTGACCTTGAATGGTAACCTCTGTGGTCAGTGTAGTCCATCTTTCTATTCTGAACACTTCTCAAATAGCTTTGAAGTCATTTGCTTTCACGACTTGTCAAGTAGAGTTTTGGGCATCACAAGTTTCCTTGCATGAAAATTAGTTAGTACTTTAAATTACAATTTGTACACTTCTCTGTTCATTGAGTCAATCTCGATCTTTGATTGCTTTCTTAATTTTTTTCATATTACTTTTGGTAATACATCTATATGAGATTCTTTGACTACACAAGCTTATCTGTTCTTTCTGATTGATCCAAGGAGATTGATATTGATTACACCTCTGTTGAGATATGTAAATAGGAAAAATCAAGGTCAAGTCAATCTCAAAGATTGACATCTTTTAGTGTTATCCAAATCAGGATTGTGGATTATCTGCTGCTTCCACCTTGGTTTCTTCTCTTCCTTCATCAATCAGAAGTGAGATGGCCATGAAACTTGGAGATAAAAGAATTCTGGATGACTCTGGTACGTAAATCAACTGCAAAATTTTCTGGAAAGAATAATCTTAAATATTTCCTGTTCTTTCAGATTTTTTTTCTTGTTAGTAGTTCCTGTTGAATTGTGTCTAACTGCCTCATTAGTGAACATACACTTCTATTTTAGTTATTTTACGTCTGTAACTCTCACGCTTAGATCCTGATACCATGTTGGATTGTGTGCTTGTCTCATCTCTAGAGAAAAGTTACTTATATTTAGTTATATTAATTGTTATGATAAGCTCTTCTAATATTCCCTCCTCAGCTTAAGCAAATCATTTCACCTATGCCATATTTTCTTGTAGGTAGAGTTAGACAACAAGTAGTGATTGGTTCAAAAGAACAGGCTGCTGAGTGCATGAAAAGGCTAGTTAGACGTAAGGTTATGTTTTCTAGCACAAGGCAGGCTGTTGCAGGTTTATTGACTGCTGGTGCTGTTCATGGAGTCAGATATGTTGCAAACAAGATGCACAAGGCTTGGAAATCTTGGGTGTAATTGTTTCCTTTTTTTGGGTGGCATCACGTCTTTTAACTGCTTCAGATATGGAGATATAGCCACAACCACGGTTACACCTAATGACATGCGGTTCAACCATGGAGTCCTTAGCATGGATAGACTTTGCCGACTCTCCTGCTGCTTTTTCAAAATAAGCAAATAGAATAGAGGGGGAAAATAACCAACAACCCATCAAAAACTTCTTCTGAAAGTTTTCTGTTCACTTGTATCTTTTCTTTTATTTATTTCAAAGGTGGGAAGAGTTCTTCAGGGAAGGTCAAGCTGTTGTATGATTTAGAACATCCTAGTGTGCCAGTTTTAAAGAAGTTAATCAATGGTTCTAAACAAGGAATTGCTATTGTTTCTCTCTCTGTGTGTATTATTTTTTGCTCTTCACAGAGGACGCGTAAAAGTGTTCCAAGGTTCATGAATTGATCATCATGCTTCATTAGGGTATGTTTACATCTCCAATTTATTCATATAAGTATGATTTCCTTCTATTTCTATCTTATGTTTTTCCTTATAATTTTCTTCCAACTCTGATCTTCCAGTTAACTTTAAATTGGAGCAAGTTGAGCAGAAGGTGGAATTGTTCAAATTTAATCTCTGCCCCCAAAGGGTCAAATTGAACACAAGGTGCCAAGTTTCTGAAGAAAGTAAATCTCCACCTCCTTTTGGAGTTGACGACCGGTGGAGTATGGCATAATAAGAAAGCTACCCATCAAAATCTTCAATTTGTATTTTCCTTTAACTTGTTCAAAGTTTGGCACATCACCATGTCAGTACTAACAATTTCTTCTAAAAGTATCAAAGTGGCTTATTATATTACAGATCAGTTGCTTAGTTTTAGGACAGTCTCATAAATTAAGCAAAGATACGATTCTTGAAGACAACCAAATCTGCAGTCAAAAGATCATTACTATAACAACACAGTATCAGGAGTATGTGGATATGATTCCAATAATGTTGCAGAAATCCTTCAGTACTGCAGGAGACTGGTGATATAGGCCAAAAAGTCCAGCCTGTTGCTTTCCAGGCTAATTAATTGACAGACTGTCCTATCTCTTTCGACATAAGACTTACCGTCAGTCCAAGGGAAGTAAAATAGATTGTTGATGTTGATGTTGATGTTGATATTTTCAACAAAGATGCAATCAACAATACGCAACTACTGGAGTATCTATCCATAAATCACATGCCCAATTCTCCATTGGATGTGTGTGTCTTGACTATATGGCATAAAACAGAAAAGGACTTGCTTGGAAAAAAGTACCATTTGGCTCATTGGCAACCTTATCAATAACAATAATTGAAGATATGGGAGTCCATCCATAAAAAAAATGAACCTATAAACAGCAGTAGCATCCCAATGAGCTAGTAATTACTAGCCTTCTGTAACAGTAGCATAACAGTAAGACTCTACTGGTGAAATGGGAGATGAGATACAGCCAAGAAGTTATTGGAGATGGAGCAAACACAATTTCTTCCCGGGAGATTCTTTCCAGAATTGGAGCGCATACCGATCAGCACTGTCACAAACATTTACCAGATTGAAGGAACGAGTTGCAAGCCGTTCTGAGGATGCTGATGAGATTGTGGAGCTAAGGAAAGAAAGTGAGAATGAGATGAAACGTTGCCTTAGTTGGTGGGACCTCACCTGGTTTGGCTTTGGCTCTGTTATTGGAGCAGGCATCTTCGTACTCACTGGCCAAGAAGCTCATGAACATGCCGGACCAGCTATAGTTTTATCCTATGTGGCTTCTGGCATTTCAGCAATGCTCTCTGTTTTCTGCTACACAGAATTTGCAGTAGAAATTCCCGTAGCAGGAGGGTCATTTGCATACATCAGAGTAGAACTGGGAGACTTTGCAGCCTTTATCACAGCAGGAAACATAATTCTTGGATCCATTGCTGGTAGTGCTGCAGTAGCAAGAGCCTGGACTTCTTACTTTACAACTCTCTTGAATCATCATCCAAACTCTTTACGTATACATACAAATCTCATAGACGGGTTCAACTTACTAGATCCAATAGCTGTTGCAATTTTAGCAATTACATCAATAATTGCAATAAGCAGCACTAGAAGAACTTCATACTTCAACTGGATAGCATCAGCAGTAAATATGGTGGTGATTTCATTTGTCATAATTGCTGGACTTGCTCATGCCAATACCTCCAATTTGACACCCTTTGCGCCACATGGTGCCAAAGGTATTTTCGTTGCAGCGGCAATAGTGTATTTTGCATATGGGGGTTTTGACAACATTGCAACCATGGCAGAGGAAACAAAAAATCCATCGAAAGATATACCACTAGGGTTGCTAGGATCAATGTCAATTATCACCGTGATATATTGCTTGATGGCACTTTCACTAAGTATGATGCAAAAGTATACAGATATAGACCCTAACGCCGCCTACTCTGTTGCATTTCAAAGAGTGGGGATGAAATGGGCAAAATACCTGGTTGCCCTTGGAGCTCTGAAAGGAATGACCACTGTCCTTTTGGCAGGAGCAATTGGACAGGCACGCTATGCCACTCATATTGCACGAGTTCATATGATTCCACCATGGTTTTCACTTGTTCACCCAAAGACAGGAACTCCCATAAATGCTACTCTCTTGATCAGAGTTGCAAGTGCCTGTATAGCATTCTTTTCAAGTTTGGATGTCTTGGCAAGTTTGTTATCAATAAGCGGCCTTCTAATATCCATGATGATGGCTGTTGCTCTGCTTGTGAGGAGATACTATGTCAGAGGAATCACCCCCCGGACGAATCTTTTGAAGCTTAGCTTCTTTCTACTGGTCATAATTGTATCCTCCATTGGGACTTCTGCTTATTGGGGACTGGACCCTAATGGTTGGCTTGGTTACACAGTAACTGTTCCCCTTTGGTTCCTGGCAACCTTGGCAATTTCGGTTCTTTTGCCACAGGATAGAACACCAAAAGTCTGGGGAGTCCCACTGATTCCTTGGTTCCCATCCCTCTCAGTTGCAATAAATGTGTTTCTCATGGGATCATTAGGAGCTCAGGCATTTATAAGGTTTGGCATATGTACGGTTGTAATGCTGATATATTATATATTTTTTGGCCTCCATGCAACTTATGACATGGCTCATCAACCAAAGAAGCCAACGACTTCAAGGATCTTAGAAGAAGATATGGGAAGCGCTAGGGCATAAGTTTTTTTAGACCTATGATAAAATCTGGGACTTGAGTTCCATCACACTTAATCCTGCAATCATAAGATTTATGTTAGATGAAGTCATCACTGATCAGATAGAATCCTATCATTATGAATAATGAAAACTGTCTACCATAGTTCATGTTAGAGAAACACATTCTTGAAAATTTCAATGATAGTCAAGTGATTATTGATCCTTTTATTCATTTTAACTTTGAAACCAAGGGATATATTAGCAAATGCTTATCCTACTTCAATTTGGAAAATAGAGTAAGAAATAAAAATACTTCCCAGTTTATTAGAAAAAAGAACTTTATCGCTATCTAAATGAAAATTAGTGATGGGTTACTTTGATAAAACGAGTTTAAAGACGGAGAAAAAATTACTTCCCACTTTTTTATTAGTTAAAAGGATTTTAAAAGAAAAGAAACAAGAGAAATGTTCTTTAAGAACAATATTTTTATAAGGTCCAAAAGTGCCCTTGTTATTAAAAGTTTGGCCAAAAAAATGCTAACAATAGCGGCATTTTTGGACCAAACTATTAACGGAGGACATCTTTGTTCAATTTTGCATAGTCTAAGGGCATTTTTGACCCTTTTCAAAAAAAAAAAAAAAGGAGAGATGCTACAGGAGGTAAAGTAAGAAAGTAAACTTCAGCACATAGGAAACATATTCTAAAACAAGAGCAACGGTAGGTTTAAATATTGCAAACTCACTTCAATGAACCAGTAGAGTTTGTACCGTTTTCATATTTTCTTGAAATATTCTAAAAGCCAAGCAATGTTTCTTAGAAAGTGTCTATACCAATTCAGGCCACATATCTGAAATAATTTAGATCCACATTATTCCAATAAAAATCATGTCGACTCTACTTCATTCTGGTCAAAAAAGAGCATATTTGATGGATAAATAAACCCAGGAAATGTTAAGCATAATAGTTCAATAACTCCGAAAGAAGATCTGAATTCTGAAAACTTTCAAATGAATATTACCAGATTAAACAGTAATATCATTCACTGCAACCACTGAAATTGTCATCCTCTACTGCTTTTCATGCTTCAACATGAAAGCATCATCTGATGACCCTTGGACTTCTCACTGCCATTTTCTACTTGGTTGCAATCTTCCCATATGCAACCACCACGCTCACAATATTTCTTTCACCCACCATTGTGATCCCAAGTTAGTTGCAAGCAATAATAATTCCATAATAGCTCTACCACAAGAAAACTATTTTAACATATGCAAGATGCACCGTCAGAGCTTTTAGTTCCTTTACCAATAGAAAACGGCAGATATTAGTATGAACATTCACCTAATAACACAGTATATAGTAAGGGAAATTTAATTCACATGAGTGTAGAAAGCACTTTTAGTTGTGAAGTGGAAAGGTTGAGAGAGCAAGGTTAGAGGAAAATGCACAGAAGAGAGATTTGCAGCCCGGTAGTACTGTGTTATGAATTCAACAAGATCAATACCTAGTAGCTTCAGCTCAGTGATAGTCACTCCGTAACAACTATCCTTTGTTTTGTTATTCCTATCCAGTTGTCTTTTTTTCCCTAAGAAAAATGTTTTGTTGATGTATAGGGATAAAGCACAAGTTATACTAAAGATAGACAATTTAATTGCTCTTTTGTAGCACACATCTAGAGTAACTTTGAGCATTATTAAAAGCTGCTTTTGACATTGAAACTGTTCGTCTCTCTTGCACTTCAAAATAAGAACTTGTCCATGATTAGCACCAATTGGCAATCTCTCTATACAAAAGGGTGCTTTCAGATAAAGCCGCGTATTATTATTTTTTTTGTTGGTAGAAAGCACAATGGTGTCCATTTTTTAATATCTTAAAGTAATGCATTTCTGCTACATTATCAGTTAAATACAAAATATCTACAGCTTATTTTAAATCCAAAACATTTATTTCCCAAGAAACAAAATACATTAACTTTTGATGCTAACATCTTTCCAGAAAGATCCAAAGATTTGGCATCGGCATTTACACTGGACTTTGATTACCCCTCTAGTCACTCTTTCTCTTACTTACCACAGGGAATATTATATACAGAAAAAATAAGCAAACAAAATTTTGAGCTTACTTTCATAAGCCATACACAACAACTTTGTTAGCATTTTCAAACTTCCATAATTTAACATTCCAGACACATCTTGATACAAATTAAAACAAAGAGGAAGCAAAAGGTAAATAAGGAATGTAAACAACTATAAAAGAATTACTTAAATTAAACTCTTTTTAGACTCTCTAAAACCGTTTCAAAATGATCGTGCATGGTTAGAGGTATCATCAATATTCAAAACTGGCGCGTTACAATTTTGTAGATTAGAACTTTCAGATTTCAAATCTAACAGATCGATAAGAAAGTGAAGAAGAAAATATTCAATGACATGGAAGCTTTCTTTTAATATCCTTTTGATGAAGTTAGTAGTTTCATTAATGGGGTCAAGAAGATGCAAGAGAGTACAATATATAAGATTACAAATACAGGATGTTAGCTCCATTACATAATAGGCTATGCTAAGACCAGGGAGCTAGCAAAGTTCAAAAGTTATCACGGGAAACTACAGGGGATACATCTTGCCTTTTAATATCCTAATGACTTAACAATGCTAGATTATCATAATTGAGAGGTTTCTGTATCCATTCAAGTGGTTTATATAAATAATCGATAAAATATGTCATTTTCTGTTAGATACATGTGCAACAGACATGCATTCAAACAAACAGAAAAACAGAACGTTAAATTATGGATGCAAGTGTCTGTTCGGTAATAGCAGTCATCCTGTCATTGTGTAATTGTTTGATGTATCAAGCACAAGGATCCAAATTCTGAAATGTATAGAATGGATCTTCTGAAAGAATCTCACGTCCATGTCCTCTTTAGTCCCTTAGGAGCAATATGCCCAGGGGAAACAAAGGTTCAGGATATTGCATTTTTGCAACCAAAAAAAAAAAAAAAAAAACTAACCTCTAATATCAGATGAAAAGGTCACTCCAACACTTGTTAATAGCTCCTTGAACCTTCTTTGGTTTGCAAAGTTCTCGAATAATCATTTCCCAAGTGGACGACTTGGGATAAAGAATTTTTTGAAGCATCACTTCTATAATTCTTGAAGCTCCTAAGATTCTCTGCCGCCTGTACAGTTGTAGCACCAGCTTATCCAGAAAGTCTTCCCCATCTTGGGATGGATTTGCTTTGTCATTTAAGGTTTTCAAGAAAATATTACATGTAATTGTGTCAGGATCACAACCTCGATCCAACATGGTATTCAAAAGATCAATTGCTAGAGAAATTCTGTCCACCTTGCATAAAGCATTAATAATTATGTTATATGCTATTACGTCAGGCTGAGAATCAGATCCTCTACATTGCATCTCATTGAAGAGTCTCAATCCCTGGTCCACAGAACCAGCATTGCAAAGGCCGTGAATCATTGAACTATAAGCCACGACATCAGGGACCAATCCTTTGCCTAACATGTGCTTCCACACCATCATAGCCTCTTTGAACTTCCCATCTTGACACAGTCCATGGATAAGTACACTGTAGCAGATTTCATTGCTTTTGATACCACTGGTTGCCATGTCTTTCCACAAAAGTATAGCCTTGTTGCTGTCACCGGTTTTAAAATAACCTTTCATCAGAGAGCAGTAAGTATAAGCATTGGGAATGCAACCCATTTTATTCATCTCAGAAAGGATCTCCTTAGCTTCGTCAGGTCTGCCTTCTCGACACAAGCCATCTATAAAAGCAGAATAAGCAACTGTATTAGGCTTCACTCCCTTTTCTATCATTTCCTTCCATATTTTTAACGCCTCTTCAGGTTTGCCCTCCTTGAACAACCCACTAACTAGTGCTGAGTAGACATATTCATTTGCCAGATGCCCTTTCTCCTGCATTGCCAACAAGATCTGCACACCATCTGTGGCTCTTCTTTGCTTAACAAACCCATTGATAATCGTTCCATAGGTTATATCAGTTGGTATATACTTATTTGACACCATTCTATCCAATAAACTAACTGCTTTCTCCAATTTACCTTTCAGGCACAAACCGTGTATAAGTGTGTTATAAGTCACTTCATTTGGAACACACCCTTTAAGAAACATGTTATCCACAAGCTTTGCAGCTCGAGCCAAGTCACCTTTCCGACAAAGCCCATTAATCAACACATTAAATGTCACTGGAACAGGAAGACATCCCTCTACCTGCATTTCATCCAAAAGAATAACTGCCTCATCAATCCGGTCATCCTTGCACAACCCATCCATCAAAGTGCAGTATGTATAAACATCCGGCTCACATTTCCAAGTAGGAATTTCTCTAAACACCTCCATAGCTCTATCGACCATCTGAAGCTTACACATGGTCTTAATAACTAAATTAAACGAAAGCACATTTGGCATAATATTCCTATTATTCACAACGTCAGCATAAAAATCTAAAGCACGACGATATAATCCTGTCTGAACTATCACATTAAGAACAGAATTAAACGACTTCACAGTTCGTTTACATTGAAACTCATCCACCATTCTTTCAAACAATTCAACAGCTTTTTCAGGCAAACGGGCTTTTCCATAAGCTCTAAACACTAAGATAAAACTCTTCTCAATAAAGACTCTTTTTTCACACTTCATTCTATCAAAAACCTTCTCCAAAGACGTAAAGTCCCCGGAATTGGCATACTTCTCAATAAGAGAATAGAATGTAGAATCACCCAATTTGAAAGAACCCAACTTTGGAGCCTCTTTAAATAACTTATCTGAAATTGGTACTTCCACTTCAGTTTTACAAGAACCCAAGTTGGGTTTTAGGGTAACTTTAAATGAATTATCAGAAAGGGGTTCTTCTACTTCAGTTCCACAAGAATTAAAGTTGGGTATTGGGGAAATTTTCATTGAGTTATCAGATATGGGTATTTCCATTTCAGTTCCACAAGAACTCAATTTGGGTAGTCCCATTTCAGTTTTCAAAGTAGAAATTGCATAGTCTATTTCAGGTTCTTGGTCAGTATGAGAAGGGTTCGAAAGAGCTGAGAATAAACGGTTAATGGTGAAGTTAGAGAAAGACTTACATGGGATTAGCTTTGAGGTGAACTGTTTGGTAGGGAGGGAGAAAAAGAGCATGCCTTTTCAACTCAGATTCTCATGAAGAAAAACAAAAACTTCTGATAATGATCATATATGTTGGGTTTAAACTTTAAATTCAAGAATCTTTAGCGAAGGCTCAAGAAAATGACGAAGGTCTCTGGGAGACGCTGACGAGGAAGAAGAAAACAACGAGGAGGGTAGCGGGAGTAGGGCAGAAAACTGGCAGGGTGGGGTGGGGGATGGGGGCGAGTAGGCGCGGGGATCTCTCTTTTGTTTCTATTTTTTCTTAACCCAAGGCTACCATATTTCCGAATTGGATGACCACCCACTAAACTAACACTTTTTAATTAAGGAAAAAGGGTTTTATATACCCTCAACTTCGTCATTTAGAGCTGACCCCTCATTATGAAAGTGATTCATATATATCTCTATTTATATACAAATAACTCACATATATCCTTTTCCTCTAATGAAAATGGGAAAAAAATAATTTTAGTTTAATTGTTTTATTATTTTTTTGAAGAAAACTATAATCTATACCCTTTCTGTCAAACATATTTTTTTTTGACTTTTTTTTTGTTTCAATGACTAATTTAGATTTATTATTTTGGTGGTCAAATTTATTTGTGTTTCACTAATATTCGTGTAAAACTTATTATAAATGACCAATTTTTTTTCTTCAAATACAAAAATTAAATTACAATATAGACAAAAAAAAAATTATTTTAAATTATAATATAGCCACAAAAAAATAATTTAAAATTTTTTTCTTTACACTAAGGAATGGAAGAAAAAAATAAAATAAGAATAAGAAACTCAAATAATGAAAATCAAATAAGTCAAAAAATAATTTATGTATGAAAAGGTTGAAATATACCTTGAACTTTGCTAGAAGAATCCTATATACTCCTAAATGATTTTTTTAAAAATTAAAAGTCAAAAATATACATTTAAAATTAATTTTTTCACTTCCGTTAAATGAAGGGTATATATGAGCTCATTTTGTAACGGTAGAGATATATGTGAACCATTTGTATAATGGTAAGGGTATATATGAGTTACTTTCATAACGAGGGGCATATCAGCTCCAAATGATAAAGTTGAGGGGTATATCACACTTTTTTTTCCCTTTAATCAATTACAATAGGTTATAATTTAAACTGATTATATTTTATATGCTTATATATCCTTATAATAATTTATTTATATCATACATGATTTTTATTTTTATAATAGATAAAAAGATTATATAAATCATACACATCACACTTTTTTAGTTGTCATTTGTCAAGGTAAATTATTTATGCTAAATTTATACTTTTATTAATTTGTTATTCTTTACCATTAATATTATGTATTTTTATTTTTTGGTACGGATGTAATTAAAGAATCTAATTATTTTTTATAGATGTGATATTATATATGCAATAATCTCACAAATATGAATTAAATATTTGGTAAAAAATGAAATAAGTAAAATAGTTTTACCAGATTATCGATGCGAAGAATGATCAAAAATCATAATGTTGATTTATTTGTTTAACATTTAAAAAAAAAAAATCATTTTAACATGTATCCTTTGTTTTACAAGGAAAATAGTACACTATAGTTATATGTATAAAACTTATTACTTTAGGCATTTTATGGTAAGAAAAATTTAATTGAATGTGTTTAAATACATGATTGAAGTGCAAACATGTCTCCGAAATAAGAGGAACTTAAGTTTTCTGGTTAAAAGTTTAAATTCATTGGTATCCACTGAAATTTGATGTTATCGCATTTACATCAAAACTTATTGTGAAATAAAACACTCATTTTATGCAAGGATGAATCTAGATTTTTCATTAAGGAATTGAAAAAATAAAAATATAGTGCTTAAGATCTGAATTCAAAATCTAAAGGTGAATTTTGAATCCGACACTTTTAATCTTATATATGTTCAAAATATATAAATAAAAATAAAAAATAAAACTTTATATATCATGTAATTATTTGTCGAGAGAGTTTGATGAATTCCTCGCTATCTTCTTTAGATCGACCCCTATAAAGGAAATCAACTTTTGCAATATAAGTAAAACAATCGATAATATTACTTTGTTCACTTTTATTCATTTTATATTTTAAAAATATATTTTCACTTTTAATCAATGTGAATAATATCCTAAGATATTAATACTAATCATCATTTTTTTTAAGTATCCCGCAAAATTCCAATTGGAAAGTAAAAGTGAATGGAGGTAGTATTTTTCCATGTGCATCGATCGGTTTGGTTTGGTTTGGTTTTAAGTATTATCGATTTGATTTATTGATTTTTTATTTTAAAAAACGTTAAATCAATAACAAACCAAAATGATATTCTTTATCGATCTTTGATTTAACGGTTTTTGGTCATTAACGATTCGGTTTTTGATTTACTCAATAAGAAAATGCTTATACAATAAATATATGACTTTTCACTTCTTTAACAATTTGACACGATACAATAAAACAAACAAATCAATCGTAAATGCTTTGATATAGTGAACAAGAAATATAATGAGAAATTACATCAATAAGACTAGATGTTGTATGAAAGATACAATTACATGTTACAACCAAAACATTGAAATTTCGGATGTGAAGTAGAAGTAATGTGAAGTGTGAAGATTGTAGCGTAGAGTACTTATATAGTGTTTAGTTATGTTAAATTATTACTACTAATATTTAATATCATGAAGGGTAAAGTAACAAAATACTATCGTCTTACCAATAAATCCAATACTAAAAACCGATAATCTAATATGTTTTTTTCTTATAAAATCATTAAAAAATCATTAACATTAGTCAATTCAATTTTTGCACCCCCCTTAATTTAACTCTACTTATTACAAGTCAATGTAGCGTTTGAAACTAATCAAGGCATTAATAAGAAATTACTGTCTCTATCAAATACTTATTAGTTGATCACTTTTAATTAATACTTTCTTAATTTAGTAAGTAAAGTATTAAACAACTATTTTTAAAAAGATGGACGGAAAATGCTCTGAACAGGTGAATCCCATTTTCATCATCAGTGACTTATAACTGACCAAATTCTTTCTTAAGATTTAGTTAGTCTTAGCTGTGTCTGTGTGTGTATATATATATAGAGAGAGCTACATAGTACTATCACACAGAAATTCCTTCGGGAACAAGAAACAGATAGAATTCGTATCGTTTTTTTTTCTTTTGAATGGGATCTTCAAATGGGAGTGATTATTTCGAATCGTATAGTAATTTTGAGCGGCAATCTAATGCAGATTCAGACGAAGATGAGTTAATGTGGGCAGCTTTAGAGAAGTTGCCATCGGAGAAGCGTACAAACTTCGCGTTGTTAAAACGCACGGATACGGTCGATGTCACAAAGCTTGATCGACTCACAAGACAACTTCTTGTCAACAATGCACTTGCTACTTCAGAACAAGATAATTACAAGCTCCTCTATTCCATCAAACAGCGCTTCGATAGGTACTACAGACTATTTTCAATTGACCCTCGATCGACAATGTGAAATATATACTCTGTATATATAGGTTTATCGTTAATTGTTTTGGCCAACTAATCAGAACATTTGTCTTTTAAAAAATGAAGGGTGGGATTGGAGATTCCTAAAGTTGAAGTACGATATGAAAATATAACCATATCAACAAATGTGAAAGTAGGTTCAAGAGCATTGCCTACATTATTAAATTTTGGTTATGATGTAATCGAGGTACGTAATGCTAACCATTTAGTTTGATTTGATGATTGTTGCCACCTTTATGATATGTTATTGTTGATTGATCACGTTTGATATATATATCCTCATTCCTCTGTGTCTATTTCATGAAATACAGAATATATTAGCTGGACTAAGGATATTCAAACCAAGGAGACATCCCCTTACAATATTGAACAATGTTACTGGCATTGTAAAACCTGGAAGGTAATATTTTTGTTCTTACATCACATGTATGTTACGTTGCATAGTCATTCATATTACACGACCAGCACTAAGATTGGTGCATACTACCTTTTATATATGATGGTTTACCTGACCACGGACCACATTCATGTTTCGGGTTCATAAAGGAATTTACAAACTGTTGAATGTATTCAAGAGGCCTTTGCAGCTTGTTGCAAACACTGGTTTATTAAGAATACGTAAGAAAAGCATCAATATATGCCGAATTGCTCCATATGTAGTTTCCCGAACCACATTTTATAAACAAACCAGAGCCACTTCAAATTGATCTTGTCTCCTTCTTCTTTTCTTTTTTGTTGTTGTGAATTTACATTGTTTGGTTGCCAGTAATTTTAAATTATTGTTGATTGTAACAAAACATTGGATCCTATTAAATAATCTTTGTTTGTATTGCTATCAATATGAATAGGATGACTCTGCTTCTAGGACCTCCAGGTTCTGGTAAATCCACATTGCTTTTAGCTCTTTCTGGAAAGCTTGACAATGGACTGAAGGTCAGTATACGTGCATTAATTACTTGTTCGTTATATAATCCAATAGTATTAACTTAATTGTTCCTTAACTGAAGTTGAGTTGTATAAAAGCACATACACTCATATACATATTATACATTAATTGAAGATCACTACTTTAAATGAAGTGATCGATTAGTAGATAAGGTTTATCTCAATATGCCCTGCATCTCGAGTAAATATTAATGAAACGCTGTGTTTTGGGCTGAAGGGACTGGAGATTTGGTAGGCGTTTGGACACGAATTGAGTATATTTAAAAAAAGAGAGTACTATTTGGAATTAAGTTGAAAAAGGGTATTTATTGTGTTTGGACATGCATTTCACTTGAAAAAATATTTAAGTTTTGTGAGATAATTGTTTTTGCTAGAAAAAACAGGTTCAGACCAGTTTTAAACCAACTTTTCAGAACTTGAAATAGCTTTTTTCACGTTTGGAGTGAAAAATTTAGAAAAATAACACAACTTTATTTGGTTTCAGCGAACTGGCAGTATTACATATAATGGACATAAAGAGGATGAGTTTTGTGTGCAAACGACTTGTGCTTACATAAGTCAAATAGACAATCATATTGCAGAGCTAACTGTAAGAGAAACTTTAGATTTCGCAGCGAGATGCCAAGGTGCAAGTCATGGTTTTGGAGGTAATTTGTCCTAACTTCTCTTCTACTCCTTAATGGATCTCTATTTTAAAATAAAATGATTTTTCTACAAACTTTTCTCGAGTATACTTATCAATGTGCACAACCGTTTATCATTTACTTGTTTTCAAAGCCTTTTCTATGCCATACACATAATGTAGCTGGTTGAACCATGCAACAACCTCATACTCTGCATTTAATTCTTTACTTCAATTATTGTAACCATGTGCTCTCTGCTACTAATACAGTTAACATAATGGACTTAGCAATTCTCGATATGAATCAATTCCAAACTACATTTGAACTTAACCATTATGATATTATCTCAAGCTCTCTGAAACTATGCTTCCCTATGTACAAACCTTCTTCTAAGCTACTTCGGTGTGCTGCATAATTCTATATCCTCTGTATGCCTTTACTTAACATTTAGTCTATGGTGGTTGTCTTTACTTATTGCGAGGGAGTTTTCCACGAATAAGCTTTTCTCCAGCACTTATTAAGTAATCTATGCAACATACTTGTGCATCTCCACTGGCTCAGTTCTCACTTCCATTCCATTTTCACATCTGACAAATGAACAAATGGTGAGTACTTGTATGGGGATTCTTTTCACTTAAACGAATCAGGCAACTTGATCAACTTAGTGCTGTCGAATGCAATTCATGCCAGATCCCAAACAAATCATTAAAATTGAAAACCAACTCATTGCAACCAAAACTAATTCAAATTGCCACCGTAATGAGTTTAAATTGATTAGAAAAAATTCTTGATATTTTTCTTAACAAGAATGATGCCTTTCATCAAGAGCCATAGGTTATCTCGTCCTGAAACACTGGAGTAAAAATTTCCCTGAAGATTGCAAGTGCAAATTGTTTGTTGCCTCTTATTTAAACCAGTCAAGGTTTATCAGACACAGCATGCTTTCTTTCCTGATCTTGGCCTGTTATATATTTTTCTTCTGCAGACTATATGAAAGACCTTGATCATTTAGAGAAGGAAAGAAAGATACGCCCAAAGTTTGAGATAGATGCATATATGAAGGTTTGATTATGATCATCCTTACTTTTTAATGCACTCAAAAATGACAAATCATGACCTTTTTTTGGTTGTTTTCATCTTGACTTTTGATGAAATAAATAAAACCATTCAGGCATCTTCTGTTGGTGGTACAAAGCACAATGTGTCCACAGATTATGTCTTGAAAGTTCTTGGTCTTGATATATGTTCAGATACAATAGTTGGTAATGACATGAGGAGAGGAATTTCAGGTGGACAAAGGAAGAGAGTTACAACAGGTCTCTCTCTCTCTCTCTTTATATATATTTTGTGTGTGTATGCATGTATCTCTCTCTCTCTCTCACACACACACACCAAAACAACCCAGAAACAATTACAAAAAACACACTCTACAATGCTTGAGTTGCATTTGATCGCCTTAATTGAATTGATAGTTTGGGGATTTTCCTTAAAATATCTTCTTTTTGGAATTTGTTGTGATGGGGAAAGTGACATGCTTTGTGGAATTTAAGTTCTAGATTTGCATGCTAATATTTCCCATCTGCAGGAGAAATGATTGTTGGACCCAGGAAAACACTATTCATGGATGAAATTTCTACTGGACTTGACAGTTCTACAACTTTCCAAATAGTCAAGTGCATAAGAAATTTTGTTAATTTATTGGAAGGAACAGTGATGATGGCTCTTCTTCAACCTGCACCAGAGACTTTTGAGTTATTTGATGATCTGGTGTTACTGTCTGATGGATATGTTGTGTACCATGGACCTCGAGCAGATGTTATTCCATTTTTTGAGTCATTAGGATTTCAATTGCCATCTCGTAAGGGTGTTGCTGATTTTCTTCAAGAGGTACTTTCATTATGGTACTGTATATCCCAGAACTGGACTTGGTACTTAATTAATGTCTTTGTAGGTTACCTCCAGAAAAGATCAGGCACAATACTGGGCTGATACTTCCAGACCATATGAGTTCATTCCCGTTGAGGCAATTGCTGAAGCTTTTAGAAATTCCAGATATTTTCAGGATCTAAAGTCATCTCTTTCGGTTCCATATGATAGATCCAAGAGCCATCATTTGGCTTTAGCTAAGACAAAGTTTGCTGAATCCAGATTGGAGCTCCTTAAGGGTTGTTTTTCAAGAGAAATGCTTCTAATGAGTAGGAATAGTTTTCTATACATCTTCAAAACATGTCAGGTATTCTAATGTACTTTGTTTTCTTTATCCCAAACTATTTCACCTACTAATATCTTCTGCCTGTCTCAGTTTACTTGACCCTGTTTACCTTAGATATAAGTTTTCCCATCTCCTATAACTCATGTGTGTGGAACCTCTCTCATTTATATTACAGGTTGCATTTATGGGATTTGTAACATGCATGCTGTTTCTAAGAACGCGGTTACATCCCACTGATCTGGTGAATGGGAACTTGTATCTTTCTTGCTTATTTTTTGGCTTGGTGCATATCATGTTCAACGGAAGATCAGAACTCCCTCTCTTAATATTTCGCCTCCCAGTATTCTATAAGCAAAGAGATAATTTCTTCTATCCTGCGTGGGCATGGTCCTTCAGTAGTTGGATTCTGCAGTTACCTTACTCCATAATTGAAGCTGTTGTATGGTCTTGTGTTGTATATTGGACTCTAGGTTTTGCACCTGGTGCTGGGAGGTACATACAGTGTTCTGTTGACATCACACATACATATTTTATTGGTTATATTCTGCTTACACCGCCTTCATCTTTTTCGCAGATTTTTCCGTTACGTGTTTTTACTATTTTCAGTACACCAAATGGGGATGGGTCTCTTTAGGTCAATAGCTTCTATTTCACGAGATATAATTATCGCAAATACATATGGATCAGCTGCTCTGCTAATCACATTTTCACTGGGTGGTTTTATCTTGCCAAAAGGTAAGTTTATAGCTCTCTTCATTATTAACAGAATGTCATTTTATTGAAAGAGGTTCCATTTTTACAGAAATGATCAAGCCATGGTGGGTATGGGCCTTTTGGGTGTCACCATTGTCCTACGGACAGCGAGCTATTTCAGTTAATGAATTTACTGCCACAAGATGGATGGAGGTGTGACTTCTCTACCATACAAAACCTGGATAGTTATATATAGAGAATAAGTAGCTGTCTTTATATAAATTTAAACTTACTTTTTGTAGAAGACAACAAGTGGAAATGTTACCCTTGGTTACGCTGTTCTGCAATCCCATAGTATACCAACATCTGGTTACTGGTACTGGCTTGGAGTAGGAGTTCTATTGCTCTATGCTTTGCTTTTCAACATTATTCTGACTGTAGCCTTGGCTTTCCTCAACCGTAAGTTAAAAGCTCCTGTAACAGAGATAAGAGTTGTCATCATAGTGATTCCAACATCTACTGGACTCATATTTTTCGGTTTTACTCCTGCAGCACTAAGAAAATCGCAGGCAATTATCCCAGCTGATTCTAGTGGTGTAAATTCAGTTAGTGATGGTAAACAATTTTCTCTGTTAGACTTTTGGCTTGTGTATCGATGATCTATTTATCATAATCTTTTGCGTAGGACCTGGCCAGGGGGTGAGTACAACGAAAGGAATAATCTTCCCTTTCCAACCACTAACAATGACTTTCCATAATGTCAACTACTTTGTTGACATGCCAAAGGTATCCATTAGGGATAATTTCGTTTATTTTTGAATGATGAATCGTATTTCAAGCTGGAAACATATATCCTTTTCTCAGGAAATGAGTTCAGAAGGAATACCTCATAAAAAGTTGCTGCTACTGTCAAATGTAAGTGGAGTATTCTCACCTGGTGTTCTAACTGCATTGGTTGGTTCAAGTGGAGCGGGAAAAACCACATTGATGGATTGCCTAGCTGGTAGGAAGACTTCTGGACATATAGAGGGTGATATTAGGATATCAGGCTACCCTAAAATACAAGAGACTTTTGCAAGAATTTCAGGATATGTTGAACAGAATGATATACATTCTCCTCAAGTGACAGTTTTTGAATCCCTGTGGTTTTCTTCTTATCTCCGGCTCCCCAGAGAAGTGAATGAAAAACAAAGACAGGTTAGTAGAGCCCATGCCTTTTGGTTTCTTCATTTTTATGTTCGTATTATTTAATTTCATAGTATTTTGATTGATCTATTTGGTTAAAACTCGGTACCCCTTTGACTTCTTAATTTTCAGGAGTTTGTTGAAGAAGTAATAGAGTTAGTGGAACTTGACTCTCTAAGGCATGCTTTGGTTGGCTTGCCTGGCCGTTCTGGCTTATCAACCGAACAAAGAAAACGTTTGACAATTGCAGTAGAACTTGTGGCAAACCCATCCATAATTTTTATGGATGAACCTACATCTGGGCTTGATGCACGAGCTGCAGCCATTGTAATGCGAACTGTTCGTAATACAGTAGATACTGGACGAACAGTGGTCTGCACAATTCACCAGCCAAGTATTGAAATTTTTGAAGCATTTGACGAGGTAAGATACCACAGTTTTTCTCAAATAGATAAAAAGCATGCGTTGTGCTAATGTGATGCTACAATTTTTAGCTTCTTCTAATGAAACGCGGGGGACAAGTGATATATGGAGGAAAGCTTGGGGAGAAGTCACAAATTATGATTAACTATTTTCAGGTATGAACTTGGCTGTCCGCTAGCTGTTTCAATGTAGTTGTTTCTACTATTTCGAGGTAAACAATTTTCATAATGTGTAGAATGTATCCCCTTCAAATTGACCAGAAGCTTCTTCTAATGTATGTTGCTGACTTGAATGTGACTTTTGTCAACTGCAATCTCCATATTGAGATTATTCATCTGCTCAGCACTGCTTTCTGGTCATATTTTGCAGGGTATTCACGGTATACCCCCAATTCCTAGTGGTTATAATCCTGCAACCTGGATGCTTGAGATAAGTACATCAGCTGCTGAAGTGAAACTCGGAGAAGATTTTGCAACAATATACAGAAACTCTGAACAGTACAGGTGATTTTAGCGGACTTGTTTCAATTCCTGAAATTTATTATTTTATTTGTCTTCTTTTCTTTTGCCTTTTGACAATCTTGTGTTTATGTTCTATTTTTTCAACATAGGCAAGTTGAAGCCTTAATTAAGCGTCTGAGCGTCCCACCTGAAAGCTCAGAACCTATGGGCTTCACTTCCAAATATAGTCAAGGTGCTGTGTCTCAGTTTAAGATCTGCCTGTGGAAGCAAAATCTCGTATACTGGAGAAATCCATCATATAATTTCATGAGGTTGTTCTTCACTACAATGTGTGCATTGATTCTTGGTTCCGTATTTTGGGATGTTGGTTCAAAAAGGTAAATGTCCTTTATGAGATATCCATAGCAAACTACTGGATGTTGTTCTAGTTTCTCTGGATGAAATTCACTTGTCATTTCTCTATTTAATGACAAGTATACAGCTTTATACCATGCCTCAGGTATATATTTTATAGTAGGAAAAGACAGAAGGAAAGACGGGCCTGCTGTTTCTTAATAATAGGGAAAAACTTCTTGAAAATGGTAAGAATGCATAGGGTGATTCAAATAATTTGCTGAAGGGAAGTATTAAACTAGAAATTAGTGTGACATTCACACTGTAACAATTCAATAGTAGAGCACAATTTATTAAGCGCAGAGTACATTAGCGTTGTATTTGGACATAAGGAGATGTCTTTGCCAAAAAAAGCTAGAAACAAATATTAAGGACATTATAAAAAAATTCTTCTGGTATAACTTTCTGGTCTTATTTTAAGCATTGTTTTATGCATTGATCTATGGCTTAAAACTGCACAGCTTATTTTGAAGCTAGCAAACTTCAAAATCTTTATAATTCAAATCCATCGTTGAGTAATGGTGGTTGTAGTTAAACAAGAGGACTGCTAAATGGAATCATTGGATTGGACCATACTGGGTTTTTTTTTGTAGAAGAATGTACACATTATGCACTAGAAAAATCTTCTCCCGACTAAGACGTGCATCTTTATAGCTATATTGTCCTAAAGATGGATACATCAGCAAGAAATGGAATTCAGAAGTTCTGCTGGATAGGTTGGTCTGATGATAAGAAAATGCAGTTCGATTCGGCCAAGAGTAACCTTAGAAAACTTTTGCTTCATGAAAAAAGATAGAGAGTAAGCACCTTGAACCAAATTGCTTGGTGACTTTTATTAATAATTAGAGAATACAGCAGTATACAGATTATAGATGGCTTGTGAAATGAGTCCTACTGTTTAAGCAGGTATCTTTTCACTTTAAAGAAAATAAAATAAGTAGAGCTTCAGCTGGCTTCTTCATGTTTCTTCCCTTTATTTCTGCCTTCTAAATTTAGGGTAATGGGCTAATGGCTATGGATCTTGATAATTGTTTTTGGTTGATATAAAACTCCTTAATGATTGCTCAAAGCCCCAAACCGTTAAAATATTATGCTTGAAATGATTTGACAGGGACTCAACTCAAAACTTGTTTGTGGTAATGGCGGCTCTTTATGCTTCGATCTTGTTTCTGGGGGTCAATAATGCTTCTTCTGTACAGCCAGTTGTTTCCATTGAAAGAACTGTTTTCTATAGGGAAAAAGCTGCAGGAATGTATTCCCCGCTACCATATGCAGCAGCTCAGGTTGGCATATTCACAGACAAAATTACTTTTACGTGTAAAAAACTATATTTGTATGAATTTCTTGATTGTCAAAAGGATCTGATTATATGTATTGATGACTTCTGATGAACTTCTTCTTTTTTTTGGTCTATCAGGGTCTTATTGAGATTCCATATGTCATGATCCAGACCCTAATTTACGGAATCATTACATATTTCATGATCAACTTTGAAAGGGAAGCAGGTATGATAAATTTCACGGGTCATGGTTCTTTATGATCAATTATATGCTGTCATGCATCTGCTAAATTGCAGAAAATTATTGTGCAACATTAATGTCCAAACAAATTATTTCTTCATGGGGTAGCAGGGTTAGGCTTAAGAACCAATAAGTGATTTAGATGAAAATTAGGAACAGAAAACAGTACCTGTCATAGTCTACTTGATATGGAACTTTGTGGTTATGAGGGAAATACTCTTCTCCATTACAAATTGACCATATTTCACTTCCAAACATGACAATTAGTAAACAAGATATGTTAATATGAGTATTACTACAACAAATTATCTAAAATTGAAAGGCCCGCTGAGCAAACTCTCTAAAATTATTTGAATATATATCGTTGGCTATAAGATTCTCTGCTGGTGTATTTACATCCTTAACTTCAATTCATTATTTTCTGACGTTGCGGGTTTTGAGTTCTATTCATAAATTGATTGCACTATCATGACTCTTTTCCATGAATTGCACCTGTAACAGCTATTGTATTCCTTGCTTTTGGAGTTGGTGGGCTCATTGACTCACTTATGTATTGTTTGGATATCTTGCAGGCAAATTTTGCCTCTACATACTATTCATGTTTCTTACGTTCATGTATTTCACCTTTTCTGGTATGATGATTGTTGGTCTTACACCAACTCAACATTTAGCTGCCATCATTTCATCAGCTGTCTTTTCATTGTGGAACCTCATGTCTGGTTTTCTAGTTCCAAAACCTGTAAGTATTCTTACTTCCCTTATCACTAGTCAAAATTGCAATTGTCGTGTTTGTTGAACTAGATTGCTTGAGATAACATTTTGCAGTGGTCAACCAAAACACGAACAATTTCCTTGTGGAACACTATATGCATAGTTATGAAATCTGCAAAAACTGGAAGTTGGACTCTATTTCATGATTTCTGCTGCATCTCACTGTTGTGGCTCCTTTATAACTAATTGCTCATCAAGTTGCCCTAGACAGCCTTTTATGAATTAGTCTTCATGCATGTCGTTTTCCTTGTGTCATTTAGAGTATCCCAGGATGGTGGATATGGTTCTACTACATCAACCCAGTTGCATGGACAGTCCGTGGCATCATTAGCTCTCAACTTGGTGATGTGGAAACAAGGATTACAGGACCTGGATTTGACGGAACAGTAAAAGACTATTTGGAAGTCAGACTTGGATTTGGTCCTGGGATGATTTGGTGGTCTGCTGTTATGCTTACTGGATTTTGCTTTCTCTTTTCTGCCATCTATGCAGCATCAGTCAAACGTCTTAACTTCCAAAAAAGATGAAGCTATTATCCTTCATCGAATCAAATATACTTATAATTTCAAAATGTGCTTATTTGGCAATAGTTTTGGATCCAGATTTGAATATGTTGTCAAGGAAAACAAGTATAGGTGATAATATATATTAGACCTTAATGGTATTGCTGTTTTTCAGTGGTCAATATAGTTTCCAAATGCTAAAGAAACTTCATTTCCCTCTTTTTGTCAAATTTAATTTGTTTTATGTAATACTGGATAAGATAGAGCCTAAATGGAATGACATGGACATTGAGGATTCACATAACTGACCTCAACTTCCTTGGATTTGAGGTATACTTGCTGGTATTCACATTTACATAGTTTTAAGCCAGGCTTGATGTAATTCACAACGATGAAAAGAAATACAGGCGAACCTTTTATCTAGATATATTTAGCAGTGGCCTGGAAGACCATTTTAACTTACATTAGTATTCTTATCTTTTGGGCTCACCTTATTCAGATGCACATTTTTCATTACAGTGATGGAACAACTAGAGTTCAAGCTGGAGCCTCAGCACTAGAAGGAACAACCTTATGGACATAAACAGGATCCCCCACCTTGACTATCTTGCCTTTTCCATGGCTAAGAGCGTCGGAACAAACCATGTTCTGTCCAAAGTATACCTGCAAAATAACATGAAAGATCGTACTTGTGATTTATCTAGGGATTATTAGGTAATTAGTTATGGAACTTCTCACTTTATTAGATCTTACCTTCCCTTGTTGTTTCTTATTCGGGCGCAAGGCCTTATCAGATCGGAATTGCAAGAGAGTTTCTGTTGGCTCAGAGCCTTCTAGTGCTGTTTCTTGATTTATGGTAGGTACCTTATACAAAGAACAGAATCAAGGTCAAATATAAAGAGTTTATCTGGATGATGAGCGTTCAAATGCAGGTTAATTAAGAAGGTTAAGTACTACATAAAATTAAAAATATGTTCCATAATCAACTCCATTCTCTTAGTTAAAACTTGAATCAAAGATACTTACTCATCACAACGTCATAAAGGGAGAAACATGACTAGACTCTTTTGATCTTGTCCAAACAAGTTGCTAGAATAATGGGTCTGAATTCATGTCTATCCCACGACTATAGAGCAAAATTACGTATGGAGTTACTATAAAAGGCCCTCAGATATGTTAAATTTCTCTTCAATATCATGTTGCATGAACTTTATACAAAAAAAAAAAAACAGGTGGAAAAAACAGCTTCCAGTTTGCAGAGGTTATTCTCTGTCGTTTAGTAAGAAAGTAAGTTCGCGAGGTCTTACCTTACAGCGAGAGCATAGCTTGACACCCTCAAATGTCAACTTATTGATCCGGATCTCCTTCCACAAATCCTCAGCAAATGGTTCACATCCATCAACAAGGACACTGTGAAAGAAAATAACGTCAAAAATTTAACTGAGTTAATCTAAAGTACCAACAGTTTGTACAGGAAAAGGAAAGAAAGTAAACAACCAATCATAAACAAATTATACAAGAGGGACAAGAGTATACTTGGGTCTAAAACGATTTACTGGAACAGGCTCCTTGAGAAGAGAATTTAACGCATTCAACGATCCCTGCAGGACATGGACCAAGAAAATCTAGCCTAAGCTCTTGTTTTATGGATGTTTATGTTGAATTTAAATGATGATATTACTAACCTGGGATAGCACGAGGTATGGATATCCATCAGAAAACATAACATTGTATCCTTGAGCATAATTAGGATCTACAACCCTCATTTCCTTAACTACAAGAGTCAACAGGAAGCAACTTATTTCGATCAAATTGTATACATTTATTCCCAGCAGTTTTTTACTAAAGCCAGAACATGAACCTAATAATAGGCGATAGTCGATACACTAATCTATGAAAAAAATTGAAAAAATATAGGTCCACTCAATGCTGAGTATTGCTTCAAAATTGTGAAAAACTTGGACAAAACGATGCCTGATTCATCTTTATTCAACTGTTTGATGATATTGTTCAAATTCAGTGGATGACGTTCTGAGATCAAAACATGGGGACCAAAAAGATCTATCTAATTAATGAAATGAAAATCTAGTTCTTAGAAAGAAGACTGTCTAATTGTGAAGAGCTTTCTTAACCCTTCCTAACAAACTTAAGGATATTTAGCTTCTGGTAAAAAAGTACTCCCTCCCAAAATTAATATTTAGCATTTGCTTGATAACCATGAAAGCTGTAGAGCAACATAAGAAATTGACTGTATGCAAGGTGTTAGGTCCTAGACTTATGCAACTAGCCATTTTCTCAAATCTCGTCACAAAAAACAAGTAAAAATTGCAAAAGAAGCAAAGGAGATAGCATGAGCCATGAGCTGCTCTCTAAACTACGTATTGAAAGCTGGACAATACGTAGAGAAGTTAAGCATAAAAGGTGGAAGAGATATGCAGAGCAAATTTAAGACAAGGATATTGGAACATCAGTGATTTCATATGAGTAACATATAGATGAGGAAAATCTAGATAGAACTATGGGATGAGCTATACCTTCACTAAAGCGAACTAGCCGACTTGGTTTCCCCAGATGTGTGGAGAACCACATAGCTGCCTCAGCTCCCTCGTCCAAGGCAGAACCAGACCACTCCCAGACCGAGACACCATCTGACACTACAGATGGGTTACTTAGTGGAATTTTCAGTGGATCCATACCGGGAGCTCTGATAACTACATCCAAAAAGTAATTTGAGATATCAAAAAGATAGGCCAATCTTTGTCATTTTCTTGTGGGCTATCAGTATGGCAAGAAGCTTCTATGATTAAGGAGATGCTACAAGGAGTAAAAACAATAACAATATTACGATTCAAACATCCATATCCTATATCTTAAATTCTTAAGTCACACAGGGAACCAAACACTGATTCTTAGCTCAGCATATCAACATTTTCAGTAAAATGATCTATCTTTTAACATTTATTATCCTCTCTCTTTCTTGTCGACTATAGTAGAAGTAATAGATTTCTAGGAGAAAAACATGACCAGTTTTGCTGCAGCACCATTTAGCTAAAAAGAGAAACTGAACCAATGAGATAATACAATAGTAAAAAATATAATTAAACTATGACCTTATTTTCGACTGAAAACTATGACACTACCTAGATAAGAGTCATTATTTGGTTCCCAGCCTTCAGAAAAGGCCTCAGTTGGCAATGCCACTTCGACAAGAGCAAGCTTCGGTTCAACTCTTTGAGTATAGGCCCTGCCTTTGGAATTCACCACTAACCATTGTCGATCCCATCGAAATCCTGTTTAAATGTAACAAGATATAAATTTTCAAGTGATAATATGAACGAAGAAACAAGTTTAGGAACAGAAAAGTAAAAACTCACCACTAACAATTTGTTAATGTGAAGACTGTTATTTACTCAAAAAATCAAATGAAACTAAACCATACTACATAAAATTTGTCCCAAGGTACTCCATCCTAGAAGGTGACCAAAAAACAAACCTCTATCAAGAATAACAAATTTCATATCTAATAGTAGTACTTTGTATTTTGACATTTTGGAAATGAGAAAAAATGAGCAAGTTCAAATCTTGATTAGGTTTTGCATATTGAAAGTAGGAACTGGGAAATCCAACTTTTCCCAAATAGGTAGGAAAAGAGATAATTATTCTCCAAAAAAGTTTAAAACTATTTTTCAATAGCAATCTACCTTCTCAAATCTTGACATTTCCATACGAACCAAAACACAAAAAGAGGAAAGCTACCAACTTTATCTTATTTTCCTTTACCCCACAATCTTAATTACCAGAAGACACCCTTTTACACTCCATAACCAGTAAAACAAACCCAAAAAGGAAAAAAAAAAACAATAATTTCAAGATTTAAAGGAAAAATTGAGCATACCAGTAGAAGTGATAGGTGCTTGAGAAACAGAAATTCCACGGCATGATTTGATGGGATATACAAAGATCGATTTAACTTGAGCTGCTGGTGCTCCTATGACTTCTGCCATCACTCTCTGTATCTGCTCTTTGCTTTGCTCTTACCTACTTCATCTGAATATATATATATTTTCAGTTTGGTTTAATTTTTTTAGGTTCGATTTGGTTGTCAATGGTTTTGGCAAATAAAACCAAAATGCTTAGGTAATGGATAAACCAATGACAATGAGTGAGATGGTGTTTGAGAATGATGTGGTGCATCAATCAATGATTCTTATAAAAAATATATATTCTAAAATTGATTTTTATTTTACAGATTACTTTTGACAAAAAAGATAATTTTATTTTTTAGATTTTACCTTTAATATTAAATATTATTCTCCAAATTATATTGCAAGAGTCAATACTAAACATCATATCATATATTATTATAAGTGGGAAGGTCTAAAATGAAAAGTTGAATTACCATTTTATTCCTACACTAAATATAAATTTAATCAAATTTCTTAATAAATAATAATATTTTAATTATATAAAGATAACATTAAAAGTCCAGCAACTATAATTTTAAAATATAAAACTTATTAATAATCATATGCATTGAACCGGATAAGCAATAGATGGTTTATCTGCCAGTAACTATTATAGTAGCAAATATCCTCAATATTAATTAGAATACAACCTTTTCATATTCCAACATTTATTAGTTTGATTGAAGCTTCTACATGTTATATTTGTTCATCTATCAATACTTATTATAGCATATTATCTTAATATGTAGTAATTTAGAATACAATGTTTTCTCAACAAAATATTTTCTTGTGTAATTTTTGTTCATTCTTTTTCTTAGTTTTTTTGTACTTGCAATGTATAAATCTCATAACAATGGCTGTACGTAGCTGTTGTTTGGAAGTTGGAAAGAACATTGTATCATAGTTTAAAAGTCTTTGCGTCTCCAATAATAAAACTTTTGATTTTCTTTAATTACCAAACTTAATTGATAATGAATGATCTAATCTATTCCATTAAATTATGCTCAATGATCAACTTATATAGATGAATTCATAAATCAAGAATATGTACAACTCTCTCCATTAGGGGAAGTAGTAGAGGAAAAATTTTAAAGAGTAAGTTCATTTTTCAGCGTTGTTATTTTCTGTGAACGTGTTCGTAAAAATATATTATTCTTGTTTATATAATATTTTATGAGTTTTAAGTTTTATAAATTATCAATGTTTCTTATATTCATGTTTGTGAGTTAAAATCTAACTGATGTATTGACATAGAAGTGTTAGAGATTGACTTTTGGTCCTCTTATATGTCATACCTTTACCATTAGCTTTGAGTCTTTGCTTAGCTTGAAGTTGTTTGAAACTTTAATTTTTGATACCTTAAATTTGCTGAAGTTGGTAAAAAAAAGTGGATAAATGAAAAAGAATAGGTATTCATATATAATATTTTGGTGATATATGTTTATTAATGTTTTCCTAATTATATAATTAAAGTGGATGAATGAAACTACTCTAACCGTTGAAATCGGTAAACAAAACAACAAATGGAATACACATCAAGAACTTTACTTATGAAAGAGTATCATGTAATATATCAATACATTAAATGATGCTCAAAATATAATTCATTATACATTTTACCTATCTAGATAAATTTAGTTGTTTCATTTTGTAGTTTCAAATAATATTTAATCATCTAATATTGTTCAACGAAGAAGTCATTTGAATATAAGCTGACTATTCATCTATTTTAGCTTGTACTTTTTCACTTTATTCTATTATTTATTACAATGTATTTTGATATGATTTATTTTGTATGAACTGCTTGTATGGGACACACGTGCGAAGCACGTGTCCAGAAACTAGTCATTTAATAAAGATAATGTGGTAAAATACATATATTAATAATTATTTTCTTAATACATGTGTTAAATCAAATAGTGATAAGTAAAAATGAACGGAGAGTATATAAAAAGATCTGTACTTGATAAAGAAATAATAAAACCACAAATTTCACTACTATGATCATTTAGTAATGACATTTAACAACTCAAAAGCACCAAATTTGTATGCACCAACAACTTGTCTAGCAGTAGAAATGGAAAAACAAAATTCACCACATCATATGCACCAATAACTTGTCTAGTGAATATAATTATTTTGATCGACTGGTCAAATATGTAACTTGCCCTTCTTATTTTGCCTTCGACACATGCTACCTATCTTATGATTTGTTGGAATTTTTTCAATGTTTTCCGTAGCTGAAAAAAGAATACGACGCTGAAAATTGTTCATCAGAAAACAAAAAGAGTAGTAGAGTACACAACTACACATCATTTTTGGAAACAAATATGGAGTATATATATTAAGATGAATTGCTATGACAATTATTGGTTACCATATGATGATCTCCAACAGTAAAATTGGACAGAATATTCTGAAGTTTTTGGCCATAAAATCCAGGATCTAATGAATCAATGTCATCCCAATTAGTACTGGAATTAGAACTACAAGAAGAAGAATTGTATCCTCCATTATTGCTCCATTTCCCGCGCACCAGGCCCTGGGGCTGGCGATCTAGGATATCCCTGTCTAGCTCGTCTAAAGTAGGATCACCTTCTTTAAATGGCCTAGCAAATATTGCCCATTTGTTCTCAAGATTATCATAGTAGTTTGAAACATTTATTGGCGTGGAGTATCTGAGATCCTGGTTTACTATTGTGTTTCTAAATTCTAGGGAATTGCATAGTACGGTGTGGAAGTAGGATTCTAGAGGGGACACTACGTTGGCGTAGTACATAAGTAACTTCCTAGGGAAATTGTCCCATCCTTTGATGCAATGCTCCATAAATCCTCTGCTCAATACCATCCATGGAGAACCTAGAAATTGAAATTATCAAAAAATGAGATCATTGTTGGAATGTACACCATACGTAAAGTAAATGAATTACGCCAACCTTGGAATATATCAAAAGTTGTTGGCATTTCTCTAGTCTCTACAGCATAGTAAAGGGGAGTAGCCTGTTTCAAATGTAGGCTGGGGTCAACAACAATCCGATTGAAGTTGTGTTGCCTGCAGAGACATTGCATTGAAGTTGAGGTGTGTTTAGATGGAAATACTTCAGATAGAAAAAGGGAATAACTGATAGTTGGGGTATGAAACCCGTGAAAAGTGATCGTTCAAATATGTTTTTGATCATTAAAAACGTTGATGGTCGTGACACCTTACCTGTTTCGATCAATAGTCCTATTGGTGAAGCCTACGAAGTTGAGATCCCTTGGCAAGGAAGTGAGAGCAAATAAGATATCTGTAATCGAAAGCTTGGATCATCAATTAGTTGCAGAATTACAGAGTAATTGTAAGGTAAATTGGGTAGTTCTATATCAGTAGACAGTAGTTTACTACTTCCTCCGATTCAATTTTTTCTGTTTGATTTTAACTTGACACAGAGTTTAAGAAATTAAACAAGACTTTTAAATCTTGTAGTCCTAAACATGTCATGTGAAACTCTAGAATCAAAGAGTTGCCAAAAAGGGGAAAGAGACATTCTTTTGAAACAGACTTAAAAAGAAAAGTAAGACGAATAAATTGAAACAAAAGGAGTACTAGCTAGCTAGGCTACTGGTGATCACGAAAAATTTACCGTCTTGAGTAAAAAGAGGGTAGTCGGAAGAGCTTAAGGTGAAAAACCAGTCCCATAGGGGACTAATTCGAAGGAGCAAGGCGGAGGCATGAAGCATAGCAGAAAGAGCAGATGCGCCTGATTCCTCCACAGCATAACTTTTACCAACAACGTTCACATTCCCAAATGCTCGAAACACTTGTTCAGATTCGACTGAAACAGCTAATTCCATCCTCTCTTCATCTCCATCTCCATCGAGAAGGTGCAATAGGTACTGGTTTCTTGGGTGATACACCGCTTTTAACAGCCTCAACATTCTTTTATTTTCCCCTCTAAAACCAAAAATCCAATAAGCCAGGATTGGTGGATCACCTGGCCGTCCTTTTGACGGATTGATCATCTTTATAGTGGTCGATGTGTCTACATTTGAGTGATCATCTAGAATATTATTCATCAACTTCCTGTACTGATCATCATCAAATCTGCTACAGCGGAATCCTACCACTAAAAGTAGCAAAGTAGCTGAAACGAAAACTGAGAGCCGAACACGAGTTCTCCATTTCCAGGAACTTAACATCTTAAGCATCATCATGGATATTTGTTGAATATTTGATCTTAATAGTATACTGAAAGGGTTGCTAATTAGAGCAAGTAAAAGCTGGCTTGTGGGACTTGTTAGGTCATGTGTGACATCTTAATGAATGCTGTGTTGATGAAAACTTACGCCACAACTAACACCAAATTTCCATGTTTTTTTCTTAATGACAAGGCAAAAGCCGCTTCAAACTAAAACTCTTAAAAGATGAATAATTATTTTCTTTGAAGCCAAGGAATAGTAAAAGGTCAAAAAAATGCAGCTAGATGGGTGAAATTTTGTCACTTTGTTGGGACTTTATATGCAACCATTGATCATCAGTCGTATATGTTGACTAGTCTTCTCCAGCAAGCGAGAATTATTAGTTTCATCCGGCCAACAGGCATAAAAAAACATACTTTTACTTGACTAACTGAACATAAATGAACCTCTAATCTTGCAACATGAGTGAAATATATCCCTAAATTCTCGTCAAAACTTAGGAATATTTCAGCACTTCTCTTGACATTTTATTAAGAGTTTCATGCTCCTACAAGAGTTTGAGACCACTTACTACGTGATATGGCAGATCGGAGTATATCCCACATATATTTCATACATAGACAAATCAATAACACACATTATAATTAATTAAAAGTTATATTATAAGGACCAAAGTTAATATTTGCGAATAACGAGGGACCAAAAGTGTTATTATCCCAACTTTAAACAACCTCATCAATATTGTTCTGTTACTTATCCAAACTGCCTTAACTAACAACAATGTCCGCTTGGACATGTACACTCTCTGCTTCCCCTGTTTCTGTTCCTCTTCAACAACCTTCCAATTCATTTACCCAAACTCCACCAAGAAAACTACTTTCAACCTCATCACCCACAAGTACACTCATTTTCAAGAAATTTCAACAAGAACCCACTTCAGAAACACCTTCTGCAGCTTCATGGATCGATACTCTTCGGTCCCAAGTACGCTTAAATTGCTTCAAAGAAGCAATCTTTACATATATACAGATGACTTCTGAAGGTGTAAGGCCTGATAATTTTGTTTTCCCTGCTGTTCTGAAAGCTGCTACTGGCCTTCAGGACTTGAATCTTGGAAAACAGATATATGGGGCTGTTGTTAAATTTGGGTATGATACGACATCAGTCACCGTGGCGAATTCTGTTATCCATTTACTTGGGAGGTGTGGTGGGAGTATTGATGATGTTTATAAAGTGTTTGATAGAATTACTCAGAGAGATCAAGTTTCTTGGAATTCTTTGATAAATGCTCTTTGTAAATTTGAGAAGTGGGAGTTAGCATTGGAGGCTTTTAGGTTGATGGGGTTAGACGGATTTGAGGCTAGTTCGTTTACGTTGGTGAGCATTGCACTTGCTTGTAGTAATTTGCCTAGGACTGATGGGTTGAGGCTTGGCAAGCAAGTACACGGGTATAGTTTGAGAATAGATGATAAGAGGACTTATACAAACAATGCTTTGATGTCTATGTATGCAAAACTAGGAAGGGTGGATGATTCAAGAGCTGTTTTTGAGTTGTTTGCAGATAGAGATATTGTTTCGTGGAATACTATTATAAGTTCTTTTTCACAGAATGACCAGTTTCGAGAGGCGTTGGATAGCTTTAGAGTCATGATTCAAGAAGAGATAAAGCCTGACGGAGTCACAATTTCAAGTGTTGTTCCTGCTTGTTCTCATCTGACTTTGTTGGATGTAGGAAAACAAATTCATTGTTACGTCTTGAAGAATGATGATTTGATTGGGAACTCATTTGTTGATAGTTCATTAGTTGACATGTATTGCAATTGTCAACAGGTTGAAAGTGGGCTTCGAGTTTTTGACAGTGCCTTGAAAAGGAGCATTGGGATATGGAATGCTATGCTGGCTGGCTACACACAAAATGGATTCTTTACAGAGGCATTGATGTTATTTATAGAGATGATGGAATTCTCTGGATTAAGTCCGAACCCGACCACTGTCGCAAGTGTTTTTCCGGCTTGTGTACATTGTGAAGCATTTACCCTTAAAGAAGTCATCCATGGGTATGTTATTAAATTGGGTTTTGCAGATGAAAAATACGTTCAAAATGCATTGATGGACTTGTATTCTAGGATGGGAAAGATAAATATATCAAAGTATATATTTGACAACATGGAGAGTAAAGATATAGTTTCATGGAATACTATGATAACCGGTTTTGTAGTTTGCGGATACCATGAAGATGCACTTATTATGTTACATGAGATGCAAACAACAAAAAGACACAATGACTCTGAGAATAATGTAGAATTTCGGTTAAAACCTAACTCAATAACCCTCATGACTGTCCTTCCTGGTTGTGCCTCGCTGGTTGCTCTAGCAAAGGGCAAAGAGATACATGCTTATGCTATTAGAAATGCATTGGCAATGGATATTGCCGTGGGAAGTGCATTGGTTGATATGTATGCAAAGTGTGGCTGCTTAGATATTGCTAGGAGAGTTTTTGATAGCATGACTACCAAAAATGTGATCACATGGAATGTTCTCATTATGGCTTATGGGATGCATGGGAAGGGAGAGGAAGCCTTAGAACTTTTTAGGATGATGGTGCTTGAACGGAAAGTGAAGCCCAATAATGTCACATTTATTGCAATTTTTGCTGGATGCAGTCACTCAGGCATGGTCGATCAGGGTCAGGAATTGTTCCGAGAAATGAAAAATGCTTATGGTATTGAGCCAACTGCAGATCATTACGCCTGCATTGTTGATTTGCTTGGTCGATCAGGCCGTTTAGAAGAAGCATATCAGCTTGTAAACGATATGCCCTCTAAGTACAACAAAATTGGCGCCTGGAGTAGTTTACTTGGTACCTGCAGGATACATCGCAACGTAGAACTTGGTGAAATTTCGGCAAGGAATCTCTTTGAGTTGGATCCACATGTAGCTAGTCACTACGTTTTACTCTCCAACATTTATTCCTCTGCTGGGATTTGGGAAAAGGCAAGCATGGTTCGACGTAACATGAAAAAAGTTGGAGTAAGAAAAGAACCTGGGTGCAGTTGGATTGAATTAGGAGATGAAGTTCACAAGTTCGTAGCTGGAGATGCATCACATCCACAAAGTGAACAGCTCTATGGCTATCTAGAGACTTTGTCAGAAAAGATGAAAAAGGAAGGTTATGTGCCAGACACTTCCTGTGTTCTTCACAATGTTAACGAGGACGAAAAGGAAAATCTACTCTGTGGACACAGTGAAAAATTAGCTATAGCTTTTGGTATCCTCAATACATCTCCTGGAACCCCCATACGGGTTGCAAAGAACCTTAGGGTATGCAATGACTGCCATGAGGCAACTAAATTTATCTCAAAGATTGTGAATAGAGAAATCATTGTTAGGGATGTGAGGAGGTTCCATCATTTCAGAAATGGAACCTGCTCATGTGGAGATTATTGGTGAATGGTGATATAGTATGTTTTGTAGATTTATACAAAGTTCTGTTTGAGTTAATATCTCATATGGTCACTCAACTTTCAATAGTTCTCTTAGAAAGTCACTCAACTTAGAGTAGTTTACTTGAAAAGTCACTCAACTTTGTTTTATAACTCAAAAGTCACTTAATTATAAGTATTTCATTAAGAATGTCACTCAACTATTGATATTTTACGTGGAAAGTCACTCAACTAATTTAAATGATTTTAAATTAAATTTTGTTAAAATACAATTTTTGTTTTAAACTTATTTTTAAAAAATTAATAAGATGCTCATTTTAATTATTTTATTAATTTTTTTAAAATATATTTTTTTGTTTTGAACTATTTTTTAAAAAAAATAATAAGATTGCTACAGTTTTTTTGTTTTTTTTGGATTACTTCTTAACTTCTTGATTCCAACCTTTTTAAAAAAAAAAAAGAAAAACAATTTTCAGCATTAGTTCCAGTTAGACAATTGCTGGAATAGAAAAGAGATTTTTTTTTTTTTGTCAATTGCTACGGTACGTTTTTCAGAAGAAAAATATAATTAAATAATTAGAGTGGTCGATAAGATAATTAAAATAGATATTTTATTTTAACAAAATTTAATGAAAAAAACATTTAAGTTGATTGGGTGACTATAAATGAAATATTAATAGTTAAGTGACTTTCTAAGTGAAATACTAATAGTTAAGTGACTTTTGAGTTATAAAACAAAGTTGAGTGACTTTCTAAGTGAACAAGCCTAAGTTGAGTGAATTTCTAAGTGAAATATTCAAAGTTGAGTGATCATATGTGATATTACCTCAGTTCTGTTTATATATTCTTTTAATGTCTAAATATAGGTAAATGCACTAACTGTAACTTACATTTGTTGACTATATTATTGAGAATAACATTTTGCGACTAAAATAATTCTCTTACTTCCTGTCATTATTTTGATGGGTTTTTTTTTTTAAATAAATTTTTCGGTGATTCATTATTGATAAATGAGAAAATAGGTAGAAACTCATTATTTTGAAGGATATGAAGTGGAAAGAAACTTTCAGATTCCGAGTCTTAGAGTCGCTTTGTTGATAATGAATGATACTCTCTCTATTTCATATTACTTGGCCCGTGTTGGCCTGGCACAACCCTTAAAAGGGAGCAGTAAGTCTTCAGTGCTATATTTTCTACTAGTCTGTATCTTACATAACTTCCAGTAGCTTTTAATATTCATTGTATTTACAAATCAATTTCTGATATGATGAATTTCTTTCAATTTAACTTTTGATTGTTTTCTTTTAATCATTTCTTTTGACTGTTATTTATATTATATGTACAAGTGAAACAAATATTGAATTCATGTCCAGTCAAACAATATCATCTAAACGAGAACTGATATGTTTGCAATACTCTGTTGTTTAGCAAATATATGAAAGCTCTCATTTAGACACTAAAAGGATGTCACTGTTCAGCAAATTGAGGCTTTTAACTGCCAATGAAAATGCCTTCACTCTCTTTACATCTTAGCAAGGCAGAAAAAAAGGAGAATTAAACAGGCCATTTGGATGGCCAAGTTATTGCCTAATGCTATAACAAAGATTGTAAGAAGAGATTACAGAAATGGAATTTCTACTAACAAAATTGTCTTTGCCACTCGAGATATACAACTCTTCATACTTGGACAGTATCCAAGCCCGTGTGGGGTAAATAAGCTTCGTATTCCACTATTCCTCCTATAAAAAACAGCCTGAGGAGGGCCTTCATCAAAGAATGACTTCTATGGTACATTAATCTGCTAACAAGTGTGATGTTATGTTGCCTCAACGGCCTCTTCCACCTGTGGCTGGCGCTTAGGTCGACCACAGCGCCTTACATCTTTACTTAGCAAAAGCTTCAAAGCTTTTTCCATGGTTATGTCTTTGGGCTTTAAGTTCTGTCACCAAAATCATTATAGGCAATATTAATTTCCATTTACAATTTCTATCAGCAAATACCAAAATCTATCAGCTATCCCAGCACCAAGAACTTCTCATGGAAAAAAGAAAGAAACAGAAACTCATAACCATTAACCTACTTCAAAGTCACTCAGGTAGTCATTGATCTAGTTGAGATTTGTACAGACCTTATTCACTTCTAAATTACTCGCAAAAAAGGACACTTCACAAAACATCTATTGTATTGTATCAATAATAAGCAATAACTAACAGGTAAGAAAACATACTGACCAGCATTGACATTCATTGATATAGAGTTAACAGTAGTTGCAGAAACATTTGTAATTAGCAATCAGCAAAAGTAGCAGCTTCATCTCAATGTAACAGAATAAAAATATATAAAATTGAATCTTAAAATGAATTTCCTTTCAGTAAAATTATAGATGAGAAACAACAAATTTGAAGACAAAGTTCCAAGTAACACTTGGAACAAAAAATCTAATGAAAGATACTAGCAGAAAGCATTGCAAAAAATGTTGTCTCTTCAGTTAGGCACGCTTTGTTCTAACAAAAACAAATTTACCAAATATAATGTGATATCAAGCAGTGGATATTGTGAGGTCATACAAATTACAATGATATAATAATAGTTCTTAAGGTCTTCAATTTTGCGGAGGCAGGAAGTGTGAAATATGAGAGGGCAGAGGCTCATCAGCCATTGACATTAGGCTGATATACAGGAATATGAAGTCATACTGATAAATGCTTGAACGAGTCTTTACATTTGTGACTATTCCCAATAGACAATTATGAACAACTGATTGTGGTCCCTAAAAAGATTAAGCACAAAGCACTCAAGTGTGTGGCCTAGTGTCAATAAATATTGCAGTGGGAGAACCATGAGATCTCAGGTTCAAATCTCAGTGAAGGCCAAAACACAAAAGTGATTTATTCCCATCTTTCCCAGCAGTTTGTGTGGCTGCCCAGACACCACCGTCATTAAAAAAATGATTAAGCACAAAGTATCTGATGTAAGAAACAAATGATACTGGAATTCTAGACATTACGGAGAAACTTTTACAAACTCTATTACTTCTCACTAGATTAAAGCACAAAGTCATAGAAGTCTTTTAACATGAATTAGGAGAAAACGCTAGAGTATTCATCCTTGATAGATGTTTTTTCCTGCTTCGGTCTCCTGCATCATTAATTTATACAACCACAAAGGCACAAACAGGACGCCAAACCACACGCCAAGAGTAAAGCGACAATTTGAAAACTGTGGAAATTAGACAACCACAAACTTCACTTTATCATCCATCAAGACTGCAGGAGACTATGTCATGCTGTCGTAACTTTTTATCAGATAATTATTGATTCCAAGATAATTTTCTCGTGTAAATACCTTCTAATTATAGTTATTATTCAGCAGAAGCTAGCATATCAAGACAGAATGTTTGGGGAAAAAAACAACAAATTCTAGCACAGAGAGATTGCACCAAACCTTTGGTACTGGAGCAATTGTTCGCCTATGTCTGATTGTAAATCCGAACTTTGCAAGCTTTAAAACAACCGGCTGGCCATCATCGGGGTGGTTTCCCTATAGACATGACCCATTCATCTTTTGTATGCATACTCATAACCAGTGATAGAGATATTTAAAACTGACGATAGAAATATTAAGTACACAAAAGGAAGTACACATTGCAAACATACCAATGTTACAGGGTAACGTAGCAACTCCAGGGCATCTTCCAAGGTAACAGAACTGACATCCTTCACCTAGATCATGAAAAATGCATTTACATCACTAACGATCTAGCAAGATAAACTTATCTCATTGAACTAAATGAGGAAGGCATTATTAAGTACAGTGATTTGTAAAGATTATACTCCAGGTGCAATTATATCAAATGCAAACAAAAGCAAAAGGTAATTCAGTTCAATGGGAAAGAGAAGGCTCCGCTCAGCGACTTTGGAGGAATTGCAGTATTTTTTTTTATTATTATAATAATACAAACGCGGAAAACTGGTATTTATACATGTGAAAGAACTCACAACCAAGTTCAATGAAGTGCTTATCAAAATACCTGTGAAAGAGAAGCCCGCTTGGGAACGTATCCTTTCTTGTCTTCTCCAAGCTGAACATAGTATCCATATGGACCATTCTTCATAAGAATCTAAAGAGAAAGGGCATAAAGGTGTTTAACTCCGAGAACAAACAACTAACTAGTAAAATCAATCAACTGATATATAAAGGGTTTTGATGTGGAAACCTTCTCATTTGAAGAAGGATGGACACCCAGCAATTTCGGCGGCTCTACATTTCTTTTAGTGTCTTCAGAGGTGATATCTTCATCCTCTTCACCATATAATGTCTTGGCAATATACCTAATAATGGATGTCAAAACTACATCAGCCAATGACTTGAAACCAACGGCATCGAAAGAGAAGGAGAAAAGTATATAACTATACTTCTTTTCATTGTTCTGCACTATCAAGATAATAACAGATCAGTTACACTGCAAAGAGGTTCATAAGTTCATGTGCTTACAACTTGCAAGGTGTGATAATTGAGAGGAAGATTTAATGCTGGAAAGAACAAACTTTAAGTTTAAGCTAAAGAATACACTCCAGATGCTTTAGAAGTAGCAACTCAAATTGCAAAAGATGTACAAGTAAGAACCAGACAAAAGGGGAGAGGGAATTCTTTTTCCCCCCATTGCTTTGCATGGGATAACAGTACAATCTTAAGGAAGTTCCCTGGCCAGTGATCAGGGAGAAATCTTCATGAGAAAAGGTAATGGTAGGAAGACAACTGGTCAGGCCAACGACCTCTGAACCAGAGTTCCCAAGAAATGTTTGTACTTTCTTTACAGCAGGAGGCAACTGTAGCTGATCTATGGAACATTCAAGGGTGGAACCTTATTTTCAGAAGACCACTTAATGATTGGGAAATCGAAAATTTGGTAGAATTGTTAAAAGTTATTAGAACAATTCAAGGATCTTTCTACTGTTGAGGATAGTTTAAGGATGGGTGGTGAGAGACAAGGTAATTTTACTGTCAAATCTGCTTACAAAGAGCGCAATACATCCAACTTACACCAGGTTGCTTGCCAGAGGATCAGTGCTCACCCGGGAAAACCTTGGTAAGAGAGGTTATCCTTCTCTATTCTAGATTTTTTTATCTGTGGAGAGGAGTTACAGACTATTTCACATCTCTTTTTGCATTGTAAAGTGACTTTACAATTGTGGAGAATGTTTCTCAACTTCAGGGTATAAGTTGGGCTATGCCTAGGAACATTGTAGATGTTCTAGCAAGTTGGAAAAGAGAAGGTGCCAACTCAAACCAAAAGGAGAGATGGAAGGTCATTCCAGTCTGTATTTGGTGGACAATATGGGAATAAAGGAACAAAAAATGTTTTGAAGATAAATCAAGTCATTTCCAGAAGATAAAATTGAAGTGTTTCATATTTTTGGTGTAAAGGAACATGTGTAGAAGATCATGATTCAATTTTTTATGTTTTAGACCCCGTGTAGATGATAGAGGAGCTGTAAAGTTTGGTCTCTTTACAGTCCTGTAATTATGGATGATCATACCGTCTTTGTATAGTGATAGCATCCACGATGGCATACCGCCATTAAAGTTGATGGGTTCAATTAAAAATCAAGATGTTTACCATGGAAGAAAAGCCCAAGAATTATAACAACAAGTGGACTAAGTGCTACATATATTTCACGGTCCAAGTTTGAGTCCAAGAGCCGAAAGATTGGGGCCACTGAAGGCCAAGAGGAGGGCCACATGGAGCCCAACTGAACCATAAAAAAGAGCTGAAATTTCATGCCAAAAAAACTGTTGAAGTCATGTGGGAGTTTTGGTGGAAATTTGTCCCTTCTTTCCTTTTTCTTGACAGATAATTTTAGGAAAAAGTTTGACATTATTTTTACATGCTTCCCTAAAAGTTTCCTAGTTATTCCATAAAAGTAGGATTAGAGTCTCATGCTATTAGGGATAAATTCAACTATATATAGAGGTGAATTTTGTTATTTTCAAGAGACATGATTATTATTATTATTATTTGAGAGGTTTCTCTTCTTTACACCTTTGTGTGTGATGACTATGGATTTATATCTTACAATCTTATAAGAACGATTCTTTTAAGAGATAAGATTAGTTCTTAACTTGATATCTTTGATTTCTATTAAAGAAGGTAATTAGCCTTATACTAATTGTTTTTTTTTTGAAAATTAGTCTTATACTAATTGTTGTCTCTAATCTCTTCGAAATAGGGGTCTAAGTCACTTTTGATCTAAGTTCTTGAATTGACACTATTAGTACCATAACTAATATTGATCCGCTAATTTGAATACTAAGATCAATTAGCGTTCTTAGCACTTTATCTTGAAATTTAGGAATTTTATTCTCGAATTTCACATATCTTTCAATTCTTGTCTTTAATCTTTGTATTTGCGCTTCCGCATTATTTTCTTGTTTATTCGAGTAACCCGATTCTTATCATATAGTCTTACTATTTATATAAAATATGGTACCTGTTTCACAAAAAAAAAAAAAAAAAAATCCAAATCATGCTAACTTGTTACTCACTTGCATTTTGGGTGTTGGTCACAACCTATAAAGTAGCCTGCACCAAACCTGCTCACTTTGAAGATTAAAGTTCCCTGAAGACAGCTTGGGCATGTCCTGCTTTCATTAGGAAGAGATGCAAACAGAAAATCACCAAATGTTTTCTCCAACATCTTCTCCACCTGATGAATGTGCACATTACCAGTATGTTCACAATACTTGCTAAATCTAGTCCAGTAATCTCTCAAAAGGCCCTTCCATTCAGTCAAACCAGCAGAGACATTATCAAGTTCCGTCTCCATATCGGCAGTGAAGCTATAATCTGTTACTTCAGTAAAGTAATGAGAGAGAAATGCTGATACCATACGCCCACGAAATTCAGGATACAGTGTTCTGCCTTTGGCAATGACATAATTCCTGTCCTTTAACACTTTTATTGTGGCTGCATAAGTAGAAGGTCTTCCAATGCCGAGCTCCTCCAGCTTTTTGACCAAAGACCCCTCAGAGTATCGTGGTGGAGGCTGAGTCTGGTGTTGCTCAAGTTTCACTTTACCCAAATACATTGGATCCCCAGCGGTTAAATTCCTAAGAGCCTCAAATACTTCAGAACGATCATCCCTCCCATTCTCATTATCTCTCGTTGAGTTAGTTTCTACATCCTCGTAGACAGCTTGGTACCCAGGAAACTGTACTTTTGAGCTTGATGAACGGAAGATTATGGATTGGTCAGGTTTCCCAATATCAACTTGTATCTGCTCGATGGTAGCAGGTTCCATCTGGCATGCCATGGTACGGGACCATATAAGTTTGTATAGCTTAAGTGCATCATCATCCAGCACCCCAACAAGCTTTGAGGGTAGCCTTCGGATATCAGTGGGTCTAATAGCTTCATGGGCCTCTTGAGCATTCTTCACCTTCTTGAAGTATTTGCGACCATTCTTTGATGCAAAATTCTGTCCATACCTTTCACTGATATAGGATTGAATGTCCTTGGTAGCTTCATCTGAAATGTGCAATCCATCTGTTCTGATGTAAGTTATCAATCCTGTTGACTTGCCATCAGATAACTGGATTCCCTCATAGAGCTTTTGTGCAAGTTTCATCGTATATGTTGATGAAAAGTCCAATTTGTTTGCGGCATCTTGCTGAAGTGTTGATGTTATATAAGGAGGAGAGGGGTTTCTCTGCTTTTTGGTTATCTTAGAGCTAAGAACTTCAAAGTTTGATGAGTTTATCTTCTCTTCAATTTCCATTGCTTCGGTATGAGAGCTAACAGAGAACTGACTTAATTTCTTGGTATCAAAATGGGTCAAGTGGGATGACAAAAAGTTATTGGCTAAATCTAGGTTTTTGTTCTTCTTAAATTCAACCAGGACTGTCCAATACTCCTGTGGTTTGAATCCATCAATTTCCATTTCTCTGTCACATATAAGTGATAGGGCAGCAGACTGAACCCGACCAGCAGATTGACAACCAGGTAATTTCCTCCACAGAAGTGGAGAAATGTTGAACCCAATCAGGTAATCAAGAGCACGCCTTGCAAGATAAGCATGCACTAAATTTGCGTCAATCTCCCTTGGAGACTGGAGGGAAGCTTTGATGGATGATTCAGTAATTTCATTGAAAACAACCCTTGTCACATTAATATCATCACGTAGGGCATCCTGTTGCTGTAACATCTCTATAATGTGCCAAGAAATAGCCTCTCCTTCACGATCAGGATCTGATGCAAGAATAAGATTCTGGGCTCTGAGGATCAATGACAAACAGATGAGAAACTGAGCATGACATCGCTTTAAACAGTTCAAGCTACAAAAGAGCTATTTTATGGAGAAAAAAAAAGAAGGGAATCTGGTGTGTCTTTCCATCCTCTGTGTAACTGTCAATTTGTTAACTGAACATTATGAAATGCAAAACTGGTTTTCTTTTTTCATCATAATTATGATCATTGAATTGTAGAACAATTAAAAAAAGAACCATGAATCACATAATCGCTACTCATCCTCACCAACGTGTTAGCACCATGTTAATAGATAGCTAATCAGAAGGTGGAACAACAGATAACATACCCACTTAGCGCAACCTTTATGCTTTTGAGATGAGTCCAGGCAGCAGAAGGGACCTCCCATACCATGCTGAAGTCATCATCTGGTCGGACAGATCCAGATCTTGCAGCCAAGTCCCTGACATGCCCATAACTGGGCAGGACTTCAAACATGTCACCGAGGTACCCTTGAATAACTCTCGCCTTTGTGACAGACTCCACCACCAGTACAGACTTTGCTGTTGGAGGATATAGTTTTGGCCATTTTTTTTGTCCCGGGGGCTTACTTTTGCTGCTCACATCTGAACTCTTGTCTGGTAATAACTTACTATCAGATGGCAATACAGTTGCCCCATTCAGTTCTGCAAGAGAATTGCTCCCCTTGGTGGATTTCCTTTTCCTGGGAGAGGTTCTTTTCACTTGGGCCAAGTCAACCTTCATTGAGACATTATCAGCAGGCTCTACTGTGCAAGAATGAACGGGCGAACTAATCTGGAACACTGCAAGGTTAGTGCAGGTAATTATGCAGCAAAAAGAAATCAAATATGGTAATTCCAGAAATTGAAAAATTGCAAACCTCTGATACTGCTGGAGATTCCTCATCTTTAACAGGGCTAGACTTCTTTGCTCGGGGAGTCTTAGAAGCTTTTGGCTTATCTACTGTAGCAGAAGCAATATTTTTATTCTTTTTGCTTCTTGACTGCTTCTTTGCTTTCTCGTTCCCCGTGGATGTTGGTTTCCCATTATTACCAAGAGGTATACCTGAAATGTCCAGGTTGACATCCTTCTCATCAATCTTTACAGGGGTGTCCTTGGAAATGACCAGATCAACATTCTTACTAGCTGATACTTTAGAGTTTGGAGTGCCCTTTTCAGTCACCTTGTCCGACATAGCATTTCTTCTATGAACAGCCAATTCATTTGACCGCTCTGAGTGATTCTTTAAATTTTTAAAGAATGTTTTATTTCCATCACTAAAAGCTTTTGCTCCACCAGAGCCTTTATCTGCTATTGCTCTTGCATCATGGGAAAAATGCATTTTTCCATTTGTGTTATATGACCGTGAACCTATTCCTCCGAATGGCCTGAAACTGAAGATAATAGGCATTGGTGTACTCGGAAATCCCTCCTTCGATAGCTGAAGGATACTAAATGCAGAAGAAGATCCTGGCTCATTTGTATAGCTTCTGAGAGGATGAATTTTCTGTTGAGACACAACTCTTAAATTCCTTGGTTGCCTGGCTCTAATCCCACAACATATCCTGGCTTTATGGGACATTTTCTCAAAGCTGTCAACCGTTGCGAATGTTGAACATTGCAAGCAATTTGCCTGATAATTATGTAGTGTCCTGTTCTGCAACTTAACAAAAAAATAAAAATTGGTACAGTCAATGAGGTGGATATTGCCACAAGGAATTCACACAAGGTTTAAAAAAAACCGGGGGGGGGGGGGGTTCTCTATCATCTTTTCATGAGACAAAACATTCTTCGGATTTGCCTAGTAACCATCAAAATGTGTATAAATCTTAACGAAAATATAGAGCTTCACAAAGTAGAGAAAAAAAAAGAGTAAAAATATAAGGTCTAAAGATCCCTCAAGGTGTGCTACAAAATCTTTAAAATTTGGCATTAGTTACAGCACAAAGATAACGGGAAGAGCTCTCTCAAGTTGTTGTTTTATAACAGATAATGTTGTATTCCCCTGCATTTAGGACATGCTGGAGACCTCCAAAAAGAGCTCTCTCAAGTTTGGTTCACAATAATGAGTGATCCTAACCAAAATAGCATAAGCTTATTCGATAAGCATTAAATAAACTAACTACTAAAGTTTGCTCTTCGACTCTAACAGGACATGGATAATAAGAATAATACAAATGGATTATTTGTGTGTTACTTATCTCTAACTCAACTGCAACTAATACAAATAAAAGCTTCAGGCTCTGACGTTAAATAAAATTATGCATCTCAAAACAGTCAAATTAATCCCTATTGTTTTCACCTTTGCATTTTTGTTTCAGGGATTCAACTCAAGGAAGTCACATACCCCACCCATATCTGTTTCAGGGTTCAATTCAAGGAACATGAAATAAAATAGGACGACTGATATAACTACTCTATGCAATCCCTTGAAAAGACAATAGGACAAAAGAAAAGGGAAAAACTATAAATTTACTTTCTTCTCTTTCCTCCTCGCTTCTACCTTCCAACAAACCAAGAGAAACTAAAAGTCTCTAGTTTTTACAAGGAAAAAACTAATCATAAATTGAATCCTGATACCAAAGAACTAAAATCTCTAAGCACTCTACCTTTCTTATACACTTATATCCCTCAATTACAATTTCAAATACATGATTTAAATGAGAATTCCCCAAAAGTGGAACTCCATAGCAATTAGTATTACAAGTGTATGAAAATCTTTACAGAAAAACAGAATGAAATACTGAACACCATCAGTAGCAACAACAAAAAAAATGAGAAAAGTGAGCATAATGTTGGATTCTACCACTGATAGACTAAGCTTTTAACATTTTCAATTTTCTTTCTTGAAATTTCAAATTTCAATTCAAATGAAAACAACCAAATGAACAAACAAGAAAAGAAATTTCTTACCATGATAGAGCGGCAGCTAGTAGAGGCGGTAGTCAATAGCTGCTGAACCAATGCCATTCAAAACCCAAGAAGCTATAACTGGAGACAAGATAATGGAAAGAGCAAAACCATGAATTTGGAACTCAAATAACAATTTAAAACATCATAAATAGCATTCTTGATTGCTGATTCTTGAACTTTAGAACTAATTTCAAGAAAAAGATTAAAAACAACATAAATGAGAGACCCTTATGTGGACTGCAACCTTATGGGGGCGGTGTGGGGGGTTGGGAAGAAGGAGGCAGTTTGTGAACTGTGAAGGGTTTTTTGGTTAAGAAACATGAAAAGAGGATGAGAGGGTTTAGCAGTAGGTTGTACTAATGAGGACGACGATTTTTTTTCCTTATTTTCTTATTGTGTGTGCTTTTATTTTTATTTTTGTAAGCTTAATAGAATTAATTAAAATCTAATTATTTCAATAAAATTGATTTATCACTTTACTGCTTTATTCAACCTACCAACTACAAAAAGTTTACAATTTTAAAGAAAATTGTATTTGAATGGAAAAGGAAAGGATAATCATATATTTTGTGATTAAATAACTTGATTAGTGTGATTTAACAGATAGTAATACTCAATTTATTTAATATCGTTTTAAGTTATTTATTTTTCACTTTATCATTAGGCTTCTTGGCATATTAATGATGCTTAGCCTTAAAATATCTTTAAATTCCATAAAATATTTAATTATACACAATAGTTTTCTTTCAAGAAAGCAATGTTGATTTCCCCTTGATAAATCTTTTTTTCTTTGTTTAATGAAAAACCCCAAATAAATATATATTTTCATAAGTCAGGCAGCTTAATTCAATCAAGTAATAGCTCAATTTTCTTGCGAGCATCATCGCATATTAGTAAATCTAAATTATTTTACGTTTGTGATTTTTGCTTGCGAAAATCTACATATTTATTTGTCTCCATCCATATATAATAATTATTTTGCTCACTTTTAATAAATATTTACAATCTTTAAATTGTCCTAAGAAGATGATAATGGTTCATCCACTTCTTTTTCTGGATTAGCTCGACTAAAAGTAAGTAATTTGTTTTCACTTTTGAGTTTTTTATTAAAAAAACATAATTTAAGACCTTGTTTGATGCTTCCACATTTATAATGAGACTGAGTATAGGCTTCATCTTAATTATATATATCTTTTTTTAATTTTTTTTAATTAGACTCCCTTAAGCTTTTTATCACTCGTTTACTATATTCATTATAAGAAAAATTAGAGAAATCTCACATTTTAGTTTACTTATTACTAATCGCGCATCAGATTAGTGTATCATATATAAAATGTACATTAAATTAGTGTATCATGTATAAAATGTTATGTATCTTACTTAACGATTAATGTATCAGCGCTTATATTATTGTATCCGTTTGACGAATTTCTGTAATTATAAACTTTTAAGGGATAGATTGTAATTTTGCCTTAAAAGTATGTGATTTCTGTAATTTGCCAAACATTATATATTCTATTTGATTTCATAATATATTTTTTCGAGAAAACAAAAAAAATAACTCACACCTTCTAAATTCAAAAAGGCACAACATCTTTATACCTTATTTTAATAATATTATATAAATGTATTTGCTGAAATGTAAATGAAAAAACATAGTCAATGAGAATTTATATTCGATCCCAAACTTATTTAGGATTGAAGCATAGCTATTATTGATGATAAATATAGAGAAAAGGGTCTGAAAAATACTCAAATTTTGGCCAAAATTGTTGTTACGATACCAAACTTTATGGAGGATCTTTTACCCCCTTGCACTATTTAATAGTGTATTTTGAAAGTATATATGTGCCCACGTGGACACATTATTATTTATAATGATGCAATATTTATGATGTCCACGTGGACACATATATACCTTTAAAATACACTATTAAATAGTGCAGGGAATAAAAGGTCATTTCCAAAATTCGGTATTGTTACAACAATTTTGGTCAAAGTTTAGATATATTTCAAACCTTTTTCCCATAAATATATTGCTTACAAGACAATTATTTTGTATGAGAATAAAGTAGAATAGAGTGGAATTTGATAAAGAGAATTAATATACATTTCATTCATGCAAAAAAGCCCTTCTACTTGTTTTCTCTTTAAGTACCATATTTTATTAGAAAAAAATATTTCCAAATATGACCTCTTAGTTTCCTTTCATGTCAGTCTCTCTTTGGCCTGCTCTGACTCCACTTTTTCAACTTCCATCAGAAAAAAGAATTAGTTGCTCATAGTTCTCTTTTCTTCAGTAAATGGAAGTGCAAAACACTTGTTATCAAACACATCAAACATATTCAGCAAAGCTATCCTTCATTTTCATCATGATTTCTACAGAGAACCTTTCATTTTTTTTCTTCACTTCCTATCTTTCCAAAACTGATGGTGCAAGGCATTCTATACACCATTACTAGCTACTTCCTAACCCTCACCCCCACCCTCCCAACAAAAGCCTTCAAAATGTTCTTAACAATGAGTTGCAAAAGCTATTGTGATAGATAAAGCTTTCTGGATAGCTGCAATGGAACCATATTCTTGACACCGTCTGCTATGGCTACATGATTTCTCGTAAAGATTGCTTCATATCCTGCTGTTTTTCATGTTTAGAACAGAATCCTGTCTTGGTAAATGTCCAAGGCCTGTATAACCTTCTCTATCAGTAATTTCCGATGTAATCTATACCTGCCAAACGAAAGCATTATGTAAATAAGATCTGCATTCACTTTGAAGCAAAGATAAGATGATCTCTGCATGCAATGACGATTAATAATTCATATATTACGTACTTTACTGCTGCTTCGAGTGTTCTCCTGCATTCAGGCATCGAATCTGTTCACAGAAACAGAGAAAATGAATACATAGTTGGACAACTTTATGACGTGAATAATGACAACTGTTACAAAGTCAACCAATGAAATTAACAAAAAGTGGTAAACAGTGTCGGCCCATGTGGAGCATGACGCCTACAAGCTTTGTAATTCGTGGCAAAAGCCAAAACTTATGATGTTAGTCAGTACTAGGATTGATGAATTCTGAATTCAATTTATCGAAATAAATCCACATTGTTTTTTACCATGAAATACAGGTGACAACCATAGCGCATAAAAGATGGAGTTATATTTCTTCTCATTACTAGATACTAGTACACAATCCAGGCTTACCTAGGATTTTCTGGTCTTCTTCAGAAGTTGTGGGAAATTCTGCAAGCATCTGGTGGCATTCTTCTTGCAGCTCCTTCACTGCTTTCCTCTCTAGACTTGGAATTGGAGGGAGATCTCCATCTGACCAAGTGGGCAACGTTCTTGCAGCTGCTATTATTGCTCCATCGACGAACCTGTCTCCATCATTCGATAGCTTACCTGCTTCAAGTTTTAAACAAGGATTCTAAACATTAATTGCAAACCTAGATCAGTGAAGGAGCTAGTATATCAAAAAGATTCTTTAAGACCCATACTGTTGTGGTAATATTCTCCAGGGAGACCAGATATGTTAAAGACCGATAAAAAGGTGTCTAGATGAATTTTGGCATCTCCGGTGAAATGAATGACATCCCAAGGATTCTGCAATATCAAGGATATATATTATAGTCAGTGTCAATAGAAAAAGAACAAAAAGAAAAAAAAGAGAGACATCTCATAATCAAAGCAAAAGTTCAACAAAATCAACAATCATATATCTAAATTCATTTCCATGTTATGGAGATAGATGGCCCTGACAACTAATCAAATCATACGCTCCATTAGAATAATTCTTAAACGAACAATATATATTACACTGTCTTTCTCTTTCTTCCTCTGATTCAGTACAAATATCAAAATTCTTTGTACTATATGGAGCATCATTGAGCTATTAATCAAAACTCAAGCCCTACTCAAAATTCTATGATTAAATGCCCAAATTAATCTATTCTCAATAACCGAAGACAAGGACAGTAACTGGAAGAATTTTTTCCTCACTCTAACCCCTTTCCCTTTCACTTTTTGGTTTATCTCATCTTCAAAATTCATCTACACTTGTCAGGGCTTGATAGTAGACATTGAATGTCCATTTACAGCGATTTCTTGCCAGTCATTTACAGTTACATCCCTGCTTTTAAAAAGGACTACAACAATGAATATTACTATGCAAAATCAGTAGTACTAGGACCTTCGAGTTGGATTTTCATACTTTTCAGCAGAAAAAGTACGACACAGGTTCTGTTTTCTGGGAAGAGTAAAGAAAAACTGCATTACCACAGGCGATGAGAAACCATATCTCTGCATAAACAAGTCATTCTTCTGTCCAGCCATGTAATCAACAGTCATCTGCAAGAATTCATAAAGGTCATGTTAGGTCATATTGTCAAGATAATGCAATAGCAACAAAGACAAGCAGGGCAGCATATAGTTGGATCAGCCACAGACCCAAGATTTGAAGACGACAGGAGCACCACCAAGGGCAGATGCACATTAGTTAAAAGTATGTCACACAATACCGCTTCGTCCGATAATTTTACTAAAAACACAAGAACTAATGTATAAATATAGATTAAATGCCCTAATTGGTAAAGCTTACTCTGTGAAGTGATAAATGTGAACACCACTTTGTGCCCATGAGGTCATGTGTTCGAAACTTGCCAATCCCCATTTTATGCAATTTTTTTAAGCTTCTATTGTCAGCTAAAAATGAAAAACCACCAAGGAAAGCAGGAAACAAGATTTTCCTGAGTGCAAGCATGATATTTCTTCTTTCATTTTTAAACTCTACTTTTCCTTTAGCTTATTTTTTCCTTGCAGTGGAAGGCAAGACCTTGCACGCTGAGGAGTAGGAAAGAAAGTCAATGGCATCAAATGAGGTCATCCTTAATTATGCAAGATTTTGATGTTGAAAATGTCTTTTGGGGCCTAGAATAAGCAAGACTCTGATGTAAGAAATGCATTCTTAAAAATAAGATAGCCCTAGATATCATATACCATGACCTATGTTCAACAAGAAAATGGAGTACAAATTTTTCTGCACCGCTGAATGTAAGAAATGCCTTTTGGGCAGAAATAAACATACGAGTCATGCATCTTCTCCTACTCAGTGACATGCCATCTTCTCCAAATGAATTATCCAAAATAAGCTGACCCATTGACAAAGCTAGTTATATTCCCAATGTGATAAGATGTTCCAACTAATACACACACATCACAGTTCAAATGAAGCCTTCACTAGATCTAGAAAGCTAAAAGGATTTACCTCTTCTCCTTTTCTGATTCTTTGTCCTGCATTTATCATCACCTCCAGCATGCGGTCCTTGAAGCGCCAATGGAAAAAGCAATTTGGCTGAAAAGAATGATTCATCATGTCTGCAGAATGAGATGAGTAACATGTTAGAAGGACTTCCTCACAAACAAAGTTTGGTTAAAAATGCTAAAGATAATTGCAAGCAAGTCTGCCTTGAAATTAAGAAGAATCCCTATCTAATAAGTTTTTAAGTTTTTTTTTTCCTGAAACACAGGTCACAATAATACGCTTGGGAAGGCATAGCAGTAGTTCTTCTTGTTGTGTTCTGTAATACTAGTTCAAATGCTTTCTGGTTTCCTGAACTTCTCTACAAAGTTGATTGGCATTAATAGCTAATATAGACTTTTAATAAATCGATTACTTTGTGGAAGTTTCAAAATATGTGAATTACAAACTTTCTCTCACATCTCACTCCCTTCCATGAGACAGTCAATTTTAGCATCTTTGAAGAATCATATTGAGAAAAAGAAAGAAGTTTGGTCTTCGTATACCTCCACCTACAGGGCTAGCTATGCTCACCATCTTTATCTGTCTCCCCGTCCTACCGGGGTCCACCTCTTATTCCACATTCCTATACTAATCTAATTTGGATTCAGATTTCAAAATCTCTCTATATATCACGATTAGCCTCTATCGTTCAGTCCATGACCCGGTATTTATTTTGAAAAAGTCTTGCAAGAGACTTTTAAACAGTTCTTTAAGAAACCATAATGCACACAACTACATCACCAGTCAACATCAAACTTTAGGACTAGAAAGACAAAGATGCATTGAGATTATGAGAGTAACAGTTACTTAGGCCTTCGCTAGCAATTAATAAATAGAAGAAAAATAGCAATACCATTAACAAATATTTCTCATCATGTCAAGTCAAAGGAACTGTTGAATATATTCAAAGTCACCAATTTTTCTCTCATAATCACCATTTTCTTCTGGTTATCAGCATCCTTCAGTATTTTGCAATGCTCCTTTCCATTTTCAAGAAATTATCCAGAAAAGTTCCAAATTTTTTTCTTCTTTCTTTAAAGGAGGAGAAGGAAAAGAAATTCCAATTTTTTGCATTTCCATCTTCTATTTTCTTGAAACTTGTTTGGCCAAACAATAGAACCTTCCTTATCTCAAGAAATCAGAAGTCATTGCACCTCCATCTTGATCCTATGCTATTTTCTAAAGCAAAATGAGGAATTCGAACCAAGGAAACAAATGGAAGATAGAAATGCAGAGGGAAGTGTTCCTTTGAATACTGAAACCAAACGAATTGAATTATTGTCCTCAAAATCGAATTAGATAGAGCATTTGACCAGGACTAGTATTTGAGAATGTTTAATTTTGCCTCCTCTAATATGAGACACATAGATACACACACAAAAGGCTGAAACCAAGGGAGAGAATGGCGAGAATCTGAGGTTTTGGGTAGAGAGAAATTCAAAAGCTGATATAATATTTTATTTTTGAGAGGACATGTTTTTTTGATAGAACAACTTTGTGGGAACTTTGGAAAACAGATTTTTACTCCTTCTGTCCCATAAAATATGACCTGGTTAGTTTTACAATGGTTGACTACTTGATAAACTGCCTAACATCAGATATTGAATAATTATAGTTCTTAGAATAAACAGTATATATTAAACTACATAAAACCCTCTATGAACCATATATTTCTTACCAAAATGTGATCAAAGTAATACTAAATATCATTTGGGTGGACAAACATTTTCCACCGGTAATAGTAACTACGTCAAGTTTCATAATGCAGACTGCAGAGGGAGAACCTCAAGGAGCACAGCTATTTAAAAAAAAAATGGAAAAAATGGAATACACACTATTATCATTGGCATGGTTTCAGTAAACTGAAAACTGAACATATTTTTCACTGCTTAACTTGTTACTGCAGTCGTGGATCTGCTCTTTTTGATCCACTTAACATCTAAAAGTACACATGAGCATCACTTCAAGACCAATCAAAACAAAAATTAAATAAACAATGCCATTCATACTAACATCTTCAATCTGTCAAAATAGGGTGCTGTGTTGTGTGAATAAACCAATTAAAGCCCCCAATTTCACTATTGAAATTTTGGACAGAAATACAATAAAGAAGCTTACCAGCATAAGGTACCAACATATTTGCATCTTGAACCAGTGAACCAATTCTCGTTTGCAAGTTGATGCATCGAGATTGTGCTATACTCATTGCCCAAATAAATCTCTCAGGATCCTGAGCAAGACGCTTAATTTTGAGAGGTACTGCAGAATGCTAAACAAATAAAGAAAGTCAAAGGCCAATGTTAGTGAGCAGGAATTTGGAGGAAAGAGATTGAACAAGATTGTCTGTACCCAGTTTCTCTCCCAAAACTCAAGTGCCCGATGTTGCTGTTCTCTCATGGTTGAAGCAAGCTTCTCGTCTTGCAACTCCAAAAGATCCTCCTACATCACAGAAAGCATTAAGAAGTAAGCACATCAGGAACACAAAACAAGCGTTTATTTATAACTCTAGCACTGAAATTCTAGAAATTAATCCACCAAGTATATGCCAAATGCAGCCATTCCATGTTTCTGTTTGCAACAAATCTTTCTGATCAAAACCAGCCCGGCTGACTAACGGAAAATGCAAAGCACAGAAATGAAGAAGCTTCAACCACATATCGATTTTCAGATTGAAAACCAAAATGGTATTTCCAAAATAGACTTCAGGTACAGAAGAGAGCTTCAACAGTCATAGAACAAAACAAGATTCAGTCGAAGAAAATTTTGTTATAAATTAGAACACACTAATAACAAAGGTCACATAACAATGTGAACATCACAAAAGCTTTTCTTTTTCACATTTCGAGTTAATCAAACTTGAACCTCAGAAGAACACCATAACAAAGTGCGAATTAATTATGTGAATGCATAGCATTTTCTATAGATTCTTCCTCAAAATATTACATTAATTGAAAGCACCGAAATTTGGATGATACTCATATCCAGACCTCAGTAGCTAGAAGAAAGCTAGTGCATTCATCAGCACTAGGCAAGAAGTCTCCGTAAAGCTGCCAAAAGTTCTCCTTGCAATCAAAAGCATACAAAAGAAGGCATGCCAACCTCAAGTCCGAATCTGTCTGCCATAAGAAGGTAATCAATATTAAAAAGTCACAAGAGATCTTAGAATACCAAACAGAATGAAAAAAATCAAAGCATAAAAACAACTAAATATGCGGATAAATATCCTCTCATGTGTACCATCAGGGAAAAGGTAAGACGACTATTTTTATTTTTTATCCAATCAAAGAAAATGTGGATAAATATTCTCCCATGTGTTCCATTAGAAAATAATTAATAGGAAAATATAAAATATTTAAAAGGAAAAAATGCATCCTTTTACCTCAGGATTGGTTGAATTGATAATGTCGAATATTGGATGTCCTACAGGTATAATATCTGGAAAAAACATCCAAGGAAGCTTTTTGCTTATGGTTAACATAAGTTCTAAAGGAATTTCCATTATAACCTGCATTACAAGCAAAACCTTGTGATTCACTGAATTTTAGTGATAACGAAAAGGTGTGAAGATAATCAGTGCGAAAAGAGCAATCAAACAGTCAAGCTAATGCCAAATGAATTAGTCCCAGTCAAAACTATGTAGAACATGATAAAAGACACCACAGCAGGAGAAGAATTAGAAGTGCCTAGCCACTGACACATACACCTTATCATTGTTAAAAAGCAAATGAGGGAAATAAAAAGGATACTCATCCCAGAAAGAAGGAAGGTAGATAAAAGGTATTACAATTCTCCCATGTCCTTTTTTCCCACTCCCACCAATTTCATGGTGGAATTGATGGGATGTAGTTCAGCTTTTGGTATAGCAAAACATTGATAGAGCACTAAATTTGACACTGCTTCCGATGGTAAAGTTAAGCATTTCATCAGGAGGAGGAAAACGTTCTACATACAAACATATTGTAAGATAGTGCTCACCCTAGCTCGACGGAGAGGCTCCACGTCTTTGGAAGCAAACACTCCATATCCATCTGGTCCCTCCCTGAATTCAATTCCGTAGGCTCGAAAACTTCTAACATATCCTATTTTGTAGAAATCAGGATCTGCCAGTTCCAACTGTTCATATGAAAATGTTATATCACCATCATCAACGATAAGAACAGGAGAAAATAAGGATAATTTGAAATAATCAAATGGGAAAATATATGTTCATCAGCTTCTCAAAAGAAAATCAAAGGATGTAAGACCGAGAAAATAGAGGGACGCCAACCATTAGTTTGACTATGTAACAATAAAAATGGGAAATTTACGCATGAGAACGTGAGAATGAACTTGAGCATCTACCTGAAAATCTTAAGGTAATTGGGGAGTAGCTCAAAATCTTTATAACCCTTTGGATGCCCCTAAACACCAGATGTTAGGCGTTCTATATATCCGAAACCCCTTCCCCCGTACTTGAAAAACACAGGCGAATCTGAATGCAGATTCACGCGTGTGAGAACGGTCTTACTAATTGGTAATAAATTCCGACTTATTAAAGAAAAAATTATGCAGTGGGGGAGTAGTACAATGCCTTAGGTATATGATTCCCCTATACCTGACGTAGAACATTTTATATTGCTAACATAGTAGTCACCAAAAAAATTATACGGGACCTGAAAGTATTCTATACCTAGACCCAAAGAATTTGTGAAGAAAATCTCAAATGAGGAACAAAACCAATTCATAAGAACGACTCCATCGATCTTCAAAGTGTAACTCCTATCTTGTCCAAACATCAACTGCCTGGCTGACACTTCAATTTATTGAGAGACTAGTGCTTATTGTTGTCCATTGTTTGTTTGGCATACTAGTAGAGTAAAAGAAACCATGACTGAAGAGGAAAATGTATGCAGTGCCAAAACTCATACTACAGAAAAGGGTACATAAAAGTGCTGCATATTGCATAAGTGAGCACTTAAACAGTGAGCTTACCAAATGAAAACAGCATTTATTACACAGAAAGTAACAATAAGTGATTAACTAAACTTGAAATTCAAGAACATGAAAAAGAAGGAAACTTTGGCAAGTATACCTGAGAAGCAGGAGTATCTTGGGGTTGAGAAGGGAGTGTAAAAAGAGGAAATGCAGAAGGAGACGGAGAAGAATCATAAGTCTCCAAGGTGGAAGAAGTAACAGCACCATTAGCACTTGCAGAAACTCTCGAAGATCTGTTTCTCTTGTTACTTTTACATACAAAAATAGGATGTTTCTGCAATGATGCAGCACATCCATGGTGCAGACCTCTCCATAACTGGTTCAATTAACAAAAAATCAAACACCCAGAAAATTAAAAAAGCAAAAAAGATTCATTCTTGAATGTTTTGGGTTTGTGGGGGTGGGGATGTTGCGAAGGCTAACCTGATGGTGAAACTCTGGCTGGTGGAAGCAGTTCGTCGGTTGCTGAATTAGAATGGTGGAAGAAACCATTCTTGAGAGTAAGCTGAAAATTTAGTGGAATTTCAGTGAAGAAAATTCATACACGGTTATTTCATTTCTTGGAACGTTATCCACTCTAATGTCAAAATAACAGTGAGAGGGTTTTTCTGGGGTTTAAATTATTTCGACTCTTTTTTTCCTTTTTTATTCAACAATACTGCTACTTAATTTTAATTTTTTAGAGATATTCTTTATTTTCTATTGGAAACGAGGGGTTATAAAATATTTATCCAAATGAGTTTTTAAAATGTGTCCAATTTTACATTGACATGATTAAGACCTATAATTTACATTGAATGCACATTGCTTTTTATTACATCACTAGTGTACTTATCCGCGCGTATATCTTTTAAATAATTGATATTGTTAATTGACTATTTTTCAATAAAAAGTGTATAAAAAAATACAAATCAAGTCATGATTTTGATGTTGTCTATTTAGAAAATTGCTAGAAAAATATTTTCAAACTTTAATTTTCGCTTAACATTGCCGATAAAAAGAAAGAAAAACATAAAAAGTATCTTAAGAAGAAAAAAGTTGATTATAGAACATTACATTCGAGATTATACTTTGCAATAGAAAATAAAAGAATTGAAACACATAATATAATAAAATGTGTATTTATAAGAAGTCATGATGTCGTTAGTAATTTGATGTGTTATCTACTCGATTATATAAAAATTATCGTAGAATGACAAAACATGAAAGGTATACCAAGAGTTGGATCAATGTTTGTCTCTAACACATGTAGAGGAGTGGAAGAGTTTTATAACATTAATCTAATTGTTATTATAGTCATCACTAAAAAATATTAATATATGATAATAACTATTCAAAAAATAACTCCTTTTTTAATGTGAAAAATTAAGATAGATAATTTTTACTTTAAATAATTACAAGTTAAATACATATTAATCACAAATGCGCATTTATTATAACATAACTATAAAATAATTTTTCATTATATATGTACACATAAATGAGATTTTTTTTCTTCATTATTTTCATTAAATAACTTATTATTAATTAAAAGTTTTAAAAATACTAAAAAGATGGCTTATTTATTTTTTTTGTGATTGGTTTCTATTATGATGGACTATATCATATATTTTTAGGGGCAATAACATCTAATAGCCATGCTAAATGTACCATAGGTAATATTATACTTTTCAACAATGACAGAAATTTAGTTGTAAAGGAGTGAAAGAGTTTTATAACATTAATCTAATTATCATTGTAGTCATCCTAAAAAAAAATATATGTCAACTATTCAAAAGACAACTCCTTCTTTAATGTGAAAAATAAGATGGATAATTTTTGCTCTATATAATTATAAGTTAATATATATTAATCACAAATACACATTTATTATAGTATAACTACAAAAAAACTTTTTATTATATATGTACAGATAAATGAGATTTTTTTTTTCATTCTTTTCATTAAATAATTTATTTATTAATTAAAAGTTTTAAAAATACTAAAAAGATGGTTTACTTATTTATTTTGTGATTAATGTCTAATATGAATATATGATAGATCATATAATATATTTTTAGGGCCAACAATAACTAATAGCTATGAGAAACGTACCATATGTAACATTATACATTTCAACAATGACAAAAAAAAAATTAGAATATTAATTAGAAACTGACAAACAGATACACATAAAAACACAAACAAAAATGTGATACTTTTCATCTTAACAATGTTAGTAGATATATCAAAATAAAATAAAAAAGAACAAAATAATATTAATTGAAATCAAAACAATACATTAATGAATCTTTAAAATATTTGGAAACCATTCAAACTTTTATACTAATATGATCATCTCTTTCGACGAATCTTCTAAGATAATTAAGTCTTTTTCTTCATTTTGATGAACAATTGTACCAAACTAATGTGAACATCTCTATGATGAATCTTTGAAGAATATATTTATAATCTTTATCAAAGTGAAGACCATATCACGACATTATTAAGTACATGAAAGATGAAAGAAAAAGAAAAAATGAAAAAATGGAAATGAACATTGAACATCTCTAAAGATGATTGTTATTTATAGATCGGGTAAACCATAACAATAGTTAGAAAGAAGTTCAATAGACATGTTATTTAAGTAGGGAAGATAAATAAATGGAGGTTTTTTTTTTTTGTAACTTATTAGACATGATTAGAATATTAAATATGATTGAATTTTTAAATTAATAAATAAAATATTTATTGAGAAAAAAAAATCAAAAGAAGGAGAAAAAAAAGATAAATAGGAATGGAGGCCATAGAGAGGTGCCACATCACCTTCTCTATGTTTCTCCTTTATATATATATATATATATATATATATATATATAGATTCCGTGCAAAGTTTAATCACAACATTTTTTAAAAGAGTAATGTTAATCAGAATTTGGCCAGAAAATAAAAAAATCTACAATATTTTTTTTATTTTAAAATAAACGGATCTTTTTTCCATTTTTTAATTAAAAGGTATTGAAGTTAAAAGGATAAAAATGTTCAAAAGGATAAAATAAAATAGTGTGAAATATATTATTTTATCATTCTGGCCAAATTTTCTAGCCAAAAGGATTTTTCCTTTCATGTGAATTGAACTCACGATTGACATGATCAAGACCTATAATTTAGTCCTCAATAATTAATACTATCTTAATAGTAATAATTTCATAATTTATTCCTCAAAAACTTTATGATGGCATAACCTTAGTTAGATGTAAGAATTTTCGTGATTTTCTATCAAGAAATCCTATGAGGGGATAATAAGGAGTTCTAATAATTACTCTTGGATTTACAAATAAAATTGCACTTATTTCTACTTATGTATCGTTCAAAGCATAGTGGATCAAATTATGATTGAAAAAATCAAAGGATTGATACACAACTCATTCCAACTAATTTAGGACCAAGACTTAGTTTATTGACAAATATATCAATGTTGGACAACATGCCTCCATTGGACCATTATCAGAATTTTGACCATTTTCACCAGCCTTGATAGTATCATATACAAAATCATAACATATGCCAAAATGAATGAGTAAATCAAGAAAGAAGATGAAGGGAGCAATCTGGCTGTACAAGATCATTCATTATCTCATTGGAATTTCACCAGTCACTGTTACACGATTTCCAATTTTCAGGAATCCCACCAACAGTTCCATGGTACTGGAAGGAAAAGTTAACATCATAAAATGAAATTCCAAAAAGTGTGTCATCATCTTTTGCCTCAAACATGAAGATGAAGTAGAGGAATGATTGAGAAATAATCGCAACAATGAACCAAGATGCCAGAGAGAGATATCTAATAATGCATGAGATCTGCAATCAGAAAGCCATGTAAGATATCAGGAAAAACATTTGGACATTTTGTTACATACAGAGAACCTCTTCAACTTCAACCTGTCAACTAATTTAACCGAATCTGGGAATATGACCACAAATAAAGTACCGGATGCAATCTTAGTTAACATTACAATAAAGTAAATCTCATCTCCAGTTATGCATACGACTCAGTTAGGATGTTTGATGGCAGTATGTCCTGAACCCCAGAGAAAAACAAGATATCACAAACTTAAAGTCATTGACGCTATGAAGATCTCGTCTTGAGATGCTTAATGCTCTCTTATCACCGAGCATGAGTAGGTCGCATGCATCTTGATTATTCCACTAGATAACTGTATCCTTTCAGTACTGTTGGTACAGGATAACTCTACAACCAGGGTTTAGGCAGAAGGAAGAAATCACCCTACTATTTTCCTCTATTTGAGATTTGAACCTTAGTCTTCCATGGAGTTTACTCCAACTTCATCGACTAGGCCACATCCTCCCTCCAAAGACAGTATCTCTACAAAAGGAATTAGAGGTCCTATAAAAAGAAAGGCACCAGTGCTTCAGAATTAAATTGACTCATAAATCATGTAGCTTCAGACAAACAAGTAGTCCTGTCATATTTTTCGTAAAATCTACCACAAGCAAAAGGAAATTCAAGTAAGCAACAAATACAAGTGCATTAACAACATTTAGAAGTTCTTAAAACTACAACAGAAACCGAAGGTTAACATAAGCTAAGTGATGTTCATCTCCATGATCAAGAAACTAATAAAATATCGATCTTATCTCTGCAAAATAGAAATGTCAGAAACTAGCTTTAAAACACATCAAAGAGGTACCAATGTCAACTTCGACAGAGAGAGGTCCCATGTGGCTAGATGACCAAAACAACCACTGGTGTCTCAATTTAGTGTGAAATGAAGGAGCTAAAGACATAGGGAACTTAAGCCTGCATCAGAAATTCACTTCTCTCCAAACGTTGAATTACGTTGAGTGAAGCTAGTTCTCCAAAAAACTTTTTTGTACAACTAGTTCAACTTAAAACCAGAGAATGTACAGTCCATCTTTTGCTTAATGTGCAAATGTTTAAGAACACAAAGATGCATAGAAACTAAAAGAAGGCTATGTAAAAGACACAAGTCTTATCAAGTTCCAAGCTTTGTGTACAACGAGCAAGGATTCATAAAAAGCATACTCTTCTGCTGGTTCCTATACATATTTTCAAACCAGCTATGCATATTTCTGTATTTACCCCCATCTCCAAGTGTTGCCCCTTATCCACCTTTATCCACAAGATTCCAAATCTTGTTCCATTATCTTGATCTTATGATTAGATAAGTTACTACTACTCAAACATTTAGAGAAAATATGACGACTTTTGCAGCATATTTCTGCTATCCTGAGTAGCTGCTTAAAACATTCAGCATCACCTACACCCCCAGCCACCAACCAGCCAATGGTGGTGAGAGAGACAGGTACTTCTGGAACTAACTTGTTTACAACCTCACAAGCACTTATAAGTGCAGCTAATTAACAACAGAACTAAAAACTACAAAATACAGTGAGGGGACAGGATACGGAAGGTACGTAACACATTCCAAGCTTAATGGTAAGTCAAACAGACACATACAGTCCAAAAGTAAAAGATTAGGCTTTTTAGCCAGTCAGGTGCAAATACACATTCTTATAAAGCATTTCGTAAAGATTACACCTCTGATGATAAAGAAATTGAAATTTGTACAAAATAGAGGAGCAAAATAAGTATAACACAACTATCCACAATAAGCACAGAAAAATTAACAAAGGTATGTAGAGTATTATGCAAGAACTATATGACTATCAGTAAAAACTACTGGGAATGGGCATTGAAGCAATAAACAATAGTTTATCAAACTATGAGTTGATAATCTCCACAATATAACAAAGGAAATCTGCACAAACTTAACTGATAATTCAAGAATGCAAAGCCTAGGAACACAATTTGACAGTACCAACTTGAGTGAAGCTCGTAATTCAGAAGTGCAATCACAATCATTCATGCAAATATTGTAAAATTGCCCATTTTTCAGTTCATTTTAGTCTTCTCCTACAAGAAAGAAAGTAGCACCAGTAATAACATCAAATAATATTAGCCACGGATAGTGTCGATCACTAGCCAAATAAGTTACCTTAAACTCTCTATTCAATCCAATTTGAGATTATATTATCCAACAAAGCAGCCACTTCCTCATTTCCCTTCCCCCCATTCTCAACACACTTCAAAGCTTCATTCAGCTCTTGAGCCTCCTTAATCCTGGCCTCCCTTAGAAGACTTCTATACACCCACATCCTGACCTCACCCCCAACCTTCAAATCCCCAACTACCATCATCCTCAAAACCTTTAACCCCTCCACAACCATACCATTCTTGCAAAAGCCAGTCACCAAAATAGCACACAATCCGTAATCCACTGGACAAGGAAAATCAGGCCTTGACACCCAATGAAAAATCTTTAAACCTTTAGTAGCCTCCCTGTTCCTAAAATACAAAGAAACTAACATTTTACAAATGGGTAATAGAAAAGATTGAGTCTTTGGGGTGTACTTGAGGCGATTGAGGAAGTACATGGGTTGTGTAAGGTTAGGTTCAAGAGAGAGTCTGTGAATGAAAATGGAAACAGAGATTGATTCTAAAGATGGGTTTGTGAGAAATGTTGTTGTGATGAGATTAGCAGCTTCTTTGAGGTGATTTGAAGAGCATAAACGTGGGATTAGTAGATTGATTTGTGTAAGCTCTTCTTGGGTCAGAGAAGTGGCTGCAATTGTGCTTGTTGTGGGTTCTATTAGGGCATGAGGAAAAGAAGAAGATGATGTGAAAGGCAAAGAATTAGGAGTGAAACGTGAGAGAAGATATGGTGAAGAAAGGAAACGCAGTCTTTGAATTGATCTCATGGTTATGAAGCAGCCATTAATGGTGTGATTGGTCATATAAATAATTTCTAGTAGAGATTATTTTGATGAAAATTTTGACTATCAAGTGTGGGCAAGTCCCAAGCACTCTCTAACAAAGCAACTCAATTCCGTACTCAGAAATTAAAATTAAAATTTTTTAATTAAAGATAGACAAGATATTTACTACTCTATCATTGAAAAATTTAAATATTAAAAATAAAATAATGATATTATCTAAATGACTCCCTCCTTTTTTATTTATTAATATAATTTTGACTTTACTCGAATTTAAGAAAATATAATCAGTAATTAAATATTATAAAATAATACTTTAAAATATTATGATCGTAAATATTTCATATGAAAAATTAATAAAAAAAACAGACATTTTTAATAGTATTAATAAAATAATCTTTTAACATAATTTAAAGTCAATTTAAAGCGTAATCTTTCAATAATTTGTTAATAATATCTTTCTTATAGGCTATAGCTAAGAATTTACTTGTGCACAATATGAATTGAATATGTAGAACATTACTGTGTAAATATATTTCAAAGTTTGATTAATATTAATATTACTCGTACGATATCTTTTTATTCTATTTTTTATGCTCGTTGTTTTATTATTCATTTCTAATGTTAATAATGAAATATTTTTAAAACATAATTTAAAATTTATTGAACGTTTATAAATTCAGATTTTTTTAATAATTTGTTAATAATATCTATCTCAAAGCAAAGATTTTATTTTCGTTATATATATATATATATATATATATATATATATGTTTTGATTACTATTTCTACCTTTCTTACTTTAGAAAAATTAATTTTTATATTACAGGTAAAAGAGTAATAGAGAAATATTGATAATTTTAAGGGTAAAATAAATCTTTTTAAAAAATGAATTGAGATTTATAAGGTAAATAATGTCTCATTTGATTTTTAGAGCAATTTTTCCTAGAAAATTACCCAAATTACTTGGGTTGATTATTATTTTAAAAAACCATTTTTCGGTATTTATATATTACTTTACTCCTATAAAATAGAGCACAGTGAATACTGGATAGAGCAAATAGAAACTTCTTTTCCTTTTAAGAAATTAGAGAACCCTACTTCCCCACGCTGACCCGGATCCGTTTTCTTCTCATTACCGAACCCTACTTCCACGCCGACCCGGATCCGTTTCCATATCATACTATCGCTTAAACCCTTACCGCCAACGCAGTCTTTCTTCTCTCGTTGCTTACGTTGAAGCAAAACCATACGCAGATTACGTTGAATTTTTGGCAACAATACAATGTAAGAATGTTCCCTTTTAAAAAAAAAACTAAATTTGACTTTAAAGAATACCAAGAATTGAGTTCTTGAGTCTCTGTTTGATTTGTAATTGCAAAGGCTTGAAAGTTCTTGCATCTTCTTGATGTTTTTTGTTAAGGTTATCCTTATTATTTCAAATAACAAAAGACTTGAAAGTTCTCGCACAGGTTGTAAGAATTAATGTTTGTTTTGGAATTCCAAGACTTGGTAATTTTTCTTGGTGGGGTTGTAGGAATTATTGATCTATGTGGTTTAAGTTTGATTTTAAGGAAACCCAGAACTGAGTTTTGAGTTTCTGTTGAATTTGGATTGCAAAACTTTGATTCTTCTTTGTTGGGGTTGGTGTTCTTGGATAGTATTTAAATGTTTATAATGTTTTATTTTGTATTGAAGGTCCCGTCTATGTGTGAAGAATTTGCCAAAGTATGTAGCCGAGGACCGCCTCAGAGAATTCTTCTCTCAGAAAGGGGAAGTCACTGATGCCAAGCTTATGCGTACTTCGTTAAGTTTCTCTCCTCCTTTTTGCTCTTCCTATTTTTTTTTTTTGTAAAAGTAATGTGAGCTGTAGACAAACTCTATGCCTGAGTCTGTAATTTGTTGGACTGAACGGGTCAAAATGGAGTAATCACCTATAGACCATTCATATAGCAAACCACAATTAGTAAAGAACTTGGTGTTGATGTATAGTAACAATAATGTTTTTCAGTTGTTATCAGTGTTTCAGCTGACAATTGATTTTTTGACTGGTATATACGAGTTGCTATTTGGTAGTATTGATATTTTGGGGTATATTTATTACTACTTTGAAATATATTTGACATTGAATGATTGTCATGATAAACAGAGATGGGAAGAGCAGGCAGTTTGGATTTGTAGGATTTCGAACTGAGCAAGAGGCTGAGGAAGCTATCAAGTATTTTGACAAGTCTTTCATGGATAGTAGTCGTATTATTTGTGAGGTATGTCTTTTCTGCTTCAGTTATTATGATATTTTGCTTCAGTGACATACAGACTTAGCGGAAGAAGAAAATGCATCTCTGTTCCATATTCCATTATTCTGAATGAGTAGAACGTCTTCTTTGTATGTTTAGAATTAATTTCACTTTACTTTTATTTTAATTTTCCCTATTTATAGCCATACACTGTCATTGTTTGTATTAGACCAGGAGTTCCAAAAGTAGAGGCGTATCTAAGGGGGGGTGACCGGGTTCACGTGAACCCATGGTCCCCTCCCAAGATCATATATAGTAGTGTTATATTTTTTAAAAAATATTGAAATATAGATGTGTGAACCTTCACTTGAAGTATCACATAATGCGATTATGATTGGGTGCACCGTGCACCTCTCACCGCGAGGTTAGAAATTTGAATTTTATATTTATCTTGTTTTATTTTCTTTCTAAAATTAGATAGCACTTCTCTAAGTGGTAATTGGTATATATATATGTGTGTGTGTATATATAATAATTAATTTTAGACCTATAATTTTAAAATTTTAACGGTTTTTGGTACTAAAAACCTAAATGTCGAACCGATCAAATTTATATCATAGATCAACCTTTTTATAACAGTGCACCCATCATCTCAAAATCCTGGATACGCCTCTATCCAAAAGTCTTTCTTTCTTAAACTCTGTGCCAAGTAGCACACAATAGGAACATTAAAAATGGCACCTTTATAAAAATTTCCAAGTAACTAGTGAAAACCTCCTAATAAGCTCAGGAATATTTACTTTGTTAGGTTGTGATAATTATTTTTCTATAACAGAGTAGCCATTCATTGGTGATGTGCTTGAATGACACATGAAATTCATTTTCATATAGCCAGATTGCTAGGAAAATTGGGGATCCAAATATCCCTCGTCCATGGAGCAGGCACACTTTGAAGAAACAAGAGATATTGACAAATGAGGATGAGAATGCAATAGTAAACAAAAGTTCTAAGTCTGCAGGTTTAAAAGGGGACAAAAAGAATAGTAAACAGGAGAGTAAGGATGAGGATCCTCAGCTTCAAGAGTTCCTTGAAGTTATGCAGCCTCGGAGTAAGTCAAAGTTGTGGGCAAATGATGCATTAACAGCTCCGTCTCTTGCCCGAAGTAAAAAGGATGGCGATAAGCAATACCAGAAAAAAGAAACTAGCCAGGAAAAAATGGATACTGATGACTCTGAGTTGGACGAGGTTATTAAAAAAAAGAAATCTCTGTCAGATAGTGAAAAATCTGAGAAACCTGGCGGCTCCCATAATGATGAAGTTATGACCGATACGGATTATTTCAAAAGTAGAGTGAGGAAAGATTGGTCCGACTCAGAAAGTAGTGAAGACGATGGTAGTGATAATGAAAGTGACAAGAGCAGTGAAGATGCAAATGCTGGAAATATCCTTGAACCTGATGATACAGAGGAATTTTTGAGTGATGGGCTCACCAGATCTAACAATGAGTCGCTTGAGCCTGTTGACCCATCATCAAGTGTTAAGGATGAAAAAGAAGAAGATCTGGAGAGCGGACGATTATTTGTTCGTAACCTTCCATACACCACTACGTAATACATCTTCGTTCTTCTTTTTCCTTTTTTTGGGCGATTTAGTCAACTCAATATGTTGCATTGTTTTATGATTTTAATGAACCTAATATATGTTCTTGTTAAACAAATGGGTTTATGACTCAGGGAAGAGGAGCTGGAAGAACACTTTAGAGCATTTGGCAATGTCTCACAGGTTCATATTGTTGTTGACAAAGATACAAAGCGGTCCAAAGGAATTGCATATGTTCTGTATCCATTACCAGAATCTGCTGCAAGGTACCTGTCAATCAACATCCAAATTCTAAGCTACTGCACTTTTTACCTGCCAGAAGCACACTGATATACATGAGTTCTATGCATGTCTATTTTGCATGTTCACAGTGCTATTGTTCATTTATTGTTTCTTCCAGGGCATTAGCAGAGCTGGACAGTTCAATCTTTCAAGGACGATTACTTCATGTTATGCCAGCGAAGCAGAAAATTTCTCCAGAGAAGGCAGAGTAAGTGGTTTTCTCCTACTCATTTTAATGTTCATATCCATTGAGATCGTTTGCTTATTACATTTATGTGAGAGAAGCTCTCTCTTTTTTCTTTTTAATATGGGATATACCATGCTATAATAAGATTGGTCATTTATTAATCTGTAGGACAATTGCTAATACCAAGCAATCGTCAAACACCTTTAAGCAGAAGAGACAAGAGGAAAAGAAGGCATCTGAAGCTAGTGGAAATACACAATCTTGGAATACTCTGTTTATGCGGCCAGACACTGTATGTACACTGTCAAATATTATAAATGGATATCCATCTTTTTTTCTGTTTGCTAGAAAGAGTAAGATCAACTGGTGATTTTATTGTGCTTCTACATGTCTACATATTAGTCAGGATGCTCCTTGATTTTTCTGTGTTCTTGTAACTTGTAACATGAACATCTTGTTAGGAAAACAATAACTAACAACCAAACAATGTACAACTTGATGAGGCTTTTTTTGTGGAGATTAAATTTTCCCAAGCCCAACCAAACATAGTACAAATTGGCGGTGGATGCTTTGTTTTTTTTTTCTTTGGGGGTGAGGGTGGAAGGGGATATGGACAGAAACTTTTAAAGATCTTTGATGTTTGCCGTAATAAACTGAGTTTATCTTGTTTACATTTGATCAGATTGTAGTTATTTTAGTTTCTACATTATTCTTCTTGTAAGATGATTTGGTAGTTCAAATTCTTTTAAGCTATCTTACTACTTCTCTGATCAATTTCTGAAATGCTTCAGGATCTTTAATTACTTCGCTTTTAGGTTGAGTATGCATCATACTGTATCAGATTTTGAACTTTTTCTTGAATGTAAAAATGATCTCCGTCTGTTCTTCGAAATATTTTAGGTGGTTGAAAATATTGCAAGAAAATTTGGTGTGAGTAAAAGTGATCTCCTTGATAGAGAAGCTGATGATCTTGCTGTGCGTATTGCATTGGGCGAGACTCAAGTGATAGCGGAGACAAAAAAGGCTCTTGCAAAAGCTGGAGTTAATGTTGTTTCATTGGAAGAATACGCTGCTGGAAAAACCGATGGGGTGAAACGAAGCAATCACGTTATTCTAGTTAAGAACTTGCCTTATGGTTCATCAGAAGGTGAACTTGCAAATATGTTTGGGAAGTTTGGGAGCCTGGATAAGATTGTTCTTCCTCCTACCAAAACCTTAGCTTTGGTATGTGCCTTTATCTTTGTAGCCTTTGGCTTGAAATGACTATTCTTGAACTGTAATGGTTATCTATCCGCTTCGTGACTTTTCCCTCCAATAGGGTGGTAGTCACTTCCTTCCTTCAAGCTCAGTACCTAAAAATTTCTAGGTTGATACTAATAGATTATGATTCTGTTGATGTGAGTATACGTGAATTAGTCGGACATAACAAGATTGTTTGCTGTTTCTGTGATTATTAACTATCAGGTTGTCTTCCTAGAACCGGCAGAAGCACGTTCAGCTTTCCGGGGTCTAGCATACAAACGTTACAAGTAAGTGTATACATCCATTTCTTACCTTCAATTGAAAGGTGATTTTCTTAGTTGAACAAGTAGCAGTATATGTAGAGACAAAATTTCATGTCATGATTGATGACAAAGTAAGATTATAAATACCCCTCAATTCAATTGTGAATTTTCAACTATACACTTAAACTTTGCAAGGGTCCTATTACTTCATAGTCTTTTCTGAAGTGGAATAAATACCCCTTCCCATGAAACTACTAGATTTGCATTGGGAGGTGAAATATTGCGCCTGACATGTGTATTCCACCACTTAGTTTTCTTAAATCTGTTTTGCCTTCTACCTTATTTCTTTCTTGCTCCACCTTTGTTCAATGGTGTTATGCCAAATATCCTCAATCTAAATCTTACTGTGTCCTCACTCTAACTCCAATAGTTCCTTTGTCACTGATATCTCCTTGTATTCTCGAAACAAAATGCAATTTATTTAGCTCAGTTCATGTTACTTAGAGACGACTCAAAATTAGACAAAAGCCGTGGAAGGAGAAGAAGGGAATTACATTATCTATAAATTTTGTTTTAGATAACTGAAAATCCCTGAGAAACGAGGAAAGAGTTCTTTTTTGCTTTCTGGTGTCTTGCTTTAGAAAATGCCTTTCAGTTTTAGATTTTGCAAGATTGAGATTTCTCCTAGTTTGCCTTTTGTTCTTTCTAGCATATATCATTTTTGCTGTGTTTCATATTCAATTATTTTGATAGAGTTTTGTAAGTTCGGAATTATGAAGTAATTATTTTCCCTTTGGTCCTAATGCAGGGACACTCCCCTTTATTTGGAGTGGGCTCCTGGAAATATTCTTGATCAAACAAGTGATTCAAAAAATGCTCTTGTTGTTGGTGAAGATGATGCAAAGAGAGTGCTGCTAGAGCAACAAGTGGAAGGAGTAACGGATCCAGATGTTGATCCTGATAGAGTTGAGGTATATGAACTGCAAAACCTATATTGTTCAGAGACAGCTTGAATGGAGTGGCATTATAGTGAGGATTCATGACCCAACTAGCTTGGGTTTTGTTGCACAAAAATGTGGAATATGTTACAAATTCTTAAACTAAGTCTTACATATATATTCAAGTTTTTAGTTTGTTGGTAAACAACTAGGGCCTGCATATGAATTAAAGTGGTTTTTGATGGATTATGGCTGATAGTCTGTAAGTCAAGCATTGGGAGAAAGAGATAGGTTCGCAGTAAATCGGAGATAAATTATTCTTAAATATGATCCTTACTCTTGGTATCAGCAGACTATTGAATACCCATTGCATGCTGGTTCAGTTGCACCACTATTACCAAAGAATCATTATATTCCCTGGCACCGAAAACAAAAAGAGTTCAGTTATTGGAAATAAGTGTAGGGAATAGCAATGCAGTTTTAGAAATTCCTTGTTGCCTCTTGGTTTGTTCTTCTAGCTGCCTTGATTTCCCATGTTTGTTTCCTGTTTCATTAACCAATTGACATTCTTGTTTGCCATCTTTCCAGTCACGATCACTGTATGTCAAGAACCTAAATTTCAAGACATTGGATGAGAGCTTAAAAAAGCATTTCACCGATCACATAAAGGATGGGCGAATATTAAGTGTGAGGGTAAGTTCTTTTAGCTAGAAAACTGGGACTTTTACTATCTGAGCACAGTATTTCCTTCCTGCTGCATGAGAAAATAACTCCTCTTCATCCAACACCTGTTAATATTATTCTGTGAAGGTGAAGAAGCATGTAAAGAATGGAAAAAATGTCTCTATGGGTTTTGGATTCCTTGAGTTTGATTCTGTTGATACAGCAATCAACGTTTGCAAGGATTTGCAGGTAAACTTTCTGATTTGAACTCTGTCTATACTTTTCAGGCTCTTATAACTAATTTTCCAACTTCCCTCTTGTCATTCAGGGAACTGTTTTGGATGGCCATGCACTTATATTGCAACTTTGTCACACTAAGAAGGACCAATTACCAAAGAGAGCTGAGAATGACAAGAGTTCAACCAAGTTGCTTGTTAGGAATGTTGCTTTTGAGGCAACTGAAAAGGATCTCAGGCAATTATTCAGTCCATTCGGGCAGGTACTTCCTCTTAACTATTGGTAACATAGGGTGATACTATGTAGTAAAAAGGTGATACTAGGTTTCCCTGTGCTGGAAGTGCCAAAGATAGATGTTGGTTGAGGATAAATATGGCTGCGAGGCACGAGCATGCATGATATCCTGTACAGTTTCATTTTGATTCCACGTGAGACTTTTTTGTGTGGAACTCATAAAATTGCACTTGTGCTGCTGATCTGTTGGTCTGAATCGTGAAAATGAATTTCACCTGATTAATTATTGTTGCTATTATTTTAAAATGGTGGTATCTGCGCCAAAATATGAGGGGTGGATGAAGAGGGGGAGAACTGGGGAAGGATGTGGATGTGGCTTAGTAGCCACAAATGATGTATACTTTGTGGATAACTAAATTGGCTTTAAGGTTGTGTTCTTATCTCTAATTATATTATGCATAATGATGGCATTTTTACATGAAGCTAGACTCAGGAAAAGATTATGTCCTTGCCTTTTGGCTTAAATCTTGAGAGCCAGCTGAATAAGATTTGCAATCATATGATCCTTGGCACCTGATCGTTCCAGAACCCTTTGGACACTACATGTTCTTTTTGCTGTGATATATAATTTTGATTGAAAAAAAAAAAGAACAGATTAAACTATAAGGTCTTATTTCAGCCATACTTCTACTTTTCTTGGTAAACTATTTTATCGAGATTTAGGTGAGTATTTAAGATTCTCTCCGTCCTGCAAATGCTTTTGTTCGAGGATCCAGCGATAGTGGAATGTGTTTTGGAAATCATGAGTCTGAAAGATGTTGATTTAGACAGAATGGTGCATGGTAATTAGCAGATGATCTAGCCACTAGGAGCTAGGTCTAGAACAAAAAATATTATGATGCTTTGGTCCCTTGAAAGTCTGACATGTTTGTTATATTTTATTTTATTTTTGCATTTGTCAATCATGTTTTCACATAGCTATTTATGTCAATGTCTTTTCCGTTGACCTCAAAATTAAATTCATCCTACAGATTAAGAGTTTAAGGCTGCCAATGAGGTTTGGGAACCATAGAGGATTTGCATTTGTAGAGTTCGTCACGAAGCAAGAGGCAAAGAACGCCATTGAAGCTCTATCCAATACTCACTTGTATGGGCGCCATTTGGTATGTGATCTTGAAATTCTCCGGCATTGTATATAGCCTACCTAAATATCACCAAATAATATGTTGTGTATGTTACGTCTCAGGTTCTGGAGAGAGCCAAGGAAGGTGAGAGCCTAGAGGAATTACGCGCTCGCACAGCTGCTCAGTTTACTACTGAGCAAAATGGGTTTCAAACTACTAAATTATCAAAGAAGAGAAAGCAAATGGGTGTACTGGATGATGGGAGTTCTAAATTTGGGCGAATTGCTGATTAATACTCTTCACAACTCAGTCATATGTAACATGAAGATGAGTTTTTTCTCTCTTTTATGCCCAATCAGCTGTCCTGTATAGGTTAAAGCTACTAATTCTGCAGTCTTTGTAGCAAATAGCACTAAAACCAGAACTTGTTTAATTATTTCACAATCAATGTGGTGGGACTTGATAGTTCTCTTTGTATACTAAATTAGCCAATTTTTGTTTGGGGATAAGATCTACCCAGAACTTGAGTTTTGTAGTTTTGTTTATTTAATGTAATGTTTTTACATCCTCTTCAGTTTTTGTTGTTTATAAAATTTTTCTAGTCAGTTTGTGACAAAATATCAGTAGGTAAACAAAGTTGGATTCTTTGGGTGTTTCTTCTGTATTATTTTAAACAAAAAATATGTATAGACCCCTAAATAAATTTTTTGTATAATACAGTGTGAAAACTAGGACAATATGTTAGTTCGAGTCCAAATTTTTTGATTCATTATATAAGAAAAATGGAAGGAAAGATAGAGGACAAATTGGTATTGACGCTTTGAAAAGTAGCATTTTTTTCCTTTTTCAACTCCTATTTGTCTTTACAAATGATCAATTATTATCACCACCGGTTAATACTCACTACATTATCATTAGTCAATACTAGTCTTGGTTGACATTCACAAACAACATTATCAATAATCATCAAATAAATTAAAAATATTTTATTGATATAATATTAGAAGAATTTAAGATTTTATTAAATTTTATATTTATTAGGTGTTTTGTTAATTTTTTTTTGTATATTTAGACGTTGAAAAGTAAATAATCTTAATTATTAAGTATTTAAATTATAATACATTTTAATATTTATATTGTACCATGGACATCTTAATATATTTATTTAGATTCAAACAATTAGTTTTGATAAAAATAAATAAATGAGGCTTGTGAGTTTGGTAAGTAAGAAGAATTAATTATTTAAGATCATTCACTTATATTAATCAAGCAAAACAATATGAAGCGAGGAACGGAGTTCAGAAATTGGTTTGGATGGAGAGAAAATAATGAATTTGTTTTTAGAGAGAAGAATAAATGAATAATCAAACATAAAAAAAGTAGAAAATATTTTCCACCTCTTTTTTTCTTTTCTTACCATTTACTTTTTTTTTTTTTTTTTTTTTACTTTGCTGTTGGTAAAATATGTATTACCACGCTATTTTATGGTCAATTAAACCAAAATTTCAACTTTTCCTATATACTTTCCAATCGCTAACCATTTTCAGTGAATTGTAGCCCAAAAATTTTCAAGAAAAAAATTGTTTCTCTTTCTCCCAAGAACCTCTTCTTTATCCCCTCTTCTCTTTTTTCCCTTAACCCAGTTGGTCTACTCTTTACATTTCTGCTACTGTTTTGGGGCGATTCATTTGTTCATCTTTTCTCTAAATTGGGTTGCAGTTCCAGTGCTTCTGCCTCTTCTTTCAACTGGGTATGTCTCAATTTTCAGCTAATTCTCTGGTTTCTTTAGGGTTTCAATCCTTTTCTTGATATTGTTAAGTTTCATGATTCTTTTCTGTGTGGATTTACTTTTTAAGTGTATTTCTTGTTCTGTATATGAGATCCCTATTCATTTTTGTGGGTTTTAGTATCTGATGATTTTACTTTATTTTAGGTGATGTGTTACGTTGCTGCTTTGTTAGAATTACTAGCTTTATTCGTTTTCTTTGTGGGGTTTCTTCAATTCTGCTTATGGTGTACCATTGGGTTCTTCCTTGTTACTGGTTTTTGGTGGGACTTGGTGAAAGTTTGTGATTCTGTTTATTTTTAGTGATTTCTTGATTTATTTTTGTGTTTGTTCTGAATCTTGATAGAGGCAATGTCGCAAGGTTACGCAATTGAGCTCTACTTTGATCCTGCACTGGAAAACCAGGTCTTGAAAGCCTGGAATGTATTGGCTCGGCGCCAGATTAGCACTCAGCTTATTGAAATTGAGTCTAGACCTCACATTACCCTCTTCTCGAGTCCCTTTTTTGATCCATCAAAGATTGAGAACATTGTAAAGAATTTTTCGTCCAAGCAAGAATCGTTGCCTCTGTCCTTTGGTTCAATTGGAAGCCTCCCAAGTGATGACAATGTTCTATTTCTTGCCCCAACTCCAACTTTGTCTCTCCTTCAGTTCCACTCACAACTATTTGATGCTATGAAAAAGGAGGGAATTGAGATTGCGGAGGAGCATCGCCCTGATACATGGATTCCTTATTGCCCAGTAGCTGACGAAGTGCCTAAAACTCGTATGGGCGAGGCATTCACTGTTTTGAGGGATCTGAAATTACCTGTTGCTGGATATGCTACGGAAATTGCACTTGTTGAGTATCCACCAGTTCGTGAAGCATTTTCTTTTGTGCTTGGTAATACAGTTGAACCATGAGGCTTCAGACATGTTAATTGTGTTGATTTTAGTTTAGGCTTTTACCTTCTGTTTCCTACATAGTTGCTGTTGTAGAACCTGATATAGATGGTTAAGAGTGCTATTGTCGTTGCTAAATGGTCATCTGCTTTGATGAAATATTGAGGTCATTTCTGATTCTTTTCTTATTGTTCGTACTTGCAATTGAGGTTTTGATCTCATATGTCAGTGTTGTTGATAATAACATGCTTATTTTCTTCTTATCAATGGAAAATCTCTGCTGAACCGCTATTACCATAGAGACATTATTTGCTTATGTGTTCTATCTTGTAAATCTTGAACATGGTCTTGGCTTATGTGTTCTACTTTATCATTCTTTAATTTGGTTTCTTTCATTCGAATGTAGTACATTTTAGTTCTTGTTAAGTTTAGCAAGCTTGAATCATGTGAGGTAAATTTGCTTCTGTTAAATGATGTTGAATATAAACTCTGCTTGTGTTTAATAATGTTGATTTTGACATCAATGGGTACGTACACCTTTTGATTTGCAAGTCTCAAAGATCACGTGCTTTCTTTAGATTGTAAGATATTTTGGTGCTTGTTGATTTTAATTGGATTAAATCATGTGAGGGTAGTACAGACGCTACCAGTTTTATATGGTTGGTAAAGCAAATAACATTTGGAAAAACATGAGGCAGAAGTTGTTTGATATACGAGCTGGCAAATGGAGAAAATGACAAGAACAGCAGTCCATTATGTTTTGCCATATTTTATAAGTGATCCTTTTTTATCAAGGTTTCATATAGTCCTTTAAGTACACACCTGAGAAATTTAGTCCTTTATGTTTTGCCATATTTTATAAGTGAAAACAACCAAGCACTAAGACAGTGCTTGCTACTACATGATCTGGGATCCCCTATACAAAAACAAAACAAAGGAAGGGATCCCATTGTACCATAAAACTTATTCCTATAGTGAATTGGCGTAGTCTAGTCTGCTGTCTTCATCCTTTACATCTTGAATGTTGCACCTAAAGCCAAAAACCAGACATCTGAACTTTAACAGCTACGGGTTCTCTTTAAACACATTTCCTTACTACCCAATAGATCCTACAGATATAACTTGGCAGTGTGATCCATGTTCTTTTCGGTGATTTTCTAATCCTTCAATGCCCCAAGTGGACAACAATTCCTACACTGTTTTAGGCATTACAAATGGCATATTAAATAAGTTCTAGAGTTGTCTAGCTATAGTGCAGTTCATGGCCTCCTTATTATACAAATATCATCATACCCTTCACAGTAGATTGCATTGGGTTAGGCAACCATTGTGTTTAAGAAGTCACATGAAACATGCTACTTAATATGGGGCTTTACTTTTCGACATCTGATGCCAAGGCAAGTGATATTGTTTTCCATATCCTTGTTTAGCTCGCTGTAACATGAACCAACTGAGAAAATTCCATTCCTTTGTCTTTTTAATGTTAGCTGATCTTCCTCTTCTGCATTTACTTCACCTTCTCATCTTTTAACAAGAGGGCAGTCCTTGGTACTACCCAACCAAAACTGAGAAATTTTGGTCTCCATTATATTTAAAACGTACAAATGTACGTGTGAATCGTTTAAATTAGAGAAACTGTCAAGGCGGACTTCTCTTCTCCCAATTATCTGATTTTTAATTTTGTTGTCGGCCTCTGCTTGTTTTCTGGTGCTGATCTGGTCTGATTCAGCTTGTTCTTTTGGGGGGATTCTTCATAAGGTATGAATTGAGAGAATTTTTTTCCCATGGTTTCTCCACTTTAAACAGTTCATGTGCATCTCAGGAACATAAAGGGCTATTACTGTCCAATGTGACCCCCAAACACAAGGGACATTTTTGTCATTTTCTCACTACACTGCTATGAAAATGCCTAAGGACGCTGTGACCTTGGACTAGGCTTTGGAAATACTGGATTGATCACAGAGCGTCCTGGTAAAACGTACACTGCTGTCTTCTGCAATTTTGAATTTGTGAAGCTCTTATTTTCATAGTAGAGAACTTTCAAGTTCAATATTTGTCGGATAGGTTAACTTCTTTTGCATTTAATTAACACATTAGGAACTTGGTCTCAGTAGTATTGATATTGAAAAATAAGACCCATAATTCAAGTTGCTGTAGCCTCGTTATGTAGTTGTACATATGTCTAATAAAATGTGTGGTGTTCTATATTTGGAGATACTCTGAGGTTATAGTTGCTAACAAGTGTAGATCTTTGAAGTTTAGCTTGGTTTGACTCGGGGCGTCAGGGACCCTCCAACAGAAACCTCGTCTTTTTTGTCGTCGATAAGTTCTCCCTCAGTGCCCTACTATTCATAAGAAATACTGATTGTTGAGAGACTGATTTATGAAAGCCCGGTGAGGCCTCAACCGACATTTACACTTGTACTGCTGTGCTCAGACGTGAAATTCCAAATATAATGGTATAACTTTTGTAGCATAGTGGTGGATATCCTTTAGGATTTGTGGCTGCCATATTTTGAATTTCAGACAGATATTTGTGCATAACTACATGGCAGTCTTTGCATATTGTGCGTTAACTGAATTTTCCGTCTCTGGTTAATATCGTTTGTTAGGATTTTTGTTGATCTTGCTCAAGACACTAATCTCTTTAGGTTGCGCTACTCTTGAGTTTGCAGCATGACTTGCATCAAAGTTTCTAAGAAATGTCATAGAACTTAAGTTGTGGTCTGGCACAGACATGCAATTAGATTGGCCAAATTTGCTAATGTTTGCTGGAACAGCTTAAGTAATGCCTGACTCTACTTATTCTAGTTTGCCTTCTTTCTTGGATGTTTAGTAGCATGTGAATCAAGGTCTATTTGGCTGACTTATTTTCCAGGTTTTTGCAGGTTTCAGTGAATGAGTGTTCCATCAAGGACTAGTCCGAATCGAATAAAATCAAATCAATGAAGATTTTTCTTCATCACTATACTATAAAGTTTTCATTTCGAAGATCACAAAAATACATACATCAAGAAGCTTTCTCTCCGTCGGGTCTTAACGGATACTAAGAAGGCTTCCCTCTAGGTGAGATTAAGAAGTTCTTTACACATCAATAGCGATATATCAAGATGGATATTCTACTAAAACAACAATTTCACAAATTATTGTAATGACTTCTATTTTCAAGTAAAATTTGAGTTTAAAGCACAATTCTAACTTACACTCTTTTTAACTTTTAACTTCAAACCCTTTTTTTTTATATGTCAATTAAATAAGTGTTAAAATGAATATCTTACTTCTTAAATTTTGAATCGATCAAACACTATTTCTATAATTTGGAACAAATAAAGTAACATATGCGTCTTATTTGAAAAAATAAAATAAAATTCCAAGACCAATTGCTTCAAACTTGCAATAATAATGATTCTTAAATCTTTCCAAACTTTTTAATAAGGAAAAATTTACCTAAATACGCCTCTTATTTTATTATAATATCTAAAATTTTCTACCATTTAAAAAAGAATTCAAGAATCCCCTCTCGGATATATCAAACCCCTCTCACTGATACATCTCTATCTCCCTCTCGGATACATACCTCCCCATTGTATCCGGATGTCTTTGATGTATCCGAAAATTCAGTGATGTATCTGAAATCCATAATTTTTAGGGATTTTTATAATTTGGAAAAGAGCAGGAAAATAATGAAATTAACTCTTAACACTATGAGATTTATGTAAATTCACTTGATTTAAACACACTTTTCATATTGGAAATTATCCCATTAAAGATTCACTACTTCAAACATCAGATTGTTAGAGATTGGGCCTTAATTGATGTTGGGCTGAAAATATGGGCCACAGCCCATAGATCTTAACATTGGGCCTTATACGAATCCGGGTCATGTATAGTCGGCGAGAAGGTTCATCTACTTTAGAATCTCAAGCTCCCGCTTCTCTTCGTTTCTCTGCAAAAATCTCTCGTCGACGGTAATTATCAAATCGGACAGAAATTTCCGGCCCTTTTTGAACAGAGAGGGATTTGGTTGGATACTCCATTTATTGATTTTTCATTACCATCTTGTTTAATCAGGTAAATTTCTTTTCGTTTGCTTCCTGTAATATGAAATTGAGTGTAATTTTTCGCTTTTTTTTTGGGTACGTTAAGGTTGGTTAGGTTGTTTATGTTCAAACAAACACAATTGTCTGCTCGGCATATATTATACAATTAATGTACACATATTATACATCTGTTGGCTACTTTTTTGGGCGGACTACTAATCTACTGTTTAAGTTAATTTCCTTGTCTTTGCTCATTTGAGATGAGAATGAGATGAAACAAAACGAAACTATCAGCATATTATTGGGCTTTCTTGCTTGAATAAGTTTAAGGTATAAGTAGTTTTCTGGATTCCAATTGCTTGAATGAAAACTGAAGTGGGGAGCATGTTGATTGGGTTTGCCTGAGGAAAAAAAAAATGAAGATAGAAACATTTATTTGGGGTTCTTTTTTATTTTTTATTATTTCAATTATTTGTGCTCAATGCTATCTGCCAGAGCTGAATGATTGTTTTTTTCAAAATGGAATATGCTGCAACTTGCAGGAATAGAAATGTTAGGCATTACACCAATATTGCCCCTTCCAGCACCCCCGTTGGACGGGAATCTGGGACCAACACCTCTAGCTCAGGTGGTAGAGGAACCAAATGATGTTAAGATGAAAGAGAATGAAGAGGAAAACAATAAGGACAAGGTTCCAACATCTGTTGCAACACATACGAGAACTATTGGTATCATTTATCCCCCTCCAGATATTAGGAGTATTGTTGACAAGACTTCGCAGTTTGTGGCAAAGAATGGTCCGGAATTTGAGAAGAGGATTGTTATAAATAACGCTGGCAATGCAAAATTCAACTTCCTGAATGCTTCTGATCCTTACCATGCCTATTATCAGCACCGTTTGGCTGAAGCTCGCGCACAGAATCAGGGTTCTGGAGAGCAGCCAGAAGACAAAGAAGCAACCCCTGCTCCTTCTACCGCTGATGGTGCTGAGGCAACTGCAAAACCTGACCCGTCAGCTCAATTTAGACCTGTCAGAAAGGTTCTTGAGCCACCTGAGGCAGAGCAATATACTGTTCGACTCCCTGAAGGGATCACAGGTGAAGAAATGGATATCATAAAGCTTACATCACAATTTGTGGCCAGAAATGGGAAGTCTTTCTTAACAGGGTTGACAAGCAGAGAGATAAATAATCCCCAATTTCATTTTCTAAAGCCTACTCACAGCATGTTCATGTTTTTCACTTCACTTGCGGATGCGTATTCGAAAGTTCTGATGCCTCCTAAAGGCTTGACCAATAAGCTGCAGAAGAGTGCTACTGACATGACAACAGTCCTAGAGCGTTGTCTGCATCGGTTGGAATGGGAAAGATCACAGGAGCAGGCTAGACAGAAAGCTGAAGATGAGATAGAACAGGAGAGGGTGCAGATGGCTATGATTGATTGGCATGATTTTGTTGTTGTTGAGACGATAGATTTTGCTGATGATGAGGATCAGGATTTACCTCCACCTATGACCCTTGAGGAGGTTATAAGGAGGAGCAAGATGCCTACATTGGAGGAAGAGGAATATGTTGAGCCTGGAAAGGAGGTGGAAATGGAGATGGATGAAGAAGAGGTGCAGCTAGTTGAAGAAGGTATGCGAGCTGCGACTCTTGAAGAGAATGGTGGTGTCAAGAGTGCTGAAACCATGGCAATTTCAGAAGAAAATGATCCACCAATGCGGATTGTGAAGAACTGGAAGAGGCCTGAAGAGAGAATCCCGGCAGAAAGGGACCCAACTAAGTATGTTGTCTCTCCTATAACTGGTGAGTTAATACCTATTAGTGAGATGTCTGAACATATGAGGATCTCTCTCATTGATCCAAAGTACAAGGAACAGAAGGACAGGATGTTTGCGAAGATTAAGGAAACGACTCTTGCGCAAGATGATGAGATCTCTAGGAACATTGTTGGGCTTGCACGAACTCGTCCAGATATATTTGGTACTACGGAAGAAGAAGTTTCAAATGCGGTCAAGGCTGAGATTGAGAAAAAAATAGAAGAGCCAAAGCAGGTCATATGGGATGGTCACACAGGTAGCATTGGCCGCACTGCAAGCCAGGCAATGTCTCAGAACAATGCAGAGGATCAGAATGATGCTGCAAATGATGTGAGAAACCTTCCTGGTCCACAGGCTCCTCCACCTCCCAGACCCGGTCTTCCTTCAGTTAGGCCACTACCTCCACCTCCTGGGCTTGCGCTGAATATTCCTAGGCCTCCTAATACATTCCAGTATTCCACACCTACCATTGCTGGTGCTGCTCCGCCTCCACCTCAACCTCCTATGGTTAACATGATTCCTCAGGTTCGGCCCCCACCTACTCCCATGCTACAACTACAAGGTCAACAAAACCTCATGGTCAATCGTCCCCCAATGCCTCCATCAATGGCTATGAGTTCGCATACCCTTCCTATTCCACCACCTCCTGGATCACAGTTTACACCTATGGGAGCACCTCGGCCCTTTGTTCCCCACCCGATGTCCCAGCCCGGAATGTCTATGGTGCCGCCTCCTCCTATGCCCCAAGGAATGCCGCCACCTCCTCCACCTGAAGAAGCTCCTCCTCTCCCTGAAGAGCCAGAGCCGAAGAGGCAAAAGCTTGATGAGTCTGTTCTCATTCCTGAAGACCAGTTTTTGGCTCAGCATTCGGTGAGGATAGCTTTAAAAGAACACTTTTACATAATTGTCTGTCTCATGTTTTCTTACATCCATGGAAATCTTATTTCCTGCTGGGTTATATTGCAGGGACCTGCAAGGATCAATGTATCTGTGCCGAATACCGATGAAGGGAATCTCAAAGGACAAGTTCTGGAAATCACCGTGCAATCTCTGTCCGAAACCATTGCCAGTCTGAAAGAGAAGATTTCTGGGGAGATCCAGCTTCCTGCGAACAAACAAAAGCTGAGTGGAAAGGCTGGTTTTCTCAAGGACAACTTGTCTCTTGCATACTATAATGTTGCTTCTGGAGAAACATTCAGTCTCTCTCTGAGAGAACGTGGTGGGAGAAAGAGATGAATGAGGAGTTATTTGACATGGCTTTCAAAGGTTTATTTTGCAACTATTCGGCATACTAATCCTTGTTATGAATTTAAAGAATTCTCCATTCTTCTTTCATGTTATTTTGGAGATTATATTGGTCTCTTGTACTTCTAGATTTTCTTTCTGCAATTTAATCAACTTTATCTTTCAAGCTGATGGTTGTGGGTATCTACTACAGATTTTGGCATGTTGGCGATCATCCGTGACGACAACAGGAAGTTTACTAGTTCTATTCCTATAAGATGCAACTACTGTGGGTTATGTTTATGTTACTAATTTGTGTGTCTTAACATGTGCAGTTGCTCCACCCTCTAACTAGAGCTCAGTTGTTATTTTGTTGTATCTTTTGAGTCCAAGGCCATTTTGGGATTAGAACTTTTCTGATGTCTTCTTGGCAAACATTCCTTACAATTTTAGAGGCTTTCCTTGGCAATTAATATTTTCAAACTCTTATGTGGATTTAGGACCTGTTTCTGTAGAAGATGTGCATGTCGTGGTGGGAGATGCTTGTCCCAAGCACACCTGCCTCTTATGTGGTGCGTTTTTGGGGCACTTGAGCCCCTTTGTTCAAGTCCTATGTAGCTTCATTTTTTTCATTTGTTTTTGTGTAGTCTGCTGTATGGAGAAAGTGGCTAAGGTTTCTCTAATGCCTTTATTTTATCAACACAGCTTTACCCCTGTTAGAGGCTGTGATGTATGATGTATTGGTCAGTTGTATTGTGAGGTTCTATCGTGGTAGCAAAAGCAGGTATTGTTTTGCTCTTTTCATTGGTGTGTTCGTTTTATTGTTTGGTGAGAACCTGTTGGCAGACATCAAAGATTCAACACTTCCCTTTTTGCAGTTTGTCCGGGCTTTTGGAGGAGGTTGCAGATTGATGTTTGATAAATGCTTCATATGTAATCTTTGGGAATTCATTATGTTCTGGCAGATAATGTGCCGTCAGTAGTTTTAATTTGTTAATGATTCTTAAGGGAATTGGTTTGGTAGCTTATATATGCTTGTGCTTTTGTCCTGTTTGTAGCTTTGTAGCTTGATCCACCCCATTTTTATGGGGTCCAATTATCTTAACTGCACTTTCAACTGATGATGACAGTACTAGTGACATTTTACAGCTAGGAATGCGATCGACATACTTTTAAGAAGCTGCTTTCTATGGGATCATGCTCTTGCCATGTGTTTCTATTTTGCACATCCATATATGTGATGGGTTGCAGCTTCGTGTGTGTATAGGCAACTTGTGCTTGTAGTAGAGTGCTCCCTACTTTCAACTATTTGATTATGTATGATCTAGTGAGAAGGGACTAGAGGGGTCGTAAAAGTAGAAGAGTGAACATAAAAGTCCTAGATAGTGAATACGTACTTCATTTGGGTGATCGGGGAAGGGGTTCCTTGGTTAGATTCATTTTTTGAGAGGTGGTTGAGCTCATGCCTTTACTTATAACTTGTGTAAGGATTTTTCTATCAGTTAGTTGATAGAGGAAAACGTTTAGTCATTATGCCTCGAACAAGTATTAACTAAATCTTTTTCAATATTCATGACATTAAATCCGAATAAAAGCAAGAATGCCACTGTATGTGAAAATACTCTTACAAGTACAATTCATTCTTTATTGAAATTAAATGAATCTAAGTTGGAGTGAAATTGACGCAAAAGATCCTATTTTTGCCAAGTTATATATTATAATCAAGAAGGATGCGATTGCTGAATAATGTAAAAAGCCATGGGTTGCCTTCGCAAGTGTATTTTGTTCTGTATGTCCTTCTAACACAAATGAATCCTGCATTTACATCTCAAAACTCTATTATACACAAATGGAAAAAGCCACTTCTTTATGGACTAGAGAGTTGGCAAACCAACATCAGGTATCTCATTGTAGTTTTCCTCTAAATATGACTCTGTTCTTCATCTTTATCCAAGAGCAAGGATGGGAAATCGCACGTTAGCACCAGGCAATACTCATCATACTGAGCTCTGTCGTAGAGGTTCAGCTTCATGATGGACAACCTGATTCTGATTGTGGTTGTCGAGAGGCATGTATTGTGACATGATGGCCATAATCTCCGAGTCCATGTATGACTATAAAAATTTACCAATAGTTAACATAAGCAAGACTGTTCCCAAACAGGAGATTTATGATATTAAAGATTCATACGGCCTACCCTAAGTAACTTGGAATTGAGGCATAATTGTTGTTGTTGTAGCATAAGTACGACTATTCGACAATGCATTATTGTGAAAGAATAAAGACTGTAACAACTACTCGATATGCTTACCCGAAGTCTATACTTGTAAAAGGTGTAACCAGCTAAACCAGCCCCCACTGCAATGGCTAGGAAAGAGAACATAAGGACCCGTCCAATCTTTGATGAGTGTCTTTCTGTACAATTAAGGAACACGGTAATATTGTAAGTTCATCTTGTTATGTCATGAAAGATTATTATCGTGAAATCGATGCTTTGCATCTTCGCAAAATGCAAGTTTTCACCGAGGCAGCAGTTTATGGTTTTGAAGTTGTAGCTCTGTTAGCTTAAAATATGAACAACATTTGTTATTAGTGCTGAATCAGCTGTTTCTTACCTATACAAGTATCATGCTCCATTATGTACAGTTGATTTCCTTTGCACTTACACTCGAATCCACCCCACGTGTCCTTACAGCTGCAGCCATCACACTGACAAACAATTCCTTCCTTGCATTCATCTACATCTGATTTTTTTGTTGTTGAAAGGAACGATCTTTGAATCAGTACTTACCAAACACGAGAAAATATTAGTGTCACAAAAGGATCTACAAGAATGTTACATACCTTCACATTTATGGCCATCCCCTTTAAAACCATACGGACACTTACAGCCTGATAGTTCACCCTCCTGCTTCGCGTTAAATCAGATTTAAGCACATACAATGGTTTAATATTGACTAAATACAGTTGAAGAAAGTATTGATTTTACTGAACTGGACATGCTGAATATGTTTGCCCATTTCTGGTTTCTGACCAGCATCCTCCGTTGTTTACCGTACACCTTCCAGGTCCAATGGCTGTCAATCGATTGCAAGACAGTTAGAGGGGAAAAAATATTTAGGTCTTCCAATGTTCAAGAGCGACTAGCAACTCGATAAGCCAATTGTCAATTAACGGACGTATAGCTAAAGAACAAGAAGCAACACTTCCTTACCTTCACAAGATGTGTATCCATCTCCTTTATACTGAACGCCGTTCATCAAAGGGCACTCACAAACTCTTCCTCTAAATGTATCCTTTAAAACAAGTAGAACAACACAAGCATGAGGCTCATGTAAAAGGTTGTTATAGACACCACAATAGTTTTCCACTAAGGAAGACGATAATTTTATAAAGGTTTCAGAGAGCATTATTTGTCATACCTTGCAGGCAGTTATGTTAGATTTAGGATCCCGCCAACAGCCACCATTCCTTTCTAGGCACTGGTTCGTTTCAAGATCTATTATTCATTGAGAATAAGCAACAATTAGCTAACTCATTTAATTTTGTGCAATAAGTCTTGTAGTCAAGATCCTGAAGAAAAGAATGGTGTCAAACCTCCGCTTAAACAAATCGAAGGTTCAGTTGTTTCCTTAAATCCAGCACATATGGCTTTCAAAACAGCAGTCCTCTCCAATTTTCCTTAAAGAAACAGTAAAAAAGAACTTGAGTACTCAAAGAGTGATCCGCGGAGAATATTATATCCCCTTGAAGATTTATCGACAAAATAGCTACAAATATAAGCAATTAGTTAGTCTACATAGGATCTTATTTTTCTACATCTACATCATACCTCGATATTGAACATCATTGATGACCATTGTTGGTAAGATTGTCACATCACCACGAGGTCCTCGGCCCACCTATCAAGGGAACCAAAGGAAAAAGTTATGTTTATATGTAACGTGTTCGTGATAACACAAGATATTTATATCTGCAAAAATCACAAAATGGTCAATCATGTCACAAATTATGAAATGATTAGAGATTTTCAGAAATGAAGATACCTGCAGGTCTTGCTCAGTCCTTAACACATCATTTTCAACATTAGCCTCTGGATCGCCCATGCATTTCTTTATCTTGTCAACCGGTAGATCTGATGAATCGAATAAAAACTCTAAGAGTAACTACTGAGAACAGTATAAATTATCAATAGTGACCAAAAAGAGATTACTCGAAAGGGAGATACCAAGCGATTTCATGACCTCCTCGGCACATTCTTTGCTGTATCGCTTTTGCTTCATTGAACATCTGATATGAAAATCTGTCACATAGTCCCACCAAACCCAAGAACGGCTACTCTCATTTGCGACTCTATGCACGCAAAGCTGCCTCAAGTTCTCAAAGACGACGTCCTTCCCTTGGTACCCCTCCCCAAAGTCCTGCTCTGGATCAGGAGTGCAATATCTCCCGTGATTTATGCACTGAGATTTGCACTGGCTGCTAAGAATGAAAGCTTCAGGACAGTACCAAGTTATATAATGAGGCGTGAACATAGTATAACCGCCCTTTTCAAGTATCTGAGCATGTCCTTTGAAGTTCTTGATGAAATTCATCTGCTCATCACAACGAACCCCACACTCATCGTTGCTATTAGTCCACAATTCATACTCAACTCGCTGATCAGGATGAGGCATTGACTCCGTCCAATCCATTTTGATCACAACTTCCTCTCCCTTCTTAAGAGCTTCTTTCAATGCGTCACCAAAGGACTTTTCAATCAATGCTGACGGGATACCAATCTTCTCGATGTATCCATTGGCATCCGTACTTTCTTCAGGAGAATCCATAGTTATAAGAGCCTCATCTATACTATCAGCAACTAGAACTGCAGCTGCTCCAGCTTGTTGCCCATTCCATACCTTCAAAGCAAAATAGCAGTCTGGAAAAAAAAAATTGTTTACATAATTATCATAAACATATAGCTTTATCTAATACGTCAAACTTTCTAGTAAATTCTGCATAGAAAAACGAATATCCATATAGTTGATAGTGGCTCCTCAACTAAAGAAATAGATTAAGAAACTTCCTTCAACTCCAAGAAACAGTCAAATAACTCATAAGTCTCTAAGAATTCACTTAGAAGCAAAACCTAAAAGAAATGTAACTTTCTCCAACTTAATTAGAAATAGAATTTAGCTCCTTTTAACTCCAATAGATACTCAAATATCAGCAATAACCTCTAAAGATTTAGAATTTAAACTCTGTATTTGTAATCAAGAAAAAACTAATTACTAGTAATATTTGTTGTTGATATCAGAACCCATAAACTTATAAATTTTGATTCCGTCATTTCTCGTCGATGTTAGAGCCTTGGGAAATGAAGAAACCTCTGGCAGAGTGATTAAATACAGAGACTACATTACATCAAATCAAAAACCCAAAAATTTGATCTTCTAATTTTCCAAATTAAAAAAAAATTACCTCCACGATCAAGAAGAAGGATATTAGGACGATGAGCCTTAGACTTGAAGGGTTTATCACCATCAAATTCAGCGCAGCCATTAGCACCTTTACTAGGATAAACAACAGTTCCAACTAAAGAACCACCATAATCAGGAACACCAAAATTACCAATAGAGGCATCATGTTTAGAGTGCAGTGAATAAGGAGACAGAACACTAATACTGTTCTTCTCAACTATAAACCTTGCTTCAATTAGCACAACATTCGATACAATCAAGGAAAAAAGTAGAACTTGGAAAAACAGAGCACCCATGTTTGCAGGAGGGTGTAAAGGTACAAGCATATTTACTATTGGTACAATTTGTGTGTTTGGTGTTTCTCAGACTATGTATAGACAAAAAGTTTGAAGAGGTGTAAAGAGGAGTAAAAAACAGATGGATTACATAAGGGGGCAAAAATCAAGAAAGTGTCCAGAGAAGACTGAGAACAGAGGAGACTTTTTGGAGTTTTTGTGTGTAATCTTCTTCTTGTTGAATTGTTTACTTCTTTGTATGACGTAGAAGAAACGAAAGAAGGGGTGAGGTGGGGGTGGGTGGGTGGGTGGAAGGTGGTGGAAGGAGTCAGAGCAACTACCAAGATGGCAACTGCTGAATTTCCCAACTGATATATTAAACATATTTATATTTTGATTTATTATGATTCTTGGGAAAGAGGAAGAATATTACTCGTCTCCGTTTCAAAATAGTTGTCATAATTTTCTTTTCATAAACTTTAATCAATAAGGTAAGCGGGTATAACTTTTTATCGTATTAACTACTAATATTTAATAAAATTAAAATTTATAATTATTTTTATATAATTTTAAATTTTAATTTAAAAATATTAAATTAATTTAATTTAATTTAATTTAACTTTAAAAGTGAGTTAATTTATTTTTCGAGAAAGTGAAATGTGATAGCTACGTTGATGTCAGAAAATTTCTACAGAATATATTAGTATACCGCAAGAGTATGCATTTATCTACGTTGTCTTTTATAATTCTTTCAACAATTTGATCATTAGAGTACCTTATATAAATATTTTTTCCTAACAATCTGTTGGAGTATTTTATCGTTTTGAAAGTAAAGTTTTAGCTTTTAATTGTTGTTAGTAAAATAAATGTAATTTGTGGAGGGTGATATATACATGAATTGCCAAATAGGATTACCATTTTGGAAGAAAAAAAGGATAATTGTGAATTAGAAAATCTTGGACTTGGTTTTATTAGGCAAATTAATATAAATTTTCCTTCTATCTATGAGTAAATGTAAAGTAATAAATATAACCTTTTCATTTCTTCAATCTTAAGATGACAGGTTTCTTTGCTTAGCTAGTTTCCCAAATCAGAGCACTTATAATCACCAAATCTTATATTAACCTTAAATTTTCTGAAAAATTAGTGGGCTAAAATTGTTTTAAAAAGATACATTAATCCAACTACTTTTAAATATGAAATTTAGCTCACTGTGGTAATAAGAACATAATTCAAAAGAAGGGTTGCAAAAGGCTATGTGATCGTTGTTTTAGAGTATTATTAATTGAGAATTTTTTCTGGTATTACAAGTAAGAAGCTAATTTTTCGTTTTTAGTTTTAACAAGCTTGTGAATTCTGAAATGTGCATCTTTGATTTTTACAAAATAGATTCTGCCCTAAATTTTATTCTATTTTAATTGATGTTTTCATTAGTTTCTGTTTTTTTGTTTTTCTTGGAGAAATAAATGGAACTATATTAAAATCTTTGAATACTTAATTAGATAAATTAAAGGGTACGCTATTATTTTATTTTAGGTCAATAAGCATTAATAAATGTCCACATTGAACTAACACAATTATAAAAAATAAAGAAAATCCTAACATTTCGTTATTTATAAACAAATGACTGTTAGCATTATTAGTGACACTTGCATACCCTTGTATTGTTTTTGTAACTTATACGATTAATGATGAATGGTTTATATTTCTTTATTCCAAATAGTTTATAAACTTAGTATATTTTTTTAAAAAAAATAGAGTGGCATATTTGAATTAAAATTTTCATTATGATAGTTGACTTAGATTCTGTGGAATTAGAAGCAAGAATTTAAAATATTGAATACAATAACTAAAAAGTTTATTTGACTGACTATATAGGAACAGTGACCTCTCAACCCTTCTAACAAGCTAAGATTAAAAAAGATTATTCAACTTAAATCAATATTAAAGTTAAAAAAATGTAGCTATATATCATCTAAGTATTCTCATTAAATACAAATAAAACAATTTATCTATCGAATTGGTTGAACATGTAATTTCTTAAATGGAGGTGTTAAATGTAAAATTCTTTACATGATTGCTCGTTCAAGATCGTTACGAGAGACTTGCCTATGATTTACTTTTCATGTGCAGTTAGCCTTATTTCTCACAATAATAAAATTTACCTTATACACACTTGAATATATATATAAATCCAGGGTGGATTTTCTTCGTTTTGTTTTCTTGCAAAATGATCATATTAGGGAAATTTCACCAGCTTTTTCTAGCAAAAATCCATTTACAAGAAACTAGTTCTAGCCTTTATATATTATACTACCTTAAGACAAAAGAAAAAAGTACGTTTAAACTTTTGTGGAGATCAAAAAATGAATTAGGGAATTTCTTTTTATTTACTTAAGTTTGATGGCCCAGAGTTATTCGATATATGTGTTAATCGGAGATAGTAGGTAACTAAAGTAAAAAATTCATATATCCGAGCTAAAACCAAATCATACTAACTTATCATGGTTAAGTCATAAATATTAAAATGATACTATATTGTGTAATAAATAAAAATTAAATACAATTTAGTGATAAACATTAAAAGAAAATATGCAGGTTTTGCGTATCATTGAATTGATATAAATACTAAGTACGAATGAATTTTTGCTCAGACATCCGATAAAATAGTTGAATATACACCTGAACTCACTATAAGAAAATGCAATTATGTGATTTTATATATAGACCCTCGACCCATTGACTCTAAACTCTTCCAACAAGATGAGAAAAATAATACTACTAATCTAAGTATTAATCTAATTAAGTTGAGCTAGCAGCCAAGCAGAGACTTTAATCATTAATTAAAGTTGAGTATTAATGTTTTACCCTTCCATCCCAGGATTAATACCCCTATAATTATATCATTGTCACTGTCCCACTAGTGATAAAACTTATAAATTATAACGAGTTAGCTTGTTTAGGTGATGAAGCTTCTATTAGAATATGATATGAAATAAATAATAATCAGTTGACTCGTGAACAAATATTATCCTTTTACAAATGAGGTGATCATATCATAAATATTTGATGAGTTTAATTTATGTATTTAATTTTTATTAATATTGCTACAAGACATCTTGTAAAGTAGACTGGTAGAAACAAATACCTATTCTTTATGCGTGATGTAATTGTAATGGTTTTCTAACTTATTGTTAATTAACGTACCATTTTCTTAATACTTCCTCCGTCCATCATTATTTGTCTACTGGACTATTTTGTAATATCTAATAATACATGTTTAGTTTATAATATCAAAGAATAATTTATCATTTTATGTCTATTTTACCCTTGATATTAAATATTATTCATTTTTCAATGTTTAAATGATTTATATTTAATTGGGGTTATTTGGTAAATTAACTCCATCATTTACTGCTTTTTAATCTCTGTGTCAAATCAATAATTAACCACCATTATTGGACAAAGACAGTACTCCCTCCATTTCATGTTAATTGAATTGTTGAGGTGTTTCACACTCTTCAAGAAAAGAATATTAAGACATAAATTAAGCTTAACTTTCCATTTTTACCCTAATTAATTATATATAAAATTTGAGTTTTTTTTTCTTTTGGTTAGAAATAAAAGAAAAACCATACAAACTGTCTACTCTACGCAAATTATTTATTCGAAATTGTGCATCTATAAAATAATTGCCTGAAAATACCCACAAAACCCAAAATATACACGAAATATCTACACATTTCCTTTTGTTCGAAATTGCCAACTGCTTTGTCCTTTTGTGTCATCTGCTTTTGTTCTTCTTCTTCTTCTTTTTTTAAATTTTTAGTTCCTTTTGTCCTTTTTTTCTTTCTTTTTTCTCCTTAAAATAAATATATAATATAAAGATAAAAATGTGAGCAAAATATGTTTAGATTAATAAAATCATATGAAAATTAAATAATTATATTACAACAAGAAATAATTGAGAAAAATATTAAAATTACTCTCTTATATATTAACTAACAAGTAAATCTTGATTTTGATTATCTCTTTAAGATTGCTTAAATAAATCTCAATTTTAAAGTGTAAAATTAAAAAGAAAAAACTAGGAAGAAAACACCATTTATTTTTGAAGTACCAAATGAGGAGATTCAATAGAAACAGCTACTCCTACTAAATTCACCATAGGAGAAATTGCTCTAATTCGTTTAACACATGAGAACAAATTAACACTAATAACTTATCCCAACATATGAAATCAATTTTTCTGATGTTGTGGATGAGACAGCATCAATAGCAGAGCCTAATGGCCATGCAGCTTCAACAAGGTGATTTTTGTAATTAACTTGATGCACCACTCTCATCTTTCTGATTGGATCAATGCCTGTTTATTCATTAATTACACAACAAAAAAAAAAGAGTAATTAAAATGTATGATAACAAAACAATATATAATTAAGGAATATTGGCTAAAAAAGAGAAATTAAATACTCTTACCAAATCCATGTACCAGCAAAGTGTATTCATATAATAAATCCATGCAGATAAAGGGTATGTCTTTATCGTCAATGTTAGGGAATACTAATTTCATGTTTTTCTTCTTAGTCTGACAAGCTAGCGTCGCTGCTTTATAGTATTGTATTGGCTGAGTTATAGCAGAGGGCTCTTTTGGATCCACTATACCAACCTACATTAATTAAAATTTGAATCAAGACATGACCTAATATACATGAATATATATACTTATTTCATTTTTGTAATATAATGTACTTACCACAGAAGCATAATCATAGAAAAATGAAGAGATATGGAGATTTTTGGTTCCAGCTCCACCACCACCATTCCAAATCCCAGCAAATGAACATTTTTTGTGTTTGCAAGGTGCATCAAGCTGAAGTAATTTTCTAATTATTGCTTTACATCTCCTAATATTTGGGCCTTGTTTTTGTGACGCAGCTTTATAAGCTACTCCATTATATGTGTAGTACCCTTCAAGGAAAAAAAAAAAAAATGTAAGCATTTTATTAAGAGATAATAGCACTTTCACTCTCTCAATTATTAGTAAAATTCGAAAAAAAACAAAATTTGATAAGAGTATGTTTAACCTTCAATGAATTAAAATGTGTGTGTTATAATCCCTTATGTATGAAGTATCTTATGATTACTATTTACAACACTATTTTTGCCGTAATAGTACAAGTTTAAAATAACACATGAATCATTAAATAGTAGAACAATTAGTAAAAAAGGTAATCATGGTAAATGTGTGGGTATTCATAAGCATCATGACACGTTTCAATTAATTGAAGGTCAAATATGATTAGTTGGATTTGGCTCCCCTCCATTACTCTTTTCCTTCATTTCGTCAAGTACACATTTAAATAAGAGACATGTGTATTATTTAATTGTTAAAAGTCAAAATTATTAACTAGTATCATAACCATAATTAAATGAATAAGTTTTGAACACGTAAGTTCTTAACTTTGGTAAGAAAAATATTCCTACAAATCTTAGAACCCTTTGATTTCATTTTATATTTCTATATTCAAATATTAATATTGTAAATTATTTAATCGCTTCCTATGCTAGCAAATTTATTCTTGAAATATGATGTTAAATAAAAGGAAGAATTATCATTGATGATAGAAATCATATAATAAAACTGGGAAGTAAAAAATGCATTAGAATTACAAATGTGAAAGTATCTAAAAAAAAATCTTTTAAAAAAATAAATAAAAGAAAACATCAATTTAAAGGCAATTTTTTTTGTAAGATTACTGTTAGGCTAAACAAATTAAACGTTGTTCAGTTCATGTTCCATAATTTTAATATTTAAATATAAAAATATAAAATAACATTAATGATATAAATATATGAATACCAAAAATTGAGAAGAATTAATTATTCTTACTAAAATTGGAGTGAATTTTTTCCAAAACTTATTCACTTAACTATGGTTATGATACTAGTTAATGCAATATAATCTTGACCTTTAACAATTAAATAGTACACGTTTCTCATCTAGACGTGTACTTGACGAAATGGAGGAAAATGATAATGGAGGGGAGCCAAATCCTGATTAGTTTAATATTATAAGGACTAAAATCATTTTTTTCAATAATTAATGCACCAAAATATCAGCTCAAGTATTTGTTAAAGGAAAGTACCATTGTGCCCTTCCACGATACATGGACTAGTATAATTTTTAGAAGCCTTCAAAATATCAGCTCGAGCCGCTAATAGTCCATAATTAAGAAAACTATAGAACGAAGACAACAATAAAGTTGTTAATTAATTATGCTTTTGAGAAATTAAATAAATTTATTGATTAGAAAACATTAATGTACTATAAAATAAATATAATAATAGAAATGGAACCTGTGAACATAGAGGTAATAATTAGTTCCAAGAAGTGATTTTTGTTGGACATAAGGGTCTCCATTTGGTAGCTTTGGAGCATTTAAAGCACTTTCTTTTGAGACAGCATAAGCAATTTGGACTGATCCACCTCCAAGATCAATTGTAGCAATGGTGTCTGGGTAGCTTTTGCCCAAATTCCCATACAAATAGTTCAAAGCAACCTGCATTTTGTTTAAGGGGAAAAACAAAGTCATTCTAATTTTAACAGTTGATGCAAATGCACAGCCGCTATCCTTTTGTTTACGATAAATTTTATTCTTGTGTAATAGTCTCTAAACTATAACGAAGAAGTAAATTGCATTAGGCAAGCCTCGTACAACAAGCTCAACCAAAAAAGCATCAAACTTGTAACTCTCTATTTAAGAGATTATATGCTTAACTAACTCGATCACCCTCACGGATGAAAAGCAGCTTGTTTTCTAAATACAATACAAAGTATGATTTCAACTTTTTCTATTATTGTACCAAATTGACTAAACCTTTTTTTGTAATAAAAAAAAAACACTTAGCTTTCCCCAAGTGATTTTTCGCTATAAAATAATTAGCATAGTCGCTTTAGTGTTTTAAAAAATGTCAAAAAAATTGAATGTCAATCTATAAATTTAATCATGTTTCTTAACATTATCTTATAGTTCTTTGGCTATCTGAATTTTCATTTTATTAATGAGGGTTGGATTTCCCATATTGTAATCTCCTTCCCCTACCCCAATGTTTATTTTTATTTCTTGAATTGGACTTCTTAGCAGGTTAATTTCGACTTATGAACAGTAATTTACCAAATATAACAGTAAAATTGTAAAGCTATTGTTTTGTCACGTTAATTAAGAACGTTTGATAATTAAACTTACCCAAAAATAAGAACCTTCTTGAGTTCCTTCGAGAACAGAGACCCATTCAGCCTTGTAACTCAGAGTAGTTTCATTTTTCAGCAAATCTCTTACCTTAATCAAGGAATTATAATAAGAAAAAACAATAATTAGACTAGTAAGATTAATTTGTACTATGAAGGATTATCAAATAATACAATAATTAAGATCAATTTTCCAATTAATGAAGGTAAGTAGGGATAAAAATGTACTGCTTGCAGAATCTTTTCAGACGAATCACCCTTTAACAACCTCAGCCCTGCAGTTGCCTGTATCAATTAAGATTAACCCAACAATAATGTTAATTAATACTAATAGTACTTATTTCCTCTACCATATGTATTAATATAATTATGAATCTTAATCAGAGTTATGAGTGATATAAATAGTTAATTATTAACTGACCCCAACTTTAATAGGGGTTTGAGACTGTAAATTCTTAGGAATAACAGCTTCAGCTTTCTCAAGAAGGGGCTTTAGAGAATTTGCAGCTGCCTTTGGATCATCTGCATATGAACTCAGACCTGGTTTTATCTGCAAAGGTAAAAAAAAACTCACTTATAACTAGATAATTGGTAAATAACAGTGCAAAATTACTACTCGTTCCTTCTTTTCAATTTATTTATCTTATTTTCCTGCTTAATTTGTTTTTAAAAAAGTCTATTTGTCCTTCGGGGTGACTCAATTGGTTTGGAGGGGGTTATCCACACAGATGATCCGGGATCGATCCCCTCAATGTCTTCTGAGTCGAATGTGTCGCATAGAACTTGCCTAATGCGGTTTACATCCCCTGTGTAGTTTGCGGGTTATTACACAGTAGGGGTTTACCCAGTGCGCACAAAGTGTTCACAGAGGCTGCGACAGAGATTGTAGCGGCTGCGGGTTATCCTAAGTTCAAAAAAAATGTCAATTTCTCTTATTAGCGACTCTTTAGTTACTATTTTTTAGATGAGATGTTTAAGAATACAAAATTAAAAGATGTTTTGATATATTCCACATATCTTTAATCTAAGACTACATGTCTACAACATTCTAAAGTTTTTTTTTTTTTTTAATTTCTTAAACTTTGTATCAAGTCAAAATAAAACCAACAAATTGAAACGCATTGTATTAAGTAGGTACCGCCAAGAAGAGTTCAAGATCATTGCCAATATTGAGGAGATCCATATTTGAGTTAAAACGGAAGACATGAACTCTGCTACCAGTGCTTCCAGCGTCAAATATCACAGCATATTTCTCCGAATAATCATCGTCATGCTTCGATAATGAGCTCAATGGGAACCCCACAAGTATCAACAAGATGATGTTGAACAAGTTATAAATAATATTAGTATTATGCTTCTGCATTTTCGATCTCTGCAGAAAATTAAAACAAAAACAAGTAAACAAATCAATGCATAAGGCGTTAGCAAACACAAGATAAGGAAGAAAGAGAGAAATGGTACCTGCTTAAGTTATCAACAACTTACACCAATACTACTGCAGCTTTATCTTTATACACACAAGTAGTACTGATATTTTGCTTTTGTATCTTTTTCACACATTTCTTTTTTTCTTCTTTTTTTTGGGGTAGGGTATATTAGCTTGCATTATTGAAGATGAAAAAAAAAAAAAATAGTCACGTTATTCACATGCGCTTTATTTGAAAATTTAAACGGGAGGCTACAAATTAAACGTACCCATTATATTGGTTTCTCTTATCTAAACAGCCAAGAAACGACACTGCGTGTTTTGAAAAATGTTACTTTCAGTACGTGAATGAAGCCAAAAAAAAATTCCTTCATTGGGTCCCCTTAAGGGTGTTGGAACGGGCAGATTGAATTGAAAATGGAGATATTTAAATTAATTGAAACAGAAATAAATTGGGTCATGACTGACTCAAATTTACTTTGGGATCAAAGAGGCTAAAGTTCAAGTTGGGTCATGATCTATCCAATTTGATCCGTTTAATCTCAATAATTTTAGTATATCTTTATTTACCTTTTATAATCACAATTTGAATTTCAACTCAAGAAAACAAAAAAAAAAAAAAAAATACAAATGGATAGATAAATCTTAAAAGATATAAAATAGATAGTAATTCATATTTTCAATATAGAAACATGCATTATATCAATGCAAATAAATAATCTTAAAACGTGTTGAAATTGAAGATTACATTGGACTCAAATGAAGATTATTATGGGTTAAGGCTTAATAGGTTGAGATTGACCCAATTACGATTATCTTTAATGCAACCCATAAAATTCTGAACGAATTGTTTATATTTGGATTCATTTTGACACTCCTATATCCTTCTCATATTAAAATATTCCAAGTACTTGGTAGAACGTAAAACATTAAACATATTTAGTGTTTGATTGTAACACGAGCTGGTTAAAAGAGTTCAAATGAGTTAATAAATTTCATTTCACATAGGAACTACGTAAGAAAATTAAGGTGGAACACGAAGATTTAACATAATAACTCTGCAAGGCCTTCACTGTTTGCTTATCGTTTTTGCAGCTTGTCAAGTTTAGATCAAAGATTTTTTGTTATGAATACCCTGTTTTTTGGGCTAATACATTATTATCATTAGGTTTAAATATATTGTTAATCCCTTAAATTTGTCAGCAAATTTTATTTAGTCATTTAACTATTGTTTGTTTTATTTGAGCAGCTGAATTTATCGTGGAGGTTTTCAATTTAAAAATTGTGCATATTATCGACAGATAGTTAAGTTGACTACATAAATTCATCTGTACGCATCAACCTCAAGTGAAAAACGGTTGGTTAACGTTTTCGAAAGGGGAATATATGGATTAGAGTTTGAAAAACGTTTGGTTAACGTTTTCGAAAAGGGAATATATGGATTAGAGTTTGATAGAGTATATTGACTCTGTTGGTGAATAGACAGAGTACAGGTCAAACTATACAGATATCATTGAATTTGTTCAACTGGAATTAGTTGCGAAACTGTAAAATTGTGAAATAAGAACAGTGAAATTTCTGAACAAATTCTTCTATGCTCTGGATCTTTGATGGTATCCATAATTTCTTCTAAGCTCTATACATCTGAACATATATTATTTAACTCTCAAATTTTAATATATACCATATAAATTAAGGTAAAGGCAGAAATATATATTATGTAAAATATACTATAAATAGTAATTACAAGTTAAATATAAAAAAGAACTTATAAAATATTGGTTGACTTTTGAAATTTCATTTGTATAACTTAAATCAAGACAAAGGGAGTTATATATATTAGTATGTGAAAATTAAATTAAAAAAGTACTATAAATCACAATAATTAGCAACTTAAAATATTTAAAACTATATAGATAAATTTTTTTAGTTAACTCTCAAATTCATCTGTGTCACTTAAATTGGGACAAAAGGAGTAACATATATCATGTGAAAATTACGTAAAACGTACTGTAAATGGTAATAATTAACATCATAAAATATTTTAAAGCATATTTAAAAATTGGTTGACTTCAAATTTCATATGTACCATATAAATTGAAACAAAAAGAGTAACATATATTGTGTTCGTCCTAGCACTGATTCAGTAACTAGTATATACATATATATACGCGTCAAAAAGACTAGTTTATGTCGTTAATAGAGTATATATATTAATAGTATGGAAAAATCCTTTTGGCTAGAATTTGGCCAAAATGATATTTTACCTATGTTATTTTACCTTTTGAACATTTTTATCCTTTTAACTTTAATACCTTTTAACTAAAAAATGGAAAAAAGATTAGTTTATTTTAAAATAAAAAAGATATTATAAATTTTTTAATTTTCTGACCAAATTCTAGCCAAATTTTCTGGTCATTTAGCATTACCCGAATAGTATATAGTACTACCTTGACATTTTCTCAAACTCGAAAAAAGTCGTTATTGTTAGTTTTGTAAAAACTAACTAGATAGCAACTAGTTATTGTTATAGCTTATAAAACTGCTAATTAAACTAAATTAATTGTTAAAGTCAAACATTCTAAAATCTTTGTTAAACAAGAAAGTCACTTTCGACTATATTATATACTAATTTTGTCTTTTACTTATTTCAATTGTTGGGGTTTCGCCGATAAACATAAATTTTTTTTTACAAATGAATTTTGATTTGTAAATCTATAATGTTTGATATCATCTTATATTATCAAACTTAAATAATTTTTAAAATTTTGAATTCATCAAGTTACGGAAATTATAAACTTATGTGATGTTTGCTCTATCAAATTAACAAGTCTCAAATTAAATTCCTAAAATTTGGTCAAATACTTTATCCTCATTAAGTGGATAATCACAAACAAATTAGAATGGGGAGCAGAAATTTCTTGAAACTTTACTAAATATAATTACTCAATTAATCAAATTGCATATGGAAAAATTCAACATATTAACTTAATAGTTTTTCTTTGTTCTTCCAGAGATTTGGTCACTTTTTTCTGTTTTTTATTGGGTCCTTTTATGCTTTAATTAGTCATTTTCCTAATATTCGAGAATCGAGACGCGGTTGAAACTTGTAAGTATGCTTCATCGTGACAAGGGAAAAAATAAAAATATTCCAACCTATTTGACTTCCAAAATTTGGAAATTTTCAAAATGTCTTATTTGTGTCCATAATCACGCATACATATTTATATATATCATATAATAATATATATTTACTGATTATTATTTGATGGACGGCAATTCCTGTAGATTTCACTAATTTCATAACTAACTGAAAGTCTATGTTAATTTCATGATGCCTCAAGATTATATTGTTGTGTCAACCTAATATTTTAGTAACATTCTTTGGACTTACTTGTGTTGTTTCCACAACAACAAATTAAAATAAATTGTCGTAATTATTTTGTGATAATAATATAATTATCGTTATATTATTTTCATAATAACAATAAATATAAATATATATAATCAACCCTCTATATAAATATCGTGATTCTGAATATAATTAAATATCACTAAATTATTTGGTGTAGTGTTCATTTGCATACACATATTAATCTTTGGACTTATTGAAACCAATTTTTTGGAGAATTATTCCTCAACGAAGATTCTCCATAGTTGGATTCGCGCAGCAGATAAATAGTGTAAGTGCCATCGCACTATCTTTGGCTGCGGCTACTTCCATTCATGACATAATTTATTCTCTGAAATGAAAAACAAAAATTATTTAGATTTGAAATAACTAGGTTGAAGATGCTAACTACAAAGCAACCTTCCTGATGATAAATCAGATGACAAATTAATTAAAGTGAAATATATATAAGAGATACGAAAGAATAATAATGAGCACGAAAATATTGAGATTTTCTCGCAAATTATAATTTTAAAGAAATTCACATAAGTGACAAGTAAGACTTGATTATCACATATGGTTTAATAGAAATTTTACGAGTTAATTACAATTTATACCCTATTTTTTTTCCAAATTACAAAAACCTCTTAAATTTGGTGGAATCCGAATATATTCCAAAATGTCCCGATACATCGCGTCCCGATTTCGTATACATCCCTCAACGTCCCGATACATTGCGTCTCGATCTCGAATACATCACTCAACATCCCGATACATCGCGTAAAGTGATGTATCCAAAAATAGGAAAGAGTAAAGATTTTTGTAATTTTTTCAAATCATGGAAAATTTTAAAGAATATGATAAGATAAGTTGCATATTCAGATAATTTTCCTCGTTTAACTCCATAAACTATTGTTAGATTCGGTCATATTTTAAGATCTAATTGAAATAGTATATGTTGCTTATTAATATTTATGGCAAACCACAACACGGCAACACGGCAACACGGTCATCCCTAATACTAAGTTGTTATAATATACAATTGAAAATATACAACTATATTTTCCTAAACTTTTATTTCTCCCCTTGCACAATTGAGTTTGCCGACTAAAAATAACTGACAAACATCCATTATTGAAGAATACTTTTATGTGTAATTAATTTTCAAAATAAACAATTTTGAGTGTTTGAATGAAAGTATTAATGATAATAAAGAATTGATATAATGGTATAAATATGTTGATAAGTAATTTTTTTTTAATGTTAAAATCAATGAATAGATATCCTTAAAGTTATTCACGAAAAATTATATATAGAAGTAATCTTACACACACAAAAAAAAAAGAGAGAGACAGAGATAAATAACGAAAATAGAATATACAAATAATTAAATGTTACAGAACATGTTTTAGGAACAATATTTCAAAGATTACGAAAGATATAAAATTTTGAACATACTAAAAGTGTTTATTGTGGCTTATAGTTATAAATAATTGTTGTATAAGCACTTTTGATGTTATGAAACTCGTAGATAAATCAAAAAATACATATAAATTAATTTGATCAGCTTATATGCTTAGTCAAAAACGTGTTTAGTCTTTCCCTTTGCATTTTTAAAGCCATTTTCAGTTAAACACCCCCTCCCTTCCTCCCTCCCCCAGCAAATAGTCTCCTTGCTTTCTTTATAGTCCTATTTTATTTCATTTTTTGATTTCCCACCCAGTTCAGTATCCACATTAGAGCCCGACTAAATCTGGATTCGTGCTAGAAAGTTCCACCTTAGGGGTAAAGCGCTCCCTAATAAAGACAACTTTGTACTCAGGGGGAACTCAAAGCCGAGACTCTAATTATAAATGAAGCCACCACAAGTCCACAAGACAACAACCCTTGTTGGTTTTATAGTGATATTATTACAAACCCCCCACCCCCTAAACATTCATAGAACTGAACTGGTCCATAACCCAAAAAAATAAAAATGACTAGCACCTTTGTTTTAATAGCCTCTTCTCCATATATAACCTTAATTCCCTAATTGTTATGCCTTGCACGTAAATCACAATAACTAATCCTATATAAACACCTTCCTTTCCTATTCCCAACAAAGAAAAAACAAAAAAAAAAAGGTACTTATAAAAAAAAGATGGGTTATCTTAATGTAAATAATCAAGAAAGTGTAGCTGCTCCAAAAAAATCAATCAAAAGGATCACTATTATTGCAATATCCTCTATAGTATTTGTTGGTTGTGTTGTAGCTGCTATTGTTGGAATAACAACTAGCAAAAACAATGAAAATTCAAACACTCAAACCAATTCTTTTTCAGCAGCTATTAAGGCTGTTTGTGACATAACATTGTACCCTCAATCATGCTACAACAGCCTTGGTCCTCTAGCCACATCAAACAACCTTAAAGTTGAAGATATTTACAAATTATCAGTACAAGTTTCTGTTGATGAATTGTCAAGAGCATCGGATGAGTTCTTCAATTCATCAGAATGGAAGAACATTTCCGATCCTATGACTATTAAGGCCTTAGAGAGTTGTCATAATCTTCTATCACTCGCGTTGGATAGTCTGAATGACTCACTTTCTGTACCAAACAAGTCGTTGCTCGAGGCTTTTTCTGACCTCAAGACAACGTTGAGTGCAGCTGGAACTTACCAACAAACATGTATTGATGGATTTGGAAATATAACCAGTATTGCTAAACATAACCTTAAGAATTCGGGGGAGTATACGAGTAATAGCTTGGCTATTATTGATAACATTGATGAATCAGTTCAGAATTCGATGGACTCGATCAATTCCTTAGGTGGAATTGGAAGAAGACGTCGTCTTTTGATGGATTTTGATGGAGATTTTCCGAAGTGGATGAGTTCAAAAGATAGGAAACTGCTTCAATCTTCAAAAGGGGAAGTTTTGAAAGTGGATGTTGTGGTGGCTAATGATGGGACTGGGCATTTTACCAATATTTTTGAGGCTCTTGATGTTGTGCCTGAGAAGAGTAATAAGAGGTTTGTGATATATGTGAAGAAGGGTGTTTATGTTGAGAATGTTAGGGTTGAGAAGAATAAATGGAATGTTGTGATGATTGGTGATGGCATGGATGCAACTATTGTTTCTGGCTCTCTTAACTTTATAGATGGCACTCCCACTTTCGAAACTGCAACTTTTGGTAAGAAACATACACAAACTCTCTTTACTTTTCAATTTATCTGACATAGTTTGACTTAGCATTGACGGAGGTATGAGATATTGGTTGTAGGAGAAATTAAGAGAGATAGGTAGACAAAAAAGAAAAAACAAGTAACAGATAAATCAAATTGGTGAAGCAAATTCTTATTTGTGTTTTCCATTTTTCTTCCTACGCAGCTGTGTTTGGCAAGGGATTTATTGCTCGTGACATGGGGTTCCGCAACACAGCAGGTGCAGCAAAGCATCAAGCAGTGGCTCTAATGTCAGCTGCTGATCTCTCTGTTTTTTACCGCTGTAAATTTGACGCGTACCAAGACACACTGTACACACACTCCAATCGCCAATTCTACAGAGAATGCAATATCTATGGCACAGTAGACTTCATATTTGGTAACTCAGCAGTTGTTTTCCAGAACTGCAACATACTGCCAAAGAAACCAATGCCTGGCCAACAAAACACCATCACAGCTCAAGGTAAAATCGACCCTAATCAGAACACAGGCATTTCTATTCATAATTGCACTGTTTGGCCCTCAGCTAACCTTACTGGAGTGAGTACCTTCTTGGGTAGGCCATGGAAGAACTATTCCACGACCGTTTTTATGAATACGACAATGGCTAGCTTTATTGATCCTAAAGGGTGGTTACCTTGGGTGGGTACTACAGCACCAGATACTATTTACTATGCTGAATATAGAAATTCTGGCGCTGGGGCTGTGACTAAAAATAGAGTCAACTGGAAGGGATTGAAATTGAATATTACTAGTAAAGAAGCTAGCAAGTTTTCAGTTACACAGTTGATTCAGGGGGACAAATGGCTCCCTTCAACTGGAGTCGCCTTCAAGAAGGATATCTGAGTGAGATGAATCTATGATTTGTGTCTACATTTTATTTTTAACAATGGTTGGGCTTTGTTTTCTGTTCAACACTTTCTTTGTACTGATGGGAGCTCCGGGAGGGGAAATTGGTTTTACTTTTGAAGCTCAAAGAGCCCAAGAACATGTTATATACACAGCACCAGCTAATTGCATTTTCTAATTTCACTAAATGTTTGGTTGATTTGCACCCAAAATTTCAGGGGAAATACTTTTCTTTGGGACAATTACTCAAATTTAGTTGGTGATGTGATTACCAGTAGCAGTACAAGAGTGAATTATTACCTAGAGAGCCAGAGAGTAATCATATCAAGATAGAGAGCTTGAATCATGCAAAACGTTAAGTCAACATAGAATAAATTAGAATTTCACAAGAAAACAAGCGTAAAGGAACAAAACAATGACACCACACCACCAAATAGGATAAACCAGGAGTGCTGACATTTTAATATATGCAGATTAATATATCACATACCCTCTATACAAAATATATTGAACTACCAAAAGTACATATCAAAAATGCAACTAGACTTCCTTTTACACATGTTATACTTGTGACAAGGATAAATTGACTAATTTTACTTTAAAACTGATTTTAAATAACAGAACAGGATGTACGTAGTTTTTGAAACAGACTTCAATATTCAGACACAAAGTAACACTTTCAAAAAAGCAAAATGGAATAAAAATCTAGATAAAGCACAATAATTGAAATGTTGCAATGTATCAGCAAATTACTAGTCTCAAACAAAGAACCATTCAGTATCCACTGTTCTCATCAAAATTGCAGTAAAACAAAAGTACTAGTATTACTAGAAAACATGAAGACAAGCTCTGGCTGAATCACTTCAATGGAATAAACCTTGAAGAGTGAGTAGCACCAATACCGGGCCTACCGTGCTTGACAGGCTTGTATGAGATGGAGAACTCAGCTAAGTAGTGACTAATCATCTCAGGCTTGACCTCAATTTGATTGAAAGTTTTTCCATTGTAGATGCCAATAACACTTCCAATCATCTCAGGAACAATGATCATGTTCCTCAAATGTGTTCTCACAACCTCTGGCTTCTCACCAGGTGGGGCCTCGCGTTTCTGTTTGAATATGAAAAAATGCATCAATGGAAAGACATGGATATATACAACACTTAAATAGCGTAAAACATATAGTGATGATTACAATGTTACAGCAAAGCCAAACTTGCAAGCCATGAAACACTGGGTGCAAGCATTAAATCCTGTTTATTTCTGTAGGGAGAGGTGGATGCATGAGGATAGCGGCATTCTGATGATAGGATTTGAACATCAGACAGCCTTTCCTCCTTTCCCAAAAAAACTATAGTGAAGTAAAATTTCCCCATCACAATAAACTAGTTCACATTGACTAATATGTACAAGAAAAGAAACAGTACTACCTCATATAAATTCAGCAAAAGAATGTAACAAAACAACAAGTTGAAATTCCAGTGGCAGAATAAAGACAAAGCAAGTGTGGAAGAATGAAAATATAGGGCAATCCCACCACTTTGGAAGCAAGTTGAGGCACCCAAAGTGGCCATGGAGACCCCAAAACATTATTGTGCGCCTACGCACTTGGTGCGCCACAAATAAAACCTCACTCTGTGGAATACCACGCCACCTCTTAATTAACGAGGGAAGCGCTCGGCCTTAGGCGCCTAATTCTAAACATCACTAAGTTACTATCAACATGTTAAGACTCAGAACCCAGAAAATCATTTAAAAGATGCATAATACTAATATTGTTCCTTTTTCAATATCAAACAAAAAATTTAAGGTTTGCCTAATGACTTAGACAAACAGGCAAAACTCTGGAAGCTGAAATATTATACAATTCTGCAACTGGAAAAGCCAATAGGTCGTCATAGATAATCAACAAAGATACAGGTAAACTAGATTGTCCATGCTCAATAAGAAGTTGCAAACATCAACTTTGAGAAAAAGCCTAAAAGAGGTGCTAAAGTGCAGCTTTACATTTCATCCGTCTTTCGACTCGTGATCTAAATTCACTACATCATTGCAGTTATACTGAGTTTTCTCCAAATTAATACACAAAAAACAAGGTGGACTTGGATGTTACTGAGGTCATGAAAATTAAAAAGGCATATCATCATTCAAAATAAACTTTCATTCATAATCAAGGTCCACACAGTCCCTAATATATCTATTTCAAGTAATTCATTACCATAATTGAGCTGATACTTGACACGAAATAAATAAATAATTTTTCAAATAGGAGCTAAAAGGTAACATTATTTATCTTACCGCCTTGCGGAGCTTCTTGATCAAAGCCATAGGCTTCCTCTTCAAACCCCTCTGGAACCTATCACAATAAAATTCAAGATGAGTCCTTTTTCATGGACAAGAAAATTAACTACATAATAAAATATGACCTTATACATAGGAAAAAATAATGTACAATCACTATATCCATAATGTGTTCGAGTTCAGATACTTTATGTTTTAATATACCGTTGTTTCACAGTTGAGGGTAAAAATCCTATTATTTGACTGCATTTTGCAGGTGGATTTAAATATCTATTTATAATATAGAATTAATGACTTGCTTCAGAAATTAACATCAGTGTTCAAATTCAAATCAAATTTAATGAAAATGCTGACAATCATTCACTTTTTGGGGAAGATTAACAATATCAATTGAAATATCTGGTTTTGCCCTATTTATAACTCCCTAGTTACAAGTTCTTCAATAACACAGCACCAATGACAATGTTTACTTAAACTCGTGCACAGATTTACGTTGAAGAAGCTCAAGGTTTTAAAATTCTACACTAATACATGTTCATACAGAGCAAATCAATAGCAATTTAACAGCATACATTTGCAAAAGGAGTTAGATACCTTCTGCGAGGACGAGCAGGGAAAAGATTAACAAGCTCATCAGTAGACATGTCGAGAAGAGAATCCAGATCTACTCCTCTGTAGCTAAACTTCTTGAACGTTCTCTTCCTTGGCTGTCCGGTAGCAACATCAGCTTCAACTTCCGCCTATCAACCAGAAGAAGAAAAAAAAACACATCAACAAACTGTTAGATACAAGAAATAATGAAAGTAGAAGCGTATTGGTTACACATTTTGAGAGAGAAATTACCATGGCTTCGAGAATGAATTGGCTGCTAAGCACCTGAGGAAGTGACTGCGGCTAGGGTTTTGGGGACGACGATGAAAGAAGGGTAAATGAGAAGTGAGAAGGATATATAAGAAAGGGTGTAGGGTTGGAATTATTTTGATGGGCTGGGTTGAGATATGGGCCTGATGGGAAACCTCTTAATGGGCCAGTAGCCATATAAGTGGCAGAGTTTATTTGGATTTAATTCTAAACTCTTTTTTTCTTGTTGGTATTTTGGTAGGTTTCACTTTCAATTTTGTTGGAACTTATATTATTTATCATATATTTGAGTTAAGTTATGTTTAAACAAGTTATCATGAAATTTCAATGGGTTTTTCATCTGTATACTGTTATTTAACTTGTATTTTTTGACAATATTTAACTTGTATTTTTTTACAATATTTAACTTGTATTCAATTATTAAAAAAATATGTACCTACTTGTTACGAAGTAATTAAAAACAATGGATATCTAAAATTACATATGATCAAAGGTGAATTTAGAATTTTTGAGAAGACGTGTGTACTATTAAGGAGATGTGAAACAATTCACGCAAGTCTAATAACCTCTCTAAATACACCTTTTCATATGGTTGAACTTTAATTTTGCCTAGAGTTGCAGCAAATATGACTAAAGATTTTTTTTTTAAAAGACTGAACTTTAATCATGTCGAAGTTTAGGTACAACATGTATGAAATTGTTTTAAAATAGATAAATGGAAAAAAGGACAAATATACCCCAAACTATCGTAAATGGTATGCAGATACCCTCCGTCGTACTTTTGGAATATTGGTAGTTTGGTACTCCTACCATCTATAAACTAAAGCATATATACCATTTATACTAACGAACATACACGTGTCATGATCTTATCCACCGACCCGTCATTTATTAAATATCAGATTGACGGATAAGATTGTGCCACATGCCCTTATTTAGTCTTCCGTTAGAGTGAAGGGCATATATGCTCTAGTTTTTTGACGTCAAGGCCACCAATGTCCCAAAAGTATGATGGAGGGCATCTGCATCAGTTACGATAGTACGGGGTATATTTATCCTTTTTCCCTAGATAAATTTGTAATTATTTATGCCCTATATGTATAACTTAAATGATGATTTCAAGTGGAATATTTGTGCACTTTGACCCAAATTATTGATCAAACAAATACAACAACATATTTCGTGAAATCCCATTAAGTTTAAAGGAAAAAGTGTATGCATACCTTATTGCTAACTCGTGGAGATAAAGAGGTTATTTTGAAAAGACAAATAATATCATTTTTGAATAATCAAACAAAGAAACATATTAAAAAGTATAAGTACCGTATCATTTTTGAAAATAATATATCAAATTTTAGAAATTCCCCAAAATTCTAATCCACACATCCCAACTAATGTGGTGCTCTATTCATGTTGGGATATCTCATAGTGTACGATACAATTACTAATAGAGCAGCATAGAGGACAAAAAATTACAAGAATAATGTTACAATTATTAGTATGAAAAAATATAACTAAAACAACATTCAACAACTATCTATTAGTCTTTTATCATTATTTATGTTCTAATAGGCCTATATCTAAGGTCGCATTTTTAGTAAGTTGGAGAGTTCTCACATTTTGTCTAACTCATTTCTTAGGTACTTTTTCGACCTACATCCACTTCTCTTGAAATCATCTATAGACACCATCTCACACTTTCGCACTAAGACATCCGTGCATCTCCTCTTCATATGCTAGAACAATCATTTTGCACATCTTATCCTCCATTCATGTCACTTTCATCTTGGAAATTCTATTTTTAATCATATTTCGCTAGTAAGCCCACACATCAATCTTGACATCCTTCTTTCCGTAATCTTCATTATCTAAATATAAGAGTGATCAACACATCTCATATAACATATTTGGTCTAACCCCACTCTGTAAAATATGTCTCAGTTTCGATAATTTTTTTTTTCCTACTATTACTATTATTATACGTATTAAAGTTACTTTCTTATATTTTAGACGTAGTATTTTATACGTAAAGCACTATCATATATAGTAAAATGGAAAGAAGATAAAAAGAAAAATGGATCGAATTGGTGGGATAGTTCGAGGAGGAGATGCACTTTGCCATTTATCTGAACTTTGAGTCATAATAGCATTTTTTAAAATTCAAAGGGACCTGAATGCTAAATTCGAATATTTGATCTTGTTGCTAAAATAGGCATCGTGCTTGTTCACTGCTTCGCCATTCTCACTGGAGCTGTTCGTATTGCAGGTATGTAATCTTGACTCCTCCTATTATTGATGTATTTTTCCTTTTGTTAAAATTGCTAATGATTCACACTGTTCAAGTTTGTGTACATTGATTCATATAATTGAGGAAACAACAGGAAAATTGTGCTATAATTTGGTGCTTATCTGGTTCTTGAATTTGAATCTGATAATTTAACTGGGATCTCTTTGTTTCTTTCTTTTATTTGTTCATTTAATCCGAACTCCTTTTCCTGAGCAGCCCCTTTACTGTTCTTCGGTCCCTTTTACTTTCTATTTCTAGTTTTTGTTCCTTTTTGTGATTTGGGGCTTCTGGTAATTCTGACGAAAAAGAAATCGCATAGCCTATACTTTAGTTCATTAGTTTTTTCTTACAAATTAAACGAAAAAAATAGGAAAGAAGGGTAACCGAGAGCCTACTTATTCTATAAAGTTTCATTCTTTTTCCAAAATAATATATTTTCTATTCACCTAAATTCTTTTTGAAGTGTACAACACGAACTCTTTGTTATAATCCTACATTGGTTGAAGGTGGATTGCTATATGATTTTGGACAATGGGCATTTCAGTGATCTATTCTTTGGGTTGAGTTAGGTCCTAGGTTCATTTTTCTCTTCAAAGCAGAATGTCTTGAACAAAGTGAGTAGGAAATGATATTGAAGAAGGTGAATTGGAGATGTGTTGCACTACTCGGCCTATTTGGGAAGTGGTAATAAGATTCTCAAGAACCTAGAAGAGGGACAACTCAGAAATGTTTGGCACCAATATTCTAGGAGAAGATATTTTCAGATCATCTAATGTGTCAGCTGGAATGTAGTTGGTGTAGGAAAATGGAACTACTTTTCTTAATGAGTTTGTTCCACTTGTATGCTAGTAGTAATAGGAAATATTGCTTCACAACATGATGATTGTTAAGTCTTCGGAAGGGGTCAAAACTATAGTGCTTTAGAAAGATTCCTGTTGTTGGATTGCATAGAAGTATTTTATGTTATAATTGGATAATAAGCTCAACAAAGATGTTTGTTGCTTAGTATATTGTTGTCACTGCGAGTTAGAGGTTAGGTAAGCATATTACTTTTCTGGGTGATAGATTTGAGACTTGAAAGTTTTAAGAATCTGACTAGCATCTTGGGTGGAAGGCTAGAGAAAATAAGGTCCTTATTCTATTGAGGCGGCATGCTAGAAGTTGTATAGATTACAACCACTTTCCTACCAGAAGGCTTAGCTCAGCTAGTGAACTAATTATCAACCACTCAGTTTTGATAGTATGATGGCTCACCACCATCCGTCAAGTGTGTTATTGACTGGAGTTAAATCCTACAATCGGTGAGTTCAACTCAGAAAAGAGCTACAACACTTCTAAGGTGGAGAATATTGTTATGAGTGGGATTATAGTGGAAAGAAGATTCACAATGGAAACAATGTTTATTATTCTGAGGAAGCATGCAGTAGACTAACACTGCCCCTTTTATGTTTTCTTCTTTGGTTCAGAATGTGTGAAAATAATCTTGATTGGGCACTTAAGTTTGCAGCAATGTTTTTAAAAACAAAAGCACAAGGAAGTTATGCCTGATGTTGTGAGGTGAATGCATTTTGAGGATAGTTCTTGTAAGTGTATTGAATTGATAAATGTAATCTATAAGTACATAATTGATTGGAAATAAAAGGGGAAAGAATAGATGTTGTGGTTGACTAGAATATCATATATGAACACCACTTATTTGGAAAAAAGAAGAAGAAAGAATACCATATACGAGCACCACAGGAGTTATCAGCGGAGAGTCTACTCTAAAAAGAGAACGAGGGAGAGGTAGGGACTTGAAGATCTTGGGCTTTATCAATGAGTTTGTCCATACCTCTAAATATAATTAAGCTAGACAAACCATATGAGCTTAAGGTCTGTACTAAAAAGCGGGCACTTAAGATGTCATGTAATCTTCATCAATAAAAATATGAAGAGGCACCAAACAGTAAATAATAAGTGCCAAAAGGTAAAATTGTAAAAGGTGAATTTCTCACCCTAAAACCACAAATAAGGAATGCATCGTATGAAAAAAAAGCATGACTATTAGCAGAAAATGTCCTCATTGATGCTCAACTAGTGTTGAGTTTGGATTTGAATATGACTTGGATCTCAAGATTTGATGTCCATGTTGTTGACCTTACTTAGCGTCTCAACTAGGAGGCTGGCCAAGTCCTTTTCAAACTTGGATAGCTATATTTTTATAATAGTGATTGTGATAAATCAAGTACTTATTCTGTTTCAATTTCAATTTATGTGTCTCACTTTCCTTTTCAGTTTGTCTAAAAAAGAATGCCACTTTCTATATTTAGTAGGTCCGGCATTTGACTAGCACTAAGTTTAAGAATTTAAGACTTCTGAAAACGTATGATCTAAAACAAGCCATTAACTTTGTATGACTATAAATCAACTTATTAAGGGTAAAATAGAAAAATTAAAGTTAAACTGTTTCTAAGTAACCGTAGTGTCTGGTTCAACTTGCGTGTACCACGACTAACTCCTTGGGGTAATTGCTACCTCCCACCAACACAAGTACCATGTAATTCCGTCCATCAAGGTTTGAACATCACAATTTGAATCTCGTGGGCCTAGACTAAAGATGTGTATAATATACCAAAATGTCCTTTGAATGTTGTGTGGGATATGGAAATTAAAGAGTTACTGAACTAATTATAGAAAATGGTATTCCTTTTAAAACATACTTAAAGGGAAGTAAGACGAATTAATTGAAACAGAGGATTATATTTTCCTCTCTGTCTGAGTATTCATGGTCTTCTTCCTCTTGCTCTCTTGGTCTGTCATGGAGTGACCAACAGTCATCATCTGCATAGCCTCTTGCTTTACTCTTTCGTATTATCGCTTCATCCACAATTTGACTTTCCCATTGTTTAGATAGCATTATTTTTTCTGTTCATATTTATGACTCATTGCTCTCTCATCTCACTCTTCCATAGTTACCAACAGAGACTTTATAACTATTTCTGCTCACTCAAGCATTATCCTCCACCATTTCCTTAGCTTTCCGGTGATAGAGGAATTCAATTTTTCCCTGTTGGTAAACCGGCAATAACAGTATGAAGTATCTGCAAATATACAGCAATTTAATAAAAAAACAACCAGAGGAAACTCATTTTTTGGCTTCAGTTTTAATTAATTAATCTGTCTTGTCATACTGTTCTGAATCTTTTGGGAGTGGTTGGAATAGGCATTTGCCACTAGATCATTTAATCCTTTGTCGTCTTTTGTTCAAGTTGGATTTGATAACTTGAGTTTGAAAAACTGATTTCACATAGAGATTGAAAGTAAGAAAACCTAAATGCTGGACTGAGCTATTTTTATTTGATAGCACACCAGACTCAAATATTTTCTTTAACTCAAACAGTCAGCATTTCAAACTGCTCGTGGCTGGTCCATTGTCATAATGGTTCTTCTAATGTGTCTAGAGATTGAGGAGTTTATCTGGCAATATGACGACTTTTCCTGAAGTTGGAGGATTTATATAATTACACCAATGTTGAATTTCATTGTCCTCTTCTTTCACTAACAGGCACTCTTTTTTGGCAAACAGGCTATTGAGCTAACAAGTTTTTGTTTGCTTTAGCAGGCTTATAATTTGTGTCCCTTGAGGCATGATCTTGGCATTGACACATCTCTTTCACAGGGCTCCCTTCTTTTAAAATGCTTCAATCTCTCTATAAATGTCAAAGAAACTTGTGTACAAAGATCAGGAAAACCAGCCTTTTCGTGCAGTTTGTGTCAACTAGCTGTGGCAGCAACGTCCCAACTGATGAGAGTGCACTCATTAATTTGTGTCACAGGAAGTCACATGGTTTATCAAAAGAAAACACCATTAGTGAAGCAGAACCACTCCAATTAGATACTGCTCAATGTTCAAAAGTTTCAGCTTTAATTGAGCTCTTCCAAAACCATGGGTTTTCTGCAACCCAATTGAAGAAACTAATTAGAGTACGCCCTACATTACTAGTATCGAAGGTGGACAAAACCCTAAAGCCCAAGTTGAAGTTCTTGCTATCAATTGGCTTTACTGAAGATGAACGCAATAAGATTATCTGTGGTAACCCCAACATACTCATGAGTAGCATAGAGAAACAACTGACTCCATGCTTTGATTCCCTAAAGATTTTCATGGGTAGTGAAATGCAAGCAATGGCTGCCATCAAACGAAGTCCACAGATCTTTAATTATAAGATCTCTAGTGGTTTGAAGCAGACTCTACAGGTATTGCACCAACTTGGTATTCCTGATTCTCAAGTTCCAGAGTTTATTTCAAAAGTTCCCATTATCTTGACTATAAATCCCGAAAAGATGAGTAAGGTTGGCTTGAGACTTAAGGAATTGGGGTTTGATGTTACTTCTCCAGCATTTAGGGCAGCTTTTACCACAATGTCTCTACTTAATGATTCCAAAATGGAAAGGAAACTGGAAAACTACCGAAGTATGGGCTTTTCAGATGGCGAGATCCTTAATATTTTCAGATTGCAGCCAACTTGCATGTTTTATTCTGAGGATAATATCAGGGCAATTGTGGCATTCTATGTTAATAGACTCCATTTGAGCCTATCACACTTGTCACAAAGACCATCCTTTCTATTGCGTAGCCTGAAGAAGAGGATTATTCCTAGGTGTTCTGTCATGCAAGTTTTGTGGTCAAGAGGCATTATTTCAAAAGTTGGCAAACTATCCTCAATTCTAATGATTAGTGAAAAGGACTTCTTACGGAAGTGTGTTACTAAATATGAAGCAGAAGTTCCTGAACTGTTAGCTGCTTACCGTGGTGAACTTGTGTTCAACGACTACACTTTTCATTTGAGTGAAATTCATCAGATTTCAATGTCGAAGGGATCATCTTCTAAAGCTAGGTAGCTTAGTATTTGCACCATGTGTATCTTTCACTGTATGTTTTTGCCCAGTTACTGTCATATTCTTGTTTTTGAAATTGTTTCCAATATTTAAGTTTGAACTACTGGTGTTTAGAGGCCATGAATATTTAACCTGTTCGTAGAGGTACTAGAATTCTTTATTGGTAAGCTTATGAGGGAAATGCATTTTGAATGAATTTTCTGCAACTGCATATGCATTTTTTTACAATGAACATAAAAATTTCAGGGCAAAACTACACGACATTATGCCAGCAAAAAATAGAAATGTAAATGCTAGTGAGTTATATCAGATATTCCTACATCCATAGGTGATGAGTTATTTGGTCTTTGCTTTTTTTTTTTTTTTTTAAATATATATTAGGCAATCCTTTGAGATTGAGTTAAATCCAAAATTCATTTTTTTTTAATCATAGTATCAAAGCAAGGTTCATCCCAAAGGAAATATATATATGTATAAGATAATTTTGGCCTTCATATATATAGTTTAGTTATTTGGGGAAGGTGATTCAGATGAAGCCCTTGCCTGCCCTTGCAATTCAGTGTGTGATGGATTATTTTTATCTCTTTATGTTTTTGCCTTCATTTTCCAGATGCCTGCTTATGTCTTTTACTTGTCACTTCCAAAAAATAAACTCTGACCTCACACACTTCTCATTTATCTTGCTGGAAGAATTATCAAATGTATCGAGCGCATGCTCACAATACCAGTACCAGAAAACAATGTAAAAAGTTTTAGGCTTATTGAACCACGTGTAACAGTCGACCAAAAACCAAAAGAAGGATGATGTCAACTTCATCAGAAAACTAAAACATCTTAACATTGTTGGATTACAGTCTACATCTTCATATTTCCTTGCAAGTTTAGTATGTTCCAACATACTGTAAAAGGCAAATGAAAAAGACCATCTATTTTGTAAACAAATTACTTGAGGCTTCATTTTGACAGCACACAAACAAAATTTGTATGAGCATATCCACTCACATGCTCAAGTTCCAAGATACTACTACAATGTAAGATCATGAATTAAGGAGAGAATATGGGAGGGACTTGTCAACAGTAAGTAACAAGACATCTATCAGCTTAGCAAGATGGCTACCGCCTGCAATCAAACATTCTTCCTCCTGACCTTTCCCTTGCCATGATTCTTCTTCTTAGCTATTTTAAGCTTCTTTTTCATCTTCTTTCCATGAGGTTTTAGAGATTTTGAACTTTGATTGCCATCAGCCATTTCCACATCTGGAAATCAAGACAATGACAAGATAAAATATTGAGGGGAGGATAAAAAACAGGTGCGCAAGTTTCAGCAGCAACAGCAGATGCAGAACACTGGAGTAGAATGAGCAGTTAAATCTTACTCACATGTATTAATCTTTCCACAAGAAATAAATAGGAACTTATAATATTAGGAAGCTAATTGTTGGGGGCTGTTTCTGGGTTCCAAAAGAAAAAGGCATGATATGGAGTTCCCCCACATGTCTTAATTGTGCACACTGATGATGTACAAGCTAAACTTGTGAAACTAATGTATTCAATGAACTCTAGTAACGAGATATCTTCTTTTCGAGGCAATAGGCTTCAGATAATTCATTTAACTACTGAAATCACTGGATATACAGACTGAGACAAAGTGGTTGATGCTGATAACTGACAGTAGTCTATTATCAGCGTTAACCAGCTAAACCATTAATCTCAATCTCTTAAATTGGCCTCATCTGGAGTATCTTAAGAGCTAGCCAAAATTCACCAACTAAAAAGTAAAAAGAGAGGAAGAGTTACTTTATGTATCATAATATCAGCTTTCAAAAGTTGACAAAAACGTCTCAATCCAATTAGTTAGATTGCCTGAATGCATTATTCATGTTGCTTCATTTTTTAAATAATTTTTTTATGATGACGGTGCTTAGGCCAACTTGTGTGCTCCTCAACTATGCATGTTGCTTTTTATGTCAACAATTTAGGACCTTAAGAACCTAAGGTTCACTCTCATATCACATAAGCAGTCTCGACAGCACTTTGGCAGATATCCTCCAATCATCTACTCACTCCGGTAACACGTCTTCATTCAACCATCTTATCTTAACTCCATATGTTACATTCTTCCTCTATCATACCATACTCCTGGGAAATCAACCCTAGAGATATGAACTGTCCGCATTTAGGTACTGCAGTACAGTCTAATCTAACATTAAACTTCACGTTTATGATAGTTAAACTTGCAATGATATATTTCATATTGCTTGTTCTTATCCTAAAACCCTTACTATCTTAGAGTTGTCTCTATCGTAGAATAGCACAAGTGTTGATATGATTTTTTTATTAATAGAATAGGAGTGCATATGATTGTGCTGCAACTAAGACACGAGTTCATCTGATTGTTCAGTCAATAATCCTAGAAAAGCTAGCAAGCATGTCAAACATCTAGCTGAAACTATCATTGAATGTCCTGGTCTGATACAACATATCTTCACATAAATAGCCATATTCATGATATCTCCAAGATAATATCTTCAAAGAAATATGAAGCTCCCATAGCCATACTTTTTTTTTTTTTTTTGATGACAAGGAAAACCCGCAGCCGCTACCCTTTGGGTGCGCACAGGTAAAACCTTCACTCCTATGCAATAGCTCGCAAACCACATAGGAGAGGCAACCCACACTAGGCAAATCCGGTGCGACGAGCTCGACCCAGAAGGCAAACCCCTTGCTTTCGCTGGCAAGGGGTTTCGAACTTGAGACCTCCAACATGAAAGTCCCATGCCCAAACCACTGGGCCACCCCTAAGGGTCTCCCATAGCCATACTTAATACACACTAAATCATACTTGGACTCATTTATCACAGAAGATCGAACAAATACTTATACAAAAGCCTAATTATTTCAAAGACAGCCACTTCTGAAAAGGGTTTTATCCTTCAAAGTATATTATTCGCCAACATAAACAGCAGATACGTTCTTACATCTTTTCTATAAATTTTTATTTTTCTTCTGTTTTCCACCTTTCCCACAGCATACCACTCCTTCTTATCAACATCTCATACTCCAAAAACACACAGGAATATAAATGGTAACAGAAGAAAAAATTGAAACCATGAAAATTTAATTTTAAACTAGAATCAGCCAAAGCAACAAAATTTTGCGTTTAAGCAAATATGATATCATATTTATTCCAAATCGAGTAAAAAGAGAATCGATGGGTTAATGGAGAAAAATAGAAAAATAAATAAAAGTAAAACTTGCATACCCATTTTAGTATCGTCGTTAGAAGTAGAGGCAGAAGTATCCATGGTGGTGCGGCTGAAGGGAGACTTAACAATAAGCTTAGGAGCAGCAAGGGCAGCTTCTTGGGCAGCCAATTTCGCAGCTTCTTTCTTAAGAACAGTGGGTTCTGTAGCAACTATATCCCTCCTTATAGCTCTCAGCCTCTTTTCCCTCTTCGATCTCATTGACTTCGCCATTTTCTTCGCAAGTAGATATCTCTATGAACTCTGTTTTTTCTAGCTCTCGTTGCTCTGTCCACAGATTTTTGTTTAGGGTTTTATTGGAGGCAGCAACGGCTGAGGTTATAGAATGCTTAAATTACGTTTTCACCCAAAAACAACTCTTTATTTGCACTTTGTGCGTTCGTATGGTGGAAAAATATACTCCTATTAGAGTATAAATAGTATTGACAATTTATTTTTTTGGTTTGGACGGCATTTTCTCTAATTATTTAACATAATTGTGTTACTTGTAAGTCGATATATGTCGGTAATTAATTTGCTTTTATGTAGAAGGATAAGAAATATCTATCTATTTTCATTTATTTTACTTGAAAATTGTTTAATATTAATATTTAATAGGTATTACCTAAATGTCAAGGCCAAAATAGCATACTTCGTCAAATTTTACAGGAATGACCCATTTGAAAAATTATTAATTATACAAAATTTCTACCATAATTACTAATTCTCCTGTAGTTTGAAATACTAATTATATTCTATCTGACTAATTAATAATTTTATATAAGATTTCAAGTTAGATACACTTGAATATATGTTTTTTTCTATCAGATACACTAAAACAGAGAGAGAGAGGAGAGTGAGAACAAAAGGGAGGCAAATGAGATTTATCTATGTATGTAAGACATGTGAATCACAGTATATGTATTTGGTGTGATTCACGTGTATCTCGAAAATCAAATATGCGAATGAGATATGAGAGTGGTAAACTAGATAGGAGGAGACTGGGGAGGCGAACGAGAGTTGTATATGTATCAATATACATGTGAAATCCACTTGGATACAATGTATCTAGAAAAAATTACACTCAAATTTAACTACATTTCTATCGAAATACATGTATCCAAACACGCCAAAAATCTGATAAGATTCATAATTTTGCAAACTACAGTATATCTAAGTAATTAGTTCCTAAATTAGTAGGATTTTGGTAAGTTATCCATTTTCTTATGCTATAAAGGCCCAAAACATCTAATCTGTCTCACATGGGCCTACAAGATCTGGTTAGCCTATTTTCACTTTATCAGCCCAACCCATTTTCTATCCGCTCTCCTCTCAGTGATGATAGTTCAACAGATTCAGTCAGTCGTTGATCTGCGCTAGGGTTGCTTCCAGCTTGAACCATCCAAAATGCTAACATTTTCTTGATCTTCAATCTCTATTTTCAATTTCTCCAGCTCAATTTTTGTCTATACAACCAGAATAGTGCTGAAAGGTAACAGATAGAAGGGGCAAAAAGAAAAGCAGATGATGGCAGGAAATGCTTTAGTCCATGTATCAACAAATTCTTCCGTGTTTCCCATCATACCCAGTAGAGGAACTGTGTTGGGTGATCGTTTTCTGTCTATAAAATCGCCAATCAGGCCTAAAAATCAAACCTTTAGTGTGAAATCAATGTCTGCAAATACGGGTCATAGTCAAGAACAAGAGCAACAACCCGGGTCATCTTCCGACCAGAAAGGTCCGCTTTCTGTTATTTTAGATGTTCCCAGGAATATATGGAAGCGAACTATGCGTCCATTGAGTGATTTTGGGTTTGGAAAAAGGAGCATCTGGGAAGGTGGGGTTGGGTTGTTTATCGTTTCGGGTACGGTGTTGTTGGCACTCAGCTTGGCTTGGTTGAGAGGGTTTCAGCTGCGGTCTAGGTTTAGGAAGTATTTAGCTGTGCTTGAGTTTGAGCAGGCTTGTGGCATTTGCACTGGCACACCTGTTAGAATCAGAGGAGTAAGTATTGGTAATGTGATTCGAGTGAATCCTTCCTTGAGAAATGTTGAAGCTGTTGTTGAGGTGAGCAACATGTATATTTGCTGAACGCATTTACTGAATTATATATATTTCTTTTGAAGAAATAAGTAGTTGTTCCATAGTTGCTTGTGTATGTTTTCATCTTAAGCATTGATTATGCGTTTATAGGTTGAAGATGATAAGATAATTATTCCTCGAAACTCATTAGTTGAGGTGAACCAATCTGGTCTTATCATGGAAACCATGATTGATATCACACCTCGAGATCCAATCCCAATACCTTCTGCAGGGCCCCTGGATCCAGATTGTGTTAAGGAGGGTCTGATAATCTGCGACAGGCAAAAGATAAAAGGACAACAAGGGGTTAGTCTAGATGCATTGGTTGGAATATTCACACGTCTTGGCCGTGAAGCAGAAGAAATTGGTTTGTCGAATACCTATGCTTTGGCTGAGAGAGCTCTAAATGTTATTGAGGAGGCACGACCGCTGCTTACAAAGGTTTGATGCACTTTACATTTATTCACCTCCCATTTTTTTTCTTTTTGTATGGATGATGTTTAATATCAATTATAAAAGAAGAAGGAAGTCTAACAAACAGATGAATTTAACCTCTGTACTTTTAGCTTATGATATAGCAATGCAATGATTTAACTTGTTGAAATTCTGTTCTTCTATTTATGATTCATGACATCTTTATGATAAGAAATTCATTATTTTTTCTTTAAAGACCTAATGTCATGTGTGGGAACATTTTTAAAAACACTGCTATCTTAAGCTTAGGTTAAATCACACATCTCAAGTTAGTTCTTTCCACCAACGGAATATGTTCTACACGTCACTCCCTATAAAAGTGTAGTGCGTGATGTATGAGTTGTACTAGAATGTTATGGACTTCAATCCTCTTTGACAGCATCTGTATAAAGAGCATCGGTGTAAATATTTCACTGTGATGAAATTTGTAAGTTGGATAACACTTAATTTTGGAGAACTCTTAGTTAAAAGACCTTGTGAAGTTAATATGTTTCTGGAAGTGCAGAAAGTGACTACTGCGGTCATTAGCTTGGGCAAGCCCTCATTATATTATACCCCAAGTATATGACCTGTAGAGGAGAAATGTGAATGAATTGTCAGACAAGATCTAGTTGATTGCTTTGCAATTCTTTTTATGAAGGATTTATTTGTTAGATGTGCATGAAAAACTGAATTGAGTTAGAATATCTTGTTTTGAATGCGGTGAAACTATTAATCAAGTGCTTAATAATACAAGATTAATTTTTTAAGTTTGCTTGACTATTATCATCTCTAGTATGTGTATCTGTTTGAGAATTCTGTCAGAAACTAACATCTCGTGCTTCATGCAACCATCTCTATTAACAGAAAAATGCTCTCGTCTTGACAAAATTTAGTCTAATCCAGTTTGGACTTGTTGATGTTCATTCAGTACACTAATATGTCATGTAGTGCATTTTCTAAATAATATGTCGAAACAAGTGCACAACTATTATTCATCTGTCAGATGTTAGGTGGTAAGTGTAAAACTGTGAGTTGTAAGTACTGCTGCAATATGTGTTTTCTATACCACATTCAACAGTATCAAGCTATAGGACCATTTATAGAGGAGGAGCGGAGAACTGAAACAGCGGTCAATGTTGGGCATACGGTTGCACTCATCCTATTATGCTACTTGAGCAATTTATGTGTTCCTTGCAGGTATTTAGTATATTCTCATGTATGAACATTGTACCTTTGATGTAGTGACACCTCAGATTAAAGCCATGGCTGAGGATGTCCAACCTATGCTAGCTGATGTTCGTGATAGTGGCTTACTGAAGGAAGTTGAGAGTTTAACCCGAAGTCTGGCGCTAACATCTGAAGATATAAGGTAAATCAGTAACTTATGGTAGCTTCTTTTCTTGAGAAATCCTATTTTCAACTGCTTAACCAGCATTTTGAAGATACTTTTGCAATTCTTCAGCAAAACTCATTAAATGCATATTTACTGACCTTCTATAAGAAGAGTTTTGTGCTTTGAAATGCTTGTTCTGTCACTTTGTCTCTCCCTTTCTCCAATTGCATCTCTCTCTCCGCCAGTCTCATATGTTTATTTAATAGGCATTATAGAATTGCTACATGTGAACGTATCTAAGAATCCGCCCCAATATCTAAGGCAAGGGGGAAGTAGTCCTAAACCTTTATAAGATATACTTGGTACTTGTTACTTTGGCTGAGAATAGAACTGAGTGATACAAATTAAGTTTTGCTCATGCTGCACACTTGTGAGCTATATATTTGGAGTGAAACCAGTTATGTTAAAAGTTCAAATAAGCAGATAGAAAGTTCAATGAAAAGGCAGATCTTACACTACCCACTGCATTGCTTCACAAACATGGCATGTTTTTGTACATTATTAAGAATTTTAGATTGCCACATATTGAACCCATGCTTGTACCCACGTCATAGACCATACTCCACTAGGACACAGCTTTGGATGCTTTATTGGTTGAGTATACATGATATGAAAAGGGCTAAACATTTCTAATTTTCTCGTAGCAACAGTGGGTTCCTTTTATTGACATCAAAAATAGAGTTCAAAAGCTTGTAACTCTTCTATGTGATCCCTAAGTTACACATCTACTTTGAGGTTGCTTCTGTTGCTGTTTGCTTTAGGCATGGAAAAACCATATTATCTGCTTTTACAGTGTTTTCTGAACCAAATTGCAGGAGAGTGCACTCCACGGTCATGACTCCTGAGAACACTGAATTGATACGGAAGTCCATATATACACTGGTCTTCACTTTGAAGAATGTTGAGGTAATTTCCCGCGTGGTAATTGTCATTCTAACATGTCAATCACTTCCATGCTTTGTGATTCATCATTTGTCACATTGTGCAGAGCATTAGCTCCGACATTTTGGGATTCACTGGCGATGAAGCTACTAGGCGCAATTTGAAAATGCTTATCAAATCGCTAAGCAGGCTATTGTAAAGTTGATTAATCTCTTGCAATAGTACTAGCCTGAGAGGTTCCAAAGGACCAAGAGAGAGAGAGGTTGTTCTGTTTGGCATTGAGGAGTCCTTGGGCTATGGATTACATAGGGTTTATGTCTTGTTTCTGCTAATCCAATAGGATTTTAAGGTGTGAAAGCTTCCATTTTCACCTTTGTTCTGTGATAGAAATTGCAATATAAATGTCATTAAAAGATGGTTTCACTAATATGAATGTTGATTCTTTGGTCACTTTTTCTTTCAGTTTCCTAATATCATTACTTGTTTCAGCTGATTTAACACCATTGTATTATTTAATTAATTAAAGCCTGGTGAAAATTTCTATATGTGGTTTTTGAAGTTAATTGCTAGTCATTAATCTAATCAGCAGTGTCACTCATTTTATGAGGTGTTACTATTTAGGATGACTTTGGTAGAAAGGAAATTGTTTTTCTGTTTTCTTGAAAATTTAGTGATTTTTTCCCCCTTAATGTTTGGTAAGTAAGCAAAAATTTGTTATCTCAAAAAGTTTTTTTTATGTAATCTATCAAATTTATTGGAGGGGGCATCGGAGGGGTGAGGAGGAAATAATAAATTTAGAGTGCCACTTATGAAAATTTAATTTTTCTATTTTCATTTTAGAGAAATTATTTTTCTTATTTAATAGGAAGTTTTTTTTTTTTTTTTCTAGCGAAAATATTTTTCAAAGCTTTGATCAATTAAACACAGGGAAGGTCTTCCTACCAATTAACACATCCTTTGACTAATCAAACACGGGTGAAACAATTTTTTCTTCACTTAAAACTCTTTTTAATAGATTTTTTATTTAGTATTTAAACTTAATATAAATATAAATACTATTTTAGAAAAATCTATGCTCCCATATATTATTCATATGCAGCATGTCTTTTATTGTAATATTGATAGATCTCACATAGGAATATCAATAATTCAGTTTACCGTGCGGGCACTCAACTCACACATAAGAGAAAAATATTTACTGGCACCGATATGTGTTGCACTTATAAATAATTGAATGACAAAAAATTAAGAAGATGATGTATAATTAACTTTGACGAATCATTAATTTCTTACCGATTTTCATTCTTCCAATCATAACAAAAAAATTAACCGATCAAAGATCGAATTCCTTGTCATATTTTATTCAAATCATAGATCAAAGTTAAAAAAAAAAACAAAAAACAGGATTTTTTCATGGATCTTCCTAGTCATGTAAAAATTTCCTAGCATTGCTGCTAGATTCTTCTTTTTCACATGTGCAATATCCACCCAAGCATATTCCAGTGCCTCTACTAATGGGGACACTGCAGTAAACTACACAATCCTGATTAGTCTTACATGCTGGTCCAAAAGCATCCACACTTTGCAAACCTATAAAACATACAAAAAAAACTAAGTTAACATTCATAGATAACGATAAAATAAGGACAGTTCAATGCACAAAACATCAGTAACAGACATGTGTGTATTATAAGATATATATATACCAATTGAGAGAAGAATTACAAACACCAAGGAGAACAAAGTGAATGATGCTTTGCTCATGGCCATGTCTTAATTAGAGTGTATTAGTGATTAATTATGAAGGGAAGCTCTAATTTGATTTGTACAAAACATTGCAACCCCTATTGAGATATATATAGTGTAGCCAAGGTGATTGATACCTCTATAATTGGTCAAAACATGGAAAATAAGTTAATTAGAGGTAAATTCTATCTGGATTAACTAACCAAAAAAAAAGAAGGGAAGGAAAATTAAAAGCTTAAGGCATGTAATTAATTTTGTCATAGAACTTACTGAATAAAGACACTATAGAATAGATTTACTTAACTTACAGTGGGAAATAACTTATTAAATGTTTATTTAATAGTGGATTTACATAATTTAATTTGACTATATTTACTTGGAAAAAAAAAATCCAAACACAAATTATAATTATTATTATTTTTGCGCAAGGTGCAATAGCAAAAGAAAGTGCTTAAACGATTACTGAATTGCTTAAAATATGTGAATGAAATTTACAATTTTTATGTATTAGCAAAAATCACTTATCTTTTATTATTTTACTCAAAAGATTAATCAAACTGAAAGTAATATAGCTGGTCATTTATCCGACCTATTCTAACCAAAAACCTTTTATTCGACTCGTAAAATTTCTTTATATTTTCTCGTATTTAATAAGTGAGAGTTAGCACTTAGCAGACAACACACCATCAACATCTGTGCTTCGCTGCTTGCTAATTCTCTTCATTTCAAGGAGAATTTCGTTTGCAGTTAGCAATATTGTGATCATGTGGGACCTATTATTTATTTCTTGATTTCAATATATAGTGGTGTGGTAAATGAGTAATTATAGTTTCTTCAATTTCAAGTTTAGAATAGAGAATCATGACTTTTTAAAATTAATTTGATATAGTTTAATAATTTAAATTTGATTCAATATTTAGCGATATGGTAAATCGGTAATTATAACTTTTTCCAATTTCATATACTCATAGAATAGAAAATTGTGGCTTTTAAAAATTAATTCGATATAATTTGATATTTTTAAGTTTGAAAATTGTGGCTTTTAAAAATTAATTCGATATAATTTGATATTTTTAAGTTTGATTTCAATATAGCAGTGTGATAAATCGATAATTACAGTTTGTTCAATTTCAACTTATATATACTCATAAAATAGAGAATTAAATCATACACGCTAACACCTTTCACGTAGAAATGTATATTCAATAGAAAGTAGAAGTAACTTCCTTTGTTAATCAATTACACACTAAATATCAAATCAAGATAAAAAGACTATAAATTGAGATACAAAATATTATTAGTTACATCTAAAAGATACTATATAGATTGAGATAAAAAGAAATATCAAATATAATTTACAACTCATTATTAGATATCTTTAATAGAACATGATCCAATTCATTATTCTTGAATTAGGTAAAATGGTAAATTGTCCGTGCTTCGTGCGGTGGTGAAGTACGTCAGTAATATACTTCTGAACATTTGATAATATAAATGTTTTCGAGTGGGTAAAGACCTACGATAAATTGTCAAGAATATTTTATCTAAAGATGAAATGAAATATTTTTTTAATCTTAAAACCAAAAGGATTTAATTCTAATTATTTATGCATTTTGTTATTAATTCTTCATTTTACTCTAGTTCTTCATCACCAAATTCTTTAGAAAAGATATGTAATTGTTTCATTGTCTATATTTGTACTTTCAAAAAGTGGTACAAACATTGTATTCATCAATTGCGAGAGTTTTTCTCCTATTCAAGGCTTCTACATACAAAACCTAAATGTTATACATCTTATGTAATTAGTTGTGTACTTGATAAGTTAATTAAAATGTAAAAAACATCTTTTGGAGTTCAATGAAATAACGTATGTCACTCAAATAATTTGGATTAAATGATGTCTTGGCAAGTCCCTTATTCAAAATCATTTGCAATCGATGACACTACTTTGATAGCCAAAAGACATATTTTGTTGTTTATGTTTCGTTCAATATGGTTAAAAGTTTAATTTTTTTTTGCGATTTTTAATCTAATGTTTATAAGGAGATAATTATTTCTTTAAGATTTGATTAAAGTGGATTCATCCTACTTTGAGGGGTAATTCATTGACTCTGATTTGAAATTTGAACCCCAAACTTTTGATTAAGGCTGAGTACGATATTTACCATCCCACTACATTCCTTTTTTTATGTCACTAATCGATTGAATACCTCGAGAAGATAAAAAGTTGAATAACTAAAACTCCAAGGTAGTGTGGAACCACCACAACTTGTGAACACTCAAAAGTACCTTCTTGGACACCCCATGGATCTTTTGGCCACTGAAAACTCTATAAAAATCAAAGTCATTCATTTCACAAGTTTAAGAACTCTAATCTACATGACACCAGTAGTCTATGATTACATCAAACTCTTGATTAACATATCTTTACTTTAACATAATGATCAAAAACATAAGCATAAACAACAAAGTTTAAAATATGTACTCAAAAACAACAATTAATAACATAAGCATAAATTAATGACGGTAAAAAATCAGACCAAGATCTGCAACAATCGAATGAAATAGAAAGGAAAAAATGGGGCTCACTGAATTCACATTTTCCCCTTAAGGAAATTACTCTCCTCTAGTACCCGAGTTTTAAAGAAATAAATCTTTTCAGGATAAAACGATTCTATTCACTAGTGTATTGATATAAAAATAATTGGTGTCAGTAAGCCACTCAACATGAGCAAGGCACAATAATGTTTAATTGTGCAGAAGAAGAAGAAGTTCAAAATTTTCGTTATTTTAAAATGAGAGGAAATTCCTCTATTTATAGACAACAAAGGGTAGTGTGTGTCACGCCTCGAGCCTATACCCTGGGCGGGACTAGCACTCGAAGACCATTATTGGCCCTAAGCGAACCCTTGACCTGACTTACTTAACTCAGCGGAAGACAATATTCATACTTATAATGATTAATAACACTTAACTGAATTGAATTATAAGATAACTGAGAATGTTTAAAGGTTAAACATTCAACTTGGCCAAAAGTGGCAACCTAAGTCTTAACAATAAGAATTGATAATGAAAACACTTAAAGGACTAACATCTGACTGTCTATGAAACGTCTAAAACAACTGAGATGGACAATCCCACAACATCCTAATGAACTAACTAGAAAGCAATGAAAATAGATCCTCCGGAATGCAAGGAGGCTCATCGACTGACTCTGAACTGCTCACTGGATCAACGGTGTGCTGGAATGCCGATCCTAGTTACTTGTGTTTGCATCATAAGACGATGCAGGCCAACTGGCATCAGTGCATTGAATGTACGAGTATGCGAGTTGGAATTCTAAAACAACATAGGCTTGAAAGAAACACTTACCTTGGCTCTTCTCAACTCATGAATGCTTAACTGAACTCATTTCATCATAAGCAGTTTAAAACAAGTGCAATATAAAGAAAAACTATTTAAAAACATGATGTCAACTCTGTGTATATACAAGGATACAACATAACTCTGAAATGTATGTAAAAATATAATAAACTGATGTATATAAAAGTACAGTAACTTCTGTGGGAGTTTCTCTAACCGACAACCATCACATAAGAGCAATAGTGATGATACAACGATCTACCTCACGTTGCCAGCGTATCCTTTAGCCGGCCAGAGGTATAGGACCTGAACTACTAAGTGGATCCACTAGTCTATTGTGAAAAAGGTTCATCTAAAAAGTATGACCCTTTTCTACCCATGGTGGCTACATGGTTTTATGGAGACGTGAGTTATCTAAACTCATGCTCGCCCCCAATTCGGTGCTCAATACTACTCTCAAAATATACTAGCTCTTATGTTTAAAAAACATACTTCTTCTGTGATTTGAGATTAGTGCTAAAAAAAAAACTTAGCTCAAAGGCTATCTTGGAAATCAAAGTTTCCCCTCTTGCTTCATTTAGAAAGTGATTACTCTTTTCTGAAAACTAGCCCGAAGACTCTTTGGAAATCTCAGTTTCCGTTCTTATTTAAATGTGAAAACATTTTAAATCTCTTTGGGAATACTTAGTCCCCATATACTTTTTGAAGAAATGAACTTCAATCTATACTCTTTACTCTTTACTCAACTTAAACTTTAAGTCTTAAAACAAAGTTAAAACATTTGGAAAACTCTAAGAACTTCTCATGACTTGACTCTTAACTTTCCTTGAATTAAATTATGGATTCAAGGTTCATAATCTCATGTTTATGGATGATTTCATGATGTTTAGATGTACCTTAGAGTGTTGGAATCAACTAGAAAATATAGGTACATTGCTAAGGAACAAATACGAAAGGTTGGGGAAGAAATGGGAGGAACTGGCGACCTTGGCGCTCTGAGAGGCGCGGGGCTCCAGAGCACAAACTTCAGAGCTGAAGTTGTGGCGCTCTGGCTAGCGCATCGCCCTAGTGCCCAAAGTTCAGAGGAACTTTTATGGCGCTCTGGGAGGCGCGGCGCCCTAAGCTCTTGCCCAGAAAATTCCCGATTTTTCTTGCTCTTTTTTGATCTCTAAACCTTTTAAACTTCAATGGTCCTTTCCCTAAACACTTAGAATCATTTGTACAATATACATCAGATTCTACTCGAAAAACACAACTAACAACATGAATCAATCTCAAGAAAACTCCAACAACATAATCCACAAGAATTCAAACGAATTTCATGAAGAATTCAAGGATTTACTTTCAAATCTAATAACTTCGTTAAAATTGAATCATGATTGGTGCGTGGGTGAACTAACCCAACACTATGTGATCTCACATACCTTGTAGGGATCACCCCCGACGAAATTCACAAGCTAAGCTCGACGAATCTTGAACCTCCTTCTCTTTTCTCCTCTTTTCTCTTTTCTCCAAGCCCTAGCGTGAACTCTAACTTTTCTAAACTGACCAAAATATGGTTTTACCCCAATTAATCTCCTAAAAATGGATTAAAATAATAGGTCAAGGAAAAGACTAAAATACCCCTTTAAAATCCGGACTAGACATTTTCTTATTTGAATTGCCCAACTTCTGAAGGGCATAACTTGCTCATACGAACTCGAAATCACTCAAACTTAGATGCGTTGGAAAGACCATTCCAAGGGCTTTCTAACCATATTTGGAATCACACCTAACTCATCCTGAGCTAGGAATTATGGCCATTTGAAGTTGACCAAAAACTCACTTTAACACCTTTAGCAAATTTCCAAAATTTTAAATTCTTCCCAAAAATAACTATTACCAGATTTTAAACTTCCTTCTAGTTCTTTCTAGTTGCGAGATGTTACAGTGTGAACAAATGCTCATTGTGCCTTATCGGAAGGGCACAACTCTTTGAAAAAGTCACAACCTTTCATAAAAGTCGCAACTATTCATAAAAGTTGCAACTCTTCGTAAAAGCCGCAACTCTTCCTAAAAGTTACAACTCTTCGTAAAAGCCGCAACTCTTCCTAAAAGTTACAACTCTCATGAAAGGAAAGACTAATTTTAAAAATAAATAAATTAAAAGGGAATTCTGATTTCTGGTGGCGCCATGTAGGCGGACCTAGGGTTTTCTTTTATATATATATATATATATATATATATATATATGATAGCTAGGCAAGTGGTACCAATGAAATTAGTTCTCCTTTATCAACGAGAATATATAGCGAGGGGGAAAAAATATTATTTCATCCTTAATTAGAGATCTAATATTCAAGCCCTATTAGATATCGAAATTACCTTTGATAAAAAATATTTTACCTTCAAATGTGAATTTTTTTAATACAAATTCAGATATAATTGAACTTTAATACATGGACATCAAATGAAAACATAAAAAAGTTAAGTTTTGCTTTATCTTTAATTGAAAAAAAAACTAAGAAGGTAATGGATAATTAACTTTAATGAATTATTACTTTCTCATTGATTTTATTCCTCCAAACATAAAATCGAATTCCTTGTCTCATTTTATTCAAATCATAGATCAAAGTACAAAAAACAAACAAAAAACATAATTTTTTTCATGTATCCCTATTCCTAGTCATGTAAAAATTTCCTATCATTGCTGATAGATTCTTGTTTTTCACATGTGCAATATCCACCCAGACATATTCCAGTGCCTCTACTAATAGGGACACTACAATAAACTACACAATCTTGATTAGTCTTACATGCTGGTCCAAAAGCATCCACACTTTGCAAACCTATTAAACATATAAAAAAAATTGAGTTAAAATGTATAGATCACAATAAAATAAGGACAGTTCGATGCAACAAGTGTATATGTATTATATAAGAGAGATATATACCAATTGAGAGAAGAATCACAAACACCAAAGAGAACAAAGTGAATGAAGCGTTGCTCATAGCCATGTCTTAATTAGAGTGTATAATTAGTGATTAATTATGAAGAGAGACTCTAATTTGATTTGTACAAAACATTGCAACCCCTATTGAGATATATATAGTGTTGACAAGGTGATTGATATCTCTAATAATTGGCCAAAACATGGAAAGTAAGTTAATTAAAGGTAAATGCTATCTGGATTAACTAGCCAAAAAAAAAAATGGAAGGAAAATTGAAAGCTTTTAAGGCATGTAATTAATTTTGTCATAGAACTTACTGAATAATGACACTATAGAATAGATTTACTTAACTTACAGTGGGAAATAACTTATTAAATGTTTATTTAATAGTGGATTTGCATAATTTAATTTGACTGGATTTACTTGGAAAAAAATTTCAACACACAAATTGTAATTTTTTTTTAGTGCAAGGTGCAAATAGCAAAAGAAAGTGCTTGCTTGGTTTTTTTTTTTTTTTATTTTTTTTTATTTTTTATTTTTTATTTTTTTTTATTATTATTATTATTATTATTATTATTATTATTATTATTATTATTATTATTATTTTTGTGACCTTGCTGCTCAAACGATTACTGAATTATTTAAAATACGTGAATGAACTTTACAGCTTTTATACATTAGCAAAAATCACTTACTGTATCTTTTATTGTTTTATTCAAATATTATTCAAACTTAAAGTAGTATATTTGGTCATTAACCGACCTATTCTAAGCAAAAACCTTTTTTTTGACTCGTATTTTTTTTTTTTTTTATACATTTAAACAAATAAAGGATCAAAGAGCATCCCTTTATACAGTTAGAAATTCAATTTTCATGAGTGCAAACGATTTATATTATTTTGATTTTTTTAATTATAGTTGATTAAAACTAAACTATATCAGATTTAGTCGACTTTTAAAATTTATAAAAAAAACAAGTAATTTTTTTTTTCTAACATGATTCGGTTTTTGAGTTTATGTGAACACTCCTAATTATGACAATAAAATGAATTATAGTACAAAAGAAAATTAGGATGCCATCGTGATTTTTGAAATTCATGATTTTTGATTTGAGTATTTTTTTGGAGCCCTAACTAATTCAATTCGAATTTGTATCACATAAGGCCAATCAAATTTTTATTAGAACTTTTTCTTAATTTTTAGACTCAAATTAAAAATCTCTACTTAAAATAAAATAAATCACATACGATTTACATAGTTTGATTCCTTAATTCAATATTCACTCTAGAGTGTGACTAATTGATTTATTCGCATATTCTCTTGGTTGGAAAAAATAAAAGAAAAAACAAACCAACCAACCCATATATCTGTGAAGATGAAATAATTAAGCTCCTCTGATCTTACTCAGAAATTACTTAAATCTTTAGCTGATTTTTTAAAAACATATTTTTATTTAATTTGTGGTTGTCACTTTGTGTCATGAATCCAAATTTGGAAATATAATTCAAAACTTAATTTTGGGACAGAAAAATTTATTACTCCATAGCTAGTCACCACTACCCTCCGTTATTATCTATTTGTCATATTAATTTTTGCACATCCCTTATATTGATATAAAAAATATTTTAATTAAATTATCCTTATTAATTTTTTGATTTCATTTTATTACCTCTTTCTTTCACCACATTTAGTAAAGGGTAAACTAAAGAAAAAAGAGAGAGGAACAATTCTCAACAATCTCACGTAGTATTATTATTTTTTGGGAAAATGGTATGAAATAGCAAACTATTAATTCAAATTAAATGTTATAGCTATAGTTTATTTTATTTGTAATTCGCAGCAAACGTCCTATTTTTTTGCTATCTGATTTGGTATACAATTAACCATTTTCGGTATACAATTAACCATTTTATACATTTCGGTATAAAATGAGTTTGTGTTTGTATAAAGCGAGAGAAAAGTGTATATACAAATACAAATACATATATTTTCGTCCTATACACTTATAATTATACAAATACAAATCTTATTATACAATTACAATGTATAATGAATTTATACAAAACTGAACAATTTGTATAAAATTGAATGTATCGAGCGAATTATACAAATCAGAAACTCCACAACAAACATAAAATTTGCTATGGAGCACAATTATGCAAATTAAACTATAGCTATAACATACAAATATGATTTTTATGTTTGCTATATGTGAAAGTTGCTTTTTTTTTTTTTTTAACCTAGATACGATAAGTATTTTAAATCATTTTTTTTAATGAATATATATAACAAAGTAAAATAGAACATGATCCAATTCATTATTCTTGAATAGCTAGGCAAGTAGTACCAATGTTGTGGTGAAGCGAAAAATATAATTATTTCATTCTTAATTATAGATCTCGTACTCAAACTCTATTAGATATACAAAATTTCATGTGATAAGAAATAATTTACCTTCTAATGTGATCTTTTAAAATAAGAATTCAGATAAAATTGAGCCTTAATACACGAACATAAAATGAAAACAAAAAAGGATCAAGTTTTGCTTTATCTTTAATGAGAAGAAACTAAGACGGTGATAAATAATTAACTTTGATAAATCATTATTTTCTCATTGATTTTCATCCTCCAAACATAATAAAAAAATTAACTGATCAAAAATCGAATTCCTTGTCACATTCTATTCAAATCATAGATCAAGGTAAAAAAAAACAAACAAAAAACATAATTTTTTCATATATCCTATTTCTAGTCATGTAAAAATTTCCTAGCATTGCTGATAGATTCTTGTTTCTCACACGTGCAATATCCATCAAAGCATATTCCAGTGCCTCTACTAACAGGGACACTGCAGTAAGGTTCACAATCCTTATTAGTCTTACATGCTGGTCCAGAAGCATCCACACTTTGCAAACCTATAAAACATACAAAAAAAACTTGAGTTAAAATTCATAGATCACGATAAAATAAGAACAGTTCGATGTATAAAACATCAATAAGAAACATATATGTGTATTTTATAAGAGAGAGATATACCAATTGAGAGAAGAGTTACAAACACCAAGGAGAACAAAGTGTATGAAGCTTTGCTCATTGCCATGTCTTAATTAGAGTGTATTAGTGATATATATATATATATATATATATATATATATATATATATATATATATATAAAAATAAAGTGAAGACAAGGTAATTGCTGGATTAACTAGCCAAAAAAAAAAAAAAGATGGAAGGTAAATTAAAAGCTTAAGGAATATAATTTATTATGTCATAGAACTTACTGAATAATAATTAAAGACACTATAGAATAAATTTAACTCATTTCATTTTCGTGTAATCTATATACCATATTAGATTACCATAAAAAAGAGTGGGAAAGTAGCTTATAAAATATTTGATTAATAGAGGATTGCATAAATTAATTTGAATGTATTTACGTGGAAAAAAAGGTCCAAACACCAATCGTCCTTTTTTTTAGTGCAAGGTGCAATATCAAAAGAAAGTGCTTCCTTGATTTTTGTTTTATGACTTCGTTACTTAAATGATTACTGAACTATTTAAAATACATTTTTTATTTATATATGTTTAAAAGATTATTTAGCTTTTATTATTTTTTATTTAAAAGATGATTCAAAATGAAAAGTAATATATTCGATATTTTTTTAACGATGTGACGTCTGAGTTTTTTAAACCAAATTTTAAAAAAAAAATATTGACCAAAAACCTCTTATCTAACTTGTAAAATTCCTTTATAGACTAAAACAAATAAAGGATAAAAAACATTGCTCTATACAGATAAAAATTCAATTGTCATGACTCATGAGCGCAAAAGATTCATATGTTATTTTGATTTAATTTTTTGGTTATATTTGATTAAAACCAAAACACATCAGATTTTTGTTGACTTTTAAAATTTATAACGAAAATAAATAGTGTGTATGATTTTTTTTAATATATAAAAAAATTGATTCAGTTTTTGAGTTTACTGTGAAAATCCTAACCATGATAATATAATGAACTTCGAACTAAAATAAAAGAAAATTTTAGGTTGCCGTTGTAATATTTGGAATTCATGAGTATTTGACTATGTTCTATGACTTTTGAATATATGGCTATTTGAACGTTTAATAGTATTAGCTTGCTAAACATTAAGGAATGTAAATGATTTTTTTACCCACTAAAATGATTACATATTCACAAGAAATTTTTTCTTTTTTCTAATTGAAATGATCTTTTAATTAGAAAATTAAGCCCTGTTCTAGATTCATATCTTATAATTAGTCAAAATGATAAAACACCACAAAATATCCGTGGTGGCTAGACAATTAATATGATTTTTTTCAAACAAATTAAAACATCGTACGTCTTCCCACGCTTATTTTATTTTTATTTTTTATCTAGTTAAATGATATTCTTAATCTAGTTATTGTAATTTTATTTATGGATTGAAATACAAGTTCTCAATTCTATTCCCATACCATTGTTCAATTTTTTTGGGAGCGCCTACTAATTTAATTCGAATTCATCATATGAGGCGAATGAGCTTCTGTTAGAATTTTTTCTAATTTTAAGATTTAAATTTAAAATTTCTAGTTAAAATAAAGAAATCATATTCAGATCATATGGTTTAATCTCAAAATCACCCTAACACGACTAATTGATTTATTTGCATATTCTCTTGATTGGAAAAATTAAAAGAAAAAACAAACAAATCAACCAATATATGTCGGTGAAGATGAAACTAAGCTGATGCTTATAACTTACTCATAAATTACCTAAATCTTTAGCTAATTTTTTTTTAAAAAAATTATTTATTTATTTGTGGTTGTCACTTTCTGTCATGATCCCAAATTTTGGAAATATAATTAATAAGTTAATTTTGGGACAACAAAATCTAATACTCCATAACTAGTGGCCAACTCACCATCCCTTATATGAATTACATTTTTTTTATTAAATTATCCTTGTTAATTTTTTGATACCATTTTATTATTTTTTTCTTTCACCACATTTAATAGAGTAAGGGTAAAACTGAAAAATAAATAAATCAATTTCTTTTGGGTTTCGAAAGATAATAAATATTCCCTTTATAATAATAGTGTTCAAGTCAATTTCACATGCTCAACTATTTCATGTAAATATTTTTAGTTTACCTATATTGGGATACAGTAAATATTTTAATCAGTTTTTGTAATGAATATAACAAGTAAATAGAACAAAGAACCAATTCATTATTCCTGAATAGCTAGGCAAGAGGGAGTAATGAAGTTTAGTTTTGCTTTACCAATTGAGAATTATGGTGGAGCAATAAATAAATTTTTATTTTTAATTAGAGGTCTTGTATTTGAATTCTACAAAATATATGAAGTTGCCTTTATTAAAAAATAGTTTTACCTATAAATATGAATATTTTCGACACAAAACTAAATATAATTGAGCCTTAATACACCAAATGAAAATTAAAAAAAAAGATATTATTACCTTTGTCCACTTTTAATTGTCATATTGTGCTTTTCGAAAGTCAATTTGATTAATTTTCAAAGTTAAATTAGATTACATTAATTTGATAGTTTAAACAAAAAATTTAGATATTCAAAAACTATATGAAAAGTACTATAATTGTAATTTTTTGCATATCAATGTAATAAAAAAATATATCGTAAAATATTAGTCAAAATACTTATCGTTTGATTCTAAATAAGGAAATCATGACAATTAAATATGAACGATATGAGTACTGGAGTTTTGCTTTTTTCATAGGTTGAAACAAAATACTCCCACTTTCCCATTTTATGCGGCAACATTTCACCGGACACGGAGTTTAAGAAATAAATGAAGACTTTGAAATGTTTACCAAATTACCCCTTTAAAAATAGTCAATTTTTCTCTCTCCTCATAAATGTATTGGAGTATTATCTGTAAGATTAAGTGGGACCAACAAGGGTAAAATATGAATTGTACCTTTAAATACTTACCATATAAGAAAATGTGACATTTTTTTTAGATTGGCTAAAAAGAAAATGGTGCCACATAAAATGAGATGGAGAGAGTAGGAAAGTGCAAACAGAAAAGTCAATAGGAAGTTTAGTTTGTCGGCAAATATAATTAAAGTTTGATTTATCTAGAAAACTATGATAAATTCATTAAATTAATACTTATGAGGTCCATTGTACTTATGATTATTAGAACTTCTCTTTTCCTAGCAATGTGTGGTCCTAACTATTTTTCTCAAAGCCTGATTGACTCCCTACCTTCAAAGCCATCATTTTGCTTTACATCCCATTACTATATATCAATCAAAATTGACATTAAACAAATTAAATATATTCTGATATTCATTAGTACTAAGTACTAGTACTAATTTTTATGATGATTATCATGAAAACTAATTCTAATGTCACGTCAATCTGTTGAGCTAAGTAGCTAACTATTTGCTTTTATTTTATTTAGTATAGTTTGGGTTGAAATTATAGACGACGGTGGAGCAAGCTAGAAATTCGTGCAAGAATCCTTTACGAATGTACAAAATTTTTCTCCTACGTAAGAGGATTTAAGAATTCATATGCAATAAAAAAAATCTCATATTTTGCCATATCTGCACATTATAATTTTTGGATGAATTGAAATTTGAATTCCCTTGAAAATAGATTTAAATACTAAATCAGAAATTTGTGATTATATGGGTAATTTACAGAAATATTATTAATTTAGGAACTAATTACTTAAATACATGCTAGTTTGCAATATTACGAATCTTACCAGATTTTGGTGCATTTAGATAAGTCCACATATATGTATCTCGAGATACATACGGTCAAATTATGTGTAATTTGTTTTGGATACACTATATCTAAGTGGACTTACATGTATCTGGGGACTGGAATACATATATAAATCTTGCTCGTCTCCCTTCCTTCTCGCTCGCCGCCATGCTCATATCTCGCTCGCATATGGTATCCGGCCCAGATATATGAGAATCACACTAAATACATGTATATAGTGTGTATCTAGTGTGATTGCATGTATCTAGAATACATAAACATATCTCGCTCACCTCTCTCCCATCTTGGTTGTCACTCTCATATATCACCCGCGTACCTAATATGCATGTGAATTACACCATATATATATAGTGTATATCTAGTGTGATTCACAATATCTGATTAGAAATCTGGTGTGAAATTATTAAATAGTGATAAAGTGTAATTATTTTAAATTATAAGAAAAAATAGTAAATATGATAAGAATGTTTGTGTAATTAGATACTCCCTATGTCCCTTTTACTTGTCTAATTTTAACTTTTTACTTGTCTCTTTTTACTTGTCATTTTTGACAAATCAAGAAAAAATAATTTTTTTTACTTATTATATTATCAATTTATTTAGAGAGTTAGTGTTTTGAAAAAAGGTAGAACCTCTTTAATGGATAAATTAATTTTAGAACTCTATCTATTAATATGGGTAGAATGATAATCTCACTATGTTAATTATTATTATTTTTTCTTAATAGGTATGAAAAATAATAATTAACAAGTAGATAGGGATAGGTAGGGGTGTCACTATGTTAGTTTAGGCGGTTATTTTAAAAAAGTTATACCATCTCAATTTTCGGGTATTTTATGATGTATAACCAAAATTAGATTTTTAAAACCATTCCAAGATTCATATCAGTTTCTCTTCAGTATCAGTATGGTTCGGTTAATTTTTGGGTATTTTTTTTTTAATATCACCTCAAAATATACTATTATTAAAATATTTCTTTTGCAAATATGTTCGTCAAGAAGCACTTTAGTTCTGCACCAAGAAGTCAAGAATATAAAAACTTGTTGTCGTATGTTTGCATATGTTTAGGTGTATTGTTTGATAGAGTATCTACTATAGTATCATTTAATTTTAACCTAATTAATTAAAGGTTAATTAAAGAGCAAAGACTCAAAGTCATCTAGTCATCACTCACCAGAGGCCTAAGACCTAGGTTATATTTATGTTTGAAAAATGTTATAAAATTTATTTATCTAATAAATTTAACATATTGTTAATATATAAAATATATTTACATACACATAAGGTTATTCGATTCGGTTCAGAATCTTTTTGATATTTTTCATAAATTAAAAAGACATTCCAATTGCTCGATATGATTATACACTTGAATAAAAATTTACAATTTATTAAAAATATGACATAATTTGATTCGATTCGGTTAAGATTCAATCAATTTTTTATATTCTTTTCACCCCTAAGGACGGGGCCGGAGTACTTTCACTTTTCAATAAAGAGTAGATGTTTCAAAAGCAATGTACAAATTAAAGAGAGACAAAAGTTGATTTTGAGAAAAAGAAAAACTTTACCGCTCGATTCTACTCCAAATTTCACTTTTATTTGTCGAGGACGTGAAATTCGAGGGATTTATTACTAATTTATTCTCTTATAAAAGGAAGAAAAAAAGGAGACTACATAAAAAGTTGAAGAAACGCCCCCCCCCCCCCCCCATCTCCCTCTTAATAACAACATCTCTATGCTCGTTTTTGGAGGATTAATTTGATTAGATTTGAAAAAATAATAATTAAATTAAATAATTGATGAAACATTTATCATAACAACATCTCCTATAATTTTATAATAGTTTTTCCAATACTAATTATTTTTCTCATTTCAATTTTAATGAAAACATGTATTTTAAAATATCAATTAAAATTCACACTTTTACATAGTTTGACTTTCAAGAAATAAAACATAACAACTAATTTGAGAAGGAAAAAGTAATTTTTTTTCTCCCTTACAACTTTAGACTATGATTAATTAAGACTTGCTTTCTAATATATATTTTCGAAAAAAAAAATTATTTTTAAACTTTACTTTATATTCAATACTCTCTAAAATTCAAAAAAAAAAAAAATCAAAAGTCAAAACTAACGAGTAAAAATATTTTTTGCATAAATTATATTGAAATCTATGCATTATTTTTAAGTGAAATTAATGTTGAAAAAGAATACGTTTATCATTAACGTAGAAAAACTTTTAAACAGATGAAATCATTAAAAAAAAAAGACATTAAAAAGATTGGATTGATGAAAATTGGAAATTCGAAGGAGATTAGGTTTTAGAAAATGTGTCTTTGTTTGTTACATCAGAATGACGATAGGTAATTTTCATCTCTAATGATGAATACTTAAGAGACAAAGTCAATTTCATAATAATTAAAGAAACATTTATCAAAGGTCTTTTTCTATTTCTCAAAACTTTGCTTTATCACGTGATTTCCTCTAAATAAACAAATTAATAGAGAGTAAATAAAGAAGTGGAATTATTTAGGAAAGGAAAAAAAATCAGAGAAAGAAATAACAAAGTGTTTGGGGTAAAAAATCATGAAAATAGACCCACCCAATCATCAATGATATCTTAATTCGTTGACACCAAAAAATGACTTTTGGCTTGGCTGAAGTAAAGACTTTTTTTTTGGGTAAAAGAAAATTTCAGAAATAACAAAAATCATAGACATAATAATGCTCTATAGTTATAGTTTCAGTAATTATGTTTCATAGTTATAGTTTCGTTTGCTATGGAGGTTGCGATTTGTATATATTTCGTTTGCGAATATACAAACAAGGTATATTACAAATGGAGGTTGCGGTTTGTATATTTCGCTTGCGAATATACAAATATGGTAAGTATATATAAAAAGTTGTGTTTATACATTTAGGAATTTTTCAGAACATTTGTTTGTATATTTCACTTGCCAATATACAAATAAGGTAATTTACTATGAATTTTTCATAAACCGTATACAAATAGCTAAAGTAAGTATATACAAATTTTGAATTTATACAATCAAGAACGGAATTATACAAATTCTTGATTTATACAATCATGTACCGAATTTTTACAAATTTTTGATTTATACAATTAAGAAACCGAATAGCAAAAATTCATGAAACTGTAGCCACAAATTAAAAATAATCGAAACTATAACTATATTATATAATATACTCTAGATGTTTGTCATTTTGCGTAATTTCCCCTTCTTTTTTTGAGGGCCCTTTCATTTTTTCAATTGGGAGTGATGGTCCCTACAAGATTTTCTTCATACTCCAGATTCGAACTCGAAACCTCTGGTTAAGGGTGCACCACAATCCATGTTAGTCGATAAAGAACTTTCTTTCTGTTTTCTTCCAATATATACTTCATCGGTTCATTTTTACTTGTTAATTTTAACGTATTAAGAAAACATGAGTTATTTTTTCCATGTCATACTCTTAGCACTAATTACTTATTCCTATTTTTTCAAGACCTAATACGAAATAAAAATTAATAGAGATATTGTGATAAAATAATTATGTTAATTATTATTTTCTATTTTCTAATTGAATGTGACAAATCCAAATATATCAAATAAAAATAAACGGAGGAAATATTTAGTAATATATGTTATTGAGTACGTAGTACTTGTTTTAAAGTTCTATTAATTCAAATTCATATTAAAAATTTACCTACGAAAAATAAAACCTTTTTTGTGAAAAATGATTTATTTTCACACGCAAAATTTAAATTCATACTCTTTTATTATTATTATTATTATTATTATTATTATTATTATTATTATTATTATTATTAAAAAATAATCAATATTGACAAGAATTTACTAAAAGAAATAATCTCTGTTTTTGTATAATTTCAAAGTTTTAGCCTAACTATTTTATAAATAAGCCTATCTCTTTCACTAAGTTAACCTCTGGATTTTAATTTTGCTAGAGGGTGGGAAAAATGGAGAAGAAGAGAAGGTTAATTATTTGAAAAGAGATTCTTATTAGTGTTGAATTTAGAGGAAAAGAAATGATACAAAATCATTACTCTTCCCATAAACATCCATATTATCATTCACTCTCCTACAATAATTACTTATCTTTTGCTAAACTTGTGGTATAATAATGATCTAAAGTAAGATTAACATCATAACATTTTATTATTTTAACGAATTTTGTACACATTTTAATTTAATAAAATAATAATTTCTCATATTTTAAACACATTTTCAAAGAAATACCATCATACCACTCCATATTTAACATTTACGACTATGTCTGTCGGCAGGCTTTATGGGTACACTTATAATATCTACAATTAGAAAGTAAATCACATCTATAATCATCAAAAAGTGGAGTTCCATTTTACTTTTTTAGGGTAATTAGCTAAAAGGCTTTTGTCTGAGTTCTATTTGCAAGTATAATAATTAATTTATACGGAAAAGGCTCAAAAATACCTCTAAACTATCTGAAATAACTCATATTTAATCTTAAACTATATTTCGGCTCAAAACTACCCTTACCGTCATACTATTGGGTCAAAAGTACCCTTCGTATTAACTGAAACTGTTAAATGTCATGTGGATGCCATCTGGATGCCACATGTCATGCCACGTAAGCCCCACAATTTCATTCATTTCCACATAGACTAATATTCCTAATCTCTAATTTTTCCCTCATTTCTCCATTACCATTTGAAACCATTTCACCCACCCCTTTCCCTTAGAAATGATTTCATCCATTTCCCTAATTTTCCACTCATATCTCCATTTCCATTTTCCCTTAGATGAATTAAAACTTATCTGAAATCATTCATGGCAGAGAGTCCTAAGTAGAATTAGTTAACTCTGTAATGAGAAAAGAAATAAGTCAGTTTTCAATGTGCATTGTTCTTATACTGTGAATGCATAGATGATGGCAGAATTTCAACTGAAAATGGAAGTAACACCTAGAAATTTAATGCCTCACTTGACTTGTAGGAAGCTTGTTTATTACTTCTCAGAAAAAATTTAAAAAATATGAAGCTTGTTTGTAGTGACAAAACTGCTAAGAATTATGAACTCACAGGTGTCTTAGTATTTGGTTTAGGTACTTGTATTCCTTTTCTTTTACCTAATTTTACTATATTTGAGGAATTTGCATGATTTACTCTCTACCTAGCTAGTTACAACCATTCTAGATAGTTACATCAATGTAAATGAATGGTCCAGTAACATTATGTTAGGACCGAAATAAGCAGGTGTAATGCGGAAACTAGCAAAGCAAACCTCGAAAGACCACGAGTAAGAAGACAAACGAGAAACACACCAAAAGAGATAGATTTAACGTGGTTCGGTCAATCGACCTATGTCCACAAAGGAGATGAGCAATCCACTATAAATATGAGAGTACAAAATATAAAGAGAAACAACCTCAACCAATTCACTCGGAATACAAGGAGGTACACAAAATTCTCCTCCATAACCGCAACTCTCAAAACCCTAGGACTACATTGTGAATGCTAATTAAGTTAGAAGGAACAAGCCTATATTTACAGAGTCCTAAACCTTTCCTACAAGAAAAGGACTAGTTAAAATATTAAAATATTTTCCTAAAAGGAAAACCTATTTATGGTAAGAAATTAGGGCAAATAAACCCTAACACATTATTCACCATAGTTTGGAAGCTAAAGTTTGAAAAACAAACAATTGCCACTACTAAATCCCCTAAGCCCATGAAATTGAACATGTGAACAAAAATAAGCTAAAACTAAGGCAATGTTGCTGCATTGAGTGGAAAATTAGGGAAATGGATGAAATCATTTCTGAGGTAAATGGAGAAATGAGGGAAAGGGATGGGTGAAATGGTTTCAAATGGAAATGGAGAAATGAGGGAAAAAAATTAGGGATTAGGAATATTAGTCTATGCAGAAATGAATGAAATTGTGGTGCTTACGTGGTATGCCATGTGGTATCCACATGGCATTTAACAACTTCAGTTAATAAGAAGGGTACTTTTGACCTAATAGTATGATGGGAAGGGTAGTTTTGAGCCAGAATATAGTTTAAAGGTAAATATGAGCTATTTCAAATAATTTAGAGGTATTTTTGAGCCTTTTCCCTAATTTATATACTATGTAATATAGGCGAAAGGTGATTTAGTGCACATTCTTCACTAAAAAAAATTATGTGGTGTACATATGTTAGTAAATATCAGTAACTATTATGAGTGTATATTTTGTTTGCACATCTTTAACATAACTAAAAAGACAATTCACACGTCCTTTGGCAAATTCATGGCTCTGCAACTGAGTATCATGACAAATGTTTGTTATAAATTACTCCTTCTGTCCATAATTACGTATCTAATTTTTCTTTTTTACTTGTCCCTTTTGATAAATTAAGAAAGGACAATTTTTTAAAATCTATATACCTTCAATTATTTAATTTAAAAAAATGTAGAACTTCTTGAAAATCTTAAATTTTTAATTCATCCACTTCAAAATTAATAGGGATAAAATGATAAATTCATTATGTTAATATTATTTTCTTAATAAATGTATCAATTTAAAAATAGACAAGTAACTAAGTACTGAGGGAGTACTATTAGTTGTCATTATGATGGCGTTTGATGTAATTTTATTACAGTTTCTTTTATCTTCAGTTGGTAAGTCGACATTTCTTGTATTAGGTTTTCTTTTGCACATCATTTTGTACTAACAATGTTTGTTTTATTGGTCCACAAATTAAACTTAAAAAATCAGGTTAAGCTAAAAAAAGAAAAAGAGTTGTGTATATGTACGGATTTGCCACCGACAAGGATATGAATGAACATACATCAATCACAGAAAAGGTATAGTAAAAATATTAAAGCGATAAAAAATAAAAAAAAATACCACATAAAATATAAGAGTAATACATTTAGCCAAGATATAAAAAAGTTAGAAAGTGCTAGTAAATGGTGTGGACGTGAAGAATTCGTACAAAGTTATATCCTGTACAGTTGTAATTAAATAAGTCTACCAATTACCAAGTAATTAGTGTTGCACAATAAAAACATATTTGAAGACTTTGCCTAGAGGAGCTAAGTCCCTAATTAAAGTACTCAACAAGACCTGTGGTGGTCCTCTCATGAGTACATCTTAAGTTAAAATCTCCATTCCCAGGCAGTGGTGAGTCTAAGATTTTTATTAAAAGGGACTTTAAAAAATAAAAATATAATGTTATAATCTGAATTTGAAACTTTAAGGTAAATTTTTAATTCTTAATCACAAGTAAACCTTTCAAAATCTACATATATCACACACAAAAAGAAATTCTTTATATGTATAATTCTTGGGTTCAGATGAATATTCATATCCTCTCTCAGATGCGTCCCCTTCACCTCAATTTGTCAAACACAAAATAAAACACACGAGTAGATCGTTCTCTTTGTGCTTACTTATCAATGTAGACAAGACAAGATATATAGCAGTATTTAATTTATACAATGATTGAATTGGACAATCTAGCTAGCCTCGTAATATTGGGGGAACAAACAGGGGCCCAGCCAGACATGGGTTACGGGTGAAAAATTACGCTATACATATAAAATTAAACAATTTTTTTATATACATATTTTTAAACCTTTTAATTAAAATTGTGGCTCCGCCACTCGAAACAAAGTAAGCAGACAGGCAGGGCAAGCAGTATATAAATAGGTGCAGGTAATATGAGAAGGACAAAGTAAATCAAAAAAGGCAGAGGAGATTGAGAATGGGTCGTCACTACTGCTGGAGTAAACAGAAAGTAAAGAGAAGTCTTTGGTCTCCAGAAGAAGATGAAAAACTCATTAAACACATCAACACCCATGGCCATTCCTGTTGGAGTTCTGTTCCTAAACTAGCTGGTACTACCATCTTAATTCTTCATTCCCTTGATGTAATTAAAATCTCGATAACAACATTTTACTATAACAATTATATTTTCTGTCTCATTATAGTTATGTTGTTACATAGAGAGTTGACTGTTTCTTTGCAGGACTACAGAGGTGTGGAAAAAGCTGCAGGCTTAGGTGGATAAATTACTTAAGGCCAGATCTGAAAAGGGGTTGTTTTAGTGAACAAGAAGAAAGGATTATAATTGATGTACACAAAATTTTGGGGAACAGATGGGCACAAATAGCGAAACATTTACCTGGTAGAACTGATAATGAAGTGAAGAATTTTTGGAATTCTTGCATAAAAAAGAAACTTATTTCTCAAGGCATTGATCCAAACACCCACAATCTCCTTTCTACTACCACATCACCAATTTTCACTAATGAAACTAGTTTATCGTCATCATCAACGAAAGAGTTGGTTTCAATGGACATGATCAAAGTAAGTCTTGCCGCATTGTCAACTTTTCCTAATTACTCTAATATGCCTCAGTATCAAACAAGTTTCAGTCGGCTATATGAATCTGTTTGTGATTTTAAGAATCGTGTTCCCACCACTACGAATATTATTGGAAACTCAAACTTCGCCAGTACCATTGATTACAAAAAGCAGAGTACTATTATTAATGAAAATTGTATGTGGTCTGTTACTGGATTTGAATCTCCACATCATGAATTTGGTAATGGACATGAAGAAATGAAACAAGAGGGACAAGTTCAGGTTGAAGAAAAGAATTGTCAAGAGGAAGTGCTCTACAATGTTAATGATCTTCACGAGTTCAACAATGATGGACGACGAATCGCGGAGAATGTAACGTTTGATGAAGGCTCTGACTTTGATTTTGAGTTTATGGATTCTGAATTGGTGTCGTGTGAAATTTTCACTAACATAAATTCTATTGATCAGCTTGATCTTATTTCATAAGAAACTTTATCTAACATATGAAAATTTGAGTAGTTTAATTCAATATTTAAAATATTTTTACTATTAAGAAAAAAAAATTTCTTTCCTTATTTATTTTAATAAAGATTTTGCACTTTTTTTCTGATGCAAATTAATTGTTGTTTAAGTATAACGTAAGCAGTAAGTAAAGGGGAGTCCATAATGTCATGCGTCTTACATTAATAATAATAATTAGAAAAATTGCAATAAATAACCATCCATTAAATTATATATATTTAAACTGTGGAGTAAAAGGAAGCGTGTACGTTGTCATACTCCGTGCCTTCCAAAGGTACCTTGAGGACGGCCAGACGCAGCAGAGCGATGACCGGGGAGCGGGTTCCCCACTGGAAGGGGGACAGGAGACGGCCATCTCAAGGCACATCATGACCTACAGGCAACACCGACGAGACCTGGGAAAGCAACCCGATTGGGTGTCAGAGGATATCATTTTTATATATTTAATCAGCAAATATAATAATTTTTAGCATGGGATTGTTAAGTGAAGTGGTTGTTAACATTTTTTTTAAAAAAAGATTTCAGTATACAAATGTTGCATGCTATTTATTTGATTTATGTTGCATTATCATGTTGGTTCAGCAGAATTTTTAAAGAGAAAATGGCAGTTGTCATATTTTGGTACTTTTTTTTTAATGTGTACGTATAATAATGAGCTATTTTAAAGGGAGAAAGAATGAGTAATTGAAAAAATAGTCTAACTTGCAAAAGTGAAATAACTTATAATTTGTGTATGATTTATCTCTCCCTTTCAAGTGTGATATTTGTTTACATCCCTATTCTATTCAAATAGGGAGAAATGTCGTGGTGACTCAAAAAATAATCAGTTAAATCAATTTTAAAAGAATTTTAAGAATAAACTAATTTTAAAGGAGTCGCCACCTAATTTTAGGAAAAAACTAGGAAACCTATTAAATAATCTACAAAACCATTAGATTCTAGGTAAGGGGTTCAAGTTATTCCGAAGGGAAGGTGTTAGGCATCCTTCAAAATCTACAACTGTGGGTCCCGATTGAATTCATTTTTTCAAATTGAGGAGGAGATAAAGTAGTATACGAGTATAACAAACATGCAATATACACAAGTAATAAAATAAAACAATAATATAATAAACGGCTTAAGGTTTGCCTAACATCGATAATATACACAATAACAAATAAAAATATAATTCGAATTCCATTCGATTAGCTTCAATGGGAAGCAATTCCGGGTACCTGAAAAGTGTTGGTACTAAATAAATATGACTAAAAATAAATGAATTAAACAATACCTTAACAATAAACATTCGTCTTATTACATGGGAGGCCTTGGAAATCGACGGTAATTTCTTCATCGGCCAATTTTAACATATAAAATATATGAGCTTAAACTAAATTTCTGTCTTTTAAAATGGGGAAGCCTCTAAAACCGACGGAGAGATTTTCTCATTGGCCAATTTTAACAAATAAAATATACAAATTTAAACTAAATTTCCATCTTTTGCAATGTGGAGGCCTCCAAAACCGACAGAGAGATTTTTTCATTGACCAATTCTAACTTATTGAACAATTTAATAACGCATAAAGTAATTTAAATTAATCTCAAACAACATGAACAAACATAATAATAATAATAATAATAATAATAATAATAATAATAATAATAATAATAATAATAATAACAATAATAACACCAACAGTAACAATAATAACAAGACTAATAATAATAATAATAAACAAGAAAGTTAAAATTATATTCCAAAGAGTAAACCACAGAGACTATCAAAAGACAACCTATGTAAAAAAAAAAAAAACTCATTAAAAAGATAGTTGGAAAAAGACAAAGCAACATTAAATCAATAACTAAATATGATAGCTAACTAGTTAATTTTAACATAATAACACAAAAAATAATCAATGGACAGAAACCAAGCAACAACAATAATAAAATAATAAAAATAAATTAAATAACAACAACAAAATTGAAACAAGCAACATAACATTTTACAATTGAAAAATTACTATAGCTAACCAAACGTATATTCAAAAGAAAGAATAAGAATATAAACACACAAATGTAATATGTAATTTATAATGTAAAAGAAAAGAATGGGGTTTGTCACCGGAATTTTTTACTAGACTAGCAATTTGTGAGCAATGTTAATTTTCTCCTGTGGTGTGAGAGTCGCTGGTGTAAGATCTGGTTAACTAATTGTGGTTTACCGGTGATGGAGCCACACTGGAGCTAGAGGCGGAGCTTCGAGCTCGCTAGTTCGCGTGAAAGCTGTAAAAACAACAAAAAAAAATCGTGAAAGGAAAAGGGAAAGGGACTGACGGAGAGCCTTTATTTTTTCTCCAGCTCATCGGATCTTTGAGCTTCAAACTCATTGGAGTTCGATGGGGTTTGGAGGGTCGTTTGGTTGCTGTTTTGTAGGGTTTTGATTCACGAGCTCGGAGCTCGTTGGTGTTGTTTGTTCACTGGAAAAAAGGATTGTTTTGGTTGGGGGTTTTGGGCGGAAATGAGTGAGGTTTAGGGATTTGGTTTGAGGGAGAACGGTGGTGAGTTTGGTTGGGGAAGAGAGGGGAATGGGGTGGTCATTTATTGGAGCTTTAAGCTCACTGGAAAATGGGGTTTTTGGGTTGAGTTCGTGGAGGCGGCAAGCTAGTGGTTGGAAAGAAGAGTAAAATGAGCGTCTGGAGTGACTCCGATGGTGGAGCTTGGTTTGTTTTCCGGTGGGTCTGATTTTTGATGAAGGAAATGGAACAAATGGTGGTGGTTTTTGTGGGGTTTCTGGTCGGAAAAAGTGAACAGAGAAAAGAGAGGTTGTGTGGTTTGGGAGGAGTTGATAGTGAAGAGGAGAACGAAGAAATGGGATCTTTTGGTGGTGGACTCGCCGGATCCCGGCGGAACTCCAGCGACTTGCCGGAAAATAATAAACAATTAAAATATAAAAAATCTGTAATTTACCTCCCTAAAAATCTTATCCACCACCCTTGACCTAATGAATAAGCCATTGTTTATATACAAAATAAAAAATTACCTATAGTACAGTACCATTCTTTTAAAATCATGCGCTAAAATCATTAGCCTTTAAAAATTCTGTGCATGAAATCTTATCCATATTCAAACGAATTTCTAGACTGTGCAAACTGTCAAAATTAATATTAATAAATATAACAAATAAAATGATTATTAAAAAGTATAATGAGCGTAGCTAATGACATGTAAAAAATGCAATTTATCAGAACTAATGATTTAATCGAAATGAATAAATATTTGAACATAGTCAGCTGGTTTTGACAAAAAATAATGTAATTAAAATTAACTGATTAAAAAAATCCTAAATTTTGACAAATAAGGATAGTTATCGATAAACTTATTTAAAATTATAAAAAATGTGTTTTGAACTATTAAATGAATAAAACTTAAAAGTTACAAATTTTAAAAAATGTTAGGCCAAAATTGGGTGTCAACAATATTCAATAGAAAGCTCCTTATACAAGACATTGACTTAGTCTAGCTCATCATATTATGCTGGAAATGTTTTAGTAATATTTACCTAGGAATAGTTTTTTTATTTAAATTTTATTTCCGTATTAAAAAGAGGCTAAGTTTGAATGATTTTGAAATGCTGGCTAAGTTTCAATTAGCAGTTTGAAAGTTTGTTATTTGTCAATTTCACGCATTGAAGTCTGAATATGAAAAAGAAAAAATACTTAAAAAGTTTTTATAGTTACAAAAATATTATGCCCCGTTTAAGAATATAAGTTTTATAATCCATAAATATTATCACATGTTTAAAATTATAAATATAAAAAGTTCTCATTTCTTTCTTAAATCCTTGCTGAGTTTATTAGTATATCGCACAAATTAAAATGGATGAGGTAACTCTCAATTGTGGCCTTGGCATTATGGAGTATATAAAATGTATGAATCCAAGTTTGGGCTCAATTCATTCACCGTAGACAGCACAACCATACTAAAATCTCAACTCCAACACAACACTAACTTTGTGGTACAATTTTTTCAGGCTTTCAGCAATTAGGCCAAACATCAGGTACATTGTTTTTGTCAAATATACTCCATCTGTCTAATAATAGTTGTCAACTATTGACTTGACACACTCCTTAATAAATAATAAATAATAAATAATAAATAATACTCCTTCTGTCCCTAATTACTTGTCCACTTTTAAATTGACACACCAATTAAGAAAACAATTATTGACATAGTGAGTTTACCATTTTACCCCTATTAATTATAAAGTGGATATATTAAAAACTTAAGATTTTCAAGAAGTTCTACTTTTTTCAAAGTAATTAATTAAGGGTTTATCCTTTCTTAATTTGCGAAAATTGAGAAGTAATTAGGAACAACTAAAAAATGAAAAGTAGACAAGTAACTAGGGACAAAGGGAGTATCACTATATTATCCTTTGATTTTATTAAATTTAATGTTTTGAAAAATGTGTTAGATGATAAATAATATTTAATATTAAGGGTAAAATAGACACAAAAGAGAAAATTATCTCTTGATTTTTTAAATCAGACAAATATTGTTGAACAACTATTTTTAGTATAATGAACAAGTATTGTTGTTGAACGGAGGGAGTATATAGAAAACCTTAAAATTTGTGGCTTTAGTTCTATCTAGAAAAGAGCATGGATCTTCTTTCATGTTAGTCTTTTCGTCATTTTTTTCTTTTTACTTGTCTAATTTTGACTTTTTAGTTATCTTTTTTTACTTGTCATTTTTATAAAAGAAGAAAAACAATATTTTTTACCTACTATATCCTCAATTTATTTAGAGAATTAATGTTTTAAAAAAAGATGAAACTTTTTTAATGAGTAAATTGATTTTAGAACTCTATCAATTAATAGAGCTAAAATAATAAACTCAATATATCGATTTTTTCTCATTACATGTCTGCTTTAACTTGTTCTCCATTGATTTTTTCTTTGTTGGACATGTTGTTCTTAATGTATGTAATAGAGAACATTCGAAGTTCAAAATTATCCATTTTTGATGGGACGATTGGACAATCTTAGACCCCTAGTGAGGGTGTAAGCATTTGATTTTACAATACAGTCACTCTTCCATTAATACATTTAGCTAAATACAAAATACATTATTTTGAGACATGGCTTATCATCGATCGGAGCGGACAACCGGTGCAGCGACCTTAAAATTATTAACAGCAAAATTAAAGCGGAACCTAAACTCATGACTAGGGCTATATATTGCTTCAGAGTTTTTATTAAAAGTGGTCATGTTGAAAGCAAAATCAACCGGATGAAACACAAGTTTAGACGCTTTATCTTTAGCTTTAACTACTGTCCCTGCTGCTTCCTTTGCAACATCACCAATGTTTGCAAATCTGTTGGCCCAATTCGGTAGTTTTGGGACGCCTAATTTCTCAAGGAACTCGTCGCAGAAATGCTTTGAGTTCCTTGAGACCATATTGTATTTGTTACCTGGCCATGCATCGCGAAGATCTTTTAAGATCTGATTGACTTTGTGGGCAGAGCACTCTGTTCTGCCCAATACAATCTTTTCGCGATGCGTGTAATTGGGGTTTTTGGTAGCGGGACAACTGAAAACCCCGCTGCCTTTCTCACAGGACCCGTAGGCCCATTCCACGTTGTCGTAAACTTGGACGGCAGTGTGGAAGATGCCGCCGAAATAGATGGTGTCTTTGAGTAGCCTGTTCATTTGGACTACACCGAAATTGACTGCGTCATGGCCGTCACTTTTCGTCATGTCGTAAACATGGAGGATCACTTCTGCCATGGAGGATCTCAAAACTCTGTTTTGTTTTTAATCTGTTGGTGAATGCAATAAAATGAATTGAGGTTTTTCGGCTATTTATAAAAGGGGCTTCTTGCCATTTGCTTAATTTGCAGGCTTTGAAGACAAATTCTTTCAGTTGTGGAATTTGGGGCCTCAAGAATTGGGTTCCCACTTCCCATGTATGAGATTTATCGATGGAATCAAATATACAATATTCGATTATAGAGATAAAATCAAGTTGTTTATGATGTCAAATCGGAATTAGATCAAATTATTTTTAGATATTAAGGTAATAGCAATAATAATTATAAACTTTTGAATTTTCTAGCATGTTAGTTAAATAGGATGTTATGTAGATGAAATTTTAGTGTTATATCATACTATATGAATGGTACTCTATGTTTTCTTTTTACTGGTTTAGCATCGAAGAGGAAAGGAGAAAAATTGGAAACAATATATGTTTCAGAAAAAATTTTGGTGAATTAGCATGAGATTTTTTTAAAATTTTTTTTGGTAGAGAAGTCATTCAAGTCTATTGTACCGCCATATTATATTGTTCACACTTTAATTGGCATTATCATCAATAGGGGTGTCAAATGGAGGGGTTGGATTGAAATTTCAGATATTATGAGCCATAAATCCAAAATAATTACATGTTCATACCAAATTCAAAGTAATTCAAGAAATGCTCATTCTCTCATAAATAATTACATCACAAACCCCTTTATAAAGGTTGATAGTTTTTGCTTAACTGATACTAAATCAGTATCATATATTATATTGTTATCATTAAGACTGATTATTTTACTTAACTGATTCTAAATCAATATATATATACTGTATGAGTATCATTAAGATTTCTTGTTAAGAAATTACTCATTAGTCAATGATACTATAAGGGTATATATATATTGTTGTGGTATCATTAAAGTTTCTTATTTAGAAATTGTTCATTAGTCAATGATACTATAAGAGTATATATTCTTATAGTATCATTGAATAATGAGTAAGTTATGAGCAAGAAACATTAATGATATATATATATATATATATATATATAATATCAATTAAGCGAAATTATCAGTCTTAATGATACTAATACAATATATGATACTTATTTAATATCAGTTAAGCGAAATTAATTGGGGGTATATAGTGTAATTATTTAGTGAGATATGAATGCAGGACTACATGTTTGTAATTATTTTGCTTTTATGGGCTATTTGTTTAGTTTTCTCATATTAAAATAAGTTGAAATTCAAATTGGGTTGGGCCTTGACCCACCCAAGTTTACTTTGAACTCAATTGGGCTAAAAAAACGGGTTGAGTCTTGACCCGCTTAATTCCAATAATTTTAATATATTGTTATTTAAGTTTTATAACCACAATTTGAATTTCAACTCAAGAAAATTTTAAAAAAATAAGTTACAAATGGATAAATAAATCCTAAAAGATAGTATAAAATAGATAGTAATTCATAGCTTCAATATAAGAATATACATTACATCAATGTAAATAAAGAGTCTTAAAACGTATTGAAATTGGAGATTAAGTTTGGCTCAATCGAGAATTCCCTTAAAATGGTTAAAGCTTGAATGGGTTGAGATTGAACCCAATTCAAATTATCCAGAGCTTAACCCTTAAAATTCTGAAAGAGTTAGACAAGTTACCTATAGTTGGACTCATTTTTGACACCCCTAATCATCATATAAGGTATTTCATAATCATCCACTTAATTTGCAGCACATTGAGATCTTTGGTAGGGGTGGGCATTCGGTATTCGGTTCGGATTTCTCAAATTTTAGATTTGATAATTCGGTAATTAGTACTTAAAAGTAGATACCAAATATCAAAATTTTAAATTTCTGTTTGGTAATTCACGAAACGGTAAATTAAACTTCGATTTGGTACGGTATTCGGTAATACCGTATTGAAGTTATAGCCAATTGTATTACAAAGTTAATACTATTTCTCCAATCATTTTTATTTTTTCATGTGGACGCACAATATAATAAAAGATCAACAAGTAAAATGACATCAAGAAAAACAAATTGATACAACTAAAAGACATATATTTGAATTATTCATGCTTATTCTTTAACTTTCTCTTTGGACTTGTACTAATGAGTAATGCATATGATGATATATGACCTTCATTAAGTAAATAATTTGGTATTCGAAAAATACCGAATACCAAATGGTACTAATGTCTCATACCAAACCCAATCCGAATACGATAATTCAAAAATTTTACTCCCGAATACCATACCAAATACCGAATTACCAAATACTAAATAACCAAAAATTTCAATTCGATTTTAGATATTTTATGCCCAGTCCTAATCTTTGGGACTTGGGAGACAAATGATCATCCTATAAATATTTTTTTAATTAAATAAATTTCAAATTCAGTAAATCAAATCAATGATAGTAGCTAAAATTTCAATCTTGCGTTTATAATATTTAAATTTGAAATCCGCATCTATTATAATTTACAAGTCCACGTGTGACTTGCATTGATCCCGAAGGCAATGGGATATGAAATTGACAAAGACGCTTAAGAACAGAGGGTAAATATGTGGATAACTATGGAATAATGAGGGGCCATGTGTTTTATTTTCAATGGATATAATACTTGGCTTTTTTTTTTTAATTTTAAAAAAGCAAGATTCCTATAATTGCTGTGTGAGAAAAGAATAATTCTCTAATGAAATCTTGAAGTATTTAGCTTCTTGGATGCTCAGTTGCACCATATTGACGCTAGAATCATATTATAGATTACATTCCAAGTTTTAATCCCCCCCACCACAAGAAAAGAAAAAAAAGGTACAAAGGATAAGATAACTGAATCAATTTGAAAGATTTAGTAACAATAAAATTTTCTATATAGTCGCTAGCCTTTAATGAGATCTATATAGAGTGTTGATTATAAATATTAATATTATATTATTATCGATAAATATAATATAAAAATAATTATATTATTACTGCTAAATAATTACCAAAAAATCCTTTATATATTGTTGTGACAAATAAGTCTCCTAAGCAATTTTATCTTTTAACTTATATTTTGCATTGTCTCCTATTGATTGTTATATTTTATTCTTTGGAAATTAGTCAAGTAAAGAACTCAACATCAGCTTTTGGAAGGGAAAGCAATTCATGTTTTCTTTTTAAATGTTGTTTTTGATTTGATGCACCCTGAAGAAACAATAAATAAAATGATAATTTAATTAGGAAAAATTTTTTTTGTCAGAATTTAATCAGAATGGTAAAATAACATATTTCACACTATGTTATTTTACTTTTTTGTACATTTTTACCCTTTTAATTTTAATACATTTTAATTAAAAAATAGAAAAAATATCAATTTATTTCAAAATAAAAAGGATATTATAGGACTTTTAAATTTCTGGTCATTTAGCATTACCCATTTAATTATATCATTCTTATTAATTATAAGTCATTTAAATAATGGAGAATGAATAATATTTAATAACAAAGAGAAAATAGACACAAAATAATAAATTATCTCTTGATCTTTTAAATTAAATATATAACTTAAAATTAAATAACTATTTTTAATATATTGGATAAATAAAGAATACTGGGGAATGAATAACATTTAATAACAAAGAGAAAATAGACACAAAAATAAATTATCTCTTGATCTGTTAACTTAAATAAATAACTTAAAATTAAATAACTATTTTTAATATACTGAATAAATAAGATGAAGAGAGAAAATAGAAAACAAACATGTATAATACACAACATTATCACTCACAAAAAGAGAGAAAGAGAAAGTTTCCCTAGTGTATGGAACACAGTATAAAAGGAATAGAACAAAAAGAAGACTTCAGTATCAATACTGAAAATGTATATGAAGTTTATCTACACAAGTAATTGATAGGGTTGCTAGTATTAACTTTCGCATTATGACTTTTTGATTTTCAATACCAACAGTAATATGCCTAACTTCTGAATTTAGGTTGGTTTCGAAATGACTTAATTAAATCAATGAGCATCGATTATGGTAAGTAATATTTTATAACAAGTTTAATTGCCTTAATAGCGTAAAGAAATGTCACTACATAACTTAAACTCTCAGGGAAAAATTAAAATGTAGTTGTGTTTAGAAGCGAAGTCAGATTTAGGAGTTTGGGGTTCTGAATTTTGTAACAGAAGAGAAAAATATTGCTTTGCAAGTATACTTATACCTTAGCATGAGACATATCTATGTCAGAGAGTTAGGAGTTTGGGGGTTTTAAATTTTAGAACTGAAAAGAAATATTGCAAAGCATGCTTCCTTTATAAAGGAAAAGAGAATTTTTTGTTGATAGTGGGGTTCAAACCCACAACATGAGTGTGAAAAGCATTTTCACCATCTTTTTTTACGACTGGGCTTTCAATCAATTTTGTTAGGTGGTTCACAAGTTAATATACATATATATTTATTTAATTTTTTAATAAAAATACAGGGTCTACATAAAAGCTAGTGGATTCGTCCGAACCCATGAACCCCACCTAGCTCCGCCTCTAATTGTCTTGCTCGCCACCTCAACACATTCCCCTCTCTCCCCGGTATCGTCCCACACAGAAAGAAAGAACACATAGCCCCGGCCGACCTGTAGGTCTTATGGTAAGTAATATTCTATAACAATGGTAAGTAATATTCTATAGCAAGTTAAATTGCACCGATGGCATAAAGAAATGTCACTATACATAACTTGAACTCTAAAAGAAAAGATGCATCAATCTTCTCAGAGAAGTTGCACTTATTAAATTTCATATATATATATATAGGTAGATAATATGATCTGCCTATAAGCAAATCATCATACTTTTCTTCAATTCATGGGTTGCAGATGAAAGCATTCTAAAAATTCTTCCTCCTTTTACAATGGACATAGAAGACAATGTGTCTTCTTGTCATAGTACTCGTCATGAAATTACATCTCATCCACATTGGTCCTATGACGTTTTCTTGAGTTTTAGAGGTGAGGATACTCGAAAGGGCTTTGTTGATCACCTCTATACTAGTTTACACGAAAAAGGAATACATGCATTTCGTGATGATATAGAGTTAAGGAGAGGAAAATCGATTTCCCCTGAACTCCTTAACGCTATAGAAAAGTCGAGGTTTGCAGTTGTTATTTTTTCGAAAAACTACGCAGATTCGTGGTGGTGTTTGGAGGAGCTGACGAAGATCATTGAATGCAACAAGCAGAGGGGACAAACTCTGATTCCAGTGTTTTATAGTGTGGATCCTTCTGTTGTGAGAAAACAGAAGGAGAGTTATGGAGAAGCTTTCGCTAAACATGAAGAGAATTTGAAGGGATCAGATGAGAGGAATAAGATACAAAGATGGAGGGATGCTTTAAAGGATGCTGCTAACATCTCTGGATTTGACGTCCAACACATGGAAGATGGGTAAGTCATCAAAAATCAACTCACAGTTTAAGCACTTTCTATCTTATTGCTCTGATTTATTAAGAAATAAGTTAGAAAAAACAAGAGTAGAGAAATAACTAGTATTGAAAATTGCTCACAATTCAATTAATGGATACTCTATGCTGAAAACTTTTAGAATCATTACCAATATAGTTCTACTAGTGAGAAAGAGAACTTTTAGAATCATACCCAATATAGTTTCACTGATGTTGAGATCTCAGAAGGATAGGATGTATACAAATTTTATCTCTATCTTTGTATGGTAGAGACGGTTAATCTCATTTACACTCTCACCTTGTCTTACTACTCTCTCCGTCATACAATAGTTGTTCACTTTATGAAATTAATTGATAATTTTATATTTTGTTTCTAATTTACCGTTATTATTAATAGTCATTTCCCTATGAATATATTCAAAGGGTGAAATAGTAACATTATTCTTCTATTTATAGTTTCTGTGCTAAGTTAACCGTGGACAACTATTATTGTAGTATTCTCATCTCCCAACTACTTATAAATTAAATAAAAGAAAATAATATATATATTTCAAATATCTTATGTCTAAAAATGAAAATTTATTTAAAAAAAGTAATAAATTTCTTTTTAGAAATACGCAAGTGACCCACAAAATCAATTTTTTTGGTATAAAAAGTATGTTATTTGTGTCTTAGTTTATGTAAATACTTTTTATAATTTAAATTATAGAAACTTTGTTTGATATTTTCAAATATTAATTTAATTTAATATTAAAAATTAATCTAATTGAAATCTATCTAACAAAAACAATCCCTCGATTTGTGCCATGGAAAAAATTCCAAAAAAGAAAAAAACAACCCCCTTCTTCTACTTCTTCAATTCTCCACCACCGTATAACCTCCCGCAACTGCAATACACACAATCAAGCTTTCCGTCTTCCAAAACCAGGCTTTTTCGCCTCTGGAATCATCACATTCACACTTCAATATGACTTTTGGAGGTGGTAGTGGAATTGGGGGTGAAGATGTTTGTTTTTGGTGGCGGCGGAATATAGAGGATGAATAAAACTAATCTTCTAGTTCTTGAGAAATAATGAATAAAATATTGTAGTTTTTTTTTGGGTCCCTTTTCGTGATTAGAACGCCAAAATTGGATTCAGTTTTGTTTGTTATGTGTAAATAATGACTTTCAATACACCTGGTCCTCTTCCATTCACCGCTACTTAGGACAGTTGAAACTGTTGGTGGTCCTTTGATGTGTATTTGTACATCCTTCCAATCGGAAAATGTTAATCTTTCCCGAGTTTCTATAATCAAAAAGCCAAATGTGGTGGTGGTGGTGGAGGGGACGGTGTAGTGGATGTGGCGGCAGTGGCTATGGTGGTGATGGCAGAGAGAGGATGAAGAAAAAAAATTGTACTCTGCAATGCCAGTAGTGTGCGTCCAATAGGTATATCTTCAATTAGTGTTCGATAGGTAAGATTCAAAAATAACTGAAGTGTCTAAATGAAATTTACCGAGTTGATTATAAAAGAAAACATTAGTATCAAACCCAGACATTTGGAAAATATTTGAATTTAAGGGAAATCGAAATGCAGCATGCACCAGTTATAACATTTTGGATTGCAAATCTGATTCTATTTCTTTATCTTTCTTTTAGGCATGAATCAAGGTGCATTAGACAGATTGCTTTGACAATTTTAAAAAGATTGGGGCGTGTACGACCTAAAGTTGCAGATCATTTTGTGGGCATACAGCCCCATGTACAAAATGTTATATCTATGATGAATTTGCATTCTGAAGCTGATGTTCGCATAATTGGGATATGGGGTATGGGAGGCATTGGCAAATCAACTATTGCGCGAGCTGTTTTTGATCAACTTCAGGAAGAGTTCGAAGGTAGTTGCTTTCTTGATAATGTTAGAGAAGTTTCAACAAAATCTGGACTTCAGCCTTTGTCAGAAAAGATGATTTCTGATACATTGAAAGAGAGTAAAGACAATCTTTACACCAGCACCAGTTTTCTGATGAACAGGTTGAGCTATAAAAGAGTGATGGTCGTTCTTGACGATGTGGATAATGATGAGCAGATAGACTATTTGGCTGGAAAGCATGAATGGTTCGGAGCTGGGAGCAGAATCATCATCACCACTAGAAACAGGCAATTGTTATTGTCTCATGGGGTGGATCATGTGTATGAAGTTAGTCCTTTAGGGAGTAATGAGGCTTTGATGCTCTTCAACAAGTTTGCGTTCAAGGGAGGTGAACCGGAAGGTGATTTTTCTGAACTGGCGCTGCAAGTCGTGCAATGTGCTTGGGGCCTCCCACTGGCTCTCAAAGTATTGGGTTCATTTCTACATAAAAGAGCAAAAGCAGAATGGAAGAGCGAGTTGAAGAGGCTGAAAGAAATTCCCCATGATGATGTGATAGGGAAACTTAAATTGAGCATTGATGCATTGAGTGATCTAGACAAGCAAATATTGCTTGACATTGCTTGTTTCTTCAAGGCGAAACGAAGAGAACCTGTCACCAGAAAACTCCTTGCTTTCGGTTTCAAACCTGAAATTGGAGTACCAGTACTTATTCAAAGATCACTTTTATCCATATCTGATGATGACAGGTTCCAGATGCATGATTTAGTTCAAGAAACCGCTTGGTACATGGTTCGCCATGGACATCCTAGAGAGAAATTCAGCAGGTTGTGGGTTCCTGACGACATATGCGATGTTATGTCAAAGAAATCAGTAAGTTTACACTACATGGTTGATATATTGAACAACAACTAGAGAGTCGTTGACGTAAAAATAAAAATTACTAGTAACTTTTCTTATTAAATGTGTAGGGTACAGGAGCAATTGAGGGAATAATATTGGTGTACTCTGAAAAGCAGAAGATGAACTTAGGATCACAAGCATTAAAGGGTATGGAAAATCTACGCCTTCTGAAAATCCAGAATGCTTACTTCCGTAAAGGTCCGAGTTATCTTCCAAATGAATTACAATGGCTCAGTTGGCACAATTTCCCTTCAACCTCACTTCCACAAGACTTTGCGGGAGAAAAGCTAGTTGGACTTAAACTAATTCATGGCCAAATTTCGCAACTTTTGCCAGAAGATAAGGTACCATTGCCCTCATAAATATTGTTCGTACATATTTTTTCTTTGTCCGAGTGACCACTATTGTAAAATAATTTACAAACAGATATCTACCTTACATTGAGTGTTCATTTTTCTCTTGCAATTAGGCAAAATAAGTCACTTATTATATGTTTCATGATTTAAACAGTATCTTGACAAGCTGAAGTATTTGAACCTCAGCTACTCCAAAGGGTTAATCAGCACTCCCAACTTTAGCCAAATGCCATATCTTGAAAAGTTGAACCTGAGCAACTGTACGAACTTGGTAGTAGTTCACACATCACTTGGAGATCTTACAAGGCTTCAGTACTTGAATTTGTCTCACTGCTCAAAGCTAAAGAGTATTTCGAATAACATCCATCTCGAGTCTTTGGAAAAGCTTCTTCTGTGGGACTGCACAAAACTCGAAAGTTTCCCTCAAATCATAGGATTAATGCCAAAGCTTTCAGAACTTCACTTGGAAGGGACTGCAATCAAAGAGCTACCCGAGTCCATCATAAATCTCGGTGGGATTGTGTCCATAAACCTCAGGAATTGCAAGGATCTGGAATGTATAACTTATAGCATTTGTGGTTTGAGATGTCTCAGGACTCTAAATCTCTCTGGCTGTTCAAAACTTGAGACATTGCCAGAAACCCTTGGACAAGTGGAAACTTTAGAAGAACTACTTGTAGATGGAACTGCAATTAGCAAGCTACCATCAACCCTCTCGGAGATGGAAAACTTGAAAATCCTTTCTTTCAGTGGATGCAAGAAAAGAAAAAAGGATAAGGCATTCTGGAAAAACAGTTTTAGCTTTCGCTTGAATCTAAAGTTAACTTCACTGCCAAATGTCAGGCGCATCACAAGACGATTAAATACTAGAAGAAATAAGAAGCCAGAAATATCAGGACCATCATTATCTGGTTTGTGTACCTTAAAGAAACTAGATCTTAGTGACTCTGATTTGGTAGATGAAATTGCTGGTGATGTTTGGCAGCTGTCCTCATTGGAAGAGTTAAATTTGAGCCGAAATAATTTTAATGAATTTCCATCAAGAATATATGGGTTACAGCAATTTAAGGTCCTGAAAGTGAATGAATGCAAAAGCCTTGAAGCCTTGCCTGATCTTCCCTGGAGTATTGTAATGATAGAGGCAAATGAGTGCCTTTCCTTGCAGAGTCTTGGAAATCTTTCACCGCAACATGCATTCTTGAAAAAGGTCTCGTTTTTCAATTGTTTCAAATTGTACCAACAAAGCCAAAAAACCAGCATTGGCGCTGCGGATTTGTTGCTGCATTTGCTTCTCCAGGTAATGTCTCCATTTCATGAATTTATAAAATTATTATGTTTCCAAAATAAAGTATCAAGAGATCGAATTTGTTAATTGTACAACAGGGTCACTCCACCTTTTATAGTCAATTTAGTATACTGATTGCTGGAGGAAAAATCCCCGAGTGGTTTGGTTATCAAAAAATGGGTCGATCAATCTCAGTCCAGCTACCTACAGATTGGACAGACAACATTGCAGGGGTTGCATTCTCATTTGTTTTCGAGTGCCTTGTCCCAAAATCAAAACTAGGTGTTACTTTCAAGTTGATAAGTCCAAACCACCGAGAATACACATTTGAAAGTGCTCCAGCATCTGCTGCTTCAAAGATGGGGGAGGAGTACAAATACGATCACTTGTGGATAGCTTATATCTCTTTCCATCTTTTTCGTCTCCTCTTCCCCGAATTCACAACTGAAGATTGGACTAAGGTTTGCTGTTGCCTTTCAATTAGCCTAAGACAAGAGCCATGGACCAAAGTGAGGAGGTGTGGGATTCAGCTAGTGTACAAAAAAGACTTGACAACATCATTGGCAGCTGGGAGCAAAGAATTGACGGTGTATGACGAGGAAGGAGATTCAAAAAGGAAAGAAGAGGTGAAAGAGGATATCGTGGCACTAATGGCTGGGGTTAACGTTTTGAATTGGGACGTTGACTCCATTGAGCAAGATAACACTCAGCTTGCGAATTTGAGGAAATCACTTGCCTATAAGATTCAGAAGACTCTTTCTTTTGATTGCTAGAGTAGTGTTCTCTAGCTACTACATAGTACTAATGTTTGCTTATATCTTCAATTGAACAGTTGCTTGATGTCTCTGCTCATCGATGGCACGTTGCTTGTTTGTGCTTTACTTCCATGCATTGGATTGAGTAGTACTCTACTACTTACTACCAATGAAAATTAGAAATAATAGTTGGCTTTGATTTTGTTGAATTGTTTGGTTTCTTGTGCACTGTGAAACGAACCGTGTAATTGTTTTTCTTTTGTTAAGAATAATGTATGTTCTGTTCTGTATATTATTATTTTTTAAAAAAAAAAGTGTAAATGTGGTTTTTCACTCATTATATTCAATTTGCTCATCTTATTAATTCAATTCGATTAGGTATTTGTTACTTCATTGTGTTATTTTATTCAATCAATCAAAGCGAGTTAGAGTACGCAAACCGTTCATAATTTTTGGAATTCTTGCATAAACAAGAAACTTTTTTTTTTTTAAACCTTTGCCGAGTTTACTATAGCGCACAAATTAAAATGGATGGAGTAACTCTGAATCTCAATTGTGTCCTTAGCAATATGGACTATGAATGTGCACAAATCCAAATTTTGTGCTCAAATAATTACCTGTCGACAACACAGCCATACAAAAATCTCAACTCCAACACAACACTGATTTCGTGGTACAAACTTTCCAGGCTTTCAACAATTAGATTCAGGCCCAAACATCAGTTACATTGTTTTAATCAAATATATATAGAGAACTTCACATTTATGCCTCTTTTTTTCCTGTAGCAAAGATCATCAAGATTTAATTTTTCTTCGTTGGACGTGTTGTTCCCGATGTCTGTTAGAGAACACATTCTAACTTCAGAAAGTGAATCTATGGACAATCTCGTAGTCACATAAAATAGACAGTCATTAACTCTAGAAAATTGTGAAAAATCCATTTTCAATGGGATGATCACACAACCTTAGACCTCAAGTCAAAAATTTATATTATTGTTACGGATTTAATCATTTTCATAATATAGTGGGTGCAAATATTTGATTTTAAAATACAAAGCACTCTTCTATTTATAGAAACAAAGTAGACACAGTTACATTTATCTAAATACAAACCATACAAAGTAGGTACATTATTTTGAGACAAACCAAACTCAAGAAAACTACAAGGCTTACATCTTAAATTCTTCTTTTTCTTATGGTAGTGTCAATTGATGGAGCATGAACGTACACATGGCTTATCATCGATCAGAGCGGATAACCGGTGCAGCGACCTTAAAATTATCAACAGCAAAATTAAAGCGGAACCTAAACTCATGACTAGGGCTATATATTGCTTTAGAGTTTTTATTAGCAGTGGTCATGTTGAAAGCAAAATCAACCGGATGAAACACAAGTTTAGACGCTTTATCTTTAGCTTTAACTACCGTCCCTGCTGCTTCCTTTGCTAAATCACCAATGTTAGCAAATCTGTTAGCCCAATTCGGTAGTTTTGGGACGCCTAATTTCTCAAGGAACTCATCGCAGAAATGCTTTGAGTTCCTTGAGACCATGTTGTACTTGTTACCTGGCCATGCATCGCGAAGATCTTTTAAGATCTGATTGACTTTGTGGGCAGAGCACTCTGTTCTGCCCAATACAATCTTTTCGCGATGCGTGTAATTGGGGTTTTTGGTAGCAGGACAACTGAAAACCCCGCTGCCTTTCTCACAGGACCCGTAGGCCCATTCGACGTTGTCGTAAACTTGGACGGCAGTGTGGAAGATGCCGCCGAAATAGATGGTGTCTTTGAGTAGCCTGTTCGTTTGGACTACACCGAAATTGACTGCGTCATGCCCGTCACTTTTCGTCATGTCGTAAACATGGAGGATCACTTCTGCCATGGAGGATCTCAAAAACGCTGTTTTGTTTTTAATCTGTTGGTGAATGCAATAAAATGAATGAGGTTTTTCGGCTATTTATAGAAGGGGCTTCTTCCCATTTGCTTAATTTGCAGGCTTTGAAGACAAATTCTTTGAGTTGTGGAATTTGGGACCTCAAGAATTGGATTCCCACTTCCCTGTGGGAGATTTATCACGGAATCAAATATACAGTATTCGATTATAGAGATAAAATCAAGATATTTATGATGTCAAATCGAAATTAGATCAAATTAATTTTAGATATTAAGATAATAGCAATAATAATTATAGACTTTTGAATTTTCTAGCATGTTAGTTAAATAGGATGTTATGTAGATGAAATTTTAGTGTTATATCATACTATATGAATGGTACTCTATGTTTTCTTTTTACTGGTTTAGCATCGAAGAGGAAAGGAGAAAAATTGGAAACAATATATGTTTCAGAAAAAAATTTGGTGAAATAGCATGAGATTTTTTAAAAATTTTTTTTGGTGGAGACGTCATTCAAGTCTATTGTACCGCCATATTTTATTGTTCACGCTTTAATTGGCGTTATCATTATTAGGGGTGATAAATGGAGGGGTTGGATTGAAATTTGAGATATTATGAGCCATAAACCCAAAATAATTACATGTTCATACCAAAATTCAAAGTAATTCAAGAAATGTTCATTCGCTCATAAATAATTACATCACAAACCCCTTTATTAAGGTAGATAGTTTTCGCTTAACTAATACTAAATCAGTAGCATATATTGTATTCTTATCATTAAGACTGATAATTTTGCTTAACTGATACTAAATCAGTATATATATACTGTATGAGTATCATTAAGGTTTCTTGTTAAGAAATTACTCATTAGTCAATGATATTATAAGAGTATATATATATTATTGTGGTATTATTAAGGTTTCTTATTCAAAAATGGTTCATTAGTCAATGATAATATAAGAGTATATACTCTTATAATATCATTGAATAATGAGTAAGTTATGAACAAGAAACCTTAACGATACCAATACAATATATATATATATATATATATATACATACTTATTTAATATCAATTAAGCGAAATTATCAGTTTTAATGATACTACAATATATGATACTTATTTAGTATCAGTTAAGCGAAAATTATCAACCTTAATAAAAGGGTTTGAATTATTTGCAGCACATTGAGATCTTTGGTAGGGGTGGGCATTCGGTAATCGGTTCGGATTTCTCAAATTTTGAATTTGGTAATTTGGTATTTAGTACTTAAAAGTAGATACCAAATATCAAAATTTTAAATTTCTGTTTGGTAATTCACGAAACGGTAAATTAAACTTCGGTTTGGTACGGTATTTGGTAATACCGTATTGAAGTTATAGCCAATTGTATTACAAAGTTAATACTCTTTCTTCAATCATTTCTATTTTTTCATGTGGACGCACAATATAATAAAAGATCAACAAGTAAAATGACATCAAGAAAAACAAATTCATTCAACTAAAAGACATATCTTTGGATTATTCATGCTTATTCTTTAACTTTCTCTTTGGACTTATACTAATGAGTAATGTATATGATGATATATGACCTTCATTAAGAAAATAATTTGGTATTCGGAAAATACAGAATATCAAATGGTACTAATGTCTCATACCAAACCCAATCTGAATATGATAATTCTAAATTTTTACTCCCGAATACCATACCAAATACCGAATTACCAAAAATTTCAATTCGATTCGATAATTCGATTTTCGATATTTTATGCCTAGTACTAATCTTTGTGACTTGGGAGACAAATGATCACCCTATAAATATTTTTTTAATTAAATAAATTTCAAATTCAGTAAATCAAATCAATGATAGTAGCTAAAATTTCAATCTTGCGTTTATAATATTTAAATTTGAAATCCGCATCTATTATAATTTACAAGTCCATGTGTGACTCGCATTGATCCCGAAGGCAATGGAATATGAAATTGACAAAGACGCTTAAGAAGGAAGATAAACAGAGTGTAAATATGTGGATAACTATGGAATAATGAGGGGCCATGTGTTTTATTTTCAATGGATATAATACTTGGCTTTTTTTTTAATTTTAAAAAAGCAAGATTCCTATAATTGTTGGCTGTGTGAGAAAAGAATAATTCTCTAATGAAATCTTGAAGTATTTAGCTTCTTGGATGCTCAGTTAAACCATATTGACGCTAGAATCATATTATAGATTACATTCCAAGTTTTAATCCCCCCCACCACAAGAAAAGAAAAAAAAGGTACAAAGGATAAGATAACTGAATCAATTTGAAAGATTTAGTAACAATAAAAAATTTTATATAATCGCTAGCCTTTAATGAGATCTATATAGAGTGTTGGTTATAAATATTAATATTATATTATTATCGATAAATATAATATAAAAATAATTATATTATTGCTGCTAAATAATTACCAAAAAATCCTTTATTTATTGTTGTGACAAATAAGTCTCCTAAGCAATTTTATCTTTTAACTTATATTTTGCATTGTCTCCTATTGATTGTTATATTTTATTCTTTGGAAATTAGTCAAGTGAAGAACTCAACATCACCTTTTGGAAGGGAAAGCAATTCCTGTTTTCTTTTAAATATTGTTTTTGATTTGATGCACCTTGAACCAACAACAAATAAAATGATAATTTAATTAGGAAAAATCTTTTTGGTTAGAATTTAGTCAGAATGGTAAAATAACATATTTTACACTATGTTATTTTATCTTTTTGTACATTTTTACCCTTTAACTTTAATATCTTTTAATTAAATAATAGTAAAAATATCAATTTATTTTATAATGGAAAGGATATTATAGACTTTTTAAATTTCTGGTCATTTAGCATTACCCATTTAATTATATCATTCTTATTAATTATAAGTCATTTAAATAATGGGGAATGAATAATATTTAATAACAAAGAGAAAATAGACACAAAATAATAAATTATCTCTTGATCTTTTAAATTAAATATATAACTTAAAATTAAATAACTATTTTTATTATATTGGACAAATAAAGAATATTGGAGAATGAATAATATTTAACAGCAAAGAGAAAATAGACACAAAAATAAATTATCTCTTGATATATTAAATTGAATAAATAACTATATTTAATATATTGAATAAATAAAGATGAAGAGAGAAAATAGAAAACAGACATGTACAATACACAACATTATCACTCACAAAAAGACAGAAAGAGAAAAAGTTTCCCAAGTGTATGGAGCACAGTATAAAAGGAATGGAACAAAAAGAAGACTTCAGTATCAATACTGAAAATGTATGAAGTTTATCTACACAAGTAATTGATAGGGTTGCTAGTATTAACTTTCGCATTATGACTTTTTGATTTTCAATACCAACAGTAATATGCCTAACTTCTGAATTTAGGTTGGTTTCGAAATGACTTAATTAAATCAATGAGTATCGATTATGGTAAGTAATATTTTATAACAAGTTAAATTGCCTTAATAGCGTAAAGAAATGTCACTATATGCCACTATATAACTTAAACTCTGAGGGAAAAATTAAAATGTAGTTGTGTTTAGAAGCGAAGTCAGATTTAGGAGTTCGGGGTTCTGAATTTTGTAACAGAAGAGAAAAATATTGCTTTGCAAGTATACTTGTACCTTAGCATGAGACTCGTATCTATGTCAGAGAGTTAGGAGTTTGGAGGTTTTAAATTTTGGAACTGAAGAGAAATATTGCAATGCATGCTTCCTTCATAAAGGAAAAGAGAAATTTTTGTTGATAGTGGAGTTCAAACCCACAACATGAGTGTGAAAAGCATTTTCACCATCTTTTTTTACAGCTTTCAATCAATTTTGTTAGGTGGTTCACAAGTTAATATTCATATATATTTATTTAATTTTTTAATAAAAATACAGGGTCTACAGAAAAGATAGTAGATTCGTCTGAACCCATGAACCCCACCTAGCTCCGCCTCTGATTGTCTTGCTCGCCACCTCAACACATTCCCCTCTCTCTCCGATATCGTCCCACACAGAAAGAAAGAAAAAGCACATAGCCCCGGCCGACCTGTAGGTCTTATGATAAGTAATATTCTATGGCAATGGTAAGTAATATTCTATAACAAGTTAAATTGCAATGTCACTATACATAACTTGAACTCTAAAAAGAAAAGATGCATCAATCTTCTCAGAGAAGTTGCACTTACTAAATTTCATCTATATATATAGGTAGATAATATGATCAGCCTATAAGCAAATCATCATACTTTTCTTCAATTCATGGGTTGCAGATGCAAGCATTCTAAAAATTCTTCCTCCTTTTACAATGGACATAGAAGACAATGTGTCTTCTTGTCATAGTACTCGTCATGAAATTACATCTCATCCACATTGGTCCTATGACGTTTTCTTGAGTTTTAGAGGTGAGGATATTCGAAAGAGCTTTGTTGATCACCTCTATACTAGTTTACACGAAAAAGGAATACATGCATTTCGTGATGATATAGAGTTAAAGAGAGGAAAATCGATTTCCCCTGAACTCCTTAACGCTATAGAAAAGTCGAGGTTTGCAGTTGTTATTTTTTCGAAAAACTACGCAGATTCGTGGTGGTGTTTGGAGGAGCTGACGAAGATCATTGAATGCAACATGCAGAGGGGACAAACTCTGATTCCAGTCGTTTGATACATTCGACGTATGGTATTGAGTAGTACTCTGCTTTGATTTTGTTGAATTGTTTGGTTTTTCTTGTGCACTGTTAAAGAAACTGTGTAATCTGTAGATGTGGTTGGTTTTCTTTTGATGAGAATAATGTATGCTCTGTGTATCTTTTGTAATGTATAAAAATGTGGTTTTTAACTCATTATATTCAATTTGCTCATCTTATTATATCAATTTGATTACGTATTTGTTACTTCATTGTGTTATTTTATTCACTCAATCAAAGCGAGTTATAGTAAGCAAACCGTTCACAAAATAAATATTTTTATCGTGTCACTAGTCACTCGTCACTACATCCACGTGAAATCTCATCCGACATATGCTTTTCATGAGAATAAAATAATACAAAATGTGTCAATATTTAAGTTTAAGGTAACTTTCACTGGATCATAAATATAATGTGCGGTTCACGTAAAGATATTTTAAGAGATAATATTTTAAATGGATACTCACTAGTAATTCTTTTCTCAGAAAATTACTTAACTTTGATTTTTAACTCAAAGATCACTCAACTATTAATTTTTCTCTCAAAAAGTCACTCAATATAGTTTTGTTTTTTTAACTCAAAACTCACAAACTATAAGTGTTTTTCTTACAAAGTCACTCAATTATGAATGTTTTATTTTTAAAGTCACTTGACCTATTTAATTGATTTTTTAAAAAAAATAAAAATTTGTTGACATTAAATTGTTATTTCTAACAAAAAAAATTTAAGAAGTAAAAAAATATTCATTTAAACCATTTAATAACCCTTTTATTTTACTCTTATTCCACTAAAAGAAAAAAGTTTCATGACCCATCTCAAATTATTACATTTTTACGGGATTCAGAGAAAACCACCTCAAAAATATACGTGCAGTTGCTAAATTTTCTACATTTTAACTTGAAATACAAGAAAATCCATCTAATAAAAATTCATTATTTAATCGAAAATTAACAGAAACCATACAATATCAAATTAATATCAACGAAGAAAACTATTTAAATAGAAGGATAAAATGGTGTAATAGGGTAAAAAAAAAATGTAAAATATAGCATGACTTTTTTTTTTTTAGGGAATAAGAGTAAAATAAAAATGTCTAATTGAATATATTTTTATTCTTAAAATTTTTGTTTACAAATAAAAATTTAATGTGACAAATTTTAATTAAAAATTAAGTAAATAGCTTAATGACTTTGTAAGTATAATATTTATAATTAAATGATTTTCTAAGTAAAACACTCATAGTTGAGTGAGCTTTGAGTTAAAAATCAAAGTTGAAGAATTTCTAAGAAAAAAGTCCAATTGATATATTATCCAATAAATCAACTTCAAAGAAAACATGTCCAATAAATTATCAAATACAAACAAAAGTATGCTTATAAAAAGAGGACTAGCAACCAGTCTTTTTTCTCATTCAATAATGGAGCTACAACATTTTCCCCTTTTTCTTGCCACTTTTCTCAGCATATTGCTTCTCATTTTCACTGTGAAGTTATTATCCAAGAAAATACAAGCAAAAAAACCAACTCTAAACTTGCCTCCAGGTCCATGGAAATTGCCTTTCATAGGAAGCATTCACCATTTAATTGCTAGCCAATTACCTCACCATACTCTTAGAGACTTGGCCAAAAAGCACGGCCCCTTAATGCACTTGCAGCTCGGTGAGATCCCAACGATTGTTATTTCGAGTCCTCGTGTAGCCCAAGAGGTATTAAAAACTCATGATATAGCATTCACAAATCGTCCTGAGCTTTTAAGTGTCAAGATTTTGGCATACAACTATTCAGACATCGCGTTTGCACCTTATGGAAATTACTGGAGACAAATGCGAAAATTGTGCACGTTGGAACTATTGAGTGCAAAGAATGTTGTATCATTTGCCTCTATTAGGGAGGAAGAAGCATTTAATCTTGTTCAAGACGTTGAATCAAAATCTGGATCAATTATTAATCTTACAGAAAAGATATATGCTCTCACAAATGCAGTAATTTGTAGAGCAGCTTTTGGGAAGAGGAGAAAAGAAGAATCAACATATTTCATGTCTTTGATAAAGGAATTATCATTAATGATAACAGGTTTGGACCTTTTCTTCGATCCCAATTTATGTAACACACTTTCTTTTTTAGTCTGTGCCCATTTACGAGCCTGCCTTCTGTCGGTATACCACAGTTGAAAAAAAGTGTTTTTTTTAGTAGTAATTGCATTTCCCCCCCAAATATTTATTATAGGTTTGGACATAAGTGAGGTGTTTCCTTCACTCAAGTTTCTGCAAGTCATTACTGGCACTAAAGAAAAATTATTGAAGCTTCACAAAAAGTTTGACAATGTGCTTGACATGATAATAGAGGAGCACAAGCAGAAGCTGCAGCAAAAGTATGACGACGAAGAGTCATCAAGAAAAAAGAATTTGGTTAATTTGCTATTAAAGCTCCAAGAAAGTGGCACTCTTGATTTTTCCTTCACGACAGACAATATCAAAGCAGTCATACTGGTGACATATTTCTTCGAATTTCTTAATACATATTCACGTAAACTCATAAATTACAGTAGATCCGTGTCTAGTAGTAATTATAAATGCGTATATATGCAGGACATGTTTTTAGCAGGAACTGAAACTTCAGCAACCGTTCTTGATTGGGCAATGGTTGAAATGATGAGAAATCCCAAAGTTATGGAAAAGGCACAAACAGAATTGAGAAGAATCCTCAAAGGAAAAAACAGAGTAACAGAGAGTGATTTGAAAGAAGTTAGCTACCTAAAATTAGTAATTAAGGAAACTCTGAGGTTACATCCACCACTTCCTTTGTTACTTCCAAGAGAATGCAGGGAGCAATGTGTAATTAATGGATATGACATACCTATAAAAACTAAAGTACTAGTGAATGCTTGGGCAATTAATAGAGATGCTGAATTTTGGGAAAATGCTGAGAGTTTTTCACCAGAAAGGTTCATAAATTGTGCAAGTAATAGTAGTAATAATTTGGAATTTATCGGACAAAATTTTGAGTATTTACCATTTGGCGGAGGAAGAAGAATGTGCCCTGGAATTTCATTTGGTTTATCAAATGTTGAGCTTCCATTAGCTCAACTTATTTACTATTTCAACTGGAAGCTGCCTAATGGGATGGAGCCTGAAGATGTTGATGTTACTGAAACTCCTGGTTCTAGCTGTAGTAGGAAATATAATTTGTGTGTTATTGCTACCTCTAATGATCATGGAGTATGATCATAATTACAAGTGTAATTGTGGTTGTTTTTCTAATAATGTGTGCTCTGTATATCTTTGTATTGATGGAAGAGTGTGTGTTTTCTAACACTATGAATCTCTATACTATGCTTTTATTTAGAAATTTTTGTTATTTATGAAACTATGATGCAGTAATTGTTACAGTATTTGCTAGTGGAAGTATTCAACTATTTTTTATGGGATCCGACTTTCTCCATTTCTCTTCTCTTCATTTTCTCCAAATTTTTATTTGGAATGTGGACATATGGTTAGGTAAAAATTAATGGCATAATTTTGGTTGATTAAAATAAAATTATAATAATGATTTAGATAATTTATATTTCATAAAAAAATAGCAATACCACAATTATAACAATATATATTTCTCTCCATAAATATATTATAAAAACTTTTCTCTTTTCTTATTTTTTTTCCTATGAATATTTTGTTGAATTTTAAAGGTGTGAATAACATATGAAAGGTTGTGTCTTTTCTAAAGGTTTGTGATCATTTGAAAGATTGTTCTTTTTCCAAAGGTTTTTGTTACCTTTTTTAAAGGTTGTCTTTTTTTAAAAAGTTTTGATCTTTACTCTTTGTTGGCTATAAATAGAGATATTTTCTCTTATTTTTTTAAAGAGTTGTACGAACTTTAGGGACCACCGATTAAATGTCACTGCAAAATTCCACGAACTTTCCAAGGGCTGTCAGGATAACAAAAGAAATTTTATCCCAAAAGACACATTTTTCAAAACCTTGCCATTTCAAGCCCTCAAGCAACTATTTTCTACACCGTCGATCTCTAATTACTTATTTATTTTTTTTATTTATTTTTAATTATTTGTCCATTTTGATAAATTAAGAAAGGATAAAATTATTTTTATCCATTATACCCTCAATTAATTACTTTAAAAATGGTAGAACTAATTTTTAATTCATTTACTTCATAATTAATAAGGATAAAATGATAAACTCACTATATAAATTATTATTTTTTTAATAAATGTGTCAATTTAAAAATAGACAAATAATTAAGCAGGGAGTAATAACCAGGAAATGCAGGTATGCATTTTAGATGAACCATTATATTCCAGCAGCTTATCCACAGATATAATGATAAATCGCTATATATCTGTATACTTGGAGAAAATACAAACAAATCCCTTCATGATACAATAAAATTCTTTGTTTATACATGCATATTTTTTTTAGACTACTTCTAGAGAATAATTATATTTATAGATCTTAAAGTCATGTTCTTTCATGAAAATATGATTTTTCATAATAGTTATGTTCTTTCACAAATAAATATGTCTGTTCAATTTAAGACATCTATATATTACAAATAATCCAACACATATGAAACAAAATTTATAATTCATTTATCATTAAAAAAAATTAATATCATTATTTTTTAAATCATTTATATCTCATATAATAATTATTTTCATTAACATAAAATTTATTATTACTTCAAATTTATTCCTACTTTACTATTTATATTCACCAAATTTATTGTTTTTAATCAAATTTAATTTATTGAATGGAAGCATTTTAATTTACAAAGGAGACTTCTTTATTAAATGGAAGCATTTTAATTTGTTGTTGGCATGTTACGGCGAATTTCTACTCCAAGACCCAAGTTCTAATATTAAGCTGATATCTAGCATAATATTTTGTCACATACAGTCTCCATTTCACCCTTTAAAGAAAATTAAACATAATTAAATGAAACCAATTTAAAATAAAGTTAGTTAATCATTGATCAACTTTCTTTGTTTTGATATCGATTGAATTTTTTTAAAGTGATATAACTTTTAACTAAAATAGCTTTTCGATTCATTATTTTGTAATTTAAACTTTAAGTAAAAATTAGAGTCAATGCACATTCTCAAAAACTAATAAAATATATTTACGTGAACCCAATGTTATATATTTTATGATCCAATGAAGTTACCTTAAACTTAAAAATTGGCTCATTTTTGTGTTACTTAATTCTCATGAATAGCATATACTGGACAAGATTCACACAGATAATAGTGACAAAATTAAATTATATATATTCCGTGGACGATTTGTTTACTCAAACTCAGTAACAAATACAAAATAAAGATGTGTAAATAGAATATAATGAGTCTGAGTACACGTGTTGATAGCTAGCAGAGTGACCAAAAAAACTCAAGTAAATAAGGTTATTTATAGGCTATAGCTAAATTCTAAGGAGCATAGTATAGTGATCCAAAGTTAGAAAACAAACACTTTCCCATCAATACAATGATATATATACATAGCATACATTATTCTCAACAAAAGAAAAACAACCACAATTACACTTGTAATTATCATCATACTACATGATCATTAGAGGTAGCAATAACACACAAATTATATTTTCTACTAGAGCTAAAACCAGGATTTTCAGTAACATCAACATCTTCAGGCTTCATCCCATTAGGCAGCTTCCAATTGAAATGGTAAATAAGTTGAGCCAATGGAAGCTCAACATTTGATAAACCAAATGAAATTGCCAAATGGTAAATACTCAAAATTCTGTCCGATAAATTCCAAATTATTACTACTATTACTTATGAACAAATTTCTCATCTAATCCCAAAATTCCCTCTCTATTTCAACTCCAATCCAATCATCCAATCTCCTTATCAGTTGTCCTGCATATATATTAACACATATATATATATTATTATATATACATTTACAATTATTACTCGAGTGTAATCTATGAGTTTAATAATATATGAGAAGAAATAAGATTGAGTATTACTGTATTGAAATTGAAATCAAGAGTGAAGCTTTCTCACTTTTCACTTTCTTGTTTAACTAAATCATTTTTTTTTAATCTAAATTTTCTTCTTCATACTTCTTCTCACTACTATCATTCATCTCTTTTTTTATCAGCTTTTTTAATTTTTTTTTTTTTTTCTTAATGACTTGATTTTGATGAGTGAAAAAAAACAGAAACTAACCTCAAACTTGTCCAAATAAATAATAAAAAAAAAAATGAAAAAAAAAAAAAAAAACAATTAAAGTATACCGACAGATTGACAGAAAGAAAAAAAAGAAAAAAAAAAATAAAAAAAAAAAAAAGTGAAAAAAAATTGGGACATTTTTTTTATTTTTCTGAAAAAAAAGAAATAAAAGATAAAAAAAAAAAAGATAAAAAAGAGTTCAAACCTAAGAAGATTTCTATCAAAGACATGAAATAGATTTTTCTTTCTTTCCTCCTTCTCTCCTCAGCTCTTACAAATTACAGCATGAAATTATATATTTTATATGATATTATTTGTAATATTAATAATTGATTGACATATTGATTCAACATTAACAAATCTTATTCCCTAATATCCCTCTAATAGGCAACTGAGGCAAATGATATTGCATTCAATAGTTCAATAGTACATAATTGCTCCAATTTCAATTACTTGCAAATGCAAAAAGCAATAATGTTTGAATTGTTGTCAAAAAAATGATAAATAAAAGCTCAGGATGATATGTGAGACGCGAGATCATGAGTTTTCTTTACCTCTTGACACGAGGAAACGGAAAAATAACAATCGTTGATCTCACCGAGCTGCAAGTGTGGCAAGGGGGGCATTTTTTTGGCTAAGTTTCTAAGAGGTGGGTGAGGTGGTTGCTAAATAAAAAAATTGTGAATGCTCAATGAAAAAATCAAATTTTTGGTGGCATGGGGAGCAAGTTTAGAAGTTTGTTTTTTTTTTTTTTTTCCTTACTTTAATATAATATGACAGTGAAAATGAGATATGGTATGAAAAGAAAAAAGAAAAAAAAAAATGTTGTATGTCCATTATATTATTATAAATTATATTCATTCTAGTCCTCTTTTTTATAAGCATTTTTTTTTTTTTGGGATAGGATAATAATCCAATACATTTTTTTTTTCCATGAGTTCTTTTTTGTATGTATTCGAAATAACTTTTTAAATATAATACTAATATTAATTTATTTATTTTTTATGTCGAGCATCATATGATGACTAAGCAACTTATTATTCATTAAGTTTCATAAATTGTTCTTCATAAAAACATAAAAAGAAATAATGCTATAAGAAGGATGAATGGACAACTCGCAACCTTGACCATGGAACTGACATGCCTAACCAGCTAAGGTGAGTGCACTGTTTTAGACCTACTCCAATAATTCAAGACCATTTATAACATTTCCTCGATTATCTAAATGAGATACTATTTCTCTGAGTCACACAAAAGAAACACTCTTCCAGCAATACAAAGATATACAAAGCATACATTATTCTTGTGACAAAGCTCATATGTCTTGTTCAGCCACAGTTGTATTTTTCTAAAAAGTAGTACAGAAATTCAAAAGTAACGCTGAAAAAAAGGCATACAAATAATTAACTCTTGGAATCTTCACCATACGTCACATTTGGTTAATTTGCTATCAAAGCAGTCATACTGGTGATACAAATGCATATATATGCACGACATGTTTCTAGCAGGAACTGATACTTCAGCAGACGTTCTTGAATGGACAATGGCTGAAATGATGAAAAACCCCAAAGTTTTGGAAAAAGCACAAACAAAATTGAGAAGAATCCTCAAAGGAAAAAGAAAAGTAACAGGGATTGATTTGAAAAAGTTATCTACCAAAAATTAGTAATTAAAGAAACTCTGAGGTTACATCCACCACTTCCTTTGTTACTTTCAAGAGAATGCAGGAAGCATTGTGTATAGTGAATGCTTGGGCAATTAATAGAGATGCTGAATTTTGGGAGGATTCTGAGAGTTTTACACCAGAGAGGTTCATAAACTGTGGTAATAGTAGTATTTCATTTGGTTTATCAAATGTTGAGCTTCCTTTAGCTCAACGTATTTACTATATCAATTGGAAGTTGCCTGATGGAATGAAGCCTGAAGATGTTGATGTTACTGAAACTCCTGGTTTTAGCTCTAGTAGAAAATATAATTTGTGTGTTATTGCTACCTCTAATGATCATGGAATTTGATAACTAGAATATTCACTATGACGAATAAAGAATTTTGCAACTATAATAAAGGATATTTATAACCAGACCTCTAAATAAATGCTGCTAAATGCTTTGCCAACTCTGTATGCAATGAAGAGTATCTAAATATTTTTGCCACAAAAAATATTTTCACCAAGGGAAAATCTATTGCCCACTAGATTTTCTTTTGTTGTACTTTAAGTATGATGAGTTGAGAATGGGAAATCAATGCTGCAGCAAATAGAAAGTAAAGAGAGGTCTTTGGCCTCCAGAAGAACATGAAAACCTCATCAGAAACATCACCACCCATGGCCATTCCTGCTGTGGTTCTGTCCCTAAACTAGCTGTTACTACTATCTTAAATCTTTATTCCGAATTAAAATCTCAATAACAACATTTCACGATAATAACCATGTTTTCTGTACTATTTCAAAAGAATCGACAAATTACATTGTTACAAAGAGATTTGACTGTTTCTTTATTAATTTCGGTGGATAAATTATTTTAAGGCCAGATCTGAAAAGGGGTTGTTTTAATGAACAAGAAGAAAGGATTATAATCGATGTACACAGAATCGTGAGAAACAGATGGGCACAAATAGCTAAGCAGAAAAGGTGTAAAATTATACTCCATTGAGATCAAGAAATACAACAGAACAAAAGGAAATATGAAAGATCAACAGATCCAATACTGCTATGTAAAAAAGGAAAACATTTTCATTATCATTGAATCAGTATTCATACATACAACAATCAAACCCATTAACTGATATCATATCAAGCACAGGCACAAGGATTATCAACGCTGACATCATCCTCATCGCCGATCCTGAACAGCAAATATCCGATCGCCAAGCCCAGAACAATAGCCACAAAAACGCCGCCGTTGAATGACATAACAGCCAACATAAGCATATACCCAATTGCCGAATTGATCCCAAAAACGATCGCCGTAGCGAATCTCGCCGAGTTCCATTTACCGCCGACGGTCGGGAAAGTGTAAAGAAGGGGAGCATTTACGGCGGCGCTAGACGGCGGCGGCGGAGGGTAATTCCTCCTGAAATTGGCAGAGATAATCCTGAATCGTTGACGACGATCTTCCATGTACTGATAAAATAGGGCGAAGATAAAACAAGCAAGTAAAGTAACTGCATAGCTAGTCCATGAATTGGTTCTCCAGAAATCGAACAAAAGGGTTACTTTTTTACCCCAATAAAAGGTCATGTGCATCATATTTGCTTTCCGATTTTGAGTTCTTGCCGATTTGGGTTCTTGGAGAAGATGGGTTTAAGGAGAAGATGGGTATTTTGTTGATTTGTTGGGCAAGTGTGGGCCTTTTGATTCGATTCGACTCGATGATGATAAGGTGTGATAGAATGATGAGAATATCAAGATGAAAAAGGAGGAGAATAGGAGTTGGTGGGTTTAGTTTGTGTAATGTGTACTATCTTGTACTATACGTTTTAGGACAAAGTTTATACTTATCATTTGAACTTGTACTACTATTTTCCTATCGTTTAGTAGATATCTCCTTTCCTGTTAACATTTTTGTGTCAAGCAAATAGTTGCTTATACTAAGAAAGAATACTAGTTAAATTTCATTCAACAATTTTTAAAATACATAACATATCTTTCCTAATTAACTTTGAGTACGATATTATTTATGTCAATCTGGAAACAGTTTTTAGGACTAATTAGAGTTTAGTCAAAGAGAAAGTTTGGCATGATTTTGTCTGTTACCTTGGGGTTTGAGTTTTAATAAAGTTTTAACTTTTAAGCAAGTAGTAATAACTTTATTTTTTTACTGAAAGACTTGTGAATGACCTGAGCACAAGCAATAGCTTATAATTAGACAATGTTGAAATTGTAAAAAGATGATTAGACTCATCTTGTCTTCTTTAATCACAAAATAAACAAGTGATGACGGGTTGCTCTACTTTGGTAAAATGGGCCGGTGTGTATTCGACCCGATTTGGGAGTCCCAGATTGAGGGGCTAGGCAAAACGCATTGGGTCGGTAGACGGGCCCATCTGTTAGTTCAGATCTCGGCCCATTAGGGCACGACTCCGTTAATAGAGAAAACATCTAATTACATAAATATTTCTATTATATTTATTAATTCTCTCTATAATTTAACATAATTACATTTTATGTCACTATTTAGTAATTTTATACCTGATTTCACGTTAAATACATGTAATTTGTAAATCACACTAGATATAAACTATATACATATATATGATGTTATTCACATTTATCTGAAATACCAATACGTGAGTGAAATATGAGAGTGGCGAGCGAGATTTGTCTATGTATTCTGAATAGATGTAAATCCACTTGGATACAGTGTATCTAGAACAAATTACACATAATTTTGACCACATATATCACGAGATAGATGTATCTCGACGTATCTGGACACACCAAAATTTGATAAAATTCGTAATATTGTAAATTAGCACGTATCTAATTAATTAACATCCAAACTAGTGAGGTTACCGTAATGAATAAGCTAGTATTAAATTTGAAAGAGAAAAAAAAAGAAAGGAAAATGGAAATAAAAGAAAGGTGATGTCGTTTGCCATGAAAACAAGGGGTTCCATAGAGAAAAAAAACAAATAAGATTAGTAATAAAGGAAGGAAGAAAGATCCAAGAAGAAGTGCTTGGTAACTGATAAAACAATATCGCATAAAAATCAGCTGAACGAAAAAGACCCTTCTTTTTCTATTAAATAGCATGATTTATTCGTATATTTTTTAAATTATTAATTTTTGCAACCTATAGTATTTTTATATAATTTTAAATATATAAGTTATTTTTTTAAAATCTTGAAGATTGTATATCTAAATACACCATTTAACTAATGAAATTTGAATATAGAATTTAAACTATGTTATGTAAATTAGAATGAAAGAAATATGTAGTCATATTGATATATCTATTAAAAAAAATGAGTTATTAATCATAAGGATTTTTTTGACTAAATTACACTTTATATTATCCACAATATGACTACTTAATTAATAACCTAGATAGACTCTTTAAAAAAAAAGTTATACAGATCATTTTTTGAAGCAGGACAGATCCGAAAAATTATTTATTTATTATGTTTCAATTTGAGTGTTTTTTTTTAAAAAAAAAAAATATCGCTTTTTATATTTAGTAACTTTTTAACTTTACTATCACACATTACATGTTTACGATCATAAAATTCAAAGACATTATGTTACATTAATTAATCTAAGACCATAAAAAAAAATTTAGAAAATTTTACATTTCTTGCATTTGTGCCAAGGACAACCAACCAACCTAAGACACATAAATAGACCGAGGGACTGAGCGCAAACTTAAGAAATTATTATTATAAATTTGAATTCTATGATCTTAACTAAACTAAATAGGTGTATAATATATCAAATATCATTTAATTTTGTGCTCTGAAACATATCATATACGATGTTGAAATTAAAATTAAAATTTTGTCAAATAGCTATATAAAAAAGAGACATCCTTTTTAAAAAAATACATAACCAACTAAAGATACAGGAAATATTTATTTGGATAAAATATATATAACTAAAACAACATTTAAGATAGGCAGAAGGTAGTACTACAACAGTAATATATATGCTCAATACAATTTTATAAATGATTTTTTTTTTTAAATCAGATAATATATACGTAAATCTTGTCACTATCATTACTCTCATATAAAGTAAAACTACTATAGTAAATAAACCCTTATATAGTATAATAATATATTATCAAACTTAGGGAGCATAATAGCGATAGCAAACTAGCTAGATAAATACAATCAATAACGATAGGAAACGAAGTTAAAGATACCTAACAAATACTCCCTCTGTCTCTAATTACTTGTCCTCTTTTGAATTGACACACGTATTAAGAAAACAATTAATAACATAGTGAGTTTACCATTTTATCCCTATTAATTATGAAGTGGATGAAAAGTTCTACATTTTTTAAAGTAATTAGTCATTTAATTGATGGTATAATAGATAAAAAAAATTATCCTTTCTTGATTTGTCAAAATGAACAAATAATTAAAAATAACTATAAAAAAAAACAAAAAACAAATAATTAGGGACAGAAAGAGTAATAAATAGGCGGAAGGTAGTCTATATTATATGGTCAGCCTTCCTTGACTTGTCATAATTGCATGCAGTCTCATCTTAACAATCTCTATTCCTTACAATTCCCCCCTTTATATTAATCATTGTGTTCCTTAGAGTACTCAACACTTTTTAGCTCATTTGGTTCCACTCCATTTATTATTTCTATAAAGAAAAAAAGGCCAACCATGCATTGCTTTTAACATAGTTTAACAAATAGAGTATTAATTAGCATAAAAATTCTCCAGTACTATTTTGGTTGCTTGACCCATGCAAATAAGTTCCTGTTAAGCCAGGAAAATGAGAGGGGCAGAGGCGGAGCTATGTGAGAGTTTGTGGGTTTGAAAAAATTCAATAGCTCTTTTGCAGATTTTATATTTGTATTTTAGAAAATTAAATAAATATATATGTATATTAACTTGTGAACTCCCTAACAAATTTGATTGATAGCACAATGAAGGTTTCGTGGAAACACATTCATACTAAAAAAAAAAGTATGTTTTGGAGTATATTTCTCTTCTAATCTAAATTTAAAACCCCCAAACTCTTAATTCTGGCTCCTCCTCTAGAAGGAAAAGGGGTACAAATTTGAAGTTTTTTTTTTTATATTCATTATCAAATTAATAATATTCAACAAATATATTTGTTCTCTATATCAATATATATATATATATATATATATATATATATATATATATATAATATACAGATTTTATATGTAATATATATATGTGTGTGTGTGTCTGTGTAATGAACATACTTGTTGTAATTTACCCACAAGAGCCAGTTGCCTAAGGTTTGGCCTCATTTATTTTCAAGCAATAATAAGTTATAGATATTTTAAAAAGAAAATATTGAGTATTATTTGTAGAAAATATAATTTTTTTCATATAAGTGAAGAGATTAATAGAAAATTATCAAATCTAAAATACTATGTCTCATGAAAGATTAGAAGGATGGGTTATATTAAATTTCATTAAAAGCAATACTAAATTTAATGCCTTCCTTCAAATTTGATTTAACTGCCAGAATTTGCCTAAGTAAAAAAAGAAAGGATGGGGTTTACTTTTTTGTAAATGCTCCGGGTTTAATTAATAACTAAATGTCACTCTCAATTTCCACTATAATCACAAATATTTGTCTTGTCTTCAATATTTTACGAATAATAGGAATTTCTGTTTCAAAATTGGTAAACAATCCGTAGTGATCTAGTAGGCACTAATATAATACTAATTAAATTCTAAACACGGTTTATTGAATAATACGTACAGAGAAAGTAAGATTTGTCTTATCTTTTTGGGCATGGTGGTGGAAACAGCATACATTTTCAGCTTTATCAAAGTGAAAATTAAAGTTTTTTTTTAAAAAAAACTAAGGGACCCTGACATTAAAATGATGAGATGCAGGATTTGAAAAGATAGAAATCAAATGTACTACTTATATATAATTAGTGCTTACAAATATGAATTTCATGATCTTTGCATTCTCATTACCAAATGATTAAATACAATCATAACATAAATTCTTTTATAGAAATCGTGAAAAAGATGCATCATTATCATTTGAGACCGATCATTCAGATAGATGGGTGAAACTAGTGAAAATCACATCAATATTACAAAAATTGAACCAAAACCATAATATATTCCATATATATATTACGAGTAAATGTATACATATTTTTAGAAAAACAGAAATTGGAAGGTACAAATTAACTAGAGAATTAAGAAGATAATAAACCATTCCCCCCCAACCCCAACCCCTTGATAATTACCTATTTGAAATTGGATTTGGACCACTAGGAACTTCATGAGCATTAACATTCAATGATTTGTCTCTCCATTTTTGAGATTGATGATTCTTTCCTTTTCTTCCCATTATTGTACTAGAAACTTGATCTTCTTTGTAGTTTCTTCTTTCAGTACTCACAGGTTTGGGAATGTTCTTCTTGGTTGCATCATGATGATGATCTTGTAAAGTACTCGGTTCGACTTGTTGGTCATCAGACATAACAATAGTGACAAGAAAGAAGAAGAGAGTAAGTAATGAGATAATGTTGTAGAGAGTCATTTTACAAGTGATGATGAGAAGCTAGAAAGTGATCCCTAGCCATAAACAAAAACTAAATAAATATCAAGAAGATAAACTATATTTCAACACTTATATATATAAGGGTTGAGTCGTTAAGAACAAGAAGGATTGGTTTTAATTTTTTTTAATCAACACGAGTCACGATTTTACTGGCACCAGTAAAAAATAAAAGAAGTTACAAATGGAAGAAGGAAGACCAGACTTTTTCATGTGAAAACCCTAAAAAGACAGCTAATTTAAACATTAGGAGTGAAACTTTAGAGATGTAGAGAGAAAATATAAGAGAGAAAAAAGAGGAGAGAATATAATCTTGAAAGAGATAAAGTGGAAAGGAGAGATATGAATTACTTTATAAATGTCTGGTGACCTTAAAAGATAACAGAGAGAGAGAGAGACAGGAAAAAAAACATTAGCTCATGACTTGGGTCCGAAATTCATATATCCAATTCAGAGTCGAATTTAGAATTTTATATCATATTATAAACACAAATAAAAAGTTTGAATTAAACTCACTCTCTGTAAAATATCTTTTTTTTTAAAAAAAAAAAATTGAACTGAAGAACTCTAATTAAAGATGACGAGATCCAATGGTGTAGCCATAGCCACCCCAAGTGTCCAATTGGACACCCTTCGTCGGAAAATTACGTTGTATGTCAAATTCTACAAGGATATATATATATTTAAAGTTGGACACCTTTGACAAATGCAATGCATTTGGCGCAGTGGTAATGGGTGTCCATTTGAACGAAGGAGTTTCGGGTTTGAACCCCAAATATCACATTATTTTTTTATTTTATTTTGACAGCCACATACCATTATTCTTGGACACCCTTAATAAAATTTATCTTATTTTGACAGCCACACACCATTATTATTAGACACTCTTAATAAAATTTCTAGCTCCGCCACTGACGAGATCGATCCAATGTATTGTTAGGTGGGTGGGTGGGGTAAGTAGTTCGTCTGTTAGTAGAAAAAACAGAATGAATGGAGCCAAAAGGTGTAGGTGAATGAGATAAGCAAGAGAGACGTGAGAAGAGACATGCAAATGCTAAATACTGACTCACTGCCTTCTTTGGATTTTTGGATCATTGATGCAATTTGGACACTATGAAAATGGACAAATTCTATAAAGGGACAAGGAAAAAAAAAACCGTGGGGAAGTCACATAAGCCAGAAAATAAAATGGTCACAGATTTCAAAACAGTTTTTGAGTAGACATAATTATCCCATAATTAATTACTGCCAAACAGGAAAAAGAAAAAAAAAGGTTGTAATAGAGCAATAATAATTTATAAATTTGATCATTAGTATATAAATTGGTCGATTAATTTATTATTTTAAGTCCTTTTTCATATGCTCATACTTTTTGCCTTTAAATTAGTGTACAATACATGAGAATTACTTTCTATTCAACCCTCCTTTTTCTTTTTGTTAAGGTATCGGTTGGTTAACTCTATATATATATATATATATATATATAAAAGTGTGTAAGAATGTATATGTAGTATATATGTAATGTAAAACTATATCTAACGATGCATATATATGCCAAAACAGGCCAAACAAATTGAAACAGAGGGGTATATAGTTCTCCTTCACGGACTTTAAGTAAATTCCTCAATTAATTGCAAGTACATAATTTTGGTAGAGAATTTATCCATAGCTTAGTACGATTTTAAAGTTCATACCCTCTTCATTAATATTCGAACTTCAAAGTACAAATTTAAATATTAGTATAGTAAAAACCTGAAAAAAAAAAGAAACAAACTCACACTGATAGCGTAAGAAATTAAATCTTTTACACGATCAATACATATCTTAATAATTAGTAGGGGTGTTAACACGGGCGCAATTGAGTCGGACTTCACCATCAGTACTTAGATAATCTTGAATATTTCCCATCTTGACCATAGATGCTGAAAATAGGCTTCCAAATTCATCTGGTTGAGTAGCCAAAGCTGTTACAATTGGTGCAGTTCTTGAATCTTTGTACAACAATTGATCAGTCAACAATAGTCCCATTCCCTTTTGAAGATTCTTGTAGTATTGAACATCAAATTTCTTTGGAGTAACAGCATCAAGATCAACATATTCAGATGCCCATCTACATTTTCTTTCCAAATAATTTAAGTAGAGATGATCAAGTCTTGTATCCGATTTCTTAGTTCCATTATAATTGTATAACCTGTATTGTAGAGATTCACATGTTGTTCTTCCAATTGTGTGTGCTCCTACATACATTAAAGCACAGTTGATATTCAATTGTATAGTTTCAACGAAACTAGATCTTGTGGAATCATATTGAATATTTAACGATACATTTATGATCATTAATGGAAAAAATTACTAGCTCAATTCGAAATAAGGGATTACTATATATATTACTTTTGATCCCTCGTTGTTGATAAATGTTGATTTTGGTCCGGTTAATATTTAACTAAGCACATCTAACCTTCGATTAACTAAAATATGCATTGTATTATTTGACATTTTAGGCTTCGTTTAGAACTATCTTACCGTCAAATATAGAGTAACAAATAATTAAAAATTTAATACTACAAAGTACAAAACATTGATAATTGAAAAGTACTGACCAGAGAGGACAACCAAGTCGAGAACATTTAATCCTTTGGATTGAAATAATTCAAGTAAATCAGTGACTACTTCGTGACCCATTGGGACTAATTGATCAGCTTCTTTAGCGTTGGAAACTGTGCCATCTTTCCTGCCATATGGAACCATCCAGTAAGGACCACCTACTGCAAGTGTGGCGTCTCTTGCAGCTACTGTTACAATATCAGCACAAGATACTGTCTTGGGGCACTCTTTCTCCAATTCTCGTTTGATATCCTCAATTACTTCAAATCCCCTTAATGTCTTGCTTGCATTCGCATTCTTTTCACTTCCTTCGTAGTCTAACAATATGGAAGCATCACATCCCTACGTACCATTCATTTATAATACTTAGAAATTACTTAGAAAAAATGCATTTGTTATTGCATCTACACTACAATCTACTAATTGTTGAACAGCTGTGTCAAAATCTTGAATGAAGGTGTGACAAGGCATCGTATAAAATTTAAATAAGAAATAAAAAATTTTGAAATTCGTGGCCTTAACTATCTAACGAGTTTTTTTCCGACTATTAAATATGTAATTAATTAAAGATAAAATGAGAAATTTAAGATAGTTGGTAAGTTTGTGCAAAAATGTTGAAACTCGAAAGCAATAAATAAAAATTCCAAAAAGGGAGAAACTTTCTACTAGACATTTTATTATCCATTTTTTTATCTCATAATTATCCAACAAGGATAGATTGGAACGTATGAGATCCCTTCAATACTCTTAGCCATAACCTCAATTGTTAAGTTCAAGCTTAAAAAATAGAAAAACCCCTAGCATGGAGCAATTCCCATTAAAATTGATTATATGTGGTTCAAATCTGAATTAGTCAGATCAATAAAATTTGAAACATCAAATAATTATAAAGAAAAACAAAAAAAAAAACAAAAGACTTGGTATTTAACACAATTAGTTTGTACATTAGCTACGTATGAAACTATATAAGTGAGATAGATACGTACCCTAACAAAGCAGTCATGGAAATGCAACCTCATGAGAGCAGGAGCAAGTGAATAATCTTTTTTAATCCATTCCTCCATTTTCTTGTGCACTATACACTCCAACTTCGGACAGCTCTTGCTGTAGTAGTCATAAGGAAGGTCGTCCTCATCATATGCTGAAGCAGACACGGCGGCCACCAGAAACAAGGCCGCCGTGAGGAAAACAAAACTCTTCATTCTACGATATTTGAGGAGGATATAGGAGCTTCAAATATTGATGAATTCAAGAGGAATTGCTTGATTTGTTATTGTACATTCTATTCCTATCAATATGTATATATAGTTTTTTTTGAAGTAGCTAGCTATACGTGAGAAGCACCTTTATGGGTTTTGAAAATGTAATTATCGAGACGTGCGGACATGTACAAATGTTGAGTTGACAATATAAAAAGGAATAATATATTTGGATTTTGATTATTTCGGGTGGGAGACTAAGGTTAATTATATTAGTATACATTAAGAAGTTGAATTGACTATCAATAAACATTAAAAAGGGAAGTGCAACGGACTTGGCAAGTACACGTGGCCATTAATTGTTTGGTTTTAAATATTCAACTCCCCGTTTCTTTTTACATGTCAAATTTTTTTCAAGAATCAAACTATATGTACTTAGATTAATATTTTAATATATATTTTTTTATCATATTTGAGAAAAATATACAATTTATAGTACTTTTTAAATAGTTATTTCATATTTTTTTTTTAAAAATATCGAATTAATGTTATCTAATTTATCTTTAAAGTTAATCAAATAGTTTATTTGATGAAAAACACATGATAATCCAAAAGGAATGGCGGTAATGATAATATTAATTTTGTGAACGAAATTTTTTAATTACTAAAAAAATGTGGTTTGGCTATGATTTATTTATAAGTCAAATTTACCCCTCTACTGTTTGGCTATGATTTATTAAAGTTATTTCGTTATACTTCAGTCTTCATATTAAGGTTTTATTAGAGTCAAGGATAAATATGAGAATGGTTTATTCACAATAAAAAAGAAGTATGAATTATTCCAAAATATAACAAATTTCAGTAAAATAAAGATACTGGGAATTAATGGTATTTTCAGTCTTTCTCATCGTGGAACCATCAATGAGGACTTTATAATACTCTTTAAACATGATCATGAGAAGTGTAAACGTAGAAAGAGCTAGCTGTTGCTTTTTCTCTATATAAAGGAGGGCTAACTGTTAAGTTTGTGGTTTGGTTTTTAAAATTTCGACTAAATGTGTCCTATGGCAAAGCTCAATTTGAGGTTCCTCTTTATACTTCTCCTTTTTTTTAAAGCCCGTGCACGATTCGAATTAAGTTTTTTATTTTTATTTTGCATGGCGTCTGAAATTTACAATAGATTTCTACTGCATTGTATGATCTACTTCTGAAGGGTGCTTCTAATAGAATTTTTTGTATTCTCAAACCTAACTCAAATTAAGCTTGCGCCTTAGAGAAGTGATTGTACACATGAATAAGCATTTTATTTTATTATCAAGGAAATGCAATGTTAAATATTGGCAAGCCTGGCCTTGTTGAGCCATTGATGGAAACATAATGGCAATGCTAAATAATGGTTACAAGATAAACTTTACCATGGGTTAAAATTGAAAGAAGGGTAAAGCTATCCGGGTTCTGCCTCAAATGGGCCTGTGGCAATTGGGCCATGTAGTCCAGCAATATCACCTTAAAGTAACATTTTAAATGACGTGGCACATACGACGGTTTTCTAATCTGTTGCTTAGTATATGTACTAGCTTCAAGTTCTAGGGTGGATTTACTAGTCCCGGTGGAGCTGGCAGGGACTTGACCTTTTTTGTCTCAATATCAAAGGAGTAAATGATGTCATTTTTTTTCGCTATCCATCCAATGAAGAGCACCATTGATACCTTGCCAAAATTATACCAAACAGGACACAGAATTTCATCCACATTTCTTCATTTCTCACCAACTCCAAGAGTATAAATCTGCAATTCGAATAAGTTAGTAATCTCTCTAACTACTAATCTCAATACATTATAAGCAAAATCCATAAGTAACATGACAAACACTTGTCTCCCATTGGGGCAATTTGAGTTCGAAATACTTACCCAAAAAAGGATAACTAATATATATAAACAAAATGCTTCTCAATATGCGTTGGACCATTCGCGAAGCAAGTGAGTCCATTACACAAACCAACTAAAAACACTCTACCTGGAGGGTAGTGAAACTTAGTGGTCAACTGAATGAGTCTGTTACAACGACGAACATAATAATTATACTCTGCTTTGAGTTCTAGAAGCAAAGGCTTGCCCACACCATCGAAAAGATAAATGTAGGATAATTTAAGGGATCTTGTTTCATAGATGTTAACAAATAAAGGATTGTAAGATAAAAGATTGTACCAAAGTTTACACAGTCTTATATCGGAAAATGGGCTTAATTGACAATGTTGAAAGAATTTCGATCAAAATCATCCTCATGGAAGATCCATAATCCTCATCTTCGTGACATGAGAGATTCTTTTCTTTTGCAAGATGAGCTTTTGACGGCCATGACTGTCACTTTGAACAAAATGGTTTGCTAGTTTTGAGGGTTTTGGTCTGTTGAACTTTCATATATATATATATATAGTGGGCTCCAAGATTTCAAAATTTTTATTTCAAGCTAAAATGACTGTAAAATGTTGACTAGATACAGTCGGATGACTTCTAGAAAAATATTTAAGGACAAAATTAAATGCTACTTTAATTTCCATTATTATTCTTTTGGATGAGTTCTCGAAGTCAAAACAAAAATAAGTGATATGTTTGAACATTTACCTTATTTAGCCATTTGAATCGAATGTCACCAATAATTACCTTTTTAGATGAAGTTAATATTTTATCATACAAAGATTTGAGATACCTTCTCTTACCTAGTAGAGTAAGAAGATTGATATTATGTTTTATAGAAAGTGAAATAATGATAAGGAGTTGCGGAAAGGTCTTCGAAAAAGAAACGACTTATCCTAAGTATATTGAAAAATACAAGTTTTTAAGGAGAATGAATATAAATATTATATTTTAATCTTCTCTTACTTGCATTCAAAATGGATTTAATATTTCTAGAGTTGAAATACAAATTAAGATAGTTTTGATACTATATAATAGTTACTTTATATTAAGCATGCATACATGTTACTCTATGGTGTAAAATAATACAATATTTCTTTAAAATGTGTTTTTTTATAGAACATGTCACACCATTTTTATATTAGATTTGAGATATATTTGTCTACCTATAATAATTTACACTCAAATGCTTCCTTATCCACCTGAAAAAGATAATGCAAAAGAAGAAAAGAAAAAAAACTAATTGTGTTTAAACGCGAACCAATTTAATTAGTATTATATGTGGTAATAAGTGGTTATTTGGCATTTTGTCTTAGAGATATTGCTACGTGGATTTTACTTTAACATTTATGGTGTGAGGATTTTATTAAGTCATTAAGGCAGTAAATATTTATAAAAATGGTGAAAAAATGCAAAAATATGATACATGATTTATAATTTAATGATTAATTAACTGGTTTATAATATTAAATAAAATTTTATACTTTCACAAGTCCTGTATTATTATTTGAATATATTATATTATTCTTTTTTTATATTTCATGTGAATTTCCAAATTAAAGATGATAATACGCTTTAAAATAATTTTGATTTTTCTCTTTATTGTTTCTAACTTTATTCAGTTTTGACTTTTTCGATTCAATTCATTTGATTTCGATTCAATGTTGGCTTCCACCAGCACCTCTGACTGTATAATTTTTTTTAGTATTATTTATTTTAATTCAAATAGTAAAATGCTATGTTTACCCATCTCGTCGTGACACTTTAGGTGACTTTGATTTGAATTTGGTGATCCATTTCATCAATTTTTGACTGCCAGAAACATATGCATATGAAATAATAACTGATTGCTATTAAAGTAAGATAGACTATAACCAAATATTTAATCTGGAAAAGCTACATATTTAGATTAATTTGAAAAACATTTTCGGAAACATAAGATTATTATTTTTCTGATTAAATGAGATTTTTTCATATTTGTGGAATTTTAACGTTTAGAACTTAAATCTTAATTTTTTTCTGACACAACCTTATTCTCCAAAATATTATGTATTATATTTAATGTATATAATATGTATATGCATTGCGTGATCGACGTTAACTACATGATACATGAGAATTATTGACACTTTGGTAGTTCAATGTCCAAATGAGTATTATAGAAAACCCCCATAATAATCACATTCTTTGTCCCCCACTTTATATGGTCATTTACACTTTTTTTCCCTATTTTGTGTTGGTCACCGCATAAATAATTTATATTACTAGTTAGTCAATTCCCACATAACTAGTAAGTGAATTGAAGGATTCCCATAATAACATGTTTTTTTTTTATAATAAAAAATATTGTTATATACTTAAGATAACAAATTCAAATTATTATTTTATGTCTAACCAACCACTATTGTATAAGTTGAAATTTGAGAGAATAACATTTATTTAATTAAAGAAGTATCTATTAATTTGAAGGGACACTCCCAACTTCCAACGGTGTGTTATGTTTGAAACATTGAATTTTAGCAATGTACTTGTAACCACAGTGGACATTATTGCTCACCATCCTCAATGATTCCTCAATGCTTGTGACATTTAATCCTCTTTATGCCAACTTTCATGTTCCAACTCCTAAAAACTTGGCTTTTTACCACTATACATTTGGAGGATGATTCAATTAATTAATCAATTCCATTGAACATAACAGAAATGAAGATGAAATTGTAGAGAAATGTGTGAAATAAAAATGACATTGTCTAGCGGTGTTTAATGATATGAAAATATTTATTAATTGACGATATCAAAAGGAGATAAATCTATATATAAACATACGTCATGCATTTCATGACCCATCCAAGTGTTCAGAGTTGTTGGGTTTGGATTCATAAAAACTGTTTGGAAGAAGACATTGTTATCTTTTGAATCCATTCGGTGACAAAATGTGAAATCTTGAAAAAATTTAATATGAACAAATGATTTCTAGTTGTTCTAGATTAACCCATATGATAAGAGCTGTTTGGATTGGTTTAAAAAAAGTAGCTTTTAAGTTAAAAATAAAATGTCAAATTGAAATGACTTTTAAGTCAAAAAATAAATAAATAAGGGAGACCTACTTTTTTGGTTTCTGACTTATTTTAAGTTATTTTTAACTTATTATAAGTCATTTTTGGCCTTGTCAAAAAATTTCTAACTTATTTTAAGGTTTTTTTATATATTTGTCAAACACTTACCAAAGTAAAAAACTGACTTAAAAATAGGATCAACTTTTAAGCTAATCTAAACACCCTCTTGGGTAATTTATGGGGATCACATGAACTAATAAATCAGTATCACCTATTGAATTAAAAAGCGCACATGTGACATCACATAATTCCCTTATAAGGAGGAGTATTTTTAACTCAAATATATTATTATTATTAAGAAAATTGGATTCAATACGCGTAAGATTAAACCTAAAAACTAACATTAAAAATATATGAAATTCAATAGAAGAAAAGAGTATTAAGGGTCGTTTGATAGTTGAATAAAAGCTAAATTATTCATGTATTAAAGCATTCATGCGTAATATCATATTTGATATCATTCATTTGCGATGAATTTAATTTGTTATTTTTAGAAACTCGCATAACTAATTCTTGTATATGTTGCAAGAAAAATTATACATTATTTATCATATAAGTTAAAAGATAAAATAACTAAAATTTTACATAAGATCTATATATTTTTTATTATAACTTATTTAATTTGTTACTATTATGTGTATAACTCTAATTGATTATTTTTAACCTTTTTCCAAATAATAAATAGGGTAAAGAATAGTTGAAGTAAAAAAGAATAGTGGCAGTGTGTGTAGGAAAAAAGGGAGACGCTCTCATGAGAAGAAAAGAAAGGAAGGAATAGTTTGGCTTTACCGCAAAGTAGAAAAAAGAAGCTTAAGAAACGGAGTCATTTTTATAATCCAATCTTGACCCCACATTTTCTTCCAACGGCTCTAATCCAACGTCTCTCTATTCTCCCTTTTTGCATCTTCCCTCATTTTCCTACACCAAACTATGATACTACCCACGCACATGCTCCTTTTATTTTTATTTTATTTTCAACTTACATGATTATGTTTTTTTTAGTTCATCTTAAAAAGAACTATATATTTTTATATTTAACAAGAATTTGATTTATAATAAAATATTTTTTTTATTCGGTGTCCAGATACAAGTTCTATTCAAAAATGACGCTTCTAACATATTCTTTGGAAGCAATGTCATAAGTTTCAATAGTACTTTTTTCTTTCTTAAACTTTATGCAAAATAAAATTAAATCATATGATTTGGGACCAATGGAGTATTTTTAAGAAAATCTTTATCAAATCAAATATTAAACGAGTAAAAATGGACGGGGAGAAAGAATATTAACTTTACTCCATTGCAACTGTTTTATTTATGAATCACAACAGCAGGAGCACCGCACCACATGTCCCATTCCTCTGTTTTTCGTCTTCTTTAAGATATTATAGTTCCACGAAGTTCCCATCTTTGTTTGTTTGCTCTTCACTTCAAATCTATAGTCTCTAGCCACTTCATTCTTTCTCTCTCTTTATCTCCTTCATTCCTTTTTTTTTTTTTTCCCGTGTGGAATTTTCTGAGTCTCTGTTTGTGAAGAATGTTGATTAACTTATCAAGATGAAAAACAGAGAAATAACCGGCGAGACTTGCGTTCTCTGCGTGTTCAACGGTTTGACGTTTTAATTACCCAAAAAAAAAAAACAGAGAGAGGAGACCCCCCTTTGTATTGCATTCAATTTTATTAGGAATTTTTTCTTTGAGAGAAAGAAATGGGTTGTCATTTTTGTTATTCTTGAATGTATCTTTGGTTGTTTTTAATTCTGCTAATTTCTTCTTCTTCTTCTTTATTGAAAGACGAGTCAATTTTGCCAGATGGGTTGTTTTCAATTTTTAATGTTTTACTTTGGGGAACGTTGAAATGTTCAAAGTTTCCTCCTTTTTGTCAACAAACATTAAATATAGCATTCTTGATTGAGCAAGTTTCGGAAGAAATGGCATCTTCTCAGGTAGAAATTGCTTCTTCTTCTTCATTTGGTCATGTACTTAGAGATCGTAACAGGCGTGATCGATGTACTCATAGGGATTCCAATGTTTTCCAGAAGAATCTAAAAGATTTGGTCCATACACATATCCATTCTTGCATTTCTTCAAGTCAACCCACAAATACTAATAATTCTTCTGATTCCAATGAAAATTCCCGGCACCACCGACATGTTGACTATGCAGATTTATGGGTTCATAAACCGCAATGGGACAACAATGAGAACAGTCCCACAACCGTTGATAAATGGGATAGAGCTAGAGAAATGGTGATTTCTTCAAGGCCATCGAAACAGAGAGGAGAAACTTCTTCTTGTTCGCTTGAAACTACTGCCACCACCACCACCGTCGAAGTGCCTAATTCAGGCGGCGTTTCTACTCTTGTCCGACGGTGGAGGGATTTCGAAACGGTGTCTAAGAGCGTGAATTTGGGTAACAATTCGAATTTGAATTCGAATCCAAGCAGCGCTAAAAGCAATTGTGAAAATGCTGCATTTGCGGACTTTAATATACTTCAGAGAGGAGATGATACATGTGATGAATCTTCAGTCGATGGACGATTTGAAACTCCGGCCACGAGCGTGAATGGTGAATCGTCTGGGGATTGGGAACAGGCGTATAAAACTGCTATGAATGATATTCAGGGTTGTAAACAAACAGATACTAATAAAGAAAGGGAAAAGCTTAGAGTTGCTGATATCATTAGGAAATTGGCAAGTAGTAATGGTGAAGAGAATCATGAGAATGAACACAATTGTACTAATGCTGCTCCTCTTGCCACTGGCGAATGTTTGCCTCGAATTAAAACATCATTTGATCATTCAGAACAACAACTACAACAAAGGAATTTTTTCCCAGTACTGCATTCGCCTCGAATCATCAGAGGTCGAAAGGCATTAAGCGATTTGCTCTTGCAAATGGAGCGTGACAGACTCCGGGAACTTGACACTCTTAGGGAACGCAAGGCCGTTTCCAAGTTCCAACAAAGAGGTCGTATCCAGGTTTGGATTTTGCTCCCTCATCGTTGACGTGTAGTTTTGCTTTAAAGGATCATTGTACCATTTGCTGATTGATCTTCACAATCCAATTTCCTAAACAGGCTTTGCTTAAAGTTAGATTCCTGCGTCGTGTCACAGACGCCAGAGATGATCGATCATCCAATGGCACATCATCCGAATCAAATAGAGTGTCTAGTTCTGCAATCATGCATATCAGGTAAATGCCATGTCTTTATTGATTCCATATGTACATTGCAAAAAGAATAATCTGCAGTTACCTTACCTTATGGAGAATGTTGATCATCAAGATGTGAATATTCAACTGCTTAAAATATGAAACATTTGGAGCAAGAATGCTATTATCGTGCTCAATCTGAAGTACGTTAAAAAAAATATAAAAAATAACATGAAGAATGAAATTTTTTACCAGTTTTATTTGTTTGACATGCTATGGCAAAGATTATGATGTGTTAACACAGTCGAAGGAAAATCTTATCGTTGGAACCTATTGATGTTGTAGACAAATGCTCCATCTCTTAGCTTCCATTTATTCAAAATTTTGCTTTATCTGAATATATCAGAATGAGCTCAGCATAAAATACCTTTTGGAATGTATAAGAACCTAACAATTGATGTTGATGATTGCACGTTAATGGTAGTAGTAGGTCCAAAAGAAGTTACCACAAGTCTCGACTTTCCCTTCAAATCAGGGTAATTTTCCTTACAAGTTGTGTGGTACAAAAGAAATCAATTATCCATTTGGTTCTACCTTATGGAACCTAAAGTTATGGAATATACATAATTTGGATCGTAATTCATTTCAGGGAAAGGTTCAATACAGGAAGTCAAAATGGTGTAGCTGACTCAAGAAGCCTCTCAAGAGAAGCGGCAGAGAACACCCAGGAAAGCCGGAATTCCACACCAAATCAGCTAAGAGTACAGAGCTGTGATAAGGAGAACAAAGGTAATAATGCTGTAAAAGTTGGAAGTGAACTAGCATCCCATAAGCAAAGAGAAGGGAATCAGAAGCAGGAGATTATCAGAGAGAGTGCTGCAATGCAGCCTGGTGTAGCTGACTCAAGAAGCAATAGCAGTCCTAAATCCGAAATTGCTTCCACATCTACACGAGAGGATCATCCTGAGCCTAGTGACCCAATGACTCTCTGCATAAAGGTGATAGATAACAATACACAAATTGGAAAAGTTTTTACATCCAATCAACTGCAAGAAGAGAATCACCATGGGGAAGTAAATGAGAAAACAAGTCCCCGAATGATGACAACAAATGTAAAAGCTACTACTAACTCATCAAATCCCCAGACAGAAATGTCAATTCATATCCGACATTCTGACAGTTCTTGTAGTCCGAAACATAATGAGGTAGACTGTAGTCCTCAAGCAGTTAGCCCCAGTTTACTACATTGTACTTCACAACTGCAGAGCCCAGATGTTTCCCATGACCAAGCTAGCTGGGAAAATGCAAGCTGTCAAGCTAACCATGACAAGTCGCTGGAATTTTTAGAGACATCAAGATCTCTTAAGGATAGTGAACAAAGTGTCCATAGAGAAGAACAAGATGCAAACAAACTGCAGCATGCAGGAACTAGTAATGAGTGGTCTAGTGAGAGCACCAAACCTCAAAGTGACTGGGAAGAGGAAGCTACCAACCAAAATCTAGTGGATAGTGACTGTGGCTGGGTAAGTGATTATTCGCACACACCAAGTGGATGGGATGAACTACAGTCTAACTACCAGCAGCAATCAGAATCCAACCAAGACTGGATAAATGATGTTTCTCGTCCACGTGAAGAGTGGGAAGGTCTTAGGCAAGAAAGATACCAAGAGATGCTTGATCCTTTCCTAGAGAATCATGATATTCGCCAACTTCTTAACAGGTAATTACAAATTCCTTGCATCTGATCTGAGACTAATCATATATATATTTATTATTGTCATTATGCAATAGTTGGATTTAGGTTTACTTGGGTATTTATGTACGATCAGTACGATCCATAGACAGTTTGCCTGTCCGCATTAATGAAGCGTAAAACAATCAAGGGAGAATCAATAACAAACCACTAGAATCTGATTTTCACCAAGAGCATCAGATAGAAACCATTGTTACAACACAAAGGTGCCATAGACATATACAAAGTTCATAAAAATGAAGACAATGACAAAAGTGATTCTACCTCAGAATATAATTTTCACTTAGTGTATGGATCATTTCTGTACTTGTCCATGCTGGTGTGAAGATTATCTCTGAGAACTTACTGACTTTAATGTGTAAAAGAATGTGAAACGGATTTTGATTGAGCTGGGATACAAGTAAAAGAACTTTTTGCAATTTGGAAAAGGAAGTCATTGTTCCCTGCTTGCCAAGGGAAAGTGATACTCAAATGAAAATAGAGTCTTTGTATCTCCTTTTGCTGTCCTAAGATATTAATTACTCAGCTTTTGTAGTATAACCATAGTTCATGATTTGCACTTACTTTTGCTCTTCATAAATGTGCAGAAAAAGTGTTTCAATCTTTCTCAACAGTGGTTTGAGAGAGAAAATAGATCAACTAATGGCGTCTCGCTCACAAGAACTACCTAATGCAAAAAGCGGACAGCTTGAGAAAAAAGTAGGGGCACACATGACTAAAGAAGAGGCCAAGGAGGGGGAAGTGCTATCACATATAGAAACACGAGCAGCCGGGTGTGATGATGATGAGGAAGAAGCAGACTCGGGTTATGAGGATGACTTTGAAGATGATAATACTCCCATTAGACAACAATACCTCAAACCTGAGGAATTAGTTGATCAGAACAAAGCTTCACACACTTTACACTCATGGAGAAATAATCAGGACACTTTACCATCATGGAGCAATGATCAAGACAGGTGTGTCAGTGATGACTCCTATCACCTTCCGTCTAATTCTTTACCACAACCTCAATTATCCAACATTTACTCCCACCACAATCAACAATGCTCCTCCTCCTCCACCAGACACCCTTCAATCGTAAGTTTTTTCTTTTTTTCCTTTTCTTGCAATGACTTGCCAGATATTCCTGAGCTTGAGACTAGTCATAACAACGTGGCATTAACAGGAAATGGAACTGATATATGAATTGCGAGGACATATGGAGCAACTCCACCAAGAGATTTTTGAAATACGAAGATCAATAAATAGTTGCATGAACATGCAAATGAATTTACAACATTCCATTAAGGATGAGGTTGCAGCTGCAATAATTCAGTCAGGTGTGTTGGTTGACTGAAATCTGAATATAAGAAACTTACTATGCTCTTCGTCATCAATCATAAAACCATGATTTTTTTGTGTGTGTTTTCCAACTTCATAAAACCCTTCGTAACCTATAGGAAAAACTTGATAGGTGAAATACCCAAAGGTGAAGTCGTTTCACTTCTTATATTCTTTACCTTATTGAACTATTTGTTGAACCTCAAAATCTTACAAGTTCAAAGACCGGGCTTCACTTATGAGCTTCATCTACATGTGATCTTATTTTTTTCTATTTTTCGTCTATTTCAATTTTGATTCTTTAGAGTAAGTGGAGTAACAATTTTGTAATGCAGGTCCAATGATTGGCAGTAACTCAGATAAGAAGGGTGCAAACATAGCAAATTGTTGTATTTGTTATGAGCAGCAAGTTGATTCTCTCCTTTACAGGTACTTGGCATTGATTGTAGCAAGAATTTTTCACTTAGGCAACTTAAAGTACACCAGAAATAAGTAATATTAATCTTGTGGGAACATTTGTCCTTTATTTTCAGGTGTGGGCATATGTGCACCTGTTTCAGGTGTGCCCATGAATTGCTTTGGGGCACCGGAAAATGCCCGATATGTGAAACCCCCATAATAGATGTTGTCCGTGCATATATACACTCATGACGTACAGGTTAACTGGATTTTCTGCTGATGTCTAACTTTTTGCCCAATGAGAGATGAGCCGAAAGATGATTTTTCGTTTTTTTTGGTTTTAATTGAATCTTGTGAGCCATGGAACTGTTTTATGGCTAATTTATTTGTCTATAACAGGTTTAGATTTAGTGGATGAATGCTCACTCTCCCCTGGTTTTCACTAACCAACTTTTATATACAATAGGAGAAAAGAAAGCAAAGTTCTTTCTATGACATTAGAAATTGTGTATTTTCAAATTCTTTGTAACAACAATTCAAATGAAAATTGGAAGAGTTCCTTACATGTAAAGAAGCTACAAAGCAGCTTAGCATTATTTTCTGATTTACCAAAGTAGTGAGCCTTTTAATTTCCCAAAGAAAAAGAATTGGGACCATGACTTTGCTCATCGATGCATGTTAACTCAACTAAACCATCATCAGATTTAAAAAGGGTAATGTCATTTCCATTGAGATCAAAAATAGAAGTTAAAAGGTTGATTTAACCATCAAGTTTACAATTTTAGTCCCCTCATAATAATTCAAACCAGCCAAAAGATATGATATCTAGCTGAGACAGATAGACCAGCAACTGAAGTGATTCATTATATCTATCATGTAGGCTTAAAATTCCAAAATACATGACTAAGGCAACTAAAAAAAGGAAAAACACATACTCTAATTCCATATAAGTTGTCGTACTTATATAAGAACATATATATCGACTCTTCACATCAAAGGAGAGATGGTGATATTGGACGTTCAAGTCAATGGCCTATTCTTCATCTTCCACCAGCGTTGGTATTGTTTCAAACTTCCTTATCATACATCAATCACAACCTGTTACTTGAATCATCATACAACCTGTCAAATAAAGAAACCAATTCAGGTACTCTTAATTGCATCCCCTAATTATACAATTTCTGTTTATCTTTGGGAATGGGGCACTTGTCACGTATTATATATCACCCGTGTCGGATCCTCCAAAAATGCACTAAATTTGAAGGATCCGACACGCACCCGATGACATTTTTGAAGAGTCCGAACAACATAAAGTTCACCTACATATTACCATTACTGCTGGTGTTTGAAGCTTCAGGGGTAAAAGTCAGGATTCTAAGTGTGAGATTTTTTGGAAAGTGATAACCATGTCATTAGTAGAATTACAAACTTAAAAGTGATGAACAAAGGTTAAACTTGCGAACTGCATAAGTTCAAAGGCTCAAAATTTCCAGTACCCTATCACAAGGAGCTTGTTCTCCTTGCATATGTTAACAATCACCCAACTTTCACAAAACCTCGAACAGCTTGAAAAAGCAATGAAAAAAGGGAACTTTGTGAAACCCAAGACAAACAAGTTATAACCCATTTGGCTTGCTGCTGATGACGCTGGAAAGTAGCAACAGAATGTGGAGACTTGTCCTCATCGTTGAAGGATCATATCATATCAGAGAGCAGAGCCTTGGAGTTGTAAGAGGGCAGCGGCAGAGAAACTAGGGCTAAGGATTTCTTTACTCTGTTGATCATGAATTGAAAGTTGAAAGTGAGAGAAAAACCTAAGTTCGTAAGTACAAATTTTGTATAAAATAAAATATATAATATTATTTTAAATTAAAATAATATTAGTTAGGTATTTGGTTTAAACTGAATATTGATAAGAACCAAGTACTGAACCATGTATCCCAACAATTTAAAATGAAAAACTGAATGACGAACCGATTTTTCCAATTTTTGTTGGTTTAGGTACGAAAAAATTCTGTTTAGGTTTGATTTTGAGCAGCCCTAATTCCAATCTATAAGGAAGTATTCTTCTAAATAAACTTTATTTTTTACATTAAGCATTGTTCTAAACATATAGGTATTCCTATTTCTACAACGCTAACATGTACCTACATATCAAAACCAAATGCTCTAAGTATGTAGATGGAGTATAGCAGGTCGAGAATCAGTTGTGCGAGAGCTCTAGCAAGAAAACAGATAGGGTTATACTTACATATAAAGGAAATGCACATTTTAAATCTAATGTATCCAATTTGTAGGCACTTACAGTAAAGCAAGATCCACTAGTATGGCATCGTGAAAGAGAGAACTGGCAGAAAATCCATCATTTCCCTTGAGCCGCCATTCTCTTGCGTATTTCAAATGCTGTATTGAATATCCCAAGGGTTGGCTGGTTGCATACATAGCACTTCTTATTCTTTGCATGGTGCTGTTAACCACAACCACCAAAAAGAAAAAAAAGATTAATTTGAAATCCACATGCAAAGTATAAATAGATGTTAAATAAGTCATAGCTCTGTGCCCTAGGTGACAGTAGCTCAAACTGTTTTCAATAGTCTATATTGTTTGACAAAAGTCCAAACCAATAGAAGAGGCAGCTTTTACTTGAGGAAAAAGGTAAATTAAAATACTTGCAACTGTTGCCTATTGCAACGGGTAATTTCATTATATATTAGTGACAATAGAAAAAGGCACCAAGAAAGTCTTTTACAACCATCTCTCTTTCACTCTGTTGCCATTCCTTATTTAGGTGGTTGAGATTTTGAGAAGGTGGGGAGATAAACTATATCATCTCAAATAAGAGAAAATGTTTTTTAAAAAGAGAAATGGAGAAGGTACACAAAAGTGGATGTTGTTCGCAGACCCCATGACATGATCAAGCAAAAAAGAGTAAAAGGTAACTGAAATTACCTTTAATGCACAGTGCTCACAGAAGTAGTGTTTGCATTTGGTCATAACAGGATCCACAAAAGGCTCTCTGCAGATAAAACAAGCAAATGGTAATGCATCGTCATCATCTTCATCACTCTTCTCTGCATCCTCATCGTCTTCATTGAGCATCCCCAAAGCCAATTTTCTTTTCCTCTCTTTCTCAGCTTCATCCCACTCCCTTTCCATCTGCCACCCAGACTTATAATCTCCACGGTCATGCATAAATTTGCAGGAGTCCCCATATCCACAATATCCAGTCTCTTTATAGTCCTTGCAGATATCTGGTTGATAGTCGAACCTTGCTGAAACTCTGATGTGAGCAGAAGCCCTGAGAGGACCATGCGCTCCACCAGCTTTCTCAGAAGAAATTGTATGTTCTCTTCTCAAACCAGCTTTGTAATCAGTATATTGATTCATACCTTTATACAATTTCTCATCACCACCTGTCTTGCTTTTTCCCTTTAAAGCCTCCTCTGCCTGCTTCAGAGCTCTTTCTCGAATGGCCCGGGCATCTCTAGAGAACTCAGTCTCAGTTTCTAAAGTGGCTGTTGCTCTACTATCATTTTGAACTTGAATTTCCTTTGAGGACTCGAAATGAAAACGAGCTGCTTTTGAATCCACATTGGATTCAGTATCCTTGTTGGACTTTGAAGGTCCAGTTGAGAAGTGCAGCTTATTATTCGCAACTGCTGGCTTTTTCTTGGTATATATGACTGAACTATCTCCTTCTGCATCTTCATTCTCTCCCTCTTCAACCGTAGGACGCTTTCTGATATTTTTTCCCTTGGATGGTTTTTTGAAAAAATTGCATACTGCAATAGAGGAAAGTATACAAAAACATATTAAGCAAAAGAAGCGACAGTAAATTGACAAAAGAAGCCAAAAGCGAGCTAGAAGAGAAAAGGAACTTAGGATTAATATTTGCTAGCATAGATTACTTTATAATATATGCAAACCCGGGGTACTAACAAAAACAGTACTGATTGGAACATTCGTACAGTCATCTTCAGTGCCGAACTCGAGATAATCATATATGGACTTGAACTAAACCTCTGAACAGTTTATTTTAATACTTACTATGGGGGTAACAGCAGCTTCTAAGAGTCAAATTACAGTGCATTATCAGATTATACACTAACCATTCAGAAAATTTAATTCTAATACGCAGCACAGTGGTAGCTGCAGCTTCTGAAAATCTGATAAAGGTGATGGTAGGAATCAGATTACAGTGACTTATGATCAACGTAATATGATATGTAATGAAAATTAATTACACATATTTCCACTTTTGTCCCAAAACTTTGGTATGATATTTATTAGGCTCTATATTCTAAATCAACTTGAGATGAGATCCCAAATGACAGGACGCCAGTAACCACAAATAAATTGAGTAGAGTTGTTTCCAGTTGAGAAGGAGGAGGAGGTCTCTTACCGGGAGCTGTTGGCAGCTGTTCAGCTTCAGCTTTGGCAGTGTTTGAATCAGATGCTGGAGTATTTGAATTCTCCATCTAACAGTAAAAAGCATTGGAAAGAGGACAAAGTAAAGGCTTCGGTATAAGCAGAGACAAAGAGAATCAGTTTATGGAGGAAGCACATGGACTCATGGACAGAAAATGAGGAAAAGGGGAACTTACAGCTCAGATTTTACTTTGAGAAAGAGACGGTCAAGTAGTTCACCGAAGTCGGTCAAAGAGAGGCTTCAAGATTTAGAGGTTCCAGGTGCCACACTGCTTTGAACATAAACATGTTATCATTAACATGTCCAGATAGAGTATACATTTGGTCAAATATCAAATATTTTGGGCTCTGGTTCAGTTTATCCATCTTTTCAGTTTATAAAGACAAATCAATCGAGCTAAAAAGGTTAAAAATGGCAAAAACCTAAAGCAAATAAACTTTCAATAATATTGCTAATATAAAAAATAAAAAAAATCTACATTTACAGATTGAGAAATTTACGAGAAATTTACCATAAAAATTACAAACAGTTTGATCTTATCTAGCAATTTATGAACTCTGCAAATAAATTAGACGCAGTTACATCAATACATTGACTAATTCTCATTTTTAGAGCAAGAGAGGTAAACAGAAGATTATCAAGGACAAACAAATAATATTCTTTCAATCATATTTTGAACCTCAGTTTTTCTACTTCTTTTCCAACTCTTAAAATTGAACCTTTGTCAATTAGATTCAATGACCAACATCGAAAAGCCCTAAAAGAAATATGGAGAACAAAAAGAAACAAATAAATAGAAAAAGAGAAACTAAAGCAGTTCTAAGAAAAGAACAAGTAAATCACTCCCATAACCGGCGAAACAGTTCAAACAAAGCAATTCCTTCAGTCCAGCAAAATCAAACGTAGAAAGATTAGCTAACAGAAATAGTGAGAGATACATACCAATAATAGAGCAGAAGGTATAATCAAGAGTTTGAGATCGAAGACAACCAAACACCGCAGGCAGGAAACTTCACGGCGACAAGGGAGGTGGATTTGCCGCAGGCGGTGGCGAACCGGTGGCGGGAGGATTTGTTTTTTGTCCTTTACGACGGGAGAGAGATTGGGTTCTGGAAAGAAACTAAAATAGAGAAAATTGCAAATGGCCCCTTATGTATATGCGTAGAGCAACTTTGGTCCTTCATATATTGACTTGTACACAATAGGTCCTTAAAGTTTAACAAAAGTAAACCAGAATTTTTCATGTCACTCGGTTAGTTATTAGGATATTAGATATATATATGTGTTAAAGTATAATAAGATGGATATATTTAAATTATTTTTAATAATACAAGATATACTTGACCCCCGTTCGATAAATTTGCATTCTAGGGTTCTTGGAAACATAATTAAGATAAAGGGATTGGGGAGATAAAACTATTTGGATCCCTAACTAAGGGTAAACGTACTTTTTAAATTTGTTATGTTTTAAAAACAATTGTTATTTTAAATAATGAGCTTGAAATTAAAGTGTCAATAAAATAGTAATAATGGATCTTATTTCGTTATAATTATATGGCTATTGCTATAGTTGAGTTTATATTGGACTTAAATAAAGGTCCAATAGGATGTCAAATGATGAGCTAATTTTACTATGCCAAGGTCCAAATGGTTCTTAGTTCATCTTGAAGGTCAAGTTAGTGTTGCATATCAAAATACGTGGCACAATGGCACTAAATCAATCAAAAATATCCAATAAAAGGATGTCACATGTTGAGCAATATGTATAATATAAATATAACTTGGCCAATCAAATGAAAGCTTATTATCACAAAATAAAGTAAGGTTGATTTGTAATTCAAACGGATCAACAAATTAAAGCAAACGAGATTAAGGTTTGGTTGGAACGACTTCTCTCAAACAAACAAAAATTAAATCAATCAACTCAGTTTTTGAAATGTTAGAATCTAATTAAACCAATTGAGTTGATTGATTATTCACCGCTTCAATATTTATTCATATTGTTGGATTTTAATCTCTTTTTTTTGAGTTTTGGTAAATTATAAGTGAGACTAGTATAACAAAGTAAAATCAGGAAGGGAGTAATATAATATTAAGAACATTTTCTAGCTAGTAACTAAATACAAATGGTTTCGATTTATCTGGTGATTTTTAATTTTTTTAAAAAAAGAAGAGTAAGCCTAAGATTTAAATCTTTTTAACATCTGTGAATTTCAACCCTCAACCACTAAGCCAACCTCAAATCTTATATTCAAAATCAATATATAAACATAAAAAAAAATTAAAATACCTTAAATATACAACATATTTTTTTGCTGATGAGTTTCGGTGAACCCCTCGGCAACCTTTAGGTCCGCCCCTGGTGGAAAGGTAAATTTCCTTCGAGAAAAAGACAAAATTAAAGTTAGAATGCAATAGTTGAGGAGGGTTATGATTTTATCCTACTAATTATTGATGAAAGTGATGCTACAATATTTGCAGTGCCAAATATATATTTATGGGCACAGAATTTTGCTAAGGACAGATTCAGTGTGTTTGTAATCAGTTGGACACTTGATAGGAAAGGTCACTTTCCCAATTCTCATTTTATCCTATATACATCTTCTCATAAATTCTTATGCACAGTTTTATGCCGCAAAACCCCAGCACCATACATGTCTATCCTTAAGATCAAAGGCACATTGTCATGGAGAAAGAAGGCAGAGCTAGAAGCTTGTATACGGATTCAATAGTTATTTTCATTCAAAATTTGTATTCATATTAAAAAAATTCAAAATTTATAAAGTTCAAATTACGCCCTCAAGACTGACAGAGTGAGTATGCATGAATATTATTCATTAAAGGCGCCCCACAACATCAATTATCTTTAATGTAGTAACTAATTTTCCCTGGGCCTCTGCCTTCTACAATAAATTAAGTACATTATGTAATCATCTTTTCGTCTTTATTATTTCCTTTATTTTGTTTTTGTCTTGAGGGGTGGGGGTTGGGTTGGGGCCTTGGGACACTATTTCATTTGTAGCTTTTAAGACAAAAAAGAGGACTCAATAGCACTTTTATTAATATACCATTAAGGATTGTAGGGGATATACGTATAAATATAACTAATTCTAGATTGTAAAATATAATTAATAAATAATTTAATACAAATTCAAACATGAGAGAGGACCACCCATGACGTGCTAATTAATTCCAGTCTTCGTCCAATTGGGTAATGGGATTTTCTAACTAAATTAACTTCCCCAAATCCAATTAGGATCTAGCAAATTATTTACTAATTTTTTAAATTAAAAAATAAAGGTCGTATGACCACAATTTACTTGACACTTTTTCATCATTAATCAAAAGTAGGGGTGTACATGACCGGGTTGGTTCGGATTTTTCAAATATCAAACCAAACTATTTGTGTACTTTTAAATTAATAAACCAAATCAAACTAATAAAATTCGAATTTTTTCGGGTTTTTCAACCTCGGGTTGGTTTGGGTTTTTCAAATACCAAACCAAACCATTGTGTCGAATTTTTTAATTTATAAATCAAACCAAACTAATAAACCTCGAATTTTTTTAGATTTTTGAATTTTTTCGGTTAAGTTTGCATACAAACATATAATTCACTTGTGCTTCAAATATTTCTTTAGTCCAACCAAAATACAATTATCTAAGGTGTTTCTTAAAAAAATAACACAAAATATGAAATGAGTACTGATAACACAAAAATATTCAATAAAAAATAATAATGAAATCACTATATAAAATAAATATTGCAAAGTCATAATGAAAATGATCATAATTTAAAAGTACTAAATCATGCTAAAATAAGTTTAATAAGTATTAGTTACATTACTAAATATTTAAGGAAAATTAAAATTAGATTATGTATTTTTAATTGTCTAAACCAATGTAAAACTAAAGAATAAATATTCAATATTATTGTCATTCTTAGTGTTGAATTGATTTTCTTTTTGCATTAGTATTAATTTGATTTTGATTTAAGTTTTATTATAATTATCAACATCTATGAACTATAATCTTTATTGGACCATTTCGAATTCTAAGTTTTAAACTTGAAATAATATATTAAAAGATAAAAACTATGAAATAGTATAAGAAATATTTTAAAATTATATCAAAGTAAATATTTTTATGTATAAAATAAAATTTTAAAATTACATATATAATGTCGGGTTAGTTTGGTCTCGGGTTGGTTTTTTTTAGTTAAAACCAAACCAACCCAAATATAGTCGGATTTTTTTTTCAATACTAAACCAAGTCAAACCAAACCACTAGTCGGATTTTTTTTCGATTTGACTCGATTTGCGGTTTGGTTCGATTTCGATTCGGTTTTGTACACCCTAATCAAAAGTATGAGGAATTGAGTCTTCTTGGAAAACAAACAAAAAAATCCTAATAAAAGTATTTCCTCTTCAAGCAAAATTGGATTAGTTAGATCAGTAAATCTCAAATACTAAAGGAAATTTTTATCATATCGCTGAATGGAATGTACATCGATCTTCGCAAATTCATATGAGCTAGATAGTGCGATTCACCTTGCCTTTGCGATGTGTTGGCATTGGGTTGCCCAATACTAGGGTCATGCTGCATGTGATATGATGGCTTTAGTGAAGTAATTTTATCGAAAATGGGCAGTGTGATTTGTCTCAAAACTCTCTACGTTGGTCACATGGGTAGGGCTAGAATTACCTTTTTTTAACATACACTTGGACCTCATCAAAGACCATACCATATTTGACTGCAACACAAAGTAGTAATTAAGATAATTCAAAGGCAAGGACAAATCAATAATAATGTTAAATTGGGCCACGATGGTGTGTCTTTTGCAAATTAAATGTACATGGTGCCAAAGGACAATGCTCACTTGCTGCACTTGGCTTATCTTAGGTTGCTGTGCTATTCATAAAAGTGCCATTATTAAGTTAGAAAAGGTATATTTATTCGTAATAATTGTAATTTATAAAAATGGTTGAAAGACATGCATACACGTGTAATATAAATACGAGTACAATAAATTTAAAGAAAATTACGCACAAAAACAAATATTTAAATGATTAACTGTTATAGCTACTATTTTGAAAAATTGTGATTCGTAATCACTATTTCCTTAAATCTTGTTATTTGTTTAATTCGTATCATTCTACCAAAATTGTATAATTCGTCTGATTGTATAGATCGAAATTTTGTATAATTCGATTCTTTGATTGTATATATCCTTAATTTGTATATGCTTACCCTAGCTGTTTGTACACGATTTATGAAAAAAATACAATAAATTACCCTGTTTCTATATCTGCAAACGAAATATATAAATGGAGTTCTGCAAATTCTTAAATGTATAAATATGTCTAGGCAAACGAACATGCGGGTTTCATATATACTTCTAAATTATATTGTACTCTCCACGTACTTACACAATGATATGAGTTGAGCAATAATTAATTCCTCTTCGAATAATTTAAGGATAACTTTATTTTTCTTTTTTTCTCTATATATGGAGAAAAAGAAAATAAGACAAATATAAAAGAAAATTCCTACTACTAGAGCCGTACATGTGCAAATATATATATAAATATATGACAACTTTGACATTTTCCTAATTATATGACCACTTTTTTTTCCTGCCAGATCATGTGTCTTTAAATTGTGAGAGTACATTTATTAATAATAATTTTATTTTATTTTGTTTGATCTATTTTTTAAACCCGTTTTAAAAAATAACGATTATTTTTAGCAATTATTAAAGGGTATTATTTGACGTATTTTTAATTATTGTTTTTTTGGAACCCCAGGATAACCAGCAGCCGCTACAACCTCTGACTCAGCCTCTACCTTTCGGGTGTGCAATTTGTAGGTAATTTAAAGACCACAAATTAATCCCAGTTCATTATGAGACCTTGTTTTTTTAATTTAAGACCACAAATTTAAAAGACTTTTTTTAAAAAAAAAAACTATATTGACGTTAAAATAAATTAAAATAAAAAGAGTACAATTGATGGTGTCATTTAACCAATGACTGAGAGAGATACCCAACTAAAAATACTCCTAATATAATAGTATAGGATAATTTTAGACAATTTTGGAAAAATTACAAGTTGAAATGTTGTAAGTCATAAAACCTCAATGTAACATAGGAAATATGGACCAAAAAAATGGACCATTGGAGGATGTTATCATGATAGTATGGTCCAACAATGTTAGAAGGTCACGGATAATCTTCAATCAATAATGTGATGCTTTATGAGAATGATCGATCATGATAAAAAAAAATTTAAATTTTGACTACTTGTTAGATTTTTGTATCTCAGAATCATGATATATGTAATCTTCTCTGTATCATTCTAATTCTATCGAGTATCCCCAAATGAAATTGTCTCCAAGGAGTAAAATGTACATATTACATATATCATTGGTTGGCAGTTTTCCTAATAGGAAAAGAATATACAAAAGAATTTACGAAGAAGGTAGGGAAGGTAGATACATATAATTATATGTTAATTTCTTAATAAATATTTGAACAATTAGATAAGATGTCATCTACCAAATAAAAAATATCATGTGTTAATGTCTTTGAACTATAGTTGCCTTGATCATCATTATTGATTTGATGCAATTATATATGTGGGACTTGCACATGGCTTGTTTCATTTTTTCCTTGAAATCTAATGTGATTACCATCCACTAATCAGTGTTTTAGGTGATTGACATTAACTAGCTGCCTTTATTTCATTGGGAAGAGATAAAGTAATTAATTAAAACGTTAATTATTTACGTGTACTTCTACTTCTAACCTCTTCAAACATGATTAATGAGTGGTCTAATTTCAGTAGCTTAAAGGAGTCCATCAAAGCCAAAATAAATTAAATTTTGTTTTTGTTTTCTTACGCTTCGGTTCTTATAATTTGTATTTTAAAATTCTTTACTCACATTAAAAAAAATTAATTAGTTCCATCATTATAAAAATTATTTGTCTAAGTTACCAGCATTGGATTTGCTTGCAAGTTAAGGTTTAGATTTTATTTAAAAATTCATAGAGAAATGGAAAGATACTAATTACTAGTGATAGGAACAAGGCACCAAAAAATGGATGGTTAAATCATTCTGATATCTACAATATATTACTTTCATAGTATTAACATTTACTGTTCCCAAGAAATATATATATTCTTGGATTGTACATTTCTTATTGATTTCTATTTCAGACTTGCATAGTGGATTTTGATGCTGAAAGTCTGAATACATAAATATCACCTAATATTGTTACCTAATGGTTAATATCTTAATGATATGGACAAAAAATTGGTGAGTGAGAAATGGCGTAATTATCTCATGGCTTTCTTTAAAAAAAAAATTAAAAAAAATGACAAGTATCTCCTAGACTATGACCGAAATTTCATAGAAACATCTTAACTAAACTAAGGTCTTATTACCCTTCCCTGTCTCCCCGACCTCATTTTTTTTTGTAATTTTATACACCCACGTAGTTGAGGCATATGAGAGATGTTTGGATGTCACATAAGTTAAAAAGGTGTCCAAAGTTATCAAAAAAAAATGGGTTCGGAGAGTAATAGAACCTTAGTTTAATTAATAAGGCGTGTATCAAGGATTTCGATATTTGTCACACATTAAAACACATTACATGTTCATGTCAACAAAAAAAATAGGGAAAAAGGTCAAATATATCCCCGAACTTTCAAAAATGGTATGTGTATATCCTTCGTTATACTTTTGGGTCATACATACCCTTACCGTCATAATTTTGGATCATATATACCCTTTGATCAACCGGAAAAACACGTGGCGTGATCTCAAATATTTGCCCTATTTTATTTTATTTTTTATCCAAAATTTAATCTCTCTTCTCTCTCTCTCCAAGTTCATATTTTGTTTTTCCTTCTCTCTCACCGGCGGCACACAAGAAACGTCGGTGTATTGCCGGGAAATTCTCTCAATCATCGACACATTTCACATTTTTATATATAATTTTAATTGATCTCTCATCCATAAGGAAAGAAAACTAAATAATTAGTTAGGGCTTGTATCTGTTTCTTAGCCAAAGATCGAACTTTTGGTTGATTTTTTTTCCTAATTTGGTTGAGACTTAGGGTTTATGGTGCTATTTTGGAAAACACTTTCTGGAAGATCTAATTGTGTAAATTTTGATTACATTTGTGAAGGATCAAATTCTGTCGTCTGTTCTCTTGGTGCTCAGATTTGAGTAGTTTGATCCGCTCACTTTTTTTGTTTTTGAATTTTGAGTATTGAATTTTTCTCAAACATATTTTGGTCTACAAAGCTTGAAATTGCAGATCTGCGGAGCTTGAAATTGCAGACCTTCACCATTGATCTGAGATTTATGGGAGGGGGAGTGATGGAAATCTAGAGAGCTTGAAAATAGATCGGTGTTGAATTATTGGCATCAAAATTTGAGATGGATTTTGCAAATAGTGATTAATTGGAAATGGGCGTTGATCGGTGTTGAAATTAGATGTATTGATAATGGAGATCAATAGAAATCAGCCAAGTGAATGAATGGATTAAAAAATAAATAAATAAATAAATAAATAAAATAGGGCAAATATTTGAGATCACGCCACGTGTTTTTCCGTTTAATCAAAGGGTATATATGATCCAAAATTATGACGGTAAAGGTATGTATGACCCAAAAGTATAACGAAGGATATACACAAACCATTTTTAAAAGTTCGGAAATATATTTGACCTTTTTCCCAAAAAAATATAACTATATATATTATTTAAAAAATAAAAGAATATCAAATCATGTAATTACACTTGCAAAACCAAACATGACACTAGAAATTATGTTATAATTGCATTATGACAAACAAATATTCACACAATATGTTATTACTATCATAGTAATTACGCAAACAAGTTATTTTACATAGTTGTTTTCAAACAAAACCAATTCTCATCCACCTAAGTTTTGGTGGGCAAACCTGTAGGAGATAACACATATCTGATGAAATAACTAAAGTGCAAGGTAGAACATATCTGATAGAATAATCGAGACGCCCAGATATTAATTTGGACACCAACAACACCATAGCATTATAAAAGAATGGTTATGCTTACGTGCGTAGAAGGACAAGGAGAATAAGATTCTTATATTTCAAAAATAGGAGAATCTTTTAACCATAATTTCATAAGGAAATTACATCATGAGCTTCATTTTCAATACTTTAAAGCTGGCTCTGTTACTTGTTAGGGAGAAATGACACCCTGTTCCCTTAATCTTTCTCTTCGTTGGCACCACGCGTTTTAACGATTTCAAAAAAAAATATTATTATAAATCCAAAATTATCCTTCTCTAACTGCCCAATCTCTAACTAATATTATTCTTTAATCCATGCTTTTAACTTTTTAATTATTTTTTTCAAAAAAACTAATAACGACAGGTTTTTAAGAGGCTCTACATGAGATATCCTTGTCCTCAGGTAATCTCCTAAAAAGGTGTATTATTTAGATGAAATAATTTACTAGTAGTAGTAGAAGACTAAAAGTGGTTACATCTTGAATTAAAATGTCAACTTCGACAAAAGTGTGGTTAAACAAAACCCTTTTGGAGAGTTATGATAAGCTTAAAGCCAACAACTAAGTTAATATTTACTAACTAAAATTCGTAAATATAACAATAACAATCTCAAATTTCAAATAAGTTATAGAATAATGAATAAAACAGCAACACCATGTTGTGACGACTGTGGCAATAATGGTAGTTGTTCTTCAAAAAACCTATATGAAGAAAAACAAGAAGAAAATTATAAACTTCCGGTATGAATTCTCACCGATCATATCTCTTCGTTTACGCTCAATTGATGTCATCATCATTTCTAAATACAGTAAAATAACAATTTCAACTTGGTATATTGAGGTATAAGTTTAAGGGAAGAAAGAAAAGGAAAATACAAGCCAGCTCTAAAGACGAGATCAATGATTGGTCATTTTCTGGACCCTAAAACTTCACGCCCATCCAGCTCGCTAGGAATTTTTCGAACTTGGCTGGGCTGCCAAGGTCCCTGACCTGCTGGCACTGTATCTGGCACCACTTTAGTTCATTCATACTCTTATCGTTAGCAAATCATTCTCTATTTACTTTTTTTGAGGAAAAAAGTTCAAAATTACCTCTCGACTTTTGACTAGAGTTTCGATTTCAGATTGAAGCTACGTTTAGGTAGAGGTTAACTTCAAAACTGAAGCTTTTTCCCTAACAACATGATATTATTAGACGAAACGTCTAATTAAGGGCGTACTATTTTCTTATCTTCTCATCCAAACATAATACAGTATAGTCCTAAAAATGCAGAGCAAGGATTGAGTCACTGTCATCCTCGTGGTCACTTTAAACAGCAGAAAGTGCCAACCTCACAAGAAATGAAGTCTAATGTATGGCAGACTCCAACATTCGACATGTTACAAATTTTCAATTTTCCCTTTATACCCCTGTCCCTACCCCCCACCCATTGCTTTGTATTTTCTCTATAAAACCCTCTCACATTCTTCCCCAAATTCTCTCATTTCTTAATCCTAACCTTTTGATCATCACCTACTCAATACAAAAACAAGCCTCTCTCTGAAAACCAATTAAAGATGTGTAATTCCAAAACTAAACTGCAGAGCAGCCCACAAACACTCTCCCAGATTAATGGACGCCCTGTTCTTCAACCACATAGCAATATAGTTCCTCTTTACGAACACCGGAACTCGCTTAAAAAGACAACTAACAGTGCTGCACCTGTTACTGCAAATGGAAGTACTAAAGTCAAGACGAGTTCATCAACAACTCCACCGGTCTCACCTAAAATGAAGTCGCCAAGACTACCAGCTATCAAGAGAGGGAATAACATTGATCCTAATGGCTTGAGTTCAAGTGCTGAGAAAATTGTGACTCCCAAAGGGACTGCTAATAAAGCCCCAATTTTGTTAAAGAAGCCTAAGAAAAGCAGTGTGGGCATAGGTTCACCCCCTTCTGTGGAGAATTCTTCATTGAAATATTCTTCCTACTTGATAGTCGAGGCTCCGGGAAGCATAGCAGCAGCAAGAAGGGAACAAGTTGCAATTGCGCAAGTGCAGAGGAAAATGAAAATTGCGCATTATGGAAGAACAAAATCAGCCAAGTATGAAGGAAAAATATCTTCTCTTGACCCTTCATTCGCCTCAGCAGTTATCCCCAATCCTCGAGAGCAAAAAAGATGTAGCTTTATCACACCTAATTCTGGTAACGACCACCTCAATTCTACGCTTAAAGGACAAATAAATATATGTATATTCTAACACAAGACACACAAATTAATGCATTTCAATAAATAGGACTAAAGTTCTTGGTATTTTGTTGTGTTTTCAGACCCACTCTATATTGCATACCATGATGAAGAATGGGGAGTTCCCGTTCATGATGATAAGTAAGCATCTTTTTTCCCCCTGTTTTTTTGTTTTTCGCATATTTATCAGCTTCGTTCTTGGACTAATTTCCTTGTTTTACCTACTCAGTCTGCTTTTTGAGTTGCTGGTGTTAACTGGTGCACAAGTTGGATCAGACTGGACTTCAGTTTTAAAGAAAAGGCAAGAATTCAGGTAGGTTTTGCTCCTTTTTTAACCGACTCTCGATTAACATTTTTTTAAAAAAAAAACAGAGGCCTTAAGCTGTATTGTACATTCTACTTTCCTCCAGGGATGCCTTTTCAGGATTTGATCCAGAAATTGTTTCCAAGTACAATGAAAAGAAGATCACTTCAACAAGTGTCGAATATGGTATAGAGCTTAGTCAAATCCGAGGAGCTGTCGACAACTCTACCAGAATTTTAGAGGTAATAATATAATATGAGCTCTGTAAAGAATTTTAAGAACTGATTTAACTGTTCAACTGTCCTTTCTTTTCCCAACATTTCTGTTAAGAATGACATTTATGATACCCTAATTGGAAGCATAGATGGGAAAGTAAGTTTTAAATTAATTATTCTTCTAATCATGCATGGACCTAACAACTGTTAAGTAACATAACCACATGGGCCATATGGAATAAGTATTGCATACCTGGCCTTGACAAGTACAACCATAAAGTAAGACTAGTATAATTAAATAAGTGTTTAGGCTTAAGAAATAGTAAACATATAGTTACATTCCTGTGATTTTCTTAAATAAAAATTTGGAAAGTGGGGATCATCAAGTGTCTGATTTTCTTGAATATATTTCAGATAAAGAAGACATTTGGTTCGTTCGACAAGTATCTGTGGGGATTTGTGAACAACAAGCCCATTGCAACACAATACAAGGCATGCAACAAAATCCCAGTGAAGACTTCAAAATCAGAAACCATTAGTAAAGACATGGTGAAAAGAGGGTTCCGCTATGTTGGCCCCACCGTTATACACTCCTTCATGCAGGCGGCCGGCCTCACCAACGACCACCTGATCGCCTGCCCACGACATCTCCAGTGCGTGGCATTGGCAACTCAACCTGCACCACCTGCCCTATAATTTACCTTTATCAACTACTCTACTAAGCCATAGTTTTAAGTTAGCAAACAAAAGTTGTTGAGGAAACCTAGTTGATTGTCTAACAATATTCTACCTTCTTTTTTTTTTGGGGTGATGAATTTAGAAGTTCTAAGTGATTTAATTTGATGATGTAAGATATGGAGTTGGTTAAATGTATAGAAAGTAGAAAGGAATAAAGTAAGGATGGTATAGATATGGGGGGTCAGTAAGCATGTGCCGGGTGGGCAGGGGAATGCCAATGGCATCTGCCATTTGATTTAAATTTTGTGTGGACACTGACCACCACCATCAGCAGCAAAAGCCATCACTGCACCACTATTTACTTGCGTGCTTTTGAACAGTGACTTATCTTTCAAGGATAAGATCATCATCAACATCAAGTACACAGAGGAGGAGCCTTTGCTTTCCCCATTATAGGCCCTTCATTCCTGTTGCTGCAGAGAATAAATAGTGAATGATTTATTCCCTGCATCATTCAACAAAAATGAAGCCACGTGATGCACCTTAACACAAAAGTAAAGGGGCATTAGTTTGGTTATGTTTGTTGCCCCATCTTGATATGTTAACTTGACAGAGAGGCAAGCACAAAGTGCCTTGCAGTTTGTATCATATGTTTAGTGTGGAATTTTGAGTGTTTTTTCTTTGGCCTTTTTTACTGAAACTTTTTTTTTTCCTTATGGAGATTGTAATTCTATTATGGATTTTAGTGGTTATCAAGATATTTTATGGATGCACTTTTCTGGATTCTGTTCAATTTGATAAGTTAAGCATCTTCTTCTACATCACATGTGCTTCTCAGCTTTTTAAAGTCACTTTGGAGATCAGATGATAAAAGTAAAGCATATTCCCCACACATGTGCACATGGGATGTATAGCTCAGCAGTTCATTGCTTTTCTTTGCACCATTTGAAAGTGGATTGGAAATAAAATCTTAAAGTAAAGGGTCTCTTGTGCAGGCAAACAACACTTAATTAAGTTGAGGTCACTTAACAAATATTTAAAGATGAAGCCAAAAAGTAAGTTCAGAAGTTGACATAGTTTTTTGACATGAATTTCACTTGAAAAAAGTTGGCGTTTGTCAACAGTGTTTCTCTGGTAACATTGATTTCCAAACAATATGTATGTCCAGATGCAATACCTTCTTTAAGTTCTGCCGTTCATAGATTTTACAAAATACCAGCCGCAACCTTTTCTTTTCCTCTTCTTTTGAACGGGTGGAATACCTGCCCCAACCTTTTTCTAAAAACCAAACAAGAGGGGTGGGGGAGCTGGAAAATAGGTAAAGTGAGATAGGAACTACAACCCCAGTGAAAGTGAGAACTAACTTCGCGCATACAAGCACAAGAGACCACAATGATAAAATAAGAATGAAAACATAAGAGGCTGGAGTGGCGCTCTGAAAGCCACAAGGTCCTGCAAAGCTGTAAAGAAGTGTTCATAAACAATGTAGAAAGTTAAGGCATAAAACAAAATGAAGTTCATCAGATTGCTAATTGATCTCCATCAAAAAGGAAGTTGGAACATAACTACACAGGCTAGAGATATGAGCAAGAATGTCCTACAATCGAACTCCATGAATATTGCAGTTTAGGCAAAAAGGGAAATAGACCTCAACCATGGATGTATTTATCACCTTTATGCGTTAGAAAACATCTTATTAAAGCACAGAAAGCATAAAAGATCTCTGTTCTTGGCTGATCAATTGGATCCAACTGAACCTGCTGACCAAACAAAACAAATTCCAAGTAGAATTGACAAACTAGAGATCATTCACAACTCAAAGCTTTAAGCACACCATATACTGCACAAAGGATGAACAACCAGTTCATAAGCTTCATTTATTAGACGGCAACCATACTAAAATACTTGCATAAAAGAGCTAAAAAAAATATAGCTCGCCTTTTAATTGCACTTTGCAATTAAAGCCCTACCATGGCTTGATGGTTTCTGCAGCTTACTATTACTACTTGCAGTTATGCTGCTGCACTAGATGCAATATTGCAGTAGTTCATTAGCTATACCCCAGAAGTTTGTGGGAGATTTGATACAGCAGCATATTGAGAATTTTTTGTGTGAAACTCAGAGTTTGAGTATTGGAAAGAGATTGGAAATAGGGAAGTGGATAAGCAATGAAGAAGAATGTGAGGTTGAGAATTTGTGTTTGATCCTCTAAGCATGAACCGAAGGAACAGAACAAGCATAAAAGGTAGAACTACAATTCAATCAAAAGGTTTAAGCTCTCTTTTTCTTTATAAAGGTGATGCTCATCCCAACTTGTGCATCGCTCAACTATACTTTTGGGCACCTGCTACCTCTCACCAACACAAGTATTTGGGTGACTTGCCACAAAAGCTTAGACAAATAAGAAGAAAATACCTAAAAAATAAAAAATAAAAAATTTCCTATGTTGGAATTTGGACTTTGTTCTCCTTTTTCATCCTGTCTAAATTGACCATCAGGACATCCTTAGACCTTAGGTGCTTGAGCTCTTCTTTCACAACAAAAATCAAGAACATATTCATCTAACCTAAAAATCATCTCTTATTGATCCAATGGTATTGTATCTCAGGATTTATCTTAACATACTTGATTCATGGCTAGACACTTGCAAGAAATCATAAATCGGTCAACAGCATCCATCTACAACTTCGCTACATTACAATGAAATCCCTGTTTGTTTAACTTAACATTAAAGGCTGCATACTGGAATTTCAACTATAATGTGTCAATGACTGTGGTGTGGCCATGGAAACACATTAAACTTAGCACGTGTAAGCTATGAAACTCAGTGAGCCCAGGTTGTTAGTTTCGCCTTGCTTAACTGTCACTTTAGTGAAGGTTAGTTTCGCCTTGCTTAACTGGACTTTAGTGAAGGCTGCATACTGAGATTTCAATTATAATATGTCAATGACTGTGGTGTGCCTTGGAAACACATTACGCCCTTAGCACATGTAAGTTACAAAGCTCAGTGAGCCCAGGTTGATAGCTTCACCTTGCTTAACTGGCACTTTAGTGTAGGCGTCAAGTTGTTAAGGTGTGTGCACCTTCACATCTTCAAGAGCAGAACAACATATTTGATATATGTAGCGTGATTATAATGTTTCCATATTCAACAAAACATTATTATTTGCATTTATACTAACAGTTTTGGCATTACATTTCTATTTTATTTTATATTTGAGGAAGTGCAATACATTTCTATTTTCTATCTTTTTATTTGTTTGGTATTTTTCTTCCCTAAGCCCTAATTGCACTTTGCACTTGAAGCTCCACCAGACTATTCCCTTTTTGTGCACGTCCTAATTTTAATTACTTTGTAGGTACTAACTACAAGAACAGTGGTCACATTTGAGCATTGAAGTTACTATCAATATCATCTAATAGTCACAAGCCCTACGAAGTAAAGAGAATCTTACTATAAGCAGAAGCTTAGCTTCTCAAAGGATTCTTAAATAAACGTGCTTACTTAAGAAAGCAAGCTTTCCAAGTAAAGCATGAAGAACCAACCTACCACTGAAATAGACTGATGAGATCAGGTCAAGGATACTTGAGCATAAGTTGGTATATCTCTCAAAGGTGTAGCTAATTGAAATTATCAGGAACATGTGTCGATTTTACATGTAAAACATTTATTCATAAAAGAGATGATACTGACAATGCCAAATATGTTCTAGAGCAAAAAGATCCACAGTCAATCTCATATTTGTTCCATTTCCACATCTGTTTGAGAAACAAAAATGTTTGCAGACAATATGTTCTAATCAAACTAATGATATTTGGGTGACAAGCATATATTATCATGCTAACTTCATGAAAACAGATCATGAACTAACATGTTACTATAAATCAGCCATGCTTAATCCCAAACCAGTTGGGATAGGCTAATGAGCCAACATATTACTACTGAATAGAAAAAGCTTAAACTTGACTAGCACAGAATTAGCAAAAGATTGCAGGCCAAACACAAAACTCTCTCCAAATGAAAGAGCAGCTAAATTCAAAATAAGAAGCCATAAGAAAGAGGTCATGACCAGTTTAGCTTTTATCCTGAGTAATGTAGCCTTCCTTTCGCCCCTCAAAGCCCGGCCTCATGAGCTTCTTTTCCCTTTTGGCAATCTTCCTCATCTTCTTCTCCTTGGCTTTGCCAGCAATGTTATCCCTTCTCTTCTGCTGACGCTCATTCTTCATCCTCTCCGTAGTCTGAATTCTTTCCTTCCACTTCTCAGAACTCTTCTCTTTCTTTCTCTTATCCTTCTTCAAACTCTCCTTCAACAACTTAGGGTTATCAAACACCTTCAATCCCATTGCCTTGTTTGCTGCTGCCTTCCATGCTTCCTTATCCGCCAGCGTCTTATTCTCCCTTTTCACCTCTTCCAGCCTCTTCAGTCTTTCCAACTCTTTAGGTTTGGATACTTTCTTCTTCTTCTTTTTCTTGTCATAGTCGTCTCCTAATTTAACTTTCCCAAACTCTATGTCCTTTTCCATTGAAGTATCTTCTCCATTGTCGTCTTCACCCCTCTTTCTCTTCTTACCCTCGGATTTCTCTAAAGATGCATCTTTTTCACTACTCTTGCGCTGATTAAATTTGTTGCGCTCCGAACTCTCGCCATCACCCCGGTTACCACGGAGCATTTCGATCTTTCTGTGTAGCCTTCGCCTCAACTCTTCGTAAGTACCAGAGGAGTTATCGTTGTTAGGGTTATCGTTTTCCTCCAAATTAATGGGCGTAGGTTCACCATGATCGTCCTCGCCGGAATCATCTTCCTCCTCAGTTTTTTGCTTTTTCTGAAGGGATTGTTCGAGGAGGCCGACAGTAGAGGACTGCTCTTTCTTCTCAGGGTCAAGCCGGTTGCGGCGGGCGAGTTTGAGGTTCTCCCTGGATTGTTTCTTTAATGAAGCTTTGGCGGCTTTGGGAAGGCCTCGATACCAGGTATCGGGTTCATCTTTAGGGAGGTAGAATCGAGGAGGAATTAGGTCAATCAACTTGTCGAAGAAGAGCCTGTTATCCCGGATTAGAGCTTTCAAATCTATGGTGGTGCTGGTGGTGCTGGTGGTTACGGCGGCGGCGTCCGCCGTCTCTTCGGCGGAGATGGTGGTGGACTTCTGTTTCTTCTTCATTGCGGCTAGGTTGGATTGACAATTAGGACTAGGAAGAATTTTTTTGCAGTTATACGCCTAGAGGGAAGAGGAAAATTTTGGGCTCAATGATGGAAAATCAGAAATATATTGGGCTGTCCGGTTTCATGGGCCGGAACAATATGAGCAGTCAGCCCAAACATAAGTAATGGATCATTGCTAAAGCGAAGATATTGAATTTAGTATAATTTACATAAATCCAAAGTGTTTAAAGTTAATTACATTATTTCTCCACTCTTTTTCAAATTACAAAAATCCCTTAAAATTTATGAATTTTGGATACATCACTGGACTTCCAAATACATTAGCATACATCTACATATATATAGGTGAGGGATGTATGCGAGAGGGGAGGGATATATCACAGAGGGGATAGGAGATCTGGATACAAGGATAGGACATCTGGATACAAAGGTGAGGGATGAATTTGAGAGGGGAGGGATGTAACCGAGAGAGGGATAAGGATGTATCAATGAGAGGAGAGTAATGTATCCGAGAGGAGATTTTTTATTTTTTTAAATGGTATAGAATTTTAGAGATTATGATAAAATAAGATGTATTTGGTAGTTTAGATAATATAGGTTATTGTGTTCTTGACAAATTTTTAATTCATATTAAATAAAAAAATTTAAATATTAATATAGATTTGAAGTAAACATATTTCCCGGGCTTCCTCCCAAAACTTGGTTTGGGATTTATTTTTTCGGATGGTATTATCAAATAACAAACAATATAAATTACATTTATCTGTCATAAAATAAAAAAACTGATGGATTATAGAAATTTTCATTATTTATGTCACTTTATTGTGGATCAATCTTACCCAATTTCTAGAAACATCCTCTTATGTATGGTATGCATGCCAAATAAAGCCTTAGTGGTATTCTTATTCCTAGATTGACTATATAAAACCAAACCAAATACAATTTCACCTAACATCATTATATGGTGACGACAAAATTTAAGTATCGAATGCGAGCGATATTTTTATTTACGGCTGAAATGTTCAGCCGATTTTCTTTATTTATTTTGAAAAAAAGATTATTGATTTGATCGATAAACTATGTGGAAAAATAAATCAGAATATTTTATTGAAATATATCATGCCTTTTTACTTGATAGATCTATGCATAATCAGTATTATAACTCCAATCATAATTAATACTAAAATATTAAAAACCAATAAACTGTTAAAATTTCAAACAAATGTTGAATGCTTATGGATGGTATAATTTTAAAAAATAAAAGAGGAATCACTCATAATTACAAGTAAAGTCGGAGAGTGGGAAAAGTAAAAGCTTTTCTTCCACTCAAAGTGAGGTACACATACGTAACTATTTTCAACCAAAATTAGAAATACTGCATTTCTTTTTCTTTTCTTAATTACACCAGGAAACAAGTGATAATTAACTATTATAGGCACGTGAAATTTCTTATCAATTATTCAATTTCAAGCCTTTTTAATTTTATATTTATCAGATTTGCTCTAATATTACGCAAAATACATTAATATTAACATTTCATTCAATCAACAACAACTCACTTGATTTGTGGCTTGTGAGCCATATGCTAACATGCATTAAGATAAGTTGAGACATTGTGTACCAAATTATTTGTTTCTTTCACATGATTAGACCAAATTTATCGTGTTCATTAATATCACTCAAATTTTATTATTATATATATGAAATGTCACTTCAATTTCTTCCTAATAATTCTTTATGAGAAATTATTGAACTCAATTACTGGTTCTTATTTTCCAGTTTTCTATTGAAGTCTATCATATAATGATTATTTTTATAATAATTAAAAAAAAAGTGAATGACTTTAATGATATTTAGAATGGATGATGCAATAATACTGATATATTTCTAAAAAATTATATGTGTTTATTTAGCCATTCTTTTCCAAATACACAAGAAACAAAAGCATTTCATACGCAGTCCATTATTTAAATTTATCATGCCTAATATTACATCAATAATAATACTATAATTGAAAAAATTTTACTCTGCGCTTTGTTTGGTCAGAAAATATTAGCAAGACATAATCCTGACACAAAAATACAATGTTTGGTTGGAATGACTTGAAAAAATAATTGAAACAATTAGTTGGACGGGCAAAATATTTTTTACTTCATACATAACTTTATTTGGTTAGTGTTATTAAATAATACCCATTAAATTATGTGAGAATAATTTTATGCAAAAAAAATTATATATTATAATTGAATAATTAAAATATTCAAAGATAAAATTATTCTTAAATTAAACAATTCCATTATTATTAAATACAACCTAATAATTCCAAGGTTGCCTCTCATTGAAGAGTATTGAACCCCTTTTTCCAGCTATTACTTTTTCTTTTGCTTTTGATTCCTTCAACTAGTACTACCTAAAGACTACTTTCTTTCCTCTTTCTTTTTCCAACAAAATTCTCTCTTTTATTGTTTTGACATAAAAATATATTCTTATCGGATCGTTTGACGGAGTGTATAAAAGTAATCAATTTTTATTTATTTATAATGATGATAAATTAATTGAATATATTAAAATAAGAATAATATTTAATATGGTGTATCAAAAAAAAATGATATTACGTGGTATTAATGTCATAACATACTATATATAATAAGCATGATAGCACGAATAGTGTATTAATAGAAATAATATATTGTATTATTAATTTAATAATTTACTATATATAAAAATGACATTAAATATGATGTATAACTAATAAATACTTATATTAGTTATATAATAAATGAATTAAAAATACTAAGTACTACATAAGAAATTAAATAATATTATTTTCTCTAATAGAAACAGAAGCTAATAAGATAAATTACCCTCAAAGGTACAATTACCGTGGAACAAAAACGTGTAATAAAATAAACAATATATAAGAAACAATATTATATTACAAGGATAATGTAAATGTATAGAGTACAATGGGAGTGAAAGGTAAAACTAGATCTTAGATAATTTAGTTAATATTTGTTGAGTTTGATGTATTTTATAACCATCTTCAAAAATAAAGTGTCACATTATTAAAAAAGATCAAATATATCGCATTATGATTTAGATGAGTTTTTATTTTAAAATAAGAAAAAATAATTAATTTTTCGATACAAAAACAAGTAATTTTATTTATCTATTTTTAAAAGTAAATTGATGATTTAAACGTCGAATTTAATTTATTGCTATTATGTTTTTTTCTTTTTAGGGGTCTTTTGATATATTGTATAAGTCAATATAGTCCAATAAAAAATTAATATTGTTTATCTCTAATTACCTTACTGGTAATTAGTATTGTGATAAATTGTTTTTGCAAGAGGTTGAAAATAATAACACTGAAGTAGATCATCCCATTACAAAATTGTAAAATGATAAAGAAAAAAAATTAAGATCCATTAAAAAAATTCTACTAAATAAGATGACTAGTATTTTTTATTAATAAACAACTTAATTTTAAAAATCATACAAAATACATGTTATTTTAATATAACATAATTAATTAATTTTAATATAACTTGTATTCAAATCAAACCATGAAAAAGTAAACACTAGCATAATTTTTCACCAAATATAGTTTAACTCTTACTAGCTCCGCCCAATTAGAAAAGTCTTAGGAAAAGTAAAAGATTAAAATAAAGAGAGAATAATTGTTTTAGACAAACCTAGGGCATCCTCTTTAATTTTACTTTAGTCGAGTTTTACGGGTAATTAGGTCAGCACCGTCGGCAATTAGTCCTAATAAATCACTATGTCCACGTTATTACAGCATACTTATTATTTAGTCCCAAAATTATAGCAGCCATCCTTTCCCTTTCATAATTAAATTGCAGAAATCACCATTGCTGATTTATAAGAACACAAATCACCTTCTCTCAATGCAGATTTCAGTATAGAGAGAGAATACTGGAAAGAAGCAGTAGCATTGTAAAGAAGAGACATCTAGATATACTCTAGAATAACCAAAAGCCTGTCTGCCTTCTCTTCTTTTTTTGTTTCTTCTTCTTCTTCTTATCTATCTCTACTGCTCTGTCGTCTGCCCATCTTTATCTTTCAGTATGAGTAAAGACAAAGAACGGAGGATGTTCGTTGGTGTTGTTTGGAATTGTGCTGCTGAGCTTAAGCTTCTTCTCACTGTTCTTCTTTTTCTCTGTTCTCTCATTACACTTCTTCACTTTATCCCTTCTCGCTTAATCACTTTCTCCCCTATAGATCTTGGCAGCTGTATTTCTACTCCCGCCGCCCCACTTCACTTTGTTTCCCACTTAAACGCTACTAATTCATCAACCCCATCTGCTACTACTCCACCACCGGAGCCGCCGTCGTTGGAGAAAGACAGACTGCTACAAAACGGCGTCGTTAAGAGAGCTTTCAACCCTTTTGGCTCCGCCGCGTACAATTTTATTCTGATGTCTGCTTATAGAGGAGGTTATAACACTTTTGCTGTAATGGGTTTAGGTTCAAAGCCTCTTCACGTCTATGGCAAACCCAGTTACCGTTGCGAGTGGGTTTCTTCTGATAAACAGAAAAACCCCATCTCCGTCGTTGGTCACAAGATCCTCCCGGACTGGGGTTATGGCAGGGTTTATACTGTGCTCGTCATAAATTGCACTTTCCCTGTACCAGTTGGCAACGGCGAAACTGGCGGAAAACTCCTCGTTCACGCCACCACTAACGGCGGCGGTGACACTAACTTTAACACCACCGACACTTTCGAGGCATTGTCGGAAACGGGACAGGATTTCGTCAACTTTACTTCCGTATATGAAGCTCCCCCAAAGTATGATTTCTTCTACTGCGGGTCGTCTCTGTACGGGAACTTGAGCCCACAGAGAGTAAGAGAGTGGCTGGCATTTCACGTTAGGCTGTTCGGAGAGAAGTCCCATTTCGTAATTCACGATGCTGGAGGTGTACATGAGGGGGTAATGGAGGTGCTTAAGCCATGGATGGATAAAGGATACGTTACATTACAGGATATTAGGGACCAAGAGAGATTTGATGGCTACTATCATAATCAGTTCCTTATTGTCAATGATTGCTTACATAGGTACAAGTTTCAAGCTAAATGGATGTTCTTCTTTGATGTGGATGAGTACATTTTTGTACCCAAGAAGAGCACCATTAAATCTGTAGTGAAATCCTTATCGGATTTTACACAGTTCACCATTGAACAGATGCCAATGTCTAACAAGCTTTGTCTCGAAGAGGACCGCGGTAAATCCTACAGGTATCCCTTCCAAACTCCTATTCAACTTGTTAATTTCTTATTTTAATTCATTTTGGCGTTTACTTATGCATTCGAAGCTCCAGTTGGTCAACATGTTTCTCAACAAACATTCAAGATGCTGAATTTCCATTGACCCGTGCTGGTATTTTTAATTGAAATAAAGAATTTTGGTACCTGAACTAAATCAACCATCCCAATTTGGAGTAATTAAGCAAATTTGTCGAGTATCTATGAGAGATTAAACAATATTGACCATGCTATGTTGATTGCGGTTTCTCTAGACATGAGTTCTTTCTCTGTTACAGAGCATCTGAAATGGCATGATTAGGAGATGGTTAGATTATTATTTTCTTGATGACTGTGGTGTTCAGGCCTGCTTTTGACTAATTCCACGGGTACCTTCCACCTCCTCTACCACCAAGTACTAGATAACTCCGTAGGAGATGGGTAGATATTCTGCTAATAGTTTATTGACTTGGGGGGTTTTGATCTTTGTTGATGTCTTGTAGTGGTAGATAATTGAGATGCTTTGATGAATTATTAGACTGTTCACGAGTAAAGGAATTCTTGATTGCTACTTTAGTTTGGTGATTAGTCTTGTGATCTTGGCTTAAAATATGATTAATGCCTTATTTTGTATTGCTCTAGTGGAAGCTTAGCTGTCTTAATTTGTCAATACTCTATTTACCTTAATGAGACCTGTTTAGCTGGATCAAATGTTTTTTCCATGGTGTTTGGAATTGGAACCTAGACCAAATTAGCTGTCCTGAAAAAATTTAGATACTTAATGCTCATAACCAATTATAGTTGGTTTTCTTTTATATATAGTTATCATTACCTAGTTGTGACTGAGCGTTCTTTTAGTGTGAATCGACTTCGAGGCTCGTATGATAGTGAGTAAAAATTGTATCTTTGAATAATTGAGTTTACTGTTCGTATATGGTATGCTTGATTTTGATAGACTAGAAGACTGGATAAAAGAAAACGATTTGTGGGTTTTGACAAGTCGTTTTGACTAACAATCGTCTTTGCTTTATATATTTTGCATGAAGTTATGTAATGTATGTGCTGAAATTTCTTGAATTCAAACACTTTAACTGATGATTCAATGCTAATTTGGCTACAGAAAATGGGGGTTTGAGAAGCTAGTGTACAAGGACGTGAAGACGGGTATTAGGAGGGATCGAAAATATGCAGTACAACCTCGCAATGTGATCGCCAACGGTGTGCATATGTCTCAGAATACAGTAGGCAAGACAACACACAAGACAGAAGGGCGTATCAAGTACTTCCACTATCACGGGACCATCGCAGAGCACCGTGAACCATGCCGGCAGCTCGTCAACACCACGGCAATCACCGTTGACGGTATCCCTTATAATGTTGACACTACAATGAGAGATGTTGCTGCAACTGTTAAGAGATTCGAACTTAAGATGATTGGCACTACATTACAAAGAACGCGGCAATGAGGTCAATATTGCTGGTGCTTTCTTTTCAACATGTGTTATTACTTTTAAGTTTATTTTGGTTAGAGCTATATATATTCTTCTCTTGTTCATTTCTGTATGATAAAATTTTCTTTTACTTTTTGGAATAGAAACATGGGTATAGAAACAACAGTGACAAGCATATTAGTATATGATTCGTTTATTTATATTTGTAGGATTACAGGGTGTTTTGTACTGTTTTGTCTTTGTTTATAACACTATTTTATTCGCTTTCTTTCACTGGTATGAGTTTCTTTTGCCAAAAAGTTGGCTGGATTTAATTATGCTTGTCGGTGTCAAGGGGCCTCCCACCTCTTATCAACACACAACTGGCACGTAGAAAAATATAACTGAAACATATTAGAAAAACGATTATCTTGGTTTGGTTCTTTTCCAGAGGGACCTAAACTCGCTTTTTCATTCTTTCTTTTGGGGTGTTCTTGATTAGTTGTCAGATCTGGTTTCATATTGGTTAGACAATGCATTAGAGGTCTGCTTATATGAATTTGGACTAGGTGCCTATATCTTTATATGGTGGTATTAGAGTCGGGTCTATTCTTGTTTTGGGCTCTTGATTCACGCTCCAGTTGGGCCTGGGAGTGAAAGGGATGTTAGAGTGGATAAAAGTACACGGATAGTTTGTTTATATAGACTTGGACAATTTTCTCCTCATGATCTAGTTTTTGGGGTTGAGTTAGGCTTAGATGCCATCTCTTTTCTGGTTCATCTGAACATTCAAAGTACAACAAGCTTAGTGCTAAGAACTTTAAGGTGTCGTTTGGTGTAATGGACAAGAGGATTTAATCTAGGGATAATTTTTAAGTGGTCATTAATCTATTGTTTGGTTGTCAAGGGTGGGATAACTTATCCCAGGATTAACAATTAGTCATAGGATAAGTTATCCCTTCCTGGGGGTGGGATAGTAATCCCAGGATAACTTATCCTAGGATTAGGTAGGTAAAATAACAAAAATACCCTCCTTAAACCCCACTTTTATACACCACTTTACATTCATGTATATTAACATAATTTTTAACAACATTTATAATAACATTCACAACCTTGATTATTCCTTGTTCTTATGATAATATATTTTTCTATTAAAAAATTACATTTTATAAATATAATTTTTATTTATGCATATAATATAAGTTGAATTTATTTGCCTAATTCTTAATGATATCTATATTTTGATTTCTCTCAAAATGTTCACTCCACTACTAAATTGCATATTTTTAATTAAATAGTTTATTACTCACTTAAAAATTATATTTTATATATCAATTAAAATGTAGATAATTTTAATAATAAAAATTCTTTTACTTTTAATAAACTTAAAATGGAAGTTTTATTTTTAAGCTAAATAAGATGAATGTTTTATTTTTAAATTAAATAAGATGAAAATTTTATTTTTAAGCTAAATAAGATTGAAATTTTATTTATAAGCTAAACAAGATGGAAGTTTTATTATAAAGTTAAATAAGATGAAAGTTTAATTTTAAAAACACACGGCACAATCATGTAAATGCACACCCAAAAATATTTAAGCTAAATAAGATGGAAAATTTTATTTTTAAGAATGAATAAGTAAAACTTACAAAGAAAATGTAAAAAACAAAAAAAACTAAATAAGATGAAGGGTATTTTTGTAAACAAACAACTTATTTTTAGAAATTATGCCATGAATATAAGTTTGAATATGACAAACCAAACAAGTAACAAAAATTAATCTCAGCATAATTAATCCAAGCATAATTTATCTCAGTATAACTTATCCCAACATAACTAATCTCAGCATAACTTGTAGTCAAACCAAACGACCCCTTAATAAGTGTCCAAGCATTCCAGTTGAAATATTGGATTTGAATAAGTTGATGATCATGATTATATTCATGGATTGATGCTTAGTTATGGGGAATGCTTTAGCTTTTTCTTTCATTGTCCAAGGCCAAAAGGGTTAGTATTTCCTCTAGAACAATCAAAATAGTATAGTTTAAGTCAAACAAGTCATGTGGATGACAGAAGGGTCCTTGTTACTTGCTTCCGTTGATCAAATTAACAAGCGTGTCGTGTAGATGTGTTCACTTGTTTAATTTTATACACATTTAAGTGTCTAATTGTGCACATTATTAAATACTAACAGTTTATATATTATGCATTAGCATTTTCTTGGATTGGCAGGCAAGAAAGTTACACCTCCAATTTGAGCAGTTTTTTTTTTTTCTTTTTCCCTTCATACCGACTTTGCTTATATCTTTGATGAACTCATAAATGTAATTATTGAAGAAAAGACTGGAAGCCTTCGAGTGTACTTCAATCATATGAGTATTTTCGATAGGTGTGATGCCATTTGTCAATTTTTGGCTACTTGTGTAAAACCAAAATGAAATATGATAATGTATGATTAAGACTGAGCTTATATACGTTAAAGAAAACCGCACAGGGCATGATGAGGATGTGTGTTAATTGGAGTACCTTGCATGTGTACAGCTATTTTTTTTTTTGATTAACCTATGCTCCATACACAAAAATTTGGTAGAATGTTAATTCTCCTTTGGGCCCCTCATTTCTGTCTCCCAATTGTTGTTTAGCCTTTATAGCATATCAACGGTTGCATGGTAGTTGTTCACTGTATTTAGGTGTATTTGGTTTTCATTCTGAATAGGCAAGAAGAGAGAAAGAAACAAAATATACTGTAGAAATTGCAAATTTGATGAGCTGCGAATGAATCGGAGAAAAGGTTGGTCCCCAAACCCAAACCACTTTTGTTTTCACATTCGACTAATTTGGATCGATTCTGACTAAAAGCAATTATTAGTATGAAGTGGGATAATAACAAAGTCAGAAATTTCGTAAAAAATATTCAAGACTTATACAATTTGACATATATGTTATAATTTTTCAATAAAATATATTCAATTGATCATCCTTAACCACATGTGCCTACGAGACTGAGTGGGCCCAAAACAGCATGGTGATGGAGGATATGATATAATGTCAGTTCAAAAGAGGGGACCAATGGAGTTAAATACAACTGTGATCAATTTAATTAAAGCGGAGCTCAAGTGATTTTTTGGAATAAGAGTTTCCCTGAGGTTGGTAGACAATGGGACCATAGACATAGAGTGCTCTACCATTTATCATAAATAACTACTCTATCGGTTCACTTTTAATTGTCATATGCGCTTTCAAAAGTCAATATGACTAATTTTTAAAGTTAAATAGGAAAAAAAACATCGTAAAATATGAGTCAAAGTGCTTCTCATTTGACTCTAAAAAGAAAAATCATGACAATTAAAAATGATCAAAGATGATATATCAGACATAATAATAGATGAAAAGAAGAGTTGGGAGCAGTGAATGTGGTAGCTGGTGGAGTTTACTGGATGAATCTTCACCGTTAATAATAATGTCGATACAAGGATGTGGAGGTTGGAGTTGTTTTCCATTCAATTTAAATTTCTGAAATATATTACTCTACTAGGAGTATCTACGACTCCCTCTATTTCATATTAAGTGATTTGTCGGGTATAGTATATTCTTCAAGAAAAATAGTTAAGCACACAAATTAAAATTTACTTTCCGGTATCACTTCTCTTATTGTTATCACACTATAGTTTCCTAGAAAGATAAAATATTTAAGAAATTCTTTAAATAAAAAATAAATTTAAAATAGTCTCAATAATTTTTTTAAATTTTAAATAATTTATTTATTTTTTTTAAACTATGAAAATGTCCCGACAATTCATCTACTCCTGTGTCTCAATTTATGTGACACATTTTGTTTTTTGAGAATCAAATAATTTAAAATAAAATATATAAATTTATAAACTACAAAAAGTCTAAGTCATGATAATTAACAATCAAATTATTTAAAAATTTACGATAAAAAATAGACTTATTTGAATCTTAAAATTCAAAATATATCACATAAATTGAAACAAATAAAGATAATGTAATATGAATCGGACGGAGTATTATTTTTGTTTGCATCGTAGAAAAACTGTAACCGAAGAGTAATTTAAGCACACGGGTTCATGTCGACGAGAATTCATGGCGAAAGGGATTACTCAAGTTTCCTCTAATTTCCCATTTTACTTTTGTCGGCAAATTTGTCTCTTTACCACTTTCATATTTGTCCTCCGTTACTCTCTCTGGTTTATTTACGTGTCGTCTTTATTAAAAATAGATGTTATTTAATATTCTTTATATCTCTAATTATTTGTTCATTTTTTCATTTTTTAATTGTTTCTAATTACTTGTCTATTTTAACAAATCAATAAAGAATAATTTTTTTTTTACCTATTATACCCTCAATTAGCAATTTTGAAAAATGTAGGACATTTTATGTCATTAATTGTTTTTTAATAGGTGTGTCAATTCAAAAGTGGACAAGTAATTAGGGACAGAGGGAATAGTACATTTTATTTCACAAAAGTAATGCATAAATAATATTACTCTTCCTATTTTTCCCTGAGAATTATCGGCCTTAAAAGTATGAATTTGATCAATATAGAAAAATTAAGTATTCTATTCATGTCCATCGGTCAAATTAATTAACTTATGTTCATTTATTGAAAACTAGAGTTCAAGAAAACACTAAATAAATGTACAATGATAAACTTATCTAATCTTAAGGAGCGTGAAACCTAAAATTGTTGGGTTCGAAAGTGATTAGGGCGTCATATAGAAGCTTACAATTGCAAATCAAATACCGATAAATTAGACAACACATAAAACTATACTCTAAGCCATAATATTATTATTTGATATGATCAATTGGCATACATAATTAAAAACATAAAAATTGTAGAGAGAAAATCTCCCTGTAAACAAAACTCTTTAATCTCTTAAAGCCAAAAAATATTAAATCAAAACTCTGTTATGTATGATAATAGGGATCTTCAAACTTTTCCTCTAAAAATTGAGAACTCTATATTTGGAGAATAAAATATATAAAGTGATTATTTGAAAAAAAAAAAAAAAAAAAGAGAAAGGATTTATATTATGAAATAAGAAAATGAGAATGAAATAGTAATAATAATATAATATTGAGGAGAGAGGAGAAGATTAATTTTTAGAAAGTAAAATAAAGAATTGGGTTGGACTTGGTTCTCTGAATAAATAGAAAACTCTATATTTGGAGAGTAAAATAAAAGATAGGGTTGAAGATGTCTTAAGGAAAGAATAAACCAAATATGAAAAAAAATTATATTTTTCGTTCAGGAAAAGTTTAAACAGTTAATGGTAATACTTTAATTTTTATTTAAGAAAAAAAATAAACTTCAGATAAGGTAAAACAAATCAAGGCAAAATCCTAATAAAAATAGTGACAACTAAATAGAAACATGGGAGTAATAATTAGGATCAATTACATTCTTGTCATTATATATTGGAATCAAATTATATTAGTACATATTTAAGCCGTTTAGTGCATTTTCTTCCAGTGTCGTAGTTGGTGATTGACTGAGAGAGAGAAAAAAAAAATATGGCAGCAAAGGTGATTATGATAATAATGCCGGAAAGCAGGTTTATTTAATGGTTAATTAAAATAAATAGGTTTTTATCTATTTAAAATTTGACTAAAGTTTCTCCACATTAGCATCTAATAGGAAATATTACTTTGTATTGGTTGACTGACTTTGTAATTAAAATGATTAGCCTATTACAAAATAAAGGTAAGTGATTTTGAAAAATAATTATCATAAGTTGCTTGATTTTTTATTACTAAACAAAATTAAATAACTTAATGAAATAAAAATTGACAGTTAAATCACCGTCTCAAAATTAACTCAATAATAGAACACAACAGTACGTATTTCGCATACTTTAATTTTGTTCATTGTCAGATATCTCAGGAAGTAAATGTACTTTGATTATTGGTTAAAAAAAAAAAACAGTCACCAAGTAAAATTATGCTTGATTTTGTATCTCCCTTTCGATTATATCCGAGAGCATTTCTATAGTGACTTTCTTTTGTTATGACTTACTTTTGATTTTATCGTCGTTTCGCTTTTGCTTTTTGTTTTGTTGTTGGTTTTGTCGTTTTTTTTGTTTTATGTTTTCGAATCTTGATTTTCGATCATCAAGTTCAAGAGAACCGATTCGAGCAAAATCCATCAAATCAAATCACCGTATTGGTCGGACTAGCACTAGCGACATCACTGGGTTTAGTTACGGAGTGAATGAGTTTGTTTTGGCATTTTTTTGCTTTTTTTTTTGAATTTTGGTTTTGGAATTTTTTTCAACATTTCTGAAAAAAAGCGCGGATAAAATTTCTACGTTGAGTTTGGTCTAGGTTGACGTTTTGTTGTTGTTTTTTTTCTTCCTGACAGGTTCCGTGCCTCCTGGAGAGCCTCCTGAATTCTGGCTCGGTGGATGATACTTTTTTTAAGTGACCCTATCTTGATGACTTTCTGACTCGAATTAAATTGGAAAATTGGAGAATGGAATGTTGAATGAATGTTGAATTTATTTTGTATTTTATTAATTTTTCCGAACGCCCCGTCAGCCCTCCGCAGAAGTTTTTTTTAGAAAGAAAAAAGAAATTTCAAAGACTTTTTTCCTTTTTTTTTTTTTCATATTCTCTCTCTCTCTCATTTCAATTTATAGTCCAAAATCCATCTCGGTGGTTTTTCGCAAGGAACGCGTGGTGAGCTCGAAACTGATTGGGGGTCTGTTTTTGGTAATTTTTTTAAAAAATGCCTACTGCTGCGACTGTTTTGTGGAGTTTTTTTTTTGATTTTTTTTTTTTGTTTTTTTTTTCAGTTTTTTTATCCGATTTTTGAAATTCTTGCTAACTTGTTTTTTTTTTTGAGAGAACGTGTGGTGTGGTTTTTTTTTTATTTCAAAGCTGGAGGTAAAAAAAGTGTTTTTTTAGCTGTGTCTTCGCCATTTTCGGGCTGAATTCAAGGTGAGGATCATCGTTCATTGGTTTGATTTTTTTTTTTAGCATTTTTTTTATTGTTTTTCTTTTTTTGTTGTTTTTGCTTTTTGTTTTGTTGTGTCTTTTGTGTTTGTTTTGTATTTTTGTATGTTGTTGTTGTTTTTGTTTTGTTTGTTTTTGTTTTTCATTTTGGGTTTGTTTTGAATTAATTTTTTGGGGTTGGGTTTTCCTATTTTTTTTTCTTAAGGATTTTTTGCTTTCTTTTTTCTTTGGTGACGAAATTAAATTTCTCCGATTTTCTTGCGATTTTTTGTGTCGTTTTTTTAATTGCAGTATTAACGCTCGTACTCTACTTTTGATTTTGATTTTGGTTGTGGGAAAGAAGCGCTGACTTTGAGCAAGATGGTTGTTCTTTGATTTGAGGTAGGTTATGGTTTCTGATGAGCTTCTGATTTGGGTGTGCATTTATGTTTAAGTTGATTTGATGTTGTAGTGTTTGTTTGAATAATAGATAGATGTAAAAATTGTTGTTCTTTAGAATTGATGTTGGTGATTGCGGGTATGTTTAGTGTGCTTATGCCTGTTGCTACTATTTCTATTTGTATACTTTGCCTTAGTTCTTCTTGATTAGGCTTGTTTAGTTTAGGTTTAGTTTATTTTAGGTTTGACTTGACTTAGGTTTTTAGAAGATTAGTTTTAGGAAGATCTGTTTTGCGGTAGATCTCTCGATCGTTTAGATCTTCTAGTTCACTTATGTGGTTTTAGTATAATTAGTTAACCGAATTGGCAGTAGTTTTCGTATATTCGGCTCTTTATTTTCTCTGTATCCAAATCGAGCGGTGATTTGATGTTGTTTTTTTGGTTTATTTTTAATTTTTAATTCGCCAGTAATTTTGTATTTTTTAATTTTTTTTTGAAAGTAGTTTTTGAGCATTTTTTTTCGAGGATTTTTTTCTATTCATTTTTTATTCGCTTTGAGCATAGCATGATCGGTTCGGCTCCAGATCTATATTTATATATACACTTATAGCTGATGTCCTCCCCATTGTTGTTATTTTCTTATAGAGCATCCATTTTCATGGTCCATCCTGTATTCTTATCTTATATATTATTATGAGAATAAGGTCCCGCCTGAGGTGCTTCTTGCCTTTATACTCAGCTGATTTATGAAATACTTATAGAATCCTGTTCCATCCTATACTTATATATGGCATCCTCGAGTGAATACCTAGCATCTTATAGACATTGTATGTAGCATCCGCACTCTATTTTTCGTCAGGTTGCATCAGTCGCCGTTCCTGATAGATACCTACGAGGTCCGCCTGCTCTTATCCTAGCTATAATCTATAATTCGAGAGGGTCTCTGGTCCCGATTATTTGATTTTGTTGATTTGGGGTTTAGGTTCTCGTTCTTGGTTTTCTCATTTTTGGTTTTTTCGTTTTTTTTTTTGAGTTTTTTTTTTATACCTGCACACATGGCTGGGGTATTGTATTTAGGTGTATAGGTCTTGTAGTTAGTTAATTTATTTCATTTTGTTAGTTCCATTTTTACTTATTGTTCATTTTTTTGTTTTTTTATTCGTGCTTATTTCTATTATTCTTATTTTTTTTCTTTTCTCTTTACTTTGCTCTTCAAGTCGCCATCTTCACTCTTACTGGGTACTTGTTTTGGCTGCGTACTCGCGCTCTGCATCTATTTCGTGATCTGGTCGAAAGCACGATGGCCCGTCCAACCAACCAGTAGGAGGAGGAGGATCCGAGACGGGGCGAGCTGCTTTTGTTTATATCATCTGTATCTATAGTATATAGTATTTATATTTTTGTCTTTTAGTTCGAGACAATCATCAGTCTCTACTTCCACACTTGACTTTCTTTTTTTGCTACCTAGTTTAGTGAGGATTTTTTGGATCTTATATTTTATTTGTATTTTTTTTTTGCTCTTTTTGCCTTGTTTGCTTTTTAGATTTTTTTTTTTTTTTTTTTTTTTTTCGCTACGGCTCATTGATTGATCGGGGTTGGCGTTTTACTACCTACGGGTATAGTAGTAGGTGCCGTCATGACTCGAGAAATCGGATCGTGACAAAAATCCGCGATCCCACAAGATAATTTTTTTCATTACCAAAAAAGGTAGTACAAAAAAACAATTGCAAATTGACATTTTAGGAAAGTTGATGTGTCATTGAACTTTAATCCATTGGGCTTAACTGCTGCCGGAGCCCAATGTCTTCTAAGCAAGTTCCCTCTATGACGTACAAATTTCGAAAAGATTACTTTCCTTCTTTCTATTACACAATCTATATATTATAATTTTAAAAATTTTCTATCATTTTAAAAAATTACAAAAGTCTTTTCTCGAATAATTGCTATCTCTTATCAGATACATCTCTCTTATTTAGTAATGTATCGAACAATCAAAGAATGTATCCGAGAGTAATGAAAAATGTGAAATTTTTGTAATTAAAGAAATTATTGAGATATGATGATATTAGTATGTGATTTCCATAATTTTCTCAAAAAATTCACCGGGCGCAATTTTGGATCAATTTTGAAATAAAAACATAGTTGCTCACATTTGTGTGCAAGTTTTGGTGATGTGAACTTGTGAACAATTTGAAACTTGGCAAGTTTTTTTTTCATCCATCAAGAAGTTCTTGGTGATCCGCCCCACATTCGTAAACAAATTTTTTCAAAGATCACGATACAATTTGTACTATCATGGTAATTCACTTAAGACTTGTTGCATTCGAACTTATTCTAACCCACAAGCTATTTGCTATACTTAAAATGGAATCAAAAATTAATAGTGACAATGAAAGTATACCCTATTTTCGCTAATCACCCTTAACTAGGTCGTTTGGTTAATCGGCTTTAATCTTGTACCCGAAGAATGTTATTTTTAAGTAAATAATCGTAATATAAAGATGCCAGACGGTGAATAGTAACATAAGGACTGTTAGTTTTTTCTTTTTTTTCCTTTTTCTTCACGAGGATCAATAGTGTTCTAACTTATCCTCAGATATAACTTCCGATTTATAGGAGAGGTGTTCAACAAACTTTACTTGTCAATTAGTACAATGTTTAATACTTAGGATGCATTAATCAAGCAAAGTTACAATTAGTTATAAATTAAATTAATACAGAGTTTTACTTTGAAAACAAATTACTCATATACAATAAGTTACAATTGGTATCACTCATGAGTTTTCGTTCAATCTATATATAATATATATCAAGATCCACATGACATGAACAAAGGTTTAACAAAACAAAAAAACGCTCTATTGAAGTACTCAGGAGTGGGGATTATGTATTATGGGTTTATCCGAATCTTCTTCGCCCCCAAATCACACGGAATATTTACAAACTTAATTTTATGTCTCTCTCTATATATATAGCAGATGATGAATCCTCTCATAAAAATCATCTCTCGGACAATATCATGCACTCTGAGCTTCTAGAAATGTAGTGAAATCTTCTCTAGATGTAAGCATTCGTGGTGTTATGCAGGACGTAGGTGATGGCGGGTACGATGTCGGGGACGACGTAGAAAACCGAACATGTCGGGTCGATTCATGTGATTTCCTCGAAGAAGTTGTTATTGTTGTTGTATTTTTGAGGACCCCTTTCACTTCCTTATCGAAAACAAACCCAGTCGTAACAGGGGAAAACGTGTCGTCGTTCACATTACTGCACCGGATGAGCTCCAATGGCAGATCGAAAAACATGTTGTTGGAGGCTGCATCTCCAACGTCGTTGATTATAGCTGCCGATGATGTCCACGATCCACATTCGAATTTCTCCAACGAAACTGTCCTTGAAACAACATGTGGTCCTATATCGGACGATGAAACTCCACTTACTTGCCTTCTCCCGGATTTTACATGTTTGATTCCCTTCCCAAATCCTGGAATGAACAAACACAACGCTCCACATTTAAACTTTTCCTCGTCCTGATTTCGTCCCTCCAACATTTTTTTCTCATAAATTTCTTCATTTCTGTTGCTAATTTCTGATTCAGGGGAAAAGCTATTGCTATTGATCAAGTACTTATTGTTGTCTTCTGGTACTTGTTGAATGGTACTATTAGGGGTGAACCAAATATCGAATTCTTCAGGTGGGGCACTAGCTCTGCCTTCACCACACGACTTGCTCCTCCGTAATTGGATTTCTCTTAACCGTTCAAGGTTTGTTAGAGCCACGGAGTGTTGGCGAGCGAAATGATTTTTTGATGATGACAAAGGAGATGGTAGTTGACTGATATGGTTTTTCTTCGAAAAATCAGGAGATGAGGTTGTTGAATTGGGCAAGCTGAAGCTGGAAATTTTCTTAGGAATATTGAGAGGTTTGGGTTTTGAATAAGGGATTGTAAGTTCATTTGGTTCTTTCAAGGAGATTGGATCCACTGAAATCTGTTTCTCACTGCCCTGGCTCTTGTTCATAAAGGGATCAGTTACTTCAATGAAAGTTTCGTAATCAGATTCTTGAGGATCCATAAAGGCAGGCATATATTTGAGCTGATTGTGAAGCTGAGAGTAACTAATTAAAACTGATGAGAGGTGAACAGCAAGTTAAATGAATGAGGTATTTATAGGAGAAATGCGGCAAATGGGGTAGAGTTAGAATGTGGATGCCATGCCTTTCAAACCTTAAAAGTTATGATTCCCACGTTCTCTGTCTCTCACTCTCACTCAGCATGATAATTTCTATGACATGGGATGCACTACCTGATTTAGTTTTAGCAATTCTCTAGAACCAATTAGAAGCATAGCGAGATGGTTGAGATTTCTTTACTCTTAATTAGATATCTTAGGTTCGAGTTCTGAGAATGAATATCCTAGGACCAATAAATATTGAATACTAACCAAAAAAATATAGATAATCTGGAAGACTAATTCAGTGTAACAGACACCCACGTCTACCATTAGTAACAAATAAAAAAATTCTAATCTTTTTCTTTTAATAATAAATCACAAAGTCTTCTGATGGGTGACACACAAAAGAGTCTCCTTAATTAGTAAGCTGGGAAATTGATAATTTTATAAATTTTTAGGTGAAGGGAAAAACAAAATGAGGATTGAAGGGGAGATTCATTGATTCAATTGAACTGATACTTTGACATAACGATTTGCCCTAATTAAGTCAACTTCACTCGTGTGTTTGGACCTCAAAGGCTCAAACAAATTAAATAATGTAGTGAACGTGCAGCCACACGGTTGCTTAGAAGTATATAACCAACCAAAGCATGGAGAATAGAAGAATGTAGGCATATAAAACTCAAAACAAAAGACAGCAATGCTCCAACACTGCACATGAAAGAGATTAAACCCATTCAAGTACCCATTCCTTGAGAACATGCAAAATGAAATATAGTTGCTTCATTCCATGAGCATCATATTTTTTTTAAAAATATAATGATGGTGTCTGGTGCTAGCGCGAACCTCTACCTACTACCTTTCACTTGCAACGGTACCATGTAACTGTGTCCATCAAGATTTAGTAGATGGGAAGAAATCCTACACATGAGCATCAGAAAATTCAAAATTAGATTCATGGTATAATATCAAACTCACTAATATTCAAGAAATAGGTTTTATTTGCAATGGATGTACGCAGACTACTTACAGATATAAAATGTAAAAACCTTCACTAACAGGATCAACACAACAGATATGCCAATTAGGATGGAGAATGCAGAGAGACCAAGTACAGAGCTCCATATCCCTGCGTGAAAAAGTCCCTCGTCAGAATCAGCTCCAGAAGATTTTGAACAATATTGGTGCTCTTAAGGCTACACTAGATTGCACACAGACTAAATGATACTTAACTGATACTAGATACAGACTGCTAAATATAAAAGCACAGATTCTTAGCATTATCTCATCCATTTACCACTGCTACAGAAACTTCAGGGTCATCACTCTCATCGGCCTCCTCAATCTCTTCTGCTAAATCCCAGTTCATGTTGAGCGGCATGGCAACCGCTTTTGGATTGCCAGTGGTATCTGTGGCTTTTGCATCAGGGATTTGCTAGGTCTGCTTTTCTTCGGCTTCAACCTGAATCCAACATGAATAGTACATAGCCATTAGTTGGCTGATGATGATACCAACGCCATTACTAGGGCATAGTATTTAAGAATCCATTAAATCAAAGATCTGAATATATCTTATGTGGCCTATTACACTACTTTCGTCCTTTCCAACTTACACGACAATTACTTACATGAGGTTCGTTCCTTCAAAATTACTTTTCCACTATAATACACTGGTCAAACTAATATCTTAAAATCTGTATCCCATAAAAGCAGATAGAGGAGTAGTTCTCTTCCAATAAGTGGATCTCAGAGAGTTCTGAAAGAGGAGTTTTGCTACCTGGTCAGAATCATTTGACGATAAGCCGATCCTGATTGGTGTTCATGGTCCATTTGAAATGCTACACCATTTGGCTGGGATGTAAACATCAAAACTAAGTAGTATAAATTACTCTCAGAGATTTTGTAGATGAGGTGGTTTCGTGGGATAAGTCAGCGTTGATTAATCAGAGTATATTGTCACCAATAGTCCCCACATGAGCAGTTCCCACCATGGAAAACATGAAAGCGGTTTTTGTCCTTGATGACAAGCGTTCTTCCAAAAACTTTGGAGATATATTTACACGACGAGTGGCAATCATTGCATGCTCGGAGATTTTTTGTCACCCGTATGATTGTTCCTGGTTTTGTTCTCATCAATCCAAAAGCAATGGTCAACTTCTCACTATGGTGATAAAGAACATCCTTTTTCAGATCCTCTGCCACATCCTGATAAACAGACTTTAAATCAGGCACATATCCTTCTTCTTGTATTCTGAAGATTAAGTCCTTCAGAAACCTAGAAATTTCAAGATATAGGGGATGATCCTTTTCGCTCGCCATAAATGTGTAAACGGTTCCACTTATCTCGATTGAGCTCAGGCCTGGATCCTTCTTCAAAGTTTTCGATCTGATCAATAATCTGGTCGACTTTACATCCTCCAAATTTCCAGACAAAGAAAAAATATTTGAGAGAAGTACATAATATCCTGCATCATGTGGCATCAGCTCAAAAAGCTTCTGTGATACCTCGACGCCTAGCTCAATATTCCCATGAGCTTTACAAGCACCAAGCAAAGCACCATAAACATCCACACCTGGCTGCAAATGCATGTTCCTAATTACTGAGTAAGCATCATTTAATCTCCCTGCGCGTCCAAGAAGGTCAACAACACATGCATAGTGCTTTTGATTAGGATAAAGGTTCCATCTTGCTACCATATTATCAAAAATATACAATCCTTGATCAACCAACCCAGCATGACCGCAAGCACTCAAGACAGAAACCAGGGTTGACTCATTTGGATCTATACCTAAATCCTTCATCTTCAGGAAAAGGTCTATCACATCATTACCGTGTCCAAGCATCCCATTACCAGCAATCAGTGCGTTCCAGCATGCAGCATCTTTCGTAGCCATCCCTTCAAAAAATCTTCTGGCATCACCTAACTCAGCACAATTTGCATACATGTCTATAATAGACGATCCCAAAAAAGTATCACCTTCAAAACCAATTTTTATCACCAATGCATGCACCCTCCTGCCTTGCTGCAAAGCTCCTGAACTGCTGCATCCTGAAAGGATACCTATCAGTGCAACCGAATCAAGCTCCACCGCATCCGTTGCCATCATTTGATTGAAATGTTCCACCGCCATACTCCAGTTTCCACTCTTCACAAACCCCGTTAACATCAATGTCCAAGCAACTACGTCTTTTACAAGCATCTCACAGAATATACAGTAAGCATCATCAACACAGTTTACACCAATATACATCTCTATTAGACCAGTTTCAACACGTTGGTTGTTATCATGACCAGATCTAACTCCTAAACCATGTATTTGAGTAACTATTTCTAAATCCCCAACGCCAAAAGCAGCAGAAACTAAACTCACTATAGTATACGTATCCACTGACAAGCTCCTTCTCATTAAATTGAAAAGTCGAATTGCTTCCTCAACCAGACCATTATTAGAATAAGCCAAAATAATCGAGTTCCACGACACAATGTTCCTCTCAGACATACTATCAAACACGTATCTGGCAGCAATGGGATACCCCAATTTCGAATACATATGAACTAATGCACTTTGGACAAACACATTACATGGATACTCTTGCTTAACCCAATAACAATGAAGCGATTTCCCTATCAGGTTCAACCTTAATTTTCCAATAGCAGGTAAAATACTTGAAACTGTGATTGCATTAGGCATTAACCCACAATTAACCATCTTACCAAACACCTCAATAGCTTCAAGAAAAAAGCCATTTTTTGTAAACCCATTTATCAATATGGTCCAAGAAACTAAGTTTTTGTGTTCCAACAGAGAAAATATTTTGTGGGTTTGTGTTATAACTCCACATGATGCATATGAATTCATCAGTCTGTTACAAAGACGTGTATTCTGAGAAAGACCAGAGATAACAATGTGGGCATGAACTTCTTCAATAGGCTTTGGTTCCTTTAGTCTTTGGAGGATTGAAGCATGACATAGCTCAGTAGCATTGAAGCGAGAAATCTTGAATATTGAGTGAGTTCCATTTTTCCGCAAAGTGGAACTGTTCACTAGAGTTGAAAATCGAATCATTTCATCTCATTTTGCGTAAGAATAAAGTTTTATATTAGAAAACAAAGAATTTCATAGACTTTATAGTCCTGAATCCCGATCACCATTTTCATCCAACCACTTCCAAGTTCCAATGACAACATCTCCACTACAACTACACATAACAAAATAACTTATTTATGTACAACTTATACTATAAAAAAATAAAGCTATCTATGTAGAGATTTAATATGACATTTGTTTAATAATTTTAAAACTCGCATAACTAATACATCTAACTCCAACCACCGACCAACAACCAAATGATATTTGAATGGCATAGAGTTTATAAAGATTAAGTATATAGATTGACTTAGTATGTTCACGATCACTATGTCTATTTAAACATAATTTTAATTTGTTTATAGTAAGAACTTCCTCGATAATTGTTTCATGGCTTGAATGAACATTTTATTTACATGATTGTCATGGGATGAGAAATTATTAAAAGACAATTTTGTGTGATCAATACTTTTACTAGGTTGTCCTTTTTGTGAAAACTTAGCTTATAAACTCAAACACTAAAATTTAAAAATAATCCAATCGATTAATCTAACATTAAACTATAAAAAATTATTCAATCCTACCTTTATGGCTAGGATTTGGATTTGAATTCGAAAATAAAAAATTTCATATTCAATTCAAACGCCCACCCCTAGCAATAAATCAAAAGCCCAAACGGCGCTACCTCAGCCATTCTTCACTGTGGGCCAAACCAGATTAATCTGGGCCAAGGTCTCGAAATGAATCAAATTTCCATTTTCAGCCCAGTCATAAATAGTTATCTTTTAAAACCCATTGGGCAATGGACAGTCCCCATTTCCGATGAGTGCTACAGAAGTAAGTTGTACGCGTGACGTGACGTGACGTGACATGTATGGAATCGAATAAAAGTACAGGTGAAATTTTGAGGATGGACCTATACTGAAGGGAAGGAAGATACCGTACGAAAAGGAGAAACCAATCAAAGGTTGAAAATAGTCTTAGGTACAATACCTTTCTTTTACAAAACCAGGCCCTGCTTCATATTTATGTACTTCATTGTACCATGCAATCTTCAAAAAATTCATCAGTTCTTTGCAAGAAGCTGCAACTACGAGACAAAATAAAAATCAAATTCAAAATTTTAACTTTATAAGTTTTGAATTCTATGTATTTATATCTTTTTTAAAACAATAAAACATGATTTGAATTAAAATTACTGTACGTGTTTTGTCAAATCTGTATCAGAGACAAAGCATCGCATCAACAAGGGAAACTGCAGGGAATCCATTAGGCAGCAATGGTGATGGGTTCGATTACCCAGCCACACATTTGGGCATATAGCTATACAGTGGCGGATGTACAGTGCTCCCAGGGGGTCATCCGACCCCCCTCGATAAAAAAATTACACTATATATTATAAGATCTATTTTTTTCTATGCATGTATATATTTAAAATTAAACCACCTGAATATATATCAAAGGAGTAGCCCAACAATTAAGGGGGTTCAAGATTTCGCTTAAGTGAGCTTTGGGTCGTGGGATTGATTCTAGGCAACAACATAGTTTTTTGTTGTAATTTTTAGCTATTTTGCAGGCTTCAGGCTTCAGTTTTAAGTGTAATTTTTAGTGATTTGTGTTTTTTGTTAGGCTTTCTAATGTTAAATTTGTGCTTGCTCTCCATTTGCACTTTCAGGAGCTGATGAGAATTCTAAAGGAATTGAAGAACCTGTAGAACTTTTTGAATGAGTTGTGCTACTTTATTATCATTTTATAGATATGTACTTTAAATTTATTTCTTAAGATAAGTTGTAATTGTAAGAAATTATTTGAACTAAGGATTTTTTTTGTCAACCCGTTTGTTAATCAATCCGTTCATATATGACCCGACCCATTTATTTATGGATAATATTAGCGTGTTTAATTTATTTTTTTTGAACCTTGATAGAATTTCTGGCTCCGCCACTGTAGCTATAGCAAACAAGCGTGCATGGCCTTTTAACTAGCGGTCACCGCAGAGTCTTCTTTAATTCTACGTATCTCATGTCATCAAAAACTTTGCTGTAATACACACTCCCTAACCCTTCATATCAATATATTTATATTCGAGAAAATGAACATTCATAATTGGAACATAGACTCTTCATATTTGTAGCTTGATAAGCAAATTGAATTAGAACTTCACTTAACCTTAAAAATCAGATCAAAAGGTACGGACTATTGATTATTCAAGACTATTGCCATTTTATCAATGAATGAGGGATTACTAAAACTCACCTCTTTTCTAGCATTGGAGCGTGAACAAGATAATATGAAACCCCAAAAATCGGATGAAACAAGCTGGAAGGGCATGTTCGATTCTAAGAGTATAATAATAAAATGAACATTTAATTAGTCTAATTCAACCTCAAACGTGTTAACTCAAAATAATTGGTTTGTCCAATATCATACAAAAAGATATTGCAATCACACTTACGCGCTGACAAGGGATACTAATATAATTTAGCGAAGATAAAGCTCGGACTTACTAGAAAATTACACTATACATATAAGCGCTTGTAATCCTACCCACGGATGTTGATCCCCTTAGCCTTTTTAATGTTTACTTTTTTATATTATGAATTCTAATGTTCCTACATCATCTCAGCTTTTGGCTTTTCTTAAAATCAGTTGCTTATTTTGTTAGTCTTTGTGGATGATAAGCAAAGGAGAACCTACCCCTGGACTATAGGTTTGAGTCACGTGCCTTAGCTTCGATAACTTTGAAAAATATGTGTATATCTTAAATACCGCGAGCTAAATATTTTGATTGGTACCTTCATTCTTCAAGCTAAAGAGAGGTAAAAAATTTATTCTATGCCATAGCTAGCAAATCGTAAAGGAGAGGTAACCTTGCACTAGACAAATCTAGTACAATGAGCTTAATTCAGAAGGCAAACCACATAGTTCTCTCCTCCTCTTCTTCCTTATTTTCCCCCCAAATTAACCTTTTTTGGACATTATTGATGTAGACTCAACTCATCACACGACCACTAAACAGAAAGATTATAACTATGTCATGAGATACGTCATTTCCACTCTACCATTTGTTTATTACTAAACCCAATATTCATCTAGCAATAAGGTGCAAAAGAAAATTAAAATACTTACAAAGATGAAGTGACGCATGAGAGCATAATAATTTATGTATCGTTTAGCAATCAAATTCCATATATTAAAATGAATACACTAAGATTAAAATGCTTCTAAAATAAAATATCTTTGCGCAAGTGGTAAACATTCCAATTCTATCATATTATGCATGCAGTAGATATCAAGTTCTTGCGCATTTTAGATAAGGTTAAAGAATAAACTGTAGAAAATAATTAATCTTCTGTAGACAATAGGATGCTGTTTTTTTACCATATGCTTTTGAGGCACAGTAATAAGCTCATGTTAAAACTGTGACTGGCTGCTACCAGAGGTGGACCTGCCTTCAGCTGCACATGCACATGTTAACTTCAAAAAGAATTATATATATGTGTAGTATATTTATTTCGAAAAACTGACAAAAACTAGGATATAACTAGCAGTGCACCGATTAAGAGCATACGAGTGTTCTTGTGCCGTTGGTATAAGGCTGAAGAACCACGTACGAGACCACTTCAAATCCAGCTAGAGCGCTATTTTATTATTTTTATTTCAAGTTTTACTTAGAGATCATATTTGGTGCACCCTTATTAAATTCGGTATGTTGAGACATCTTAGTTTTTCCAGCAAAATTAGATATGAAATCCAGAACAGTAATCGCCAGTTACCTATCAAATATGCTAAAGGAAAAAAAAAACTAATTAAAAGATATTTAATTGGGTTAATTAACGACATGATCTAATTAAGTTCTATATTCAAGACTATTGACTTGAATCAAACATTTTTGTTCCTCTATAACGTCTTCCTGGGTCGATAGGTGTTATATATGTAATATGTTCATTATAATGAACATATATATGATTTAAGTAATGGCAAATCAAAAACTTTGCATATGCGTAATTTGTTTCTTTAATCCTTTGTGTTTATTATTTGATTTGAGTTATATGACTTTTTTCACCAAAAAAGTAATTTAAAAAATATCGGAGACTTTATAGTGTGTTACTCTATTTAAATTGTAAATAAACATAAGGCATCATTTCCTTATGTCTTAAACTAAATTAAATAAACATACGACATCATTTCCTTATATCTTAAACTAAGTGAAGGTATACCGGCAAGATTAATCTTAAACATAAGCACATCAATATTGAAGTGCTTCTTAACCAAGAGGTCTCGGGTTAGATTCCTCTTGGTACGGAGTCGCCTTTGTTAGGGAGCACTTTACCCTCAATGTGGGACTTCCCGGCGTGAATCCGGATTTAGTCAAGCTCCAATCCAAAAAAAAAAGGAAAATGTCACTCTAATTTTACGTGTTATATATATATATAGAGAGAGAGAGAGAGAGTTTCATATGATTTTTTTTAGCTAAATAGACAATCCTTAGTAATGAGATAATTGTAGTCAATGATATTGAACTTCACATAAAAAAAAATACTATTAAGTACTCCATTTTCATTTCTAAAATTGTACATTTTTGCGACGTGAGTACTTTAAATTTACCATTAAGAAATGGAGTGAAAAAAGAGAGTGAAACATAGCACAAGTGCATCCGCCACCATTGTTATATTTTTTATTCTTTTGGTTTCCCATCATGTCTCGAACTCACGTTGAAGTTTCAATTAAATTTGGATGGCGCATTGCAGATTCATTCGGAGGCGTTTCGCTTCTAACGTGATTTTTTCTATATTCAGGATTCAAACCCAAAACATCTAATTAAGAATTAAACAGTTTCACTACTGTACTACAACACAAATTGGTACACCATTGATGTTTAACTGTTTCTCAATTTAAACCTTAATTATTATGAGAAGAAAAGTTTAGCCAATAGAGCACTAAAGAGTATTTCATTAGGTCCAGATATATATATATAATGGAAAGGTGGTTTGTGCATAAGATGAGACAAATTTAATCAAACAAATGCAATCATATCACCACCATACACCATACCTCAAATTAATCTTCTTCTCGTTAATTGGCCAACACAGATTAATTAAATAACGTTTTGATTGAAAAGTTCATACATAATGAAAAAGTACTGGAAATGTCTTAATCTTATATTGGCAAAATGAGACACCTTTTCCCTTGAATAAACGACAAATCCATGTTTTTTTTTGTCTTACCTCTCCAAAAGAGTGACCAAAACGCACCTAATTTTGTGATATTCCCTTCATCCGATTTATATGATGTTATTTGATTTAAAAATCAAATCATAAGAAATAGATTACTTATTTTAAATGAAATAAAAAAAATATTTTATTTAAAAGAAAAAAGTTAATAGTGTATAGATTAAAAAAAAAGTGTATCAGTAAAATGAGAACATAGTGAGTAAACACCCTTGAATTTATCCATGGGATAAAATGAAATAAGAAAAAGGTTGTACTACCAAAGTTTAAACTTAATTATCTTATAATTAACTTTCACAATTAAAGATATCTATCATTTTGTCCCTTTCTTTAGCTCATGGAAGTGGATGAGAAGTCATTTATGTTAGTGATAAGATCAATAAATCGAAGGGGAGCTTAAGTCACATATATGCACAGTGAGTATTAACATTTTTTTCCATTGTTAGGTTACCCAAAAAATGACCTAATTTAACCTCCTATTTCATTATATATTTTGATGTTGAAATTTATAAATTTTCATAATATATTTTGATGTTGAAATTTATAAATTTGAGTTTTTAAAGTTGTGTTTTAATATGTATTTTACTTTTAAAAAATTGAAATTTTATGAGTGTAAGTCTCATAAATTCAAAAATTAGTTTGAGCCAATTTTTAGAAACTTGAAAATATTTAAGTATCAAATTTCTTTAAAATTTAATCAAAATTCGTGACAATCAGATATTTGAAATAATTTTTCAAAATCAATGACTTCCAATTTGTATCAGTTCAATCAAGTTAAAGATGATTGGATGGTTTAAAAAAATCTCACAAAAATAGTGGACATATTTAAATGGGAATAAGGCAGAAGTATCCCCTAAATTGTGACCGAAATCTCAAAGATACATCTTAACTAAAATAAGGTTCTATTACCTCTGAACTCTTTTTTTTCGTAATTTTATACACTTTTTGCCTTACGCGGCACACTCCATCACTCTATGTTGTTGAGACGTGTAAGAGATGTTTGGATGTCACGCAAATCAAGATGTACAAAATTACCAAAAATATGGTTGGGGGAGGGGGGTAATAGGACCCTTGTTTAATTAACGTGTTTGAGATTTCGATCATAATCTACAGGGATTACTTGTGCCTTATCCCTATTTAAATGCATAATACATAAATATGCTTTCTAACTTAACTTCATATGATCATATTTATACCCTCAAACTTTGAACATACACAAATAGACATTTAAATTTATATAGAATTAAAAGAAATAAACACATACGTCCTACATGACAATTCGCATCTCTATGTGGTAGCCATATAACATGTTATACAAGTTTAATTATTACTTGTACACATCTAAAATTGAAAAACATAAATATCAATTACGATAAGTTAAAAAACATATTTATATACTTAACTTTAACTTAAATTTATTAAACAAAATAAGAACAAACATTTCCATTTTTTGTTTTAGGTGAAAAGCCTAAACAATTACTCATACTACTTCCACTCTTTTAGTCCTTACTTTTCCATTAATTAACATGAATACAAACACTTGTTACTGATGCCCCTACTAGAGTACAGTTATAAACCAGCTCCAGATACCCCAAATTATAATCGCGAATAAAACAAAAACAAAAACAAAATAAGAGAGATGTCACGTGATCAGCCTCAGGCGTTATGCGTAACAATCTCTGCAAGTTCCATAATATGATCACTGTTCATCTTCTTCACATTCTTCTCTCTGCAAATTTCTGTCTTCTTTTCTTCCTCCTCCTCCTTCATATTCATATAAATGCCGTAAATATATGAACAAAATCCCCATACACATAGCAAAGTCGACACAGCTTTAAGCCCACCGAAATGATCACCGTAAACTAATACTCCACTCAACACGTTTATCCCCATTAACGCCGTCATGCATACACCTCCCGTTAACGACGTCGTCAAAAACACCATCCCCGCCGTACCCATGAAACACAGCTGCCACGTCACCACATTAAACCCCACTGTTAGCCAGTACGCTTTCGGTCCTAAATCGAACACTTTCAAGCTCTCCGTCTTCATCTCAGAGAAACCACCGTCCGCCGCCATACCCACCGTGGCCAACGCCGTCGCCGCTATCTCCATAACCAGCTGCATTTCCACTACCATGGCGTAGCAGTCAACTTTTTGGTATATCTTCTCCATGACAGGGAGGTAAAGAGCGAACATCAATCCTGCACCTACGGTTGAGAAAAATCCTTTTAAGTACTTCGCCTTTGTTAATCCAATCGGTTTGTCGTGACTTGAACCCAGGGCTAATATGACTGAACTGAGGGTGAGAACGATGACACAGTTCAGATTCGGGTATGTGATTTTTTGCTTGACTATGATCATGGAAGTGACGAGAGTAAAAGCCAATTGAGTAGACAAAACCAGAGAATTCGTTGAAACGGGGAGATAAGAATTCCCCCAAGAGAACAGAAGGTTGTTAACACCCAACAACAACCCGATGAGGATCGAGGGGCACAGGATTTTAGGGGTGAACCCAGTAAACGATTTTCTGTCGGTGAAAATTCTGAAAAAGCAAATTGGGAATAGCAGAAGAGGAAAACCAGCACATTGTACCCAAGTGGAAACCCATCTACTGCCACCTTTGTGATTGAAGTAGAATTTCGAAAGCAGACTTGACGAAACGGAACCCAAGAAGAGACACATGTAATTGATTCCCAGTAAAATCATATAGTAACGCTTTCCGGTTTCTGCTTGCATTTGGGATCTGGTGCTTACTCTGCCAGTACCACCTTTGTTGTTGCTACACATGATGATCTTCGCCAGTACTGATCTGATAAAACATGCGGCCGGGGAGTACTCATAAGCTGCCTGCTGATGATCTTGCTGTCGGTTTTGGTGAAGCGCTGCTGGTGGTTGTTGGGCTGACAACTCCATTAATTCTCTGCTGAAAAGCTAATTGGTTTTTGGTATGAATTTTGGAAGCGGCGGAGAAAAGATGAAGAATGTGTTGTGTTGTGTGACAGATGAGACGAATGCCTTGCCTTTTTAGAGCTGAGTAGAGAGCGAGCACTGAAATAAATTGCAATTGAAAACCTATGATGTCTTTTTATATTAAATCACTTAAACTAATTGTTGATAATTGCATAATAGTGCACTATCTCCGTCCACTTTTGATTGTCGTGTCACATTTTATAAAAGTTAATTTAAACTAATTTTCAAAATTAAATTAGATTTCATTAATTTGATATTTTAAACAAAAAGAAATAGATATTCAAAAATTATACGAAAAAGTACTATAAATTATAATTTTTTGCATATCAATATGATGAAAAAATATATCATAAAATATTGATCAAAGTTCTTATCGTTTGACTCTAAAAAAGGAAATTATGACAATTAAAAATGAACGGGAAAAGTAGTAACTAATAATCTTGTCATTAAAACGAAAAATTCTTGTTAACAAATTTTTACAATTAAGTTAAATTACATTCTCATGTTTAAAGTAGGAGTGGAAAAATCAATCCGTGAAATTATGCTCGGTTCAATTTGTTTTGGTTTGAATCGATTAATGATTGGCATATTTTATTAATTAAGTTATTTTGATTTGCCTAGTTTAATCTATTTTGAATTTGGATTGATATAAAGTTTAAATTGACCGATGAGAAGTTTTGTCCAAATATATTTGGAAATATATTCTTTTATGTGATACTATGTGTTTATATAATCATATTTTGAGGTTTTTCATATTATGTACTCAAATAAATTATAAGAAAAATAAAACTTTCAATTTAAAACTTAGTTCAAATTTGGGCGAGTTGGGTTATCACCCCATTTTTAATTGGAAAAATACTTGGATGGGTACCTTTTAATAAATAATTATTAATTTTAGCGATATTTTTTAGGAAAAAGAATCTAAAATATATCTGAACTTTGGTCGAAATTGTTGTTACGATACCGAACTTTGGAAAGGACCTTTTACCCCCTTACACTATTTAATACTGTATTTCAAAAGGTATATATATGTCCACGTGGACATTATAAATATTGCATAATTATAAATAATAACGTGTCCAGGTGAGCACATATATATCTTTAAAATACACTATTAAATAGTGTAGGGGGTAAAAGGTCCTCCATAAAGTTTGGTATCGTAATAGCAATTTCGGCCAAAGTTGAAGTATTTTTCAGACCATTTTCCCTATTTTTTATTTATTGTCATTTATAACAATACATAGCAATACTATATATGTTAAATTTGCAATATGAATTAAAAGTGAATTATGTATGCAATATCTATGTATTATAATTATTTTTTAAATATATTATGCTTGTTTGGTAAGAAATTGGCACATTGTATTAAATGTGTGATAGATGTATTATTCATCAATAAAACTTGTATTATATGTGAATAATAAATTGTTCTTTGTAATATATATTAAAACTGTATTATAAATGTATTAAAAGTGATCAAATAAAAAAAATGTTATTACTATACTGGGTAAATATTTTTTTAATATATTATAACTTATTTAATTCTCTCAAATTCAATTTAATCGTGTATTTGACAACCTTAATTTTAAGCAAAAGATGATATTCCTATATTCGCTTATAATTTGACATCACTTAATTTCATCCCACCACAATCATACATTATTATCAATTTATACATGATTTTTTAATTAAAATGCTTTTTTTAAAGTATTTCACTCAGCAACCACACTCTCTTTGGAAATTATTTACTATGAAAAAAAATACTCCGTTCCTATTTATATGTCGTATTTACTAAAAATATATGTGTCTAATATTTGTCATTTCACAAAATCAATAATAAATGATATTATTCTTCCGATTTTACCATCGAAAGTCATTAACCTTGAAACAATACATTTGACCAACATAGAAAAATTAAGTAATTAGCCCTTGTTAGTTGGTTAATTGATTAATCAAAATAATTTAATTAATTCTCACTAATTGAAAACTTGACTCTAAGAGAACACTAAATAATGTTATAATGGTAAACTTACCTAATTTCTTAAGAAACATGAAATCTAAAATGGTGACAACTAAATAAAAACGGATGAAATGAAGTAACTTATGTGGATATCGTATTAATCAAACACATTTAACGAAGCAACCGGGGCATGAAACGAAGACCGTTTGGCTTATCATTGGGATAATGTTGGACTATGCTATTAATTACTCCTCTTGCGCTAATTATTTGTTCACTTATAAATTGACACATTTATTAAAAAAATAACAATTGACACAATGAGTTGATCATTTTACTCTATTAATTATGAAGTGGATGAATTAAACTTAAGATTTTCAAGAAGTTCTACATTTTTTAAAAGTAATTAATTGAGAATATAATATGTAAAAAAATTTGTCCTTTCTTAATCTGTCAAAATGGAGAAGTAATTAGGGATAACTAAAAAGGGAAATGTGGACAAATAATTAGGGAGAGTAGATCCATTGTTTGTGAATCATTCAAACAAATTATACACTCCCTTGTTCCTTTTAAGTTGTAATGTTGTGTTTTTCGAGAGTTAATTTGGTTAATTTTTAAAGCTGAATGAGATTACATTTGTTCGATATTATAAAATAAAATTTTAGATATTCGAAAATTATACGGAAAATACTATAATTGCAATTCTTTTTCTATCAATATGACAATCAATATATCTTAAAATGTTAGTCAAAATGCTTATCCTTTGACTCTCAAAAAGGAAACTATGACATTTAAGAGAGAATGCATTTCTTGACCGAGATTTATAAATGAAGTATAAAAACTTGGGCTGTGCTTCAATATTCATCAAAACTTTTGAGGGCATGGTTGTACAAACCAAAAATAAAGCATGTCATGACAACTAAACTATCCGTTATACGGTATGGATAAAATTGAGACTAGACATATGTTTGAGATACGCATAATTAAAATTTAAGATCTTCAATTTATTTTTAGCTTTAAATCACTAAAATACTTAAGCCGCCACCTGAGCGGGGTTAAGTTTTATAGTGGAACAGTTCTAGTACTAGAAACATGCATGCACGAGAGGAGGGTGGTTAGAGACAATTAATTAAACAGAAGGCAAACATTTTACCCCCAAATGAAACGGTTGCATCTGCTAGTTTTATTTATTATATTGTGGATTTGCATTGACTACTTCGCTACTCTTCTCTCTTCTGCCATTTTACCGCTTCTTTTTTTACAGGATCATTTTTAAAGCCCATCTATTTTCAGTAATTGTCAGTTTTACCCATCTGAACACGTGTCTTTCTTATTTATGATTTATGATGACGACGACTTGTAGTGGAGTCTCGGTTAGTTTATACTCATTGATAAAATAATTAGATTTTGCTTCAAACATGAGAAATAGCAAAGTAATCGCATGAGGGTAAAAACTTTTAAGAGAAACTTTCGCAAATAGCCATATAATAAATTCAATGCTCCATAACTATAGTTTGCATATTTACGGATTGTAGCTACAGCTTAAGTTGCTTCGTTTGTATAATTATACAAATGTATTGGAATCCAATAACTTTAATTAAAGATAAAAGAATCATACTCATCGAACGAGAGTCCTCGATAACATAATTTTGTGGTCTACCTATATCTTACCGTATATGTATAGTCTTCCTCCTATGCATTAATTCTATGCAACTGCTAGCACAGATTATATCCACGGAGATTCTTCGTGTCTCTTGTAAGTTGTCTCTGTAAAAGAAGAGGACAAAGCAGATTTTTAGTGCTTTTATTAATTAAGAAAATGGGTAGAATTTCTTCATGTATAATCTCAAATATCTTGTTCTTTCTCCATTTATTTATCTTTAATAGAGAGCTCTAACATAAGATTAATGTTAAATTATAATCAAAATTAAAGAGTAGATTTTAGAAGTACAAAACATTTTAATTCGGTTTGACAAGTTAAGTAGTTCAATTAATTGCAAGGGGAAATACAAAACATTTTAATTCGGTTTGACAAGTAACTGTAATCATTTTCCCCTCTAAGCTAGTGTTTGGTCTCAAGTTTCTGAATATTTTTGTCAAGTAATACTTGAGCCAAGTTTTTCCCAAGTTAACACCCTATATTTGGCCCCATGTTTTCCCAAAAATATTTAATTATTTTTAAAAATATGATTTTACTCATAAGTTCTAAAAACTATTAAAAATACCGATAAGTCTGTATTATCTATTTATAATCAATATGTTCCGTTAAAAAAACAACCTTATAACATAATTGATAACAATCAACAACAACAAAATAACAAGATAGGTAAGAGTAATACATTTATACACATTCAAACTTGTCATTGATTCGGTTATAATTATAACAACCTCCGGAGGTGGTAGTAACAAACTATTCCTTTATATAATTTTCCCACATTCTACGAACAATCTCTTTCCGACAAGCTTTCTTCGTTGCATATTTTGCTAGTAATGTTTGAAATATAAATACACTCGAAAATAAAATTATCATCAACTGCGAGGTTCGACTAAAGTTCAATTATATAAGCCTGAAGTTTAATCATATGTGTCTCCTAATTTATATATCTCCTCCATTTTTTTCCTTACCAATAATTCTATAATTTCAGATAAAAATATTTGAAATTTGGTCACATATGTCAAAAGTTGTTACAGGAATGGCTAGACTTCAAACACAGGCCATAACCTAAAAAAGTGCTTTTGGGCTTTGCGTTTACGACTGGATCGGGCTTTGGAGACCTAATACGGCCCAACAGCCCACATGACGCGAGTGGTGCACGATTAATTTGGCGGGAACCCGAGAACGGCGGCTATATCTTTTTCCCGCCAAACCCCTAATCGTCTCCATATCTATTTTGTCTTTCTCTGAAACTTTCACTTGTTTTTTGATCCATTTTTGAGAAATTTGAAGATCAAGAAATGGACAGCTATGGCGGTGGCGGGTACTTCGTCGACGAGAAAGCCGTTAGGGTCGAAAACATCTTCTTGGAGTTCCTCAAGAGGTTCAAATTTCTCTTACAATTTGTATTGAACAATTTCTCCCTTTTTTCTTTCTGGATCTAACATTGTGCTTTCAGTTTTCGAGTGGATGCGAACTCACGTGAGCCATTTTACGAGTCGGAGATTGAAGCCATGAGACCTAATGAGTCCAACACTATGTTCATTGATTTCTCTCACGTTATGCGCTTCAACGATATTCTTCAAAAGGCCATTTCCGATGAGTTTCTCAGGTATTTTGCTGCTGATATTGCTTTTTCACTGTGTATCTTGAGGAAAAAGTAAAAAAAGACTCAAATTTTGAATTTCGTTTGTAGGTTTGAATCCTATCTGAAAAATGCTTGCAAGAGATTCGTGATGGAATTGAAGCCCACTTTCATCACAGATGATAATCCTAACAAGGACATCAACGTCGCATTTTACAATCTTCCCCTGATTAAGAGGTTCGCTTCATTATAAAGCTGCTCCCTTTTATGTGATTCTAGTTAATTGCCATTTGCTAATTTGGGAAACTGGGCCCAGATTGAGAGAGTTGACTACCTCAGAGATAGGGAAATTGGTGTCGGTAACTGGAGTGGTAACTCGTACCAGTGAGGTCCGACCAGAGCTTCTACAGGGAACCTTCAAATGCTTGGACTGTGGAGCTGTGATCAAGAATGTTGAACAGCAATTCAAATATACCGAGGTTTAGTTTCCTAGTCATTCATCTGTCTGTAAGAGGTCATTTTTATTGTTGTTGTTGGTTCATGGTTGTGCAGTGATTGGCCTTGTTAGTTGTGGACTCTCTCAAAGATGGAGAGTATACCTTTTTTTTTTCTAATGTAAAGCACAATTCAATAGCTCACTATTAACAACACCACGTTGGATATTCCCAGAAGTGATCAAGAATAGGCTTTGTGATCATGCACTGATTTATCTAGTGATTTCTATACTCCATGTCTACCAATTTTACTACTTGTTTTCTTCTCTCGAATGTTTATCACTCTTTTTTAATCTTATTGTTACGTCTTTGTAGCCCATAATTTGTATGAATGCAACATGTCAAAACAAAGCAAGGTGGGCATTACTCAGGCAAGAAAGCAAATTTGCAGACTGGCAGAGGGTCCGAATGCAGGAGACCTCCAAGGAGATACCAGCAGGGTCCCTTCCAAGATCACTTGATGTCATTCTACGCCATGACATTGTGGAACAAGCCAGAGCAGGTGACACGTAAGTACAATCACTTTATACTAGTAGAGTAACCTAGTACTTAACTCGGATATGTTGCATTCTCATTGGTGTGCCTACTCTGTTGCAGGGTCATATTTACTGGTACCGTTGTGGTGATACCTGACATACTTGCACTTGCCTCTCCTGGGGAGAGAGCTGAATGTCGCCGTGATGCATCTCAGCGAAAGAATGGTACTGGTGCACAAGAAGGTGTGAAGGGTCTTCGAGCCTTGGGCGTTAGGGACCTCTCGTATCGGTTAGCATTTATTGCCAACTCGGTTCAGGTTAGTGACACTTTCAAATCAGATAACTGCTATTTTTGACTGGGATCCGATAAAGGAACATCTCCTGTTGATTCCTTAATTTAAGCATCTTTGAAGTTTAATGAATATACTATTTGTTTGGAAATGCAGTCTTTTTTTCTACTCTTTACTGTGCATTTTACATACTGATATTGTATTCGTCTCTGTTACTCAGATATGTGATGGTCGAAGGGACAATGACATCAGAAATAGAAGGAGAGATGTTGATGAAGATGAGAGTCCCCAGTTCATGGTTGGTCTTTCATTTATCTTTTTCACTTTTCATCAAACAAAAAATATAACTAGAGTATCTGGTATATATTTCAGTGTGCATAGCTTCACTTTATATGGTGCATAAAAACAATCACAATTGGGTAGCTTCGTGCTATAGAACTCGGGATATTTATCAACACATTCATAGCCAATAAGATATGAATAACATTGTTATATGTTTTGAGGGAGGAGGAGAGAAGAATATTTGGGATCAGACCTAGTCAGTCAGGCTCATCCTTGTGTATATACTATAGAAGGCTATGGCCTGTAGTCCATGAATATGTAACAATTGCATCGCAGTATGCAAGCTCCTTCTCTTGTCGTAATGTGCTAGTCAAATTTTTAATATACTCAACTGACTCAGTTTTGGTCAATCACTCCATTGGCAGACTGAAGAGCTAGAAGACATCCAACGAATGAGGAAAATTCCAGATTTTTTCAATAAGCTTGTTGAGAGTGTTGCTCCAACTGTTTTTGGTCACTCAGATATCAAGAGGGCAATACTGCTCATGCTTTTGGGTGGTGTTCACAAGTTTACTCATGAAGGCATTAATTTAAGAGGGGACATCAATGTTTGCATTGTTGGAGATCCTAGCTGTGCAAAATCTCAGTTCCTCAAGTGTGTTTTCTTCTCTTCTTTCTAATTTCTTCAACTTGTCTCTGAGCAAATGACTAACTTCTGCTACTTCATATATTGCCTAGATACACAGCAGGTCTGGTTCCTCGATCTGTCTATACATCAGGGAAATCCTCGTCTGCTGCTGGGTTGACAGCAACAGTGGCCAAAGAACCAGAAACTGGAGAATTCTGTATTGAGGTAGCTTGCAACTTTTTTTCCTCTCGTTACAAAAATGGGTAATTTGTTGTACGGAGTATAAAATAAGTTAAGTTGCATCAGAAAGTCTAAAAGATGTCATTGTGCAAATTAATCTGGAAATGAGTATCTCTAGACAACTCAGTTGAGTTAATTCTTCTTATGTTTTTCTTTTCTTTATTTGGATTTCTTTTCAGTATATTTTTATCATATTAAATTCTATCCCATATCCTAATAAGTTTTCTTTATGCCTTTTAGGCTGGTGCACTGATGCTTGCAGACAATGGTGTCTGTTGTATTGATGAATTTGACAAAATGGATGTTAGAGATCAGGTATTACTCTTCATGCCATCTCATTTCTTCAGCACTTCTGTTTACTTTCAACAAGTTTAGCTCTGATACTGGAGATTTCTGCCATCTTTGAGGTTGCCATTCATGAAGCAATGGAACAGCAGACAATAAGCATAACTAAAGCTGGTATACAAGCAACACTGAATGCCCGGACTTCAATTTTAGCTGCAGCCAACCCCACGGGTGGGCGATATGATAAGACCAAACCTCTGAAGGTGACTATTGTTCTTGCTACTAATGCTTCCTCTTGATGCTGGTGTTTGTCTTCATTCATGCATATTTCATTTGTCATTTCTATTTGTCTAATAATAGTGTTTTCTTGTACAGTATAATGTTGCACTACCTCCTGCCATTCTTTCAAGGTTTGATCTGGTATATGTTATGATTGATGACCCTGATGATCAAACAGACTATAATATTGCTCATCACATAGTGAGAGTTCACCAAAGGCGGGAAAATCCAGTTGACCCTCCTTTTAGCACTGCACAAGTGAAGCGATACATAATGTATGCTAAAACACTGAAACCTAAGGTTTGTGAAGCACCTTTGTATATCAAGGTTGTAGTAGATTCTGCTATCTGCTTACTGTTGTATTAAAAAGATATTTGTATTATCTAGCTATCAACAGAAGCTAGAGAGTTGTTGGTTGATTCATATGTTGCTTTACGTCAAGATGACACTGCTCCAGGGAGTAGAGTTGCCTACCGCATGACTGTAAGACAGCTGGAGGCGTTGATCAGACTTTCGGAGGCTATTGCTCGATGTCACTTAGATAATCAGGTGTGAGAAGTGCTGAATTTTCATGTTGGTTTTTTAAGTACATCATTGAATATATGCTCTCAACTGTGTATTTTGGGATAGGTGCAACCGCGTCATGTACAAATTGCAAAGAAATTGTTGAAGACATCGATAATCAGGTACAAAGAAATGCATAGTACCTCACAGTGAAATTTTGAAAAGACGTAAAAAACTGGATGTATGCACCAAATGGTTATGAAGAAAAATACACAAGCAATTTATGTAGATAACTGGACTATTCAACTTTTTATGCAGTGTGGAATCCAGTGAAATTGATCTATCTGAGTTCCAAAATGAGAATCCTGAGGATGGTGTTGGTGATACTCAAAATGGTACTGGTCAAGGGGAAACTGAACCAACTGAAGCTCCGGCTGAGTCGGTATCTGGGAATGCAGGTATGCAGTATTCAATTGGTTGTTTTTTAGGATCTGATTTTCAAAATGCAGACTTCTTGTGTCTTAATTCGGTTATCCATGTGTAGAAAATGGTGCTGGAACTACAAGCAAGCAAGGAAAGAAACTAGTCATTACTGATGAATATTTCCAGAGAGTCACCCGTGCTCTTATTCTGCGATTGAGGCAGCATGAAGAGACTGTAATGCAAGACGGTAAGTCAGCGCGTACAAAATTTACAGAATCTTTTGCTTAGGGTTGTTAGCAAAAGTTGAATTGAAGTTCTACAATGCTTTGTTTCGATGACGTTAAATTTTCAGTGTGATATGATATATGGGGAAATAATGAAAAAGGGACACAACAAATAGGACCAGTAGGTTCAAGTAATACAATCTTGAAAAACATTTATTTGCCAGGGGAGAATTAAGTTTTAATCCAAGTGAAGACAGTTTTCGTTTGTTGAATGTGGAATGCTCATAACCATTTATACACCTGTAGGGACTGGATTAGCTGGAATGAGGCAGAAAGATCTTATACAGTGGTACGTGAGTCAGCAGAATGATAAGAATAGCTACAGCTCCATGGAAGAGGCAGCAGCCGAAGTCACGAAAGTGAAAGCCATTATAGAGGTAACCTTGGATATTTATGCATTACAATGGTCTTGATAAATATATTTCCTATGCTCAACTGTTATTTGGACCATATTTATGTTGGACAGAGCTTGATACGAAGAGAAGGCCATTTGATAGTAGTAGATGATGGTAGACAAGCAGGCGAGGAAAGTGGAAGGCAATCAGCATCCAGAAATGACCGGATTTTGGCAGTGGCTCCCAATTATGTTGTAGATTGATTTGGAATTCTTGTGAACAGGACAGAAAATCTGGGGCTGTTTGAGCTCAATGGCAGCGCGGCCTAAAGTACTAGGATTGGGGAATTGTGTTTTCTATTGTGAAAGCTGAGAAATCTTACACCCTTTGTGGAAATGTTCTACTATAGGAGACTAACTTGTTTAAGTTAAACTAATTGTTGTACTTGAGTTTGAGAATGTGAAGTTATCAAGCCTATCTGTACTAGTATAAGTATTTGTGTTTGTTTATGTTCAATATAAAGTATCAACTGGAATTAATCTTCTGAAACTGAAATGGTGCATTTTAAATTCTAGATATTTCATATTCTAACCAACTCATGAGTCATGAAATTGTTGTTAATGTCCTTTTATTTATTTTTTTGTCTTCAAAGAGAGACTAGCACAAGGTGCATCTTTGAGGGATATAAAATTAAGGAGAACACAAAAAGATGAAAAACAGTGTAAAAGATCGTTTTCAAGATTGAGAGAGATTTTCAATTACTAATATATAACTAACTTACGTGTCATATTCATTTTAGTTAAGAATAACGTTTTAGTTAGGAAAAATGATTTATGTGATCTTGAGAAAAAACTTGTCTATCCGTTATTTTTGCATACTCAAAAGAATGCTACTTTTGAAAATTATTCTATACTTTTAAAATTTCGTACCTAAATCAAACTAAAACGCGTAAAATGTGACGAAAGCGGAATCTCAAGAAGCGACTTTTAGGAGCGTGATTATAGCAATAGATTTGCCACTTAGAATTCTCCACTTTAACAAGAGACATAAATATTGTCAATTTCAATTTGCTGAGTTGGACCTAAAGAGCATATGTGGAAAAGTTTTGGATAAGACGGCATATTCTTGAACTAATTTTTTAACAAATATTATACCTTAGTTTTCTTTCATCAAAAAATATTTTTTTATTTTATTCATCTATTCTAATTTCTAACAAAATCAACTAAATTTTCTTGCTTCCTTTCAATTTTGCATTTTATATTAAGCTAGTAAATTTTATTTTCAAATATCTATTTAATCATAAATTTTGGATCAAATTTCAAAAGTTTATTTTAAATTTTTTTTCAAATTACTTTCATTTACAGAACTTTAAATATTTCAAAAATAAAATGAATAGTTTTCAAATTCAAAATTGTCAAACGAGAGTTTTAGGTATTACTATTAGTTCTCAAATTTATTGGAATTGACGATATATTAAGAACGTGCCTAGTCAATACCTAGATAATAAAGGACTAGGTAAAAATAAAGTAATAAATAATTTCTCAAAAGGAAAGAAATATTAATTGTAATATAATTCCATTTTTATTATATAGTTTTGAAAGAGGGACTAGGGAAATCCTCTCTTTCGCCCTGACATTTTAATACATATAGCCATAAAGCCGCCATCGCTTCATATTTCATACCTAACAAAGTTTCCGCCATCATTCTCTCCTACCATTCTTCCTTCCCCTTCCATCTTTCCTTCATATCTCAGCAAAGTTTCAAACAAGTTGCTGTTCGGTGCGCCGGGTAATTTCAAATCCATCTTTAGTAGGTAAAGCTAATTTATATGTATATATTCTCTCTACATTCCAAGTTACTGCACTGTTTTTCGAGTTTCTGTATTTTGTTCTGGCGAAAACAGTTGATAAATAGTGTTGTTCTTCATTGTAGATTGACGAGGGGAACCAGAGATGAAGTATGTGTTGGTTACTGGAGGAGTGGTTAGCGGGCTTGGTAAAGGAGTCACCGCCAGCAGCATCGGTCTTATTCTTAAGTCCTGTGGTCTTCGCGTTACTTCCATTAAGATAGGTTGGTCTCAGCTGATTTTATAATATATGTATATACCCTGTTACAAGAAACATAGTGATTTTCTCTCGTGTATGTGAATGGGAATTTACTTTGGCTTCCGTGTAAATTTTTGTGGGAAGAGATTATTGTTTTTTTTTTTATTATAAAAAAACAAAATCTTGAAGTAAGCCAAGAAAGTTAATACATTTTCCTTGTGTTAGGGAGCATTACTTTTCTTTATGTTCTTTTTGTGGTATCGATGCTAAGTTGGTTAAGTTTCTAGCATTTTCTTGATCAAGAAATCATTTACTACCCCAACCCTAATTGTATTTTTAAACTTTTCTGATGGAATCTTGAACTACTGGAGAAGCCAAGAAAGTTAATAAGTTTTCCTTGTGTTAAGGAGCATTGCTTTTCTTTATGTTCTTTTCTGGTATTGATGCTAAGTTGTTAAGTTTCAAGCATTTTCTTGATCAGAAATCATTTACTACCCCAACCCGAATTGTATTTTTAAACTTTTCGGTCGGAATCTTGAACTTCTGTTTGTGCAAAGGAGAAGCAGAGAAAGTTAATAAGTTTTCCTTGTGTTAAGGAGCATTGCTTTTCTTTATGTTCTTTTTGTGGTATCGATACTAAGTTGGTTAAGTATCAAACATTTTTTTGATCAGAAACCATTTACTACCCCAACCCTAATTGTATTTGTTCCTTTCTTTTGAGTTTGTTATTCATAATTTTTGACAAGCATATGCTGTTTTTGGTTTGTTTTATTCTCCATCAAGTTATATTAATTGTCATGGTATGTATCTATCCTCCTTTTTCATCCGATTTCCCTTGTTCAGATCCTTACTTGAACACCGATGCTGGAACAATGTCTCCATTCGAGCATGGAGAAGTATTTGTCTTGGATGATGGCGGAGAGGTTAGTCAGTAATCTTTCATCTTATCAATTCATTAGTGCTTTTGTGTTCTGAAAAAGATTTTGTTTCATCTTCTCTCTAGACATCTGTAGAGGTCAGGTGGAGTGGTCAGAGCTGGAACAAGTTACTTAAACTTTGAACTTATTAATGTGATATCTTGCAGTAAACAGTATAGTCTTTCTAGACTTAAGCTAAACATGTTACTTAATTTTCTGATGGCGGCTCTGTGCCCTGATAGTGTTACCCATAGCTCTTGTTCTTCATTTAGGGGAAAACTTCCGGTTACTCTGTTTTATTGTTATTGTGTCAACTTTTATATAGCGAGAGTAGAGACAAACATTATTGATTTAAGACCCAGGAAGGTAAAGTGGAATTTTTGTGTTGATGCCAATAGATCATTGCTTTATTTTCTTTGGTTTTGTAGGTGGACCTAGACCTTGGTAACTATGAGCGCTTTCTGGATATTAAGTTGACACGTGACAACAATATAACTACTGGAAAAATTTACCAGGTATGTTGTCAAAAATCGGTAATTTCTTCCTACAAGATTTTATGGATTCATGCTTCCTCAAATTCATGTAATGAAATCCAAGAATGCAAGATGTTTAGCTTGAGAAACTGCTTGAATTTCATTTTCAGTCTGTTCTTGATAAGGAGAGAAGAGGAGATTATTTGGGGAAGACTGTTCAGGTTTGTCGCTCTTCCAGATTGCATTTCTATCTACCTTAAGTTATGGTCTTACAAATCTGCCCACTTGTTTAGGTCGTCCCTCACATTACAGATGCCATTCAAGAGTGGATTGAACGTGTGGCTGTCATACCAGTTGATGGAGAGGATAGTCCAGCTGATGTTTGTGTCATAGAACTGGGTGGAACTATAGGTATGGTCAAATGATGTTTGACAGTAGGCACGATAAGTTGTTTATGGATCTGTTTTCTCAAAGTAACTGATCCTTGTGCAGGAGATATTGAGTCTATGCCATTTATTGAAGCTTTAGGACAATTCTCATATCGTGTAGGTAAGGTTGCGAGTCCAAGTTTAAACTATGACATCACCATATAATGAATTTTGTGCCCCAGGAAATACAATTGTTAAGTTTAGTGCTTGAATGCAATCAGCATTTTTCAATTTGCTGCTTCTTAGGTGCTGGAAATTTTTGCTTGATACATGTCAGCCTTGTGCCTGTTTTGAATGTAGTTGGTGAGCAGGTAGCTTCTGATCAAAGTGTATTTACATTAATCTTTGTTTAAGTAACTAGTTAGTTGAGTGCCTAAGCTCTTTTCAATTTTCAGAAAACAAAGCCAACTCAACACAGTGTCAGGGGTTTGAGAAGCCTGGGACTGACTCCAAATATTTTAGCCTGCCGGAGCACAACGGTTTCTCTCTCTCTCTATATATATATATATGTTTGTGTGTGTGTGTGTCTCTCTCTCTCTCTCTCTCTAAGTGTCTTCTCATCAGCTTTCTATCCATGTTATTTATGTATATGTTTAGGTTTGTCAAGTTCAGCTTTTGAAGTTCGTTTTCTTATTTAGGGACTTGATGATAATGTGAAGGAGAAACTTTCCCGTTTTTGCCATGTTCCGGTATTGTTTTCTTTCTTTTATACACTCTATATCTCCAAACACCTATATCTTATATTTGGCCATGTATTATATGTGATACTCTGGTGCTGAAGTTCTGTGTATCTTGGTTTCCAGGTAGATAGCATCATCAGTCTTTACGATGCCTCAAACATTTGGCGAGTTCCTTTGATTTTAAGAGTGAGTAGTGTTGGTGCTCTTATTTTGATGTTTTTGCATAAATTTTCACGGTGAGTTTTAAGAAAAAAAATATTTTCTTCGTTGGACCAGGATCAGAAGGCCCATGAAGCAATTCTGAAAGTCCTGAACCTTAAAGGGTAAGCCTGATGAGCTCCACTTCAAATGTCTTTTGTTTCTGTTATGTGATGGCCTGTAGTCTTCAATCTTCAGCTTTCAGTATCTTCACTTTTGTGACATTTCGTGTATGGTAAAATATTTTGGTTTTTGTCATTCATAGAGTTGCTCGGGAGCCTGTCTTTGGAGAATGGACATCTCGGACTGAACTTTGTGACAGACTACATGAGCCAGTATGTCATAGGATATATATGTTAATTCTCTTTTCGTTTTGGAGTTTATCTCTCATATTGTCTAAAACCTTTTATAATTTGCCATCCATACAGGTTAGAGTTGCCATGGTGGGAAAGTACACAGGACTTTCAGATTCGTATCTCTCAGTACTGAAGGTGAATATCTCATCTAGACTTCTCTGAAGTCTAATCTAGATCAACTGACACTTTTTACTTGCACTTATCAACTCATGTGATTGTTGTTGGGTTTATATGGTTAGCCCCTCAAACACTTTCCAGCATAGAATAAACAAACACTTTCCTCTGCTCTAATGCCCTTCTCATTTTGATCTCGTTACTTCTTTTAGGCGATTGCTGTAGTCTGACTTATTTTAAATTCATATAGTTTCTCTGGTAGAATTAATAACCATCTGTTTGATTTATTGTATGTCCTTTCAGGCTCTTTTGCATTCCTCCGTAGCTTGCCGCAGGAAACTCTTTGTAGATTGGGTTCCAGCCAGTGACCTTGAAAATGAAACTGCCAAAGAGGTATTTTTTTGTCCGTCTTTGTGTCTTTGCTTTATATCTTGTATGACAAAAGCTGACTTTTAATTTCCAATTGCAGAATCCTGAAAATTATAGAAATTCGTGGAATTTGCTGAAGGTTCGGATAGTCTGATTCCTCAATGTTATATGATAGCTGAGCTTACCCTTTAGTACCCCTGCTTAATCTTATATACTCTTGTGACGTCTGACTGAGTCATCTGTTAATAGGGGGCGGATGCTGTATTAGTTCCCGGAGGATTTGGTGATAGAGGTGTGGAGGGTAAAATACTTGCTGCCAAATATGCACGTGAAAACAGGATTCCTTACCTGGGCATATGTCTAGGCATGCAAATTGCTGTTATCGAGTATGCTAGATCCATTCTTGGGTTGCAAGATGCGAACAGTACAGAGTTTGATCCCAACACTCCGAATCCTTGTGTAATTTTTATGCCAGAGGTTAAGTTCTGACACTTCCCCTTAATCATGAATTTTCCCTCATGATTTTCATGTATTTTAGGTCTCATTTTAGTACTGGCAATATTAATCTGTAGACACTATTCACAGGGTTCAAAAACGCATATGGGTGGTACCATGCGTCTTGGATCAAGAAGAACTTATTTTCAAGTCAAAGATTCTAAATCTACAAAACTGTAAGTAACCGCACTGCATTGGCTACATCTTGATTTGAAGCCATTCTGGAGGGCTTCTCCTATTGATATTACCAAGTGGTTAAACTATATCTTTTCTCAGATTTGGCAACCGGAGCTTTGTAGATGAGAGGCACCGTCATAGATATGAGGTACACCACTTTTTTTTCTTCTGTAAATTTGGAACTGTGGTGTAACTATTGCACATCTAGGTGTACTGGTTTAACTATATGTGGACTATAAGATGTGATATCTTAGTAAGGGACGTATGCTAAAAACTTATTTTGTGCTGTGTAGGTGAATCCTGATATGGTGCAGCAATTTGAAGATGCTGGCCTTTCTTTCACTGGCAAAGATGAAACTGGTCACCGCATGGAGGTGAACCTTTATATAATTGAATTATGAATTCATGATAGATACTCGTAGTGTTATTGATTTAATTTTCTATTTCTTCTACAGATTGTTGAGCTGCCTAATCATCCGTACTTCATTGGCGTTCAATTTCATCCTGAATTTAAATCAAGGCCAGGAAAACCGTCTGCCGTGTTCTTAGGTATTCCTCCCTTCTTTATCCTTCTGCTCATAGCCAGCTTGAATACCTCATGCTTACTTTGGAAGTATCATTTCACATTATATGTGGCTCGCTTCTAGTTGATCCGGAGAAGTCAATGTATACATCTTAGATTATTTGATTTGTAGACATAAAACTGAAGATTGGTACTTTGATGGAATTAAGTGAATGAAGGTTTTTTCTAACCGTGAAGTTCAACTCCAAATGTTATGAGTAGTCTCTCTCTTATTTTGAATCTGATGCTCCTCGATATGATCTTATTCCTATTTCTCTGAACAGGGCTTATAGCAGCAGCATGCGGGCAGCTTGATTCTCTTTTGAAGAAGGGTGGAGCATCGACTCATGTACTTAGCAATGGTACATCTGGTGAAAAATTTCATCGAAATGGAAATGGAAATGGAACGACTCTTGCCAATGGATCTTTAGATGGGATTTATCGCAATGGGAATGGTGTACATGTCTAAGGAAACAGTAAAAACACTATTCGGGTCGATGGCCTTGTGATCTCTTATCAATCAAATTTTGCTAGTGCCTTTCTTCCAGTTGATATGTATAGGTTTTACAGCTTCTCTCGTTAAGGTTATCTAGGTATAGAGCTAAACTCCGGTCTTTCTTATGGAGTTATAGCGGCAGCATGTTAATTTAGGCATTTATTTTGAACAATTAAAAAAACTCTTTTGATTACCTGCTCCACATGAAACTTGGAGTGAAAGATTGGATTGCTCGTTGAGACCTAATTCGATCTTTATGGATAGTTTTCTCACAAAGTTTTGTTATACTATCATTTATATCCACTTCCAGTTTACGTTGATTGTTTCTTTAGACCTACGTAAAATTTAGTGTACCGTTAAGTATACATGTATGTATGAAGGCCACAGAGGTGAAGCCAACAGTTTTGTTTGATTTTCCATATAACAATTGCCCTCTGGCACAAATAGACCTTTAAACAACAACATGGGAGTATTTTGATATATTCTATTGTATATATATTTTTAATTTAAAATACGGTAAGTTTCAAGTGAAAATTACAAATGAAATAAGTTATGTCATCGCCATTTTTTACTAGTAGTAAATTGATGTAATAAATTTATTATTTTGGGTGGGTCTTTGTGAAGTAAATCTACGGTTAGGAGCGCTTGACTGGTCAATGGCGTTGGGATAGATATTAGCGCTGATTCGTGTGAAAGACGACTTCACAGGAAATTGAGGATGTCGCTCGGAATTTCGCTTCAATGGCAACTCCCGTCCGTTATCAGTAGCACTAGAACCTCGGCAGCTCAGTTACGTACGACCGATGTTTTACTGTCGCTTCCTACGGTTCATTCCGGTCGTGCTCTTCAGTGCTCGACCATTCCCAGTAGCTCAATTGCTACCGACAAACGGGATGGACGGTTAAGATCCCTTCGTTGTCTATCTGGTAAAACGGATTTCCCTTCTTAATTTCGCATCATGATATAATTCTAACTTATAGGGTTTTTAATCGTTGTGTTCATTTCTTCTACTGCAAATTTTTTAGTACTAGTTTCTCTGATTTAATGTAGGAGAAATCTAACTTTTTCATGCTGTTGGAAGTAATTGCTTTCTGTTACGTTAATTAGTTGTATATTAATGCATTTTCTGTTAGTAGTAAGTTATAGTATCAGTTTATTGTCTTGTCTAAATCATGTTTCTTAAGCAGAATTCGGGATCGTTTCATTTAAGAAAAAATGGATCTTTAGATTCAAATTTAGCTGTCTATGATGTAATTCTTATCCTTAATGCAAACAAAGTATATAGCTGAGTAAGTAAGTCACCCATTATTAGAAGCATCTATTATAGTAGGCCAAGATCCCAAGTAGAAATACTTGGCCCGTTAGACTTAAGTTCTTACCAGTCCTGCAAGTTGGGGAGCTTAGTCTCATAGGTGGAGAGAAAGATTAAAGTTTTGTGCAAGGTATGTTAGATATGAAAAAGTTTGTTAATAATCTACTTGGTGGTAGAAGCTCACTTAGAATGGAAGACCCTTAATTGCTAGCGGAGGCAATTAGTAAGGCAACACTTAGAGGGAAAAAGATCATAGTTGTGGATATTGCAAGTCTTCTCTGTTGGCATTCTTTGTAGGTTATTTAGAAGAGTTGTGATGACAAGGATGTACTTGTTCAAAAAGAAAAGTTTGGTGAATGGCATCCTGTCAATCAGGCTTTTGAGGAACAGATGCTTACTTGATGGTTTTAAGTAAAGGACGTATAAAATTTACAATCTTTCAATTTATGCCTACAAAAGAGTGTCAGAGAAATCTTCCCCCAACCTTTTGGCTGCTCCAGGTTGTGTGCATCTATGTTCTTGTGATGTTATGATATACAGGGGGTCCTTTTGCTCATTTTGTGTTTATTTATCATTGCATATTTATATATTTCTCTCTTATTATTCTTGGAATGTAAAACTTATTTTCTCATTTAAGAACAGCCGAGCAAGTAAGTCACTCATTTAAGAATTGCTGACATGTGTTTAATTCACTTTCATGCTCTTGTAGCTCTGGATCCTAACTTGAAGTCTACGCTGGATAAGGTTGTCACATCACAAAAAATCGTGTTGTTCATGAAGGGGACCAAGGAATTTCCACAATGCGGATTCTCAAATACAGTGGTTCAGATATTAAAAGCACTAAATGCACCCTTCGAGACACTAAATATCCTTGAAAATGAAGCACTTCGTCAAGGATTGAAGGAGTATTCCAGTTGGCCAACCTTTCCACAACTCTACATTGATGGAGAGTTCTTTGGTGGCTGTGACATTGTTGTAGGTAGGTATACAAATTGATACTTCAATATGCATCAGAACTTTTTTTGAAACATTTGCGCACCTCGACTCTTTATGTGTACCTGCTACCTCCCACCAACACAGCTACAAGTAACTTTGCCCATCAAAGTTGAGGTAGACGGGAAGAGATCAGCTAGTGTCTTTTGTGTTTGCCTGGATTCTAACCTTGGTCCCTAAGAAGAGTTTTTTGTGTTTTTAGGTTATGTTACCAAACTTGAAGGTGTAGTACATGGTTCGTAGTTTCTTAGTTGTTTACTATGTTGATGAACTACTGTCAAGTTGAAGTTTTGTTCATAATATGGTGAATTATCATAACTCTTGAAATTTGGGATTGAGCACTTTGTTGCTGAGAAGAACCGGCATAACTACCATAAATAACTTGGACAGAATGTAAGAATTCTCTGTACTCAATAGTCAATTCAACCTCCTACACCACATTGTTCACCTTGTTGATCATGTCTTCTCTTCTCAACTGCTAAGCTGATCCTTTTTTCCATTCATTCAAATCCTTTGAAGTCTTTAACTGGTTTTTTAATACCAAGAAATCTGTCTGGATCCAACCCTTAGGACCAACTGCTGCCTTTGAAATTTGGGGATGGTGGGCCCACCTTTAACTGGCTTCTCTTTTCAATTCTTTTAAAAATGTGATGGGTAGGAATATCTTTGCTACCTCTTGAGTCTTGCATCTAGATTGCTAACGCTATTGTACTTTTATCAAATTGCTCTCTTATTGCCAAGTTCCTCAATGTAAGGTCCCAAACTAGTAATCTCTATAAGTTGACTCTAAATGAGAACACAATAAAGGGATTGTATCCCAAAAGTTCCCTAACTGTCTTTCTAATTAGGAAGGTTTCCATATGGATGGGCATTCAAGAATTGTCTAGATATGACCTGATTCATTGCAGACATCTAAAGAAAACATATTCTCGATATCTTTGGCTACTTCACAGTGTAGAAAAAGGTGTTTACTGATTTTACTTAGGGAATGCACATGTAGTAGCCGCTGCTCCACGTATTCTCCCTTTTGTCGTTTGATAATCTTGAGTTATTACAAGTTCCATGCTATTGTTCAACCAAAGAAGGCTACTTTTATGGCAGATTTTGTCTTCCAGATGAACTTCCACGGACGTTCAACATTTTCCATCCTGCCTCTATAGTGTACACCAATTAAATGGAAAAGGATTTCACTGGGAAGACAACCTTTCCTTCTGTCAAGGTCAGTCTGTTAAGTTCCAAGCTTATAACTTAGATCCAAGTAAAAGTGAAAATCTATTTTTGGAATAGTGGACAAGTAATAGTGAACAGAGGGAGTACTTACATAGTTACATTGAGTTAACACCTTCCAATTATAGTTATCCTCGTTGAAAATGCAAATGACTTTGCTTGTCACTTGTTGCTAGATAGTAGATTGTTACTCCTTAGATCAAATGATCAGTTCACACGGGTTTAAGCTACTCTTAGAAAAGTTAATAGAGAAAATATGTATCATGAACAAGACTTTATATTCTACACCATCTGTTTCAATGTATGTGACGCTCTTTCCATTTTGGGGACATTCTAAATTTTTTGACATTCTTCCACCTATATTATTACTTTATACATCTTTTATGAATCTGAATTCATTTAACTATTCAAACCTTAACTTTGATGTGATCCGTACAAAAATTTCAAACACAATTACTGTTATTATACACCTAAGTTAAAGCAACATCCTAAACTCCATATGTAGTACTGTCAATTCGAGCTTGCAAGCAAATGCTAGACCAGACATGAACTTCACACCTCTTGCTGTGTCTAGATATTTTACTCTTTTAGTTTTTGGAATTTACTTTCAGCCTTCATCTCTTCATCTCAAAGACAATATTGAGCACTCAATTCAGTTGCTGTCATCATGGTTTGTGTCAAGTTTTGATTCATACTGATTGGAGATTAACAAGTTGTATTGTTTTATTATTACAGAAGCATACAAGAGCGGAGAGTTGCAAGAATTGCTAGAAAGGACATTGTGCTCCTGATAGATTCAGATGTAATAAACCCATTATTGAATTGTATGGACTATCAGGTGTCTGTTATTCTTGCTACAGATAATAAAAATATTCTCTTATGTTAACTTTAAGTTATGAAGACATCTTGGAAAATGCGGTTTTCAATTGCATCTACTAAGTAATCATTGAAGAGTGCATGAGAGGCGAAGTAATGTGATATTTTTAGGGCATGTATTGACAGGATCAGAAATGGGATACCTATTGTCACAGCCTCACAGGTTTGAGTCGTGGAATCAGACCACTGGTGCTTGGTTATGGGAGATTGGAGAATGCTTACACTACACCCCATCCCTTCCCCAAACTCTGCATTGATGCAGTTGATGGGAACAAACATTTCTTATTTTAGAACTTAAAGTCTTGAATGTTTTTGGATTTGATTGAGTAGGGCTGTTGCTTTTGCACGTTTCTTAGCTTTAATAGAGCGTTAACTCCAGTTACAAGCTCTTCAGCAGAAAGTGGAAATAACACAACAATTTAAAATTACGAACTCAACTACTAATCCTCACTGCGAAGTCATGTAATTGCAAGGCAAAAGAAGCTCCTAAAAGTTGAACTCTAGATACTTGAGATAGCAGGGAATCCTATTGCCAAAACTATAGTATATGATTATCTGAAAAATAAAAAGATGCAGAAAACTGAGACAGGGGTTACTGTGAGGAATATATAGTCAGTGGTAGTGATCTTATATCTAGCCCAAATTCAAATATAAATTAAACGTTGCTCTAAGGAAAAATATCTGCATCACTATTCACAACAACAGTGGTAACCAATATTGGAACAACACATTGCTGTTTACAAAATTGATATGACAACGATGGTGTTGAACACAACATTTTTCTTTGGATTGACAAATGACAACAGAAGTGAAATTTGTTCACACAAATTTACTTGAAGTCTGGAGCCTTAGAATATCACCCCCAGAATTTATTGCAAGAGATATTATAGAGTAAAGTTAGAACTAATCATCATCTGGTTCTATGGTGTAGTGGTTAGCACTCTGGACTTTGAATCCAGCGACCTGGGTTCGACTCCCGGTAGGACCTGTTTTTTTTTTTTTTGGCAGGCGTAATTAATTTTTTCCTGGGATAGTTCTTAATAGGCGTGATTAATTATTTTTTTTCCTGGATTAATTCTTAGAAGGCGTGATTTATCATTTTCCTGGGTTAATTCAACGCCTTCGAATATTCCAATACTTGTTCAAAAATTTTAAGAAATTGCAGTACTATTCACAAATTATGGGGGTTTTATATTTATAAGAAAACATAAAACTTAAAAAATTCAAATTGCATGGCCAAATAAAATTTCAACTTCCCTTCAATCTAATTTTAAGTCACGTTCAACGAGTATATCAACAGAAAGCATAAAGGTTTAGTAATTAAAAAGACCCGGAGTTATTGAATATTAGCATGAAATAGATCCAACTGAAGCAAAATTGATAATGAAGATTCATATAATCGACTCCAACTACTACTTTAGAATGTGACATAGCTTACCGATATTGTTGGTAATTATAAATTCAGTAAAGTTTTTAAGAACTGTCAGGCCATTTGGAAATACAACAACATTCCACCATGCATTCCACAAATTATCAGGCACAGCAAGTGCAAATCGATTGAAAACAATAGCTGAATGCCAATACAAAATCAGCCTAACTAGGAGATATCTCTAATGAATGTAGCTAGCAGCATATATCTATATTAATGGAATGGTAAGCACAGGTTTTTTCCTCGAACTGCAGAAAGAGTGTAGCTGATTGTCATCAAATGTCCCAAAACCAGTAAGACGGATGCCATATGCTTCCATTCTGTTCACATCCCGTGGAATAGGTGACTGCCAAAGTCCATCCCACCATGCAGGCGGAAGAATTGGAGTACGAGCACATTGCTTTGATTGGCTGTGGCAGCTTAACGTACCAGCAAATCGGTTCCACACGTGCCCCCAACCAATCTGATTCTTTAGACCTTCTCTAAGCAAGTTACTCTGGAAGCTACTGAGGAAGGTGAAGTTTGATCCAGCGGAGGATCCATCTTCTTCTGAGAAAGATATATTTGAGTGAGAAAATTAAAAAAGAGGCATATTCACCTACAGCTGGAAACTAAACCACTGTGAAGTTACAAAAGTACCGAGGCTGTTAGCTGCAGCCAAAGATGCAACCAGCTGAGCAAATGTGGTCCCAACACGCCGGTGAGCCCCAGAGATAACCACATGTTTTGCACGTGAAGCAAGAAAGAAATCGACAAATGCCACCCATCTTGGCGCTGTACCCCAATCCTTTGTTCTAAAATCTAGAGTATGAAAATTTGAGTTGCCAGATATATTACCTTTGAAGTGTTTGAAATCAAAGTGAAGGACCTAGCAAAAACAAATGAAAGAATGTCAATGACCCAGTTCCATCAGATTGTTGGAGTCGAGCACTACAGATTGAATCACTCATAACTAGTGATTCCTGTTGTGTTAAAAGTTTATGAAGTAATATGGAATTGGCAAAAGAAGCTTACTTCTGCAAACTGATTCAAATCTGGAGTAATATCTTTGACTAGAGAAGGATTATCTGAAACCAAAATTATTCTGGGCTTGGACATCAATTTTAGATTTTCCACAGATTTTCTGATGCAAGAGAAGGCTGCTTGAACTGCTCTAATGGACCTGAGAAAATACAAAGGAGGAATATTGATAATTAATTAAGGGGCAAGGGCTCATGCCAATTCTTCCTGTCAGTCTACTGAAAACTGTATAGTGCAAAAATGGAAAATACACACAACATCAACCATCCCAGCACTACATGTATGATCCAGCTTCGTCGGAAAGGAACAGCAGCACCCAAAAAGTTTTGATAACCTCTATTATAAAAATGTATCATTATAATAAATCGCAAGTGTTCCAAGGGAGGATAAACTAATTTCATGTAGAAATTTTCTCTTCTTTTTACTTTCTTTCTGATTCACACACACACACACACAAAAAAAAAAAGAAAAAAAAAAAAAGAAGGGGGAGTACCCCCATACAAGTTGGTGAACTATTGACCTCATCTAACCAAATTGGGGTCGTATTACCTAGATCCTGAGGTCTTGAAAAGGATCATATAGCATAAGATTTGGATAGATAAAGGTATTAAAATGCAATATTTTCCCCTAAAAGCATCACAATTCAAAATGAAAAGAAAATTTGGAACAATAACTTAACCAATGTAAAAGTAAAAAGAAAATCAACAATCCTCTCTTGCTCCAATTGTTGCCCAAGAAAAAACTAATGCGTTGTTTAAGGAACGAAAGAAATTATCACAAAGAAATGAAAGAAAGTTATTTTCTTTTCTTTATTTGGTCTGGAAAATAATTAACCTCTCGTTTTCTTTCTCTTCCATCATCCAAACCAAACAATGTGAGGTTTTTTCAAACTCTCAGTTCCACTCTGTTCTTTTCCCTGCACTAGTTTCTGAACATTGCGAAAAAGATGACATTATCAAAAAATGATTATCTACTGTAAATCACACTCTTATATCAGAAACAAAGCACCAGAGGTTAAATAACGTTTGTTCATTCATGCATTGGGAAAGATGAGGGAAGATGCAGAACTACGTTCTATAATAGCCTGCTGTCCATATGGACTTCAAGGACAGAACTAAACAGGAGCTTCTATGATTAAAAGAACTAACTTCAAATTTGGAGCTTAAATGTCTTCGGCAACTAGTATTCTGGTATAGAGAACAATATGAGCAAGAGCTTGTGCACTTTTTGACTCGTATCTTTTCTAGATTAAAATAGATCCAACAAAATTTGCTTTATATCATCATAAAAGGTGAGATAGTCTATCTAAGATTAAAATTGAAAGCGTCAAATATCAAATGCACATTCATTTGGAGAATTCAAAAGAAAAAAGTCACTGACGAAAGAAAATGATGGGGAGGGGAAAAAAGACGAAAGGAGTTCGAGGGACTAAAGTGGCAAGAGAGGACTGCAGAATATAGTAAGAAGGTAAGGCCAAATCTCCTTTTCCTCCAATTCATATCTTATTGGGTTAGTTTAGGACTACGATTTGAGTGCACTCGGTCACTACAAAACATGGAGGGGGAGGGGGAGGGATTACTCTACAGAACACTGGTAAGAGACCAAGCAAATTATTCAACTTCAGACACTTTCAAACTTCAGAGAGTGTTCTTTCTTTTTTAAGAAATCAGAATAATAATCTATAGTATGTCGAAGGAAAGAATAATCCAGGTACACTACCTATTCATAAGCATCCGCATGTGTAAAGCAATATCAGGGTCAGCACCACCTTTCAATGTCCAGTTCACAGCATGTTGAATATTCTCTGACGGAAATATGAGAAGTCTCATTAGCTCCCCAAAAACGTTAGGCCTATGGTGAAGGTCATCTGGTTTCCCGAATAAATTAGAAGCTGCTATCCTCATCTCATCATGTACATTCTTCAAGAAAAATTGAGCAGCCACAGCATCTGTTGTATTCTGGAACCTGTCCCAACGAAGTCAGTCAAATGATTACTCTTTTCTTGTCAAATTTTTGGAAGAGTGGAGAGAAGAAGGATCATGAATGATAATTCTCATTTACCAGATAATAGGTTGTTCCCAGACCCTCCAATTGCTACACAGAACATTGGTTCGTGCTGGCTTCTGGAAATCATCAATTCTGATAACAAGATGCCTCCCATATTTGGTCAAACAACCATTTTGTCTCCAAAGGTGCTTGATTTCTTTCAATGTGAAGGTAATATTGGAGTAAGAGATGAAATCCTCAAAAGGAAATCTACCCCTGAAGTTTTGAAAATGCAAAAATTAGACATAAAGAAGATATTTCTGGAGTACTAGGCCAGATTCCTTAACATGAGCTATGCATGATCAGTACTTATTTATTAGAGTGAAGAAGCAGACCTTCACCTATATAATGCATACATTTGTGTGTGTGTTTAATAGTTTCTCGCTAATGAAGAAAAATTGCATTTCTATTAAGACATGTTATTCTACTGGAATGAGATGAAAGATATTTCTGAAAAGCACAAATGCAAAAGGGACTAGTTATTCCGTGCATCTATATTGGGGGTTGCTTCCAAGTGGACTGACATCGTTCAATGTCAAAACTACGAGGGAAAGAAACAACAAATATGGAATCCGAAACTAAACATGTACAACAAACAGTACAAATAGAAATGCTTGAGAGAGAACCAATATGCCTGGATTGCCCAATTATCAACGACCGGTTCAACATCACGCTCAGTGCTCCAGCAGTTAAGATTTTGTACATCTCATTACCAAAACCTGCTTCTGATGCTTTGCCCAACACAAAACCATGTCTGCAGAACTCCTCCGGCGAAAGAGCTCGAACTCTCGAAGCACCTGTACAAAAACAATCAACTATTAGTGATTCCTTAATTGCCAAACATATAACAGTTCTTCCAGTAATTTCATGGAAAAATAAGTACAACTTCGGTTCACAAATCGAATAGATAACAATAAAATAGCATGAAATGTAGTTTAGTAGTACCATTTATAGCAAAGTGACTTTCGATAATTTTCCTCACTCTGTAACTTTCCTCCGAAAACCCGCGGCTAAACATCTCGCCCATCTCCTCCACGGTTGTGCATGTTTTTAGTGGTTGAGCATCGGAGTGGTTCGAGTGGAAATTTGCATCTGCTGGCTTAGCATTCACGTCTTCAGAGGTGGTGATTGGAAGCGGAGTGGACGGATCGACGGACCTCAAAGTTAGGATCAATAGTCCGACGACAGTGAAAGCTGCGGTGGCGATGAGTGCGCGGTGGGGAGAGAGTCGCCTCCGACGAGATCCCAGCTGCAACCTCATTTGTTCACGGTGTAAATAGTAAATACTTCTCCCGTCGCGTGGCCAGCTTTTGGCCTTTTCACATTTTCAGGATCCAATCTTTGGTTTTCTTTGTTCTTTCACTTTTCACGCGCACCGTCACATGTTAGAATCTAATTTGGATTTGCAATGAAGTCATGTTTTGAGCTTCTTTGGTTAAGCGAGTAAAAAATGTTTATTTTTAGAACTTTTTAGTTTTTCTATAAATTTTTTGTGCTTCTATTTAGTGAGTTCTAACTTCTATGTATGAGATTAATAATCAAATAGCACGTAATTTAATTACTATGATATCATTGGGAGTTATGGTAAGTAAGTGAAGTTGCACAAAAATAAAAATAAAATAGAACATTTGTAATATTGTTTCAAAAATAAATATAATACATTTTAAATTTTTTAGAATTTTCGTTGTCATCTATACTATATTTATTTTATATCAACAAAAATATTTTGAAATTTAAATCGCTTGAATCATTTCTAGATAATGTAAATGTAAAATCACTTCTCAATAAATAATTTTTTGTGTCTAACAAAATGTTGTGCACACAAAATATTTTAGTTAAAAAAATCGTCAATTCGCATCGTATAATACAATCAATTTACTTTGTTACTTTAATTTTCACCATATAGATGAAAATACATTTTAACTTTGTCATATTTAGGGTTGATATACTCTTGTTGTAAAAGTGGTTCACATATACTCAATCGTTATAAAAGTAGCTCACCTATATCGTTTTCATTTAATTAAAGTAAAAAGATTAATTTTAATTTATTAAAAACATTCATGTAGAAGTATATATGATCTTTCTAGCAAAGTTCAAGGGTAAAACTAACTTTTAAATTAAAATTATTTTTTGTGCGGCTACATCATAATTGTAAAACTAACTTTTTGCATCTATATTGTAATTTAGTTTTTGTATTTATAAAAATAATAATTGGGGCATTCATAATATTTTTAACAAAGAAATCACTGAAAAAATAAATTTGACCACCAAATTAGTAATTTTAAATTAACAGTTGAATAAAAAAGGAAAAAATATATAAGAAGGATCAAATTTACTTCTACATGGTCCTTTTTTAAATAATTTTAATTAATATAATTTTTTTCAAAATCATGTTAGAGGAAAAGAGTATATATGAGATATTTGTGTAACCGTAAAGGTATATATGAGTCATTTTCAAATGAGGAGTATATTAGCTCTAAATGACAAAGTTGAAAGGCGTATCAAGCCATTTTCACATTTTTATTTTTAATTTCTTATTCGGTGTTTGATATCCTCATTAAAGTCTGATTAAATTTGAATTTACATATTGCATCACTCATTTTTGGGCAAGACTCTCTCAACAAAGTTTTTTTTTATGAATCTCAAAAACTCTAACATATAATTCTAATAATTATGTGTTTATTCATTGGATTGATTTTGTTAGTAGAAAAACAAGGTGGAGAATTACTCGTGCATTTAGAGATTGCAATAACTAATATGATAAAATAAGGGCATATGTTTACTATTCTCTTATTACTAAATGTTGATTATTGATACAAAGGTTGGAAATTTCATTATTGTACATAATTATCTAGAGTTCTTTTCGCAAAGAAAGAAGCAAAATGAAATAATTGATGAATAGTTTAGATAAAAAAAAAGAAATTATCGATAGCTCAAATAGAAAAATCAAATGATTATAGTTCAAGTAAGAAAACAGAATAAATGTGAAATTTGTGACGGGGAAAAAATTAGAGTAGGGCCAAAATGCAATATGGGCAAAGCCGGGGAGGAGGATGTATAAGAATAATGAACTTACCTGGGGCAAAAGTGAAATCTTTGGTCTTCTAATTTCTCCTTTTATTTTTTGCCCTTGCAGTAAAATTGTTTTTCGCTTCGTAATTGGATCTTCACAGTTGTTGTGTAAGAGGAGACGGAAAAAAGACTTGTGTTATACGCCCAACTTTTTAACTCCTCACACTCGCCTGCGATTTAACCCATCGCTTCGAACTCTCTACGACTGATCGCCGATTCTCTCAACTTCGACTCCACTCTTTGCCGGCGGCGTCACCGGCGAGATCTTTAATCAGGTAATTTTCCCTATACTCCAAATCGACGACTTCTATGCCAATTTCGCGTTGATTGTGCGATTTGGAACTGTTGTTTTCGACATCAAAGATTGGATTTCGTTTTTTTTGGAATTTGATAATGCGTTAATTTTGATCTTTTGAGATCAGATGCTGACTTCTATTGTTGAGTTATTAGTTTGATTTATATTCTGCATTAAACCAAGTATGGATTTGGCTACTTGCTCTTGTTAGTTTGATTCGAATAACGGATATGCACATCAACATCAGAATTGAATGTTGCTCTAGATTGAGAATTTACCGATACTGTTCTTAATTAACTGTTTTGTCCTCTATTATGATGGAATATAGATTGCTGGAACAACATTAATGCTAGGGATCAAAGGAAGTTATTAGAATTGAGGCAAACCTTGTTATGATTTGGCTTCTATTGTATGTTTCTCTATGAGTTTTAGCAACTAGAAACTAGATTCTCTGTGCTGTAGGCAACTAAAGAAAGTGGAACTGAGCTATGCCCTTCTTATGTGTCCCTTTCCCCTGTCCGTCATTCTCCCAACCATTCCTTATTTGCTGGGAAAACTCACCAGCAGCGTTCAGGAAAGCGAGCCTTCTACGCTTCACAGACAAGAATGAGTATGTGAGCGCTTCATCGCGTGAAGCGGGGCCTTATCGCTTTTTTCCACTTCACGCTTCCCTGAACACTGCTCACCAGACTGCTCATTATGAAATGGAAAAGGTCTTTAGTAAGTATTTATCTACTTAGACGGAGTTGCTTATCTTCTTCTTTCTCCTTGTCTTTGTTTTTTTTTTTCCACTCTTGGGTTACTCTATTACTTTGCAAATATTTGTTTCCCTACTATTTTTGGCTAATGTATAAGTCGTGCATTATTTTTCTTTTTTTTTTGTGCTTTAGTGTTGATTTTTGTGGAAATGACATGTATTGCTTTTGTTGATGGATAAAACTTCAGGAAGCGGTCTTTTGTAACCATGGGCACAGAATATCCTAATCGGCCATCCTTTCCCTCAAGGCCTGCTGCTACACCTTTTGGTGTACCGCAGAGTACAACTCCTTTTCAATCATCTCGTCCAGTGGTTGGATCTGATGCTTCTGCTTTTCGGCCTGCTCCTCCTACTTCTTCTCCGGCTATGTCACCTCCTTCCTCATCTGGCCCCATGGTAGGACCAGGGATCTCTACTTTTAGACCGATGCCACCCGGGATGCCTAATGATGCAGGGAGGGCACCTCCAACAGCAACACCTCCATATGGGCCGACAGTCTCTGGCCCTTTCCCACGTTTCCCCTCACTGCAGTTTCCTTCTACAGCTCAGGTACCACCTCCACGCACTTCAATGCCGGGGCAGCCTGTTGTAGCAGCCCCAGTTAGACCTGTTTCAGGGCCTTTCTCAACACCTCCTGGTGCCCATCATCCACAAATCCAACCTCCTACTGTTCCGATGGGATCTCCTCCTCAAGGTGCAAATACAGTGCAGCCTAGTCCACATGTTCATCCGGGTCCCATGCAGTCCCAGTTTTCTGCTGCCAGAGCAACCACACAGCCATCTTCCCCTTTAGCAGGTTCAGCTTATCCTGCTGCTAGACCTGGCTTTCAATCTGGTTTTCCTGGATATATAAGTCAGCAACCTTCAGGGTTTGCACAAGCTCCACCTAGACAATCAGTACCATTTCCTTCTCAGCCAGGCGGCTATGTTCCACCAGTGCCAGCAGCTTCTAGTCCCTATCTTTCTCAACAAGGAGGGTTTGCACCACCACCACCTCTAACATCTCAACGTCCAGGATCTATGCCTCCTACATCAGCTATGCAAGGTTTGGTGGAAGACTTCAGTTCGTTCTCAATTGGGTCTGTTCCAGGATCATTTGATTCCGGCCTCGACTCTAAGGTTCTACCGAGACCAATTGACGTTGATCTTGAGCGGAACGTTTTGTCTGAGATGTATCCCATGAACTGCAGTTCAAGATTTTTGAGGCTGACAACTAGTGGCATACCAAATTCTCAATCTTTGGCTTCAAGGTGGCACTTATCTCTTGGAGCAGTTGTTTGTCCTCTCGCCGAGGCACCTGATGGGGTTTGTATTCATGACATTGTACTCTTTCATATTCTGGATAGTTACAGTTTAAGGGTTTCATATGAATCTCACTTGCTCTACGTGCAAAATCTACATCATGCAGGAAGAAGTTCCTGTGGTTAATTTTGCCCCAACTGGTATCATCCGCTGTAGAAGGTGTCGCACTTACGTAAATCCTTATGTGACATTCACTGACAGTGGAAGAAAGTGGAGATGTAATATATGTGCATTGCTTAATGAAGGTAAGTACTGTCACTACTGATATTGCTTCAGGTCTTGAGTATTTAACTTGTATATCGTCGGAGCTCTCCTTTTGGTTTTAGTATACTTTAAAAGTTTCAGTTAGGTGTTAGCTAGAATAGTTGAATTCCTTCTTGAATATTCTGTTTGGTTTTTGCACTTCCTAATATGTGGGTAGGATGGGATTGGGTTGCGAGAGAGATGGAGGGAAGTGGATTAATGTGCATGAGACTGGCACCCTAATATGTACTTACAAGAATACATGCATCCCGATTTTAGTAACAACCTTAACCTTGATGAAGTAATGGTTGAAGGTCAGATGATTAATGAGTAAATGCCTAAATAAAATGACCCCACTTAACTTTAACACTGAACTGTGCTATCTTATTAATGAGCAAAAACTTCTATGTAGACCTCACTTTCTGCTCATTGCATCTTTAGCAGACTTTCTTCTACTCATTGCTCACCTTCCATTCAAATTGCTGCTAAGAGAACTTTGATACTCCACCATGCCCTCTCTGATTGTGATGCTGGGTTTAATTTGTCTACAATATTTTGTTTCATTGCCATATATGTACAAGTTAGCATCCAATGTCAGGGCCTCCCAGCTATGTTGTTGTGCTTTTTGTCATTTTTAAAGAATCTTAGGGGTCGTTTGGTTGGGAACAAGTTATTCCAGGGGGTTAACTGTCCTGGGATAACTCATCCCACCATGTTTATGGGATAACTTATCCCATCACTATGAAATAAATGGTGGGATAAGTTATCCCAAATATGGCAACCAAACAAGATACAAAAATTTTATCCCATCACTATTTATTTTTATCCCTCACGCCAAACGACCCCTTATAGATTCTCATTTCTAGCATTGCATATTGAGGATGTAGAATATTGTGTCCTTTTTTGAAATGCATGGGCTCATTTTTCCTCTTTATGTCTAGTTCCTGGTGAATATTTCGCCCATTTGGATGCCAGTGGCAGAAGAGTCGACTTGGATCAAAGGCCTGAACTTACCAAAGGTAGTGTGGAGTTCATTGCTCCAGCTGAGTACATGGTCCGGCCTCCGATGCCTCCCTTGTACTTCTTTCTCATCGATGTATCTTTGACTGCTGTGAGAAGTGGAATGCTTGAGGTAAGAGATTTAGTTATTGAGCTTTGTAGTTTGTATCTAACTACAACAAACGTCACATCAATTATGGCCACTAAGCCTTCTTACATGCAAGTTACCTAACTAGCAGATGGTTCTCTATTCGTCATTATTGTGTGGCTTGTTGATGCAAGTCTTGCTATTACCACCTTATATTAGAATGCTTCTGAGAAAGCATTCACATAGACGAGTCTGATGTTTGTATATATAAGCATGTGGGGCTCTTTGTCAAATTTTATCATTTAATTTGATATTCCATTAAGTATCAATTGCCTGTCTAGTTAAACTTCTATTTTTATTGGCTACTGGAGCAATTTTTTGTAGAATAATTTGATAAATTGCAAGTTTATCTGGTATGCCCTTTGTTAATCCCATTTATACATCTATGTCAGGTTTTAGCACAAACAATCAAGAACAGTTTGGACAGCTTGCCTGGATTTCCGAGAACACAGATCGGGTTTATAACTTACGACAGTACAGTACACTTTTATAACATGAAGGCAAGTCAGCCGAATAATGATTAATCTTATTACATAATATCAATATCCATTTACTGTTAAATAACTTAAGGTTCTTTTCCTCTTGTACCAGTCATCCTTGACTCAACCTCAAATGATGGTCATGTCAGATCTCGAAGATGTATTTGTGCCATTGCCAGATGATCTTCTTGTCAACTTGTCAGAATCAAGAACTGTGGTAGATGCATTTCTAGACAGCCTTCCTTCAATGTTTCAGGATAATGTGAATGTGGAATCAGCTTTTGGTCCAGCTCTTAAAACAGCCTTCATGGTTATGGTGCGCAACCTTCTTTCTATGCTCTTCACATGATTTTCTGACATTCAGGTTCTTGGTAGCACAGAAGTTTTTCCTTTCACATTCTGTAAATTCACTTTTTTTGCCTTATGTTGATTCACACTGACTAATATCGCCTCTGCTTCCAGAACCAACTTGGCGGTAAATTGCTGATCTTTCAAAGCAGCCTTCCATCACTTGGTGTTGGCCGCTTAAAACTGCGAGGAGATGATCTTCGTGTATATGGAACTGATAAAGAACATACATTGAGAGTACCTGAAGATCCTTTTTATAAACAGATGGCTGCTGATTTCACCAAGTATCAGATAGCAGTCAATGTATATGCTTTCAGCGACAAATATACTGACATAGCTACTATAGGTAATTGAACTCTAACGATAAAGGACCTCTACCCCACAGATTAAATTGTGTTTCATGTTTAAGCTGATGAATACTTCTTTTTTTAAAAAAAAAAAATTATTCCTTTTGATAAGTCAAAGGTTTCATTACTAAGCATCAAGTTTCTGTCAAAAGATTGTACAAATTGTTTGTTTGACTCAAACCAAGTTGTCTGCTGGCATCTAAACAAGTTTCCAATTGTCAATACAACATGGTATTCACTCTTTACACCAAATTAACAAGTGGGACGTGAAGGATCTTTTGATGCCTTTTATGTCATTGGAGCACACTGGAGCATTCTTTCTTCTTTGCATTACATAAGCACCAAAAGTGATGTATTAGTGATGCTCCAGGCTGTCTATCTCCCACTTTTGATCCTCTGTGATCTCTAGTCTAGCTCGTGGTTGCATCCTCTACTTCCATTGTGTAACACTCTTGATCTATTATATAAGCTAGAATGCAAGGGCCCAGCCCACGATTGTGTTGTCAACCTGCAATGCAACAATGGATACTTTGTATCTTCTCCAGTTTCTCTGCACGTGCAACACTAACTCACTAATATCCTCCTCTTTATCAAGCTGTCAGTTGATGAATATTCAGTTTACATCAACATTTTCTTTCATATGCCCAAAATTTTCTCACTGAATTCTATGGGATCTTTTAATCTGTCAAACATAATCTTGTTTTATAAAGGGACCTTGTGCAGAAGGCAATCAGGGAAGGCTGATTGAGTGACTTCTGTGAGGAATTTGGATGTTCTTTCACTTTGACGTTTGTTAGAAGTATAAGCAAAAGTAGAATTAGTAGAAAGGAATCACATACAAAGGATCTGTGAAAAATTGTGTCATGCTTTAAATTTTCTTTTAGATGAAGGTGTGTCGTGCTTTAAATTATTTGGTATACTGAAACCTTCCCTGTACTCTGTATTGCCACAGTCAAGGTAGTTCAATTTATTTGACTGAAAGTTGCACATAATGGGAGTTCATAGTCTTGGTGACTGCAATTATTAATATCTAGGTATGTCCTCATGAGATATTGGTGTATAATTTTCTTTAATTATGTTGTAGGGACGCTGGCAAAGTATACAGGTGGTCAGGTATACTACTATCCAAGTTTTCAAGCTTCCATTCACAAAGATAGATTGCGTCACGAGTTAACCCGAGATCTTACAAGGGAGACTGCTTGGGAGTCTGTCATGCGCATAAGATGTGGAAAAGGTTATCTTGCTATATTACTCTAACCTCTAGAAGCTGGATTTCACTTCCATGTGAAATAAAGAGAGTTTGTGGAGTTTATGTTGGTAAAGGTCACTAAGATGTTTGGTGCTTTCAGGTGTTCGTTTTACAACTTATCATGGGAACTTCATGCTGAGATCCACTGATCTAATAGCACTTCCTGCTGTTGACTGTGATAAAGCATATGCAATGCAGTTATCTCTTGAAGAAACACTACTCACTTCCCAGACAGTATTTTTCCAAATTGCTCTACTGTATCCTTTAGCATGAAATGTTTTGAGCTCAATTCACTTCATATATTTTCTCGAGTACTCCTGCACCAGATACTTTTTAAATAGAAGTCCAGGTGATGTCTATTCTAGGATGAAAATTCCCCTCCTAATATTTCATAGAAGCATTAATTTCCTAGTTGTTAATGTATCTTTTTGATACTGAATGAACTTACCCATGATGAATGAGGAATAGGGTTTCCTGGAACACTTTCTTAACAATTAAAAGATACACATCATCTTCTGGAGAAAGACGCATTAGAGTACACACAGCAGCAGCACCTGTTGTTTCAGATTTAGGAGAAATGTATCGCCTGTCTGATACTGGTGCTATCATTTCTCTTTTTACCAGGCTTGGTAAATTTAGCTATACTTTTCTTGTATTTGGTCCTTTGACTTTGAGATTTTTCCCTTTAGTAATTTTAAGTTTCTTACGCGCAAGTTCTTGTCTTTCAGCCATTGAGAAAACTCTGACCTCTAAATTAGAGGAGGCTCGAAATTCTATTCAACTCAGGATTGTGAAAGCTCTTAGAGAATATCGAAATCTCCATGCTGTTCAGCACCGTGTGGCCGGAAGGATGATATATCCTGAATCTTTAAAGTACTTGCCATTGTATGGATTAGCTTTATGCAAAACAACTGCCCTTCGTGGTGGATATGCTGATGCTCAGCTTGATGAACGATGTGCTGCTGGATATACCATGATGGCTTTGCCCGTTAAAAGATTGTTGAAGCTTCTATATCCTAAGTTGATCCGTATAGATGAATATCTTCTAAAAGTACGCATCTGACAGCCCTTCCACATTATTGCTGTTTTTTCTTAAAAGGTTCTAAAACCTATGATTTTTCTATTTCTAGAAACCATCTTCACCTGAGGAGTCTAAAGACATCTTGAAAGGGGTTCCACTTACATCAGAGAGCTTAGATCCCCAAGGTCTCTATCTCTATGATGATGGTTTCCGGTTTGTCATCTGGTTTGGTAGAATGCTTTCTCCTAATATGATCCAGAGTTTGCTCGGAGAAAACTTTGCTGCTGACTTCTCTAAGGTAAGATCTACAGACTGCTGTATTATCATCACACCGTAGTAGGCAGGTTCCGTTTGGTACTGAATGGACCAAACAGTAAGCCATATGAAATTTGAATATGCACTTTAAATGCCAACTACGTAGTTTGGTTTAAATGGTAAAATCTGATTAGACTTCCGACAGTGAATGTAGTTCCATGGAGCGTATGTGGAATTGTCTCCAGTATAGATGTTGCTGATTAAAAGGATCTAAATCTCTACTCAGCTTCACCTATAGCATCCTTTTTCATTTTATGTAGGACCATTAGTTATCTGTTTCTTTTTTGTTATAGATAAGAACTTTCTGGTCTCGGTAGGTTATAGATAAGTATCTCCAATCCGTTTACTTATACTTTGTCATTTGTCTTCCATAGGTTCTGCTCTTGCCATCTTCTGAATTTTGTTCTCTTTATTCTACTTCTGCCCCTCTAGGTTTCACACTGATTTATTGACATTTTCCTTATTACTGCGTCATCCAAATCTGTGGAATCTATGACATTTTCTTAATTCCTTATCTCCTTGATCTAGCCTACATGTAGACAGAATTAGTAAAACACAGTTGCTTCTGGTTTAGGTGTCTATATTTTTTCTTTTCATCGGATGATGAAGAGCTGTTTAGTTCTCTGCTGTTGTATTTAGTTCTAAATGTTGTCATCTTAACTTTATTCCACTTTGATGACTATTGTGAGGTTAATTCTGTGTGGCTTTTTTACTAGGTTAACAGGATCATGCTTAAGATTTAGTCTTTTTACATTTTTGGGATTTCCTTTTTATTGTTTTCCTAGATATGAATGAGTTGTACTTCAGAAGTACTTCCAGTTGATTTCATGTTCTGGTTTGTGGATAGCCTCAGAACAGGATTTCTTTTCCTTTGTGCAAGTGTATACTGAAGGCCCAAAGGTTCAAAACTTCCCATATGATTTCTCTTCCCTGAAGGTAAAAAAGTTTCCTGCATATTTGGTTTTCTCAGCATGCAGTATGCAGTGTTGTCAAAGGCACACTTAAGCCCTAAAGCGAGGTACTAAACATGTTGAGCACTTCACCTCGCTTTATAGGCGCTTCAGTTTCATCATCAAGGCTCTAAAGGCATACTTTTCCCTGCCAATGAGTGCAATCCTAAAGATGTGACACTATACAATTGATATTTCACTTTATCATAATCTTTTTGCAATTTCTTTGTCCATATATTTATTACTCATGCTTGTGATTATTAATCTTGGACTACACATACAGATTTGTAGTTTTCTCCATTTGCACCTTTTCTCATTAAAACCCGTGTTTTATTTGCACTTTGCGCTTAATGCCCCAAAGAACCCTAGAGTCTTTTTGCACTTTACACTTTTGATAACACTGACTGTATGTCAGCAGTACTAATTATCATCTAACTAGGTTTGCAATGAAAGAATAGCTGCTTTGATAGCATCCATCGTGTGTGATGAAGGCACATTACTCCTTCAGTGTCTTAAGTGCTTAGATCTGCCACTTCCCTGAAATACTGAGATTCAAGTAGTTGGAATGGAGATATATGGTAAAAGAGAAAGGAAGTGCACTCAATATGTGAGGTCATAAGATCTACACCTCACTGACCAAATTTTAGTATGTTACTCTGACAAAGTTGTCAGATGTCAAGATATAAGGAAGTACATGGAGGATGGACAATTTAACCCTGATAATGATTTTGCATTTTTGAAGAGATAACTTCTCTTCTTTGGTTGCCTTGCAAATTTGGACTTAGTGAGTCGAGAAGGATTTTTTTTTTTTTCTGGATCTTAAAGATTCTTGTTGAAAGAGGTCCTTGATGACTATAGGTCTTAAATCCTTGTTTGGGTAATTCACTTCATTTTAGAATAAGTTTGCTTACATGTGATATAACAGTCACTGAGAATTTACGATGTGTTTGGCTAGAGAGCCGTTCTTTGCTTATGGAAACCTTAAAACATGGATGTATGGTCCTATCTGCCCAAGCTGGTGGAACTAATAGAGGTGTGTGCAAGCTGGCCCAGACTCATTAAAAATAGGGTGTATGTGCCTCCGTTCTTCTGAATCTAGGTTCCCCATTTTCTTTGCGAACAAATATAAAGTCATGAGTTGAAATTTTATTTGAACCACTCATCACTGGACATCGGGATTTCTTCTTTGGTGCAGCAATACTCTTTTGAAGGGATGTGTTTCTTGCTTATCCCCCCCACCCCGTCCCCTGCGTAAAAAAAACCCAAAGGAAAAAGACGTATTTGAGAGTGCAGGGAATGACTTTACCTGTTAGGACAGAGGACAACTTAGGTGCAACCCGAGTTGGGACACAACTTATGGAATTTATTTGGACTGGAGGAACCAAGTTTGACACTCAGCTGGTTTCTTCGCTGATTCAACCCTATGGTCTTCACTATGTGATGTTTTGAGAGAGCTTCTGCAAATTTTCTGCTCGTCTTTAACTCTCTGATGTGATCTTTTTTTTCTAATTGCGAACCAGGTTTCACTTCAAGAGCTAGATAATGAAATGTCAAGAGAACTGATGGGTTTGCTTAAAAGGCAAAGGGAGAGCGACAGATCATACTATCAACTATGCCATCTTGTGAGGCAAGGTGAACAGCCTAGAGAAGGCTTCTTCTTGCTTGCAAATCTAATTGAGGACCCAGTTGGTGGTCATATGGGTTATCAGGATTGGATTCTGCAAGTACACCGTCAAGTCCAGCAAAATGCATAAAGGTAATGACAAGTATTTGCTGGTCGTTAATTCTCTTGTGCTTGCATTATTATTGACTTCATCTTTTGGGCGGTACCCAAGTGTTCCAAAAAAGAGTGAAGGGTGAATCTTTATTATTGCATATCTAAAGGAAATGGAAACAGATTACTGGTGAAGAGATTGCCATCACGGTGATCACCTATTCATTTCTCCACTCTGAACCTAAAATGACGAGTTTTAGTCTGCTTGCTGATTGAACACTTCCTATTTAGCAGGGTTCCTGTATGTTCAATCATTTATGGTCTACCGAGTGCTGATTCCAGTAGAAGTTGGAACTTGTTGCCACTTGCAACTATGGATGGTTCATTCAATGAGCAAAAGCTTCCATGGAAGAAATCTGCTGTTAGTGTTAATTGACACCATTGATTGCTGCGCTTACCTGATTTTCCTTGTAACATTAGTTGAAGAACTAATATTTTCTCCTCATGTTGGGATCATTTCATACACGTGGACCAGCCATGCATTAAGATGTGGGAGCAGGAAGATTGTGCTCGTCCTTAGCGCTACCCCATTTGCTTGGGGTGAACAACATGAAAGAAATGCTAATTGACTAGTATTTATTTTCACGTGTTGGTCTGGTTAGAGTGAAATGAGACATTAAAGAGAACAATGTTGCAGTTATTTATCTTTTTGATGTTGTGGGGATAGGGTATGCGTTTGAGTGGGATTTATTTAGACTTTTGTAGAGATCTTGTACATGCATTTGCTTTGCATAACTGAATTTTTGCTGCCCGTAATAAATTTTTATTGAGCTGAAATGTAGTGCAGATGATATAATCTCTCTTTTTCCTACGGTTTTTGCATTGAGATGGATCAATAGCAAGGGTGTCATCCTATTATTTGGTTAGCTTTTGTGCTACTGGATTTGGTTTTCAGATTTTTGGTATTGTAGTTATCCAATCTAATCTGAACTATAAGAAATTTTGTTTGATTGGGGTCTCTCCGGGTTTTTTTTCTTCTCAGATTTCGCAGTTTCATATTTGGTATTTGGTTTTTCCGCTTCAGCATCTCCAGTTTTACAGCTGCTTTTTCATTCGCTATACTAGACAAATATCTTTAGGGTCGAGAGCAATATTTTTTGTCTCATGGCAGGCCCTCATGTATCGGATTGTATCATATTTTCGACTTAATAGTATCTTCATCTTTGTGTAACGGCATTGTAAATCTTTTCTACTGCTGTTTATCTGAACGTAATATTTGAATTTGAAAACACATGACAAATTAATGAAGGTGCAAAAACGCTACAGATAAACACCCATCTATAAGCTTCATGCCTCGTCGAAAACTACCAAGAGAACCCAGCATCTCTTAAGAACATAACAAAGTGAACCTCATACTGGTCTTGTCTCCCATAGACGAAATATGGACCATTCTGAGAGGGAAAAAAGATATATAACTAAAACTCGAAGAAGCTAATGAATGAGGAATCAGTACTTGAAGATTTCTCATTTAGATGGTTCAAAGTAGTGATCCTAAAAAATTGTTACTTTTTCAGCTATAAAATTATAAAAGAAAAGGAATTCAGAGCTATGCAGTATTATAGTTTAAAGAAGTTAGGGCAACAACCTAAGTGCAGAAAATTTTACAAAGGAAAACTAATTACCCAGACTTCAGTCATTTACCTTCTGCTAGCATCTTATTCCCCACACAGTTCTTAGCGTGCCAATTTGATACTCAATTTCTTGAAGACAATCACCAGTAATAATTAAGCAACCCAAAGAAAAAACCCTTGAACCAGTACTAAACTTCTCAATCACTTTGATATAATACAAAGAAATGCAGCCAATTGTGAGTACTCACTCTCTGCTAGAGAAGTCAAGTGAACATTCCAATGAAAGATAAACCTTCTCAAGGGTATGCAGCATGAAGGCAAAGTACTACATGGTTGCAAAAACAAGCAGCACTAAAGATATTAAGTTGTACAAGAAACAGTCTGTCTAAATTTTGATACAAAAAAGGGTTGTACATCGGTAACTGTTCTGAGTAGAAAACCATGATACATATCTCTCTAACAGTCGAGGAATCTTGAAGGAATAATTTTACTTGTATCACCTCAAAAATAATATAGAAGCATGTACAATATTTTAAGCTTTACAAATGTCGCACTGATCATGAGAACTACCTTCATGTAGCCATAGACGCCAAGTCTAGTTCTTCATCAGAATCAATGCAATCTTCAAAATCATAATACGGATTCACCTGTGACAATAACTTAGTCAATGTTATTACTAAATTAAACAGCCATGACAATGCAAGTAATTTCAAACAAATTTACTCTTCGTTTACAAAAGAGAACACCCCATGAATTTCGATTCAAGATAAGACAAAGCTTCAAACTGTTCTATACCTTGGGTCGGGGCGTCACTGCTTCAAAACTACGATAAACGGGGATGTCAAAATTAGGAGGTTCCAAAATAATATATGCTCCTTTATTTCGGTACCTATCCTTTGTTGCCTGCAGTTAGAGCACAAACAGAAAGATAAGTTTCTCCATTTCATACTACAGATGTTTTAAACTTTTTGCATGTGTATAAAAAAGTGAACAAACATGATAAAACCTAATTTTGATGCAATGGCTAGCTATTCCTACCATATTGAAAAGGATCCATCACTAGGAAAAGGCTCTCGAAGCAATAGAACACAGATTCATTAAGTAGATTCAAAGTGGTTTGACAATTCTAACTAGTGCAGTTTCAGGCCTCCATTGATTCATTAAGTAGAGTATAACACATGACTAGAAACCAGGCTTAATTCCCAAGCTGGAAACACTCCTGTTAGGCTTCCAGAAAGAAACTTCACGCATAAATTGAATCTATTTCGGTAGAACCTTATGCAAACAGTAATAATTGCAGCACATTCTTAATTCTCCTTGAAGTGACAAACTGACAATTCGCTGTGTTAACACCAAAATTTGCGCATGGGCCAATTCCAGAAAGCTCAGCAGGTGTGTTATTGGAAAATTTGTTTATAATATGATGAATGAAGCCCACATACTACTTCCCAAAATACGGAGGAAGTGACAGTTGACGATCAAGTCATGCAAGATTTTTACCTTGCAACGACCCGGTCAATTAACCATTTTCAACCTAGAGTAAATGAATGTTGGCTAAACGTGAGAAAATGCTGATTAGACAACATGCAAAACCAACAAAAAAAGCAGCCTACGCCGACCATGAAAGATACTTTTTCACCTAATATACCATGAAAGATGGAACTACTGAAGAGTGAAGTTCTTTATGCATCTTTATTAAGTATTGGTTGCCAAAGTATAAAAATTCCTAAACTCATTCTACATCTGGCTGATGCAATCATTGAAAGCACACATGCATCATTGAAAGCACACAGGCCACGACAATAGAAGATAAATGCTCCTAATATACCATTAATACGTTGTTAATACACTCATTGGGCACATATTTCAGGAAAAGAAATTCTGAATCAACAGATGCAATACACAGTTTCTATCAACAGTAACATAGTGTAACTTTAAAGAAGCACTACACTTCTACAAGACATCTGAAAGTAAACACACCAGAGGTTTTCATAAAGGAAAGATGAACTGCATACTCAAGTATAACACAAAATACAAACTCTGACCATGGATGATGTAAGGTGAAAAAGTATGAAATAGTGAATGGTAAAATTGAAGATACCTGAAACTGTGGATAGTCTGGGGCACTAAACACTGTAATCAATTTACCGGATTGGACCACATGATCTATGGTATAGCCTTGATCCATTCCTTCCATTCCCTCTCTCTTTTCCCTTGCATCTGGACCTTCATGTGACCTTATAATCAACTGAGGTTGCAGCAATCAAAGACCAAAATGTTAGCAATTTTCTCACAGATAAAAGTCACAAAGGAAGATGTCAAAGCTCACAGAAAATACAAGAACCTAAAGCTACATGAATAATGTATACATAAATAGGATAGATGTGAAATAAGAACAGTCCTGAACATGCAAATTATTACGTGAGAGGCCTATGTCTCACAAAAGTATCTTCAATCCTTTGTGTTTCTTCACTTCTTTGTGGGTCTTTAAGTGGTTAAATGCTTTGTTCACAGATACTTCGAATTAAGATCTCATACAACTTTTTTCTTTTCTTTTTCCGATGAAATGATTGGGTTTCAAGTACAAGTAAATTTATCTCCAAAGGTTCATCAGTAATCTCTGGGAAATATTCTGGTTTTCCAGCTACACTGGATCCGCTATGTCAGAAAGAGGAAAGAATTTCAGATATTAATGTGCACTACTATCTTAACGTACTAGTTTTTAAGGAAACAACAACCAGATCATTTTCTTACTTAAATGAGTGCAGGTAATCGCATGACTTTCTTATATACCCAGTATAGTTATGTCTAAACTCATGCGCTTGTAATTGGTTAATACTACTAGTATTGCAACTGGATAGAGACCAATGCTCTCCTCAAGAAAAACATGTTACAACCAGCCCCCTTCAGGTGAATAAACATGAAAAGACCCTTTTTTCATGAAGATGAAAAGACTTTTTTATTAACATTGAAAAGAGGTGCATCAACTCTTTGTATGTCCACGTAATTGACTACTAGATCCAAGGGGAACTGATCCCAAAAGAATCTTCCTCCATGGTACGAAAGCAAATTGATGAACCAAGTCAATGATGAAACCAGACGAAAGGAAGGTGAGATGAGAGCCCTTCAGTCCACTAACTAGGAGAGTGCACCATATTTTTAAAAATAGTACAGCCTTGTACATTATCTGTGCGTAGGAAAGTCAAACACGTGCAATAAATCTTATTCTATCTTTGGAGTTGCTTTGATTAGTTATGTTTATCTTCTCGTGGACTCAAACTATGCAGATAATTAATTAGTTTCCATCTTAAAAAGTACATTGGATCATTTCCCTTACAGCCTTGCCTGATAGTATAGTTTCAATGTTCATCTTCAAGGAGGAAATGGTGATGAGATGAACACAGAACTCCATGAGCATACAGATAAGGCAGCAACCCAACCTTTGAACTGTCATGTGTAACAGAATTGTTATGACTACGGTAAAATACATAAAAGTAAAAGTATGTCCTAGTGAAAATTTGTACAAAAAAGAGAGAAATATGAAGTAACATCAATTTGTGAGTCCCATCCTATCTTAATTGCTGTCATGGATGGATGACTCAAAAACTGCAGGAACTATGGTTCTAGCACAAAGGTTGGTTAACAATAAGTTACTTAGGTCAGATATTAATACGGTTGGAAAAGTTGGAAAGTGAGTAAAAGTGAGGGGGGACACTTCACCTCTTCTTCACTTCCTTGTATATACGAGAGTAACAACCCTTATTCTTCCTCAAACCCCTCTTCTAACACCTCAATCAAACATAGTTTAAAATTGAAGCTATTGAAATCTAATCCAAAAACTACAAACTCACAGATTATATTCTGAAAAATATTATGTCCAATCACATCATTCGCACCATACAACCGTCCGAACAAGACATAATATATTGTAGAATTTCATTCAAAAACAAATGATAAAAATGTACTGAAAGCTCTAATAAAAGACAACTCCAAAGTAATTTAGCAGTAGGCAATATCAATAACAAGAAGAAAAGAGCATATGCAAAAAAAGAAATACAATTCAAGTAGTTTACCTTTAAATTCAACTTCTTCAAGAAATCTTCTGTGCAATCCGGACCCCATAAGAGACCAATTCCTCTTTCTTTATTTGGGGAAAGTCCAGGTTTCATTGACGGGTCTGACCATAAGACATCACCCGGTATCAAATTTGCACCTTCCCAAGGAGGATCAAGGACAGATCTCCTAGCTTTTAATAATTCCTCCATAGAACCAAGAGATAAAGCAGTAACATCAGGATTCGAAACTAGTTTACGGTTCTTCTTCCCTTTAGCTCTTTTAGCTGGAGTGACAGCAATACTACGGAAAATACCTCCGTGTGCAGTGTAGACATTATCACCAATAATGGAGGCAAGAGGAAGTCCTTCGAAACATCCTAAACATTTCCTGTAAACATGTTTCCCACTATCCGCATACTTGGCTAAAACCTCCTTCTCAAAACCATAAACAGAAGTACAGTACTTTGACTCGTGATTTCCACGAAGGAGAAACACCCTATTGGGCATAAAAACCTGAAAGAATGTACAATTCCATTGAATATCCACAGTTGCATTTGACTGATATATGCTAGAAAGTCAATTACATGAACTGGTTGAGTTCAAAAGTTACAACACATATCAAATATCAAGTTGAAGTAAAGTGCTACAAGCTCACTATTGCTTGACGCATATTACCCTATCCCAGCTAAACAAGGCACAAGAATGAACCAATATTACCAAGGAAATATTATAATTGATGCAACACTTAAAGGAAGATGAAGGGTAATAAAGCTTAATCAAAACTAAATTTACCTATTCTACATATTACCATGATACAAAGCCTGGTACTTTAAAGTTTAGCATCACCATCCCATTTTGTTGTTGTACAACCTCCATAATGGCAAATGATGTTGTCATTGACAAGGTGAGAAATATCTATCTCTAGGAAGAATACCTACTCAAGCTTTACAAAAACCTAATTCTCCATGCTAAGTGACCACATAAAACTGATAATTATGATCAACAATTACGTTTGCTGATATAAATTCCATGGACAAACACAATAAAGTTGTTATCTTATCACCGGACACAACTTGTGCTACGTAGTAACAGTAAGATAACCAAGTAAGTAACAACATAATTGATACTATACATTACCAAAACTGAATTTCAAACTACATTACCTAAATATTTCATAAAAAACAGTTCAAAAATTTCATTACAGGAAACAAAGAATTTAAAATTTGTTAAAAAGATTTTACCTTCCAAGCCAACAAGGTAAGGAAGGTCTCAAGACCCCAAGCACCTCTATCGACATAGTCTCCGTTGAACACAAAGAACCGATCATCAGAGGGAAAACCCGCATCTCTCAATAAGAACAAGACATCATGTAACTGGCCGTGCACGTCGCCAACCACAACAACCCTCGAATCCTTTCCCAACCCCAACCCGCTATCGATATGCACACAATTGGGTTCTTTATGCAAGATCTTCGAACCCGTTAGTATAAGCCGATCAAAAACCGCTACCGGTAACACCGACGGCAGCTCCGTCGGAGCAAGATTCTTGGATGACCAATCAAATGCTAGCATCAAGTTCGTAACCCAAGCTAGGGTTAAGGTCCCGTCTTCAGGCCATGAAATTGGGATCTCTGGATGAGGCTGTGGTGGTGAAGGAATCGGGGTGGACGGCGATGACGTGGAAGACGTCGATGCCACCGATACAGACGAGAAAAAGTCCTCATCGGATGACGGCGGCGGAGGGGTGGCTGATGGTAAATTGGCGGCTGCGGCCGGTGGTTCTGATTCTGATAGCATTTCAACGGGATGCGTGATTTTCGTTAATTTTCTCTAATTCTTGAATTAATATTTTTTTGGTTAAATTTTTTTTTTTTTTCAGTTTATAGAATAACTGAGACAAGTGTTTTATATTTTAAAAAGAAAAAGAAGGTTTTGTTGACAGGAGTATGTTCATGGGGAAATGAGAGAGAAAAGCCAAAATAGTAAATAAATTAATTAATATTGTGTTGGTGCTGTGTCATTCACAGCTCAGTTCACTGCTGGTCAGCTCAGTTCGTTTGGACATAATTTAGTCAAATTTATGAGATTGTCATAATATATGTGTCCAAGGGATGTCTTTAGACTTTTTTTTTTTTTCCTTTTCTCATTTTATATTCGATATCTATATTAAAATTCAATTATTTTGACTCATTCAATGTTTATTAATTAGTATCTATATTGAAGTTAAGTTATTTTGAATTGTAAGGTCTCAATGAGGGAAAAATATTCCTTATCAAAAAAAAAATTCATACCCAAATCTCGAATCCAAGCCCTAATGAGGGAAAAATTCATATCCTTATATGAGTAATTAATATGGGTAATGCTAAAAGACTATAAAATTTGGCCAGAAATTTAAAAAATTTATAATATCTTTTTTATTTTAAAATAAATGATCTTTTTTTCATTTTTTAGTTAAAAGGTATTAAAGTTAAAAGGATCAAAATGTTCAAAAAGATAAAATAATATAGATAAAATATCATTCTGACAAAATGAATTTTTCCAATTAATATATGGCAAATTATAATATTAGCAATATAAATATTTTTAGTGCATGTATTAACTTGATTAAAGATATAATTATCCTTAATAAAATAAACACGTCCTTTCAACCACACATAGGAGTAATCATTAGCAACATTGTGAAATCTTGACTAACAAAAGTTGTATTGAAGCGATAAGTGCTTCTTTGTATAAATTTAAGTTTCTACTTGTGTACATTTAAAGTTGAAGGGTATAAATGTTAAATAAGGCAAAGTTAAAGGGCACATTTATATATTACGTCTTGATAATAATAAAACAACACAATGAAATAACAAGTGCATAGTCAAATTAAAATAATAAAATATATAGGTAAAAAGAATAAGTCTAAATTTTGGTGTTGGTAATTGATAACATTATCGGAAAAGCTTGATATCATAATTATCCTTCAAAATATAAACCACTTGATATATGTTTTCATGATTTCGGATCTTAACAAGTTTGTTAGTGTGATATCTACTGTTGCTAAAACCACATATCATATGGCTTATCTTTAATTTCACATATTATTCCCTAATTTGTCCACATATCTAATTACATTTTCACCACATATAATATTTCATATATTATTTTTGTGATGTTCTAAACAAAAAAACATAATCATTTATACATATTGCTTCAATTTCTTTGAATTCATATGCATGTAATGTACGTCTGTTCATATAAAATTCCATAGCGGAACAAGTTTAACAAGTAATTCAAATTAGTATTATTAGAAATTAAATTTACTATGTCTTTAATAAAAACTTGTTTTTCGATCAAATTTTAGATAATTTTCTAATCAAATCCCTAGTGCATTTTGGAAAAAAATCGTCTACGAAGTTTTAAATATAGATGCTATTAGGATCTTAGGTCCTCTATGGTATCTTGATAATATGAGTATGAAGTTTATTAATTATTTAGTTGTGTTCGCTTCAATGCATTTTTTGTGACAAAAATTGCATGACGTCGAAATGTATTTAGCAGCCTTTTAGGAATATTTTTCTTTCTGGTCCTACAATTTCTTTATTTATTAGGATCTTATAGTTTATTTTATTATAAAGTAAATTTGTTAATGCAATCAATTTAATTTGACCTTAATTAACTTAAATTTCAGCCGGTATGTTCGTGGAATTATTAAAGCCAAGGAATTTAGCTTGACATGTTGTGCGTAATTATTTGCACAAATTAAAGAAGATTGATTGCGTTAAAGATTTGATACAACATCAGCAGAATATCATATTATATATATATATATGAGAATCCTAGGCTGGCCTACGTAGCGCTACCACAAATCAGGATTCCCTTTTAATTTATTTTATTTCTAAAACTAGTTTTTCCCTATCATGAAAAGTTGTGACTTTTATGAAAAGTTGTGACCTTTTCGAAGGGTTGTAATTTTCCCAAAAAGCTCGATAAAACACAATAATCATTTGTTCACACTACCCTTCCCTTTCTTGTCTATAAATAGAGAATTTTCCTCTCGTTTTAAAACAATGAAAATTTTGTACTTCTTCTTCTGAACAATTAAATATTTGTGTACTTTGCTTTTGTTAAATGACTCACTGACCGATTAGAGTGTCATCGTGAACTAAATGTATATGATTGGTAATTCGTGGTTTCTTAACAATATTTACGATATCAAACAAATTGTTCTTGTATGTATAAAAAATGTATAGTGCGTTACATCCACAACTTGAGATTAATACAACAGAATTTCATAATAAAACAATCTCTATATGCTATGTATTCAGGGCAAAACAGAAGCTCGACACATGGGACAATTTTTTTTCCTCAACAGCCATTGTTTGATGCAGCCCGTATGATAATCGTGACCACACCCAAGTGTCCCAATGGACTCTTCATGCTCAAATTCTGCTTGACATATAGCACAAATCTCTTTAGTTTCTGTGGGATTATTTACACCGTCAGCAATCCAATGAATTCTTGTTTTAAAATACCCCAATAATATAGCATCATCCTCTTTCTCCTCTGTGTAAGCCCGTTGATTATCAAACAGTTCACTTGCTGGTTGAGAATCATCTGAAGAATTTGGTGATGATCCGCCATTGAAATAGTCTTGTACATGCTGCTGCATTAAGGCCCTTTCCACTAAATCACGACTACTGACGTTAATAACTGTAATTCCGCCACTGTGTGGAGTAATTGTGGCTTGTAATCCCAAAACGAAGGGATAATTGTGTTGTCGTCTTCTGGAAGAACGATCATAGGGGGATCGCCTACTTCTAATTCCAATCCTACGCGAATTGACAAACATAAATTGCGAGTGACTCATTGTTCAACACCAGATTTTTTAAGTACCGTTTTTTTTTTTTTTTTTTTTTTTGAAGAAACAGAGTATGAAGGTGAAGAACAGAGTATATATAGAGTTGGGCATTCATACTTTCTTCTATGTAAAGTTTCCTATTTTATTTATTTCTTCTACGATTTAAGGATTTAATTTCCTATTTTTTTGTTTTGGAAACTTCAGGCGGAAACAAAAAGTTTTCCTATTTTATTTATTTCTCCTACATTCTTTAGGAAAAGGATTTAATTTAAGGTAAAGAGAAGTAAATGGAACATAATTAATTTCCCACTAAATTTTTTTTTGTAAATAGAGGCTATTTAAATTATTCGTAAAAATATATATATAAAAGAAAAATAATGGAACATATAGTAGTCTCACCAAGAATTCTTCAATGGCTATTCCAACAATGCTGAAAGGTACATAATCCCATCGATAAGTGGTGCATACACTTTCTCCAATTGCTCAACCAACACAGAAGAAGTAGCCAAAACAGCACACCAGGCCTTAACACCCTGTAAAATATCAAAAAACAAGTGTAAAAGTGTCATTGGTATCCAACATGTTGTAGATAAGTCTTTGTGAGATGCTAATGTTCAAAGTTTCATTGAAGTCGATACAATCGTTATGCTCCTTTTTCTCATTCTTACAGCAAATGTAGCTACACCTCCTCCAGTATTCATCCCAATTCTAATCGTTCCATCCTTCGTTACTGCTATCACTTCATTGATAGAGACGTCAACACCAGCATCCTTTTTCACTGTCCAACGAGTCTTCTCTCTGCCATTAAGATCAAAACGATCCTTACAATCATCAAAGTCTGCATGACAGATGACTGATCAAATAACCATAAGTTTTACAAGTATACACAGTCCATACAACAGAAAAAATCCAATGGTTTTTTCCATAAGCTCTGAGGAACAGGATAAGGCTCAACATATTCTTGTGGAGCAGCTACACGACATCTATGTCAATGACGTGGCTCACTACCTTTAAGTAGCAACTTCTATGCTAAATATTCATCATCAGCGCAAGAACTCTTAACATTTTATGACATGTAACGATTAAGAAAATCTCGAAACAGAGTACATGGATGTAAAATTGGAGACATGATTTAGTCAGAATTGATGTTTTTTTGTTGAAGCAAGTGTTTCTTATGAATAATAGCATATTGTACAATTGTGAATGGAGATCAAACCACTGATAGGGAACATGTTCTGGCTATCCCCCAAAGATTTTGGCACTGTACAGGAATAGCAAAACCGAAAACAAAATCCCCATTGCAATTTCTGGGTATCCCCCCAATCCCTGCTTTATCATTATAATCTATGTAGCTCCCATCGGAATTAATTTTGATACTTCCTTGATTCGGCATTGTCCAAAGAACCATCCTGCTAATGGTATTTGGCCCGAGTCTCACAAATTGACCCATTGATAGTCTATCTTAAAGCAAATCCTTTGCCACTTTTACTATGGAAAGAGTTTCTACTTTCTCTCAAGTACTTTAGTGTTAACAGTAATTAATGTCCTCATTATTGTCCAATTGCGGAGGATAGACTCATAGTAGACAAACGCCCTCCTCTTTTGCAGTCATAGAAGTTGGCATTATATGGCAATGACTCAATTTTGCTATTTAGACGCCATTCAAGGTCAGAGGAATTGCGCACCCCAAGGGGAAGGCGTGTGATGTAGACTGCCTACTATAATGTACGCATTAGTGATTGCTTCCACAACTCGAACCCATGACCTATAGGTCACATAGATACAACTTTACCGTTGCTCCAGGGCTTCGCTTCGAGGGCCGCACGCCATTCAAGGTTGACTTTGCAAGTAACAAGTATACCAGGCAAGTGGTAGAACCGTCACATGAAAGATTTTTTAATGAAGCTTAACTTCCTATATCATATTCCGACTAAAATTTGTTTTCCACTTCTCAATCAGGTTTCCCATGTCAAGTTACCTACAGTCTAGGACAATTGAATTTTTTCCTGCAATGAGGTACTTCACAAGTTCAGAGCTACGCCGTCATACCTCCAATAAGCACTAACATACTAATTATTCGACATTCTCCATAACAAAGTTATAACAAGCAGTTATGCTATGGATGCTGGTCATAAAAAAGAGGGAAAAATAGAATAGAAACTCACATATTGGCTGATTAACACTATTGCCCAATGTTCTCCCTTGTGATGAATTCTTTAAAAGCATCTTCAATCTGCTTCACCGCTATTTCTAAACCATAAGAAATGGAAATATATATACATTACGTTCTTTCTCAAATAATAAATTAGAGTGATAGAAAACGTAAAAAGCTCCATCACTGCCAAGAACTTAACAATCCTAATCAGGCAACCTCGATTTTCTCGCTTTCATAATTTCTTAAGCTATTAAATCACAATAATAGAGAGAACAAAAAGTTGAAAACATACTTGAATCGACAATAAGATAGTTAGTTTCCCTCGTCGAATCAACATTGCCAACTCCTGCTAGTAAAAAATCGAGTGATTGTATCCTACATTAACCAGTTTGCAAGTACGCAATGAGAATATGAATTTAAAATTCCAATTTCCCTGCAATTGCAATAAGATCAAAGGAATTGACTTGTTGATAGGGGGCCATAACACTAACAGTATACTTGATGTCTCCTATTTCCACTTTGTAGTTTGTTGGAATCAGAAAGAAGATTTAAGAACATATTCAATCCAATGACACAATCCAGTTTTATACACCATCATTTACTATAATGAATCCGTTCAACAACATACCCAATATAATCCCATAAGTGAGGTCTGGGAGGGTAGGGGATTTACAAGACCTTATCCTTACCTTTGTGGGGTAGGGAGGTCGTTCTTATAGACCGTCGTCTCGACAGAAGAAAAAAAAAACAACTGAAGCATGGTAGCAAGAAAATATGACGGCAAAACAGCAAGATACAAATCAAATGATAGCAACTAATACTAATACACATAGAAGAAAAAAAAAGGAAGTGCAACAACACTCAACTACCAACAAACCTTCTAACCTAATTCTGACCTCCACTCCTTTTAGGTAACAGATTCAAATTGTATAAGTTAGATATGAAAGCATATTGATTATTAGTGAAAGATTAAATAGTGAATCACCTCATCAGCAATCATAGCAATGAAGGCTGAGTTATTTGTTCTGACCGGTGCTCGATTCACCATCTAAACTAAAATGATTGACCAACTACAAGAGAATTACAAACAAAAGAAAAAAAAACTTTGTCAATCACATGTCTAAACCTAATTAGCAAAAACATGAATTTGGGGATTCTGATAAAACAAATTAATTGGGGAAGTAAAACAGAATCACAATATACTAATTGAACTAGGTTTTTCTGAATCTCGAAATACGAGAGGAGCCATGTAAATCAAATGTTGATAATACACTAATTGAATCCAGACGAAACAGGAAATAAAACAGACTGAAAGAAACTCCGAATAACCGCGCGCCAAAAAATACAGACTGACCGGAGCATCAGCTCCGACGACCGGCAAAAAAATTTGGACCATTTCTCGATTTGTGCGTGTCATCCTTGCGCAGGGGCCATGCTAATCTTCTCTGTATCGTTCCAATTTTATCAGATGTCCCCGAAGGGACGAAATCCATTGCTTCGCTACTGTTCTTATTCTGCTGTGGACTTCTCACTGAGCTCGATGTGGGAGAAACGTAAAAGAAGAGAAAATGTCGTTTTGGGTCCTTAAGTTTCGAAAACCAACCATTTCGTCCTATTTTAACAACGTTTATTTCAACATCATCCATTTGAGTATTCATTCCTTCAGTTATTTTGACAATTTTTATGAAAACTCAATATAAATAATTTGTTGCTTCTTTGTTAGTATTATAAAGAGCGAAAAATTCAGTAAGAACAGTGATCATTGATAAGGTCATTCAAGTTTCTGATCAAAATTTGTTTTTTTATTTGTTATAATCTATGTATATGACTATATCTAAATAGAGAGGAAAAAACGCTTATGTGTCAGCACCACAAAAATTATATTTTATTTGTTTTATATATATATATATATATATATATATATATAATAGGAGAGGAAAGTCACCACCACAAAAATCATATTTTTAAATAATTAAAATAAAATTAGAATAATTAAATATAAATTATTTTAAAACAATTTTAAAAATTAGTTCCATGTAACTAAATATATATATAGATAGATAGATAAATAGATAGAGATAGAGAGAGAAAAATTGAAACATATAAAAATTGAAAATAAAAATAAAATTGCAAACATAGAATGGAAAACACAGTAAAAACATATGTTTAACTAATTAAAATAAAATTATAATAATTAAATATAAATCATTTTAAAAATTAATCCTATGTAATTAGAAAAATATTTTTATTTTTAATTTTTGTAAAATATTTTATTTTTCTCACACAAAGGTTGATGATCTTTTTTAATGAACATTTAGTATAATATTCATAGCATCTAAAATCTAATATATATATATATATGGAAACATAGAAAAATTACAAAAATAAAATTACAAAAGTAGAATGGAAACAGGGACAAGTAAAATGGAAAACACAAACATTTAGTAATATTCATAGCATTTAAAATCTAATATTACTAAATGTTCGTGTTTTCCATTTTTCTTGCCCCTGTTTTCCATTCTACTTTTGAAATTTTATTTTTATAATTTATTATGATCTTATAGTTTATCCTATTATGAAAGTAAATTTGTTAATGCAATCAATTTAATTTGACCTTAATTAACTTAAATTTCAGCCGGTGTGTTTATGGAATCATTAAAGCCAAGGAATTTAGCTTGACATCTTGTGAGTAATTATTTGCACAAATTAAAAAAGATTTATTGCGTTAAAGATTTGATACAACATCAACAGAATATTATTGTAGTAACCAAATATTTAGTACCTAATATTATCAATATTGTGATTTCGTCACACATCCACATATATGGATAACAATTAATTAAACAGAGCACTTGTTATTTTATAAGTTCTCTTAGTAATTAATGGGGACCTAAATCTTGAAAGATTTGCAAGTAATAATAGACCAAAATTGTAAGCATTAGCCATGGCCCACGGAGACAAAAATCTCAAAATTAAAGGAAAAGTTATCAAAAACTCACTAGTTTAGGAGTTAATTACTTAGATATATTTTAGGTTTTAATATTACGAATCTTATTAGATTTTAGTGTATCTAGATACGTTTAGATAGATGTATCTCGGGATACATGATGTCAAAATTAGGTGCAGTTTGGTTTAGACACATTGTATCTAAGTGGATTTGCATGTATCTGTGAGACATAGATAAATCTTGCTCGTCTTCTCCCATCTCAGTCACCACTCTTCTATGTTTCTGTTATCCTAGAGACATGTGAATAACATTGGATACATACAACAACATGTGTGTGATTCACATGTAGCTAGGATACATGACCATCTCGCTCGCCTCTCTCCCTATTTTAGTGTATTTGGTAACAAAAATATATGTATTTATGTGTATCTTCCTCAATATATGATAGAAAACTCTTAATTAGTGGTAAGATACATAATTATTTGAAAGTATATGTATGAATTCGTATATATATAATATGGATGCATGTCTAATTCCCAAAATTAAAACTGAGCCACGAAATTTGGGTTTTGAAGCCATGGGAGAGAATTGGGCCGATCCAATAGATTGTCCTTCGGAGCTTAAAGCTGCATGCAACTGTTAGGCCCATTTGATTTCAACCCAAAGTGCTAAAATAAGAAGACAATAAATTAAAAATAATTTTTCCACTAAATTATACTCCTATTTAATTAATATTATATTTTTATATTATTATTAAATATCATAACTTATGATAAGTCAGTATGATTGGATGTGAAGTTTTTTAACCAAATGCAAAAGGCCAACTTAATGCTAATTGACATGTCAGTCAATATCAATAAGGGGGCCCTCTTGCCTAATGGTGTTACTTCTTTAATGAACAATAATAAATAAATCAAAACATGGCACGTCGTGTTCTAATTTGTTAGCTTCAAAATCCACATAAAATAACAGTTAAATTGAATGGAGTTAACTATTTTGCCACTAAAAATATCGGATTACATATATTGAACTTGATTAGGACTAAAATAATGACAAATTATCTGGCATGCAAGTCCAAATTTCAAAAATTAGACAAGGACTTCAAATCAATCTCCAAATTGCCTATATAATACATGTCTAAAATCAAAACTTGGACAAGGATTTCCATGCTACTTCTAATCCTTGTCCCCTCATTAATATCTCAAACAGTACTAGCTTTCGTTTCGTCATAAATTTTGAAAAAATATTTGAAGTTCTTTTTCAAATGAAGGTCCCAAAAATCTAAAAACCGATCTTAGTCAATTTGTGGAAACATAAAAATATTTAAAAATCTAATCAAATTTATGATCAATTTTAAAATTTGATCCAAAATTTATATGCAAATGTTAGCTAGATATATGAACGTGAAGGAACTTACTTTTTTGTATCTTCATTGAATTGTCATGTTTTAAATGTCAAAGTAAAAATAAAGTATTTTTGAAACATTGCCCACTACATTAATTATTCTAAAACTAGAAGGCTGTAAATTTATTTAAATTATTTATTAAAAATAGATTAATGTGCTGAAAAAGGATAAATTAATCTAATTATCTTTTTATTAATCTCATCTTAAATGACATGTAAAAGGTTATTCTGAAAACAAAATATGAATAGAGGAAGTATGTACGCGGAAATGAAAATAAATCTATCAAGTACAATGTATGTACAATTTATTAGTTAGATTTACTGTATATCTTTACTGTCCCTGTACAGATTAACACGAGAACTACAAAGAGATTTACTTGCAACTTACATTACCAACATGAGATTCTTCAACCCTTAGGTAGATGTTTAGCTGGGGCGGACCTACGTGGGTCGGGGTTCATCCGAACCTGCTCGACAAAAAAATATATTATATATAGGATAAATTTTCTGTATTTATATATATATTGATTTTGAATCCTCTCACAAACAAGAAGCAAAATGTGGTGTAGTGATAGATCTCCATAAAAATTGACCCTCGCGTTTAGGGTTCGAATCTCATTGTCAAACATTATAACTAACTTTTTGTATCTATAAACTATATACTACTACTTTTTTGGAATCGTGTTTTGTTATCTTATTCGCACGTTTATACTTTTGTTATTTTTTGAACCCCTTAATGAAAATTCTGAATCAACCACTGTTTAGAGTTTGATATTTTTTAAATGGAAAAAATCATGTTGGAAGAGCCACTTCCACAAAATATACCTAAAATACGCGAATTTAAATTTAGTCAGCCTTCAATATAAATATCAAACTTCAAAAAAGAAAGAGTTGCTCTGCACTAGACTGATGAGTGGCAGTCAATTTATGTGCAAGAGTGACAAAACATAAAATATGCAACCAAATCTTAATTTCAAATCCTATATAATTGTAAGATATATAAGTTGGTAGCAAGTAGCAAGAATTGTGTTTTTTTTCACACTAACAAAGAGACCAAACTTTGGAAGATGTAGGTCTTCATGAGACCGATCAACTTGCAAACATTTCCTCTTTGTTTTATTAATTTGTCATTTTATTATTATTGTGTTACATTTTGTTGATACATGTGTTCCCTTTTGGTTTTGGACATAGACACTTGGCCTCCACCTTGAAATGCCACTTCTCAATTGGTTTGAAAAGTGATGATATGATGTACAAAGGACCTAGACCTTTCACCTAAAACTTGCCTAGAAAATGAAAAAAAGGGGGTAACCTACATGTGCTTTTTGAGTTCACATTAATATTATTATTAATTTTATAGTATGATCTTCTGAGTGTTATATGTATGTATCTTAGCCATGAATTGAGGTATCATAGTACATATAGTTGTTAGTGAATTGGCAATTTGAAATGCATGTATTTGTCAAGCTCCCCTCAATTTGTGCTTTTGTAGATTATGACTTTACGGCTAACTACTTTAATATTTCATGGAGACTAGCAAACAGCCGCAACAGCTGAAAAAATCACTAATTTTGAGTTTAGATGGTTCTAAAATGAGTTTTTTTTTTTTGGTTTCTCATTCAATGTCCGGAGTTCACATCGAAGCTCTGATTAAGTTCGAATCGCGCTCTGCAGGGCCCATTCGGGGGTGACACTCCCAACAAAATTTTCTCCATACCTAGGATTCGAACCCGAGATCTCTCTGGTTAAGGGTGAAGCACTCCCATCAGTGCACCACAACCCATGTTGGTGGTTCAAAATGAGTTGAAACTATTAAAAAAGTAAAATAAACTATTTTAAATATTCTGACAAGGTTTTTTTAGGTTAATTGGATTATATATTTAGTTCAAATCAATTAATTTAGTTGAGCTAAATTTATGTTGCGGATTAAAATCTTGAATTAATTATAAATGTATTTACCCAAGGCGGGTCTTCTTTTCAAGGGTGCTGACCAAATTAAGCAGACTAGCTATAGTACTAAACAACATCCATCCTAAAGGATAATTCATTGGTTTACGTTTTTTTTTTTCATATTTAAATTTAAATTTTTTTATTTGTCGCTTTTAACAATTAAGATTTTTTTTCTTTCACCCTTAACATCAATTACAGATTTTTTAGCTCATTTCTTGAGACCTAAGACTATACATCGGAAAGTAACTTCATTTAGGTGCATGTATAGCAAAAGTAATTCAATAGAGATGATAAACTAAGTTAATAGTAGGCATTTCAAAAGCAGAATTCAAGCCCTTGGAGAATGGTGGTTGAATGTTTTATATAAAAAGATTCCAAAAGAAGTTCAATTAATATTGAAGTAAAATTATCATATTAATCATTATTTTTTAAAAGACGTGCAAATTACAAAATAAAAAATAAATGGAGAAAATGAAAATAGACACGCTAATTCTTTAAGCGACTCTACTAGATTCATCCAGCCCTTTATAAACCATACAAGTCATATATAGTTGTTGCAATGAAGCATGACTGTTGTTATACTAACTTATAAGTAATCTTAGTTAGATTACCTTAATCAAACATCAAACACAAAACAACAAAAAATTAGTTCCCTACTTTACTAGGCAATAGTACATGAAGCACAATTATCTACTACACTAATGTCTTTTTCCCCAATAGTTAACTATGACACAAAGAACTAGAAACTGAAAGAAGAAACAAATCACTAGATTAATAAATTCAAGAAAATTATCTCTTAACTTTATTTATTTCTGTTTTTGGACCGTGATCGATAATACTAAATCTTTTTAATTAATTGAAAATATATTGTCACTAATTATATTGTCCATGCATGCAGTCTTGTCCTCTTATCACACTATATAAATAATATCTATGAGTTAATTAATTATTTATTTGCATTTTTGTGGTTAGAAACTGCTCACCGCTTTTATTATATGCACCATGTTTTCATATAATATTATATTACACCAATGTCTTGAACATTACTTGTACCGTCCATTTTTTTTGATGATGGAATATTAGTTGTATATAATCATCACCAAGTTATAAAAGTAATATAGACCATATATAGAGTAGTATAATAATTTTTTTTCGTGGAATATTTTACCGACAGGTTTGGCCTTTGAAGTAAACTATGCAATTGATGGGACAAATTTGTGAGACTAATTAGACTTAAGAAATCGAGATTAATTGTTAATTAATTAATTAATGGACCCTTGTGTATTGCATGATTGAAGTTAGATCATCAGTTTTGTTGTTTAAATTGTTATGCCTATCTTATCTTTCAACAACTCCAGTCACTTGATTAATTTGTGAAACAGAGACTTTTTTACTACAACCCCACCACCCTGCCAAAAAAAACTACTTTGTTTAATCTTAATTATAATTTTAACTCTTTTTTTTGGATAGTATTTAATTAAAGTTAAAAAATAATATTTAAAAATTTTAGTTGTAGTTGAACAAAATTTAAAATTTATGAGCTCAAAATAGACTAGATTTCAGATTTAAGTCGTAAACGTGCACCCGTTTCTGAACTATAATTATACTTGATTAAAGAGAATTAGAAATATGTTTTATTTCACTTTAAAAGACTTATCAAACAAGTTTTCCAATATTTCCCAAAAGATATCGAATATTAAAGTTCAAGGCCAGACTATATGAATGCTTTGTTTTATGGCATATTGGAATCCAACTATACAAACACAATGTAGCTTCCACAATTTTTTTTGTTTGCAACTCCAACATTAAAAAAACTTTTTTTTTCAACTCGAATTTTTGTCCAAACCGACCCTTAGAATTAACCCATTAAATATTACATAATTAATACTAACATAATCAGAAAATATTGTTTATACATAATCGGTTTATGATAATCTTCTGAGATCATACCCTCATTATTTTTCTGCGGATAATATTTATATAAATACTCCCTCCTTCCCAAAATATTTGATTAATGTTACATAACTAAATTAAAATAGATTAATTTAATATTTTAAAATTAAAAGTAAAACAGGCAACAATTATACATACAAAAAAATACTATAAATTGTGATTCATCTCATATCTATATAGTGTAAAGAGTATACTTCAAAATATTTATCAAAATTCATATATTTTCTTTGTCCCAATTTATATAGTATCATTTAATTGATACAAAATTTTAAAAAATAAGAAAAAGCTTTTTTATTTTCACCAAATTACAAAAAGTTACTTTAATATTAATTTTTTGTAGATTTTTTTTAAGTAGACTACATATAAAGTGAAGATGGTACGTACTATTAAATAATAATTGTCAAATAAAGAAATATGATTTTTTTAAAATTGGTCCTAAAAATATATACATTACACCAGCTATTACCCATTGGTATATAAATTGAAATTTGATTAAATTTAAATTCGTATCGAGAAGTTCATATTGAATGATAAAATTCTTTCTAACAAAAACGACTCTATAGCCAAAAAGAGTCGAGATGACTTCATATCCAAAGAGACTTGAACTTAAGACTTTTGATTAAGAATAAAAGAGTAATTATCATTCCACCACAAATCTTGAGCAGTCAGATTTTAAGTCTTACCTCCGCTTTAGACCAATATTTCAAATTTAAGTTTCCATCAAACCCACCCCCATCCCCCAAAACCCAACCAATATATATAAGTACCATCATCTCCCAAGTTGAACTAAAATATTTCCCTTAATTATAACATCCTTCTTTCTCCACAACTCCTTTCTTCATATCTTCATTCATTCATAACTAGATATTTTCAACAAAAAAATTCTCATCATGGGTTATATGAGTTATAAAAGAGTTGGAAGAAGGTGTTGTGGAATTACAAGAGGTTTTAAGCTAAATTCCAGAAGGTTCTCAGTACAAAGACTCCGTGCTAAATTCCTCTATTTGTGCAGACTCTTCAGCAGATCATGGAGATCATCCTATCGACACGCGCTTCGTTTACTAAAGAAGAATTTTAACGATACGAAAGATAGTCGCGATCAATTTAATGGAGGAAGCTGCAACAAGAATTTGGTGAGCCAACAAGCAGATTATGCTATGTATGGAAATTATAACAAAAGTAATTGTGATTATAGATTGAAATCGTACGGACGTTCGAATTCGTTTTATGCTGAAGCTATAGCTGACTGCTTGGATTTTATTAAGAGGAATTCACTTTCCATGGAGGAAAAACCAGTTCTCATCAGCCATGAAATTAATTGTTAATTACAGTTAGCTATGGAGAAGTAATTAATTAGAGAAAAAGAGAAACACAAATTAATGTTTCTTGTGTAAAGTATTAGTTTAGTATATGTTGAGGAGCTTCTATTTTATTTTTTACTTCTATCACTTCATATGTATTTGGGGTTTTTTCATCATGTTTTAGTGTACATTAGAATAAAAAAAAAATCAGGTGAAAAATTGCCTGAGATATGATTTTGTTTAGTTTTTTTCGTATTTTTTTGATTTTCCATATGATGTTTTGGAGAATTAACTAATCTGAATTCATTAGGGTAATACTCGTTAAAAGGGAAACATTCACAAAACTCATTAATAAGGAAAATACACGGCATTCGAACTTTAAATAAGTGATTTCTTATTAAAGGTGAACTGATCTTTATTCAATTTGTTAATAAAAAATAGGGCAAAACTATCGGTGGCCACCTAAAGTTGGCACTAATTTTCACTTAGACACCTTAACTAAGCTTCGTTCATTTTAGACACCTCATGTCATGTCTTGTTGTGTCAATTTGACACTTTCTGCTGAGATGACATAGCAACTGTGATACACTAACTGGACGCGTGTGAGAGCCTCATTTTACCAAATTTCAATTTTTTTCTTCTTCTTCTTCTTCCCCAATTTTTGGCTACCATTTTCCAAGCTTAAACTCTTTCCATGGTGAAATAAATTTGACGATGCCACAAACAAAAAGTGAATTCTAGCGCCCATAAATTTTAAGCTTAAATACTTTCACTTATTTTATTGTCCTTCTTCCTCCTCAAAATAATTTGAGAAAATCAACATAAATTTCAAGAAGAAAAAAACACACTCAGAAATGGCAAGAAATCATATTTTCAATTATCAAATCCTACATTCACAACAAATAATTTTAGCGTTCGAATCCATTTGTATGCCTTCTCACATCATAATCACAGAAAAAGTCCAAATCAAATAGATAAGCTATATAATTTTTAGTAGAAAGTTTGTGAGTTCATATTTATGTACCAAAGAACCAATTTTTGACCTGCATTGACCCAGAAATCCAGCAAAGAAGGGAAAAATTAAAAAAAACCCCCAAAGGTCAAGCAAATGCATTACCACATTCACCAAATCAAGCATTCAAACATCAATCTATTAGAAGAAAGACGTTCTTATCTCACAACATTCACAAAGTGACAAAAACAAACAAAAAAAGCTTTTTTTTTTTGACACATTTGGGTGGGGGAGGTTCGGGGGTGGTGGTGGGTGGAGAAGAAAATCTGGGTGAGAGAGAGGGTTTGGGGTTTGAGGTGGGGGTGGATACTAGAGAAGACAATTTGGGGTGGTGTGCGTATAATTTTCTTTTTATTAAAAGTGATTTTTTTTTTAATTATTTAGTTAGAGAAATGCCACATGTCTGTGAGTCATTGGTAGTTTTTTCCTACTCAAGATTCATCATTTAATAATTATTTTTTCTATATATGTCTTTATTTAATTCGTCACTTTGACACGTCATCAGCGAGTGTGTTACACACACCTTACAAATTTGGCAGATTGTCGAAAAAGTGTCAAAATGACACAGTTGGGCATGACATGAGGTGTCTAAAATGAACAAAGCTTACTTAATGTGTCTAGGTGAAAATTGATGCCAACTTTAGGTGGCCACTGATGGGTTAGGCCTAAAAAATATACCTTTTAAGTTGGACACCTTTTACTCTACCCCAATAAAAACTTGATTTTGTAATTATTTACAAACTTAATTTTAATTTTATATATCTTTTACAACTATTTTCTTCTATTCAATTTGAAAGTGGTAACAAAGATTATTTTATCCTTATATATAATATAATTTTATTTTCTGTACCTGGGAATCTAGGACAGAGTTTTGTCTGTCCTTGTGTTTCCCCCTGAAATATGCATATGGAGAAAAACTAAAAAATTATTGAAAAAATTGATGTAATGAATTCATGAAGAAGTTTTCAGTATTCAAATTTCAAATTTGAACCTTGTGTTATGGCATTAATGTTGTGATTAATTTGGTAATTACTTATATTATAACTTCACGTTGGGAGTGGCAATCTTATTAATGTAGTAGGTACCAATAAAGATTTGAAAGATGTGCTGACCACCTAACCCAAGGCCATTTTATTTGACTAACTTTAAATAAATAAAAATTTGAGAGATTTAAAAAAATAAAAGGTGTTGAGGGATTTTTTTTTTTTTTTTGGGCGTTGAAAAATCTGAACATATAGACTTTATAGCGCCATTCTATTTTCAAACTTTAGAAAAGTTGATTTAGTTACATGTCTCCATAATGATAGTCACTTTTGATTTCTTTAATTGCTGATGAGATTAAAGTTAAGTTTATTTCTTTGCCTTTAATCACTTTCACATCAGTTTTGTTCACTGACTGTTTTGGTTTTAGCTAAGTAGATTAGGTTTCATACTATGATAAAAACAGATTGGAGTGGGCAAAGGCAATTTCTTTGCTAACACTATATAGAGAGTTGCATTTTTCAAAAAGTTAGAACGACATTTTGACCTTTAAACGAACAAGTTTTTATATTTTATCCTTTAACAATCAAATTTATGTTTGATAAGGCATAAATTCTTTAAAAACTAAAGTAATGTCTAAATAAATTTATCAATATTATGATACAAACTTAATTAAACACATTTGACTTCAAGGAAGCTAACTTTAGAAAGTTCAAGGCACAACTAAAGCTTGAACTAATTAAGATGGTGACATTTATCACAAAAAAAATGATTATGAAATATCATCTTTCATTTTTTCAACAAATACAATTGCAATTGCAAGCATTACATCACCAAATAATATAGATAATCCCCTTTAATTATATTCCTCTTTTCTATAAAGAAATATATATCCAGCGTTGTATAATATAATGTTTCTGACGACTAAGATTTAAATAATCTCTTTCTGCCCTCTAGCTCTGCCCATGACTTTGTCAACCATGCTCATTTGATACATCAAGATTGTGTTGATAAACATTGTTTAACTAATATATATGGAGGATCATTTCATTAACATATAAAGCACTGGATCTCATTTAAGCAATCACATAATATATACTATAGTTTATATGTATAAAGTATGTAGATATAGCAACATGTCAGCCACGAATCAGGATTATGGGTGTGGTAGGTTTTGCAAATGTAGACTCACATGACAGAGAAGAAAACCAGCACTAAATTGTCAAGGTTGGAAATGAAATCAATCAACATTGACTTGTGAACATAATTGAAATGCAAATGGGCTAAATGTTAAATTAAGAGAAAAATTGAGAAATAGCAACCATAATAGACATAATAAGACTCTATAATTATAACTTTGATAATTACGCTCCATAACTATAGCTTCATTTGCTATGGAAGCTGCGTTTTGTATATTTCACACCCTTTGTATATTTCGCTTGCGAATATACAAATATGGTAGGTATATACAGATTCTGTATTTATACATTTAGAATTTTTTCAGAACTCCATTTATATATTTCGTTTGTTGATATACAAATAGGGTAATTTATTGTGAATTTTTGATAAATCGTATACAAATAGCGAGAGTAAGCATATACAAATTATGGATTCATACAATCAGAAACCGAATTATACAAAATTTGATTTATACAATCAGGCGAATTATACAAATTAAGCGAATAACAAATTTGGGGAAACTATTACTGCGAATCACAATAAAATTAAATTAAGCAGTGCACTTTGCTACATGGCTATTTGAGTATTTGTGAAGTTGTCTCCTTCTTTTATCTGGGGATCTGGCCCTTCGTATGGGCCTAAAATTCTTTCTTTTAACTGGACTTCCATTTTGTGTTCCTCGGCCCATTCACGTCTAAATCACATTGCTATGTCCATGGAGAAAATCTGATCGGAAAGCTTTAATCACGGGCCGTTTGACCATGAAAATAAAATTTTGTTTTACCTCAAATCCCCACAACATTGAAGGGGACGCTTACTCATCAACCTACTTTGTCAATAGGTGGCAAAGAGCAACGACCTTAGACCAAACTTATTTAAATAGCTAAAAAACTTAGGCTCGATCTGAAAATAAATCTTATAGAAAAGGTATAAAAAAACAGTCTATTGACTCAAGCTAGCAACCCCTCTTTCTATTTCTTTGAACTGGAAAGAGGAAGATACCCCAAAAATTTTAAAAAATGGACGATATAATATTATGTATATTGTTGATTTTTTCGAGGGTATCGAGATGTTCCAAAATTTATGTTATTTATTTTAGACTTTGACAAGTCAAATGAGCGATGTAATTAAAAACAAACAACAATGGAGTGAGTCAAACATAACCATCACATTTTAAACTGAAAAATACTAGTAGATTGTAATTACAAAAGTTGAATTTGTCAATCCGTCGTATTTTGAAGGTTTAATATGAAAATAAAGAAAGTAGGTATACGTACACAATACTTCTGTTGGAAAAAAAGATGCGACATTTTTGTTTATTAGTTGGAATCAGATAACTCAAAGTAGCAGCCAAAGAATTTCTTTTTATGAGATATGAGTTATAATCTATCATAGTATATTTGGATGTGATTCTTTGAATTGTCCTTATCCAAAGAAAATTCATTCATTATTCCTAGATTTCACATTAAGATAGCTAAATCTCTCTCTTTATTTCTTCCCTTCTTATTAACAATTTTCTTTTCCTTTTTTTTTTCCGCAAAGAAAAGAAATGGGCAACAAGAGCAAAATTTATAATATTTATTATGATCTGTCTCATATTTATACGTTTTATCACAAAATACATGTGATCAACCTTTATAGTTTAGAGTTTAAACTTATGATCATGTTAGACTTTTAAACTAGGGGTTTTGTGATTTGTTTCAACGCATACAAAATAATAATAATCTTGCATTTTTCAATGTAACTTTCCATTGATTTTGTATTAAGATTGTAAATTATGTTTTTCCATAAAATGTTAATTGTGTTATTTTAAGAAACTACTGATTAAATGGAAAAATCATATTTAAACACCAATATATATAGTATCAGGATGAATATGGAATAACTTGGGCTTTAATTCTCCAAATAAGATATTGAACTAAGTTAAGCATGTAATTGGATTCCAAATATGTTTTGCTTCCAAAACTATATAATTCCAATTCCAATATCATATGTACACATTTCCATTCAAATATTCATATTAAATAGTAACAAGCAGCAAAAGTCAACTGTCAACCCATTCAAATTCAAAGGAAAAATATGACCGGCAACTGTTGGCCAAAACTCTTGAATACTTTCAAAAAAGCCTGTAACCTAATTCCCGTCGCCACCCTCACCACCACCACCGCCGCCGCGAATTCCCCTAAATTTTCCTCCATGGACGACATTCATAAAACCCTAAAAACTAGCGTTTGTATTATCGGCAGTGGCCCTGCAGCTCACACAGCTGCCATTTACGCAGCCCGCGCCGAGCTGAAGCCGATCCTTTTCGAAGGATGGATGGCTAACGACATAGCTCCAGGTGGTCAGCTTACAACCACCACAGATGTTGAGAATTTTCCTGGTTTCCCTGAAGGTATTGGCGGCGGCGAGCTTATGGAAAAATGTCGTGCGCAGTCTGTTCGTTTTGGGACACAAATTTATACTGAAACGGTAACTAAAGTTGATTTTTCTAAAAGTCCTTTTAAAGTTGTTTCTGATGATAGGACTGTATTAGCTGACGCGGTAATTCTCGCTACTGGTGCTGTGGCTAAGAGGCTTGAATTCCCCGGCTCCGGCAATGATGGCTTCTGGAATAAGGGGATATCAGCTTGCGCCGTTTGTGATGGTGCTGCCCCGATATTCCGTAACAAGCCATTGGCTGTAATTGGTGGTGGAGATTCTGCTATGGAAGAAGCTACTTTTTTAACTAAATATGGTTCGAAAGTGTATATTATTCATAGGAGGGATGAATTTAGGGCATCGAAGATAATGCAAAATAGGGCATTGAGTAACCCTAAAATAGAGGTGATTTGGAATTCTACTGTAGTGGAGGCTTATGGGGAAAAGCTTTTGGGTGGATTGAAGGTGAAAAATGTTGTTACAGGGGAAGTTTCTGATTTGAATGTTTCAGGCTTGTTTTTCGCCATTGGGCACGAACCAGCTACCAAGTTTTTGGATAAGCAATTAGAGTTGGATTCTGATGGATATGTTGTAACTAAGCCGGGGACAACACTGACCAGTGTTAGGGGTGTTTTTGCTGCTGGTGATGTGCAGGATAAGAAGTATAGGCAAGCTATTACTGCTGCTGGCTCAGGTTAGTGGTTTGGTTTTGTTTGCCTGAGTATGCATGCTACTTTCTTCTTGTTGTAATTTTTAACCTTTTAGAATTTAAATATCAATCACTAGTGTGATGCTCTTTGATGTTCTTGTAAACTGTTTGTAGTCATTTCTTTTGTTGATATTGACCTACGATTTTAGCAGAGACATGTTTCATTTGTATAGAGAACTTTTAGTTGTATCGACGAAGTAGAGAATGCACTTGTTGCAGCAAGGTCATCTGTATATTTGCTGAAGAAAAGAATACCTCCTAGTGACATTATGGTTGTCTTTATTGTGTTTCACTCTTGTTTGGTATTTTTTACATTGATATGGTTTAGTATTCAACTACTGAAAGCTAGAATGAATGGAATGGAAGTCTGATATAAAGTAATAGTAGTGTGGAGAATGTCTTAGAGGGTTTCAAGGCACCATGCCACCTAAAGTATCACTTGATTGTTACTCTGTGCCTTGTAGTTAAGTGTGAATGTTCTTTGGCAAGGTTTTAGGGTAAGGACTCCATTCCAGAGGTGCGGCTGCACTACTAATGGAGAAGAAAAAGAGGTGTAATATTTGGGGAAGAAGAAGAACAAAGAACCAACACCAGCTTAGCTATGTCAATTTAATTTTGTTATCATAGGTGGAATTTCTCATAAAATAGATTACTTGATAATGATATTTTTTTTTTTATGACAAGGGAAACCCGCAGCCGCTACTCTTTGGGTGCGCACAGGGTAAAACCCCCGCTTCTATGCAATAGCTCGCAAACCACATAGGAGAGGTAACCCGCACTAGGCAAGCCCGGTGCGACGAGCTCGACCCAGAAGGCAAACCCCTTGCTTTCACTGGCAAGGGGTTTCGAACTTGAGACCTCCAATATGGAAGTCCCAAGCCCAAACCACTGGGCCACCCCGAAGGGTTTGATAATGATTTAGTCAAGTAGTATTTAGAGAAGTGCCTATTTTTTTGTGTGTGGGGTGGGTGGGGAGCAAACCTAATCACGGTTTAGACTTGCCATGATTTATGAAACTTTAGAATTCTCATTGTTTAATGTTCTTGCTTGTCTTTAATTTTAGTAAAAAAGTTGCCTTGATATGAAACCAATCCAAGTAGAAAGTTCTTTGAAAAAAAATACAATTTTTTCAGCAGACTGTGATATGGTATCTTTCCAAGTGCTTAGGTTAACCCCTTTTTTTGGGCAAGGTAGAAAGTCTATTCTAAACTATCTTTTAGGAATTGTTAAAATATTTGGGAAGTTAGTAAGAGAATTAGGAGTCCGGAACCTATTTTTGAGCTACAAAGAGATAAAACTGACCAAAAGAAGCCACAATTCTAGAAAGTAACTAAAATAGACTTAGTTTAGTTTCTTCTTCCGTTCTATCCAAAAATATAAATGGCAGACGTTAAACGTCTGTTAACGTCTATATTTTAACATAAAATAATTTTTTTTCCACTTTATAAAGTGTTACTTTTTCTTACACTTTATAAAGTTTTAAGTTTTTTTGACACTTTATAAAGTGGAAGAAAAAAATTCTACTTTGCAAAAAGGAATATTTTTTACATTTTACATTAAATTGTGTCTTTTTATGCAGTTTTTGCAGTATTTTTCATACAATCATATTGATTTGACATATCATGAAAACGGAAAAAATTATTACATTATGTATTTTTATTGTTTTTAATCTGAAAACTCCTCCAAGCTCTATTTAAGCACGATCAAACATAGCACCTTCAACATCTTTAATACTCAACCAAAAGTTAGAGTATATTTGTCCAAAAACTATCATAACTGCAAAAACTGCATAAAGAGACATAATTTAGTGTAAATGTAAAAAATTCCTTATTGTAAAACAATTTTTTTTCTTTTACTTTATGAAGTGTAAGAAAAAGTTAAGTTACACTCTATAAAGTGGAAAAAAATAATTCCGTATTATGTTAAAATATAGACGTTAACAGTCTAATTTTTGCCGTTTATATTTTTTGTGTAAAACGGATGAAAAAACTACACTAAGCCTGTTTTAGTTACTTTCTAGAATTGTAGCTTATTTTGGTCAATTTTATCTCTCTGTCACTCAAATAGGTTCCAGACTCGAGAGTTAGTGACCCCATGTTTTACCAACTATAATCATAAAATTTCCATCCTATGAAACCAATGTTGATCGTACTAATGAAATACTAGCATCAACCAGAATCTGAACTTTTGATAATGCATCACACGAATGGACTTTTTGGTGATGAAAGAAGCAGGACTTGTTTCTCTGCTTTTGATGTTTTATGACAAAAGAATGGGTCTTTCCCCAACTATTTTACCATTCTAAGGCAGGATTTAGCTCCTAAAGATATATCTCAGACAGCGCGATTGCAAAGCAAATACTCCTTTGGTCCCAATTTATGTATTACTCTTTTGTTTTAGTCAGTCCCCAAAACATCTTTCTATATTTTGTAACAGTTTACCTTTAAACTTTTCATTTTACCCTTAATAAGATAATTTATAGCCACAAAGATATCTATGGTTTGTTGTTGCCTATTTAGCTTCTCTTATAAAAATAAAAACTCAGTGTTCAAGTTTTAAGAGTTGTCCTTGTGATGTGTTACAGTCAATATTGATTTTCTAGTTCAAAAAAGGTTTATTCAATTGTAAGATTTAGTTTGTGCAGATGTCAGATGCTGATAGTCTACAGAAATGATATGGGCCTTTTATTTGGGCAACTCATATTCATTATTATTCTAGTTATGTCTTGAGGTGTTGTGATTTTCTGGGAGACATGATTGTATATGGATGATGATTATGGTGTACATTGTAGGACTTGTTTGCACGCTTCACATATTTTATTTAGTCCTGCACTTCTAGTTACTAATTTACAGGAATGTGTCTCAAGGATCCTGCTAAGTTTAGGTTTACGTTCTTGAACAATGTTCTATTGGCCTTTTCCATTCAGCATTGCATTTTACATTATGCTTATGTACTTGTGAAAGAAATATGATGCCTGTTGGATGCAGTGTACATATGGAGAACCTTGTGAGATAATTTGATGTCTGTTGGGTGTGCTTTGTTACGTTGGTACCTTTGCCTTTGGTGCCTAGATTATTATTTTTTTTAATTGTGCCTCTGGCCTTTTTCTTTTTAAAACATTTTCTTGCTATATGTATCAGCATCCTTGGCATACTGGTATTGATAACCTTAACATCTTTGACACTCGTTACTTTGGTACTTGTGATGATTATATCCATGTGCTTTTGCTTCGTTTATCACTTTGATCTTCGAGTGCAACAAACTGTGTCTTGACTCCTCATCTTCCTCTCGAGATAACAATATGGCTTAAGGTTGTTTTTGTTCTTTCTTTTGGGGCATGCTTTTGTAGGGTGCATGGCGGCTTTGGATGCTGAACATTACTTGCAAGAAATCAGTGCCCAAGAGGGAAAGAGTGATTGATTGCTTTGTGTTGTTCCATTGAAGTAGCTCTGGTACTAGAGTTGCAAAGGTCTGGATTGATTTGATATCCATGTATTAAGAATTTGTTTCCTTTCTAATGTTTATGATTGAAAAGAATATAGTATATTTTTATTAAATGATTATTTGAGCGATGGTTCGTCCCTTGTTAAACAATGAGGTCGAAGCATCCATCAATCAATGAACTCAACTTAGTAATTAGAGTTTGGCCTAATTAAAGTCCACTTTATTTAGGTTTGTTCGCTCTTAGTAATGGCTAAGTAGGTGAATCGATAAGTTTAGGCATTCATTTAGATGCAAAGTTTGGTGAAAAAACACTAGAAACATTTATTTAGGTTTTCTTTCTTGGTTTCTTATTTTCTGGAGTTCGTATTGGAGCATCGCCTATTGCAGGTCTTATTTGGGGGCGACACTTCCAACATGATTTTCTTCATATTCAAGACACGAACACAAGATCTCTGATTAAGGATAGAACAGTCCCACCACTGCACCACGAAGAAATTGTTGACCCAATATTGAAAGATCCTCGTCCATCATGATTATTATTACTCCCATGAGTCCTCGCAGATTTTACAAACTTTAGTTAGTTTCCAATTTAGGGTTAGACTTTTATTTGGTATTAGTTAAGGTGCTCACAATAAAAGAAAAAAAAAATCTGACATTTTATCATTGATATAACTATTTTTTTTCAGTATAGGCCGCATCAAACTCAAGAATATGTACTCTCTCTACGAACTATTCAACAGAAAATAAAGAAAATATGTCCTTTACAGGTATAAGTCACCATACGCGTTAATTTTTCAGATGATCAATCAACTAGCATTATTTATTTAAAATATCTTCTTCTTCTTTTATAATTCAAAATCACTTAATTATTGATATTTACTCACGAAATTATTCAACCTTTTTAGGTGATGATATTTCCATTTCATTTTGTTGACAAATTTTTGTATTTATTTTAAGCTAGATTTGTTATAAATAGCATGATATCCTTTGTTAATCGTTTTGTTGACCGTCCCCCACTTAAATCGATCCGTTTGTTTTTCCCCCTTTGGAATCAATAATGATTGAACTTTATTAGTATATAAGAAATATAAATCATAGAGACAGAAGGGGGAGTTTATTTATTTATAAGATTTATTGGATGTATCATCACTAATTGAAAGGAATAGACTACTTAATTAATTGATAAGAATGAGAACAAAACATCTAAATCATTCAAATTAAATTTGACAGCAAATTTGGATCTTCCCATATAATCATTCTTGATTTTTTTCCCCTCTCATCAGCAGCAATTTGACTTCTACCATTTAAGTAAAAACTCTTTGTCGATTTGCTAAATGAACATTTATTTCTAGTATATAGGATCTAAATAAAATGAAATAAGACAGCAGTACTATTAATTAAAATTAAGAATCCACTGTGCAGATCTGAATTCATGATATTTCATCAAAGTAATAATTAGTTATTCAAGATCCACTGCGAAAATCTAAATTTTCAATATAATTATCAAGAGCAAAAGAAAGCAGTTGTTAAATATTTTTTGTACTAAAAAGAATCATAATACAAATACATAGAAACAACTTAAAATGATATGGTTCCAGATCTGATAATACTCCTTTAAACACTACTGTAATACTCTATTTTTTTTTTCATTGTAATTTTGTGAGAGGGAGAGAGAAGATGATTCAGGAGAAAATGAGGATAAAATAAAAGGATATATATCTGACCTAATTGAGTAATTTTAGCTGGTTGTGCCAAGTGAACAAAAATAATTGAGTAATTTTTTGAGTGAACTACTCGTTGAGTGATCATCTGAGAGTTAGAAACCGAAATGAAGTCATAGTTTACTAGAATAGCACATTGTTTTGTTCATTGTCCAGGTAAAATGAATCTCATTCCGTGTCTTTTAGAATATTTAAAACAAGATCCAGGGAATGCGAATATAAACCAAGATTAGCCTAAATGATTCTGTCTTAAATTCTCTTCTGACTTGGATCCATAATTGTGAATTAGAATAATTTTTAGTTAATTAAATAGTAGTAGTGGTGATTTCAGGACCCTAAATACAACTAATCTTCACATGAACATAACAGATCCATCAAATTTAAACGTGTTTAAGCACATACATCCATAGTAAACAAACAAAAATGATTGAATAAAGAAAGACAAAAAAAAGTCATATACAAAAGCAGAGTTTCTGAGTAAATATTAAAATGCCATTACACTCCCTAAATTACAAACAATACAACAGAAAAGATGGATCATCTTCGTTGGCAAGTGTTGAGAAGAGACTAAAGTACAAGTTTAACCCCACTGGACACTGGTAACTTCCCACCTAACATCCTCAGAGATCTTCACTAAATATATTTGCAGAAACAAAAAGACCCTACACCCTCACATGGCTTCAGAGAAAGAATACATTCCAACTTGTCTTTTTCATCCCCACAATTATTAATGATCAACTTTTTTCATAAAAGAAGATCTTATTTTATTACTTATTATATTATATTTTGGTTCAAATTACTTCTTCTTCTGCTTCTAGATCTCCCTAATTGTGAAAATTTTATTCCTATTTTTTTTAATTATTGGAATATAGAAATAGTAGGGGTGGGGATCAAGTGGGGGGCTAATTAATCCTCATAGGCACTAAGAGGAAGTGATTACTTGGGAAATATCTTTGATAGATCTATTATATTTCATGTGACTTTTAACGAGTTGGCCAGCAGAGATAGCTGACATGAGAGATAGCTCTCCAGCAAGAACAGAAGCAGCTACTATTGTGGCCAAGAGTCTTGCATTTGAACCTGGTGTATCTCTGTTTGCACCTTTAACTCCTAGTAAGTTCAAGCAAGCTGACTGTGATGCAAGTTGAGTTCCACCACCCACTGTACCAACCTGAAGAAGTTCATACATACATAACAGTATAAGACACGACAAATTAGGCATAAAGAAGATGTGTATAAAACATGTGCAAGTTTGTCTCTTCCTTAGCATGCCACTTAATTATGGACATTATTAATATTTCTGGCATGACCTAACCTGCCTGCCTGCTACACACCCCACTTCAACGCATTCAATGTAAAGGATGCTACATGTCAATATTTCATCTGGACTTATTATACTACTATTAAAATAGAGATCTGTTGAAATCAAAGCCTGCATGCACTTCGTTAAAACCTAGCACCGTCTCTTCAATAGTAGTAGTACTGGTCCGTATCATATTAGTAGTTCACTTTCACCTCTAAACGTCCATTAAGAAATCATTACTACTATAGAAATTCTTTTGAAACTTCACAAACATGATTTATACTACTATCAAAATTTTAATTGTAAGGGTAAAATGCAACTAATTTTATCTTGATTTTTCTAAATTGATAAATAATATGCAATGGAGAGAGTAATAAAGCGCGTGTTGGTTGTATACCTCAATAGAAGGCATAGTTACTGAAACATGGAGGTCCTTGCCATCATTTACAGCCTCCATCATAGTAATGCAGTGAGAACTCTCAACATTTTGAGCAGGGTCTTGGCCAGTGGCCAAATATACAGCAGAGACGATGTTGCTGGCATGAGCATTGAAGCCACCAAGGGCACCAGCCATGGCTGACCCTGTAAGGTTTTTAAGCATGTTCAGCTCCACAAGAGCAGCAACCTCAGTTTTCAACACTTTCTTCACTACCTCCTCCTTGATTATTGCCTCGCAAACTACTGATTTTCCTCTACCTTCAATCCAGTTAACTGCTGCTGGCTTCTTATCCGAACAAAAGTTCCCTGTCAATATTTCACATGATTCCCAATTAAATAAACATCTCTAGCATCACGTTGGGATAAAAACAATACATAAACAGGTAGATGGAATACCAGATATGCCGATGACGTCCATGTCTGGATATTCACTCTGAAGGTAATCCAGAACGTTCTGGACACCTTTGGATACCATGTTCATTCCCATTGCATCACCAGTGCTACAGCTAAATCTCATGTACAGATTTTTACCAGCTATAGCACATTGAATGCCTTGTAATCGAGCAAATCTGCTTGATCTGCAAAAAATTCCATTACAGAAACAAATTTTAAAATTTGAAAACATAATAGTATTGAATAAAATGCACATGACATGTAACTTTGAACATGTGCTTTCAAGATACTAGAAATTACAAATCATTTCTTTTCTCTTTGCGGGTGAATAAAGAATTTGTAACAGAAATAATTGAATCAAGATATAGAATTAAGAGAGAAGCGAAACTTAAATGTTCTGTCTTAATTGTTTCATGCTAACTCTCGACAAACAACGGGTTGCTAAAATGGTAAGCATACTACCATCCTTTTAGGTTTTGGTTTCGAGTCACAAGGAAGCGAAAAGGCGGGAGCTCGCGGAAAGAAAAAAACTCACCAACTACGAACAGCTATTTATCGTAAAGGAAACAATAAGAATATACGTAAGCATGAGAAGGAAAATAAGAGAAGGACTTACTTGTTGAACATGAGAGAAAGAGTCTCAAAGTTGAGGGGATCCTCAACGAAGAATTTCAACTCAGCGGCTCTCATGGCAGTGGCGAACCGGACAACCGGAGCTCTTGTCATCCCATCTCTGAGCAAAACGCTGTTGGCGCCACCAGAGACAAAGATAGCCTTGCAACCCCTGTTGGTGCTAGCCACTAAACATCCTTCTGTAGTTGCCATTGGCACTGAGTACTCTCTCCCATCAAGCAACAAAGGCCCTGCAATACCCACCGGTATTTGCACATATCCTACAGGCATCTCACAGCACTGTCCAAGAATAGACTCATAGTCAAATCCCTCCAATGGGAGCCCTTCCAATGACTTCCCTGTAATCCTCTGTAACGCCTCTTTTCGAATTGAAGCAGCTCTCATACAATCACCAAGCTTTGATTCCAACGAATATGATGGTGTTTTACCCTGCACAACAGATTGTATAATCTCCTCGTCATCTTCCGATAATGCTGGCATAATTATTGGCGCAGGCTTCTCCGTTTGGGACAAAGCTACCTTAGCAGGTTGCTGTGGAACCATTGGGGCAATTTTTCGAACAGGTGGTGGAGGGACAACGCAGCCAAGAGTAGTGGCAGCAGCACATGGTCCACGGCGACTATCTTCCTCAATAATAAGCTGCTCAGCATTCTCATCCTCAATATCCCATGAATCACTATTCGACCTGGACACAAACGACTGAACAAACCCAATCCCAAAGAAACCCAAAAGATATATAACGGAAGCAATCAATGACACCATAGCTAACAATTCAGAAAGGGTAACCACATGAAGAGGAATAGAATTACGGATCTTCTCACGCCACCTTACGAGAAGAAAATACATAACAGAGAAAAACATGGTGAAAAACAACCCATTGGTTAGGTACAATGGGAGCGGAAGCGCATCAGATGCTTTAGGAGAAGAAACTTGTTGTTGTTTCAGAGGTTCGCCGGCGGAAGCATCTTTAGATGTGTATAGAGGCTTAACAGGTCGCCGGCGAACGTCCATTGTAAATTTAGTCGATTTTCCGGTAGGAACACCGGTGTTTTGAAAAGAAGAAAAAAAAAAACAGAGAAATGACAGAAAGAGAGAAAGTATATTGTGTATTAAGCAGTGATGGTTTGTGTGGAGAAGCGAAAGTTGAGGAAATATATTTATAGAGTGAAAAGCGGTTGGCGCGCTACAATTTGGGGACACGCCCACCGCGTGTTGTTCGCCCCTCTGCTATTTGCACTTTGCTTGGACGATTAATAATAGTGTATGGTTAAATTTATTGTCATGTACTTACGTTCCATATAATTTATTTAAAAATTGTATTTTTTTATATATATGTCATTCTTATTATAAAAAATTGGTCAATAATATTTATCATTTTATAAAATTAATACATAAATTATAATATTTTTCTTATTTTATCCTTGTGAGTTATTAGTCTTAAAAATATATATTTGAACAACATATAAAAACTAAGTAAATAATTAATGTTCTTTGGTTAAATTAATTTATATTCATTGATTGAAAACTTGATTGCAAAAATAAATAAATAAGGGTAGAATAGACAAACATGAGATCTAAAATGATAGCATATAGATAGGACCGGAGGGAATATATGGTATATTACTAATTAATACTATCTCCCCTTTTTAAAAAATTATATTTTTTATTACTATCTTCGTTTTAGTTTGAGTAAATCTCACTTAACCCTTTTAATCTTTTGAGCTTGAAAATTAATTTCCACTTTCCCTTTTTTGAAAGGGCCACTAATTCCCCTTATCTTAATTCATCCATCAAAAATAAATATATTTAAAATGTAAAAGATGACCATAATTATTACTCATACATTTCAGATTTTGAGATTCAAACAATTTCTTTTTTATCGTAAATTTTTTTATATATCTTTTAAATATTTTGAATTATTAATTATTGTTACTAATAGTACCTTTTACCTAGTTTACAAATATGTAAATTTCATTTTAAAATTTTTGAAGATTCTATGAACAAATTCTTGGTCAAACTTAAATTGTTTGATTCTCAAAAAATGAAACGTGTCACATAAATTGGGACAGAGGGAGTATGAATTTGTGTATTTTCCTAAATGTTGAAATGATCAACTAAAAGACATACTTCCTTCAATTTTTAAAAGAGTAAAAAAACTTTTTATTATTGTAGTTGTGTATATATATATATATATATATATCACACGTTTCAAAATATTTTTTAATCTAATAATACTAAAAATGTCATGTTAAAAGTTAAAATTAAAGAGTTAGCTAAAAAATTGAAAGAGCCCTTCTTTTTTAAACATATTGAAACGGAGGGTATTACCGCATGTATTGCATGCAAATGAGTAATTTCATTTAACTCATTTTTAGAAAAATGAGGTAAGAAATTAATACATTATACGTTCATCTTTTGCATGAAATAAAAAACCACTTAGCTTTAGAAATCTTTTCAAAATCAATTTCTTGAATAAAGTTTTTGGGTTTTATTAGTTTTTATTTTATAATTAAATAAAATAAATTATATAAAAAAAACAAATCTTAATAAGAGGTGGACACGTTATATTATGGCCCATCATTTAGTCTATTTTTCATCTAAAAAGAAAATTGACCGAATTAATAATTTACCTATTTATTAAATTAGCATATATTAACCTGTCCAGATTTTGTCCAACTTAATTTAACACCCATACTTTAGATGTCCAAATACTTTGTAATATACATCAACTACTTAGCTACCTCCTCATTTTATTTTTTTATTTTATTTTAATTTTCCTTGTCTTTTAAATTTCTTCTTTAGAGCTAAAGGGTTGTAGTAGAAATTAGTTTTGTTTGTTTTTATTTTTTCTTGTTTAGGGACAAAATGTTATTTTTTATTTTATTTTATTTTTTTTTAAAAAAGGAGTGTTATATTGTTTGATAGGAAAAAAGAGAAGGGCTTGTTCAAGTTTTACTTAGTCATGTTGACTGGTAGATTGGATTAATGGGAGTAGACACAAAAATGGATACAAGCACAAGAACTAAATTCCTTCTCAAAGGATATTCGGACGAATTCAAAATTGAAAATTTATGTACAAAATATGGATAAAGTTCATTAGATTTACGTGAACATAAAATCGAGCTTTTATCATCCAACCTTCTCTAAAATGATGATGTATTTAAATTATAAAATCGAGCTTTTATCATCCAACCTTCTCTAAAATGATGATGTATTTAAATTGTATTGATTTGCTACATGTGTAAAAATGTCTAGTGACACTGAATATAGAAAAATTTGTGTAGAATAGCATACATTTAAATCATACTAAATGTTAGAGCTATTGTTTAGGAAATTTTAATTTGCATCTATAGCTTCTTGCTATTAGCCTGATTTGTATAATTCATTTGATTTGTATAAATCCAGAATTGGTATAATTCAATTCTAATTATAAAAATTTAGAATTTTGTGTATGCTTACCCTAGCTATTTGGAAGTGATTTATGAAAAACTAATAATAAATTACCTTGTTTGTATATTGGCAAATGAAATATACAAACAGAATTTTAAAAAAATTATTAAATGTATAAATACAGAATTTGTATATACTTATCCCATTTGTATATTTGCAAGCGAAATATATAAACCGATAGAGATATACAACAGTAACCTCCATAACAAATGAAACTATAGCTATAAAGCGACATTATCGAAAGTATAGTTATATAATCTTATTATGTCTATTATGTTTGGCATTTCTAAAATTTTCTCAATAAATTATCCAGTACTACCTTTAGCAAATCGAAGGTGAATTAAATTATTTGTACGTTATCTCCATATGTCACGTGCTACCAACAACCACGTGATCCATCCCTTCAGATTCTTGCTTAAACAATTTTAATACCGAGTGCATACATCATTCATTGGTTTATGGGTTAAAATAAGTGATGTAAATTGTTAATTCTATCTTGGAAAAGAGTTAAAATTATCCTTAAAACCAGGGAAAAAGGATAAATATATATCACGAACTATCGTAAATGGTATGCAGATACCTTCCGTCATACTTTTGGGACATTAGTGCCTTTGTCGTCCAAAAACTAGAGCATATATGCTCTTCACTCAAACGGAAGACCAAATAGGGTCACATGGCGCAATCTTATCCATCGATTCGATATGTAATAATGTCGGGTCGATGAATAAGATTATGACATGTGTATGTCCGTTAGTATCAAGGGTATATATGCTCTAGTTTTTAGACGGCAGGGCATTAATGTCCCAAAAGTATGACGGAGGGTATCCACATATCATTTACGATAGTTCTGGGGTATATTTAACCCTTTTCCCTTAAAACTATGTATTAAAATCAATTTTTAAAATTAATCAAACTTTTTAAAAAATGCTTTTAAAACAATTATATTTAGAAAATTCATTACAAGCACTTGACTAAATGCCTCACTTTTTATATAAATAAATAATCACTTTTACCTCTCGAAAGCTAATCCAAATAAGCTTATTACCCTCCATGAAAAATTGGGGCCATTTATACCCTTCTAGTAAATAAAGTGGTTCATAAATATCCGATTACTAAAAACTCTCACTTAAAAATCAATCAAACCTTAATTTATTTTATCAGCATAAAATTTTGACACATGTCCAAAATAAATAAATAAAAACTATCGTCCCTAGACAAATAAGATTCCCTTCATTTGTATCACACTAATTAATTTTATTAGCATAGGTAAGCATAATTTAAATTTGTTTTAGCAAAATACCTCTGTAAATGATACAATAATATGGTGAACGTGTGTATTTTTGATGTGTGTTGATGGTCCCAATTAAATCGAAATAATAAAAATAAGTCAAAAGTTATAAGTTGAAATTTCCAACTTATAAGTTATAGGCCAAAAATCCATTCGAACAAGCTCTTGGGGTCGTTTCGTGTGAATTATAACACCAAATAGTCTTGGAATTGAATTGTATGCCACTCAATTTGTTGTTTGGTTGGCAAATTCGGAATAACTTATCCCGAGATTAATAATTAGTACCGGGATAAATTAATTTCCTCTTGGGTGGCATAGTAATCCCCGAATAACTTATCTCGAGATAAAATAGGTAAATGACAAAGATAACCCTTTAAACCCTCAAATAATTTGTTCTTAAAATTTATGCAATGCATATTATTTTGAATGCAACAAATCAGACAGTCAATAAAAAATAATCACAGTATATAACTTATCCATCATACCTTGTATTCAAACCAAACAAAATCCGGGTGAATACCAAAAGAATGGTGCGCAAGTGGACTGATTTTGACTCGAATAAAATATCTTATGAAGATGTTTTCGGATAGTTGAATTTACGCAAGTAAAACAGATGCTAGTACATAGTTTGGCCATTAAGTATATTATTATGGTGAATGATGATGATAGAATGCGGATACTTTTTTTCTTTTTTTTTTTTGGGCTAAGAAAGATGATTTTATTTATTTACGAGAACTAGAGAAGAAAGGAACAAGCACAATTGGGGATCGTACTAGTCATATATAGTAATTTTTGAACGATACTTATTGAAAACAATAAATACAGACTAGTTGGGAAGTGAGGGGTAGCGCAATGGTGTCTAAGATTGATGTTCTGTAAAAGGAGTTAGGTGCTTGTCAACCTTTGTTAGTACGTCAGATATTTGTTTGCTCTCTATTGCTCCCTCTATAGATATGTCTAATCTGATGGGTTATGAAGGGTGATTAGGGCGTCATGTGAAAGCTTATAATTGCAAATCATAAGACGATAAATTAGACGACGCATAAAACTATACTAAAAGACATAATATTATTATATGATATGACCAATTGGTCTACATAATTAAAAAACTAATAAAAAACATAAAAACTATAGAGAGAAAATCTCCCCATAAACAAAACTCTCTAAAAAACTACATTGTGGATTCTATTGTATTTGTGTTAGAAGAAACAAACCTATATTTATAGAGTTCTAAAACATTTTCTTATTAGAAAAGGACTAGCTATTCAAAAACCTTTTCCTAAAAGGAAAGAATAAACCAAATATGAAAGAATATTATATTTTCCTTTCAGGAAAAGTAAAAACATTTATAGTAATGTTTTTTCTTTTCTTTAAGGAAAAATAAATCTTAAATTATGGTAAGAAAATCAGGGCAAAACCCTAACAAATCTCCCCTTTTGGTTGGATTTTCTTGATAAAACTTGATCCGTCTTCTTCATATGCTTGATAATTTTGTTCTTCACAAAATCTTCATGTATCATTGCTGCTTACCATGATTTAAAAATTGATATGGGTTAAAAATTGGAGCCCTGTATTAAAAGTTATGAATAGGGTTGAAAGTGGAACTCATGCGTTAAAAGTAATATGCATGAGTTGAAAGTAGAGCTCATGCGTTAAAAGTAAGATGCATGAGTTAAAAGTGGAGCTCATGCGTTAAAAGTAAAAATACATGAGTTAAAAGTGGAGCCCGAGCATTAAAAGTTTGCTGGGATTGAAAGTTGATTTTGTTTTTAAGGATAAAGCAGCAGGATGGTTGAAAATATATTTGAAAATTTCCCCACATGTAGTAACACAAAAATCTTCATTATCATCACGTTGATTGCAAATTGATTTGAAACCACTTGAACATTTCTTCAATCTTGTTGAACCATTGGATCATTGAACCATGAACTCTGATACCACTTGATGGGTTATGAAGGGTGATTAGAGCGTCATGCGAAAGCTTACAATTGCAAATCATAAGACGATAAATTAGACGACGCATAAAACTATACTAAAAGACATAATATTATTATATGATATGACCAATTGGTCTACATAATTAAAAAACTAATAAAAAACATAAAAACTGTAGAGAGAAAATCTCCCCATAAACAAAACTCTCTAAAAAACTACATTGTGGATTCTATTGTATTTGTGTTAGAAGAAACAAACCTATATTTATAGAGTCCTAAAACCTTTTCTTACTAGAGAAGGACTAGCTATTCCAAAACCTTTTCCTAAAAGGAAACAATAAACCAAATATGAAAGAATATTATATTTTCCTTTAAGGAAAAGTAAAAACATTTATAGTAATGTTTTGTCTTTTCTTTAAGGAAAAATAAATCTTAAATTATGGTAAGAAAATCAGGGCAAAACCCTAACATAATCTTCGTTTTGTAAAGTTGGATCATCAATAACCTGCAATCAGAAATAAGACATGAGTAGATATCTATTGTTCTTTTTAGGTCGCTAAATTAATTAAGCGAGTGAGTATTACCATATATCACTACAAGAAAAACAATCTCTAAGGAAGGGAAATCTGGTCCTAGAATGTCCATTCGGTCCCAAATAGTCTTTTGAGACAGGAAAATGTTGGTCGCCACCCGTCCTAAAATGCTTCTTCGCTAAAGGTTAATTGGGACGAGTTTCATTGACTGGTCGCTAAATGTGTTTAATGACAGAATCAAAGCTGGTCACCAAAGTACATTTAAAGACTACATATCTCGTCCCAAATAGATGATTTTCTTCCTTAAAAACTAGTCATTTTCTGGTCACTAAACCCTTTAGAGACTAGCAACTAACTCGTCCTGGATTACTCTTTAGGGACGAGCAACTACCTCGTCCAAGATTACTTTTTCTTGACGAGCAACCACGTCGTCCTAGATTGTTTTTCGAGACAAGCAACACCTCGTCCTAGATAAACCTATAGGGACAAGAAGTTGTCTCATCCTAGATTAAACTTTTAGAGACAAGAAACTATCTGGTCTTAGATGAACTCTTAGAGACGAGCAAAATTTTGGTCTCTAATTGTCCACCAATTATTCTGGATCCTCCTTTCACAAAAGTATTATAAGTTCTACTAATAAATATAATATTGCTATGGTAAATCTCCATAGAAAAGGCTGATACAAATATAAAAATAGGTAAACATCCCATGGTGTTAGTTTCAATATTTGTTTGACAAAAAAATGATTAGCAAATTAACAATATTCCGAGCTAGACTATGATTTCACGTCTTGCACAACTTTCCTAGCAAAATAATAATGGTCGTGTGCATCTTCTAAACTTGCATCTTGACTTGAGCTTCATTCTTCACAAAAGAACTCTAATATTCACCAAGGGATATCTAGAATATCAACAAGTTGCAGCAACATAAAAAAAACATGATTAAGAAAACTTTGATGAGATGCATTCACCAAGAATCCAAATCTATACCGAAAGCACAAATTCCGTGACATAAGCTAGCACAAATGGAGAAATTCTCCACCAAGAAAATTTATATTTTGTTTTAGGGGAAAGAAGTTGTTGCAGAGTAACTAAACAAGTATGATGTATACCACTGTTTCAGCTATAAACCAGCAGGTTATTATTGTAGTAGGGGAAACAAACAAGTTATCACTTTTTTCTTCTTATCATTAATTCTTGTAGAAGCCAAACAATATCAAACTATGTGCCTGTAATTGTACGTGTAGAAAATTAAAAAATAGATATAAAGAAGGCAATGATCTGTTAAGCAATTCTAATGATACAGGTTTAGCGAGTTACTTGATCCTCTAAACCAGATCAAGGTGCAACTCAAATCTCTGTTTTGCTGGACCTTAGGCCGAGAGATTCCGTATATGGATGGAAAACTTGATGTACAGCAGCAACATATATAAAAAAAATTATCTTAATAACCCTGAGAGTGATGTCAAAGTTCTTCTTGCATCGATAAAAGCCTATTCATAAAGGATAAGTCTTATAGGGGCCGAGAGATTCTGTATATGGCTAGGATGTTGTTACTGTGAGGCTATAATGCGCTATTACTTCTTTCCTGCCATTTATATCTCGTAATCTTATTCTTAGTGTACAAAGCAAAATTTATATATGGTTGAGTGTCTATAAGGGCCAAGAGATTCTGTATATGGTCGAGTGTAATGGTTCTATCACTTATATATGCTAGCGCACAAGAAGCAACAATTTCCAAGACATCTAAAAGGCTAAAACTGAATACGTATCAGTTTTTCAATTTTTGTATAGAGAAGAAACGACGCAGACATTAAAATAACTCAAAACAACCAAAGCAATTCAGATGTGGGAGCTATTACTACTGTTGTAGCTGCTAAACGGCTAAAACTCAATGCAAATCAGTTTTCCAATTTCTGTCTAGAAAGAAACGACACAAACATTAAAATAACTCGAAACATATGTATAAAACAACTCTCTTTTATCAACAAAATCAACACTATCCCAGCATATGTATAAAGATTCCTATATAGAATTATTAAATGTGTCATCCACTTCTTGATAAAATGTTAGGAAGAATCAACCTAATATATGCAGGAAAGGAGTTGGTCACAGATTTTTGTCCTGCCAGCAAAAGTGATAAAACTCACTAAACAAAACTAACTTATATAGGTGATCAGATAGCCACCGGCTAAGAGAAAAAAAATCACCAACAAAGAACCTCAGAAGTGAAGAAATTCCTTTAAACACGATCAATCATCTAAGAGTTCAGCCATACACTAAATGCTTAAACGACTATCCACAAATAGAATTTGGTAAATTTTTACTTACTTGGTCAGCAAAGAAAGTCAGTGGTCACTCAAATGATACGGGTGATGCCATATGCGGGTTATGCAATTGTTGAGCATCAAAGAGTTCTTTCATTTTTCTTATTTCTTTCGGCTCATCTTCTATGGTAGACAAATGATCATTCAACAATTTGTTTTCCTCATTCAAAGATTTGTTTTTCTCTTGAGTTGAACATAGCTCAGATAGTAATTCAGCCTTAGAAGAAGTGCCACCTCTCATGTTCTTTGCCTTTACTCCACCCCCAAAGCCAAATACATGGCTACGAGTTATAGGTCCACAACACTTTTCTACAATCTCTATGGTAGGAAGAGATGGCTCAGCATTTAATATTTCTTCAATTTGAGCATGCAAAAACATAAAAAAGTACATTTCAATCGATTCCATTATAATTTGAAGTAATTTATATATTGAATTTACCAAACACACATGTTTTTCAATTGTTTCTGGTTCCACAAGCATGCTATCTTTCTTACGAGTCTCAAAGAATATAGTCACCAAATTTGGCAGATTTCCATCTTTTCCACCCTTTACATCAAATAGAAACATGTCAAATAGAACTTCTTAAACATTTTATTTAGGAAAATTATTTTTCGATAATACCGATAAATAATCTCTCTAATAGGCTTGCTACCAATGTGATGAAACATCTTTAACTTAGATCAATTTTCTGCATTTCTATTGCTCCTTGCCTGTATTGTTATGTTAAAAAGTCATATCTAAGAAATATTACCAAGTTTATAGAAAGTTTCACATCTAAATATCGTGATGAGTTGCAAAACGGATACTTGAAAAATATAGGCTATTACTCTAGGTATACCTGAAAATTTTTTAAACAAAAATGTTCCTTAACTAACCACTCCCATTCCTTCTTTTCTACTCCCTTTGGAATATTATTAAGAGCCTAAACAATTGGCTTACTCTTCACATAAGTAGCATACAAGTATCCTCTCCATTTGTTCCATAACTCATTTATCCATCCAAATATATGATCACGATGATCATTGAAGTCAACACTCTCAAATTTATCCTACAAAAGGAGAGTGAATATTGTGCGTCAACTATACAAAAAGTATGTATAAAATTGAGAAAGAAAAATATGTGCAATAATGGTTAATGTTGGAAATATAAGAATAGTAAGTTCTGATTCATCAAGTTAAACACCGGATGGTAGTTACACTAGTGTATCTTCATAGTAGATATCCTTCATTTTATCTTTTTGGTTAGTTGATTAGCTTCACAGAGCACAAAAAAGCTGAATATAAACATAATGATGATGTAATTAGTAATTAAACCTCAATATCTGCCCACATGTGATCCAACTTTTGTTGTTTAATGTCCCTCCACGATGGTACTCTCAATGGACACATATTACAGTCACGAATTATTTTTTCCAGGTGCCTTGAAAACATATTGCTATTTGTTCCAACTGTTCGATTATTGTAAAATGTTGCTTTCAGCTTCTTTCCAGCTTCAAGTGATGCAAATTCTTTACACTTGTTGCTCCCTTGCACTCTTTTTACCTTTCTAGGATTAGATGATCCTATAGCTGTATAATTTAGTAAGAACTGTAGCAATAAAATTTAGTTCAACAGATTAATAATGAATGGATTTATAAATTGTCATACCTGTTTCAGTTGTTTGGGAGACTTGCATAACTTGATGTGTAGAACAAGGGGATTTGGTTTACAATAACTTGGCACTTCTCAAGGACCCAAAGAGAAGTGTCATTGTATCTACCTTCTATATATGGAATCACGTGAAGTATAATTGTAAGAAGTCAGTTGCATCTTTAACCTTCTAAAAGTTGATTACAATATATTTTTATAGCTTTTTTGATAAATTTGTTGTGATTGAGTTTGATTGGAATGGACGAATATATGGTGCAACTATAAGAATGTATCTCTTGAAAGATCTCAAGTTTGGTAAGTTTGAAACTCAAATGGAATTATCACTATTTCTACCTTCTATGTACAGCACCACATGAGGTAATTCGTATCAATTATGTTGCTTCATACGTCTTTTGTGAGTTCGAGTCAATTTGATTGTAAGAAAATATGATCGATTCCTTAGACACACACAAAACACTAAAATATGATCCATTTACAGTAGATAATAATTCAATGGTGCCTTTTGCAATTACTAATTTATTTTAGTTAGATAGAAATCTTTTTAAGAATTAGTTGCACGTGGCTATATATTTGGATCAGATTTAATAACTGAAGACACTTTCTAGCATGCTCTGTTAGTATTAAAAGGTAAACATTTTTTCACTTAGACACACACAAAACATTAAAATATAATCCATTTACAGTATATAATAATTCAATGGTGCCTTTTGCAATTACTAATTTATTTTAGTTAGATAGAAAACTTTTTAAGAATTAGTTGCACGTGGCTATATATTTGGATCAGATTTAATAACTGAAGACACTTTCTAGCGTGCTCTGTTAGTATTAAAAGGTAAACATTCGTTCACTTGTAATTCCGAATAGAATTCTCGAGTCGAATAGAAATTCCTATATCTTCTCTCCGAACACTGTCTTAATGCATGACCTGTGACTGCCTCTGTTTAAGAGTAGTTCACTGTTTTATTTCTATAGGAACATTTGTTTCTCTTAGGATTGATCCCCTTCGTTTTAGGGATCTTATCATGCCACAAACTTTAACTTAATGTGCAGCACCACAGGAAGCCATTTACATTAGTTCTTTCAACCTTTCAACCTTTAAAGAATCCAAGTTTCATCAGATGCAAACGATGCTTTAAAGAATCAAAGTTTCAGATGCAAACGAAGCTGTCACTCTTTCAACCTTTAATGTGCAGCACCACAGGAAGTCATTTATATTAGTTCTATTGCTTTTGACATAGTTCATCAACTTCAGACCCAAACAAAACTGTAACTTAATTCTTTAACGACTGATCCCCTTCTTTTTTGGGATCATATCACACTACAAAACTTAATGTTCTTTAAGAAAATGATCAGCAACTAGCCTAACAGAACAAAAGTTTAAAAAAGAAGAAATATAACTCGAACAATACAACAACAAACTAACTTTACAGATGAAATCAAACAAGTAGTGTAACTCGAACAAATCAAATATAGAAAAGAAGAAAAAAAAAAGGTCCCAAAAGAAGAGGCTTACGTGAAACATGAACAAATAGAGAAAAACTAGTGATTCAGTTTTACAAGAACGGAAAAAAATATGGTGCTACTGCTAGAACATATCTTCTTGAAAATCTCGAGTTTTTCAAGTTTTGAATCCTAAATGAAACTATCGTTGTTTCTACCCACTATGTACATCAGATACAAGAGGTAATTTGCATGAGTTTTATGTCATACTTCATCTTTCATCAGCCAGAGTGAATTTCATCGTAAAAATATGATCGATTCTTTAGGCACACACTATACATTATGCTATAAGAAGAAAACAGTCAACTATTGAAATTTTGAGCAGAAAAAAAAAACTCACAGAAGAGGATGCATAGATGAGATACAAGTAGATAGAAATCAGAGAACCAGTTAGAAAAAGATAAAAGAATGCTTTAAACGAAACTGTAACTTAATGTGCAGCACCAAGTTTCATCAGATGCAAACGATGCTTTCAAGAATCCAAGTTTCAGATGCAAACGAAGCTTTAAAGAATCAAAGTTTCAGATGCAAACGAAGCTATCACTCTTTCAACCTTTAATGTGCAGCACCACAGGAAGTCATTTATATTAGTTCTATTGCTTTTGACATAGTTCATCAACTTCAGACCCAAATGAAACTGTAACTTAATTCTTTAAGGACAGATCCCCTTTATTTTTGGGATCATATCACACTACAAAACTTAATGTTCTTTAAGAAAACGATCAGCAGCTAGTCTAGCAGAACAAGAGTTCAAAAAATAAGAGATATAAATCGAACAATACAAATAACAAACTGACTTCACAGATGAAATCAAACAAGTAGTGTAACTCGAACAAATTAAATATAGAGAAGAAGAAAAAATCAGGTCCCAAAAAAGGAGGCTTACGTGAAACTTGAACAAATAGATAACAATTAGTGACTTAGTTTTACAAGAATGGAAAAAAATATGGTGCTACTGCTAGAATATATCTTCTTGAAAATCTCGAGTTTTTCAAGTTTTGAAACCTAAATAAAACTATCGTTGTTTCTACCTACTATGTACATTATATACAAGAGGTAATTTGTATAAGTTCTATGTCATACTTCATCTTTCATTAGCTCGAGTGAATTTCATCGTAAAAATATGATCGATTCTTTAGGCACACACTACACACTATGCTATAAGAAGAAAACAATCAACAGTTCAAATTTTGAGCAGAAAAAAAAATCGCAAAAGAGGATGCGTAGCTAAGATACAAATAGAGAGAAATCAAAGAACTAGTTAGAAAAAGATGAAAGAATGCTTTAAACGAAACTGTAACTTAATGTGTAGCACCACAGGAAGTTATTTACATTAGTTCTTTCAACCTTTAAACCTTTAAAAAGTCCAAGTTTCATCAGATGCAAACGAAGCTTTAAAGAGCCCAAGTTTCAGATGCAAACGAAGTTATCACTCTTTCAACCTTTAATGTGCAGCACCACAGGAGGTAATTTACATTAGTTCTATTGTGCTTTACATAGTTCATCAGCTTCAGACCCATACGAAACTGTAACTTAATTCATTAAGGACTGATCCCCTTCATTTTTGGGATCATATCACACTACAAAACTTAATGTTCTTTAAGAAAACAATCAGCAGCTAGTCTAACAGAACAAGAGTTTAAAAAAGAAGAGATATAACTCGAACAATACAAAAAACAAATCGACTTCACAGATGAAATCAAATCAACTCATAGAAGTGGAGGAATACCTGAGATTCGAGTGAATAAAAGATAGAGATTGAGTGGAGATCACTGCTGTGCAGATCTCTGTTTTCTCTGTTCATCGTAAAAATATGATCGATTCTTTAGGCACACACTATACACTATGCTATAAGAAGAAAACAATCAACAATTCAAATTTTTAACAGAAAAAGAAACTCACAAAAGATGATGCGTAGCTGAGATACAAGTAGAGAGAAATCAGAGAACTAGTTAGAAAAAGATGAAAGAATGCTTTAAACGAAATTGTAACTTAATGTGCAGCACCACAGGAAGTCATTTACATTAGTTCTTTCAACCTTTAAACCTTTAAAGAGTCCAAGATTTCATAAGATGCAAACAAAGCTTTAAAGATCCCAAGTTTCAGATGCAAACGAAGTTATCACTCTTTCAACCTTTAATGTGCAGCACCACAGGAGGTAATTTACATTAGTTCTATTGAGTTTTACATAGTTCATCAGCTTCAGACCCAAACGAAACTGTAACTTAATTTATTAAGGACTGATCCCCTTCATTTTTGGGATCATATCACACTACAAAACTTAATGTTCTTTAAGAAAACAATCAGCAGCTAGTCTAACAGAACAAGAGTTTAAAAAAGAAGAGATATAACTCGAACAATACAAAAAACAAATCGACTTCACATATGAAATCAAATCAACTCATAGAAGTGGAGGAATACCTGAGATTCGAGTGAATAGAAGATAGAGATTCAGTGGAGATCACTGCTGCGCAGACCTCTGCTTTCTTTGTTCTGAGAAAACACAGAGACCTGCATTGCATTTCTTGCTAGGTAGACCAATGCGTTTCCAGAAATCGTTGTGAGGGAAGATTGTTGTTAGGGAAGTTCGTTGCTAGGGTTTTTGATTTCACGATTACTTTTTTTCTCTTTTAGAATTTTGATCGATCAGTAGTACTGATCTTTTAGGTGCCTAATTTTGGTGAAAAAAGATGAATTTTTTTTTTACATTTCAGTCCCGCCTTTTAATATATATTTCTCAAGACCCCTAAATTTTGATTTGGGACCAGTTACTACTTTTTCTAGAGACCAGATTTAGTATCTTCACAAAAACATATGGAATTAAAGACCTAAATAAAATCTTGTCCCAATACATCTACTTTTAGAGACGGGATTATTGAATCATCCATAAATATTGGTCTTAAATAAAACTTTTTCTTGTAGTGTATATTGATGATGAAAGAAAGATGAAGAGATATCTATTGTTATTTTTTACGTCCTAAGAAAGATGGTATTATTTATTTACAAGAACTAGGAAAGAAAGGACTAAGCACAATTAGGGGCCGTACTAGTCATATATAGTAATTTCGGAACGGTCCTTATTGAAAGCAAGAAATACATACTAGTTGGGAAGGGAGGGATATAGCGCAATGGTGTTTAAGATTGATGTTCGTTAAAAGGAGTTAGGTGCTTGTCAAACTTTGTTAGTGCGTTAGTTATTTGCTTGATCTCTCTATAGATATGTCTAATCTTCGTTTTGTAAAGTTAGATCATTAATAACCTACAAACAAAAATAAGATATGAATAAATACCCATAATTATTTTTTAGGTCGTTAAATTAATTAGGCAATGAGTGTTATCATTTATATTATTGATGATGAAGAGATAGGATGATAGAGGTAATTACCCCAACTATGGGTATAAAATAACAAATAAAAAATATCTTTTTAAAAATATCAAGACAAATTTTTTAAGAAGGGAATTTTTTAAAGAAATACCTTAATGTCCATTTCAATATCTAATAAAATTATTGTTCCAAACGTCGACAATAACTTTCACTGACAAATACTTGAGCTACGGGAAAAAGGAAAGAAAAGTACATTAAATTAAATACATCTTAAATTTATTTTGAAATAAATTTAATATTTAAATTATTCTTCCGATCTATTATACCTCTTATACTAATACTAATATAATTAAAAGATGGTAGAATCGTGATGGTGAAGATATGCTAAAGAAAATATGATAGGGTTTAATTAGGTTACAATTTTAAAATATACTTCATCCATCTCATATTAGTTTATCATTATACTAAAAATAGTTGTCTCATATTAATTGTCCACATTACTAAATCAAGAAAGCAATAATTAATTTTTCCTACATTAGACTTGTAATTAATTTTTTTTGAAAGTGTTCACATTTGTTTGTAAAATTCTCAAAGAAGCTTTTTAAGGGATGGATTAGTAAAATTATCTTCTTATTTATGATTTTTTAAGCATCATGCAAAATAAAAAGTGATCAACTAATATGAGACGGAGAGAGCAGAAAATTCGGATGATAATTTAAGAGTTAGGCTAAAATCTATAAACTTGATGACCTAGAGATATTGAATCGTAATTTTCTCATTGATAAAATAAATGGATCATTAATCTATATAAATTTAAGGTTTCGTTTGGTGTAAGGTATACAATATAATAATTGCAGAATAAATTATAAACTTATTTTATTTAATGTTTGATCGGAGGTATTCGATAATCATTCGATTAAACGAGTCAATGGATTAATTTTAAAATCTTTGACCAAATATAGTATTGATTTGGCATGTATATTATATGCTTTGAAGTTTGGACATTAATTGAAAATTTCTCACAGGAACAACAGAAAAGACAAACGAGTTACCTTAGTTTCCGAAAGTTGAATTGTTATTACTCTAATTATTACTAGTAATTTTTATAATTTTTTTATATTAGTAGTGTTCGATTTAATTTGTGAAATGATTTTACGGTGTATCTACATTTATTTAGAGAGTTTATATACATATGTAGTTACCTCTTAGTGGTATTTTGAAATTTCGATCAATTTTATATCAGGTTAGAGTTATGAGTAAGTCATTGGCAATTTATTTTTTTGCCTGTTACTATCTTTGATTGATATACTTTTAGAATTATATAGTTAAATTTTAATTTTTGTGTATCAAAAATTAATTTAGATTTTTTCCTACAAGATATAAAAAAACAAGAAATTTATATGACATTACATGTCAAGAAATTTAATTAGTGAGAAAAAAAGATAGTTGAATAAAGGAAGAAAAATTCACAAGTAATTTTAGTAGAATTTTCTCGAGTAGAAGATTAGTATAATCTTTTAAGTACTTATTTTAAAGTAAAAAACAATAACACCAAATCAAAAATCATTAATTAAAAAATTTTAATTATAATTTTAACTTATAAGTAATAAATAAAGAATTAGCTCATCCAAACAGACAATTAACTCAAGTTAAATTGAATTTTAGTTATTTAATGCTTGTCACGGCTTACCAAATATGCCCTTGAAATGCGTTTAAGAAAAATATATTAAAACACGTATATATATCCCATGCAGATCTCGTATCAATTCACAGCGTTAATAGTAATTTTTAACCAACTAATTCGATCAGTAACACATGTATTAGTACGACTAGTTATTTTAATACATGCCCAGTTGTCCACTACTAAATATAAATCACAAAATTAAGGTTAAAATCGATGTTCATTCGTCAATAATTAAGGCCTAAAATCAAGTAGATTGAGGACTCAACACTCCCTTTATTTTATTAGATATAAAAGTAAATAAATAAATAAATCTAGGACTCAATACTTCTTCTATTTTGAAGAAATTAAAAATGAAAATGTAACAATTCGAAATCAAACTTACCATGGCATTGAACAATTTTGCCACTAATTAATCACTTGTGCTCCTTGGTCAAATATTTTTGTTATTTATACGTATTCAACTGTAGTTTTGCGCTTTAAAATTTGAGGAACATCTATCCACTTTCTTATATATAAAAACATAAATAAGAGTATAATATATTCATAAAAGCTACAAATACAATTATTTTTTTCCCAAAAAGTTTTTTATTTTCTTAATTTTACCCACATGTTAGAATTATGTGTATACATATTTTTTGAAAATGCATACTTAATACTCTTCAAGAGTATAATATATTCATAAAAAAAAAAAAGCTACACCAGACTCATGTTTCTCTTGACATTTTTCTCCAAGTAATTCCTTTTTATGGTCCCTAAATGCCCTTCAAGGCTTCAATAATTATAATTTATAATAAAAACACATTCAAAACATTGGTTTTTTCTCAACCAATAAAGAGTCAACTAATGCTTGTCACGACTTACCGAATATGCCCTCGTTATGTGTCCAACAAAATAATACTTATTGAAATACGTATATAATCCCATGCATGCATGTTGTTTTCGACATAAATATTCTTTTTTTAAAATGATGAATCTCTTTTAAAAAAATTTAAACTTTGGAGACAAAATTTGAGATCCAAATTTTGTACAAATTTAATATACGAAACATTGATTTCAAATCAAAACTTGAAATTAGGAAGTCAAATAATATAGCCAAACGATTGCTAATTCTATTAGTAACACACATGTGTTATGACTAGTTATTTTATTTTCATACATGGTTGTAAATATGTAATTAAAATTGATGGACTTTCGTGAATTTTCTATTAATAAAATTAATCAACTTTTCGACTGTGTCCCTCAAATTTATTCATGGTTTATCGCAATTTTTAAGTAGTGGTCACAGCTCACCAAATAATTACCCAAGGAAATGCATTAAAAATAATTGAAATTATGTAATACTTCAGCAAATTATTGAGCAAAGTCATAATAGTCAAAAACAGGTTCTCATAATGTTTTAACTCTTTTAAATTATTTGGATGCAAAAGAAATCTTATACTAATATTACTAAAACATATAGTATATATAGGCACATTTTTTTCAACACTCCGTCTTGGACTTTTGTTGAATCATTTTAAGTTGAAGGCTTATTAGGCTCATGGTTTTTATATAGAACATAGTACTCATATGATAAGCTAGCCAGCCAAAAATTAAATAATAATAATAATATTATATTTTATATATCAACGGCTTTATTTTTTTAATACTATCCGTAAATTTTAATATATGATAGCTAGCAAGTTACTTCATTATAATTTTTGCAAGCTGATTATTGATTAACACTTATCAAACACTTAATAACAGCTACTCTAATGTAAAACATTTTTTTCCATAAGCTTAGAGGTTGGTACATATTTGAAAATAGGAAATTCAGTTTCACAAATTTATTAATTTATATAGACTTATCTTGAATCTTCGATGAACTAGCCTAAGCCGCTACCTTGTACTTAAATATTTAAATTTTCATTGTCGTAGATCAATTTCTGCCTGCGAGAAAAGTATTAATTGTACAACGGCTGCACCTGCTAGAATATAATATATTCACAAAATTAAACAGTAGCACTTTCACGTCACCTACCAAAGTGCCACTAAATCTTTTTATTTTCTTTAGGCACCGCCATCAGCTATATTAGTTATCCATTATCCATTCGGGTATAGCCAACCTTCTGCCTATGACTAGAGGCGGAGCTATATTTATATGTCAAATTCTGCATTTAAAGGATATATATATATTTAAAATTGAATATCCTTGATAAAAATTATACATGTGGCGCAGTAATAATGGATGTCTATTCTGGCTCCGCCAACACCATTATTCTTGGACGCTTTGATAAAATTTCTGACTCTGTGACAAGGCTCAGCTAGATAATCGAACGTGACGCTTAATTCTTTTTCTCTGCATATTCGAAATTGGAAAACGCCAACTTAATTTTCCAATAGCTTTTTTATTTTTCTTGGTCAAAGCGGTTGAAGTTTACCAAGATATATATACAAATATGCAGTAATTTGAAATTCTGAATATGTTTGGTACAATATCAAACAAACAGTCAATCTAACTTATTTTTTAAAAATATAAATCTTTAAAGTTGGTTTTTTCTGCAAGTGCGCAACACATAATTGTAAGTCAGAATTGAGTATCCACTCAATAGTTCCTTTGGGTCCACAAATTTTGAATCACTTGTTTGACAAAAATAAAGTCAGATAAAATTTGTATCAGTCGTGTGAAGCATAAAGTAGAAAAAAATCCAATTAATGTTGAGCATAGTGGAGAAGCTAAAAAACATGTTAAGCACATTTATCGTCGGTTTCAATAGAATGAACTTATAAGTACAATTAATTTAAAATGATTTTCATTTATTTTTAAGTGTTCGGTCATTTCTAACAGGAATTCATTCTAACAAATAAGATTTATCGAATTAGACATATAGAAGCTAAGGCAAGCAATCAGTACACGAATCCCTTTCCGACCACTTCACGCTAAAGTTCATACTCATACTAATCTACGAACTACCCTTCTCTTTTATTTGTCCTTCATGACCTCTGTTAAACTTTTCAATGATCGTTTAGGTAGACTCTCAAAAAAGTAACTTCATTGATAATTTGGGGTTCAGCACTAAATGCTAAATACTCCCTATGTTATTTTCTAATCAAGTAGTAACATTAATGATAACATGTCATATCTTCTTGAATAAATGTAAAGAGATAAAGTACTCAAATAAAAGGTGGAAACTTAAGTAAAGTTCATGTCATTTACTTCTTTAATAATAAAGTACTCTAGTCTTGTTTGCATTGATTCCTAATTAGAGTAGACTAATTTCTGCAATTAGGACTTATTAATAAATGGTGGTGGTACAAATTAATTAGTCGTATGTGTAATGGAGAATGAACTACTAATTAATACTAAACTTTCCAAATATTTGGTACGGGCAAGGTGGTTAGTGCCTTAGTGGTATTATCGTGATATGGCCACGACCAAAAAAAGGACCTTATTAGCTTAAATGTTATAGTTAATCGTCCACCATTATATTAGTGTGTGTCATTAATTATTTAATTAATATGACTACGAAAGTTCTAGGAACAAATGGTATATATGTAATTATAGATATATATCATCTGATCACTTCTCAATTAGGGATTAATAGACTTATGGCCGGCTGATTTAAGAAGTAATATTTTGGGATAATTAAGAAAAATATTCATTACGTGATCTAATCTACATTAGATTTAGCCTAATTATTAGTTAAACATGCTCATCATATCTTTTGGTGATCTAACTCATCAAATGTGGCTAAACTAATGGAAAAAGTACTCGTATATCAGTGTCATCTATAATCTACTCAATAAAGGGATTAAAAGACTTGTGACTGACTTTCTAAGTACCCCTCCCCCCCCCCCCCCCCAAACCCATTTAAGGAGTATTATTTTTGGGATAATTAAGAAGAAAAAGTTTATAGAGACACAAACAAAATAATAAGGCAACTTAATTGTTATTGTTTTGGGGGATGAACACAAATTTTATTTATTATATTTATGGTGTATTGTTGTGTAAGGGTTATTCAATCCCTTGTTTCTTTTCTTTTTCCATAATTTTTTCCCTTTTGATTGGGACTCGATTAAGCCAGATTTGTTGGTGATTGTTAAGGGTAAATTCAGAAATTTGAAGGTCACTATGTTGGGATCCCAAAACTTTGTTTTTTTTCTAGATTTTTATAAATCTACAAGTGAAAAATTGATGAAGCATTATTTTGTGTGTAACATTTGTGAATATATTGTTTATAAATAGTTACACAGAATATACACATCATTCACACAATATACACCATACACTACTACACTATATATACAATTGATATATAATGTATAAGGGTGTATATGTATTGTGTAATAATGTATTACGGTATATACACACTACAACACTACTATACGTCATATTATATTATACTTAAAAATTGGATGATAAAGAAATAAAAGAGGTTTCTACGATGATTCTGGCAAAGAAGGAAAAAAAATTAAATTGGTGGGCTGACACTACCATTAATATGGTGGATTACAACGGTGCAAAATATATTTGTAACTTTACCCTAAATATTTTCAAGTGTAATTGATATAGGTGGATAAGTAAACATATATTAGTTAATTAGTTATCATAACTATAGTTTAATTAAATTACCATCCACCAATAACTTACCATCATAATTACGTGACCCACGTCTAGAATTTGTATAATTTGACTCCTAATTGTATAAATTCAGAATTTGTATAATTTGGTTCCTAATGGTATAAATCCAAAATTTTCCTAATTGTATAGATCCAAAATTTGTATATGCTTACCCTAGCTTATATATAATTATCTTGTTGATACATTTGATTTGTATAAGTTCTGAAAATTTTCTAAATGTATAAATACAGAATTTGTATATACTTACCATGTTTGTATATTGACAAACGAATTATACAAATGAAAAATACCCATAGCAAACGAAACTATATTTATGGAACGTAATTATGCAAATTGTTGCTAAAAAACCTTATTAAGTTTAATCTTTTTGCTATCTGTGAAATTCCCTCTAATTAATATTGGATAGCTGAGCTAGAGACTTAGAATAGTTTAGTTAAGTTGGGCCTCTCCTATTTCTTTAGCATTTATTGGAAATATTGGGCTGGGTAAGCAATGTAGTTCCAACTCTGAAAGCTTATTGGATAGACCCAAACTTATTATAGGTCATCTTTAGGGATGGTAATAGAGTGCGGCGGGGAAAGTTGCACCTTTAACCCATAAAATTTCAACCCGTCTTACATAATATTTTTATGTATTTTCAACTCGCCCCTTTGCCATATCTAGTCATAGTCCTAACTCCTAGCTTTGGGCTAAAGCAGAGGAACTACATGGCAGCCTAATCCAGATTTAGGCTGAGGCCCAGATTCCAGTCCTCTAACAAAAAAGATGCAAATTATATTTCTCGTAAAATTATTGATCTGATATTTATATACGGGAAAATTATATGAAATAGCAAACTATTAATTCAAATTAAATGATATAGGCATAGTGTCTTTATTTGTAATTCGCAGCAAACATTTCATGTTTTTTGCCATTCCATTTGTATACCGAAATATATAAATGCAGGACCCATTTATATATCGAAATATATAAATGCAAGACCCATTAGTATACCAAAATATACAAATGCAGGACCCATTTGTATACCAAAATATACAAATGCAGGACCCATTTGTATAGCGAAATATACAAATGCAGGACTCATTTGTATATCGAAATATACAAATGTAGGACTCATTTGTATACCGAAATATACAAATTCAGAACCCATTTGTATATCGAAATATACAAATGCAGAATCCATTTGTATATTGAAATATACAGATAGACCCAAATACATATTTTTTATGTATATGTGCCGAAATATACAGTTAATAGTCATAGCAAACATAAAGTTTGCTATGAAGCGCAACTATACAAACTGTAGTTATAACATACAAATATGATTTTTATGTTTGATAAACCTAAAATTTACTCTTTATATACTCTATATTAATTAAGAACTTAATTAAATCTTATCTAGTAATGATGTAAAAAATATTGCATGTTTTTTTTTTATATATATTGTAAGTGTTAGTCAACCAGTTCTTATTAACATGTTAGGTAACCTTATTTAACCTAAAACACAAAGTACTATAAATGTTGATCTCCGATGTTCTTCTTCTTTTTGTTCTTTTATTTTCTTAAAAACAAATTTTTATATCTGTTATCCTTAAGTGTAAATGTTGATTTTGTTGTATTTCGAAGAGAGTTACTTGTATATTTTTTTTCAATTTATATATAAGGTTGCATCTCAAAATCAATTTCATTTTCATCATAATATTTCCTCATGACAGATAGATATTTATTACTTAATTTTAGAATGAAAAATCTTAATAGCTCAGTTGATTGACTATTTGAAATTTTATATACTTAGGGTTTGTTTGGCCATGTAATATGGTATCATGATATGATATTATAATATGGAATTATGAGATGAAATTGAAGTTTTGTTTGGACATGCGTTATGAAATTTTTGTGTTGTATATTTTCTCATAAACATAAGAATGTCATAAGTTGTACAGCTATTAAAATAGTCCCAATTGTTTATTCAATCTTACCAAATAAACAAAAATTTATAAAATCGCATAATAAATTATTACAAAGCTATTTGTTCTCCACTTAAGCAACTGTTTCATCTAACTTTAATTCATCAAACTTTAATTCAATAAAAAAATTGAACATAAATTGTAGTGTACTAGTCTTTAATATAATCCTCCCACATAGTTCAGACAATTTTCTCACGTTGAACTTGCATTTCTCCATTATGTGACCGAGAAGAAGAACCAACATTGTTACTTTGAGTTTGTAATAAATACAAAACTGTAGAAGTAATAAATTAGGTGTTGGTGTAAACGAAGATAACAAATTTATTACTCAACAATCGGTTGGTGTGAGTTAAAGTGACTATATATTGGTGAGAATAATAAATTTTATGTCGGTGTGAATAATAAATTTATGAAGTAATGATGTGATTATAAATTTTATTTATATATGAAATAAATGGTTAGTAGATATAAATGTGGGTTGTTTTAACAAAATATAAACTTGTGGATCAATTTTTGTATTAAAAATATTTCAAATCATGATATGGGATTCTCATATCATGATTTTTGGAGAATATGGAATCACATCTCATGATATGTAATCACGAGATAAAATCTGCATAAAATTGCATGTCCAAACGCACGCCTACTTAGTGAGGTTGAATTCCCATTTTGTAAATCCACATACAAGATCAGAAAGATGTATAGTACTCTTAAGGGATCGTTTGGTAGAGTGTATTAGAAAAAATAATGCATGTATTAGTCTTGTGTATTACTAATATCTTGTTTGGTACTCTTTTCCAACCTATGTATAGCTAATGCTTGCATTAGTTATACATTCTATTGTGTATTAAAGTGTGTATTGTTAATACCAAGGATTTGTAGGTATTAGCAATGCAATAATTTTAATGCATGCATTAAAATGATTAAAGACTCAATTGCCACTCAAAACCTTTTTTACATCCTTTCTACCATAGTAGTGGAGGATATCTTTGTAAATTACTTTTTTATGTAATGATTTGCTTTTTCTTTATGCATCAAACCAAACAATGAATAAAAATAATTTATATATAACTAATGCAAGCATAACTAATATATGTATTGTTAATGCAAGCATTACTAATACACTTCATTAGCATTATTCTTATACACTCTACCAAACGTCCAGCTAAGAATTGTTTAGAAAGCGATAGGGTTGAGGAAATGAAGAAGAGATTGACGGTAAAGGAGGAAGACGACTTTTTTTTATTTTTTTCAATGTGCGTGTCAGTGTTTGGTACTCCGTATATTCCTAATTACTTATCCACTTTTGAATTAACACATCTATTAAGAAAATAATATTTAACATAATGAGTTTATCATTTTATCCTATTAATTATGAAGTTGATGAATTAAAAACTTAAGACTTTTAAAAATTCTACATTTTTCAAAGTAATTAATTAAGAGAAAATACTAGGTAAAAGAAGTTTGTCCTTTTTTTATTTGTCAAAATGGACAAATGATTAGAGACAACTAAAAAATAAAAAATGGATAAATAATTAGCAACAAAGAAAATAATGATTTTTTAAAAAAAATTTTAACACTCTTCGTAAAATTTCCGACTCCATAGCCAACCCAACTTTGTATGTTTGGTAGTAATTGTGAAAGAAAAAATACAAATGTACGTAGGAAAAGTAGGAGGAGGAAACTTACATGTATTAAGAGAGGAAAATTTGGAGAGTTGATTTGTGGGGGGAGTTGCGGTGAAGGGCCGTCCTTTTTTGCCAAATCGGCAACTTCCTCCTACTTATTCTTATCCATTAAATATTTATTTCTTCTTCTTTACATGCAACAAAACAACCTTATTTGTGTATTTTCTATTCTGCAAATTATCAAATCCACACTCTGAGAAAGGACCACATATCAATATTTAATATATCTTTTAATGTTGTAATTTTTTTTTAAGAGTTGTGATTTTTTAAAATGATTGTGATTTCTCTGATAAGACACAAGTCCTAACAAATATATGTTCATAGACTTCATACTTCCACTTGTTGCATGTAAGTTGAGAAGTTTTCTTTCATTTTTAAATTATAAACTTTCTACTTTTCTGCTTTCTAAAAAAATTCAAGTATGATTTGCAATTGTTGAACAATTTAAAATTCAACGAAATCTGAGGTACATTTGTATTCGTTCAAATTTAATTTTATGCCAGGGACTCTTGTGAGTGAGTTTTACAAATTATTTTAATTATTCTTTATATTGTGAAAGAACATTTTGACGCAAGTGTTAATTGATGTTAAATATTTTAATGTGTATATATAATTTGATATATGCATACAATACATGTACCGAGAAATTAGTTTCACGGAAAGAGGAAGTAAAGTTTGTATTATTTATTTGAACACATATAGAAAAACCAATTTCACTAAAAAGGGGAAACAAAGTTTGTATAATTATATTATTTTAAAATTACTTTCATGTTCACTTGTTAGTCCACGAAATCTGCTGCATAATGTCTGACTTTCAATTTAATCATATAATGCTATCCGTTGACTACAACATTTCTTAGATTTTCCCAATATATACGTATACGACTATATACATGAGCTACTATTGTCAAAAGTCAAAAGTTTAGGATAACGCGATTCATATATATTCTTTAACAATTAAAAAGGACTCAATCTAATATAGAAGTCAAGTCAATTTTTTTAAGATAAAAAAATCGTCATTTGAAGAGATGTATTTGAAATAAAATAAAAATAGTGAAAATTTCCATCGATTAATAGGTAAAGAAATAACAAATATAAAACAAATTATAATTATTAGGAGTAAATTTGAATTTTTTCTCTTGCCCATTGTATCATATTTATCGTTCTAACCTAATATAATTTCTATGATATCATTAACCTAATAGTTTAATCAATGTTAATTGACAACTCATAGGAAATTAAATCATGAATGCTTGTGCAATCATTTCTTTGGTAATACTTCAAATGTTCAATTACTTTAGTAATCAATTTAGAGGGACCATATACTGTTTTTAAGTTGGAAAAAATTCAAGGTTATAATTAAGTTCCTAAAAGAATTCGAATAAATCAAAATAGAAGGTCAAAAGTATATTATCAAGAGGAACAACCACAACAGAAAAAAGATAAACTGATTTGTTTGAACATTTCCCATTGGTTGCTTCGCGGTGATCATGACATGCACCAAAAAACTACACTATACAAATAATTTTTAATGACAATTAATTTAATTAACAACCATAGTTCTATTGTTTCTAAATATCTAGTTCTATTGTTTCTAAATATCTTTTTAATAGCAATTACGTACCAATCTTTGTAATTGTCCTAAATCTATAACGACATTGCATCTAATGATACTTAATTAATGTCGATAAAAATTTTAGTACTCTTTATTAATATACGTATTTATTATCGCTAAAAAATATTTTTATTTAAGTGACACCATGTAAAAATGGATGATGTTGATTTGTTAACTATTTTGTTGCAAAGATTTAAATTTATTGCCTCTGAATTTTAATGCCTTTATATATACATAAAAAAAAAAAAAAAAAGATTCACGTGTAGAAAAAGTTCTGTCATTAGCCAACAAGACAACTATAATCTAATTTGGTTTGGTAAAATTTGATCCCAACTATTAATGGATGATATATTTTGATCGTTTAGCAAAGTTCAGAGGCATCCAAAGTCCAAACATGCATTATATACTATCAACTACAAGAGATAATTACAATTTACAAGTGAAAAAAGGAGATCAATAACATTATTTCTAACGATGTTACAAATATAATATTTTGTTATACTATTCGTACAAATAATGTAATTTTTAATTAAAATACAAATAACTTTGATAATTATAGACTTTTTAATTTGAAAAAAACTAATAAATAAAATTATTACTTATAAAATTAAATTTTTGAATGGTTGAAATGAATAAATACTATCAAGGTGATAAAAAGACAACGAGACTTCCTATTAAAGCATAAGATAAGTTTCATAAAATATTTATAAGACTGACACTATTAGATGCTGCTAATTAATTAAAGTTCAACATACATCCATTACATATATATATATACTAGAAAGCAATGGCCCGTACCAGTATGGGTCCAATATTATTAAATCTTATTTTTTTTCTTTTTGTTAGGTTTGTTTTTACGTGAAAATGGAGAAAAGAAATTTGTTGGATTTAAGGTAGTGTTCGTTATGTAAAATGTTAATTTTTCTATGTTTGATCAGTTAAAATCTTTGCAATATATTTTCTCTAGAGAATTATTTTTTTTTTCCTTTAAAAATGAGGACATGATTTGTTTAATAAACGTATGGAAAAAAATAGTTACACGATATTCTACATTGATAATGTCTTCCTCAGTTTTCAACCACACCTCATCTTTACCCCATAATATGGAGCACCCCATCTTCATCCCCACCACCACACGCATCTCTACCCTCTACCTTCACCTCTTATAGTATTTGTCTAAATTATATAAAAAATTTAGGATAATAGTTTTTGTCAACCTATCAAAAACAAGAAAATAAGTAAGAAACATATTTATTTTCCTAGAAATCATTTGTAAAATAATGTTTTTAATCTCAACAAACACATCTTAAGTATTATTAATCATATACTCATAGTATTGCATACTAAAAGTTGAGTACACTCTCGATCCATGAATAGATGATGATTGTCACATAATAAATCATTATACTCATGGAAATATTATACCATTAGATACTTAAAGCGACATTTTATACACATATAGAGTATTACTATTTATATATTAGCGAAAGATGATTTTTTTTTTCAATAGTCATCAATGTTCTTATTATTATTTTTTACCAAAAACATATTATGAAATAATTTTATTAATTATATTTTAAAATTTTAAATTTTAAATAAAAATAAAAATATTTTTATTTACTCTTTTTTTCTATATTATTAGAACTTTATATAATTATTTAATAGTAGAATAATATTAAAAACAAATAACAAATCTTTATTAATTTGTTATTAAACAAGCGAAAAGTAAAATGGCCAATCAGTAAAGTGAAAAGGAAGAAAGAGTATATGCCATGTGTTTATAAATAAAATTTTATTATTCAATTATGATTAACTAATATACATATTACTTCAATAAATTATTTAATTATAATTTATCTCCACTCTCACTTCTAATAATCCTTCATCAAATTCAACTGAAAAATATATGAAGTTAATTAAATTAGGGTAATTTGCACACTTTAAAGTATTAATTTGGGTATAAAAGAAATAATTGTCTTTCACCAAATTAAAATGAAAATGGAAAAATATATGGGGAAATTAGAGCATAATTAACAAGTGTTATGTCAATGTGTCGGTTTGGAAAGTTTAATGGCCCCACAATATTCAAATGACATTTCACCTTAGGGCACCATTTGTAATTTAAGAGAGAAATGTGACTTCTTTTTAGAGTTATTGATAAGGTCTAAATAAATAAGCATGAATGGTAACCCTCTTAAAGCAAGCAAATCTTGCCTCCTTCAATATACTATATATATATATATATATATACATATGATAAAAGGGCAATAAGCTAACACCTCTTCAACATGTCTGTGTCATCAAAAATATTTATAAGAGCTTCTTATGCCACCCTGTCACGTGTAGCTTAAATTTGGCTCCTCAACGTGCCTATGCCATCAAAAAAGGACATTACGGTCCCTTCAATTTCAATTGCCTCACCAACCACGCGTGCCCACAGAATTTTCGCTGCTTCGTTTTCCTCTTCTTACCGCTTCGTCTTCCTCTTGTTAACTCCGCCATTCATCATCTCTGTTGAAATTGTTTATTTTGTTCGCACCTCTTGATAGTTCAGCTTGTACACAAGTTTTTTGGGCGAGCGCTTTGCTTCTTCCTCTTCGTGGTTTGCCGTTTATTGTCTTTTTTGTATGTGTTTTATTTTTTTCTCTTGTTGTTTACCTTCTTCCCGCTAATTCCATTGTTTTGGAGTTGCTGTGTAGCTGATTCATTATAGGAAACAAACGAATTAATTTTAATTATAAAGTTGGATCCAAGTATCACTTTGTTTAATGTTCCAAACTTTAACCTAAACTTCTAGGTCCAGGAAAGTAATGAGAACTTATTGTTGCCGCCAAATTTGTCTAACATGATTCTCTATCAATTATCTTTTAATAGCAGAATGCAATTGACAGTAATCAAACAAACAAACGCTTCTTGGTTAAATCAAATATATGCAGCCTTAACCACTTCAATCTTCAATTATAATCATATACATCACATTTGAATTTCACCATGATTTGCTTCTTGTCACAGTACACCAACAATCACAAAATATTAGTATCAATTACTTAATTAATTAAACCTTAATTCGGGTCAGCAAAATGGATCCTCCATTCACATTCATCTCCCATTCAGGGCAGAGCTAGGGAACCTGAAGGGGTTCATCCGAACTACATTATATATACAAGGTTACAATTATTTGTTATGTAGATACAATAGATATTGAACTCTTAACTTCTTCGTATGTTTACTTTTTCCTACTTTGAATTCCATAAAATCTTGGTTCTTTCATTCCATAACATACAGCCCGGTGCACTAAAGTTCTTGTTATGCACGAGTTACCCTGCATGCTCGTGACTAAGCACATGCGAAGAACAACTAAATATAACCAAACATGCATACTATAAATATGATCTTTATCATAAGTGTTCATGAAAATGGGAGTAGCAATAAATTAAAACTGACCTTATATGAAGTTCAGTGATATCCAGTGACAATTGAGCCTCCCAAACATTTCATACCATGTTTGTACTTAAATCTATACACTTTCCTCTAATAAGATTATAAAGAAAGGATCTTGGTGGTTACATTTACACATTTGTTGTTCTTTAAAACATATAATGTTTGCCTAATCTCTAAAAGCTTCACAAACAATTCTCCTTGTATTCATCTCCAGTATAAAGACAACTTATATTCCATAGCTGATGGATTCCAAAAAAGCGAATGATTGTTCATATGCAGAAAAAAGAAAGGCTGCTATGCAACTCAAACGGAGCAACACATATAGCGAGGTGTCTGCTCACAAAAGGGAGACATTATTGCTATTTCGTCGTCAGCAAATAGATACTACAAGACATAACCTTCTTGAAAAGTTTACTATTGGCACCCCACTTCAGCCAACATCATCTTTTGTACAGAGCCGATTTTCCAAAACAGGCTCCACTTATCATTCGAGAACCTCTAGCGTTTTTTGAGAAATGTTTTCTCTTTTATTGATTTAATTCTACCATCGTGGTCCCTCTGCCAACATCTTTAGACCGATTATGCTTTTAAACATCTTTTGTATTTTGCTTGCAGCTATCAAATTTCACACTACAGTTTCGCATATGACATTAAACTTTGACCACTATTGTATGTAATAGCTTGTTAAATCGTGCCTAATTCTTGCACTTTTCCCTTTCGAATATCCATAATTTTCAAGCATTTACTAGACCCCACAATGGGGGTTTGACAAGCTTGGATGATCTTTGTTTGGATTCACTCGAGCGCTATACCTATTTCTTGAAATCACTAAGGAAGTAAGAAAGGACGGGCCAATATCTCAGAACTACTGAAAATATGAATGAATACTTATGATCCTACCAAAGTTGCATTCTCTTTGCCGCATATCATTACGCGTGATTCATGGGCTTTTTCAACTGAATGAGAAAACCTGTTGGCCAAACGATATCTGAAGATCACTGCGTCTGCTATAAGCTGGCAAGCTGAAGGTATTAAATTGCAGTAACTAAATAGTTCATTGAGCAACTGATGCTAAATATATCAGATCCTCTTTTTCGTATACTCTGAAGACCATATTTCAAATTTTAGTGACTTGCTTCAATTCTTGGATACCAAGATATTTGACAGTGGACTGTTTTCATTTAGATAATAGGACATATTACCATTTACATTTCCACACTAAGTCACTATTTAAATTTATATAAGAGCTATGTCCATATTGAGTTTCAATTTGGCTTGCTCAAATATATTTTCATTTGTTTCATTTTTGAAACTTCACTTCTATGCAATCTCGGGAATCTCTTCTTTATCCAGAAGCCAAGAAGAGGGTGCAACCCATCTTCTCGCCAACTAAGGATAATTAAAGCGGTAACAAGCTCCTTTATTTCCATCCAAAAAGATTTACTACAAGTGGATCTACCAAGTATGACCCTTTGTTTTCTTTCTTTGTTTTTTTTTTAAACTTAGAAATACTTGAACTACCTTTTTCCCTTGTGAGTTACCCTGAAGTTCTATGGTAATGCAACAAATTCAATATACATGGACGACTTCGACACCCACCTCACCAACCAAGGATAATTAAAGCGGTAACGAGCTCCTCTTCCATGATCAACTTATGTCTGCCTTCCTATTCACCCCCTTAGTATCTCGAATATTAACTTTATAGTATTTAATTTTTCCAGATATATACAGTCACAATACATCATGAAGACTCAAGAAAAATGAAAGAGAGCAATACAAAAACCGCAGACTGACTCAATGTAATCAATATCAACATTACACTGTGTTATCCGCTTTTCACTAATATTTTCATCATTTCTTTTCCTTGTTCCTTAAATTCATATTGGGCCGTGCTAAGTACGGCTTTCTCATTTAGTATATATATAAGTGGGGATACCAGGCAGGTCATGGTCGACATGCCTGCATGGCAGCTACCCATATATTTAATTTTTTTTCTTTCGTTTTAATTTATTTATCTTATTTTTTTAATTTTTATATATTTAAAAATTACGTAAAAAATACTATAAATCATGATAATTGAAAACTTTGGTCGACATGCCTGCCTGCAGCTGCCCATATATTCAATTTCTTTTCTTTCGTTTTAATTTATTTGTCATATTTTCTGAATTTTTATATATTTAAAAATTACATAAAAAATACTATAAATCATGATAATTGAAAACTTCAATTATTTATATATAAGTGGGGATACCAGGCAGGTCATGGTCAACATGCCTGCCTGGCAGCTACCCATATATTCAATTTCTTTTTTTCATTTTAATTTGTTTGTCTTATTTTTTTAATTTTTATATATTTAAAAATTACGTAAAAAATACTATAAATTATGATAATTGAAAACTTCAATTATTTATATATAAGTGGGGATACCAGGCAGGTCATGGTCAACATGCCTGCCTGACTATATTTAAAAACTACATAAAAAATACTATAAATCATGATAATTGAAAACTTCAATTATTTTTTAAAAAACATATAAATAATTGGATTGCTTATAAAAAATTTGATTCATTCATAAAATTAATCTATTTTACTAATATATAAGTGGAAATACCAGGCATGTCGAGGTCGACATGCCTCCGGACAGCCACCCATATATTCAATTTCTTTTCTTTCGTTTTAATTTGTTTATCTTATTTTTAAATTTTTTATATATTTAAAAATTACGTAAAAATACTATAAATCATGATAATTGAAAATTTCAAATATTTTCAAAAAAACATATAAATAATTCGACTGCTTATAAAAAAATCAATAATTAATCTATTCGTGTCACATAAAATGGAACAAAATAGGTAGTATGTATTATTTAATTTGGAAACTACATAAAAAATATTGTAAATCTCAATAATTAACAACATTGATTGATTCTTGTAATTCTATCTGTGCTACATACATTGGGACAAGAGAAGTAGCATATATTAGTTGAAAATTACGTAAAAAGTACTATAAATTACAATTATTAACAACTTTAAATATTTAAAAATCATATTAAAATTTAATTGACTCTCTAAATTCTATCTATATAACATAAAGTGAAACAAAACAAAAAAAAGATATTTAGCCCGTGCTGGCACGACTATCGTCTAGTACATATAAAAAAACGAGTGTTGTATTTCTTACACAATTAGTACCATTAGTACTAATTGTGCTACTTACCTTGTTCCTTTTTATTTATCTAATTTTAATTTTTTATTTATTTTTTAACTTGTCATTTTTAACAAATCAAGAAAGTACGATATCTTTTTTATTTATTACACCATTAATTTATTTAAAAATTATTATTTTAGGAAAAGAAAGAATTTTTTTATGAGTAAATTTATTTTGAAATTCTATTAATTAATAGGAATAATACTTATTATGTCAATTTTTTTTAATAAGTGTACTAAGTCAAAAAATAGATAAATAAATAAGGACGGGGGAGAATTATGTTTTAAAAAAAAATGGACCATTCTTATATCATTTGGTCCATGAATTTTTTTAATTCATTTTTGTGAGATAAAAAGCAGACTAATTAAATGTCCAATTTGCTTATGATTGATTTATATTCAATCCTACTTGTTTGTGATTGATGACATAGTTGTTTAGATGTCCACTGCTAAAAATAAATAAAGCATAAAATTTTATAGTTAAATAACAAAATATTTATATTAATTTTATTTAATTATGAATTAATGTTAAATTATAAAAAATAATTCAATTAACTAAAATTTACTTAATGATAAATTACTTTAAAAAAATTGAATTTATACTCCATCTGTCTAACAATGCTTGTCCATTATTGATTTTACATACTTCTTAAGAAATTATAAATAGAAGAGTAATTTACTAGTATATTAACTTTAAATATAATAAATACAGTGTCTTAAAAAATGTAATAGAGAAATAACTATAATTAATGACTAGAGTAAATTAGGAACTAGGAGTAAAATTATGCATTGATTTTATAAAGTGCACAACTATTGTTGGACGAACGGAGTACTTTTTTGTTTGGATTTAGTTGTTAAATTTTGACTTGACATATTTATTAAAAAACAATAATTAGTATAGTAAGTTTACTATTTTACAATACTAATTGATAGAGTTCCAAATATATTATTCACTATATTTTTCAAAGATATTAGCTCAATATAAATAAATTAAAAATATAAACTTGAATAAATAAAAATGACAAGCACAAATAGAAAAAATTAACACGTAAAAATGAACGGCGTAACTAATTTTATATTTTCTAACCATGGTTGTACCCATGAAGATAAAATAATTGTGGGAAACAAAAATGTAGTACTAGTAGTTTCCCAAAAATAGTTTGCGTGATAGAATTATTTTTCTCTATAACAGGAAAAAATAAAATAAAATAAAAATAGATTAGCATTATTACATTACATGAAAGGATAGGAACGAATTTAACGTATTCTCCAAATATATAAAATAGGATTAAATTGTCGGGAAGATTCCGCAGACACTTTTAAAATACCTAAAATACCCCTCCTTTCTTCTTTCTTCATCATCATCCATCTGTCTTTTACAAAAACGCGTACTCCTCTTCCCCTTTTGGTCCCACACGTTTTCCTCTCTCTTTCTCTTTCTCTTCTTCCTCCTTTGCAATTTCAGAGGTTTTTACCCTGTACTGCCACCTCACTCCACCTCTCTGTTTTCTTACAATTCAAGATTCTTTTTTTTTTCTTGATCCCATATAAAGATTTCATCTTTTTCTTCTATTGGGTGATTTGGGGGGTTTTGGGTAAATCTTGTTTTGTTTTGTTGTTCATGGCATATCAGATGAGTCCAGGTGGGAGTAGTAGTGGTGGGGGGTCGGGTTCGCCGTTTGCGGGTCGGGGCCCATATGGGGTTGGGGATACGACGTATACGAAGGTTTTTGTTGGTGGGTTGGCTTGGGAGACTAAGAGTGAATCACTCCGCAGTTATTTTGAACAGTTTGGGGATATTATTGAAGCGGTTGTTATTACTGATAAACATACTGGACGCTCTAAAGGCTATGGCTTTGTGAGTTTTTTTTTTCTTTAATAATTGTGAGCAGTTTCTTTTGGGTTATGTTTTTTTTTTTTTACTCGGATCACTTTTCAGTTGTATTGTTGTAGTCGAAAGATTTGTTCTTTGTGTCGTTTGAGAAATCAAACAATTTTGAGGCAAATAAACACTGTTGTTTGAAGACTAAAAAGACTGTAACTTGACAGTTAGGGGGGTGTTTTCTTGTGCTATTTTTTTGGGTATGTACTATTGTGGTTGATGAGCTGGCCATGTTGAATTTTATCAGGCAAAGACTTATGTGCATGTTATCTGGCAATAATTGTCTTTCGCTACATGGCAGAAATCATGCATAGCATGACACTCTATGCCCCCCCTTCTTTGTAGTGTGTTAGTTGGGTAATAATTTAGTAATACTATCTTGATTATTAATTAAGAAGAATAATATCTGTTTTAAAAGAAAATTACAGTTTCAAAAATACATTCTCAATTAGTCCTCATGGACAGGTTGAGGTATGCAAAAGTTGGCCTGAACACCTCTGTCAGAACAAAAAATAAAAAAATTCTTAATTCTGTGTCCACTTCTCAACTGGAGTGTTTGCCCTTTTTTTATGGTGACAGTATACATGCTTGATAATGTTCAAAATCCAATTTTTCTGATCATAATTTGTCATGATTTGATATTATGCTGATTAGTTTACTGTGGAAATTAGGTTACATTCCATGATCCTGAAGCTGCATGGAGGGCTTGCACCAATCCTAATCCAATCATTGATGGTAGAAGGGCTAATTGCAACTTGGCTTCACTTGGGAGACCTCAAGGACTTTTACCTTATGGTAATGCATTATATTCTCTTTCATAATGTATCATTTTGCTAACTAGTTGTTGTTTCTCCTTTTCTTTTCCTCCCTTTTTGGCACCTTAAGCTTAGGCATTCATGTGGGGGATAGCTGGGAAAAATCTGTCAGTTGATCTTTGTGATGTTATCTTTATTTCTCTTCTCCCACATTACTAAACAAAGGTATTAAGGCAGGGTGCATAGATAGGGAAGACTGAAGTTAAACCTGATTTTACAGAGAGAGATAGGAGAGCCAGCAATAACATTAATTGTTGATAGCTTGTATAAACCTTGTTTCAAGATATGTCCTTTTCCTTTGGTGTGGCTGAACTGGTCTACTAGCTTGCAGATAGGATACTAATGTAACGATGTAGTGCTAATAATAACCCAAATAAAGATATATAACAACGGTAGTGCTAACAAACAATAAACCAAAATTTGGAGTGATACAGTTAGCATATTTGGTGCACCATCAACATTTGACAATTACTAATTATCTTTCTCATCCCTTCAATTTTTTGTTCTTGTAGGACGTTTGAGATCTTCAATGCCTTATCTGGGAAATCCACAGGCCCCGAGGGGTATGTATATGGGGAGCCCCTATTACCAGTTATCAGTTCCTTACAGCTATCAGTCTGGATTCTCATATCCTCCATATAGGTCAGTAATGACTACCCAAGCAGAGTATCAAACCCTGCTGTGCTGATATACCAAGCAAATTTAGTTGGCCAAAGATATATATACAGTTAACACAGTATATATTTGTCCTCTTCGAGTTACTTGACAGTTACTTTATCTCAAAATTACCCTGCAACTTTATAGACTTGTGAATTAGCACTGTTATCTTGCATCATCATCTTTATCACCTCAACTGTCGTTATCGCAATTTAATTTCATGAAAGAAGAAGGGGAGAGATGGATCTTTCTCTTTAACAAGCATGCTCCCCCAAACAAAAATTGAAGTTGTGAAGGCAATAAAACAAATCTTTTCCTAAAAATAAATAAATAATAAGACATGCTTTTCCTGTGACAATGTCTTTTGTTGATACATGTGTCAACATCTATATATTTGTAGATTGATGTTCCTGTGGTTCTTTGGATTTGATTAGAATTTGTGGTATCAGATATATTTAAGAAATGCTCATGAATATGTTAGTACTATCTGAAATATGTTACTATTCTCATTGATTATACCTAATTTTCTTTCATTATTGAATGTCGTATTGCTAGGTTTCCTGCATATGGGCCAGACTATGTTTACCCACAGGTACTTCTACTTTGCATAGTTGGATGTTAAGTAGCATACTTTCTTCTCTTCATTCTTTTCATTCTTACAAGGATTGATATTGCTTAATTTGAGTAAGGGCTAGTGGACATGATTTTGTGCACCATTCCCCTATTCACGGATGTGAATATTTTGTGCACCATTCCCCTATTCATGGATGTGAATATTTTATGCATCATTTTCCAACAACGGTTATGTCTTTTGCCTTTGCATTTCATTCAGATGTATGGGATACCAAGTACTGTTGGCACAAACACATTGCAATTTGGCCAACTTGGTGCGCTGCCTAGCAGTCCTGCATATGCATTTCGCGGTCATTTGATGGCAGGTCCTCAGATGGTGCAATATCAGAGACCTAATGCTAGCGGAACTACGACAGACAATGTTCCTCTGATGCAACTACCATATCATTCAGGTACCACTTTTGTAGGAGTTACTCCCTGTGTCTGTGTGCAATCAGAAAGTGTCTCTTTGGTGTCTGTTTCTTCATTTGATGTTTGTATATGCAAACATGTTTTTTCCAACCCAAAACAAAAATAATGTTCCTTTTAGCACCGATTCACCCCGTTGAAGGATCTAACTATGTGTGTTGAGAGATGAATTCAGCCTTTGTTTAAGGGAGTAAATATACTTATGTATTGATCTAAACAACTAGAGTGTTTCAATTTGAATGATGATGTTTCCAAAATGTAAGGCACAAGGCAACAAGCTTTTCTGTCCCAAATGTGGTCTGTTTTTATCATTATGATCTCTGTTAGTCTATTATGTGGTTGTGTCAAAGTAAAAAAATTTTAAGTTATCTACATTTACCAGTTTCAAAAAAAAAGAAGAAGTTTTAAGTTGTTATCTTTTTGTAGTGAAGGTGCTTGATTACTCCATTTCTTCAGGCATCACTATGCCATCTCCTCGTCAGCCACAGAATGCAGTACAAGCTCGTCCACCACAATTCACTCAGAGCAGTGGCTCTGACCAAATGGCAGGTTGAATGGTTTAACTGGATGTATCATGGTAAGGAAAGCATGAGTTTTCATTATATCTTGCTTTGATGTGGATTTACGTTGAAAGTTTACACATGCTTATTTATGTTTTTCTGATGGTGATTCAATCGCAGGATGAATTCAAGGAATTGGCTCGCTGTTATTTGTGTGGTAAGACTTGGAACATGACCTTGAACGTCAGATGGGGAGGCAAACAGAGGTACTGATTCTCTGTTGGATGGATTTTCATTAGTGGTCTCTCAAATGACTGCTTATTCTAAACTATATATACACTCTGCATGGTTTAACCGTCAAAGTCATTTGTTTAGGTTTATTTGCATTTGTGTTTCAGGTCTTCCAAAGTCATGACCACCAAGAACTCGAGGGAATCACTTGTAAGATACCAAGAAGTTCAGATAACCATATCAGAAATGAGAAAGTGCCTGGACTGCTCTTTCGCAGTCTGTATGGACAATCCTGCCAGGACGTCAAGTCACTCATTCATTAAAGTATATAATTGAACTGATTGTGGAAGATGGTTTCCGCAGTCAGATTTAGTGGAATCAACATATGATTCTTTAAATAGGCCTGGGTCATCCTGGTCTGTAGGTGTACACTTCTCTTTAATGTCCATTTGACGTGTGCGTCTTTTATTTGTTTTTCTTTTCGATGTTTTGATCTCCTTAGGGATAGGGGATCAATATCCAGGTCTTCATCTCCATCTATGAACTGCTATTTTCTAGGGTCCTTTTTTCGTTCGTCTCTTTTATGTTTTTTCAATATATGTTCCAGTGTGTTTGTTTAGGAACCAAGTCTCTCACCTTATCCTCTCTCTTATTAGAACTAGAAAGTAAAGGAGGACGAAAGGAAGTAAAGCACGGCTACTTTGAAGAACTAGAGAAGACTTCTGGTGCAAAGATCTCGTGCGATTATATGATGTGCACAGGTTTTGCTTCGAGAATGTGAATGCTAAATGTAGTTGCATGCTCTTGATCCTTCAGTTTGGTTAGTGATAATGTCTCGTCTTCTTGGTCAGGTTCCTTTGTGAGCCAATATCAGTGGATACCTATTCATCCTAGAGAGTCATTTTTATATGCTTGTTTTTCATGTCCAACAAATTGTTTTCATAGTTGGAAGAGAACAATTACATTCTCAAGTCTCAACGTTAATAGCCGAATTACTTGTTAGTAAATGCAGCTGCAGCACTTAATCAACTAAAGCTACTTTAGCCACTACTGCAGAGATGTTCGATGTTTAGCCATATTTTAACGCGAAAAAAACATACCTGTAAAAAAAAAGTACTCTTGATCTAAAACACGGAATAATTCCAATATAATTTGTTGAAGTTTGTAGCTTTTACAAGTGAATTTCCAACATGCTACTACCCTACAAGTGAAATCTCCCATCACATTGAGCTGGAGTTCAGAATCTGATGTTGGTTCACAAAGGAAACAAAATTCCCTGTGTGTTCTACAGTTTATTATGCTAGAATTTTGATACAATTTGAAAAACAAAATTCCCTATTGTAATGTTTATAGCGGTAGGCTTGTTTGCACCACAGGACGCAATTATGAAATTTTAACTTTCATAACATGGTTGTGGAGTTGAAAAGAAAGAAGATGTCGTGGGTCAAATCATCTTTTCATTATTTCACGTATCTATCACTCAAGAGACTTGTCTCAAAATTTATGTATTTAAACTTCATTCCACTCTATGGGTAACTACTTTAAAACTTGATCATTATTTATATTCCATAAAAATAAGTGTTAGAAATATATCTAAATTATTTCATTTTTTTGCGTTCCATACCAAAACTATAGTATGAATTTCATATTTAAATTATCATTTATTACTTTGAGAAACACACATCTCTTTTTTATAACACTTTCATGTGTGTAATACACTTTCTCTTTTATTTAAAAAAATTGTCACATCACACTCACATGAATAAAACATTTACCCTGATAAAAATTAAATAATTTATTAGTATTATTTAAAATTAAAGATTAAAAAATTATTATCTAAAAGAAATATACTTTTTTATAAAATTAAAAGTAAAATATTATTTTTTTACCCCACTCTATCACTTCATCCCTCCCACCCCCTTTAAATACTAGTTTGGATATTATTTTATTTTTTTATTTTTCTACCCATTCCATCTAACCCTCCGCTTCCAATTTTTTTCTCATTTGTGTTAGATATATACATATCAAAAATATCTTTTACTTGCCACCGCAAGACTTTTTTTAAAATAATTTTTATATTTATGTTATATTCGATATACAAGAAGAAAATGATTCCTAAAAATATATGTATATATCTAACACAAAATGAGAAAAATGTAAAAGTAAATAAATAAATTAGGAGCGGAGAATTAAATAGGATGGGATAGAGCTTTTATTTAAATAAAATAATATCAACTCTTTTTGGGGAATGAGCGAGTGATTTCGGGGGCGGGGGGGGGGGGGGCGGAGGTAAAGGGTGAATTATAAATTTTTTAATAAACTATTTTATAAAAGAAACTTCTTTTTTAAGAAAAAAAGGACGGGGAGACGCGGGGCAGGGCGGAGGTGGTGGAGTGGAGTAAGAAAAATAATTTAATTTTTTTTTTTTGGGATAGTAATACTTTAATCTTTAATTTTTAATTAATATTAATAGTTTATTGTTTAATTTTTGTTAAGGTGAAATATTTTATTCATGTGGAATGTCATGTGTCAAAGTTTTTTTCAAATAAAAGAGAGTGCAATTCACACCACCGAGGTGCATTTTTCAAACTAATAAGTGATAGTTTAGGTATGAAACAAAAAAAAAGATAGTTTAGATGTGTTTTCGACACTTATCTCTATTGCATAATATTAAAACTTCGTGAAAATATCTTTACAAGTTCAAATTTCATAATTCGTAACTTCGTAAAAGTTAGTGTTGGTGTTAGCAATAAAGGAGAAAGACGAGCGACATAGTTAGTGTATCTCAAATAAATGTAAATTACGCTTGAATTAATATAGTGTCTTTGAAAGAAACTATACCTAAGTTGACTCGTAAAGTAAAATCATGTAATTAAACTCTAAACCAGTGGGTTATGTGTTGTTTGCTCTTTTATTTATTGTGAATTTTACACAAATCTCATAGTGTTAAGAGTTAATTACATTCTATCAAAACTATTTTTCAAATTGCAAAAATACCTTGAATTTGGTGGAATCTGGATACATCCCAAAACATCTCGATACATCGTGTTTTGGTTTTGGATACATCACTCAACGTCCGATACATCGCGTAAAGTGATTTATTTGAAGAATACATAGCGTAAAGTGATGTATTCGAGAAGATGAGAGACTAGTTATTTTTGTAATTTTTTCAAATGGTAGGAAATTTTAGAGTATGATAAAATAAGTTGTGTATTTAAATAATTTTTCCTTTGTTTATTAGTAATATTTTTTTTAATAATAATTTGGTACAAGACACTTAGGGGTAGTTTGGTGTGAAGTATAATACCAAATAGTCATGGGATTAAATTATAGTGCCAGTTAATTTGTTGTTTGGTTGGCAAGTCCGGGATAACTTATCCCCGGATTAATAATTAGTACCGGGATAAGTTATCCTTCCCCTTGGGTGGTATAGTAATCCCGGGATAACTTATTTCGAGATAAAATAAGTAAATGACAAAAATGTCTTTTTCAACCCTTTTTATACATCACTTTTTACATTCATGAAGGACATTTTTGTAAAAAAATAAATTGCTCTTAAAATTTATTATTTTGAATACAACACACCAAACACTCAATAAAAAATAATATCATCATAACTTATCCCATCATAACTAATCTCATCATAATTTATCACATCATAATTAATTTCATCATAACTTGAATTCAAACCAAATGACCCTTAGGGGTTGTTTGTTATGTATGATATTATTTAGTACTATGTTTGGTAGAATTTTTAGGCCTAAGTATAACTAATCCAATTATACCCTTGAATTATAATTTGATTTTTTTATTTTATATATAGTATTATGACATATTTTCATGTTCTTCCATTGGTGAGCTTCAGTGCATTCCATTGGCCAATATTTCTCTATCACATTATCCTCTCAAATATGACTATTTCGAGAAATGAATTGTTAATAGTCCCCAATATTTGTGTTGTATAGTTTTGACATTATTTAAGTGATACATCACCCCTCCCAACTAAATGTCAAACTTGAAGAGACAACAAATTTCTTCACCCCTCCCAACTTTCCAGCGACACTTCCTCTTCTATCATGTTAGTATTTTCTTGGCTCTCTTGAAGCCACCTTAAACACAACGTTTTAAGTTATATTGTAATTTGTATAAATTTGCAAGCCTATCACCACTGAATATTTTCAGATATGCGGTGTTTGAAGTTTTATATGGGTGAAACTCATCCATTTTTTGTCCGAACTTGAGGCAAAATACTTGAAATACAAATATATAAAACTTCAAACATTTTCTTTGCTAATCTATCATAGATAATGCTGCATAATTCAAATAGACAACATTTACTTTAAAATTTAAACGTAGTCATAGGCCACATTAATAAACTTAACAAATAACACAAGCAAGGGAATTTCACCTCTTATGATATTTCCTACTTCATGCAGACAACTAGACATGCTAAACAATAACAAGCATTTGCTTCCTCTTGCTGGTGAAGTCCAAAATATTAGAATTTTGTATTCCCTGAAGTAAATGAAATACAATTCTTGGGAGTAAATTTTGAAGGTTTGAAACTTGATCTTACTTTTCAATTGGATTTTGAAAAGAAGGGCATCTTTCTCTTGCAAAAACACTTCATTGAGTTCTTTTGAAAAACTCAATCGAATTCTCTTGCTGCAACAAGAAATGATACTTCATCTGGAGAATCTGATCTATAATTAAGGCCTCAAGTCTCCTCGTTTTGCCAACAGCAGCATAACAAATTGCAAGTATCCAATAGAAAAGCAAAATGACATATGTATTTGGTTCTTCCATCCAACATCCCTTTATAGGGCAGCTATCCTCTGCCTTATAAAGGATTTGCAGTCCTCTGCATTACCACTCGGCCATGTTTCGGCCAACTTCTTTGCAACTGCCAGTTCTAGATCACTAGCACGTGTTCCATACTGAAGACCAACAATAGAGCATTTCAGGAAGTCCATTCGATTGCATGTCAAAGTGTCAATTTTGTCCGAGAGGATTGTATCAAGTTATCAACCTGCCCCAGCTCCTCATTTAAGTTTAAAGTACGAGCTTGAGCAAGAGTCCTTGTTTCATCATCATACATACTGATACATTGATTTATGAATAATACGTGCTGGAATTTCACGACTTCAATAAAGACATAGAGGGATCTGGGAATTAAATAACCATACAAGATAAGGAGGCTGGAAAGCAAATCACATGGTTCATGACCAAACTAACATATTTTCATGCTTTAACTCCAATCATTCACATTTCAATATGTACAGAGAAAAGGAGAAGTGAGAATCAAGTACATCAATTGACAAAAGCAATCCAAATAAGCACATTTACATACATCATTTCAGTTTATCACAAGTACCACCACATTCAAGTTTTTCCATAGATTCTAGTTACACAAGCTATTATCCTCGTGTCCGTCTTACGCCAACCATTTTCAATATAGGACATAACAGAGGTATCAAAAAGTAACACTGCAATCAAACCTTTGAAGGTCTTCAGTTAAGCAAAAATAGCAAAATGGACTCTCCACTTATCTTTAAGTCTACGGTACTTTAAAGTTTATCATTGATGATCATAAACATCATAGTTTGACGCTCAAGTTCACCCATGCGTATAAATAATTCCATTTTTTGACATCATCACAAAGAACCATTGTTGCTTTGACGCGTTGCTCTGTGGAGTACAACTCAAATATGGGAGATTCAATGATGGAATAAATTTGATCACGAAGATCAGATTGGTCGCGATTTCCAATCTTGTCAATCAAAGCACCCATTCGTTTGTCTTGACTGTCAGTAAAAATTTTTATAACCTCCACCATACCCTTGAGAAATGTCTCAGAATCATTCTCTGAAATCTTTTTTCTTGTCTTGCAATTCTCCTTTTCATTTACATTAGATGATCTTTTGGTATACTCACCTTGTTTATTGGTTTGTTGAGATTCAGCTTCTTCGGGTTCAAATGGGTCAGCATTTTCATTTTGAGATGCTTCAGGTAGCTCCAGTAGCATTTTCAGCTTCTCCCATAGTCATATTAGGTCTATGGCTAGAACTAGCTTCTTCATCGCCATCAAGATCAATAGGAAATCCTAAACTCATGTTGTTAAACAGTCCTGAAGATCGACTCCTTTGAATTTCCTCAACAGCATCTAATGGTCCTTCTGCAAACTCTCCTGTTGCTCTATCCCTGCCAAAGATTTCCACCCAATCCACAAACATCGGCCATTTTTTGGTATCCATATTTTTGGCATTTGGATCAACCTAGAAAATAATCATAAAAGAAAAGGCATGTGGCATCAGGCAGATAATGTAAAAAAATTATAATAACTTTTATAAAGTATTAATTACCTTTAGAAAGTCATCCCAAAATTTGGGATCATCAACTATTATAGCTCCATCACTATATTGAAATCCTAATCCATTTCGACTCTTTAGCATGGCTATACTCGCATAACATTTCTTCCAATATCTTATTTTAGATAAGACATGTGGTTCGCCTTTCAATCTGCTATTAGGATGATGTTTGCGTAAACAACATTCTAGCTCTTTTAGGTATCGCGGCCTAAAGGTTCTATTATCACTTCTTCAACCATTAACACATAACTTTTTTAATCCATCTATAAGAGTCTGTTCTTCTATTACAGTCCATGTCCTTTGAGTCGAAGGAGTTGAGTTTTTTGATCTTTTTGACATGTGTGAAGATGTTTGACTGCTCATTTTGACTTTATATTCTTGTAGAATAGATTTAAAAAGAAAAACAGAAAGAGATTATAATAATAGTGCACATATTTAATAGTTGAACAAATCTATAACCATGTCATAAGGTAAAAACACTTGATATAAAAAATAAAATGCAGTAGAAACTGATCTATTTATAAAGTGGTTGGCTCTCCAGTTTATTAGCTTAAAAACTATTGCAGTCAACGGGTAGTCATCCAAACATCCACAAATGAGATTATGTCGAGAAACTGACTAGCTTCATGACAACAACATATCTAATGTAGCCTTTTCGAAAGCATATACATTTCAGTCAAAAGGACTTCGTGTTTTCTTTCTTCTCAAAAAAGGTTCCTGCGACTTATCTACTTTGTGTGTTAGGAAGCTTTATTATTGTTAAATCCATAAATCCATCTGCATTTGATCAAAACTAACTAAAGTATGCTTTCTTTTCCCAAAAGTCCAAAAGAAAAGAGAGCGAACTAAAAACAAAAGAAACATTTGAAACAAAATTCCCCGATATAACTAAACAGAAAATAAAGACAAGTACCACAAAAGAGTACAATACATTAGAAAAGGTTGAAGTATGTGCGCATTTTGGGTCGCAAAAGAATTAAAGATGTACAGTGCATAGAAGTAACAATTTTTTATTAAACTTTTCCTGCATAAGTTTTAGTAGTCGTAGTTCTTCAAGAAAGTATAATTAACACATATTAAGAAAATCACAAATTTCATAATAACATATTCTAAAAGTTTCAAGTACAAAAAGGAATCAAGACTCCCAATTAACTAGTATAAGATCACTAGTTCACTGAAGCAGAAGAGCTATTCTAACTTCTGATAAAATGTTCACCTTAAAAGCCCAAACTAGCTAAACTAACCACAAAAAAAATGTATAATGTGCCATCACTAATTAGATCTTGCATTCCACATTGATTGAGATAACTCATCCCTCCAAGTGGTCCACTCTTCAGACGATTCAACAACATCAATATGTTCAGGTTGATTCTCCACTTGCTCTTCCATATCTATGTCTAAAGGATCAACATCCATCTCTCTACGGATAAAGTTGTGAATCAAACAACAAGCACTTATAATTCTGTTATAATCTTTAACAGAGTACCACGAAGAGCTTCTAAGAATTCCCCAATGCCCTTTCAAGAGACCAAACGCCCTTTCAATAACATTACGATCCCTAGCATACTTCGTATTAAAAAGTTCTTCTCGACAACGAGGTGGGGGGTTGTCACATTGCCAATTTCTTAACCAATATCTATACCCTCTGTAGGGTGAAAGAAAACATTTTCCATTTGTATATCCTCCATCACACAAATAATAATTACCTATAATATAAACATAAGATTTAGTTACTTTTCTATTCTTTTCATGTACAATTACCTTTTCAAAAAATAAAATACACCATTCTTCTTGTGTTTTAATATGAATAATATACATGGCATACCCTCAGGAATTTTTAAACCATTGCGTCGCACTATAGCATCTTGTAATACACGGCCATCAACAGCTGATCCTTCCCAACCAGATAACACATAAGTAAAATTGAGATATCTATCACAAACTCCCAATACATTAGTAGCTATATCTCCCTTCCTTGTTCTGTATCTTGGCTTGTATTCAGATGGAACTCTAATGTGAACATAAGTACCATCTAGTGCACCTAAACAACCCTATAAAAATATAGAGTTATCTCACACTAAAAAAAATCTTAAGATTATATTTTTTAGTAATGTATAGATGCTCAAACTAATCTCACCTACCTTAAACCATTTCCATCGATCTTCAATCTCATCCTCAAGCACCGATTTAGAATTGACAAGTAACAATGGAGTTAGTTTAAGTATAGCTCTCAAGCATTCATTAAAAGCTTGACTTACGCTCCATCCAGATCTAATATAATCGACCTTGATAGATCTATTCTTCTCGTGATAAGCCAATATGTTTAAGAACATTGCTAGCTTTTCACTACTTGACATATATTTACCATCAGTCAAACCTCCAATATCCTTAGTTAATAGAACTAAATTATGAAAGACATTTCTATCCATTCTTAACTTATCGATACATACACTGTCACTATCGTTTATGATACAATTTAAGTGAGAAATATTTTTTGGAATTCGAGCACTCATACGGTACCTAATGTCACGCCCATTTCTATATCGTCTTCTTAGAGAATGACCATGAATAGCCATAAAAAGCCAAATAAGGACTACAAGAAGTTGTTGGCACATTATCTCCTCAAGAATGATATATTCAGTAGTCAAAAGATGTTGAAGATCCATAATAACACCAAATTTTTTCATAAGAATAAACAAAATCAATACACATAAAATGAGCAGAAATCCATAAATTTTAAACATAAAAAGTTTCAACCCACAAAATACTAATTTAATTTTTAAGCACATCTCAATACACCTATTTAGAACCAATTTGGGAACAAGAACAAAAGAAAAGAAAAAAGTTCAAACCTTGTTAGAAAAGCAAATAGTTGGAGCTGGCTAATAGTGAAGATGTTGTTCAGTATTAACCCTACGCTGCTACACCTTCTCCATCGCCAGAGAAGAAAAAATCCCACCAAAGAAAAAGGAACGGCGCCAAAAGCAGAACATGTGGGTTTATTTATCAATTCTAAAGAGTGTATAAAGAAATTGAGGGGCATTTCAGTCATTTCGTTGCCTTATTCAAGGCTTACTAAACATGGTATTAGTAATCTCTAGGTATTAGATAAGACCACATATGGTGTATTAAGTTATCCATGTATTAGGTATGTTTGAGTTGAATTGTGCAACCAGACATTGTATTGGGTGAATTAAATTTTAATCCAATAACTATTTTAATTAATACATCCTATCAAACGACTCCTACATGGTATTATAGGAGGTATTACTAATACCTTCCATGTGGTGGTTTTGATAATACATTGAATTTAATACCATGGGATTATCCATGTCAAGACAAAAATATCCCTCAAATTATTTTATTTATTTTCTTGATTTTATGTTTTATATTTGTACTAGTAAATTTATTTAAATAAATTAGCTTACAAATTTTATTATTTAGAGAGAGTTGTTTGTTAATAAATAAATACAACACATATCGATACAATATTTAAAATGTGAGTTGTTTAACATTTACTAATTGAAAAGGCAAATATATCACCACACAACATTTGTGATCTTAATTGAATATTTTATTTGTTGGTTTATCTGTGGTTTCTAATTGTTTGTATTTTGAACAATTTATAAATTGCATACATATTAAAACTACACCTTGCAGATTTTATATGTAAATATAGATGATTTACTCGATTTTACTATTTTTATCGTCTTTTCGATTTTAAAGTAGATGATCTATCTATTTTTAATTGAAAATTAACGTTTTTAAGCGATTAATTTATTAAGATAACAATTATTTACCCTCAAATAATTCAAGTGAGAACATAGCAAACGTGACAACAAAATTGTTCTTCTCCTAGCTAGTTAGAAGACCATAAAAATATAATATTGTCCGGCAATTATCTACCTTGACCGATTACATAAAATAGAAAATCTCATATAATGCAAGGGTATAATTGGAAAGAAGTTTTTTTGTAGAATTTTAGTCCAAACACAAGACGAAGTTAGAAGCAATGAACTAAACATTTGACAAAAAATACACGCTGCGCTACTAATCCCTGCGTTACTAATCACTGCATTATTTATTTTTCTAGCCAATGACTCCTTAGAGTTCATTGGGCTGGGATCGCTTTATATGGACCGGCCCAAGTCAAGAATCCATCATGATTCCTAAGTCCCAACTCCCAACTGAAATCAACGCGAGTCAAACCCATCCGAGTCCCCAAACTCACCCATCTCTTCCCAAGATCTCATCAATTTACCTGTAAATTCTGCTCTGAAATCAATTTCCAGACCTCTTCACCATTATCAGCAACTCCAATTTCGCCTGGGATCAGAATCGGAGCATTGAAAGCAATGGAGGACTATCCAGAAGAACTCCGAACTCCGCCGGTAGCATTAGTATCTCTTGTAGGATGTCCAGAGCTTCACGCTTCAATCACAACTCACCTTCACTCCGAGCAGCCGCCTATTAATGCTCTCGCATTGCCTGATTTCTCCAAGATCTCGATTTTCGCTAAGCCTTCAAAGGACGCTTCTGTTCCGCCTCCACCTGTCGCCGGAATCCTAAAGAAAGATTGGCTTCTCAAACATCGGACTAGAGTTCCGGCAGTTGTAGCCGCTCTCTTTAACTCCGATCACGTCTCCGGCGATCCCGCTCAGTGGCTTCAGGTCTGCACCGATCTTGAAAATCTCAAGTACGCTTCTTTTGTCCTTTTCCAATTACTTTTCGCAATGCGAGTTAAATTGTTTCCATAAAAAAATGTAGTACTTGGATCATTTCCAGTGTTCCGTTGCTCTATCAGTTAGGGAAAAACATTTTCCATCATATCAAACACGCGTTATATACTGGTTTTTAGACGTATATTCATTAAAAGAGTTGCTTAAGATAGCGTGCTGAATGAACAGAGGTGTATTACGAGGAAGGAACGTAAAATTGGTCGTGGTGGTTGTTGCTCCATCAAATTCTAAAGGTGAGTCTTTTACACATTCCTCTGTCTGTGATCTATCTATCTGTTTATGGATTTCTTGCATGATAGGACTACGCAACATTTAATCTCAAATTCTTAACTCATACACTTTCATGTGGAAGAGTTTTAATAGAACAGGAATAGAATTTGACACTTTCTCCAATATGGGTTCCATCTCAACTTCCAATACCTTTACTGTTCATTTGATTGCTAGGTTAACCTCCTAAGCTACATTTAGAAATGATTGATTAGACAAAGGAAATTCACAGTAAGTTGAAGCAAATGAATTAGTTGGGTGCAATTATATTCATCATATTCAGAGGCACTCAGGCTTGTGGTTTTCTGGTTACTGGAAATATATCAAGTCATGGGTTGTAATTTTTCTTTCCCTGCTGCTGGTATTTGCCACAAGAGAGATGAATGAAATTTGATAAAGAACGAGTAGAATAATTAAACTATATTTGACTCTCTCCCTTATCTCTCTTGGTGGGAGGTCTTTCCTATGACAACTTTTTCCTATTCTGCTCCCATCTTCTCACAATTTGAGAATTTGACACAAATGTGATGCTTCTTTTAAACAGATGATTTAAGTGAAGACCGTATGATTGCTCTCAGAAAGCGTGCAGAACTGGACTCCAAGTATCTTATCATCTTTGTTCCGAGCGAATCAGAACTTCAACAGTCCCTGATCAGGCATGCAGTTATTTCTCATACTATAGCTAAATTTGAGTTACAGAACCCGGTGGTGTTTGTTATTTGAGATACCTATTGCAGGTTGGGAAACACATTTTCAGAATTAGCTAATTCTTATTACAAGGAGGAAGGAAGAAGAATTAAAGCACGTCTCGAAAGGAAAAATTTCCATTCTGCGGAGCTGAATATTCGATGCTGTTTCAAAGTAAGGGTTCCCTTTGAAGTTCAATATGTGTTGTCCTTGTAATATGGTTTCCACATTACCCAACCTTGTTGGTACTATACAACATTATAGTATTATTTCACATTTTATCATTTAAATACTAACCTAGAAACTAGTTATTGTGCCCTTTATTATGTTTTCTCAATTATTCCCTGGAATTTTGCATATGTAATGATTATGCTCTTCTTAACATTGTGACAGGCTGCTGTATATGCAGAATTTTGCAGAGATTGGGTTGAAGCATTACGGCTGTACGAGGATGCCTATCATGCAGTGCGAGAGGTATATATATGGTAGTGTGCTTGACCTGTAGAATTTCAAGACCACTTCTTGATAGAGTCTTACTGCATTTTAGACAAGGTTAAGTACTTTGCATTACCAAGAGATGAGATGTAAAGAACTTTTGAGAACAGAGTGTTAGCTTCTTTTTGCTCTTCCATTTCTTTATTTAGGAAGATGATTGTTGTGTAGTCAAAGTTCCAAATGGATATAAATGGAAGAGACAAAGTGCTGAAGCTTCCTTGAACCCATCTATCCCTTAGTCTGCATGAGTGTGGTCATTTGAGCGAATTCTAATTATGTTGAAGAGATTCATTGGTGAAACTTAATGGAGAACTTTTTCTGTTTCTTTCTCATCCATGTGCAGGTGTATTTCTGACCGAAGTTCATTTAGATGTATTGTCACTCCTGTCCACTTATAAACCATTGGATCTGAGCTGTTAGAGCTTCACTTGCGTATTTCAACAGAACCAAATTTATTGCTTGAGCGTGGTTCCTTTATTTCTTGTATGCTTGACTATCTATAAAATCCAAAGAAGCAACCATGAGGGGCATATTTTAGGAATAGTTGCATAAAAGGGTGGATGAATTGTCATTAACAGTTCCAACTTCTTTATGAACAAGATACGTTCATAGTTCCATTAGTAAGAAATAACTTAGCAGATTGCCTGAGTTGTAGCAGATTAATTGCTTTGAAGCCTTAAACTGTTGCATAAACACGTTTTGCATTTTATGCATCTTTTGATTCTTATAAATAGAGACCTATAAACGATACAGATGGTTGCAACATCAACTAGATTGCCTCCTATTCAACGGTTGATTGAGATCAAAAGTGTGGCAGAGCAACTGCATTTCAAGATTTCTACATTGTTGCTGCATGGTGGAAAACTTGCTGAAGCAATTGCCTGGTTCCGCCAGCACTATGCTTCTTACAGGAAGCTTGTTGGAGCACCAGAAGTTATTTTCCTTCACTGGCAATGGTTAAGCCGGCAATTTCTAGTATTTGCTGAATTACTAGAGACAAGCTCTATCACTGCTCAGCATGTTTCCACTTTGGTTTCAGAAGCTCATGATAGAGCAACTCAGTGGGAATTTCATTCAGCTTATTACTTCCAGGTTGGACAGTTTTTCTTGTCAAGCTATTCATTTATTGTGGTTCGCGTGTTCGATTAGTAGCCAAATGACTAATAAACTAAGCCTCAATCAAATTAGTTGGAATCTACTATATGAATCCTATGTATTCTTTCTGCTCCTTTCAGACCCTTCCATTAGGAGTTCCTAAAATAGTGGTCTTCTAAATCTCCCCCTTATCCTTGCACTAATATACAAGTCTATCAAAACAAAAAAACTCATAGATAACATAGGATCTAATTTAAGTGTGACCACAAGACTCAATTATAATTAGGTGGTATCATGTCTATATATTGTTACTTTCATTATGTTAGATCCTTAGTCAAGTTTAGATTGTTCCATAGAGATTGTACGTCTTTTGAGACAGTTACATTATTTCATCAAGAAATTAACTCTTTCCATGTGATTTTAGGTCTAAATCTTCTCCTCTTGTCACCTTCATTTATTGTAATGTCACACCTATAGAGCAGTACATATGGAGATACGATTTAGCTATCTTGAAAATTACATTTTCTTTTCTTGAATGTCAACCACCAGAGTAAGTAGGAAAAAGTGGATAATTGATAGCTAGCCTATAGCTCCTTAAAGTTGAAGAATGATTAGGCTCTTAAACTATGTAAGAGACTCCAGAGCTTTGGTTTAGTTGTAAGAGCACGGCTTGTGATGTGTGCGTTAGGCGTACATCACAGGTTTTGATCCTGCCACACAGACAATAGCCCAGTAAATAAGTGGAGAAGGGTAGAGGGATGGACCTATTATCCACCGACTTTTGTATCGTTTGCCACTGGCCCTCGGGTATTTCTTTGTTATCAAAATGTAAAAATCACAACTACGTAAGAGCAAGATGGAAATAACCTTTAGCCACTTTCTCCATTAATACAGATACCATTCTTGGTCGTCATCTTCCCATAGAAGTTCCCATCATTCAGACAGTTGTTACAAATACTAACAGACCTCAAGTTTTTGTTTTTTGTTGTTACCAGTTAAAAAGAAAAAACCTCTAGTTCTTACCTTTCCTGGAAGATTTTTTTTTGAACTGGATATGGAAGTGGGCATTACTAGTTAGCTCCTGCAGACCTCCACATCAAAGACAAATGACATTTTCATTTGCCTGGAAATTGGAATTACTATTAGGTATGAGACGGTCGTAATTTGAGAAACTAGAACCAAGTAATATGGAACTTCTTTTACACCATATCGCACTGCTTTTCCCCATAGCAGATGCAGGTTTCACCAGTTCTTTATAGAATCGTGTCATTGTTGGACAAAAGCTAACTTAATGTAGTTGAATATTTGCCTATTATTAATGAAAATAAGCTCCTAGTTTCTTGATTATGTCTCTTTGTCCCTCACTAAGATGACAATGAATGGGGAGATGAGATCCATCAACTTTAGGCCCCAAGGAGCAGGTTTGGTATTCTTTCTCTAAACAAGCTGCCAGCAACCGTGCTCCTATTTTTAATTTTTGCTTAAAGCCCCATCTGTAGCTGAACCGTATATCCTTGTGTACTACTTTACCTGCTTTATCCTTATAGCGCAAGAGTCATACGACTCTATTCATATACTTGCTTATCTAGGTTTATTTTAAACAGCTAGCAGCTCATTACTTGAAGGAAAAGAGTTCTTCCCTCGAACTTGCGCTATCTATGTCTGAAACTTCTGGTGAGATTGATGGGAATGCCGATTCTGTGATAGCAGCTTCTTATGTTGGTCAGTTTGCAAAACTGCTGGAGATTGGAGATGCATTTATTATGCAATCGTGAGTGTGGTGATTTCCTCCTAGTAAATTAGTTCAGGAATTTTTATTTTCTTACTTTCTCCACATATATATTTGCAGTCTTAGTGATGAAGATTATTCCCGTTATGCTCTGGCTGAAGGAAAGAGATTGCAGGATTCTTATGAAATTATTGCTCTCCTTAAAAAATCTTTTGAAGCATACAACAATGACAAAGCCTCTCGGATGGCTGCCTACTGCGGTTTCCAAATGGCTAGAGAATATTTCACAGTAGATGAATATAGTAATGCAAAAGAAGTTTTTGAGAATGTTGCTAGTCTTTATCGACAGGAAGGCTGGGTTACTCTATTATGGAATGTCTTGGGTTACCTCAGAGACTGCTCAAAGAAAACTGCTCTCGTTAAAGATTTCATTGAGTACTCTCTTGAAATGGCTGCTCTACCAGTATCTACTAATGTGGCTGGTCAAAGAGACTGTGGCCCAGCTGGGCCTGCAAGTCTTGCCCAGAGAGAAATAATACACAATGAAGTGTTTTCAGTAATAAGAGGAGAATCAGAAAGTGCATCTACTGAAGAAAACAGTAGCCTGAAAGTAACAGCTGATAATCCCCTTTATCTTGAGATTGATCTAGTCAGTCCCCTCAGAGCAGTACTTCTTGCTTCAGTTGCTTTTCATGAACAAGTAGTTAAGCCTGGTGCAGAAACAGTGATTACCCTCTCCCTTCTATCTCAACTGCCCCTTAACGTTGAAATTGATCAATTAGAAATCCAATTTAATCAGTCGGAGTGTAACTTTGTCATTGTTAATGCTCAAAGATCCCATTTAGCTGCAATATCCTGTTTGCAGCCTGGTCGTCGAGTGGAGACAGCTCCCACCCTGGAACTTCGCACAAACAAATGGCTGCGGCTCACATACGACGTGAAACCTGGTAAGCTGATTCTTTAACTTTTACTTGTTGCAACTCCAAGCATGAACTATTTCATGTTTGATTGGAGAACACGTCAAACTGTATATATTCATCCCATGGACAGAACATCCTCCCTAATAATTAACCAAGAAATCATCTATGATGCCTCTTTCTCGTTCCCAGACCTCAAAAACAACTTCCATAGCAACACTCTGATAAGACCATCAAATCTTTTTACTCTGAGCCTTTCTTACCTAATGGACCACGTCCCAATTTATCAAATGAAACTTTTGTGTCTCGTCGTTTGAGTTCCATAAGAAGTGAGAAGTTCCTCTGAAGTCCTTCCAACTGTTCAGTTGCACTTGCCGGTGTGCGCATGATAGATGTGTAAAATGTCCAGATTGGATCTTGTTTCTTGACTATGCGCCTCCCTCATCAGGTTGATTTTTCTTTGGTTTTCTATGTTTTTCCATTTGATCATTTGGGACCATACTGTTTAGGCTTTCCAAATTCAACCTCATCCCATTGAGTCCTGATTTCAGCTTCTGCCCACACTGAAACACTTAATCCACTGTCACTGTAGTGCTTTATCCAGAAGCCGGTCCTTCCATTGCCAATATAAACAAGAAGGGAGAGAAAATCTCATTGTCTAATACCTCTCTGAGGTGAGAAAAATCCAGTGGAACCACCATTGATCAAAACTGAGTATTTCACTGAGGAGATACTGAATTAAAGCAGTTTACATAATAATACTCTGCTATCCACCCTAATTTTTAATTAAAATATGCCTTTTTATTGCATCTTAAAGTGGCACAACATTTGAATGACGCAGAGCAAAGCGGAAAGCTGGAATGCATATATGTAACTGCAAGATGGGGTCAACATTTTACTATCTGTTGCCGAGCTGAAAGTCCTGCCTCCATGAGTGATTTACCCCTCTGGAAATTTGAAGACATAATGCAAACTATACCAATGAAGGATCCTGGTCTGGCTTTCTCTGGTCAGAAGGCTGTCCAAGTTGAAGAACCAGACCCACAAGTGGATCTAAAGTTAGATTCGTCCGGCCCTGCATTGGTCGGAGAGAGTTTTATTGTTCCTGTGATTATCACCTCAAAGGGCCATAGTGTTCACTCTGGTGAATTGAAAATTAACCTTGTTGATACAAGAGGTGGTGGCTTGCTTAGTCCAAGGGAGGCAGAATCTTTTTCATCAGATAATCTTCATGTAGAACTTGTTGGAATATCTGGACGAGAATGTGAAGATCTTGCTAATTCAGAGAACATTCAAAAAATCCAGCCCTCTTTTGGATTGATTTCGGTCCCATTTTTGGATGAGGGAGAGTCGTGGTCCTGCAAATTAGAAATTAGATGGAACCGTCCTAAGCCCATCATGCTTTATGTGTCACTGGGTTACTTTCCTCAAAGTCCGGAACTTAGCTCACAGAGAGCTCATGTGCACAAAAGCTTGCAAATTGAAGGTAAGACTGCTGTTGTGATGAGCCATCGCTTTATGTTGCCATTTCGAAGGGAACCACTGCTGCTGTCAAAGACCAAACCAGCTTCCGATTCTGACCAAATACCATCTCTGCCTTTGAATGAAACAAGTATGCTAGTTGTTAGTGCTAAGAACTGCACTGAGGTGCCTTTGCGCTTGTTGTCCATGTCCATGGAGGCAGTTGATGCTAGCACCTGTGATGTGAAAACTAAGAGTAAGAACCCAGAAGAACATGTGCTGCTTGTGGCAGGAGAAGAGTTTAAACAGGTTTTTGCAGTCACTCCCGAGGTTAATCTTCCTAAGCTAAACATGGGTATTGTGTGTTTGAGATGGAGAAGGGATCATGGAGATGGAGAAAGATCGACTTCCTGTAGCACAACATCTGCAGTTCTAACGAAACACAGTCTGCCTGATGTAAATGTGGAGCAACCTCCACTGATCGTGAGTCTAGATTGTCCTCCTCATGCTATTCTTGGAAATCCATTTACATACTCCATCAAAATTACTAACAGAACTCAGTTTCTTCAGGAGGTCAAATACTCTTTAGCGGATTCACAGAGTTTTGTTTTATCAGGGCCTCATAATGATACGACTTTTATTTTGCCAAAGTCTGAGTACATACTTAGTTATAAGCTTGTACCGCTTGCCTCAGGTTTTCAGCAGCTTCCTAAAATTACATTGACCTCAATACGATACTCAGCTGGCTTTCAACCTTCAGTTGCAGCTTCTACGGTGTTTGTATTCCCATCTGAGCCTCATTTTGGGTTGAAGGATATTGGAGAGATGAGAATGGAGTCTGTTGCAGCCGAATAGGTTTCTACAAAAAGTTATTCAAGTTTTAAGTTTGAGGCTGATTAGTCGAAGAAACTTAATGATAATAAAGCATGCTTCTGGATTATTTGAAGCCACTATAAGTGGAATGCTCTCGCTTGTGGATTTACAATGTATGAGTTCAAGATGCTGGCATGACATTTTGACTGAATGCTTGCCACGGGGAATCTTTGGTGGAGACACAGATTTGTGTAAGCAGTACATTAGTGTGCTCTCTTCCGTTTGATTATCTGTACAATCATGTAATTTGTTACTGATCTCTTAAAGAGGGCGGGTGGTGAGCTTTCAGGATCAGATCTGTTGGTAAATCACACTAGCTCATAAAATTTTTTTTCCTACACCCCAGAAAATGTGTGTTTTAAGCATTTACAAATACGAAACCAGCTAGAAAGAGCTTAATCCGTTCTTTGTTTTTGTATTGATCTAAATAGATAACTTGATTCAGGAGTATGAGCTGTAATAACATTTTTTTGGTAATATGAATATCATAGGGGTGATTTAGACATCGAGTCCAAATATAGTATGCATAAGAAAAACATATTGATTTTGTTGGGTCTTACGTGGATACTTTTGTACAAGTGTAGGATTTCTTAAAAAGAAAGAATATAAGTAACAAAAGAAATCTTATTGTTGAAAGCTATTTGCTTAAAAGAGTAAGAAAATCATGACTATATATTTAGGATTTGTATCAAATCTTTAATTAAAAATTGAGCAATTTTAAATTTCAATTCTATATATTACCAAATAGATAAATTACAGTACCGTATTCTTCTTAATTGTAACTGACTTTTTCAAGAAAAAATTTACAACTCAATCAACAAACACCTACTTCCTTAGGAACATATTGTCTTTGTAGGTAGTTTGTTTCTCATGAAACATTTCTCATAATGATAATTATCTGCTAAAAAATATCTTAATATGTGTGAATAGCGTTCAAGACAATAACATCAATGTGGTCATTTATGTAGGAGAGGTGAGAGTTGAAATCTTTTTGTCTTCTTACTTCAAAATTTGTTGAAACTTCATAACAAATTCAATTTCTATTGAAATTCGGATATATTATTTTATTTACGGAAAAGGGTCAAAAATATCCCTGAACAATTGGAAATGGATCAAATATACCCTTAGTTTGATTTTGGGGTCAAAAATACCCTTACCGTTATTGTATTGGCTCACTTTTACCCCTCAAAACTAACAGATGCCATGTCACCTTAAAAATAACATAAAACAATTCTTCTTTTGTTGACTTGGAAATTCAAATGGACAAAAAAGTCTAAAAAAATATTTTTTTCCTTTGACCCATCGTCCTCGACTAGTGATGAATTACGAGGCATCTGGTGGGAGAATAGCAATCGTGTGCCTACCCGAAGTCTTCCGTAAGCTCTTGAAGCTACATGATCTGTTGACATTTCTTAATCCGTAGTATATACCTTCAACCTGGCCTGTTCCTTTATCCATTGAGTTCAATTTTTGGGTGCTGTAAATGTCTAGTGGAAAAAACATTATGTCTATTCTTTTATACTCAAAATGCAGCATTCAATGATCACTTCTTGCTGCCATTACTTAGAAGTGGATTTCTACTTAATTTTTTTTTTGGAGTGTCTTCAATGTTCTAAAAAATATTTTTTTAGAAAATATAAAAAATAAAAATAAATTTATCTTTCACTTCTTTTTCTTTCTCTGAAGAAAATAATGAACCTATGGTTGTGTAAGAAATTTTTCTTCATTTTTTTCAACTGAATTTATTTCTTATCTTTCAAAAAATCTATTATTCCTCAAAGATAAATTAATTCTCTCCCTTATACACTAATTTTATCATTATTCTTTTTAATTTCAAGTTTTTCTCTCATCGTGGCAACATGTAAGGGAAAAAAACCCTTAGAATTTTGACGAGGGAAAATAAAACAACAGAGGTTTCAATATTGTTGACTGGGATAATTACTTTATAAGTCAAAATCCTTGTACAATTTTATTAATTGTATTATTTCCTGTAGTTTCAATTCTTCACAATATATTTTCCTATGCTATTAATCTTCTCCAATTTCAAAAGAAAAATTAAGTAAGAAAAGGCCAAGATGATGAGAAGGCAACCGATTGAGTCAAAATTCCAATGCTTAACGTTTTTTTTAAAATAAATTTTGTCGAGTTTTATGAGTAGCGTCTACATCATCTTCAGGTAGCAGAACAACAATGGCAACATCGATGTTGTAGATAACTTTCGGTTGGATTTGCATCTCTGCATTCGATGATTTCTTTTGCGGATCCATGATTGTTTCACTATAATTTACTCATTAGGTCTTTTTGTCCATTTAAAATTCCAAGTCAGCAAAAAATATATATTTTTTATGTGATTTTTAAAGTGACATGGCATCTGTTAATTTTGAGGGGGTAAAAGTAAGCCAATACACTAACAGTAAGAGAATTTTTGACCCCAAAATCAAACGGAGGGTATATTTGATCCATTTTCTATAGATAGCCCAAAAAAAATTTATATCTTAGAAAATATTTTTAAGGATTCTTTTTTTGCCAAAAATTTGCACCCAAATCGTTTTGGCTATCCGTTAATTTTATTTGTTCATTATTTTAATTTTATTTTTTAATTATTTACTTTAACATATCAATAAAAGATAATTATTATTTTTTAATATTTTATTTTCAATATTATTTACTTATTCTCTAAATTGTGACGAAAGGGGTATATATGACTCGAAAGTATAACAAAGGATATATTTATAAACTATTTTCAATAGTACACGACTATATTTGACCCTTTTCCGTTTGAAGAATGTTGGAGAGTTTATTATTTTTTATAATGAAAATATTTTCTGCTATTTTCGTGAAACAAAACATTATAAAGTTTTGCCTTTTCATATTCCACCGATCAATGCACATTCCCTTCTGCCGTTTCGCCGATATTCCGACGTAAAATCGGCCGCCGGTAAGTGCCTCATACTCCATAATGCCCGTCGTTTCTTCAAGAAGTAAATATTGCTGCTCAAACACATGAAAATAGTTTTTTCTTTGGAGAGTCCAATTTGTTTACTAGGGTTTTGACTTCGGTTGAAACGGGAAGAAAAAAGTGTGGATTCTCTGACTTGCTTTGTTTAAGTAGTATTTTACAATGTACGGTGTAAGGTTTGTGTTGGAAGAGTTTGATGATGGTAAAGTTGAGTTTATTTTTCCGTTTGTGTAACTTTCAACTTTTCCCCTGTATAAAAAAAGCACTTTTCTTTTTGTTAATTTTTGGAAGTTCGGTTCACGGACAAGTCTTGCATTGTTAAACCCAAGAAACAAGCAGCATTCCTGCAGGACTAAAGATGGAATTTTGGACTTAAAAAATCGAGCTTTGAGTATTTATTGTTATTTGGTGGAATAATTGTACTACATTATCTTGTGATGTGCATTTATTGTTTGACAGTTTGGTTTATTATTGCTGACCATCTCATGAAAAAGTTCAAGCTTATCATGTCTGACCGTCACTTTCCACTTTTTGGCAATGTAGCTTGTCATATTTTGGGTACAGTTCTTTGGGGTTGCAGTAGCTTTGATATCAAAAATTGGAGGAATTCCAAGGATGAATATGTCCATACATAATCCTCCACCCAAAACACACACACCCCCAAAAAATAAATCTTGTTCTGTACAGGGGTGTCTGGCACCTGCCTCCCAATTTTCTATAGACCCCTTATCTTCCTTACTTTTTCTTGTTTTTTCTTATGATAAATCTTTAACCGGAGTCGTTGTCCCTCCGATTTAAAACATTTACATAACCCAAAACTGAACTAATTTTTGTTTCTTCTCAAGCCAAAGCCACATTTTAATAGTCTATAATTTTGTCTACCTTAAAATCAAGTCTATTACGTGTGAATTTGTTTTATTTGCTTGATGAACTCATTATAATTATATTTTTGTAGTTAAATTTTTATTCGGGGATTATCTCATACTTCCTTATGCTACATAATTTTTTGTTTGAAAACCCTTTGTTAAACCATATTTAGACATACATTCTTGTTAATTCTTTTTTGGGAAAAAATGTCATTGAATACTGGAATGCCAATCTGTTGAGTTATATGTTTTCACCTGCTGTATATGCGTGAGTCAAAAGTTTTCTTCTTTACCAAGTCTAGATCCTGGGTCTTCCACTTCCAATCTTTGTTTTATAAGAACTCACTTCTTCCCGTTGTTAGGGAGATATTTTATATGTTCCCTAGTAATAAAGGAGCTTCATAATTTGATTTTAGTGTCATTTCTTTAGAATGACTTCTTCTGCTTTTGGTTGATCACTTGATCCACAACTCTACTTTGTCTTAGTCACCGGAGATAAAAAAAAAGGGAAGCAGCATCTTCTTAGTTGGAATTGACACAAATAACGCCTGTTTCTTGTTTAGCTTCTTCAGGGGCCCCTTTTGCTTGCTTGACTTGGTGGCTCACCCTTCTAATTGGTTCTTTGTTTTGGAATAAGATGCATATAATTTTTTTCTGATCGGACATAATCAGAACCAAATCTAGCTCTCTATTCTCAAGCCATCTATCATCTGGTATCAAGGCATTGAAAAGTGGAAAACTAGCAAATTTATCCTTGTCCGGTCTAAGTCTGGTCACTTTAAAGAACAAGTTGAAACAAAATAAGTCAAAGATTGAGTGGTTCCACCTCATATTCTGGGACACCGAGCAATATCATAGAAAAAGAATGCACGTGAGAAATGAAAGGAGCAAATTATTCACCTACTTTAGTGGTCAATTCCAAGTTAGGGAGCTCTCTTTGGTATGAGATACTATTGTGAATTCTGAAGTCTGAACACGAGCAACTCTGTAATCTAGTTTGTGCAGTTTGGGCTTTATATTTGCTCATCTCTTCTGCATCTACATAAAGTAGCTATACAGTGTACTTGTAGAGTTACTTCAGTTTGCCTTTTATGATATTATGAATGTTTGAACGCATCAGGCTTGAAATTTTTATTCCTGAATTCAATGCCCTTATGGTTGCTATATGGTATGTTATTCTAGGTTTTATGATGGGAGATCTTGGCGTGGAGGACGAGTTATCATTCGAAGGTAAAATCTTTTTCGTTAATCCAAAAGAGAAGAAGTTAGTTCGATAATCTGTTCTCTTGTTATAATCTTTGAGCCGTCATCGGCTATCATGTTATATGTTATTTTTTGCATGGTCAGGCATAAAGAAATCATGGATGTATTTGTGTACCAGTACTTAGTGCTGAGAGCCGCTGATGATGTTATTCATAAAAGAAATAAATGATCATGTGATATTCAATATTGCTTTGTATCATCAATACATTGGAAGTTTAAACTGGGCTCGTTGACCCTTTATATTTAAAGAGCAGTTTATTACCAAATTCCTCCCTTTTGTTTCCTCTGTTTTCCTCTTGAAATATATAGTTAAGCAAAATACTAACCCATTATTTCATTTACTTTTTTCCCAGTGCCTATCTGACTAAAATTATTTTTGTAGATCGCTTCAAACAGTATGTAATGGTGAAAAAGGACGGGAAAATCATATGCTCAACACAGTGTCTCAATCCACCTGTCAATATGTATGCAATGCCAGCTTTCCCTGCACTTCTGCTTTAGTTTCACCTTCTGAATAGCTCATGCATATTTTCTTACCAAGTCATGGTGACTTTTATGGAACATTGCGTGCTGATGTGATGTTTATCTGCTACTATAAGTTTCCAGTTTTAGTCGTGAATAAACTTCTATTTTCTTTTCTTTCATCAAAAAAGAAAATTCAGCAGTTTGTTCAACGGAAAACTTAGGCATTTTTCTCTATTTGGCATTCATCAATTTTTTCATTCCAATATATAACAATAATTAAGTGATTTCTTGTTCCAATTTCTGATGGTAGGTAGTTATTGTTGAGGTAGAGTTGTTTGTCACTGGCAAACATGTTTTTTTTCTTTCTCTATGATAAATTAAAGATATAGCTTTCGAATCTGTTGGCAACAGAATTTCTTCTATCCTTTTCACCTTTGTAAGTCCAATCTCTTCTTTCCTAATAACACTGCATGATCCAGTTCTAAAACTAAGTGATGCTGCAGAATCCTCAAATTACTCTCTTTAGCGGGCATCATTCTCTTTCTTCTGCTACTACCATGTCATCATATTCATGACCATCTTCTGCGCCATGCAATTCAATTATCAATACTGTCCTATCTTCAAATTGGTCCAATGTTTCTTCCTCTGCAAAATGATGCATACATTATGCAAAAGCATGAGGAGAGGTTTTAGTCACTTTTCCCTTGTAGCCTTTGATGCAATTTAAATACAACCTGTTTATCCAATCCAAGTATGCAGTAAGGTACCATATATCCATCAAAATAATTATGAAAAGGATGTATCCATTCAAAAAAAAGAGAAAGATTGTTTCATGGTGACGCAGAAGGGTTATCATGATAAGTTGTGTTAAAAGCCTAAACTTAATTTCTGATTGATTACTTTCATGTTCTACATTAACAAGGCTTTACTGTTCTTATTTCTTTTCTTGACTTTAATCTAAATCATGGGTTGTTCTTTTGAAGATTTAAAGTTATCGACTGTGTAATGCATTACTTGTCCTGAGGCTTTCTACCCTCCCTCACTTAAATGCTCGATTGATGCAAATCATGATGTGCACTAATCTGAAATGCTTGTCAGGCCTTCTATTTGGAATATAACAGACATTGTCCGACAAGAAAAATTGGACTTCCTCTCTGAGTTATCCCGCTGCTTGTTACGTCGTTCTCCAGAAAATTCTCATCAGGAAAAGGAGTGGGATGCATTCCTTGGTTTCCTTCAGAAATACAAAAAGGTAACCTGTTCTAGAATCCTGATACCTTATTGCATTGATTAATTCCCCCCCAAAAAAGAAAAAAAGTGCAGCTAATGTTTTGCTTCCTACTTACTATTTCTAGGTGCTCATTTTACTTTAAAATTCTATTTATCTATCCAATACATATCTTTTGTATTACTTTGCTATTGAAGGTTGCTATTGGAAAACATGAGCGCTTTCAATTTTTCATACTTCCTCCCAAAGAAGGCTCATCATTCAATTGTACATTTGCTTGTTACCGGGAGAGGAGAAAACCAAGTGAATGTCCTGTAGGTAAGGCTTCTGGATCAACTTCTCATGTGATTGAGGATGCTTGTTCTCCCTGCAATGAGGAGGCTGTTATAGGTGCCCAAACTTGTGATTTGTCAGCCAAAGCTAGTGGAAGAGCTGAAAAAACAAATGTACAGAATATTTCCCTGGAGAGTAATTTTGTGCATGCAAATCCCAGTTATTTGAAAACTCTAGGTCATACCCATTCTGGTTGGAGTTTTGGAGCAATCGCGGAGTTTGTGGACAATTCTAGAGACGCCAAAGCAACTAAGTAGGTAGACAAGTCACTTTCTTTGTCAATGATTCTTCACTGGCTTCCTTATTTTAATTTTGTTTTGCCCTTTTGGTACTGTTACCATGATTTTTTAGAAAAATGCTTGTCGTTTCTGTACTCCCCTTTTCCTTCTACTTGATCATTCTACCTTGCTTGCAGTTCTCTCTTCTAACTGTGCTGGAAAGGTGGGGAGTGGGGGAAGGCAGAGGTTACCATTTTTTTGGTTGTGCACTAAAGTTGCATAGTTTCTCATTTCATGTTGCTTTTATTGGATATTTGACAGGTTGGAAATTTATATTGACATGATATTTTCAAGAGTGGTTGGCAGAGAAATTCCTATGCTATGCATTATAGACAATGGGTGTGGAATGAACCATCAGGAGATGCTTCAGATGGTATCATTTGGACACAAGCAACCTGATGCGGATGACCCTAATCGTATTGGGAGATTTGGAATTGGTTTTAAGGTAGGTTAATATCTGCATGCATAAGATATGAAACTCTCAAGGTCCCTATCTGTTGTCGATCATGGTTTTATTCCCACTTTTTGTATCTAAGGTCATGTCCTCGGTAAGCTGAAGTGCATTATGTCCTACCTAATCACCTCTCCAGTTTCTTCTCTGTCTACCTCTACCCCTCAAATCTATCACCACCAACCTCCCACACTTCCCTCACTGGAGCATCTGTGCTTCTTTTCTTCACATGCCCGAACCATCTACCTCACTTCTCATCTTGTCCAACTCAAAGGCTGGTGATGGTGGACAGAGTGATAGTGAAAATGATCTACACAAAATACCTCTTAATGATATTAAAACTTTGTTCAAGATCTTAATGATTAAGACCTATTCAGACCAATTAAGTGTTTAAATCTTAATCTTAATGTAAACAAATGCACTTAATGGTCTAAGGTCTGAGCTATTTTAAGTGCAAACTAATGAGGCCTAAGTGAGATAATCGTTCAGGGAACAAACTCCTCTCAATTAAACAAAGGAATATGACAATTCTTTTTTACCGTTTTATGGCAAAAAACTTTTGTAGTAGGTGATCGATTTGCCTATCTACAAACATAAAAATTGTATAAGTTGAGTGAATTAACCAAAACTGATTTAACTGACTAATTGCACGCCTCTATTGAAATACCAGATGAAAACAAAAAGTTTGTTCCATATCGACTCCGGTAATTAATGATACAATTTAATTAAATTAATAATTTGACAATATGGTGGTACCAACATGGCAACGTGCGTACAAGCTGTATACAAAAAGTTGTGATTCTTGTGAATGCTAAGCGAAAACATGATCCTGCACAAAGTATACATGCAATTGACTTATAAACCATGTGCTTGTTGGTAACAAGCTTCATGGTTAACTGTAAGGACTTGGGAGTTTGAATCTTGTAATTAATGATAATGACTTCCTCATTTTTAGTAATGTTGGATTGTAATGCAGTGCTGGCATATATATGCATCTCCTTTTGCTTGAGCTTCTTTAGGTTTCACCTTAAGCTGCCATTCTTCATAGCTTTTGATAACATGATATCTTTCTGTTCCATTGGTGTTCTTTGTGCAGACTGGGGCAATGAAGCTTGGGAAAGATGCATTGGTTCTGACACAGACTACTAACTCTAGATCAATTGCTTTCCTTTCCCAGACACTCAATGAAGGAAAAGATGTATGCACCAGATGAACTTGTTAGACTTCTTGTTTTGGTTGTAATGTTTGTCAGTAGTGCTTATCTTTATCTGCTCATTCTTATGCTGCAGAATCTGGAGATACCCATTGTAAGCTACTACAGATATGGGCAATTTATGGAGCTCGATAAGCAGAATGAGACTTTGTTCAAACACAACTTGAAAGCTATTAAGGAATTTTCACTGTTCGATAAGTACTTCATTGGTCAAAAAGTAGGTCTATTCAGTAAGGATGGCACAGGAACACATATATATATCTGGAATCTGGATGAGTGGGGACCCAATTATAGCCTGCAATGGGAGTCTGGAATAACTGGTGGGAGCTCCTTCCATCAGGGTGATATTCTCATTCGTTCTAGACGGGTCAGAGCTCGTTCAGGCCAGATGACTCAAATGGTTGGTTGGCTTCTTTTATAACTTATATTCCACTCTCTCTCTCTCTCTCTCTCTCTCTTCATATTTCTAAGTTACAATTGTTTGGTTTTAGGTTCCTTTGGACTATTCACTTAGATCTTATTTGGAAGTGATCTTTCTTGATCCACGTATAAAAATATATGTCCAAGGATCACAGGTATTTATACATACATTTCGCTTTTGTGTAACAGTTGTCTAGGCCGATCCTTATGTACTGCTAAAAAGATTGGTAACTGATTCTTTTTTTAATGTTTAGGTTAAAAGTCGACCATTAGCAAGATCTCTGAACAGGACTGTTGTGGAAAATGGTACTATAATGGGGAAATTGGTTCAGCTTACGCTGGGTTGCAATCAATTGGAATGGGAAGAAGCAAATTGTGGAATATTTCTGTATTGGCATGGACGTCTAATAGAGGTAAGCGTTGGACATTCATTCTTGCCTTCTTCATTGTTTCAGAAAGGAGATGTTGTCTTTTTGCTTATAGTTGTTCATAATCTCATTGTGATTTAGCTTTCCATTTCTCTGAAACGAAAATATGATTGATTATAAATGATGAACTAATGACTTTTTAAGGTGTTCTGATCATAAATATGCAGTACTCTTATACTATATTACTTGATGGGTGACATTATGGCTTCCATTTAGACAGTATTACTTGATCGTATGGATTTGGGATTCCTGAAGCTGACATTTGATTATTCATCTCCCCCTAATATACCTTCCTGTACGTATATTTCAGCATATACTTGATTTGAAGGTCAAGATGGCTTGATATTGAATGATTGTTAGTTACTTGGAAAAATCCAGGATGAATTGGACTATTTACTCATTTTCTTTCCCCAGTTTTGAGTCTCTTGTTGAGTTCAAATTGTAGTCTATGATGAAGCAGCATATGGTTGTGACAACAGAGCCTCTTATATCTATAGTTTAGATTGCTGAATCCATATCTTGATTCCTATGTGTTCACTCCAAATTCGTTGAAGTCAATAAGAGGTTCTATTGACTCAAGGAGATCAGGATACTAGCATTTAGATTCCTAGAAAATAAATGACGAAAAAGATCATTTTATTGTCACAATAAATTGGGTAAATATATAAGGATTTATGTCCACTTTTGGCTGGGAAATCACTTGTCTAGCTGACAATCTATAATATAGCAGCTGACATGGTTATTCTATCACAGGCTTACAAGAGAGTTGGGAGTATGATGCATAATGGAGATAGAGGTCGTGGTGTCATTGGTGTTATTGATGTCACAAATCTAATGGTGAACATTCTCTTCCTTTCAGTTTCTTTTTTCAAGTTGATGATGTTTTTGCAATATGTTGTTTTTGGTTTCACTTTAAATTTACATAGCGATAACATTGCAATTTTAAACTTCTGTATCCTAGACAATTTTATTTTTAAAAGAACTATGGTAATGTGTTGTATTATTTTGTGGTATTCCCTAAAATGATGATTGAGTGAGTATATTTGTTAGAATATAGATTTTGAGACCCTTCAACTTTTTAGAAGGTCACACCTAAGCCCTAGGATATTTTTACAAAGCAAAGTTGTGATTCAACTATTGAAAATGAGGGAAATTTGCAATATACGTGCATGAGACAATTCACCCTCTTTCACATGAAGTGCTTGAAACTTGAGATGAACTTTATATGCCCAAATTATTTAACTTTCCATTAAAGTTAATTTGATTCTTCTTAGATGTAACTCTCACATCCCATTTCCATTTGCTTAGTTTTAGAAACCTCCATGAGGTATGGGTAAGGTCTACCCTACAGCTTACCCTCCCCATACCATACACCACTTGTGGAATTTCACTTGGTTTGTTGTTGTTGCTTAGTCTCTAGAGAACCAGAGTTTTACTAAACCAAGTCGCGTGCAATTCTGTATCAAAGAAGACGGTGACTTACATTATAATGTTTCCAAATAAGTAAGATAAATATGGTGGTAATTGTTGGTGACTTGGAGCGATTAAACTTTGAGCCGGTGGAAGGCTTGAGAAATTACTGGCCAGAGTAAAGGGACCAAAAGCAAAAAAATCATTACATATGCCGTTCCAAGTTTAATGATGATCAAACACGAGATATCTTTGATGAGCTTGAAGACTCCTAGATCACTTAACAAACTAATGATATGAATTCATGTGAGAAGTAACATGTTTACCAAGTACCAACCGTTCGAGATTATTTTTGTCTATCAATGTTTTACTATAGAATTTCTTGATTTTATGATGGTATGTTTTCTGGTGTAGAGAGGAAATACCATTTTTTCTTGATAGTTCAGTAGATTTTGCGATTCTAAAATATCCTTGTAGTATAATACTTTTGTGTATCTGACACCCTCTTGAGGTATATTAATTGATATCAATCGACTATCCTTAATTCTAAACCAGTTTATGTGGGCTATGATTCGTCAGTTTTCATCATAACTTAACTATTTTTATGGTGGCTCACAACCAACTGTCTCGTTTGTCCTTTATCTGGATCTGGGATCATCTACACTTTGGATATTGGCGTAGTTGTTGTCTTGATGTATCAATAAAAGTTTTTTCTTACTAAAATTAGAAAAGGAACTGAATATTTACTGACAATATTTGTAAAGAAAGTGATGCTTTAACAAAGAACCTTTCAGTTTACTTTTTATAAGACATTCCTTATGATAAAAGAAGTACATAAGACATATACCATGTCACTTTCATTTTCAAAATAATGTTTCATGGCACAGGCTGAAGATAACGGTCATGTTTGGGTGCACAACAATAAGCAAGGATTCCAGGACTGTGAAGTGTATGCTGAATTGGAGAAGTGGTTGGGTGAGAGATCAGACAAATACTTGGATGAACATGTTGATAAAGTTGAATTGGTACTTCCTCACTACACTGGCCTAGTATTAACTTTATTTGTGGTAGCTACTTCTTCCTTCCCCCATCCCAATCTTGATTTTATTCTTAATGGGCTATCGTAATTTGCCATGGATTTGAAGCTGATATGCTCTTCAACTTATCATTTGATTGCTCAGTTTTGATGGGATAACTTGTTTAATATCGGGGATGCAATAATAACTTAAAACCACCCTATCAACTTTGAATGAGGACTAATGAAATGAGTTCTGTGGGAGTAATTTGAAGGATAAAATGGTGGCCGTATTCATGCAACCAAAACAAAATAATTTTTTGAGCAGAGCTGGATCTGAAAGGGCAAGTAAACTCAGCTAAGCAATGATAAGCAAGGCAATATAAAACCTTCGAAGAAAAAATAACAGTTCAGTGATACTAGAATTAAGGTTGCCTCAGGTTCAGGAATCATCGCTAATGGCGCTGTTGGTTTCCCCTTTTTAGAGATTGATGAAGTGATTTATTTTCCATACCCACAAAGAGGCATGTGGCACAGAAATTATTTTATGTGGTCCATCTGATAACAAATAAAGCATGAGGAAAGCGTTCAAATGTTTCTGCTTCATGCGTAATATTTCAAAACTATTTTCAGAATTCAAAATTGGTGCTGTAATCTACTAATTTGTGAGTATGATTATCCAAACTACTGCCTGCATAGGCAGCAGTACGCCTTTACTTTCATCTCATGTTGATGCCTTGCAAGAAATATTATTGAAAAAAGTACCATTAATCCTCTTATTTTTATGATTCCCTTTTTGAAATATCAGTACACTCACTATGTAGCTTTTCCGGCATTTCTGAGACTGATCTAAGCAGGGAGAAGGGATCTCTCCGATTTCTCTCAAGTCATTCTATTGCTTTTTTTAGATTTTAGAGTTCATGGTTCATTTTGTCAAAGATGGCATTCTCACCAATTTTTAACATGGGTTTTCTTCTCTTACAGAAGGCAGGTAGTGGTGTATACAAACCTGACAACGAGTGGGTGCAGTGTGACAAATGTAGAAAGTGGAGAATGTTGAGCCATGGCTTCAACAGCAAGACTTTACCACTTCAGTGGTAAGAGTATTATCTGACTTCCCTAGACTTAATTGATAGGTGTTACTGTCTTATTTCCAAAATTGATAGGTGCCCACAGATTTAGATTCATGAGAAAATTGATATAGAGATTGCTTTAATTCTGAATAATTTACTCCTCTTTCTCATCTCCTAATTATGTTCCCCTTGTAATGCACATCCAAGAACAGAAATTATGGAATTCAAAGATAATATGTTGTTCCATTGGAATGTGATCTTTTATAGAAAATCTAATTTATTGCAAGATGATATTTATTTTGGTTGTGTTCAGTTTTGCTATATTGTTTGCTTTCTTGTCTGAACTCCACAGTGAAGTTCTACTTGTTCACTTGGTCATTATAATAGTTAATTTGTTTTGCTGTTGTTTTTCACTTTTTCTCATGTACAAAAATTTGTCATCATGTTATTTGTGAAAAAGTATTTGCCTCATATTCACTAAATGTTTTGTTCTGCATGTCCTGCTTTGACATTACTATAGGTTCTGTTACATGAAACCTTTTAACGGGGAATGCGAGGTATCAGAGCAGGAAGTTGAACCTGGAGTGATAACGATATCCAGCAAGCGTCTGGGATACAGTTCCACTGAAGATCCCGAAGGGATAAAGTGCAAGCTCTCCAGACAAGCTGTGGGGACATCAAAAAGTATGACACTGAAATTGTTCACTTCCTTAGTTATTCTGGGTTGCAGCTAGAAATGAGTGGTTATTATATTATGTTGCCATCAGTGTTTTTAGCAGTGAATGACAAAAGAAACAAATAATAAAGAAAAAAAAAATGAAATGCTACTTGCAGTGCTGCAAGTGCCGTTTCCTGCGAACAGTGGGTGTAACATTGTATACAGTAAAAAGTTAAGCTACTCTTTTTCCTGGTGAGAAGTGCATGTTGAAGTGATTTGTGCTTAATTAGATAAATTTTCCACGTCTAGGTGAAGCAGCTCGAGGATATATAATTTTAGATGGTCGTTTAAGTTCTATTTATAGGGTTGACCCATGATATTAGTGTTTTGTTTTTAGTTGAAGCCACTGTCTTGGTGGGGGGTTATGCTAGAGTCTAGACCCCTACCTCGTATATGAATAGAACATATCAAAATACATGCGTGAGGGGTATATGAAGCCTAACCTCCTCAAAAGAGACTAAGGAATTGGACAGACCCAATCGTTTACACTTCAATGCCAGAAACTCAGATTTTGGCTCTACTAGAAATGTTATACAGATTCCCCTTTAATGATTTCAAAGAGATAAAAGATCTCTTTCGGCAGTTCCCTTACAAAAGTTAGCTTCACAAAAATGTACAAATCAACGTATATCATCAAAATACCGGTTCATGAGGCTTTTTCTTCCTAACACTAAGGCTAGGGATCTTCCTTTTATCCAGTTGTAGTAAACCTCTCATTTGCCTTGTGAGGCTATCAAGAGAGTTATGAGTCTTCTCATTTCCAGAGAGTAAGCTCAAGATAGCAAGTTTGTCAGCCACTGGATTGACTGGCCTCGCTTAAGGCAGTGGTGAATAACTCAATCTGAATCTGGTAGAGCATTTTGTATATCCCTTATTTTGAAAACCTCCCTGATGCATTATTGCAAGATATCAATGTTCGTTGAGAAGGTCTGCAGGGCGAAAAATCTGGAATGGATAATTTTCATTAATTTTAGTTTTCTTATGTACATAGTACCAAAGTCCACATCCATTGTCGATACTTGAAGGTCTGCAGGGCGAAAAATCTGGAATGGATAATTTTCATTAATTTTAGTTTTCTTATGTACATAGTACCAAAGTCCACATCCATTGTCGTAACTTGAAGTAAAGGAAACATATCAACACATGTTTAGGATATTTCATGTTAACGGTTTCAGTTTGCTGGGCTGGAAACAAAGAAACATTCCAGCTCTTTAATAGGGTGCAATTTTTTTATGGTTTTGTTGCCTCTACTTTTGCATTACACTTGTGTTAACTGGATCGACGTAAATTTTGAGAGCTAAATGAGAATTTATTATTGTAAAGGTTCTGAGGTTAACAGTTCTTAGTGATTGTAATGAGATTTAACTCGGTCTGCAGATGTTCCATATACAGGATTATGCTTGCTAGGTCACATTGTTTCTTTTCTCATATTTTCTGCTTCTGGTTTCTTATGCAGACATGGGTCAGAATGATTCAAGTCATACAATGGATGACGATCAAGCAAAAAACTCATCTGCACAGACACGTGAAAGGCTCCGAAGGAGTTGTAGGAAAAGTTAGTATTATATTGAAGCATGCCGTTTCTTCTTGTGCAGGTATCTTTACGTATGTATATGTTGTTAATATGCAGCGGCTTTTTGTTAGTACAATTATATGTTGGGACAGGTGATAGTGAAATATGTTATTTTGTTGTACACCTTATATCACAGAGATTGTGCTGTGACCGAGCACTTGTCATGAGTTTTAATTAGAGCAACTTTCACATATAACAAACATAAAAATCATATTTGTATGTTATAACTATAGTTTGCATAATTGTGCTATGTTTGTTATGACTATTAATATGTATATTTCGCTATACATATACAAAAGAAGCAATTGTATAATCTGTTTTGGTATACATATACAAAAGAATCAATTGTATAATCTATGTTTGTATAAAGAGAGAAAGACAAAAGAAAATTGGGTAGGAGAAGATCTGTATTTGTATAATCCTAAGTGTATAGGACGAAAATATATGCATTTGTATTTGTATATATAATTCTCTCGCTTTATACAAACACAAACGTAATTTATACATTTGTGTTTGTTTAAAGTGTGAGGTGAGTGAGAGTGGTGAGCGAGAACTAGGAGAGGGGAACGAAAAGATATGTTTATATACAATTTTCTCTCGCTTTATACAAACACAAATGCATTTAATTATGTATATATTTGATTTGATCAAATAAGTGAAAAAAAATCATATAAATTTGATTTAATTATATCTTCATTATACAAACACAAATGCATTTTATACATTTGTGTTTGTATAAAGTAAGAGAGGTGAGGAGAGACTGCCCAGCAAGAAACGAGAGTGGCGAGCGAGAAATTCAGGGAGAGGGGAAATGGCAACAGTTTGCTACGAGTTATAATTAAATCAAACTGTGGTTATAACATTTAATTTGAATTAATAGTTTGTTATTTTATATGATTTTCCCTTTTAATTTTCAACTTGTACAAGTAAAATTTTGCAAAGAGACATGGATTTTCACTTATTTGATCAAATCAAATATATACATAATTACTAGTAGCTTTTTCTTTTCCTGTTTCTGTGAAGATAGTAAGGTGAATATCTGTTTTTCTTTTTTGGTAATAGACTGAATGAAAATATTTTAACAGAAAATGAAAGTGGGATTAAAGCAACAATATTTACTATTCATTAACTCTCACGCTTAATTATTGAAGGTAAATTCTCATATTTTTTTTAATGAAGGGGTTAAATTTATCCTGATAGCAACAAGTGTAACAATACATTTTATGCTAGGAAACAAAATCATATGAAAAGAAAAAGGCATATGAGATAACCATATCAATTGTGAGTGACGTCAAGTGGTTGATATTTTCTCTTTTTTCTCTTTAATCTATCTAGTTCGGTTGAGAAGCGTATTTAAACATGGTAAATTTCCTTAGACAATAAAAACGAAGAGATGCTAAGTAAAATATAAATAAATAGATTTATAAATCTGTATTTTCTTTTTGATTTGAATCTCAAAATAAGGATCAACTCCATATTCACTAAAAGAAATAGTATAAGACACTTATTAATTATTCAAATTAACATTACTCTAATAACGATATGCCCTGCAATAAGAATAACTTTGGGAGAACAAGAATTACAAAATCAATGAATATTTAAATGGTTTTAGATGTATTTCTTTTTCAATTGCCATTCTGCTTTCATTTAATCAAAGAACAGTATACGATTTTACCATTAATGGTCCTTTACTAACCCTTACTTTCATAACATTAAAGTCAAGTTATTGAATACTACTATATTTCTACATTATTATTTATTAAGATTTCTTGGCCATTATAAAATAAATAGATTAATATAGCTTTTTTCAAATCTCTTATACGGTGACGAAACTAGGGGCATAAGCTCGAACCTGCTTCCCTCCATTAATGGAGGTTGAGGTCAGCAACAAGAAGGAAAGTAACAGATTCTAGAGAGAAGAATTTGTGTGCATTGAATGAATGAATGAATAGATCTTTACAAAATGATGTATATTCATGTAACAACTTAACCAACTTCTAACTTACTCTAACTAATTCTGTGACTATATTTGACAAACTAATTAGCCACTTATTTCTTTATAACATTTAAATTAGATAAGTGAAACAAAGGTAATTAAAAAAAAATTAAACAAAATGATCACATTTTTACCTAAATAGCACAGACAATCGTTAGGAGTAAAAAAAAAAGATTTTTTATTCTTTACGTTTTTTAACACAATTTTAACCAATTTTGGTTTTTTCAAAAATGGAATTTAAATTAATTTATTTCCAATCTGTTTTGATTCTGAATGAAACTTTCAAAACTATAAATAGAGCACAGTACTACTGGTGGAGTACTAACAATAAGTGAAAATAGAGCGAAAAATATCAGTTGAAGAATCAGTTCAAAGCATCAATGGAAAACGTGGGATCACCCTCCGCCGCCGACGATGGTACGCCGGTGCAACCAATCTGCTCATCGACTCCTCCGGTGCCGTCATTTCCAGCTCCCCTCGGCACTTCCGGTGTCCCTCCCGTCAGTCCAACTGAAACGCGGAAGGCCAAGCCCTGGGATGACTACTCCTTCACCGTCTCAGGTCGCCGGCGGTGGGCTTTCGTCTCCTACGCAGCCGCAGGAAGATGGAGCGAGCCCTGGGATGACTACTCCTCCACCGTCTCAGGTCGCCGGCGGTGGACTTTCGTGTCCTACGCAACCGCAGGCAGATGAAGCGGCGGTTTCTACTGGTAAATTTATATGAAGTGAACTTCTATACTCTGCACATGTCTAATTATTTCTGTATTTGTTTATTTGTGTTACAACTAGCATTGCTTTACTTTTATTATTAGGGCTACAATTCTTTATACCAAGACTTAAATATTAGCTACCAGTTTTCTGCTCGATTTGTGTGAATTTCTGGATTCTTGTTAAGTTTTGCAACTTTAACTAATTTTCTTCTGCAAAATCTTTTTTCCCCTGCATCCAGTTGAATTTTCTTCTGCAAAATGTTGAATAATTGCCTAGCACAAAAGAATGTCTGCTTTATGATCTTTCATACTAGTATAAAGAAGCCATTCTTATTCTTTTTAACCTTTTCCTATGGTGTGCATGAAAAAGGAGATGCAGTTCATTTTACTGTGAATTTCTTCATTGGGACAACATTGCAATTTGGAAATTGAATATTAAAGATTTATTTTGCCCTTCCAATTTTCCTGTTCGCATACTTTGATATGATGTTCAACAGAAAACGTCTCATTCCCTCTCTTATGCTATTCACCGAATCTGAATTTGGTATTTAATAGAGTCTAATAGCTGATAATTTGTAATTTGGAGTTAAACAGTCTTGGTATGTTCTTTCTACCAAATCTCAAGTCACTCTTGATATACAACTTGCAGGATCAGAAGCAGCAGCGCTTGGATTTATGCAATCACACGTGATCAAGATAAAAGCTGGGGAGGTGTGGTCTTAATTAACCTCTCTTTTGATCAGCATGTGTTTTGTTCTTTCTCTCGTTCTTTAGTTATCTTATCAGTAGAAACAACGAGAATATAGTATATAATGTTTCTTTATATAGGAAACGATATTTTCTCAATATCTTTCTTTACTTTATTTAATCTGGCTTTTTGGCTTCTCAGGATATATTGGCCAAAATAATGTCATTCTGCGAAAGTACCTCTAAAGCAGTGTGTGTTCTGTCAGCCAATGGTTCCATATCTAATGTATCACTTTGCCGACCAGATGAACCTGTAACACACAAGGTGTGTATTTCCATGTTAATATTTCTTCTTACAATAGAGAGTGGGTGTGGACATGTATCAAGTTAAGCATGTATTTTGCCTCGTGTGGTCATAAGTTGATCTACCTTAGATTTTATCATTTATGTCATAGTATGTAACCCCTCGATCAAATGTATCAAGTGTTTGACACTTTTGGCTGGATATACTTCAGTACCATCACATGCCTCTCTTGGGTCGATAGATTGGATAGTATCACATTCTGATAAAAAAAAAATTATTGGTTAACTGGTGCAGGGACTGTACGAGATCCTTAGTCTGACTGGTTTCTTCTTTGTCTTGGAATCTGGTGGTCAACGCAGCAGAGAAGGTTGCTTGACTGTGATACTTGGTAATGAAGCAGATGGTGATGTTTGGGGAGGCAATGTGGATGGGCTCTTTACAGCAGCAATTGATGTTCAGGTTTGACATAGAAATTTTTCAAAGATACTGTCCTTATATGTCTGAATTAGCTCTACTTCCATCACCATATTGATTATGCACCCTAAAGTACCATATTCAAATCCCTTACGTTGTTACTTGGTGCAGGTTATTGTTAGTAGCTTCAGCACAGAAAAACAGGGGCAGGTGAAGTCAGACAACTTTGGTACACCAGCAACATTAGCATCAATGTCCAGAAGTCCTATGTCAGTTGGAACTTTATTTGGGTCTGTCAGCCCTGTTAGTCCGCTAGGTTGAAACTAGGAAGAGAAACCCTCCTGGAGTTGCTGCTAGGTTGCCCTTTTAAAAGGAATGCTTCTCTTGTTGATAATACCATTGGAAAAGCTGTGTGATGTGAGAATGGATTCTGCAGCTTAGCAATTCATGTTGTATTTTTCATATTGTAACATTTGCCCTTATGTTTGAGCAATTGCTAGGCAGTTATCTTTTTTGTACAAATATGACATCCTTTTTCAGATTTATGCACAGAAACATTAGAGTCTAATTCTAGTTTTACTTTACAGCTTCTTCATTCCTTATTTACTAGTACTAGTATTACGTTATTCCAGATCAATTGTTTTCGGGAAAAGGCCCAAGAATACCCTCACCTATTGGAAATGGTTCAAAGATACCCTCCTTCCACTTTTTGGTCTAAAATTACCCCCCACCTTTGTTTTTGATTCAAAGATACCCCTCCTTCAACCTTTTGGTCTAAAACTACCCTCTAAACATGTTCAGAATATCATAGAATAAATAGTCTGTTAATGACTTAGAATACATTTGTACTTATTTTTTTACAGACTGTAATTTCCTCAATATGTTCAAAACGGGTACTTTAAACCCCCAAATTCATATGATGCTTACTTGCTTGATGTGAATGACAAGTCAGCATGACAACGTAACAATTGAATTTTCACATTATTTTAACAAAGTTCTAATTTCGTAAATAAGATATAAAAAAAGCAAGGCAAAATATAAAATTTCTCTCTAATCTATCTAATTCAGTCGAGTCGCCTATTTTAACATGGTGAACTTCCTTAGAAAAAATAAAAACAAAGAGATGCTAAATAAAATATGTAGATTCATAAACCTGCATTTTCTCTTTTGATTTTAATCTCAAAAATAAGAATCAAACTCCGTAATCACTAAAAGAAATTGTATAAGACACTTAATCAAAAAAAAAGTATGCGGTTTTACCATTAATGGTCCTTTACAAACCCTTACTTTCATAACATTAAAGTTAAGTTATTGAATACTACTATATTTCTACATTGTTATTGATTAAAGTTAGACAGATGATCAAAGGAATTAAGATTTTTTGGTCATTATAAAATGAATATATTAAAATATATTTTTTTGAAATCTCTTATACGATGATGAAACTAGGAGCATAAGCAACAAGAAGGAAAGTAACCATTTCTAAAGAGAAGAATTTATGTGCATTGCGCTCTATATTGAATAAATGAATAAATTTTTACAAAATGATTGTATATTCTAATTGTGTAACAACTTAACAGACTTCTAACCAACTCTAACTAATTCTGTGACTAACTTTAACTAACTAATTAACTAGTTATTCACTGCTATTACATTTAAATTAGTTAAGCATAACGAAAGTCATTAAATTTCTTTCATACTAGTATAAAGAAACCTTTTCCTCTGGTGTGCATGAAAACAAGGAGATGCATTTTATTTTACTGTGTATTTCTTCATAGCAATTTGGAAATTTAATAGTAAAGATTTATTTTGTCCTGTTAGCATACTTTGATATGACGTTCATCAGAAAACGTCTCATTCCCGAATCTGAATTTAGAGTTTAATAGCTGATAATTTGTAGTTTGGAGTTTAACAGTCTTGGTTTGTTCCTTTCTGCCAAATCTCTGATATACAACTTGCAGGATCAAAACCAGCAGAGTTTGGACCTATGCAATCGCACGTGATCAAGATAGAAGCTGGGGAGGTGTGGTCTTAATTAACCTCTCTTTTGATCAGCATGTGTTTTGAATTGTATATAATGTTTCTTTATATAGGAAAGGATATTTTCTCAATATCTCTATATGTTTGAATATTCAACTCAGTATTTCCAGCTTTTTGGCTTCTCAGGATGTGTATTGGCCAAAATAATGTCATTCTGCAAAAGTACCTCAAATTCAGTGTGTGTTCTGTCAGCCAATGGTTCCATATCTAAAGTATTACTTCGCCATACAAGTGGAATTGAAACATATGAGGTGTGTATTTCCATGTTAATATTTCTTCTTACAATAGAGAGTGGGTGTGGACCTGTATCAAGTTTAGCATGTATTTTGCCTTGTGTGGTCATATGCTGATCTACCTTAGATTTTATCATTTATGTCCTAGTATGTAACCCCTCGATCAAATGTATCAAACTTTTGGCTGGATATACTTCAGTACCATCACATGATAGTATCACATTCTGATTAAAAAATTGTTGGTTAACTGGTGCAGGGACTGTTCCAGATCATTAATCTGTCTGGTTTCTTATTTGTCTTGGAATCTGGTGGTGAATGCAGCACAGAAGGTGGCTTGTCTGTGCTACTTGGTGGTGAAGCAGATGGTTATATTAGGGGGGGCAGTGTGGCAGGGCTCCTTACAGCAATAACTGCTGTTCAGGTTTGACATATAGAAACTGTCCTTATATTCAAATCCTAGGTCCGCCTATGGGAGCCTTACCCCTTGTTACTTGGTGCCCAGGTTATTGTTGGTAGCTTCAGCACACAGAAACAGAGGCCGCTGAAGTCAGTTGGAACTTTAAGTGAGTCTAGCGGTGGGCCTGATAGTCCGCCTGATGAAACTAGGAAGAAGAGAAGCTATCCTGGAGTTAAGGATCAGAAGCCCTGGAAATGAAAGAACCTTTTAAAAAGAATGCTTCTCTTGTTGATAATACCTTCCCTCAACCCTTGGAAAAGGAATGCTTCTCTTGTTATGTTTCATGTTGATAATACCTGTGTGATGTGAGGATGGATTCTGCAGCTTAGCAATTCATGTTTGAGCAATTGCTGGGCAGTTAGTCTTTTTTGTACAAATATGACATCCTTTTCAGATTTATGCACAGAAACATTCTAGTTTTACTTTACAGCTTCGTCATATTCCTTCTTTTTACTAGTATGTCGTTATTCCAGGTTAATTGTTTTCTCAATCTGAAAACGTCCAAAAGAGGCATGTGGTTTATTGCTATAAAGAGCATAATGCTATCATTTTCCGTAGGAAACGTGTCATGTATTGCTGCTTTGCTTTATTTACTTGGGATTTAAATTATCTGTACATAATGAACAAAGTTGTTGCATAACGTAGAATAAAAAGTTCATTAATGACCTACAAGACATTTGTCATTTCCTACTCCACTAGCTCCCTCAAAACGGCTACTTTAAAACCCCCCAAATTCATATTATGCTATGACAAAGTAACTATTTAATTTTCACATTATTTTAACATAGTTCTAATTTCGTAAATAAAAAATAAAAATAGCAAGGCAACATATAAATTAAAGGAAAACCCTCCTCCCATCTTCGAAGCCACACACCAATTGCCATGGCTCCTTCACCAGGGGCGCCATCACCTCCAATAACAACTTTTTTTTCCTTATAAATCAAAAAAGTCAAAAACATTTCAGAAAGAGAAATAAAAATTTGAAGAAAACTCAAGAGAAAAGAGGGGTGGGGGGTTATGTTTTTTCTTTTTCTTTTATCCATTTTTATTTTAATAAAATTATTAATTCATGCACCAAATACCTATTTTAAACATGTCCAGGGGTGGATTAAACCTTAGATATTGGAAAAACAATCCGGAACAAGTACAAGGGTCTCTCTCTTAAAAGGCCATTCCACCTAATTAAAATCCTCTTCAAGTATAGTATGATATTGCACCCTTCGATACATTTAAAATATACTCTTATATTGGGCATATAGCACCATAATATATTAACACCAACAAGAAAATACAAGAGAATTTGAGTGTTTCCACATTTAGTTCTCATCATCAAACCAACTATTGCTAAATATTACAAATAACTTTAGCTGTGAATACAAAACTTGACCTCTAACATCTCGCGGGATGTATTCAGGCAGGGGTGAAGGCCTCTCATGAATCTAGGATACAATGGATATCACATAATCTCAGTGTCTTGCCATAACCAACCACGGACCAGGACAAGCATTTTCAACTCTTCATGACATGGTACGACTCTTTGCCATGGAAGGGCAAGCATTGCCTCTTTCAAGGTCATCAAACGGTGCAGATCAATCTCTACAAGGAATCAGGGCAAGGTAGCAAACTTGAAGGCATCCGCATGCCGGATTGTAATTCCCCCCATTGAGCAACTTTAGGTGTTATGGACATTTTGCTCATTTTATTACCAAATTCATCGAGATCCTGATCATAACTTCGGGCAGCTCCATCATTAGGTATATTTATCCAGTTCCCTGCTGTACAGATTTCAATATCGTCTTCATCACTAGTACCCTCATCATCATCATCATCATCATCGTTGTCATAAGAGCTCCGAACCATTGACCAGTACACAAAATTTGGCCGGATGAATCTTCCAAAAACATATGGCAACATGAGACAAAATTACCCACTAATTAATAGAAGAATCACCAGGAAATTTTCACTGAGGTAAGCAAGGAGCTTCAATATCCAACCAACCAATTAAAATGAACAAGAGAAGTCAAAAATGCCAATAAAGAAACAAACCTGTCAGATTTCATTAGCAGACAAGGATCAAATGGGAAAAACGTGTCAAGCCTCTCTCTACCACCAAAAGCCATTGAAAGTTCTGACTCAAGCAGGTTACTTGATACAATGTTATCCGGCACATCAAGATGAGTCACTTTTGCCAACCGAAGAAATTCTTCCACTATTGATGGCAAGCATACCTGTTGGCAAAATATTCATTGGACACTAGAATTAACAAAGAAGTAGAGAATCCACTAGCAGAAGCACATACAAGCCTTGGATGACTTCTCATTTGAGTCCACTAATATCAAAGAAAAAACACAAGGAACTTTTAAACAATAACAACTACCCCTTAATCCCAATTTGGGATTGGCTATCAACTCCTCCACTTTATTTGCGCCCATTGCACCAACACTCAATTATTTGTCTTTGGAACAACTTAGGGTCCTCTAAAATTAGAGATTTTTTAAATCTCGTGTTTATTCCAACACCAACATAAATATCTAACCAAAAACTTGTAAGAGCACTTTCAAACATTGGCCTAATGCAGATGGAACCAGTGACTACATACCTCCTTGATATCACCTAGTTGGTATCAGCTATATGAATACTTAGCTTCCACTATGTTCTGTAGTTCGCTAATCCACATGCATTCCAAGAGATTTTAATTGTATTAAAATTTTCCTCTATATGCTTTTGGTTAACACCTTTAATCATCTTAATGACACACACGAATCAGTGTATTGGAGGTGAAAGCGGGGATGTTTAAACCATCTCAGTCAATCTCTGTCTTTTGTTAAAGAAAATCATTGCTAGTCTTGCCTAATCATGATTACCGTGCATCCATCATCTTAACATCTGCAACTCAGGCCTTCAAAACTTAGCATTCACTTTCTTACGAGCTGGACTATAGAATTTCTTTCACTTTGAAAGAATCCTCCTACGAATTGCATCACACTCCTGTATCACCCCACCCCCTTTTTTTCGAAAATGGTAATATATTATTGGCAGAACACTAGAGAACAATGTACACAACAAGATACCATACAAAGCTAAAGCCCAAAAATGGTTGTAGCCTATTCCACTAGGGTATCTCTGAGATATAAAAAGGATCTTGTCCACTATTTTAATCCCCTATCTTGGTTTTCTGATACATATGCACCTAGTCATTTCCCTAAACATTGAACCATTTTTTTTAGATGAAGTTATTTCATCAAAAGGCATCAAGCAGATACAAATAGAACAAAAGTGAGTTTGTTAGCTCCATTACAGTGAGCCCATACTAAAGATAAGGAGCCAACAAAGTCCAAAAAGCTGTCTGGGGAGTTTACAGGGAATAAATTACTCCAGCTATACAAAATTATAAGACACTCAGCCTTGAGATTGATTAGCAGTTGCTATTCAATCAAAATGTCTACGGTTCCTTTCAGTCCAGATACACCAAACACTGAACCTTCTATTAAATTGTTTGTCTGCATTTAAGCACTGTACCTCTATCAAACCACATAATCTCACTCAAGTTTCTCTTTCTTAAGTGGCTTCAGAGGTATAATGATGAGAGTAACAGTTTACGGAAACATCTCATAAATGCCAAATAAGGTAGGAAAGATTTTTGGACTCCTACAGTCCAATCATCATCCAGGCAGGGGAATCTGGGGCACTGTTAGAAGTTTGTGGAATGAATACAGTTAACTTGTAAAGCTGAAGCTGGAGAATGGTAGAAATATCCTTAAGCTTCAAGTCAAATTTTTCAATGCTATTTGGATGCTCCACTAAGAAGAATGGAAAGATAGCTTATTTCTACTCATAGACCTGTCAAAGTAGCATATGCTTTGGGCGGAGGCAGCAAAGGAAGTTTGTCTAACACAGGATAAATTTACTGAAGACACATTATTTTTTAGTGAGAGATGCTACATGTGTGAAGACGAGTTAGAAACAGACGATCTTCTCATTCATTGCAAAGTGGCAAGGCAGTGTTGGGGGCTATCCCTTAACAGGTACAATATTAATTGGGTTATGCCACCAAATGTAAGGAGTCTACTGGAGACACAGCAACATCAAGCAATGGCTAAGAGTCAGCAGTCACTACAGAGAACAATCCCCCTATCTGTCTTATGGACAATATGGCAGGAGAGAAACAGAGTTTGCTTTAAAGGGACTATACAACATTCATCCAGGATCAAAAATAGATGTCTTTTGAATATATCATTTTGGTGCAGAAGAGTGTTATGAAAAACATGGATGAGTATTTAGATTTCTTAGAAGATATAGGGCATATGTAGTTCTTTTTCTGGTTCAGTTTAGTCTGCTGGGTTTGTACCTTCTTGGTACCTGTATTTAACATTTACCATGTCAATTTTTTAATTTTTCTTATGTTATCGAAGCTTGCTTACACAACTAACACCTAAGACCAAAACAAGTTGGGGGCAGTTATATGAATCCTCAATGAGCCTTTTTTCCTATGTTGTCGAAGCTTGCCAGGCATTTATTCTTTCGGAATGAAATAATAAAAAAAAAAAAAAAGAGAGAAAATACAAAATAAAAAGAAACGTAAGAGTCATAATAGAAAATGAACACATTACCATTAATGGGCTCAATGGATGCCTCAGGATATCCTCTATATGCTTTGATATATGTGATCTGATGCGAGGAATAGCAAGCATTGATCTCATGCGAAAGCAAAGTACATACATCATGGCCTGCAATATAATGAACAGAATCAGTAACAATTTATTTGGATGTCAAGAAAGTTTCTGAAAGTGATGTGCTAAAGAAAAAAAAAAGAATGAAAAACTATTCTCTCGCTGTGATTGGTTTCCAAGGTAAGTCTTCCTTCAAATTCCCTACATATTTTGCAGACTTAATTTGAAAGAAGTCTTTTTAATTCTTTATACTAATTAAAAAAAAAAGTCCTTTTAATTGAAAATCTTTAACCATTTATCTAAGAAGTTTCCTGTAATTCACGGAAAAAAATAAGTTAACTTTCTAACACTTCTCTTTTCTCTTCCTGGCACGTCAATGATACATAAATAAAATTAACACCAGGAATATAATTTGGAAAGCCTTCAAATAGATCCACGGAAAGGTACAGAAAATATCCACCACTCCTCAAACAATATAAAAAGAATGAAAGTCTCTGTGAGTGAGGGAGTGGGACAGACTACTGAAGGTTCTGACTAGAACAAAGCTGTCAAGTACCTGGCACCCAGCATAGAATTCCTTGTGAGCTTTTGGATTGATGCTGCCACCCTGGTTGGAGCAATAAGTGGAACACCATTCCAGCAAACTGAACCCTCACACAAAAAAAGAAAAGAAATCTATTACTTGACATGCATTTCAATTCATTATTTACCAATGGAAGCAACTCAACACTATAAAATATAGTGTATAGAGTTGAAGATGTTTGGTCATCGGATAAACCTTTCTACATATTCAGCAACAAATGAGATGGGCAAAAACTTCGCACGAGCCAAATAACTAGCAAGATAGGCAACAGCACTCATTCTGCAAGAGACCAATAAAAGTATTAGTTCCTCCAAACAACCGTGAACAAAATAAATATAACTAGAACTATATAACTACCACCAGACCCCCCCCCCCGATGAACTAATAAGCAAAGAACTATCAGAGTTATCAACACTCAAGAGAGTGTCAAATGTGTTCGGTTGCATTTGAAATTTTAAGCAAAAGATAACAAAAAACACGTCAAACCTTCCGACAAGTAAAAAAAATGGCAAATGCCTTTTGTCTTATCCAACACAACTGACGGGTTACTGAAGCACGATAATCTGAGTTTTAAGGACCACTATTTTGAATTTTTGATGGCATGTTATCTTAGCAGCATATACAGGAAGTCTGCTAGTTTGAGTAAGGAATACTACTTTGACTTTTGAGTGCACGAAAATTCAATGGCAGGATCATAAAGGGAATAATATTGAGACCCAAGCAATACCCCAACAAAATCTAAACAAGCACACCTCCAACATAGCATATTTATTATTAAAGAGAGGAGAGATGAATGCAGAGTTTTTTAAAAAAATGTCTCTAATAAACAGGGACTGCAGACTGTTGATTTTAGCTTCCAAAATTATGTTTGAAGATGAAAAGGTCTTGAGATCATCCACCCAGTATCATAAAGAGTTACATGCTAAGCACTCAGACAGAACACCAAACTTAGCAAGCAGTTATGTATCCATAATACATGACTAAACATATTGTTCAACAAAACAGAATGTCAGCGCGAAACAAGTGGGAAGGACAAGAAAAAGAAACCCAAGATCCAAAATTCTTTAATCCTCACCTCCATTCTGGATATTTACTCGACTTAAATTTATGAAATAGCGTATCAGCAAATCTCCTACCGCAGTTTTCAGGATCCAGTGAACAGGCGTAAAACAACACAAACTGCAATAACAGGATCAACAAATTTAAGTTCAAAAGGGCAATAAGTACATTGAAGTAAGAAAAATTAACTAACAAGGTGTTCATCAAGTTTAGAACTGCTGGGAAAAGAAAGACTAGCCTAAGAAGCGGAGGATGATAATCATGCATGTTACCTGAGCAAATTTAGACTTGTATGCCATCAAAACAGTTTGCTGAAAAGACTGGAGAAGAGTATGAAAAACCTACACCATTTGAAAGAAAATAAAAGTAAGAAAAGCAAGGAGCGGAGTTAGAAATTACACGCTGATGCATCCACTTTACCTGACTCAGGCGTCCACTCTCTTTGCAAAAGTTAAGGTGTTCAAAGGTAAGCACAATTAAGCTATCCAATTTCTGAGCATTGAGATTTCCACTAAAATACCGTTCCATCCAAGAAATTTGGAGCTGGAAGAAAAGACTTTGTTAGTATATAAAGGGCAGATGACAAACACCAGATAAAAAATATGGATGAGCTCAGTCAGTAGACTGCACGGCCCTTAACCTTGTGGTCGTGGGTTCAATCCCCACAGTGAGCCCTCAAGTAACTTTACTTGCAAAAAAAAATGGATGAAAATCAAACAATAAAATATAATCAATCATCATTTGAAAGCCTAGCGTACAATACAATACAGTATTTCTGATATTCCTAAAGATTGTATTGATACAAGACAACCACAGACTAGTTCATCGGGGAAAAAAAGGGATAGAACTTAACACAACAGGAAAGAATGACCATTTAGAACCAAAAAATGACATCTTCTCATAGATGGTATTTGTTACTCACCCTATTTGTATTGATACCCAAATCCAATTGCATACAACCTTTAAATGGTTGATCAACACCGTGAAAAAGGAAATTTGTCTACACTTGAATATGGGAAGGCTGAAAATAGTGTTGTGGGCAAACTGAACTTTATTAGGGAAAAATAGATTTGAAGAAATAGTCCTTTTAACCACTTGAACACTGGTTAAAGTTTGCAGAGTGTCAAAAAGGCAAATTTCCTCAATGTTGACAGTCACTTCAGATTTAAATAGAAACATTCTAGGAAACCCTCTTCTGAATCATCATGTAATCGTTATCTACACTACGTCTCTTCAAAACTAAGAGTCTAAGACCAATCATTTTTAATAAGGCTAATGATTTTACTCATATTGGGAATCCCTCTATACAAGTATTATACCCAAAATTAAAAGAAACCTGGGCTAAACATGGTTCTATACCAAATTTCACCCAATCATCTAACACAATACAAGATCCTTACAGATGCACCAAAAGAAACTAGAGAGACAAAGCTACCCCACGCATGTACAAAATCATCCTCCCCTCAAACGATCTCCTTTTTCTCTCCTTCCATATTACCCTCACGTAAAAAATTCCAATCAAATAAAAGGAGAGAAGAGAACAGAATAATGCAACATTATGGACAGGGCGTCGCTTTTTTACACAACTACGTGATTCCGATACACACCCCCATACACAAAAAAGAAGTCAAGGAAACAAATTTAGTGGCAATGCCAACACTAAAATACAGAAGAATATCAGTTGAAAGATAAAAATCACCTCATCACCATTTTGCTGGCCATCATCCATTGGCCATTCCAGATCTCCCAGCTCCATATCGAAGATGCCTTTGGTGAAATCTTCTTGTAAGATGTCATCCCATGCTATATCTACCTAAGAAACCCAAGGACAAGAACCAAATTAACTTAGTGCAACACCTTTTAGAATTTACACAGTGCCTGAGTGAAGGGTTGATTTCAAACAACTTACATCCAAATCTATTAGCTTATCCATAATTGCCACAAGCATTGTTCTCCCAACAAGATCACCAATTGCTCCACTCTCTAGTTTCAACATGTTCTCCACATATATCAAGATCAACTGCACGGGAGGGGGAAGAGGGAGAAGAGGAAGAAACGTGGCTAAGAATTTAGGAGCTTCCAGCAATAAGGAACACAACACAGAAGAAAGTGTACCAACAACAAGGTTCTGGCAATGCAGGTTTAACTAGTTCAAGCAAACGTCAGTAGGATTGGAACACTTGCAATAAGCTACATAATGGAAGAATTTTATTTGGAAAGAAAGTATGAATCTGCACTTACTGGTTCCTTTGTGAAAATGTGTGGCATCCTCTCCGTTATCATTCTCTCAAGTCTCAAGGGAGAGAGAGGAACTAACTTTGCAATGTATGTTAATGTTGAATGGACACGGTCAATGACTTGGCCCTTCCGTAGAATGCCATGTGGCTGATTCAACAATGATATGAAGGAATCAGGAGGCATAAAATTGCTCACAAGCATTTCCAAGCACAAATCGACATACTGCCCACTGGATGTAGCCTACAGCGTAGCAGAAGAGTCATGATCATAGAGACTAATGACCAAAACACTGAAGATAGTAGCACTAGAGCCACATACCAAGGATATGTTAAATTCCATCAAAGCATCCATTACATCAGTTCCACAGTTCCACATGCTCATTTGTAAAATCTGCAAGCAAATAAGACATTTTAAGTATACAATCTTACCAGTGCCAACCTGTATTCTTCAAAAACACAGATTGAGAGAGTCAATACAGATATTTAGAACTTACAGATGCAATAAGAGATTTATGGTGAACAATGTCTAGACAAGAAACTGATCCTGACAGAGCTTTTAAACATGTCTGAAATGCAAATCCAAAATAAAGCAATAATTAAAATACAAAGTAAAAGAAACCACCACAAAAAGTGATTGGAAGATGACCAATATATGTGCAATCTCTAAGGAAGACATACCACCAGTAGGGCCACATCAGGTATAACGCCTTCATCAGGGTGCATAACACGAAGAAGCTGCTCATATTGATCTGGATCACCCTAATATACCAACATTCAGCTATAAAAATTGTTTTACAGTGCTATAGTAAATATATGGAAACTATAAAGGAAGTTGCATTGCACATGCACCAGTGAAGACAGAAACTAAGATGGTTCAGACATTTCACATCTTGTGAAGATGTTTGCCAGGAAAGTAAACAAAGTGGGGATGGGCAAGAAAAAAACATTAATTTCAGCAAAAGGAATAAATGAAAATATTTGGCTGGATAGTACTTGCTGAATAATAAAGAGATAACTAACGTCCAAACATTTGACTCTTAATCTCCAAGGAAGTCAACACTCAACCAGGTCAATCAATCTGGAGCACCTATGTCGACTTCAATCAGATATTCAAAAGAGACATCTTAGCAGGAAGGATACTTTTCCTTTTGTTTTTAGATAAGTAATTTAGCCACCATAAACCGTGGCTAGCAAAGAACTAAGGCAAAAATTAATAAAAAATTCAAGGTTTATGCTGACTCATACAGTTGAACCTTGATTTCCCGTACAGTGGCATGCACCATCAAACCCAACCCAATGCAATTATATAAGAACATAATTTCCTTAAAATATGTATCCAAGCATCCAACCTGGATAGCAGATTTAAGGGCATGTCTAACAAGTTTGAACAAATCTGAATCCGTAATCTCAGCAATCTCCATCTCAGCACAACCCGCCTTTTCAGCATGTAATTCCATTCCCATTATGTTGACCTGGGTTGAAATATTGTGCAAATTTCCTCTGAAACATAATCATGTAGAAAACCCCTTGAATCATTTCATCAATAAACTCATGACAATGCTTATTCAAGGAAAAAAAAAACAGTTAAATGCACATCTTTGCAATAGTCTTTCCTCCTCTTCTTTTTTTTGGGAAGATAAGTACAATTTATAAAAAGATGATCATCCAACAAGACAGAATAATATTAGAGTCTTCTAACTTAAGATCAAGTTCTAAGCTGTTGCTTTAATCTTTATAAAATTTTCCTTATCATAAGATGTGCATTAAAAGTGACTTCAAAAGAATGACTGGTTTGCTGTCTTTGTAATCACTGAGCCCTTTCAATTCAAGCATGAAATCACAAGTATTTCTCAATTCAAAAACAGCAAGAATACCAGTATAATCAGTAACTTCATGTGTGTACGTATTCAGGCAATCACAGAATAGTACAATCCAATTCACCAAAAAATCGTTTTTTACCACTAAATTTCGCTGAAAAAGTGTTATTGTCTACTAAATACATACAGAAAAACGATAATAGGTAGAGAAAAGAGAACCATACACTTTGATTTCGTTGGAGAAGGAGAAAGTGAGTTGCCGGAAGAGCTGGAGAGGAGCCAAAGCGGCGCCAGGCAGTGGCAACAATTTGAGGGCTGAGAAAAGTTCAATTTGCGCCTATTTCAACATTCTTTTCTGTTGTTGTTAATTGGGCCGAATCAGTGTAAATTAATTAGGCCTAAAGCGATATTGGCCCATAATACTTTCAAAGGATTTGTTAAGGCTGGCCTCTTGGGCCTACAAGCTTGATCTTGAATCTTGATTTCTTCTGCATTGAATTATGCAAAATATCAATCAATAATTTTCGCAAATAGTTACTATAATAAACTTAATTATGATCCATAGATTTATATTTGTATATTTATGGGTTGCAGCTATAATTTAAGTTGTCTCGTTTGTATAATTTTCGGGTTTGTATATAATTCACTGATTTGTATGATTCGCGGGTTCGTTTGTATAATTGAGTTATTTTTGTATAAACTCAAAATAACAAAGTTATACAAACACAGACATCTAAACTTTAAACTATTACACAAATTATATTACAAATTTACATTATATAAAAGTTATACAAATTCCAAATTATACAAACATGCGAATTATACAAACTCGAAACCCCAAACCACGTAATCATCACAGAATGTTGATCGCAAGTGATAATTATCTAAAACTATGACTAGTATATATTTTCTTAACCATGTAATTTTCCCTAAAAACTTTACTTGCCACTTTTTTAACCCAATTTCGACAAATTACTTTATAAGGTTATTCGGCTATATTAATTTATTTTTTAAAATGGCTACCGGCCTCTTCTTCTTCTTCTCCTCCTCCTCCTCCTTTTTTGGAATATCAATATTATAGTTTATTTACATAAAAATAATAAAAAGTATATATTGACTATATAATATAACTTGTTAAAAGTTATAGAAAATATACATTGACTATATAATACAACTTACGCTATTCACGAGCTATACACTAACTATATATTATCTTACACTCAAAAAGTTGGATATAACTTAATTATACATGAAGTATATATTGATAAAAGGTGAAGTATACACTAACTATCAAATCGCAATCAACTCAAAATCATCTCTAAGTTGTTCCAAAATTTTGATATGGCATTCATGTTTTGAGTATTTTGATATATAATTCCCTTGAAACGATTTACGTGTTTAATACATCAATGAGAAAACGTCCTTATGTTTATTTGAAAGTTTCATGTTGTTATAGTGAAGTATTGTTATATAGTATATATAATATATGTATTTGACGTTTTGTTTTTATTTAGCTATTATAAATAAAAATATGTAAAATTAGAAAGAGTATGAAGATAAAAAAAAAAAAAAAAGAAAGATTACAATAAACATCATTATAGTTATAGAGAAGTAAAATAAAATACGAAAAGTATTTTTAAAAAAATTTCAAATTATTACGATGAAATATATTATAATAAATGACTGTTATAATAAAGTTTGACTCGATAGTATAAAATGCACGTGAGTAATAAGAGCTTCCTTCAACGACATTAAGAGGATTTAGTGGGCAAAATGACGGTTAATTTATTAAACAATGTACATTGTGCATACAAGATTGTACATTGTGCACACGAGATTGTACGTATGATTAATTGAAAAAAAGAAAAAAAAATATCCTCTACTGTTGCAGTTAGGAAAGCTAAACGCAGAGCTTTAAATAAGTGCGCCTACACACTTGTATAAATGCGATCTCATCTCCCATTGCTTTACTCCGGCGACTTCCCCAGTAAACTAATCGGCCAATGCCAACTCTCGCCGGAATCTGAATACTGATTTAAGCTAGCTAGCTTTTGCCTCTGCAATGAAGTTAATGAGGTGTTTCTCCTCTAATTTCAACTTCGTTTTCCTTGCTTCGTATATATACTTCATGTATAGTTAATTAAGTCATATTCAACTTTTTGAGCGTACATAATAGTATATAGGTTAGTGTATAGCGTAAGTTATATTGTATAGTCAATATATATTTTCTACAACTTTTAACAAGTTATATTATATATATACTCAGTACATACTTTTTATGATTTTTTATTGCTCCATCTTTTATGTAAATAAATTATAAGTAATATTGATGTTTAATACAAACTTGCTCCAAGTCCTCCAAAAAGAGATATTAATATCTTCGGCTGTCTTACAACATAGATTGGGCCTGGCAACGAAAAGCAGACAAGGAGACAAACGAACGGGACCAGGAGAGAAAAAGTAGGGACGCTTGCAAGATAATTCTCTAACACTAGGCTAGCGTTTGATCATAAATTTTCAAAAAATTTTAACAAATATTATCTGGGTGAAATTTTACCATGTGTTTGGTCATATTATTTGGAAAACATATTTCATTTTTTTTGAAAAATATAATTTATACCCATAAGTTATCAAAACAAACCATGAGTTTGTATTACAAGTCAATTAGATCTTTATTACAACAAATAACAAGTAGTGTCCATGACACTGGAGCAATGTGATAGTTTGGAGTGAGTGCAACAAACATCATTTACCTTGAGCCGATTGTTCATCATTTTCATCAACAACCATATATCATCGATCACTTTCATATTTCATCACTTCAAAAAAGTTGACTATTTTTTGAAGAGGTAATTTGGTAAACATTTCGAAGTCTTCATTTATTTTTTAAACTTCATGTCCAATCAAATATTACTACATAAAATGAAATGAAGGGAGTATTTAATATTATTCTTATATATTTTGCCTATCGGAAAGAGACATGGCATGTGTGGAATGAAACGGAGGGAGTATTTAATATTAATCTTATACATTTTACCTATTGAGAAGAGACATGGCATGTGTGGTTGTCCACGTGGATGGTGAAGTTTCCATCTTTTCATGTCGAGAAAACTAGGGAGGGCCAATTTCGTATGCCAGCCCATAATCAGAAGATACTTATATTATTATTATTATTATTAGTAGGAGGAAAAGAGAAAAGGAAAATGAAACAGAAGAAACGGTAATGGCGTGAGGGTGGAAATGGCAGGCTACATACGTATGCACGTGGCTATTATCCAACCGAATTAAACCACCACATCTGGACCTCTTTTTTATACACACTGGGCCCCATATCTTTTTCCTATAATGGATAATTCATCCTTTACGAATCTAAAATATGACAAACAAATATTATAATGAGTTGATCACATCTCTCTGTGCATCGTGTCCACCCTGTTATTTACCATGATTTCAGAGCTTGCTTGATAGGTGTATAAAAAATAATATTAAATATAATTGTGTTTTTAACAATGACAATGTATAATATATATGGGAAAATGGTTAAAAATGTTCTTTGTTTATAGTTTTGTTAAAAATGTTCTTATTGTCAATATTTTGATTCAACAATGCTCTTATTATTATTTAATGGGTCAAAAATACTCTTTTCAAATAAATATATTATTTATGTCTTTTTGAAAACATTTTTTCTGATAATATTTTTAAAAATTAGCAAACTTTAATCCTACTTCAATTTAGATAAAAATATTTCTTATTTTATTATTATTATTATTTTTCATCGTTATATAAATAAAAATTAATGATGGGTGTACTATGATCTTATATATATATGACATGTATTATCCATCGAAAGAGTGCGCAAAGTAATTTTATTTTAATTGATAAAATGAGATTAAACAAAAATACATTTTTTATTTGTTAAAGTAATTTTAAAAGAAAGAAAACAAGAACAAAGTTCTTTAATAATATTTTATTCAGAAAGGGCATTTTTGACCCATTTAGTAACTATATAGGCATTTATGAACCAAAGTATTGACTGTAAGGGCATTTTTGAATCAAAACATTGATGACAAAGATATTTTTATTCATTTCACATAGTTTAAGAGCATTTTTTACCTTCTTCCCTAATAATACCCTTAGTATTGCTAATATCATAATTCTTACCCCGTATTAGTTATACATAATACAATGAGAAAACTACGCGGTTAAACAAACATTTACTAATTAATTAGCTAACACAGTTATAGTTTGCATTAATTATAATTTAGAACTTACTTCTAGATATAATTACATTCTCTCTTGCCTCTCTCCCCTATCTCTGAATCTTGCTCGCCAGTCTCCTTTTTTTTTTTCCCTTGCCTCTCTTCTCTCCCTGCCCAATCTCTCTCACTTTATACAAACACAAATATATAATTTGAGTTTGTGTTTGTATGAAGTGAGAGAGATGGGATATACAAATCATAAACACTTATAATTATACAAATACAAATTTTTCCCTACCCAGTTCTTGTCTTTCTCTCTCTTGTTTTATACAAACACAAATTATATAAATACAATGTATAATTTGTGTTTGTATAAAATGAGGGAGAGATTTGATATACAAATACAAATGTTTTAACTCGATTCAATTGTATATGAGTTCAAATTGTATGCATATGTACAAATACAATAATTGATACATATACATAATAGTTACATATATACTATTATCTAACTGATATACATATACAACTCGTCTTTTTCCATTCTCTGCCCTCTCTTGCTCGCCTGTCTCCTCCCTCTCCCAATCTCGTTCGCCAAATATACAAATACATATGTATAATTACTTTGACAGATATACATATACAATTTGCCTCTCTTTGCTCTCTACCCTTTCTCGCTCGCCTCTCTCCTCCTTCTCCTAAACTCGCTCGCCACTCTCGTCCCTATAACATGTAACTACAAATCGTAATTAACAAACTATAGCTATGGAGCATAATTAAGCTATTTTTGAGTGACTTTATATGGAAATTTCACTAATACAATACCGACTAACAGTTGTTTTAGTTACTTTATACATGAATTGAAAAATATATCAAACAAAAGATTAGTGACATCAAAACTAATACCTACCTTATTTTCCTTAATATCTTCCGCCAAACTACTCCTTAATTATTACCTTCACGCTAAGTGTAAATATTGTCAAAAGCTATTGTTTGTAGCATGACTATTGACTAGCATCATATTAAATATATCTTGCCTCAATTCATTCATTTGTAGAGGTTGCATTTATTCCATTTATCTCTTTTATAAATGATTTATTGAATGTTTGAATTAGTCGATAAACATGCAAGAGGGAATTATACTATTGCAATTTGCAAAACCATGTGACAACTCAGATTAAACAACAAAGTATATATATATAAACGTTCAACATTTTCCTTAGTTAATGAATCATGTTCAAAAATTGATTAAAAGTATAGTCCACGCAATATTGGTTCTTATCCGTAAATTGATTGTGGAAAGCAGTGTAGTTGATATATACTTTACTAGTTGTATTAAATAGTTAGGTGAATCTGAAACGTAGATAAAAAAGGACAGCATATTCTTTTCCACAATTATTTTTAATATATATATATATATATATATATATATATATAAAAAAAAAAAAGTTGAATGCATGAATGTTGAAAAAGATTGATGGGGTTTGAACTTTAGAATCTTTTCATGATTCTTGCGGCTTTAAAAGTAGTACTAACTATCCTCAATAAATTTATTTGTTTAAAATATAATAAATCATTATTTTATTTATTATATCATGTGTGAAGTCAACATAAGATAAGTAATATAAACAAAAAAGACAGTAGTTTTAAGCGGATAATCTCAAAATTTCTGAATAATGATAACAGATAAGAAATAAATTTCACATGGTGAAATTTTAAAAAGAAAAAGAAAAAAGTTCATACATAAGTTTGATGACGTGTTTTCAGTATAACAATATTTTGTTCTTGTTAGCATTATAAAATGACGCGTAGGTGAAATATTCCATAGTGATTACAGTTGGATAATCACTTGGTATAGGTATAGGTATAGCTATAAAGTTTTTTTTTCTCTTCTCGTTGCCCTAGTTAAACAGACCATTCATCAAAAGGCAATATACATGTTTCATGTGTATGAACATGGTGTTTGGGTTAAGTTTTTTTTTTTTTTTATTCCGATTAATTTTATGAGATATTTGTTATATTTAATAAGTATCAGGTAATTTTACCCATTAAAGCTAGAATAGATGGAAAGAATCACCTGGTATTTTTTTTTTATCTATACTAAGTTTTAAACTTAAAACCTCAAAATTCTCTACCTTTGAATGCTTATAGTTTCACTTAAGGATTAACTAAATATCAGTAAGTCTATAATATAAGTGACATGTGGTTGATCAACTACACGTCACCTATATTATAAAACTTTAAAATTCTAGCAATTTTTGCTTTAACACATCAAAAGGCAAATACATTAATTCATCAAGGACCATTTCAAGTACCTGTCAACTAACCGTTGAACCTACAGTCTTCTATAAAAGAGGCCTCAATTGTATTATGATCATATAGTCGAATTACTTACCAAAATAATTTGTTAAAATATAAACTAACTTTAAATTGACGAAGGCAACAAGATCTTTTAACTATTTACAAATTGAATAAAAAATAATAATAATTCTTCAAATCTTTTATATATAAATACAAAATTTAATTTGTAATTTATAAGTGATCTATAAAATCAATTACCGCAAAATTAATACCGGCGGCAGGAAGCGTGAGATCAAATCAGAAGGGTGTCGTCAGTCGAGTCATTTTGAAAAAGTTTCCATCAGCCGTCCGAGTATCCTAGAAGAATTGGGGTTAATTTCGTCATTTCAGATTCACCCAAGGCCGTTTCCGGAAATCTCTCCTTTATGCTCTAATATATATGGATTTCCGTTTAATATCCGTTCAGTCATAATCGAGTCCACCGTATTTTTAAAATTGAATCAAATTATTGTCTTATCATTAACTACCCAATTATTTTTATTTATTCAATTAATAAAAGTTTAATATTATTTTATAAGTTTAATATTATTTTATAATATTCATTGAATATGATAATTTTTATAATTTTAAATTTAAAAATATATTAATTAAAACAGAAACGAAATACAAGTAATAATTTTTTTTTAGGTATATAAATAAATGGGTAACCCACGATGGATGTCGTTGGATTTTCCACAGAACCGAACAAGACACATTTCTGTCTTAGATAACTCATCCTTTCTTTTCCCTTCTTCTTCTTCTTCTCTCTGTTCTCCGCATTTCACGTACACTCTCAGAAACATTGTTGATTTACTTTGGACAGAAAAGCCACCAAATAGTGTGAGTCAATTTCTTTCCTTAAATAATTGTTTGGAGTTTTGTTTTAATGGGAAGTTTTTTTTTTTTCATTTTTATGAGTGTTTTTTCCGTGTTTTTGAAAACAGTTGTTTTCCATATAGGAAAATACGGCGAAAAATAAGCTTTACTTTGCATGCCTTCATGTGGGTAAAGGTTTGAATTTGCTGTCATCGTTGATTGGCGCTTTCTAGAAACTTGTAGAAACAAAAAACTTAGCTGCGGTTTTCATTTTTCTTGATCTGCTGATTGGTTTAGATATAGCGGTATTCGTCTTTGTTTCTTGCTTTGAATAATACATACACAACGAGGAAAAGGGTAGTCTGAGTCTAATTTTTGTGGCCGGAGTTGTATTTATGTTCAATTAAATTTATCTGGGTGTTTCTTGTTGTCGAGGAATTTTCAGAGAATTATTGAAATGGGGTCGTCAGGAATGTCGATTGATGAGATTGTGCAAGAAATTATGAGAATTCATGGATCTCTACCGACAAGGCCATCGATTGATGAGGTTGAAGCAGCAAGAGCTTTAATTGGAAATCTGGAGAAAGAAGATCAGTTGAAAATAGAAGCTATCATGAGGCAAAATAAAAGGAAAGGTGTTCCAGAAGAGCTGTTCAAAATTTTGCAAGAGATGCAGAGGAACGCTGTTCTTTTTCAGAGTAAAGAACAAAAGAGGGAGGCGTTGAAATTTTTAGATCTCGACAATATTCACAGTGTGTTCGACGATTTGATTCAGAGAGCTACGAAATGTTTGCCTTCTAAATCTCACGATAATGACCCGTCTTCTTCTTCAATTGAACCGAATGATTTATCTTTGGCAAACCAAGTTTCCTTCTCCGGCGGCGGCCTTAATTCTCCGACAACTACAACTGCCGCTGCTTCTTCGTCGAGCTATTATAACTCAAAAGAGCCTATTAAAGCGTCTGAACTGTATAGTAGAGATGACAGTTACTTGAATAAGGCAAAAGCCACGTTTCTTGTGGATGGAATTGGTGTTGGGCTTCGATCTGGGGATGCTTTATCAGGGCCTACGATTGTTGATTCCACGTTAAAGCCGGCGTCAATAAGTGGTATGTTACATCTATTTGCTGCACCGTATTTGGTTATATGCATATCTAGTGAATTTGATTATATAATTTGTTGTTTTGTTGTGTTGACTCAAAGTTGGTATTTTTGATCAAGAAGACACTGGTTTCTTTGTTTGTAGGTCAAGATGGTGAGAAATTAAGTTTAATTAAGCTTGCTAGTATGATTGAAGTGTCATCCAAAAAAGGAAGTCGAGAACTTATCCTTCGGAATAAGTTGTCTGACCAAGTAGAATGGCTTCCAGATTCTATAGGGAAGCTATCAAGTTTGATCACTTTGGATCTGTCTGAGAATCGAATTACGGTCCTACCCACCACCATAGGGGGGCTTTTATCATTGCAAAAGCTAGATTTGCACTCAAACAAAATTGTTGAACTGCCTGATTGTATTGGAGATCTTCTTAACTTGGTCTATCTTGATCTCAGTGGAAATAACTTGAAGTTGTTGCCCGCGAGTTTTGCTAGATTAGCTCACCTTCAAGAGCTTGATTTGAGCTCTAACATGCTATCAGTACTCCCTGAGACAATTGGCTCCTTAGTAAGTCTTAAGAAATTGATTGTGGAAACTAATGACCTTGAGGAACTACCTCACACTATTGGTCAATGTACTTCGCTCAAAGAGCTTCGTGTAGACTATAATCATCTTAAAGCTCTTCCTGAAGCAGTGGGACGAATTGAGTCTTTGGAGATTTTGACTGCGCGGTACAATAACATTAGGCTGTTGCCTACAACTATGTCATCCCTTACAAGTTTGAAAGAGCTGAATGTTAGTTTCAACGAAATCGAATCAGTGCCTGAGAGCTTGTGTTTTGCTACTTCACTGGTAAAGCTGAACATAAGCAACAATTTTGCAGACCTGAGATCACTACCAAGGTCCATTGGTAACCTTGAGCTGCTTGAAGAATTGGACATGAGTAACAACCAGATACGCGTTCTTCCAGATTCGTTTAGGATGCTCTCAAGTTTGCGGGTCCTTAAAACCGATGGAAATCCTTTGGAAGTTCCACCAGGAAACATCGTTGAGAAGGGAGCACAGGTTTAATTTTGTTTCGTTTAACTATTATGCTTTCTGAATTATTAGTATTTAATTATCTTAGCTCTTCTCTTGGATATATCGATCACTAATGTTTTATTTGCTCTGATGCTCAGGCTGTTGTTCAATATATGTCTGATCTGGTTGCCAATAGAGATGTAAAAACGCAACCCGTAAAGAAGAAGAAGAAATCATGGACTCATATATGCTGCTTTTCAAGTTCCAACAAACGTCAGCGCAATGGCAGTATGGACTATGTTAATGCCTAATGTGTTCCACACAAATCTGGTATGATTATATATTTCTCCTTCTTACCAAGTTAGTCATTATGGTATTGAACTTTCGTTATTTCTTAAACTTCGTGGCTAGTCAAACAACATTATAGAGACGATGGAGAGAGTTTATTTCTTAATTGTTAATAAATGGGAATGGTGCATTATACATGGTGCTGATTTGTGTTAATTAGAATAATGAAAATGAAGGGTAACGGCTCACATGATGTCTGTTATCCGTTGTAGGGAAATGAGCTGTGATTTGGCTGGACGAAAGCTGCAAAATTTCAGTCGAATTCAAACATTTTTGCCAGCGAGATTCAATCAACTTTCTTGTTGTTCCAGATGAGCTCTAATCCACTGCCACGTGGTTTTTTATTCTCATTTCATGTAATAATTCTTTTAATGCTCTTTGCTGTATTTTCCTCGATTATGTAAAATATCAAATGAGATGTAAAATCTTATCTTATTTTTTGACTTTCAATATATTCAATGAACTCCAGAATTTCTGATTAATTGAATAAATTGCAAGTCAGCCTGAATTAATTTGTCATTATCCAACCGACGGCGAATTTGTTTGGAATCCTGTTATTTTTTGAAGAGGAAATATGTTGTTAAGGTCAAATAAAGGGGATCCGACTCCTCTTCATTTCTCCTCTCCATTTTCCTTAAGTTTTAGCTTGGATTGGAGACACAATTCATAGTTTAGAATTAATGGTTGAAATTTAATTAATTAAAACTAAGTCCTAACCATAGTTATTTACTTTCATATATTTGTTTCTTAAATATGTATGCAGGGCAGTAAAGAAAAGTTTTAAATATATTTAGGGAAATATAATGGATTGCAAAAATATTTAAGAAGGAAATATATGAAAGTAATAATTATGGTTAGGACTTTGCTTTAATTAATTAGATTTCAACTATTAATTTTAAACTATGACATGTGTCTCCAATTCAAGCTAGAACTTGAAAATTGAGAGAAGAGAAATGGAGAGGAGCCGGATCCAAGGATGGCTTTCTTCATCAAAAGTTTTGGGTTCTTGTTATAGGTATAGAGAAAATTATGCAGAAGAAAAAAAGAAGGATGGCTAAGAACGCAATGTTATCGATAAAATTTTAGGGGCGGCCATTATATTCTGTACCAAATACATTTGACCTAATTTTTTTTGGTGAGATTTCTATATTAAAAAAAATATAAATATGCCCCAAGTCTAGCAGCCATTTCTTAACTGTTATATATTCTTCTCATTGAATCATTTTCTATTATATAGTATTTTATATAAGTAATTATTATTTCTCGAGACAAATGATTTATTTAAAAAGTGGTTGACCTTACGTCAATCAAGCGGAAAGGCTCTTTATTTTTTTCAATCAAATTATCCAAGTACGTTACGTCGCAGCAACGCCGGCGACTTTATTTAAATTGATTTGGGAGGAGTATTTTAGTTAACGCACTCTACAATTTCAAACTAATATATACTCGGGTTTATAATTAAATATTTATGATTTTTTTTGTAAATATTATATGTTTGTACAAATATTTAATTTATATAAATACATTACTTTTGTTAACGTTGGAAGTCAATATAATGATGGTTGCTGAGTACTTTGTTCTGTAAAGTATCATAATATTGGCACTAATTATGCTTTTAAAACGATTAAAGTAATTGATGATGTCCTTCCTAGATTAGTAGGTCCGTGAGAGTCACCAAAACAATGACACCTCCCTTGTCATCTAGAATGAGAGAGACGCTTTTTCTAGTAATCAAACTAATCAATTCTTCGGTTAAAATAACTCAACATAATATGATAGTATTACTTTTTAGATCAAGTTTGCACGTAATATTAAGATGCTTATCTTTTCAACTATCAATATAAGATTTTGTTCACGTACACTGCACCCGATCCAACAATTAACACATAATCGTCCATTTCTTGTAATTTTGGTCACAGCTTAAACGTGTAACGGTAGTCTGATGGTTCATTAAATCCATAATTATGATAACTGATACATGAAACTTTGGTATAAGCCAAAAAAAAATAAAGCGAAGGAATAATTAATAGTAGGAGTGTCGTGTAATTTCAGCCCATTCCATTAGACCCTTCAATTTTAGTTGAAAACACAATAAAAATGTTTAATACTAGTACAATTACGTGTAAGCAAAAACCAAACACTGCCTAAAGTTGTGTGCTTGTAACACTAATTACTTCACTCTTAACCGGAGGTTTCGGGTTCCAGCCCTAAATATGGAGAAAATTCTATTGGGAGCGCCACTCCCGAATGGGCCCTACAGTGCGCGATCCGAATTTAGTCGGAGCTCCAATATGGATTCCGGACACCAGGTGGGAAATCAAAAAAAAAAAAGAACACTACTTCTTTTTCTTTCTATATGGCAATTGACAAGTGAACAGCGCAAATACGGTGTATTGTAATATAAATATAGGTTTCTGGCTATCCATAAAAAACTATGCAAAAATAAGCGGCTTGGAGCTCAAGAAACCAAAATTTGTTTAGCTGTATATTTCGGAAATCGGATTGGCGATCTTCTAATTTCTAGGAAGTGAATTGATTGTTCTATGTACTAACTTTGTCAATTGTAATCTCTAGTCCTAAGTTGACCATTATTATTTCAGCTATTATTAGATATTTACTTAATGTTATGAAATTTTAGTAGTTTAATTAATTGATTGATAAAATGATTATTTTGATATAAGTATACAATTATGTAAATTGTGTATTTTGAATTTTTATATCTATATGTATATATATCTTAAATTGTGGATTGGAAAATTGTTCTATATTCCTTCTCTTCTGATTTATATGACTTATTTTCCTTTTTAGTCGGCCTAAAAAAATGACACATTTGTATAATAAATAACAATTTAATCTTAAAATACTCATTTTACCTTTAATAAAAATGATTGATAGCCACTCAAATTCTATCACTTATTTTTTAGATCATAAGATTCAAAACTCTTTTATTCTTTCTTAAACTCAGTGTCAAGCCCGCTTTCCCCCCAATGTGGGACTTCCTGGCGCGAATCCGGATTTAGTCGGGCTCCAATGTGTGTACCGGACACTGGGTGGGAAACCAAAAAAAAGAAGAAAAAACTCAGTGTCAATTCAAACTAACTAATATAAAATGTAACGGAGAGAGTATAATTTTTTTTTAAAAAAAAATGAGTACATATTCCTTAATTTTTTAATGTGAAAATTTTATAAATGATATATACAAGACTAATATTTTCAAGTTATGACAGTATAATAAAACTTTCAAGTTGTAACAATAAAAAATTTCAGGATGTAACATTTTATTAAATTTTTTTTAAAAAATAATAGTTAAAAACGGTTTTTTTGAAAATCATAAAAAAAAAAATGGATATGTCATTAATTTGAATACATTAAGGATAATTAATAATGCCATAAATTTAGGGGATTCAAAACAAAATATGAATATTTATTTTTCTTTTTTTACTCAATCAGTTAAAATTAATTCAAAAAAAAGAATATTTGTTTTCCTCGTTTAGCTTAAAGCAGTTAAAATTCGTTTAAACATATTTCTTTTCTTTTGTTAGAAGGTTTCTCTCTCTTCTCAATATTTTCTCTGTAAACTGTCACTCTCATCTAATTCATATTCGTTTTTATTCAATAATCTTTATTGTCTTGTAATAGACGGATTCTTATTAGTATTAATAAAGCATGGTGGTAGATGTGATCCTTCAGGTTATTGTTCTTTGTGATTTTTTATTTGTATTGTAATACAAACTAAACATTAAAAACAATTATGAACAGTAATTCTGAAAAGAAAAAAAAATAGATTTTGTTTGTGTATAATAGGTTTAATTATGGTGTTTTTGGTATGAATATTCACTTTTAAAATTACATAAAATTTGTTTGAAATTGGTATAGATTTTGGTTTGAACATTTATTTTTTTGTATGTTTCTGGTTAAAAAATTACATAAAATTTATTTGAATTTGGTATATTGGTTATACCATGTTGATACGATTTTAGAATTATATTTGAATGAATTTCGTATACTATTTGTCTAATAAATGACAATTAATAGTTAGAATTGGTATTATTTTGGTATTATAGTGGCATGATTCTGCTGTGAAAAAGTGACGACTTATGGCTTGAAATAGGTATAATTTTGGCATGAAATAGGTATGAAAAGTGTGCATAATAATTGTATGAAATTTGTATACTGATTTCAGATTTTTTGTTGTGTATAATAATTTGAATTATGACGTTTTTCTTTAAATGTATAAAGTTATATTTTGGTATGAACATTGAATTTGTTCATTATTTGTCTGACCCATTTTTTATTTTTTGGTATATTTCTGGTTAAAAAATAGATAATTTTTTCTTTGAAATTTGTATACTAATACTACCAGGCATGTATGACAATCGATAATGTTTTTTGGTACGATTTTTGGTTTGATTGGATTTTTTTTCGGCATTATATTGTAATGAATTTTGAGAATAATAATGTAATGAATTTGGTATACTATTTATTAAAAGAAATGACAATTAATATTTCTAAGTTGAAATCATTTTGGTATTCTAGTGGCATGATCCTGGTATGAATAATTGATAACTTTTGGCATGAAATAGGTAAGAAATGTGTGAATAAGAATTGTATGAAATTTGTATATTGATATAACATATGTGTTTTTACTTTTGTATTCTGTAATAACATATGAAATTGTTTAAAAATAACATATGTATTTTTACTTTTGTATGAATTTTGTATGCATAAAAATGGTATGAAATTTGTATACTGATATAACATATGTAGAAAAGTTATTTGTACTTTTGTATGATGTAATACTGACACAATAATTTATGATGAAACAGAAAAATATGCAATTCAAAAAGTGTCGGAGCATAAATTATTGTCGCCTAGTTCAAAATGAACTGTAGGGAGACCACAACTTGAACATTGTAAATGGTTTGCTGATGTGGAATTCAAGAGGTCTAAGATTACGTGCAGTACATGTCATCAGGAGGTACACAACAGGAAGACATGTTCAAATTACCCTTACGAAAAAAGACATAATTTATTTTTATTTTGAGTTAGTGAATTATAATTCAGAATATCTATTATGTGTGCTAGTTAATCATTTGTGTATTCAGTGTTTTTCAAATGTATACTAAAAAAATAGGTAATGTTGGTATGCGATTGATATCGATTGGAAAAATTAAGTCAAATCTTAGTATGAAATTGGTATACATTTGGTATCCAATTGACGTCCTAGTGGTAAAATTGAAAAAACAACAACATATAATTGAGATTTCAACTGAAATAGCCGACGTAAAACTAGTTAATATTGTATCCAATTTTTATAAATTTAGTATCGAATTGATATCCCATTGGAAAATTGAAAAATCAACACGTAGTTGAGATTTCAACCAAATTAGACAACCTAAACAAGTTAATGTGGTATTCAATTGGTATCCAACACATATCCCACTTGAAAATGAAAAAAAAAAATGTAACTAATATTTCAATCAAATTAGACAATCTAAAACAAGTTAATGTTGTATTCAATTTATATAAACTTGGTATCCAACTTGAAATTTTAGAACAAAGACAAAAAATAAAAATGTATGAAATTGATAACCAACGGGTATAAATCTGGGAAGAATAAATCTGATCGTAAACAATGCATATTATATATTGTTGTCAGAAATTGTAGCAAAAGAAATATACATCACCCAAAAATCAAAATATGTAATTAAAAGTCTAAACTGCAATAATTAATACAAGTTCTATATTTTCCTCTCTCTTCAATTTATATTCCGTATTTAAGTGTGATTTTAAAAAAAATCATATTTAGGCAAAAACTTAGGAACTTCTTATTTAAGATCTTATGATCTCATATTATCTATATATATCAACAAATTTCAGAATTAAATATACTTATTTCACCCACAAAATAGTATTTCAGATATAGAAAAACACACAAAAATGAGTTCAAAATTTCAGTAAAACAATTTTTTCTCAAAAAATCAAGTTTCAGATTAATTAAAACATAAAACAAAATAAAAATTTCAAAATATAGAATTCTTAAAAAAAAAAAACACATCAAGAAAAGCAAAAGAGATAGATTAAAGAGAGAGAAAATTACATGTTACAATATACGGTGATAAATTTATTTTTTTAAAACAAATTAAAGGCCCCATTAGTCATTATTAAATAAAAAGTATTTGAATAGTAATCAATATTTATCTTGGGAATAATAAAATAATCAAAATAAAAATCAACTAATTATGAGAATATCATGGGAAAGATTTATCTTGTCAATTATAAATTACTATATTTATGAAAAAGATATTTTGAGAGTAACGTGAGGGTGGGGTGTGGGTTGACATGTGATAAGTTAAAGAATTCCTTAAAAGGTGTAATAGATAATAATAAATTGATTCTCTCACATATTAATTATATAATATATATTAGTTAATAATATATAATTAATTAATTTATAAATTAAAACTAATTTGTTAATACTTGTAATTAAAATATTATAAATAGTAATATGAAAAAAATAGATCTAAAAGTTGTAATATTAACCCTTAAATAAATGTGTGTCGTGATTTTTCCTTTTTTTAGGAGCTTTTGTAAGCCGCAATAATGTAAAGAGCCTAAAAACAAAATGGATTTGGGCCCACAGCCCACTTAAAACCTATATAAATTCAGTTACCAAAAAGATTGCAGAACAAGTAAACGGCTCACCTCTCTCTCTCTCTGTAAGTTTTTTCCGACGACTCCTATTGTAGTTTTAGAAAATTGTAAGTTGAATTCCAGTAGTCTGTTATTTTTAACTTGATCAACAAGGCTTTAACTATCTTTACCATAACTTCTTCGCTTCCGTATTTGTTCATAATTGTTTTTTTCCTACTTGAGTCGAGCGTCTACATTCAACCCTTTTCATATTAGCGATGAATTTAGAATTTTTATAACATGGATGCCCTACTAAAAAAGAATGGAAAAGATGTATTTAGATGGAATTGATCTCTAGAGTGCATCATTTAGTCTTCTTCAATGGTGCCAGCCTATAATAATATATACCAATTTGGAAAAATATATACGTAAAATATCTAGTTTTATGGAGAGACAATCCGTTCAATACCCCCCAATCTTTTACTATAAATTTGCCCTGCACTTGTGAGATTACACGGGATATGTTGTTGTTGTTGAAGGCACTAACTCCAATTTTTCCTAGTTCCTTGTGATTATACAAGTTGAGTTCCGTTTCTTATTTGCTTCCCTCATGTGATCTTAAGAGATGGCCAATAGTAAGTCCGATAGAATGAAATATTTTACACTTGTGTCCTAGTGTTAAATTTAGTATTTACTGAATTTGAAAGTTAGTATGTGTCTTTTAACCAAGAAGACTAATTGTTAAAATTTTGGCAGAATCTTCCAAGATTGTATCAGTTCTGCCCTTTTCAGCTAGTAATGGCCATAAATGAGTTACATAATATTGTCTCATTCTGATATTCATTGTATTATTTTCTAGTGTGTAAAGTTTCCTTTTTTAAAATGTAGGGCTGCAATTTGAGAATTCTTGTGATATTGGAGTTTATTCCTAGCTCACCAATGCATACTGCTTAGTTGGAATTGGGGGTTCTCAAAACTTCTACAGGTTCATCTTTCTTGTTTTTCAAACTAATATTTTTGGAAGCTGCAGTTATAAACTAAAAGATTAGAGAAAAAAAATGAAGGCTGAACTTTTTTTTGATGACCGTGGAGTCTGGGCTAGCTTTCGTCCACCTCGACTAAACTTTGTCCACCAAGGCTAGGACAGACGGAATAAATGACCTTGTGTTTTTGTCTCTGCTAGAATTTGAACATGAGAGGTTATGGTTCACAATCTACCCACTAGGCCACACTCTCGGGTGCAAATGAAAGTTGAACGTTTAATGTGGAACAATGAGAAAAGGAAACATGAAGTGAATATAAATACTTAAGCAGGGGATATAAAATGCTTAAAGATGAATAATGAGTCTTTCTTGTTAACTTTCCCTGTTTATAGAAAAAAGTTGTAATTTCTGTGATTTCTTTCCAGTACATTTGAGGATGAGTTAGCACATGTTCGAGGCTTTCAAGTGATTCAGACAACTATTAACGGAAGCTGGTCGGTTGGAAGACTTTGTGCTGGTATTCAACAATTTTTTAAACTATATTCTGGAACTCAAGGCCCTTTTTCCCTCTGATTTTCCCGTGAGAACTAAGTTTCCAACTGTCCAATTTTCTGCAGGAAACAAAAATGGGCTTCTCTTGCCTTACACCACTACACCTCAAGGTAATAACATCATTCGTTCTATCTTAGGCATTTCAGTTTTAGTGTTTAGTTTTCTTTGAATGTTCTTTTTCATTTGTGATTGGTAATTTGTACAGTGCAATAATTGTTGATCGTGCAAACATATGTCATTCTAGTCGCTTGTATTCAATAGAGCCTTTGGGATACTTATTATATGTCGGGGATGGATATGAATTGGACTTGCTATGACAAAATTTGTGGGTTAGAAGAAAACAATTTCATTAGTGGTCGGTCTGCAACATTGCTGTCCTTGATTCCTTGCATCAGTTTTGGGACTGGAAGGCCACTAATATGTAAACTAACAAAATGTTGACAATATGATTTTCGTTTGGGCTAATGTTTCACTCTACCATTTCATGTTTATTTATGTGACTTGGTCAAAATACCTTACGTTCACTTTTATCCTTTGTTATTTCCTTGATTTCACATCTGCCTTTGTGTCTCTTTCGGTGGTTGAAGAACTTCAGCACTTGAGGAATAGTCTGCCCGATTCGGTTGAGGTACAATGCATCGACGAGACACATTCTGCCTTGGGAAACTGCATTGCATGCAATGATCATGTTGCTCTTATACATCCTTCTCTTGACAAGGTAATCTTTTCGTGCCTTTTCCTATAGAATGGGATGACATTATGTGGTATATGAAATTTCATTTCCCTCCCCACATATTCCGGATATTGAGCAAACCTATAGGTCAAAATTTGAGTCGTGCGTTAAGTAGCTGTTGTGATGTTTTGATTGTCAATAATTTTCTATGTATTTGCCTTTTCTCTGTTTCATATAGAAAACACAAAACGTCTGTTAAAATTAGAGCAGTCAGATTTGCTGATTGCGATGTTTTGTGGGATGTGCATAACTAGAGAAAACATCTTTGAAAATTGTGGTCCTAGTCCTCGGGGATTTCTGGGTTATCAAAAAAAAAATTCTTTCTAAATCCTTTATGTAAAATGTTCCTGTATCTAAAGTGTCCTCCATATGATATGATGTTATCTTATACTATGTTTAGCTTTAAGGAGGGGGATATCTTGATGGACTTCTCTTAGGGGAAGCGTTTTCATCTCCTCGGGTTAGCCCATGGTGCTCTCCACTACTTGTACCATTTTTTATGCTATTTAAACATATCCTATCACAACATATACTGATGACAAGCTTTGGAGTTTGTCATGATATGAATATATTTACTGTAGCCTGAGTTTGTCAAGATTCAACAATAGCCTTTTCCTCCTTACCAATAAAATAGATTATGGAGTAGGTTAGATCCTGAATTTTACCTACGTCAATGTGTTGTGCTTTATTATTTTTCTCCAGGACACTGAAGAGATGATTGCTGATGTTCTTGGTGTTGAAGTTTTAAGGCATACGATAGCTGGGAACGTTCTTGTTGGCAGCTATTGTTCTTTATCCAACAAAGGGGTCTTGGTAAGTTCAATTTTCTTACTCCACCTTGTAGACAGGTGCTGGAGCAACAAGACACATAACTATGTTACTCTTTTTCCTAATTTTTGTGAAACTTTGTTATGGAACAACAGGTCCATCCTCGTACGTCCATTGAAGATTTGAATGAACTGGACACTCATCTTCGTTTACCTATTGCTGCTGGAACTGTGAATAGGGGTAGTAATGTGATTGCTGCTGGATTGACCGTTAATGACTGGACAGCGTTTTGTGGCTCAGACACTACAGCAACAGAGTTGGCTGTTATTGACACCGTATTCGGTTTGAGAGATGCTCAACCAAGTGCTATTGGTTGTTGAAATAAAGAAATCATCGATCGATAGTAGTTACATCTGTGAGTTTTGTGGTTTATGCTGCATGTTCTTTTAGAGTGTTTCTATTGTTGTGAGTTTGAGCTGCTCTTTTTAATTTTACTTGTGATGAATGCACAAATTTTGATCTGGTGCTAAAATGTTAACTATGTTCTCCAAGTGCTTATTTAAGTTGGTTTTGTGTTCATATGTGTTAAATGCATTTAGTATTTGTGTGTGTTTGAAGTATTTATCCAATCAATGAGAGATTGTCTACATCTATCAATTTTGACCAATATCTAATTCAGTTATATTCGATAACATACTAAAACTTGAACTTAATAGAATATGTCCAACTCAATATTTATTTTCTTAATCCATAATAGAAAAAGAAATATATTTTCAGTCATTGCTTTTTTTTTTTATAGATTCTTTCAAATATTGATGTTGTCTGCACAGGTAGAAAGTATGAAATCATGGATGTGGTAGAAAATTATTGAGTTTACAAATTATTTCCAATTAAAATTTTAAAATGCTATTGACTAAAACTTGCTCAAATACTCTGGTCAAAATTGATAAATGTAGACAATTTCTAAGTGAGTAGATAATATAATGGGCATGGATAACAATCAAGAGAGAAAACATCATCTTTTTCCTTGTTTGAAAAATTCATACTTTATTCATAATATCAAACAAACTCATATATTATGTCTTGAACACTAAATACCCCCCCACACACACACACCTAAATACACCCAAAACTACAACACAACTAGAATTTGTTTCACAGAACAAAAACAAATATTTCTAAATAAATGGCTTATTTGATTAGTGTCCACCATTGTTCATCCAAGGAGAAGGCAAGTACATTGAAAGAAATGGATGAGGTGACACTGACATAAGGAGATTGTTGTTATAGGGGTTCTGTTCTATATCGAACGAGTTGTTGTTATAGGGGGTTCTGTTCCATATCGAACGAGTTGTTGTCATATGCTTTAGCGTGGTTGAATCTCCCAAAATTGTTGTTATTGGGGTTCTGTTCTATAGCAAATGAGTTGTTGCCATATGCTTCAACTTGGTTGAATCTCCCAAAATTATTGTTATTGGGGTTCTGCTCCATAACGAACAAGTTGTTGCCATATGCTTCAACTTGGTTGAATCCCCCAAAATTGTTGTTATTGGGGTTCTGCTCCATAACAAACGAGTTGTTGCCATATGCTTCAGCCTGGTTGAATCTCCCAAAATTATTGTTATTGAGGTTTTGCTCCATAACAAACGAGTTGTTTCCACATGCTTCAGCCTGATTGAATCTCCCATAATTGTTGTTATTGGGGTTCTGCTCCATAGCAAACGAGTTGTTATCATATGTCTCAACCTAGTTGAGTATCTCAAAATTGTTGCCATTTGGGTTATGGTCCATAACGAACGAGTTGTTGTCATATGCTTCAACATGATTAAGTATCTCAAAATTGTGGCCATTGGGATTTTGGTCCATAACTAACGAGTTGTTGTCATATGCTTCAACCTGATTGTTGGGATTGTTGTTTAGATATGGTACACCAAAGGTGTAAAGGTAAGATTCAGGCGGTAAGAAAGAGGCAATTTGGTGGTTGTTAATATAAGCAGGTATGTCACTATGGGCACAGTTATTGGTGTCATAAGGTTAGATGTGATAGTTCGAATATCATTTATGCTAGTGCGACGACGTTCTACTGGAGTTTTACAGTTCATGCGAGAAAAGAACTTTTGCGCATGACTGCCCACTTGTCTCGCTGTTTTTGAAACAACATACTCCTTCGAGATATCCTTCCAATTTCCTTTTCCAAGATTGTACAGTGCGATGAGAAATAACCTATATATACATACCACATGATAAGAAAAAAAAAATACTGGATATAGTTTTTTTAAGAAAAAAATTGGGGGAAAGGGAAATGGAGAGGGGATTACAATGTGAGAATTGAACCCTTATCCTAAGTTGGGAATTCAGATAGTCAACCAAATAAACTACTAACATCTGTGTTTTGTAATATATAATTAATTAATATTTTTTTTCAAAAAAAGAAGATATATAATTAATTTAATGGATTTTCAATTTACAAATTAAAAAAAAAAAAAAAAAAAAAAAAAAAAAATAAATAAAAAAATGTATAAAAAAAAAACAAAATACAAAAAAAAAAAAAAAAAAAAAAAAAGTAGAAAAAAAAAAAAAAAAAATTAAAAAAAAAAGTAAAAAAATTAAAAAAAAAATATTTAAAAACAAAAAAAAAAAAAAAAATAACTTCCGTCATGTGTCTCATCTGTCTCGTGGTGGTGTGGTGGTGTGCCTGTGTGTTGTTGTTTTTGTTTTGTGGTGTGGTGGTGGTTGTGTGTTGTTGTTGAGGTTTTGGTGGTGGTGTGTCATGGTGAGGTTGAGTATTTTCAACTTCAGGGTGGTGGGTTGTGTGTGAGAACCCATGTTGTTGTGTTATTCAACCATATTGGTAAGAACAAGAAGAACAAGATATATATATTAGCAGAGTGTTAGGTTATTTTTCTTGCTTTTTGTTGTTGTTGTTGTCAAAAAAGTAGTGTAGTTTTTTTTATGAGAATTTTTGGGTTAGTAGATTCTCAATGGTGAGAAGATTACATTCAATTGTCAATAGTTTAATGACTTTATCAAATAATGTTGTTGTCCGAGCTAGACAAAATATTTACAATCCATAATCAATTTTTGTATAGATGCTTCTAGAATTTATTAAGTTATATTTTTGGTGAAATCAAACAAACAATATCATAAACACTTCATTTGATTTCACCGAAAATATAACTTACTTAATAAATTCTAGAAGCATCCATACAAAGATTGATTAAGGAATGTAAATCTTTTGTCCAGCGGTGACAACAACATTATTTGGTGAAGTCATTAAACTATTGACAATTGAATGTAATCTTCTCACCATTGAGAGTTCGATTTTAGTCTACTAAACCAAAAATTCTCAACTATAAAAGGACACAACTATTTTGACTCTAACACAACAATTGACTATACAAAAAGAATGATAACACTCTCTTGTTCCATATATGCTTGCCTCTTGTTCTTTCTATCAATGGAGTTGAATAACTCAAACATGGAGGTTCTCAATGACACACCTCCACCTCAAGTTGAAAACATGGAGGTTCTCAATGACACACCACCACCTCCAGTTCAAAACATGGAGGTTCTCAATGAGACACCACCACCTCAAGTTGAAAACATAGAGGTTCTCAATGACACACCACCACGTCGGAGACGGGTGATTCTATGGACGGAAGAGGAACACCGGTAAATTCTGCTTGTTTTTTTTAGAAACTTACATATAAATATTTGCATTCTTTATTTTTATGTCTCATCACACATTTTTACATGTTAGATTTAATTTTATGAGTTCAAAGTTCATTGTTGCTTCTTACTTGGTAAATTTTTAATTCATTTAGGTTTTATTTTTTAATACAGATAAAGCATAAATTGAAAATCCATTAAATTAATTATATATCTTCTTTTTTTGAAAAAAAAATAATTAATTGTATATCACAAAACTCCATGTTAGTAGTTTAGTTGGTTGACTATCTGAATTCCCACCTTAGGGTAAGGGTTCGATTCTCACATTGTAATCCCCTCCCCTTTTCCCTTTCCCCTATTTTTTTTTTCTTAAAAAAACTCTCTCTAGTATTTTTTTTTTCTCTAATTATGAGGCATGTATATATAGGTTATTTCTCATCGGACTGTACTATCTTGGAAATTGGAAGGATATCTCGGAGGAGTATGTTGTTTCAAAAACATCGAGACAAGTGAGCAGTCATGCGCATACGTTCTTTTCTCGCATGAACTGTAAAACTCCTGTGGAACGTCGCCGCGCTAGTATAAATGATATTCGAACTATCACATCTAACCCTATGACACCAATAATTGTGCCCATGGATCATCATGTCAATAGTGACAAACCTACTTATATTAACAACCATCAAATTGCCTCTTTTTTACAACTTGAATCTTACCCTTACACCTTTGGTGTACCATATCTAAACAACAATCCCAACAATCAGGTTGAAGTATATGACAACAACTCGTTCGTCATGGACCAGAACCCCAATGGCCACAATTTTGAGATACTCAACCAGGTTAAAGTATATGACAACAACTCGTTCGTTATGGACCAGAACCCAAATGACAACAATTTTGAGATACTCAATCTGGTTGAAGCATATGATAACAACTCATTTGATATGGAGAAGAACCCCAATAACAACAATTTTGAGAGATTCAACCAGGCTGAATCATATGGCAACAATTCGTTTGTTATGGAGCAGAACCACAATAACAACAATTTTGGGAGATTCAACCAGGCTGAAGCAAATGGCAACAACTCGTTTGTTATGAGGCAAAACTCTAATAACAACAATTTTGGGAGATTCAACCAAGCATATGACAACTCATTTGTTATAGAGCAGAACCCCAATAACAACAATTTTGGGAGATTCAACCAGGCTGAAGCATATGGCAACAACTTGTTTGTTATGGAGCAAAATCCCATGTTGTTCCCATGTTGGCTACATGATTTAGGAGGAATGTGAGTTGTCTGAACTTATCCCCTATATCATCACATAGCTCTTAGTGATGGTTGTCGGTTAGAGAATCTCTCAAATAAGAGTAAAGAGTATGTTATTGTATTTTTTTACATCATTGAGTTTTATCTCCTGTTTTATAATGTTTTAAATATTGCATCTATCATTGTTGCTTTGTATTGAGTTGAGTTGAGGTGAGTATTTCTTCCAGCCTTTTCAGTTAAGTTAACTATTGCTTTCAGTTTTCCCCTTACAGGCTCGTATATTCAATGTACAGACGTCATTCGATCTGCATTTTTTTATGATACAAATACAGATATTCAGGGTCATTAACAGGCGCTCCGTTAATACCATTTGCATTCCAGTTAGCTTTGGTGAGCCTCCTTGCTTTTTGGAGGGTTCCACATTTATATTTCAGTTTTGTTAAGATGTCGTGGGTCTTGCCTCGACATCTATCGTAGTATCTAGAGGCTTCATAGATAATAATAGTTGAAGAGTCTTCCACTAAAACAGAAATGCCTATGATAGAGCGAATGATGTTATTACCTTGAGGTGTACTGGTGCCCCTTTTTGTTTCCTGCAAAATTTGGTAAGTTGGAAACATAGTTCTCACAGGAAAATCAGAGGGAAAAGGGCCTTGAGTTCAAGAAGAAAGAATGTATTGGTTAACCAATTTATCCAAAACAAAATAAAATAGAAAGAGTATATATGAATACTAAAAAGAATAAGTCCTTCCTTGTGAAGTTGTGACTATAAGAGGAACATCATTTAAATATTATTACTTGAGATTTACTATATACATGACGTCAATGATGAGTATATAAATATTTTATTTATATAATTTTATACATAATATATTTTTTATAAAATATTATTTCACAAAAATTTACTATGATTATTATAGAAGGAATTCTGTGAAGAATTTACCGCTATAATGAATGTAATTGTTTTAATAGAGAGATAAAATATAATATAAAAAATTATTTTTCTTAGAAAATCATGTTATTATACAGAAATACTATTATAACAAGGTCTGAGCGTATGTTTTTTTCAATTCACCTTTAAAACATTAATTTAGTGAAAATTGCGTTCTTTTATAGTTGAGAAAATTCATTTAAAGGACCAAAAATTACTTGGTGAAAGATTACACCCATTGCCTCTTATTGGATGTTTTATTTCAAATAGAGATGCTCTTCGAGTTAATAGGGACTATGAAGGGACTAAAGAAAGAGAACTATGAAAATTCATATTATCATTTTCTATTATGGACGGGGAATAAAAATATTGAATTGAATATATTATTTCCAATTTAAATTTTGGAATGTTATTGAATAAAACTAACTCATATACTACGATCAAAGTTTATAAGTGTAGACAATCACTAATTGATTCGCTAAATTATATATAAACAAATATCGATAAAAAATATATATATTGAAGAAACTACCTAATTACATAAATATTTCTATCATATTTACTAAAACTATCTCATATATTATGGTCAAAGTTTATAAGTGTAGACTATCTCTAATTGATTGGCAAAATTATATAAAAACAAATACCGACAAAAAAAAAAAATTAAGTATTCGAGAAACTACTTAATTACATAAATATTTCTACCATATTTACTATTTTTTCTATAGTTTGAAATAATTAAATTTTATTTCACGAATTAATAATTTCATCAAGATTTCAAATCAAATACATCTAGATACATGTTTTTTTGCTACTTGATACATTGAAATAGGGAGTGAGAATAAGAGGGAGGTGAGTGCGATTTGTCTATGTATCTTAGATACACATCAGATACATGTATCCGGTGTGATTCCCATGTAATAAAGTATTTGAGATACCAAATACGCGAGCGAGATAGGAGAGTGGTGATGCGAGATGGGAGGGTGACGAGCGAGATTTGTCTAAATCATGTGAGCAAGATATACGTGAATCCACTTGGAAATGGTGTATCTAGAACAAAATTACACCTAATTTTGACCTCATGTATCATGAGATACATTAGTTTGAATGTATCTGGACGCATCAAAATCTTATAAAACTCGCAATATTACAAACTAACATATATCTATGTAGCTAGCTCCTAAACTACTGAAGTTTATGTATATTACCCATAGATAGTAAGATAAGTTCTTTGTGTATGATGTAATTTATTGAATAAAACTGGCTCGGATTCTTTGATCAAATTGATAGGTGTAGTCTGCACCGTGTAGACATCTCTAGTGTTGATTTACTAAATTATTGTCATATATATATATATATGAGTACCAAAAAAGAATAATAAAATATGTTCAAGGTAAGTTCTTTGTGTATGAGTTAAGTTCATATTCATGTAAAATGAAATTTGAAAATTTTATTTATTTATTTAGTTATTTTGTCGGTATTTACTTATGGGCTTCTTTTACTTTGATCCGTCGGCCAAACTTAATTACTGACGCCTAGCGTTAGATTAAATATACAAAATGTATACATTTGATATATATATTGGATATCTGTAAATTAGATCAACCAAATGCGTTAAATTGTAGTTATCTCTTTATTTATTTATTTTGTATTTATTGAATCAATTAGAGATCAGTTACCTACATCAGTTCTGATCAATATCTAGTTTTAGTTCTATCCATTAACATGTATACTAAAACTTAAATGGAATAGAATACGACCAATTCAATATTTTCTTTTACCTATCCATGATAAAAACATATGTTTATTTTTAACTTTTTATAATCTCAAGTAGAGTTATGAGATGTTCGTGTGTTTAAATTATTTTTGAAGGTTGGGATCTTATAATTGATATATAGTAAAAAAAAAAAAAAAGTAAGTAATAACAGAAGCTAAACGATTTAGCTTTTCTCCAAATGCACATGTGGAACATTGGTCAAGAACAAAAAATTGCTCTAATATTAAAAAAAAAAAAAGTGTTTTCGAAATACATTAGTTATACACAAATTGCTAAAAATATTTATGATAAAAATATAAGTAAAAAGTAACATTTGGAGTAATATTAAGTACTTCTTTTGTCATGTTTTTTTTTTTTGACAACTTTTCTTTTTAATCTATCTTTAAGAAAATAATATATTTATTTAAAATGATAATTGATCTGAGGAGTTGTTGTCGCAGTTGTTGTCGTCCTTCTAGAATTAAAGGTGATAGTTTGAATGTCATTGATTTTGGGATGATGACGATCTACTTGAGTGTTACTAATATGATGAGAGAAGTACTTCCGAACATGACTGGCCACCTGAGACGGTGTCTTCGTAACAACATAGGGTCTTAAGATGCTCTTCCAATCTCCTTCCCCAAAATTTGTTCAATTCCATGAGAAACAACCTATATATACATACCATGCCATGTGATTAAAAAATTATTGAAAAAAGAGAGTAAATTGGAATAAAGTTTATAACAAAAGATTAATTCTAAAGAATTTAAGTTTGTATGCACCAACAAGCTAAGCCAATTTTACATATTGCAGTAGGTGACTTGTTGTATTTCAAGATCTATCGAAAATAACGATTGAATTTTTTCTATATCAAAATTAGAGTATTAATAATATCTACATGCACATAATAGAAGTAACTGAAATCTATCACAAAACAACAAACAAAATTTTTGATGAAAAAAATATTTATTTTGGCTAAGTCATTTTACATGTAGTAGGGGAGGTGACTTATTTCGTTTCAAGATTCATCGTAAAATGACGATTGGATTTTCACTATATTAAAATTAGAGTATCAATGATATCTACATTCAGACAATAGAAGTAACTGAAATCTATCACAAAACAATAAATAAAATTCTTGACGAAAAAAATATTTATTTTGGTTAAGTCAAGGAGGTGCCTTATTTTGTTTCGAGATTCATCGAAAATAATGATTGAATTTCCTCTATATCAAAATTAGAGTATTAATAATATCTACATGCACACAATAGAAGTAACTGAAATCTATCACAAAACAACAAACAAAATTTTTGATGACAAAAATATTTATTTTGGCTAAGTCATTTTACATGTAGTAGGGGAGGTGACTTATTTTGTTTCAAGATTCATCGAAAAATGATGATTGAATTTTCACTATATTAAAATTAGAGTATCAATGATATCTACATTCAGACAATAGAAGTAACTGAAATCTATCACAAAACAATAAATAAAATTCTTGACGAAAAAAATATTTATTTTGGTTAAGTCAGGGAGGTGACTTATTTTGTTTCAATATTCATCGAAAATGATGATTGGATTTTCGCTATATCAAAATTAGAGTAATGATATCTACATGCAGACAATAGAAGTAACTGAAATCTCTCACAAAACAACAAACAAAATTCTTGACGGAAAAAATATTTATTTTTGCTAAGTCATGTTACATGTAGTAGGGGAGGTGACTTATTTTGTTTCAAGATTCATCGTAAAATGACGATTGAATTTTCACTATATTAAAATTAGAGTATCAATGATATCTACATTCAGACTAGAAGTAACAAAAATCTATCACAAAACAATAAATAAAATTCTTGATGAAAAAAATATTTATTTTGGTTAAGTCAGGGAGGTGACTTATTTTGTTTCAAGATTCATCGAAAATGACGATTGAATTTTCGCTATATCAAAATTAGTGTAATGATATCTACATGCAGACAATAGAAGTAACTGAAATCTATCACAAAACAACAAACAAAATTCTTGATGGAAAAAATATTTATTTTGGCTAAGTCATTTTACATGTAGTAGGGGAGGTGACTTATTTTGTTTCAAGATTCATCAAAAATGACAATTGAATTTTCACTATATTAAAATTAGAGTATTAATGATATCTAGCAGACAATAGAAGTAACTGAAATCTATCACAAAACAATAAATAAAATTCTTGACGAAAAAAATATTTATTTTGGTTAAGTCAGTTTTACATGTTGTAGTGGGGGAGGTGACTTATTTTGTTTCAAGATTCATCGAAAATGATGATTGAATTTTCGCTATATCAAAATTAGAGTAATGACTATCACAAAACAACAAGCAAAATTCTTGACAGAAAAAATATTTATTTTGGCGAAATCATTTTACATGTAGTAGGGAAGGTGACTTATTTTGTTTCAAGATTCATCAAAAATGATGATTGAATTTTCACTATATCAAAATTAGAGTATTAATGATATCTACATGCAGACAATAGAAGTAACTGAAATTTGTCTCAAAACAACAAACAAAATTTTTGACGAAAAAAATATTTATTTTGGCTAAGTCAATTTTACATGTTGTAGTGGCGGAGGTGACTTATTTTGTTTCAAGATTCACCGGAAATGACAATTGAATTTTCTCTGTATCAAAATTAGAGTAATGAGATCTACATGCACACAGTAGAAGTAATTGAAATCTATCACAAAACAACAAACAAATTTCTTGACCGATTTTTTTTTTTATTATTTTGGCTAAGTCAATTTTACATGTTGTAGTAGGGGAGGTGACTAATTTTGTTTCAAGATTCATCGAAAATGATTATTGAGTTTTGCCTAAATCAAAATTAGAGTATTAATGATATCTACATGCAGATAATAGAAGTAATTGAAATCTATCACAAAACAACAAACAAAATTTTTAACGGAAAAAATATTTATTTTGGCTAAGTCAGTTTACATGTAGTAGGGGAGGTGACTTATTTTGTTTCAAAATTCATCGAAAATGATGATTGAATTTTCACTATATCAAAATTAAAGTATTGATGATATCTACATGCAAACAATAGAAGCAACTGAAATCAATCACAAAACAACAAATGAAAATAGCAGTAGCAGCAGCAGCAGCAGTAGCAGTAGAAGGAGCAGTAACAGTAGTATTAGTAGTAGTAAGAGGAGGAGGAGGAGGAGGAGCAGTAGCAGTAGCAGGAGGAGCAGCAGCAGCAGCAGTAGCAGTAGTAGTAGCAGTAGCAGTAGCAGTAGCAATAGCAGTAATTATAGCAGTAGCAGTAGCAGTATCATCTAGCAGCAGCAGCAGGAGTAGCAGTAGTTTAGCAGTAGTAGTAACAGTAGTAGGAGTAGTAGTGGTAGTATTAGTAGTAGTAGTGGTAGTACGAGTAGTAGTAGTAGTAGCAGCAGCAACAACAGCAACAACAATAGTAGTAGCAGCAGCAGCAACAACAACAGTAGCAGTAGCAGGAGTAGTAGTAGCAGTACTAATAATAATAACAATAATATATATATGAAAATATATTTTTTTTATCATTTTTTCTGTTTCAAGAAAAAAATGTTTCATATAAAGGAGGTGTCAAGAAAACTCAAATAAATCGAAACCTTACCATGCAAGAAGCAACAATGGAACTCAAAACAAATAAAATCAAATCTAACCTGCCAAAAAAAATTATAAATACAAAAATAAAGGTTGTAAAGTAGTTTATGTATAAGTTAGTCATAACTTTAAAATATTAAAAAGAAAAATAGAATTTAATTACGAGTATTCTCCTTTAGTTCGTGAAATTCCCCGTCAATGATGTCAATGATTGATTTTGACCTAAGGCGGAGCGTCATTGAGATTGGCCTTCTTACTTGATAAGCTATCTTCTTGTGGCACTTGGTGATGTTGGTGATCATCATCAACAACATTTTTGTCTTTCAAAGTATTCTCTATTTCAATCTCTTTAAAGAGGTTTATGTAGAGGTTTTTCATTTCCTCCATGGATTTATTGGGAAATTTTGAAGTAACAAATTCGAAAAACGTTTGAGAACCTAGGTTATTATAGCTAGTAAATGCATTTTCGAAAACCTGTTTCTCCTCAAAAGTCCACCTATTTGCATGTGCAGTAACCTCATGACTATCTAGAGGTGATGCACCATACAGATCAAGCATCAGCCCTTGAGAGTTTAAACTTTCGAGAAATTCAGGTCAATCTATTGAATCATCACTCAACTTTTATTTATTACATAAAATTCACTAAAATATTTTTTGTAATAAAATAATAACTCAATTTTGTCGATGTAATAACTATCATAGAGAATCACAAACTATCTTTTGTGAGGAAAAAAGTTAGTCAATTTTACTTAAATATCATGAAATATAACTAAATAATTTTTTTATTGAAAAGTCCTTCACTATATCCGAGTATAACACATAAAAAATAGGAATTTCACTTATGTGTTTTAGTTTATAGATTTTTCATAATTGATTGAACTGGTTTCGTTTTGCCCCAAATTTGATGTGTCCAATCGAAACGATTATAGTTATTAATACTTACTACGCTATTATGACTTGACAACATTTATTTTGACATTTCAAGATTATAAAAAAGAAATTGAGGATTTTTAACATTTTAATGTGTATTAATCCATAAATTTTTTTTGAAGGACTTCGATATATTCCAAATTTAATGTGTCCATTCAAAACAATTTTGATAATCAATACTCATTGTTCTGACATGGCTCACGACATTCTTTTGACATTTCATGTTTATAATAAAGAAATCTAATATTGATTTACTAAATTATTATCATATATAAATAAATACCAAAAAAAATTATATATGTTCAAGGTAAGTTCTTTGTGTATGAGTTAAGTTCATATTCATGTAAAATGAAATTTGAAAATTTTATTAATTTATTTAGTTATTTTGTCAGTATTTATTTATGGTCTTCTTTTACTTTGACCTGTCGGCCAAATTTAATTATTGGCGCCTAACATTAGATTAAATATACAATATATATATAGTGGCGGACGCAGAATTTTCATTCAGGGGATTCGAATATAAAAAGTAAATTTACGGAAAGGTTGATTAAAAGGAGCGTAGTGGTGAAAGACAAGATCATTTTAACTCACTAAATTTTAACTCGTTTTGTCATGTTTCATTTAACATTTCTTCCTATTTATGTCTCGCTTCATCGAACCTTTTTAAAATCTATTGTGTTTTTAGGAAAACAAATACAATAGTTATTTTTGAGTTGTGGCAAAACTTCTTTTCAAAAGCAGTTTTGAAAATTTGGCCAAGCACAAATTTGATCTCTAACATTGGCGAGAAAAAAATTTGAATTTATTAGTCAAACATGAAATGTTAATCTACAAAGTATTATTTTTTTTGAATAAAAGATAATCCTCATAATAACAAATTATATAAATTTGGCTAATCCCCTATTAATTTTGTTGTTTTAACGTTTTAAATATATTTATTACTAGGAGTCTATTCTTATTCTATATCCTTCGTAAAATGATATAGAATTTTTTACAAAAAGTATATAAATATTATTTATGAAAAAAATCAAATGTTATAATAATTAATACTCCCTCTGTCCCAATTTAAGTAACACTTTTCATTTTTTGAGAGTTAAATAGTTTAAGTTTGACTGAATATTTGCGCATAGAATTTTCAAATTTTTAAAAATGAAATTTATATATTTATAAGCTACGTAAAATATACTATAAGTCAAAATAATTAAAAAAAATTAAAATATATAAAAGATATATGAAAAATGCACAATCAATGATAGACTTTTTTATATCTTAAAATTCAAAAAAAGTCATCAAACTTCAACACAATTTCGTATAAGCTTTAGTGATTTTAGTATGGATATTAACCTTTGTAAAATCCAAATCCAACAACCTTTTGAGAGTTAATTTGTGGGATGGGCTTTGGGAAAAGACAAAACTAAAACCTATAGCTAAAAGCTTGGATGTGGGAAAGGACAAAATTTAAGCTAAAATTAAATATAAGCACGACTGGCAAGAACCAAACTTGGAATCTTGGAGTCATTTTGAACCCCCTTGACCACTGGGCTATGTGTCACAATTGTATTGAGGGGGTTCATTTTAATATTTATACTCATAAATAATAATTTTAAACTTATATATATGGTATAATTTTTTTATCGAGGGGGTTTGGGTGAACCCCCTTCCGTCCACCTAGGTCCGCCCCTATATATATATTAGATCAACCAAAGGCGCTAAATTGTGATTATCTCTTTATTTATTTATTTATTTACTAAATCGTGATTAACTCTTTGTTTATTTATTTATGAAGTATTTGTCGAATCAATTAGAGATCGTCTACATACATCAATCTGATTAATATTTGGGTTTAGTTCTATCCATTTACATGTATACTAATACTTAAATTGAATAGAATACGACCAATTCAATATTTTTTTACCTATCCATAATATAAAAAAATATTTTAACTTTTTATAATCTCAAGTAGAGTTATGAGATGTTCATGTGTTTAAATTATTTTTGAAGGTTGGGATCTTATAATTGAGATACCGGGACCCTTTATTTAGTAAATAGGTATATAACTCTTATGTTCCTTTTTATTCGAAATTAATTAATTATATTCAAATTGCTAAAAATATTTATGATAAAAAAACCATAAGTAAAAAGTGACACTGGGAGTAATATTTAAGTACTTCTTTTGTCAAGTTTCTTGTGGGACAAATTTTCTGTTTAATCTATCTTAAAAAGAATAACATATTTATATTTCTAAAAACTATTTTAATCTTATTACCTCCGTCTTGTCTTGAATAACATGATTTATTGAGACCTACTGGATATAAAAATATATACTTTTATAAGGAGATGCAAAGTAAAACAACACGTAAAACTTTGATCCCACATATTTAAAATGATAATTTTGATATGTAGCATATATTTGGATTTCAGTCGAAGTTTTATTTAATTTCTTAAATTATCTACTTAATTAAATAATTTACAACTACAAATTGTCTTCATTTGGAGGATAATAAATGGCATCTAAAGAGTCACTTTGTCCTCCAAATGAAGACAATTTGTAGTTGCGTTTGTGACTTGTGAAAACAAACAAAATTTTCAATTTCACATTTCATTCATTATATTAAAAAGACTCATACATTACTCACTTTTATGACTTAATAAAAACTAAAACACCAACTTTTTCTTACTCTAAAACTAGAACATAATAGATGCCCAATTCTATTTAGACTTGGGGGTTATTCCCCTAGTAGAAGAAAAGTACATTGAAAGAAAAGGGCGAGGTGACACTGGCCTATGGAGATTGTTGTTGTTCTGTTCCATAACGGATGAGTTGCTTCCAGATGCTTCACCTCGATGATAGCTCCCCATTGGATTTGTTAGCGAAAGTTGGACCACCAAATGTGTAATTAGAATAGTGAAAAGGCCTTGATGATGAACCAACTTGATAATTGTTGTTATAAGCAAGTATGTTGTTATTGATCTGAGGAATTGTTGTCACAGTTGTTGTTATTGTCGTCCTCCTAGAATTAAGGGTGACAGTTTGAATGTCATTGATGCTGGGGCGACGACGATCCACTGGAGTCTTACTAGTACGACGAGAAAAGTACTTCTGAGCATGACTTGCCACCTGAGTCGGTGTCTTCGAAACAACATAGTGCCTTGAGATGCTCTTCCAATCTCCTTTCCCAAATTTGTTCAGTCCCATGAGAAACAACCTATATATACCATGCCACATGATTAAAAAAATTATTGAAAAAAAAAGTAAATTAGAATAAAGTTTATTACAAAAGATCAACTTTAAAGAATTTAAGTTTATATGCACCAATAAGCTAAGTCAGTTTTACATGATGTAGTAACGAACTTATTTTATTTCAAGACTCATCGAAAATGATGATTGGATTTTTCTTATATCAAAATTAGAGTATTAATGATATCTACATGCATACAATAGAAGTAACCGAAATCAATCACACAACAACAAATAAAATTCTTGACAGAAAAAAAAGGTTTCACACAAAGGAGGTGTCAAGAACTCAAATCTAACATGCAAAAAAGAATGTGTAAATGTGTGTGAAAGCATAAAATTAAAGGTTATAAAGTAGTTTATGTATAAGTTATTCATAACTTTAAGAAAATGAAAAAAAAAAAGAATTTAATTACGAGTGTTCTCCTTCAGTCCATGGAATTCCCCGTCGATGACGTCGTGAACGACTGATTTCGACTCGAGGTGGAGTGTCATTGAGATTGGCCTCCTTATCTGATGAATTATCTTCTTGTGGCACTTGATGATGTTGTTGATGATGATCATCAACAACATCACCAATAAAAACATTTTTGTTTTTCGAAGAATTCTCCATTTCAACCTCTTTAAAGAGGTTTATGTAGAGGTTTTTCATTTCCTCCATGGATTTATGAGGGAATTTTGAAGCAATAAATTCAAAAAAGGTTTGAGAACCTAGGTTATTATACCTAGAAAAAGCATTTTCAAAAACTTGTTTCTCCTCAGGAGTCCACCTATCTGTCTGTGTGGTCACCTCATGATTATCCTGAGGTGATACACCATATAGATCAATTGTTGGCTCTTGAGGGTTTGAACTTTCTAAAAATTCAGGCCAATCCATTGAAAGAAGGAACAGAGGTGGGGTGGTGGGGGAGAGAGGGACTTCAATGAATTATAGTGGAGAAATGCTTCTCTCTAATAACTCAATTGATAATTGATGTGTTAGAGAGTCACATAGGTGTGCCCTTTTATAGCTGAGAAGAGTCTTTTTAAAAGCGACCAAAATTAATGCGTGATGGTGAGAAGATTACACTCATTTATCGATCTTTGAATAGATTCTTTTATAATTAAAAACAAATTTCATTTTTAGTTGACTCAAGCAAGTGTGTTTATGATATTGAAAGTGTACGGAGTCCATATTTGATGTTAAAATGTATTATTATCTTTTTCCCCTTTTAATTATTACTTCTACTTAATTGATAAGAAAAGAAAATCAATCTTTCAAGTAAATTACAATTACAAGTACTACTGTTTTAGTTTGACCAAACAAATTACTGCTTCGCAAGTTGTGCAACTAAAACAAGCCATTGCAAAAGGAAAAAAAAAAAAACCCAAACTTCTTCTTGGGAAACATGTCTAAATATTTATTATTTTTTCCTCTCTTTAGATGTCATTTATTGTACTCCAAATGAAGACAATTTGTAGTTGTAACTTCTTCACTAGACTATTATTTGCAGTAAAAATTAAAACTCCTTTTCTAGTCAATTTTCACTGTAGAATACTTGACATTCTGTACGAAACCACTTAAATTCACAAACAAGTTAACAGCCACGGAATTGAAAGGGAGGAAAGAAAAATGTCCATGAATAATTATAAAAGCAATGGAAAAGAATAACAAATAATTTTACACGAATCAAAATCGAATAAATACTTTATTGTGTTCATAGCTTAGTTCAAAAATGTCTTTTTTTTTTAATAAGTTTGCCTAAAATGCTCGTGTTATTATTTAATTGGGTCAATTCTCACTGTAAAACACTAGACAATTTGCACAAACCACTTAAATCCCCAAACAAGTGAACAACCACATAGTTGAAAGGAAGGAAAGAAGAATGTCTATGAATAATTTTAAAAGCAATGGAAAAGGATAACAATAATTTTACACTAAGCAAAATCGAATCAAAATTTATTATGTTCGTAGTTTGGTTCAAAATGTCTTTTTGTTAATAATTTGACCCAAAATGCTTATATTATTGTTTAATCGGGTCAATTATCACTGTAAAACACCTGACACTTTGCACAAACCACTTAAATACCCAAACGAGTGAACAACCATAGAGTTGAAAGGGAGGAAAGAAATATGTCTATGAATAATTTTAAAAGCAATGGAAAAGGATAACAAATAATTTTACACTAAGCAAAATCGAATTAAAATTTATTATGTTCATAGTTTGGTTTAAAATGTCTTTTTGTTAATAATTTGGTCCAAAATGCTTATATTATTATTTAATAGGATCAATTCTCACTGTAAAACACCTGACACTTAGCACAAACCACTTAAATTCTTAACAACTGAACAACCATAGAGTTGAAGGGAGGAAAGAAAAATGTCCATGAATAATTTCAAAAGCAGCGAAAAAGGATAACAAATAATTTTACACTAAGCAAAATCGAACAAAAAATTATTTTGTTCATAGTTTGGTTCAAAAATTTCTTTTTTTTTTGGTTAAGAATTTGGCCTAAATTGCTCATATTATTATTTAATTGGGTCAACTCTCGGTGTAGAACATTTGACACTTTGCACAAACCACTTAAATTCCCAAACTAGTGGACAATCACAGAGTTGAAAGGGTGGAAAGAAAAATAGCCATGAATAATTGTAAAAGCAATGGAAAAGGATAACAAATAATTTTACACTAAGACAGATCGAATAAAAAATTATTTTGTTCATAATTTAGTTTAAAAATGTCTTTTTTGTTAATAATTTGGCCTAAAATGCTCATCTTATTATGTATTTGGGTCAAGACTCACTATAGAACACTTGACACTTTACACAAACCGCTTAAATCCCGAAACAAGTGAACAACCATAGAGTTGAAAGTGAGGAAAGAAAAATGTCCAGAATAAATTTAAAAGCAATTGAAAAGGATAACAAATAATTTTACACTAAGCCAAATCGAATAAAAATTTATTTTGTTCGTGATTTGATTCAAAAATGCCTTTTTTGTTAATAATTTTGCCAAAAATGCTCATATTAATATTTAATTGGGTCAATTCTCACTCTAGAACACTTGACACTTTGCACAAACCACTTAAATCACCAAACAAGTGAATAATCACATAGTTGAAAGGGAGGAAAGAAAAATAACCATGAATAATATTAAAAGCAATGGAAAATGATATAAAATAATTTTACACTAAGCCAAATCGAATAAAAATTATTATGTTCATAGTTTGGTTCAAAAATGTCTTTTTTGTTAATAATTTGGCCTAAAGTGTTTAAATTATTATTTAATTGGGTCAATTTTCACCGTAGAACACTTGACACTTTGCACAAACCACTTAAATCCCCAAATAAGTGAACAACCACATAGTTGAAAGGGAGGAAAGAAAAATGTCTATGAATAATTTTAAAAGCAATGGAAAAGAATAACAAATAATGTTACACTAAGCAAAATCGAATTAAAATTTATTATGTTCATAGTTTTGTTCAAAATGTCTTTTTGTTAATAATTTGGCCTAAAATGCTTATATTATTATTTAATCGGGTCAATTCTCACGGTAGAACACTTGACATTTTACACAAACCACTTAAATTCTCAAACATATGATATTTTTGTTAAATGTTACATAGTTTAAGAACTTCTTCTTCTTTTTTTTAACCTTTTTTCACATAAGCAATAAAATAAAAATGTTTAACTGCAACTACATTTACTTAAACATAGAGAACTTACCTTATACACATACAACAATAGTAATATATTGAATTTGAAATGAGACAGGTTAACTATATACTCATAAACTGTTTATTAGGTTAATTTGAAAAAAGTCAAATTTTTAACTTGTATGAGTTACTCCAAAGCATATGATTTAATTAGTTATAATAAAATACTAATTGTTCCACGTATACATCATTGCTTACACCGTTAACATCGTATTGTGTGATGCGTACGGAGAATGATTGCCGCAGTACTATAACCGACTAAATTATTTGTTTTAGAGTAACTCAAAAAAAAAACTTTTTAAAATTAACTTGAATAATTAAATAATGAGCATAGTAAAACAGATAAACACAATAACTTACTCATCCGATGGTTTTATCAATAACAATAGAAGTTTTGAAATATGTTCAAGTAACTAAAAATAAAAGATGGTGAGAGCCTTATAAAATATACTCATGAAAGTATAATTATTAAAAATAGAGGTAGATTTTGTAGCAAACTCCCAAAACACTATCTATTTATATTATGAATTTTATTTATTTTTTCATTAATAACAATGGAAGTATATATAAAAGTTTATTTACATAATAAAGAATAAAAGATTAGAGACGAAGCCAAAGGAAGACAATATTGTTCAATTGAATCTTCTTGCAATGAAATAAGATTTGAGCAAATATGGTAAAAAAAAAATGAACTTTTTTAGTTATGTATAAGTTGTTAAAACTCCTTTTAACATAAAGAAAGATGTCATTATTATAGCGATAAAAGGGTGCAAAATATACTTTTAACTCACAAGTTTTATCTTAAATATGTTTTTTTAAATCTTGTGTGAATTTAAGGCTCCTCACTAACAAAATGTTGCTTTTATATATATAGGTAGAGTATGTGATAAATTGATAAAATGATTGTTCTATTTTTAATTTCAATGGATTTGTATTATACTTCTTATAATAAGGTATACCACAATAAAAATTATAGGTAAACTAATAAAAATTAGCATATATAATTAAAAGAAGAAATATTACATATAGGACGAAATTTAAAAAGGTTAAGGCAAAGTAGACATTATAATTTATATGTAGAATAAGAGGGAATGAATAATAAATTTTCAATATTGAGGAAGACGTTTGACTTTTAAAATAAATCTGGAAGGTACAAATTATGTAAAATTGAATAAAAATATCCTACCTTAATAATTTGATTTTAAGATATAGCTTTTGTTAATAATTTAATCAAAAAATATTCCTATCACTAAATTTGGATCCAAAAATATTTTTATCATTATTATTAAATGAGTCAAAATATTTTTCCTTTTTAAATAACTCTTTAATTAAAAATATAATAATTCCACCATTTCATTCACAATCCATATTGGTTCAATAAGGATTTGATCCTTGAGATATGTGCTACTCCAGTTAGGTATACAGAGCTCTTTTCCAAGTTAACGTAAAATTAGAAACCTAGGAAAAGTTATTATAAGGTCCGTAGCATCTCATATCTTAGAAAAAAGTGATTAATGATTGTTCTTTTTCCTGTCACTTTTATTTGCTCAATACTCTCTCCTCCGTCCTATATTAATTGATCACTATATATTCATGCACTATTCATTAGATCAATTTGGAAAAACAAAAAGTTTTAAATTTGTTTGAGTTAGTGGTAGGCATGGTATGATATATACCAAGTTATCAAATCATTTCAAAATTTTTGATACCGTATTTTTAATATTATAGTATTTGACATGGCATATGGTATATCGAAGTCCTTATACTCTATTATTCGAGTATATATTAGTTGAAGTTGAACAAACTATGGTCACCGATTTATCATACCGTAAAATATCAAAATCAAACTTTAAAATATCAAATCATACCAGATTAAATTAGTGTGATAATGATATATTATTTTTAAAAATCTAATACCAAAATTATGATACCCAAATTTCAAATACCATAATATAACATACCATGTCCACCCATAGTCCGAGTTACTCTAAAATGTATAATTTAGTTTGTTATAATAAAATGGTTGAGCGTTCCACGTATACGCCATTGTTTTGACATTGTAATGTGTGATGCATATAAGAAATGATTGCTCCTTACTACTATAATCGATTAAATGGTACGTTTTAGAGTAACTTGAAAAAGTTTTTTTAAAAAAACTTTTTAAAATTAACTTAACGATGATTTGCATATAAACAATTACTGACATAATCAACGACTAACAATTTTTTGTCTGACATTTGACATATAGAATTGGACTTGTCTTGTATACTGACAATAATTATTTTACGTTTAAAAGAGACATGTTCATTAAAAGTAAAAATTATTATACCTCGTAATTTTATTTTAATAATCAAACTCTTTCTTCAACTTTAAACCATGATCATTCTCCTCTGCATTTCTCATTTGACTTTAATAATCAAACTCTTTCCTCAAATTTTTTTTTAATTTTAATGAATTTAAATTATACTTTTATAATAAAGTGTACTACAATTATAGTTTGATCACCTCACTACATTAATTAATTTTTTCCTATATTATCCTTGCAATTAATTCTCTTTGCAAGTGTTCGCATTTATTTGTAAAATTTTCAAAAAAGTTTTTTAAAGGGTGAATAAATAAAATTATCTTCTTATTTTTGATTTAGTAACATGCATGTAAAAATGAAAGTGATCAACTAATATGGGGCGAAGGAAGTCCATTAAAAATAATTATTTAATTTTATTTCTTTTGTTTGAAAAATTTAAAAATAATTTATCTATTTTATTGTTGCTATTAAAAACTATTTATTTTTTAAATATTCAGATGACTCATAATTAATATGAGTGATATTAAAAATAATCTTCTATTTGTTATTGAGAAAAGTATTGAAACATACATAAATTATTAGTTTCGTCCTCAAAAATATATTTTAATTTAACTAATTAAACTTTAATACATCGTCGATCTGCCACATAGCACATGTGTCAAATTAAATCTGAAAAATATATTATTTTATCACGGAACTCCAAACCCTTACTTACAAAGAATGTTCTCTTTGTAAATCCCCACTACACACGAAAACCAAGAAACAAAACAAATATTGAACCGTTCCCTTTTTCACTTTTCCCTCTAAAAAAAAATCTCATTCAACAAACCTAAAAAACCACAACGGAGATCAATGAGTCAGCGGAGTCATGGCGACGGCGACGGCAAGCAACAGTCCTCGGTACCGCCGGATGATCTCCGTTGCAATAGATCAGATGGTAAACAATGGAGATGCAAAGGTTTTAAGGTCGAAGGTAAATCCATGTGTGAGCAGCATTTACACCGGGTAAAGATATCATCCGCTAGTGTTAAGTCGCGAGACGCAAGTGATTCTGTCGTCAAGAGGACGGAAAGGAGAGGGGAGGAACCGGAGAAGAAACGGCGAAGAAGATACGTTGCGAGGAGCGACACGAGTGATTCTGGTGAGAAGGCAGATGATTTAAGTGAACCAGAAGACGATAAGCCTGTGAGGAAACCTCGTTTTCCTGGGACGAAAATCAGGAGAAAGGGAGAGGGTAGGAAGGAGGATGAGACTGTTAGTTTAGGTGATCCAACGAAAGTAGTAGGGGGTGAGGGTGACAAGAAGAAATATATGAACAATGAAGGGTTTCGGGTAAAGAAAAAGCGTGGCAATGAGGAGAAAGCTTGTTCTAATTTTCTCAAATCTTCTGATAAGTGTGCCAGGACTGAATCTTCTTCGAAGGGAAAGGATAGAATGAAAGGAATAAAAATGATTTCACAAGAGGATGAAGAACATGGGAATGGTGAGAGGAGGGTTAGTAGAGTGGTGAAGAAAGGGGTTGGATGTGATTTTAAGAAATCAAGGTTAAATGGGAAGAGTATTCAAAGTGATGAGGAGAATGATGGTGGTAATGTTTATGATTCAAGGAGGAAACATTCAGCCAAATCACCGGAACCTATTGCAAAAGGTGTTAAAAATGAGTCTTTACTTAGGAGAAGCGATAGGAAATTACCAGAGAAGAAAAAAGTGAAAGTTGCTTTGGAAAAGCAGAATGATAATGACCAAAATGATTGCACAAATCCAAAAGACAAGAAGAATGGTGAAGTAACTAACAAGAAGGCTGACCCAAGGAGAAGGCATTTCAGTACTGATGTGAGTTCATTTGCTCTACTCCAGATTTAGTTTTTCTGTTGTAGGCTGTAATTACTGAGCGTAACCTGACATCATTTTACTCAGCAGGACCCATATGATGATTGCCAGATGTGCCATCAGTGCATGAAAAGTGATCGAAAGGTTGTTAGGTGTGGAAAAAGATGCGGTAAACGCTATTGTAGCCCATGTATTGAAAGATGGTAATAGTTTTGTTGGTTTTACCTTTTGAGGGTTTCTCACTATTCTTGGCTACTGAAATCTGTTCTTTTTAAAGTCAAAGAAGCTTCTTTTTGGTGTCATCTCATATTTCACTTGAACAACATACTTGTAGATTAATATAACAGGAGAAATGTGTTACTTTATAGTGTCTTATGTTCCGTATTTCTTACTAGTGCGTGTTTGGGCTTTGGTTTGGTGGGTTACATGGAATAAGAATACCTGATAATAACACCCATTTCAAAGGTGCAAGTTACGTGTGGAAAAAATACAACATTTTTACCTTGCTCTGTGTTTGGTGATATGAGTCTTCTGCTGTCATTTATTTGGTGTCATTCGGGGTTTTAGATGCACTTCCTTCTAAGTAGTGCTATTGTTTATGCACAACATAACCATATTAATATCCATGCCACATTAGCGTTGTGGTGTGGGATGCAGGGTTTATTCTAAGGATATGTCACTTTATCTTTTACACGGCTACACGTCTCAGATGTTTGGTAAAGCACAGGGCTATATCTAGTAGAGGTTAATCCACAATAACAAATTAATTTCCCAGCTGAATGACCAAACTGGCCAGATAATCAGCTGTTCCATTTACCGGATATTTTAGTGTTTACTGAGGGGGGATGCCTGTGGAGAACTGCTTAGTAGAATGCCAATTAATTATCTTTTCACCTAGGGTGATATTGGAGTTATTTGTTCTTGAATCCACCTCCTACTGACTAGCTTCAAAGATGGATCAGACTTGTTAGCAGCTGCTATTTCAAATGTTTTCTCATCTCCCTGCCATCGACTACATTATGAATTTATTTTGAAACTGTAATTAATAACAAAAGAAGTTTGCTGAACAAGCCCCCATCGGAATGTAGAATCTGTTAGCTAATCTAGTTGCAAACCTACACTCACACATATGTTTATCCTGTTGGTAAATGATCTATTTGCAAACATTTTTCTTTCGAACCACGTATGTAGGTACCCTCATCTGTCAGAGGAAGCAATTGCCGAGAAATGCCCCGTTTGTCGTGGGAACTGCAATTGCAAAGATTGTTTACGCAAAAACATTAGTCCTAAGGTTAGATTTTGCCACATATATATTACTATATTCCACTTTCTGCTACAGACCCTGGGCTTGTGAATTGTGATTGCGGCATGTTGATGCATTATCTTCTCCTTATATTACAGGAACCAAAATATTTAGGAATACCACAGGAAAACAACAAAAAAATTAATTGCTTGAAGTATCTTGTGGATGCACTTTACCCATTTTTGAAAACATTTATCCATGATCAAACCATTGAAAAGGAGATTGAGGCATCAATTAAAGGTATTATGTGTACCACTCTTTTTCTTGTACATAAATGATCTCCTGGTGATATATGCATACCCTTTTAGTGACTTTTGCCTTCCATCTGCTGCTATTTGTGCACAATGTCTTTGTTCTGAGGTATTATTTGCTCCTTCTTGTGTTGAACTTTGTATACAAGTTTTTTGCCATCATGCTTATTGTGGAGGCATTTGTAGCTTGAAGAAATATTAAGAGGCTAGACCAAAGTCCATTACGCAGTAACTTGAATTCACTTCACTAAATCTTATCACCTTTCTAAAGAGTCTGATTTATTACCAAATAGTTGGGAAGCCTTTCAAATAGGATGCAGGGTTTAACCAATGCAGGAGATACTTTTCTATGTAATAACTACAATAGAATGTGACTTCACTTGGAAAGTTATTTCCTTCCATTTACATGTCATAGTCAGCTTGATACAAAGCATAATTCCTGTTTCCTTGAGGTCTGAAGCGTGGGGTGGATTTAGTTACATGATGTAACTGTAGGTAGGGAACTTCCTGTGATGTGTTGGTTTTAACTCGCTATTCTGCTGCTATTTTCTGGTGAATTTTCGTACTTTTCAAAGTAGTTATCCATTTATTCAGTTAAAGTGGTGGCTATGGTGCAGGTTTGTCACTGACACAGTTAACAATACCAAAAGTTGTCCTTTATGAGGATGAGCGTGTTTATTGGTATGCCCCTTTCTTGACTTGCAGAATTTCTCCCTTTATTCTGGTTGTCTTTCCCAGTGCCTTAATATGCTATCTTTCATGGCAGCAACAACTGCAGTACCTCCATTGCTGATCTTCATAGAAATTGTACAACTTGTTCTTATGATCTCTGTCTGACCTGCTGTCAGGAAATTCGAGAAGGTTGTTTTCTAGGAGGTGAGATAGTGGTACTTGTTTAGTTTCATAATAGATAACTTTACCTGCAAGGAGGAAATCTCGTGTCATGTTCACCTTGTAAAACTTCTTCCTAGTTTGATCAATAATGCTGATTGTGCAGATGAAGATAAAAGGCTCCCTGAATGGAGAGCAAAAGAAACGGGTGAAATACCTTGCCCACCAAACGAAAGAGGTGGCTGTGGAAATAATCGCCTGGAGCTTAAGTGTCTCTTTGGTGTAAAACAGGTTGAACAAATAATGAGGGAAGTTGAAAACTTAGTCAAAGCAAATTCATCTGCCAGTGAGACCCTCTCTGTTGAAGAAGAGTGTACCTGTAACTCTAAAAATAGAAGAAAAGCAGCTTCCAGATCAGATTCTGATGACAATTATTTGTTCTGCCCTTCAAGTGACATACAGGAAGGCCACCTGGAACACTTCCAGAAACATTGGAGAATGGGAGAACCTGTCATTGTAAGCAACGTTCTTGAATTAGCATCTGGATTAAGCTGGGAGCCAATGGTGATGTGGCGTGCGTTCCGTAATATAGCAATCAAGGAGGGCTTATCAGATTTGGTGGTGACAGCAGTTGATTGTCTTGATTGGTGTGAGGTGCATCAACTTCGATGGTCCCTTCTCTTTTATTTCCTGTCTTGCTGGAAGTCATTATCTTATGTTAGAACTAGTGCTTAATCTGCTAATCTACAAAACTTTAAGAGTTTAAGCAGGACATAACCAAAATGAGTAGTCTGGAATTACAGCATTATATTGTGCCAGTGCAGTTTTTTCTATGAGAGATATTTTGTCTGTGAGTAACCCAGTTACAATCATGTAATCCTTTTTCTCATATACTTTCGAGGTCTTTGAAGAGTCTCATATATGCCATGTGTTATTGCTATGATGTGCAGTGCTGTCTGGCAGTAGATGTCCTTTCATGATATTTTGAGAATACTATGTAACTTTTAAATGTCGTAGCCTGGCTGTTGTCTGATCTAATTCAAGCCTGAAATTGATATGTATAAACTTGAGGTGAGATAATAGTCCATTATCAATGGATTGATCCATTAATTAAAAGTTGTTACCTCTAAAGATTCATATGGTAAGAGTAGAAAGAGCATCTTATCAAATGTTTAAATACGGTTTGCTAGCCTTTTATTGTCTACCAGTAATATCAAAATTTAAGTATCTAGCATTTTGGGATGCATCAAATTGAGAGTTAATGCATCAAATGGGAGGGAGGGAGATGTTCGTTGGAGAGACTGGAAACTATACCACTGCATGGTCTACCCATAAAAAGATTATCAGAGAATTTATGCTTGGCTCACTTGAACTATGATATTTTGTTGGTTCAGGGGGTTCCTGATACTTGGTTGACGGAATCAACATGGCTTTAATCTAGCTGATTAAAATGTGTCTTCAGTCAATGCTGAAATAAACTTCTCTTTTATCTTCATGTCTTTCAGGTGGATATAAATATTCGTCAATTTTTTACGGGTTATCTTGAAGGTCGAGCACACTCAGATTCATGGCCCGAAATGCTTAAGCTTAAGGACTGGCCCCCATCTACAGAATTCGAGAAGCGGTTGCCACGTCATGGAGCAGAATTTATTAGAGCCTTGCCGTACAAAGAATACACACATCCGCTTTCTGGTATTCTTAATGTTGCATCCAAACTTCCAAATGGTATACTGAAGCCAGATCTGGGTCCAAAAACATATATAGCATATGGATATGCGGAAGAACTTGGACGTGGAGATTCCGTTACAAAGCTTCATTGTGATATGTCTGATGCGGTATGCATTATTAGTTGATTAGTTGGTTTCCAGCGTATTAATTACCCTTGGGTCTTGACCTTTGATGCCATTAATTACCCTTGGGATTTCCTTTTCCTAAACATGGTGGTATTTGTTTGTAAATTCCGAAGAACTTAAAAATACCTTTTTCATATAATTTCACAACATTTTCCAGTATTATTTAAATTGTAAAAATTAACTTGCTATTTTCTTGATGCTGCAGGTGAATGTTTTAATGCATACTGCTGATGTTACTATTGCTAAGTGGCAGCTTTCAAGAATTGATGAGCTGAAGAAAAAGAAAGCTTCTGATTCAGATGATAAAAAAGAACTAAATATTACTGATACAGATGATCATCTAGTTCTTAAGAGTGATTTTGCATCTGCAAAACAAGAAAAAGCAAGTGGTGTTTTTTCCTCTGACCGGAATGTGCAATTGGAGGGCAGTATATCTTCTGATCAGCTGGTTGATCTTGAAAACAAGTTTGATGGACCAGAGGAAGAAAATGGTGGTGCAGTCTGGGATATCTTTAGGAGACAGGATGTTTCCAAGCTCGAGAATTATCTTAAAGAGCACCACAAGGAATTCAAGCATACACTTGGTTCTCCGGTAGACCAGGTGCATATCCCTCATTAATGTGAAGCATATCCATAAGTGTGATGAAAGAATATATTCCTTCAATCCATAACGTGTCCTACTTTGAGCTGCACTATTATTTAGAGTAAATAATTTGAATTAATATTAATTGATAGTTTTGTAGAGAAATGTGAAATAGTAGTTTGTAATGTAAAAAGAGGATAGATAATTGTAAGATGGTTTGTCAATTTTGATGGTATCGTTTAGTTGCATTTATTTGAATTGTTGGACAGAGAGAAACTTATCATTTAAAGAAAGAGATGAAGTACTACAGATTAAACCAAAAGAGCAAAATAGGTCATATGGGAACACAACATGTGTTTTCGCAAGTACATGGGGTTTGCAACATGGGTATTGTCTATGGAACATGCTTCATACCGGTAGTTGAAGTCCTTAGCAAGATGATGAATATAGCAGCAACAGGTGAGTATCTAAAAGGCAATGCAGCAATAAATAGGGAACAAGTACAGGTATCTCACCTGGTATGCAGATGACACGCTTGTGAAGTGCCTTGCGGAGATGGAGCCGACTTCAAATCTAAAGAACATATTACCATTATTTAAAGTTGTCTTGTATCTGAGGATTTATAAAGAAATGTGATTGGTGGGAGATGTGAACAATTTGGAAGGACTAGCAAAGGACAAAAAAAGAAAAAGTCTTCTTAATTTCCCTTGTACATTCATATCCGTAATAGTGAAGAACTTCAATATTGACTCAACTTTAGTTACTTATTTAGGATTGTCATTGGGGAGAGACCCAACCAAAATACAATATGGAGTATAATGATTGCACCCAAGGGTGTGACCTAGTGGTTAATGAAATGGATTGAGAATCATGAGGTTTCAGATTCAAATCTCAATAGAGACAACAACACTACGTGATTTCTTCCTATCTATTTGTTTTAGCCTTGGCGGACAAAATTACCTGCGACTTGATGGTGGTGGTGGGGGGACATGTATCTCGTGGAATTAATCGAGGTCCATGCAAAGCTTGTCCGGACACCAGAATTATAATAAATAGATAAATATGCAGTGTTTTTCTTCTCCATCATATAAACAAATGAACATTCATCAAAAAACAAGAGACAAAGTACAATTATAGAGCTTAGGAGCATAAGTTCCATGGCAGTGCACGTTGGCTGGTGATAGTTGTGTTATCTTGCTTACTTTGCTGTTCATTAACCTGTAAACTGCAGTATGTAGGTGCAAGAACTTTGTTGTCTATCAAATTCTTTAACTGTCCTCTGGTCTATTTGTTTCGTCTTAAATAGCACATACATTCTGATGCTGCCAAATTATTTAAGATTTCATCTAATTGAAATGTTAATAGTAAATGATTGTTGTTTTGCTAATTCAACTTTGTAGGTTGTTCACCCAGTTCATGATCAAGTTTTCTACTTAACCACGTATCACAAGGAGAAACTCAAGGAAGAGTTTGGTTAGTGCAATGCCTATTTAGATGTCATTTATTTTGTGTTCACCTTAGTAACTTATTTTTATACTGTAGACATTGAACCATGGACGTTTGTGCAAAAACTTGGAGAAGCAGTTCTCATACCTGCTGGGTGTCCCCATCAAGTTAGAAATCTGAAGGTACAATAATCTTTTGTTACTTTTATGCCATATACTTCTTAATCGTGAACCTAATTGTAGAAGTTGAGTTCACGTGTACCATATTGCTTGCTTCGCCAGCTGCCCCCAACCTGTTAAAAAGGTCCAGTCATGCACAAAGAAATAGGGGAAAATAAACCTGAGGCATAAGAAAAGATTGGAAAATTAATTTTTCTTTTCACTATAGGTTTGGTATGATAGATTTCGCTAGACAACTATATGGTGTTTATCCCCTCATCTTCATGCACGTCCGTGTTGCATGAACCTTAACCTGTCTGCTTATAATCATCTGATCTCCTTTGAAATTTTAGAGTAGGAACCTTCTTTTATATGCAAAATGTCAAGGATGGAGCTTGCATACAGTCATCACATCTCTTGGTTCATAGCAAATGTTATGTACCTAGTAACAGCTACGGATATTGTTTCTTGTAGCTCATTTTTCTAGGCTACCTTTTGCTTGTGCAATCAAATTGCATTACACTACTTGAACTATCAAAAGGGCATATTACCACGATAGATCTCTTACAAAAACTTGTGAGTTACAACTCCGAACTTTTCCTTGCTATTTCAACTAGAAGGTTGCGCAGGGAGTGTGATATGGTGAAATTTTCGTGATCTTGGGTATTACACACTAGAGGACATGTGAATACATTTTTTAGTTTCCCTGCTTCATTCTACATCATGATTCTGTTTTCCCCTTATATCTCATCTGTCTCTCTTTTTGGCATTAAAGTCTTGTATAAAGGTTGCTCTCGATTTTGTTTCACCTGAAAATGTGGGCGAGTGCATTCGCTTGACCGAGGAATTTCGTATTCTTCCCCAAAAACACAGGGCTAAAGAGGACAAGTTGGAGGTGAGCTCTATTTCTTGATTCTAGAGACATGCTAAATACTTCTGTTTGTGATCTTCAGTAACTCTTTAAATTTTGAGTTATGGACAAGAAACCTTGAGGAAATGATTGTTGATATGATACTCCTTCAATGGAGTCATGGCAGCTCAACAAGTGTTATTACAAATTCGAAAAAGAAGGGGAAATCTTTGGTGATATGTGCTTTCTTGTAAACTTGAATTCTGTACATAATGCGAAACAGGGAATTGCAAGCTGTTTTTTGATTTATTTTCATTTTTAAAAGAATGGATGGTCTCATGGGATTTGACGCTTTAAATCCTGGACTCATTTATGATCTTGTAATTTTCCGAGTTGTTTAAGGCTTTAAGCCCATGTTGGTCCCGTTTGTGAATGCATTAATGAGCTATGATAGGAATTTTGTTGGTACGGTTGAAATCCATGAGAAGCTCTGCCATCCCCACCTCTGCTCCTTCTCCTTTTCTTTTTGTATATTTTGATTCACTTGAATATGGAAGCACGTCTGGGGTATGATTTTGTAGAAGTGCTGTCTTATTCCATTAAAGTGGACTATGTGCCCTCTCCTATACTGCGATTGTATGGCATCTCATAAACGAAGTTTGTTGCTGTTAGCTCCTCTTTTAACAACATTTTGTTTTACACACAACTTTAGAAAAGATTGTTTAATGCTTAAATGATTTAAGTTAGCTTAAAATAGTGATAAGATCTTAGTGATTCTTCCTTCATTATGGCTAGGACAATGTGTAGGAGAAGAGGATGTCTCAACATTTCCTCACTAGCCATAGTAGGTTTTATACACGAGCTAATCGATAATTTAGGTGTTATTGTAGGATTTTAACTATGTTTCTTTCTCGTTAGCTTCTGCTCGTGTCCTATTTGTCTTACATTGTTTTACTGAACATAAAAGATTTTGCAGACTGATTTTCTCTTTAGATGTGTAGTACTTGAGCTAATCAATCTATTAGTCTTAGTTGTATGGAAGAGTTTATGCGGCCTAGATGCGAATAGACTGAAATATAAATTAATAGTGGGTAGGACAAATTTTTCTGTTTGCTGACCTGACCATAGAAGAACATTGTAAAGTGAAATTAGGTGGCGAATTGATCAAGAAGTAGCAAAACTGAAAAAAGAGAGGAAAAAAGAGGGGACGTAAAGTACAACTTATATCTTTTTATTTTGTCACTTAAAATTCCTCCTTTTTGTTTATGAAGTTTGTTTCCGTAGTATTGGGCACGGGAGTATAACTTTTCATTTTTGCTGTTTGTATTAGGTGAAGAAGATGGCTTTATATGCACTGGAGAAAGCTGTAGCTGATCTCAAGGACCTTGAATGGTGAGTGGAATAATTCAGTTTCTTTCCTATGTTAGTTCAGTAATGCACAACTATTTAGCTGCTTCTCTATGTTATTAGCTATTGTTGAGATTTGAACTTCTCTTTGTTCCCTCCTCCTACACCATTACCATATCGACTCTTGCACTAGTACAAATTCTTTAATATGCTCATTACTTCAATTCTGCAGATAAAGACTGTTATATGGCGAAATAGGAATCTCTTTTATTAGATTAGTATCTGCTAAGAAGTCCAAGTATTGCATTTGCTTCTTGTCCTGAAAATTTTGAGCGTTCATCTCTTCTGCTAAATATGATTGTTTTTTTCACTTCTAATAGAATTTTTCCTAATGTGCTCAGTAATGACAGAGCGCAACCACATTCGAGTAGTAAGGAATCCTGTTCAAACTAAATAGGTGGTGGAGTAGTTCCATTCTGTTGCTGTAATGTACATATGCTTGTGAACCACCTGACTATCTGGTAATCATGAAAAGAGTGCCGCAAATGACTCTTTTGTTTCATCTAATCTCTACTGTCATCAGCCAAAACTTTGGATGTACATTAGCCCTGATGCATCTTACAGCTCCAACTTAGAAGCCACTAAGAGACCTTGGGGATGTACAGTAATATGAAATGATTTTTGTTTCACAGGGTTAACATCTTCTTTTGAAACATTTGCGGACCTGATTTATTGGGTTTTCCTTTTTAAATTCATTGATGTTTTGCCTTAACCCTCTCATTTTGTACACAAAACAAATGTGCTACCAAGCATGTCCGAGATCCCTCCTATTGTTAAGCTAATCCCCGTTGGCAATTGGGTGATTTCTGCTACTAGTTCACTGCTTGGAGAATGTACGTGTCTGTTCTCCTTTGTTTATGATATAGTTCAAACTCTTCTCTCTGATGCAAAATGTGATGAATGTTTTTCTTGTTCACTCATGGCAGACTAGATTTGCAACTAGTCATGTATGCCATTGCCCTATACTCGGCTATGATGAACGAGATACAACTCTTTGCTTCTTAGAACGTCATGAAATGAGTGAATCCTCATGTAACACAATGTACATTGTGGTTGATATCCAAGTCAATGGACAACAACCCGCCCAATTGACTGGCATCACAAAATTCCTTTAGCTGAAAATGTGTGCCACATGGTGGAAAAAAATAATCTGTTGAAATTATTATTGAGATACGCATGTATTTTGCTCTTTCAAGCCAGCAGCATTGGTCAAGATTGAAAAATAAGTATCACATAGCAATAGCAGTAATAATAATACTCCTTTTGTCCAACAATTGTTCTCCACTGTTGACTTGACATAGAAATTAAAAAGCGGGTAATTGTATCAAATCAAATCATCTAAATTTGAAAATATAAATCTGCAGACTGATAATAGTGATGCAATCACCAACACATAATAAATACTAAGCTAGCAAAACAAACTTTCTAACTAATAACTAGATAGAGATTAAAAGATAGCGATCACTATATATTTGTCGTGATCTCAATGGGAAAAAAAAACAGAAGATAAAACGCGATTAGTTCATTGTTAATTTCTCCAACAACAAAAAAAAAAAACAACTTAAAACATAAATCTATTGAACATTATTCAATTCAATTAATATAATTCATATATGCATGAGTTACACAGACACTCATGTGGGATCTAAAAGTGCCAAACATTAAATAATATAAAGTCTTTATTAACACATGGGACCAAGAAATATTAAAGTAGTATTTCACAACGTATCAGATCTTCTGATTTTATAGAATAATTTTCATGCACTAACGTAACGTTCATTGACAGACACCACCTTTTAAAGTGCACTTCTTTCTTACTTTTTATTTTATTTTAAATTACTTATGTAATTAAAAACAAATATATCAGCAACCATAATAAACTAATATAATTCAATAGTGTAAAATAACATTTCTTTTCTTTTCTCCATAATAAAAACGACGAATAAAGTTCTCAAAAAGGGAAAAAACACAACTCATGAGAAAATGTTCAAATTGTATCGTATTACAAATATTTTGAAATCAATTAACTTGATATTCTAACATGGAAAATATAAATTTGATACAACTATGTTCGTTAGCTGATACGAATAAAAACGAAGAAACAGGAAAAAAAGAAGAGAGAATATGCATATGATTAGTGAAAAATGTGTAAAGCGACAACTGTCAGCAAAAGAGATGAATTAGAACTATGCAAACGCAGAAAATTCCGAATCTTTGCTATGAATGGAAGAGTAAAATAATGAGAACCAAGTAATGGTGAGAGTATATAATTCTAACAGATCCAATCTCTCTCTCTCTCTCTTTTGTCTGCAATTTCTGTTGTTTCTTTTTCTCTCTCTAATACACAAAAAAAAAACATAGGTTCTCGTTGTCTATACTAACATTAACCCCATTTTTTTTTTGTTTCTCAAGAGAAATTAAATATTGGGATTTTATAAAAATATAAAAAAGTTTCTTTCTTTCATGTATTTGTGTTCACTCTTTTTCACTCCCAGGTATAATCATTTCTTTGTGGGCATGAATAAATTAAAGAGAGAATTTTTAGTTTTATGTATGTTTCAGTGAATCAATCATGGCTAAATGGTTTACTAAAATTGTTTTGATGCAAAGGGTCTTTCTATTTTAGCTGTTTGAGAAGGTGCAGAGTGATTTTAATCTTTATGGAATCGGGTTTCTTTATAAGTTACGTTGTGTGGAGGGTAGAGTTGTTGTCACGGGTTTCAGTTGTGGAAACAGATTTTTGCAAGAGTAAGGCTACGTGCAATAGACGCTTGTTGTATCATGCATAGGGGAGCTTAGTGCACTTTTTTTTTGTAGTTATGTTGTGGGGTTCTGGAATTTCGATAGCAGTAGTTTGTGATGGATCCAAATGTAGTGCATGCAATTTACATATATGATTCTTGAAGCATTTTATAGGATCTTTCTTCCTGTTATATAATATGATGCTGTTTTTTAGCACTGAATAATTGGGGTTATGGCTTTGATTTTTTTATGTTTGTTCTCATTGCTATTATCTTGTATGTGTTCTGATTCTAGGTGCTTCTGCAATTAGGAGAAGTTGGGATTCATTATTTCCACAAAAAGCAAAAGATTTGGTTTATTAAGGATGGACGGAGCTGTGCTAGTTGCACTTACTGCTGCCATTGGCAACTTGTTGCAAGGATGGGACAATGCAACAATAGCAGGTATTTTCTGCTTAATCTCATGTTCCTTTATTTGTGTGTGTGTTTTTGCAGATTTTGTCATGCCAGAGATCTACATGCTAATAGAAGATATAGAGAAATTCTAGTGCTTCTATATTTCTATTTCTAGTTTTCTTTTATAAAATGTGGATTAAAATGAGTTTAAATGGAGCAACATGGATAGGGCGAATTCATGTAGCTGTCTTGCTTGTGATTGAGACTTAGCTTGTTGACGATTTAGGGAATTTACACTTTACAATGATTTCTAGTATGGCCATCAGTCTCCAACTTCACAACGTTTTTAGCAACATGCATGTTCCAACTTTGGCAAGAACTGGACATACTAATCCTAAAGCATGGTACCGTTTTTTGTTTGTGATATGTTTCAGGAGCTGTTCTTTACATCAAGAAGGAATTCAATTTGCAAACCCAGGCAGGAATAGAAGGGCTAATTGTTGCTATGTCGCTAATTGGAGCGACTGTGATCACAACATTCTCTGGACCTGTATCTGATATGTTTGGTCGGCGTCCAATGCTTATTATTTCATCTGTCCTTTATTTTGTTAGTGGTTTAGTAATGTTGTGGTCTCCAAGTATTAATGTGTTGCTTCTAGCAAGGCTGTTGGATGGATTTGGTATTGGTCTTTCTGTAACACTTGTTCCTGTTTATATATCTGAGACTGCCCCACCAGAAATAAGAGGGCGTCTTAATACCTTTCCTCAGTTCACTGGAAGTGTTGGAATGTTTCTCTCATATTGTATGGTCTTTTCAATGTCGTTGACAGTGTCACCTAGTTGGAGACTAATGCTTGGGGTTCTCTCAATTCCTTCTCTTGCTTATTTCTTTTTGGCTTTGTTTTATTTGCCTGAATCTCCGAGGTGGCTTGTTAGTAAAGGTCGGATGAAAGAGGCTAAAAAAGTTTTACAGAGACTACGTGGCAGGGACGACGTCTCAGGTATGCCTCCAGCTACCATATTTCTTTACAGAAACAACTTATTTCTTAAGTTCTGTTAGTTTGCTCCTCAGTGTAATCTTACAAGAGTTTGAGCTAACTTTCTTGAACGCCCTGCCCTGCCTATCCTTTCCCCATCTGCAAATTAAGTTCAAGCTTGTAATAGAAATATCAACTATTCATAAGTAGAAACTTGTTGCAAGCTTTAAGCTCAAATTTGCAGTTGATTTAGTAAAGACTAAAGCCCATTTGTTCTTTTCTCGAGCTTCAAATTGATTTAAATGCAACCGGTATAAACACATTAGATGCCATTCTTCCATATTGATTCATTTCATTTAATTGAGTTATTGCAGAACCTCCTTTGTCCAATTCTGCTTAATTAATTTGCCTACTGAATTTCAGGAAATAAACTTTCATGAGCTCCAGATAAAAGTATTGGTTCATTTTCATGTGTCACTTAATTCTATATGAAAGCAGCCATTATTTTTTCTGAATGCAATTTTTTTCCAAAAGAGCTTACAGACAGAAGTCAAGTTTTACAGGAAAACAAGTATCTCCAATTTATGAACAAAAGTTATTTCTTGAAAATATTAAGGTTTGGTGATAGGTGAACTAAGGATTTTCCAAACTTAAAGGTACATCTTGGGTTTTAACAGTTGAAGTAACCAGAATTCTAAGTGCACGAGAATCCTTTCCGCTTGCAGGTGAAATGGCCTTGCTGATGGAAGGTTTAGGCGCTGGAGGCGAAGTGTCTATAGAGGAGTACATAATCAGTCCAGATGATGAACTTGATGATAACCAGGAGCATGCAGTGGATAAGGATCGGATCAAGCTATATGGAGCTGAAGAGGGTCAGTCATGGATAGCCAAACCTGTTACTGGACAAAGTACTCTTGGTCTGGTCTCCCGTCATGGGAGTGTAGCAAACCAAAGTGCTCTTATGGATCCTTTGGTCACTCTATTTGGCAGTGTTCATGAGAAGCTACCAGAGATGGGAAGTATGCGCAGCATGCTTTTTACAAATTTTGGCAGCATGTTCAATATATCAGAGAATCAAGTAAAACACGAAAACTGGGATGAAGAAAGTCAAAGAGATGGTGACAAGCATTCTGATGATTCCGGGGCAGAATCTGATGACAATGTAAGGAGCCCATTGCTCTCACGGCAAGGGACAGGTACAGAAGGGCCTCCAACCTCATTAAGCATGAGACAGGGTAGCAATTACAATACTGCAAATGCTGGAGACAATGCCAGTATGGGTATAGGTGGTGGTTGGCAGCTAGCATACAGAAAAGATGAGAAAAACGAAGGAGCACTCAAAAGGATTTATTTGCATCAGGAGGCTGGTGTTGGATCAAGGCGTGGTTCCATAATGTCCCTTCCAGGTTGTGATGCTCATGCAGAAGGTGACACCATACATGCTGCTGCTTTAGTGAGTCAGTCCGTTCTTCGAACAGAGAGCATCTCGGCTCAACAGACTATTGAGGAAGCAGTAGAGAAACAAACTGGACCTATTACAAAGGTGATAGGCTGGAGAGCTCTTTTTGAGCCGGGAGTCAAACATGCTCTCATCGTTGGAGTTGGAATTCAAATACTGCAGCAGGTAAAGGGGGCTTATGTTTGTTTTTATGATATCTCCAAAGTATGAATAGAACCATCAGAGATTTTACCTTATTTTAGCTTGGTTCTTATTCAGAAGAAACACAATTATGTAGAATCAGTGTTGAGATCTATATACTGCATAATCATTGACTTTCTGCTAAGATCTTGTTTTACCTCCATGTTTTGTGCTAAAATCAATCTTTTCTCGCATGAGGACTTAGCAAAGAACATAAGAGAATGAAGGAAAAGATTCGTATAAGCAAATATCAACTAGGTGGGAGTGAATCTTGATCATGTGGTCTTAGCGTTTGTTAGAAAACCTCGAGTTTTGGAGAACCCCTAATTTGTATTTGAAGATAACTTATTGAGTGGTAGAGTGAGATGTGTCCAAATAGTGTAAATGTAAATACAATATCCATATAGCTTAGTCAACTTGTTTTGGATTGAGTAGAATTGTTACTGTTGTTGTTGATGATCACACGGCTACTCACATCTGTTTTGTTTCTTGATCAGTTTTCTGGTATAAATGGGGTTCTCTACTATACTCCCCAAATTCTTGAACAAGCAGGAGTAGGAGTTCTGCTATCAAATTTAGGTATTGGTTCAGAATCGGCATCTTTCCTCATAAGTGGCCTCACAACTTTGTTAATGCTTCCAAGTATAGGCATTGCAATGAGACTGATGGACATTGCTGGCAGAAGGTAACACTAGTTCGCTTATTCCCATAATCTCAACGAAACCTGGAAATAGCAAAAATATCAAGCTTTGCACCATTTACTTGTTTACATATACACTTGGATTCTTTGTATACAAATTTGGTCTCACTGAAACATTCATGTCTTGGATCAGATTTCTATAATGTGGTAATACAATTAAAGAAGAGTGTCACTTAGACTTTTTTTCAAGTTTGATGCTAACTCTAGTCACGCTTGTTCATTTCAAAACTTAACAAGTACTAATATTGCCTTACACTTTTGAATAATGTAATTATATGACTTCTCCAGGTTGCTTCTGCTGACTACTTTGCCTGTCCTGTTACTGTCACTGATCGTACTAGTCCTAGGTAATGTAATCAACATGGGTGAGGTCACACATGCTGTGATCTCCACCATTAGTGTTGTCATCTACTTCTGTTGCTTTGTCACGGGTTTTGGTCCAATCCCCAACATCCTCTGCTCTGAGATATTCCCCACCAGTGTTCGTGGCATATGTATCGCTATATGTGCTCTCACATTTTGGATTGGAGACATTATTGTCACTTACTCACTCCCTGTTATGCTCAACACCATCGGACTTGCTGGTGTCTTTGGCATCTATGCTGTAGTATGTGCCATTGCTTGGGTATTCGTTTTCCTCAAGGTTCCTGAAACAAAAGGCATGCCCCTTGAAGTCATTACAGAATTCTTTGCTGTTGGTGCTAATAAGCAACCTGGGAAAGAATAAACGCGGTGGAGATTTTGAACTGTCTTATTATCCTTGCTGAATGTGAGGTATGCTATGTGATCAACTGTTCTTCTATCATGACTGAAGGCACTTCGCGGTAAAACTACGAAAAAGGTAGTCAGAAGAAAGATAAACCACTTAACAGTATTATGGTTTGAAGAGGTTTCAATTAGTTTTTCTGTTTGAATATAAATTTGTTTTTAGGCACTTTATGATGCTAGATGTTGTACCATTTTATTGATACAGTCACCTCATCTGTCTTCATTTGAATTATTATCTTAAAGTTTGATTCACCAGTGAATAGTTCTTCAGTATGCATATTGTCAAAATAGTGATAATCTGATTTGGGATTATAACATATAGTCTAGTGGTATGTGTAAAGTTGTGTGTGTTTGCCTAAGACCCATACTGGATCATCAAAATCCATCTTATACCATGATGTTACAATTAGAAGGACTTGTTAAAGATATAATTAATTACCTAAATAAAAGTAAGATGTTTCTGGTAACTCAAAATTTTTAGACGACATGGTCACACATTTTGAAACTCTTGTATAGTGGTTATTTTCTTTAAGATATGACCAAAAAAAGTGATTAGTAAACGCTATTTTTTACAGTAAGATAATACATCATGACCTAAACATTTCTTGTCTTGACTTCATTTGATGTCAGTATACTTTGGGTTACTGAAAAATTTAAAGATTGGTTTGTGGTGTCATGTAGAAGGAGGAAAGTAAAATGAAACAATAAAAAGAATGGAATAAGCAATGAAAACAACCTTAATGGATGTCCAATTCTTTTGGATCTACAACTTCCCAAGTATCTTTCTAATGGATTCTTGGAACTTGCAAGTGGCCTTTAGTAATCATCATTTTTTATCTCAAAAATTTAAGGCTTAAGTCATCTCTGGCTCCTTAAAGTTGTCCGCATAATTTACTTAGACACCTCAACTAGGACTGATACCTATTGAACACTTTTATCTATCCAAAACCTGTTCCTATTAGACATTTTTTGATAATCAGTAAAAAAAAGTAAAGTGTGTGATACACTTGCTATGATGTGACAAAAATTACTAATTAAAAGATGACATGTGTCACTTGACCCCAACAACTATGAATTTTTTTATAATGTTTTAAAAAGAATGAAAATTATTTCAAATAAATTTTACATCTATTTTTTAATTAAAAAACAAATGAAATGACAACACATTTTACTCAACCACACCCTACCCAACCCCCTTTCTTCTTCCTCTTCTTCTCACCATTTTTTTTTTCTCGAACCACATAAACCAACATACTGCAAATTACTTGCAGATTCCCTTTTTTTTTAAAAAAATATTTTTTTATTCCTAATACGTGAGAGAAAAAGATATTCAAAGAGATTGATACAATAGTGATGAAGAAGTTTGTCAATGGTTACTCATCTGGAAATCGATTGCAAAGAAAAATCGAGAGGGCCCAAATTAATTTTATGAAAAATTATTTTTCATTCCTAATACGTGATAGAGAAAGATATTCGAAGAATCGGTACAAGAGTGATGAAGAAAGGAAGTTTGCCAGTGGTTAATCATCTTGAAATCAATTGCAAGGAGAAATCAAGAGGACCTAAATTAATTTTATCGAATTATTTGATATTGTTTTTGATAAGTTTAGTGGGTTTATAATTTAATTTGAATGGTGATATTTATTCAAAGGTGACCGGAAATGGAGATGGAACCTCGATTTACTTTTTTCATCCCAGTATTTAAAAATCTGCTTTCGTTATTTTTCTTGCAAATTCAGTTACTTGATTCAGTTTTTTTTTTTTTATGAATATTGAAAAGAAATAGAAAGAAAAAAAACAAAAATAAAAAATGGAGATTCTTTAGTTGTCCTTGAAAATGTGAATTTGGGGGAGAAGATGACTTAAAGGGGGTAGGGGTGTTTTTTCTTTTTTGAATTAAGAATTATTATTTTTAAAAATATGAAAAAATTATCTTAATTTATTTAAATGCCAAGTGTCAATTAATGAAGAAAAAGTGTAAGTTTTTTTAGTAAAAACAAAAATAAAACAGAATTCCTAAAATTTTCATGCGCCAAAAGGAAGTGAAGAGCACTTCTTTTGTCATATCAGCATTTTGTGTTTAATAGGTACATTTTTTTAATAATTTAAGTATTTAATAGGTAATAGTCCTAGTTAAGGTGTCTAAATGAAATATGCGAACAACTTTAAGGGGCAGTAGATGACTTAAGCCAAAATTTAAATATCTTCTGCACTTTTCATGTCATTAAAAATAGATATTTTCAGATATTTATTCCCTCATGTATTGTTGTTTTAGCTTGTAGTCCCTCCTTCATTCATATTTACTTGTCTACTATATTAAAAATAGTTGTTCAATAATATTTGTATAATTTAAAAAAAAACAAGAGATAATTTAGTCTTTTGTGTCAATTTTATCCTTGCTATTAAATACTATTCAATATCTAACATTTCTCAAAGTATTAAAAATTTAATATATTCAAAAGGTAATATAGAAATATTACCCCTATTATTTATTATTTCTTAAGGTGTATACTAAGTTCATAATTGATAACTATTGTTGAATACATAGAGTACATTTTGTCCAAAACAAATAATTTTGTACATAATTAAAAAGATATTAATAGTGTTTTTTTCCAATATTAAATAAGAACTACTCTCTTCGTCCATTTTTATTTGGCACACTCCTTCAAAAATAGTTTTCCCTCCGTCTCATTTTATGTGAGGTAATTTGACTTTGCACGGAGTTTAAAAAAGAAAGGAAGACTTTTAAAACTTGTGGTCCAAAATGAATGATAAGAAATTTGTGTGACTGTAAATCATTTCATTAAGGGTAAAATATATATTTTATAGATAAATTGTTACTTAATATAGAAATGTGTCATTTTTTTGGGATTGACCAAAAAGAAAAGTAAGTCACATAAATTGGGACAGAGGAAGTTATAATTAATAAAATGATAAGCTTATCATATCCCGCTTTGAATAGAATATATTCAATATTTTGAAGTTGCAATGAAAAATGATTATAGTTAATAATAAGAGTAACTTAGTAACAAAGTGATAAATTATCTATTGATTTTCAAACTGGATAAGTAAAAGTGGACATCTATTTTTAATACAATGTATAAATAAATATTAACAAAGAGAGCATTAATTAGAAATAATTTAGTAATAAACACCTCTTATCTTCTTAGAATGAGTAAATGTTCTAAAAGGTGTGTTCAAGCGAAAAAACACCATATAATATGGTCGGAGAGAGTACCTTTTTGAAGCAAAATATCTATTCCTACTTGTCAATATAAAATATATTATTTTAATATAAATTTAGCAGATAATCATAATTAAATAATATGTAATCATGATTTTTTTTATGTGGAAGATTGAAGTTTATCTTTTTCACTTTTCCTGATCATGAAATCAAATATTTGTAGCCCCTTTTATTAGATAAAATAAGGTTTAGATATTTTCTTGATTTACCTAATTGTCTACTCCTAATCCTACCTGTCCTGTTAGGATTGGACTTTCGGTGATTTGAAAAGTTTGGTTTGATTTTAAGTGTTTGGTTTGGTAATTAATAAAATTTGAAACTGAATTGAAATTAGTTCGGTTCAATTCGATTTGAAAATTACACTTTTTACAAAAAAAATACTCACATTTGATCTTATATTTGAGTAATTTACATTCTTAATTTGATATAAACATTATATATGAATTACTCCTTTTGTCCTAATTTATATGATCACTTTTTCTTTAGTCCATCCCAAAAAAAAGACACATTTCTATATTAAGTAACAATTTAACTTTAAAATGTATATTTTATCATGATGGAAATAATTTACAGTCAAACAAATTTATATCCCTTATTTTGGATCATAAGTTTTAAATTTTTTTTTATTTATTTAAACTTTATGTCAAGTCAAATTAATTCATATAAAATGAGACGAAGGAAGTCATAGATATTTACCTCCCCCTTTGCCTACACAAGTTGATGGGGATTGAATCTTCACCTTCCATTTGTTTTTAACCCAATGATAAGGGGTTTTGGTTATAGTGGTGGCTTTTAAAATTTTTATCTCTAATCCATTTTATAGTAATAATGGGTTATGTAACTTTTTGCCAGCATTGACTCAACAAGTTTGCTCCCTCAATGTCACTATCAAATCAGATAATACGATGTAACGGATAAGACTGTTATTTAGAGGTTTAGATTTTTAGTTTTGAATATGAAAAATTTTATTGATAGAAAATGTTTCCCTCAGATAGATTCTAGGTAGTACATATTTAAATTAGTCAAATTTTAATATTACTATCGGATTTCGAATAAAAAACAAAAAAAAAAGTTAGCTTCCTGTGTTGAAGCATCTATGGTAGGCCGCTAAAGTTGGAAGGTACATAACATTACATGAATGAACTTAAAATAAATAATGCGCACTACTTTTCTTTTTAAGTTTTTCCCTCTCTTTGTTTTTATCTTAATCCCCTTTCACACTATCACCCAAAATAAATTGGGATACGCTCCCAACAAGATTTTCTTCATATTTCGGGCTCAAATTTGATATCTATGATTAAGAGTGGAACGGTCTCATCATTGCATAACAATCTATATTAATGTAAGAAATAATATTTAATATGTCTTAAATAAACACATATATGACGATAATTAAACATTATGATTTATGTTGATCAATTTTTTTTTAGAAAGACTTCTTTACTTTTTGATAATTATTGTTTATTTTTTAAAAAAACAAATAAATTATGTAACTATGTGATTATCACTTGTATTGAAACAACCTACGTTACTATTGTTCGTTTTGAATTTAGATTTGCATAACTTTAAAATACATAGCTAAAATATAATGTTTGTTTTGTTATATATCAAACATTTCTCTTATATTTCATGGAATCGCCTAGAGTGTTACATGTATGCAATCAAACATGATGTTAGCAATTGCACAACAATCATGTTAGGTTCATGTCATGGAGCGAACTATTCATATTGTTGTGTTGCTCCAATCTAAGAAGGACATTTGAAAGCATTAATAGTAATAATTACACAACTATGTCCAAACACACTCTAAAAGTCCAATGTTTTGATACTATTTTATTTTAATACAGCGGTAAAATTAGCTCATAAAAATATAATGTGTTCTAAATTTGATTGAGTTAATAATACACTCGTTTATTAGCACAACTAGCTCATCAAAAATCAGGTTGATATGCATCTCAAACTAACTCATAAGAAATTTTGTTAAAAATATTTTCAAAAAAAATAAAATAATTTTATTTGATATGTTACATATTATAAAAGAACAACAAAAACAATTAAAACTTAGTAAGAATTTAACGAATTGAGCTACGAATCACATTTTAGCTCAACTTATTTCAATCCATATAACTTATTCTGAATGGATCAATATAAGCTGCTCAGTGCTCATTTATTAACTCAATCTATTTTGATCGGTCGACTTGACACGTCGTCAAATTGTAGCTAGGCATTAATTTGAATATCGTGGCACATTATGATACCTATTAAGTGGCGATGCTTTTATTTCCGGCCAACATTAGCCAAACCTTTCTAAGAAAAGAATGGTAGTTATTAGTCAAAGGTACTTAGCATATATATTTGTAGGCCAAAACTACTAATTTAAGTATAAATCTATTCTTAAAAGGCAGTTAGGTTAATATTCATCTCCCCTTTTCCATCACATATTAATTTCTTTTATAATATTGTTTTTGTAAAAGAGATCTTTAGTTTTTTTCTTCAACTGTTTTTGTGGCTATAGAATCACAAGTTGAGTACAATAAAGAAATGTTAATTTGTGTCCACTCTTCGTATCTATCTAAGCTTTATTAGTATTTATTATTACTTTTCTCTTTTGGAGATGTTCCTCCTTTTGATGAGGAAATTGGAAATTGCTTTCAAGGTATTGTTGCATGGATGATATCATATGCAAATCCAAATCCAAGATCTTTGAGTCAATATATGATTTTGACGTAGAATGAGTGTAATCTTATTTAGTATAACTTTTTTTTTTACTACTATTATATAGTATGCTTACAGATAATTCGAGACTTCAAATCAAAGTGTTGTTACATTATTTATGATTTTTTATACTGTATAGCTAATTCGAGACTTCAAGTCAAAATGTTTTTACATTTTTTATATATTTTTTTTTCTTCTTAAATTCAGTGCTCAGTCAAAGTATAGAAAAAGTGACTTGTTTTGCTGTTTGGGCCCTAAGTGCAACATCCGGATAATATATTGTTGTTTAATTAGTTGGAAAAGGAAGTGTGAAGTCTGTTTTTATAGTTTGGTCCTCCAATTTTTTTTTGCTGCCACAACTTGCCCAAAAAGTATCTTTTGATCTATAATACTAGAATTCATTTGTGAACAATAAAGAAATAATGGACTAGTCAAGTCATCAACCACTACAATTTCATGATCCCAACACCTCTTTTGTTCAAGTTAAAAGTTGATAAGAGGAGGATCAAAAGTGAGTTATGGTAGTGCAACATTTCAGCTGATCGATTGTTTTTAACTCAAATTATGTACGAATGTATACAATTAAAATAAAAAACTAACATGCAAATGTATACTAAGATCAAGAGTATTATTGAGCAATTTTGATTCTTTAAGTTATTAAAAGTGAGCAATTTTTATCTCAATTTAACAAACTCTTGGGGTGGAAAACAAAACATTTTTCCATAATAAGGTGCTATGTATTAAAGAAACTGTCCAAAAGTATACGCGAGGGACTATGCTAAACTCATCTCAAAGTACAGGGACCATTTTGTCATTGTTTCTCTTATAATAACTACCATATCCATATTCAAGTGATTCAACTAGAGGCTACAATTTAGCAAGGCTCAATATTAAAATTAACTAATACTATGCTTTTGAAGTCTACTATTTTATCTTTTTAATTTTTTTTTTATATAACATCGTTCAAATTTCGGAGGTAAATTTCTTAATTTTGATGGTAAATTCAGACATACAATGACTACTTGACTAGTAGACAAAAATTTAAGAATGCCCTCCAATTTAGACTACTTATCAATTTGGCCTACCAAATTTCAGAGTTACATTACTAATTGGCCTTCTTCCCCAACAAGAAAGATGCCAACAAAGCCTATCGTTTCACATTTCACATCACAACCACGTTGCTTCATTTTTGTTCTCTTCCTCTATAGTTAGCTACGTGACAAAGTCGTAATCAAACAAATTATTTCGTATTTTACTACTTTGTGAGTTCTGGAATGAAACTTCGACGTAATTGCTTTGTGAGTTCTGAAATGAAACTTCGACGTAATTGCTTAAGTTGTTGTTAAGGCTACGTATAATTGACCGTTGAGGTCTGTACTGAGCTTAGTACATCAGACTATCTTTCACTGTATTAAAAGAAAATTTACACAGATCATTTCAAAGATGTAACTTCCCTAGGTGAGTACCCCTAACCTGCATCAACACAGTAACTGATATGTTACCACAGGTAAAACTGCACTGATAGCGTAAATTACATTCGTCGTTTACAGATACACTGTCAGCGTATATAACTCAAAGGCCTAACTTAAAAAAGCTAATTTCCTTTTTTTTTTTGTTACTTTAGACCAAGAAATTATTTGAGCTAATAGATGTACCACATGAACGAGACTCGGCCGGAGTTGTAACCGTAGCTCCGTCGGATTTACAGGAAACTGCCGGGAACTCACCGCACTTCCGGCACCGAGCAACGACGAGAATTTGACGACAAGAAGGACATGAAGAGTGTGAACCCAGCCAAGTATCAATACACTGAAGATGGAAACTATGTCCACACTGCGGCAGCACACGGATCTCATCTCCGACGGCGTACTCCGCTAGACAAATCGCACACTCCGCCGTAAACGCCGCACCATTCGCCGTACTGCTTGGATCGTAGGTGAATTTAGGCAACGATTGCAACACTTTCTTCTTCAATCCTTTATTCGCCGACGGCTGACTACCACCGCTCCCGCCGGCGCCGATTCCTCGCCGGAGCCACGCACATCTCGCGACGGCGATGAGACCAACTACACAAATCAGCGCACAGAGCAACGCAGCTAGTATTACAACGAAATCAGACTCCACTGTCACCGTCGACGGTGGCTCCGCCGCCGGCGTTGAAGAAGAGCTGGTGCTAAGCAGAAATCTAGCAGGACGAGTCATAATTAAAAATCAAATCGAACAATATAGAAGAAAGGGAAATATGGTGTGGTTGAAATGTCGGTAAGTGGATGAGAAATATATTTGAAACTCTGTAGACATATATATATATATACTAGATACAGGACCGGAGCCCAATAAATATTACTGTAATTTTTTTGTCTCAATTTATTTAATATCATGAAACTTGAGAATTTATCAAAATTTTTATATGATTTTAAAAATATTTTAAGCTTTTTTTTTTACATAATTTTAAAATAATAGTATATATTATTCTCTTTGTTTTAATTTATATGGCATATATAGGATTTCAAAAATTAATTTTTTTTTCTTTTAAATATATTAAATTATTAATTATTGTAATTTATAATACTTTTTTAACGTAATTTTCAAATAATATATGTTACTTTTCATTTTCAAAGTTGTGTGACATTGATACATTTTTTGGAGTCAAGTGATTTTTTATATGTATTTATATTTTTTAAAAATTATTAATTATTGTGATCTATAATATTTTTTATGTTAATTTCAAATAATATATGTTTATTATCTAACCAATTTTATGTGGTACCAATAGAATGTCAAGAGTCAATCAAATTTTTTTTTTTATAACTTTTAAATATTTATGTTGTTAATTATTGTGCTTTATAGAATTATTTATATTATTCTTAAATCTATAACCAACAAAAAAGAATAAGAGAAATAAACTTAATACAAAGAAAATACTAAATAGTAATGAAAATACTATATATACAAAATATTTAAATGAAAAAATGAACAAAGAGCCGACATTGTAAAGCCAATGGTTGGGCCCACATAATTCAAGAGAAGAATAATCTTTTGATAGGACACATAAGCCATTAGATAAATATTGATTGGTTTTTGGGTCCATTAAAGAAAAGGTACAATCTTAGCAAGAGGATACAAAGGCACAAGGAAAGAAAAAGTAGGAAGTTACGAAAATGCCCTTGTCATACAAGGAGGCATGTTGACGAAGACATGCCTCCTTGTACACTCTTTATATATATATATATAAAATCTTTTTTTTGGATCCACAAGGTAATCCGCACTCGATAAATTTTGATTCAGTATAATAATATCTACAAATAACACAAAAATTCAAAATTACATTAGATAAACCTCGTGCGATCAATCTTTGAATCTTAACCATGATTCGTGTGTGTTGAACGGAAGGTATTGACGGTAACTCATGTGGTGTACAGTACATATAATTGTAGAGGTCCCTACTATTCTTATTTCTGAAGTACAAAATTTAATTAAATATTGTACAAAGGTAACATAAGCAGACACGTTTCATTTTGTTTAAATGATAAAAGAAGAAAATAGTTAGCGGTTTAGAATAATTATGTGGGGTTGAATCTTGATTAGCATCTTTTTGATATGTTAGACTATAAGTCAAATTTCAGTAGATACAACAACAAATCTGTACGTGATTTTTTTCTTGATTTGTCAGTTTGCCGAACTATCGCAATCAATTTATTTACGTATTGTTATATTAAAAAAAATATTTTCTAAAAAATAGCAATTTGTATTTAATTATATTATTTGAAAAGTCTATTTGTTAATAGTATGTATTTGCCAAATATTTTTAAAAAAATGTTTTTAGAGTATTAATATTTAATAAAATAATTAAAATGGGCATAAATTAATATAAGAAACAAAGACGTGTGAAGTTACCTGAATTTGTTTGTATTGAAGGAAGACAAAAATGAAATAAACTGAGGGCGACCCTAGAAAACCACCATTGGTATTACACTTGTGTTCATAGAAATACCTACTCAGTTTATTTTTATTTATCACTGATTTTTAAAATAAAATTTTATTTTTATTTGTTATTTTTGGCATACGAAAAAAAGATAATTATTTTTTTCATATTTTACCTCTAGAATTAAAATATTATTCTCTATATCATTTTTCAAGACTCAATAATAAATATTAATTACTTCCTCCGTCCACTATTGTTTGTCAGGGTAAAATCATGCACAATCCTTAAGAAAATTTAATATGATGTGCAATTTGACTAATATAACCCTACTATCAATCATTATTAAAATGATTTATACTTTTTGAAAATTGTAAAACCAACTTTTTTCACATTAAAGTAGTTTTGTAACTTTAAATGGCTTCTTTTTGAAACTAGTAGTAATGTAATTATTAAGGGTAGAATTGGAAAAAAGTGACTAATTGTTTCTTGATTGTTTAAATTGACAATTAATTTTGAACATCTATTTTTAGTAGTGGATGGAGGGAGTAGTAGGTATAATTTGGTAAAATACCTATATCAATAATTATTTTTTAATATGTGTGTTAAGTCAAACAGTAACAAATAAAAATGAACGTGGCGAGTAAAAGGAACAAACTTCCAAATATTTTTGCTCTTTGGATTCCAAACTAGTCTCCATCTTCATTTTAATTTTAATGTAGAATAGTTTTGTTTGTGTTTGAATATCATTCGGGATGAATTTATTATGCCACGTAAAATATACATATTTATTTGCTCAATTTTATATAAATTTGAATGTTTATTTATATACACTCAAAGTTAAAAAAACATACTGAAACTAAGTTAAATAACACGCTTATATATTATAATTAATGAAGTTTTTTTTTATTTATTTAACTTGAATTATCATTTTCTTTATACACCCCTACTTTTTAACTTTAATCAGAGGCGGAGTCGGAATTAAGATTTTGGGGGGTTCTAAATTTTCTTTAGAACTGCAATCAATTTTGTTAGGGGTTCACAAATTAATATATATAATTTTTTAATATAAATATAAGGTCTACAAAAAAAAGCTATTAAATTTATTCGAACCCACAAACCCCACCTGACTCCGCCTTTGGCCGTAATAGTAGACTTATGGAGTGGGGATTATGGATGCTAAAGTGAAATATTACTTTTTGTGAAAGACAAAGTAACATTAAAAAGTTTTGAGGATTAGATGGGCAACATGTTCGCTGTACATTTATTTTGCGTGACATTTTTTATAAAGTCTATCATTATCCAGCAAGTGGCATGTCCGTACTTTTTGCCTATAATTAATAATTATAAATTTTTGTTTCGTCTACAATTATTTAAAGTTGGATTCGACAACTTATATACGATTATGTAAGCCATATTTTTTTTAATCTTAAATTAGAGTGAGAACAACAATTAATTTAAAAAGAAAAAGATTCTCCTCTTTTACCTTTGAAATGTTTTTTTTTATTCATTATTTGATATCTAGCGCGTTTTAGGACGTATCTTGAAAGTAATTTTTGAATAAGATTTTTTTTTTTCATTTTTATAACATAAATTTGAGAACTTTGATTAAGACTAAGACAGGATTCTAATAATTCTACTGCAACATATGTTGGTCTGTTTTAAAAGATTCCTAACCTGACTTCTTGTTTCCTTTTTTTTAAAAATAAAATAAAGTTAGTGAGAAAGAAATGCAAACAGATAATTACTTCAATTTAATATTTGTTAAAGTGGATAAGATTGGTTCTCTCTCCATTTCATATTATATGAATATTTTATAATTTGTAGGGTAATTTTTTCTTTGAGCTATATATTCTTAAATTTTGAATTATTAATAAATTGACTTGTAATATTTTTATATAACTCTTAATTATATAAATTTTGTTTCAAAAGTTTTTTTTAAAATAAAATATATACTTGAATTCACTTTGAAGAATTATATTTATCACATTTTTGGATTAAACTATTAATGGTAGAGGCATTTTTAGCCAAACTATTATTTGATGACAACTGTGTTCAGGTTCACATAGTTCAAAAACATTTTTGACCGTTTTCCATTAAAAGATTTAGATTTTTTCTTTGATATTTTAATAAAGAATGACAACCTGGACAACAATGGTTGCATCTTCTTTGTTTGTATAGCTCATAGGCCATCCCTACTACATGTGAAGTGTTTCTTATTTTCTTCAATTTTTTTGTGCAAACCCATTCTGTCCCACTTGTTTTGTTTCTTGTCTTCTTAAAAACATAATTATTGAGGCTTAATGGGCCTGTGCGGAGCCACCCTTGTCTAAAGTCGCTAAAAATTACAGGAAAGATTGTATATAATAGCAAACTATTAATTCAAATTAAATGCTATAAATATAGTTTGATTTAATTGTACCCTATAGTAAATTATTGCTAATTTTGCCTCTCTCCCTGGTGGAATCTCGCTCACCACTCTCGTTTTGGTGGCAGTCTCGCTCGCCTCTCGCTTTTATACAAACACAAATGTATAAAATGCGTTTGTGTTTGTATTAAGCGATAAAAAATTGTATATATACATATATTTTTGTTCCCCTCTCTCCCCTCTCCCAGATCTCGCTCGCCACTCTCCAGATCTTGCTCGCCACTCTCACTCGCCTCTCTCACTTTATACAAACACAAATGTATACATTGCATTTGTGTTTGTATAAAGCGAGAGAAAATTGTATATACAAATACAAATGCATATATTTCCATCATATACACTTGTGATTATACAAATACAATCTTCCCATGCCCAGTTTTCTTTTGTCTTTCTCTCTCTCGCTTTATACAAACACAAATTATACCATTGATCTTTTGTATATGTATACCAAAACAGATTATACAACTGCTTTCTTTTGTATATGTATAGCGAATTATACAAATGCTTTCTTTGTATATGTATAGCGAAATATACATATTTATGTTTGCTATGGAGCGCAATTATGCAAACTATAGCTATAGCATACAAATATGATTTTTATGTTTACTATATGTGAAAGTTGCTCAAAATTATATCGCGCAAATGGATAATTTTTTTTATGTATACATAAATATTATTTGTTGAATCTCATTAGGTTCTTTTCTCGATAGAGAATCAGTGATGAGTCAAACTCTAGTACAAAATTTTAAAAATTGGACGGAAAAATTAACTCAATCTCAAAAGTTAAGTGAAAATAACTCTCACCTAAAATTATTCACCCTTTCAGTATGTATACCTTTATATTCTTTCTTCTTTATAACAAAAAAGTCCTTCATCCTGGGTCAGGAATCAAACAAAAACAAGAAAAAAGTTTAGCCATAATTTTACTTTTATATTCCTCCGTTTCAATTTATGTGGTACCGTTTAATTTGAAATAAAGTTTAAGAAAGAAAACAAGACTTCTCAAATTTGTAATCCAGAACAAAATTTTAGGCATTTATTCAACTATAAATCATTTCATTAAAAGGTAAAAGAGGAATTTTAAAATTGAATTTGTTTCTAATTATAGAAAACTAACAATCTTTTTGACGGAGACTAAAAAGTTAAGTATATCTAGCTTGAACTGCAATGCAGGTAACAGAATAAAAAATGGTCCATTCAATTATTGGAGGATTCAATTCCCAATTCCAACTTAAACAAACTCAAAACATCATATGAATAAAAAAGACTATCCATAATTAGAAGAAAAAACGCTAAAAGCATTTTTCCCATTCATCAAATTATTTAGTGCTCCATGTGATTTTGCTAAAAGATCAGATGCTTGTCATCCTTTTTGCAAGTCATGTTATCAACACTACTAAGCTAAAGAGAAAAAAACAAACAAAAACTAGCGGTGGGGAATAGTGGAAAATGATTGATTCTAACTCATTTACTTGCTTTTTTCTCCTTGTTGGAAAGCAAAATAAACTTTTGCATCTGACCTAGGAGATTTTTTTTTCTTCACTTTTTTGATAAGGATAGTATTCGGATCAACTTGCATGTACCTGCTACCAGTGTACGGAGACAAAATTTTCATCCAGAGAGTCATTTATCTACTATATATACAATTAATAAAAGATAAATTTGACCTTTCTGTTCTGTCCCTCTAGCTTTGACCCGAGTACTGAGTAACTCTACAGATCAAGGTTTAGGAAGATGAAAAGAATCGCGTAGTGCTTGTGACCTGGAACATTCTTTTCAAGATTTAACCTTATTAAACTTGGTAACCATCAATAAAAAATTCTTATTAAGGCAAACAATTACACAGTAAAAATATACAAGGAATTCACCTATATGTGCCAAACTGCTTATATGATATACCTAAAAAGTATAATCACATTGATACGACTTGAGGGAAAAGGAAAAGGAGAAAAAACAGGTAACAAGATAGTTGGCTACCTACTTCCTTTTCACCTTTGAGGAGCAGGCTTCACAAATGAGAAGTCATCTTCATTCCTAGTAGATTCTCCATTTTGAGGAATATGCACATGAATTTCTGTGTCATCATGATCAATATGTGTAGTTGCTATCTCTGCACGCGTCATCGGTGTTGTTGGATCATTTTCAAGGTCGGATGCTTCTCGATCGCTGTAGCCCTGGAAATGCGATGAGTGACCAGTGGTTTTGTATCGATGAAGACCAGGGCCTGATGGGTGCACAGGTGAGCTCATTGCAGACCTTGGACTTGCATTACCCAGCGTTCGGGTAGGGGACCTGTCTCCCCTCGCTCCTGTCCGCTTCTTCACAGCCATATGCCACTTCTTTAGTGCCTTGGAGGTTTGCTCATCAAAGATGGATTTTTTCATATGGGATCCCATCTGCAGAAAGGCCAATGCTTTATCTAACTTAACAACAGATCATGCTAAAAAGGCTAGAAATTTCAGTAGTTTTATGTAGTGAGCTTACATCGTTCAACGAAGCAATAGCAAATGTCTAAGGTAATAATATGGCACGAAATAAAACGTAGATACAATTATGCTATTGGTTAGAGAGACTAGTCTATGATGGTACCTGAGTTATAAGGGCATAAAGTGGAAGAGTGATATAACTGCATAGGAATAAGACTCCCACCCTGTAATACAAAGAAAAATTTGATTAAAGCTGGATTCGTGAAGCTTAGGAACTAAGATAATGAATATTTTTAAGTGAGTTTCTGTAGCAAGGAACATACCCTATAACAATTTTTGCAATGACCAGCTCAAACGCCTCGTGGAAGCAAGATTTTAGCCCATACTCATACTACAGAAAAAGTAGAATCCTCATTTCTACCATATTTTTATGGCCCATTAAACAAAAGGAAAAAGAATATCTAGCAATATTAGAATGTGATCTTGATACAGGGAGAAGAAATATTACCCATATCCACAGAAAATATGTTATCTGGAACGCATTCTGCAAAGTTAAAAGATATATTAGCATTCGATTAGCACAAAAAAGAAAGTTTAGCCAAGGGAATATACAGAGATTAAGATATGAAAAGCAAACTATTTCGTGCACCGTTTTTGTGATTTTGTTTTATGGAAACTATTGTACTTGCAAAGTTGAACCCAAATGACTGGTGCACCAATAATGCTTTAATTAGAATTCTGAAAATTTGGAAATGCAAACCTGAAACAAGGCAAAATGGATGAGGTGAAGAACCAGTCGTGGTCGACCAAACCAAAAATATTTGTCTGAGGCTTGTACAAGAGGGATTCCTTGAACTACTGCATGTCTCTCTTTGATGTCAAGGGCCATCCTAGTCAAAACAGCTTGAAGCTTTGTTCCAACAGCTAAAATGATCTGAGAAGATTTCATTCATAAGAATTTCCCCACAAAGTAATTCCGGAAGATGAACAATGGAAAAGAATCTTACAATCAGAGGAATTAAGGATGCCCAGAACAATGCTTGCCACCCTGCAATGGGTCAAATAGTTCAGACCATATGAAAACTGTAGTTGATAGTGACTAAAACGGAAGAACTAAACGATTTACAGAAATGGATCAGACCAAGAACATGACTTACCGCTAACATTCAGAAGCAAGAAAAGCACAAATGATGCCCATAAAACTGGACTGCCGGACAATAAACAAGTAAAAAGCCAATCAGAGAGCAAGGAGACATATGCTAATTAGGCACACATAAATATGCTGAAAGAATTGAGAGAGCAAATAGAACATCTAGCTACCTGACACCGACAACTACCTTGAAGTCATCCTCTAATGACCTCTTGATATACTTTTGGAAGTTAAATTTACTTCCAGGAGCCAGATGAACCTGAAAAGGAGGAATTTTAGTTTCATGGGTAACAAAGAATTACCAAGGAAGAACAAAGCACTAAGAATACTCACACTTATGAAACCATTGCGCAGAGCCAAGTAGTCTGACTTACTGACAGACTTGAAAAATTGTCTGAAGAAGCATCCCTGCATGAATTAAGTTTGCAACAGTCAGTCACCTTAGCACTAGTTTGGCCTTCTGCTACAAAACTATGAATTCACATTGTATTAATTTCTCACAATGTAAAAGAAGATAGGGATCCTTGTCCAGAAACTAGTATGCGCTCGGACAAAAGATGTCTCATGAGTAAGTCTAAATCTTGAAGGATCTGCAAGTCCCAAGTTAGAAACATAGTGACAGAGTCAAAACCAAATGAGCAAATAAACACAGAGAGCAAGCAACAGTCCAAAGTTCTGGCTTTACAGCAAGCAAATGTATACCATTTGTAAACTCGTAACTATGGGTTGAAGTCTCTTGCTCCCAACCTTTCCAGCCACGAATCTGAAGAATAAAGTTTCAGGCATTTAGCAAATGGATTAATACCATAAAGGCATCCTAAAATAGTTATCACTCTAGACAAGTGGTCAGTCCTAGTAACAACTTTGAGCCTGGATAGCTGGTCAATTAGAGCTAGGAGTATAACAGCAGGATTTTAGGGGAAAACAGTTTGAATGATCCAAACAATTAACTACCATAAAATAATTTGATGTTGAACACTTCTTTTCATACCAAGACCAGTTTGTCATGCAACTTAGTTTCCTAACATGTTTGAATGTGTCAACCAAGTAAGATAGAGTAACGATCTGATATGAAGCAGAAAGCATATAGCTTTTTGCATCCTTCCATTAATACCACCAGAGTATTGCATCACCATGATAAATGATTGATCTTGTCAGTTAATTGAAAATCTACTAAAAATGCAGTCAATGATAGGATCTACAACTTTCCTGGATTACCTAAGAAGCAGTATAGATGGCAACTAAAGCATAGCAGAGGAATAACTAAATAAGTATATCATGAATTACCTTAAGTCTTCCCAACCACATGGTAATCGCACTGTATAACACATGAAGGACTGCCAAAAAGAAAATAAGGATGTGTATTTGATGCAGTGCTTCAACAGTAACGAGAGGTACACCCTGTTAGGAATACTTTAGATTAGTTTGATGAAGAAATGAAATCATGCTGTTAATGCTAATATGAAGTACCACATAAAAGGTCCAAAATATAGCTGAAAAAGATGGGCAGGAACACAGTGCTAACGGGATGAAAGGATGCTGCATCTGGTAGAACAACTACTTTACCTTCAAATGTTAACTTTACATTAAAATTTTACCCAAAACCTAAGCTGACTTAACAACTTTTTGAAGCTCCTAGTCTAAGACATTTGAAGCACAAACATGATGCTTTTTTGGTGGAAGCTGTATCTGAGCTATGAAGACACGATTTGGTCATCCACTCTTATTATACCCAGTGCAAGTCACACCTGTTCAATTTGATGGGATGAACAGAATTCTTAATTTCTTCCAGAACAAACTCTCCTTAGCTTATCTATACGCAAGATATAGATACTCATACGAATAGCCCAATCATTTCATCATTGAAGTGATTAACATTAAATAATTCAATGGACCATTTAGGTTATTTCAGGAACACAGAACATTTTAAAACCCCTTTTTGATTAATGGTCTCACTAAACCCCTCTCCCAACAACCTAGGGAGGTGTTGACGTACTCTTTCATTACAGAAGACGGAGCAGAACAATCATTTTGGATGGATATGACATATATCAGCTAGTTAGCTCAATTCCTTCTTCCTACGTCAGACAGGACAACCTAAGAATAAAACAGCGATGGAGAAAAGCTAAGTGTTTACTAATCTTCAATTAGGCTACATGAGTCCATCACTTGGCATACACCTAACAGAATGAAGGTGCATCGTGTAAAATTTCTTTTGCAGTTCTTTTTTGTGATGACACCATGTTATTTGAAATGTCCATTTATTTGAATTGAAGAGTCAAAAATCCTAAGCCAGTTTGCGTTTGCTCAAAATATCTCATTGTCTAGGTCAATTGATAGAAACGAAAAAAACATTTAGTCTTGCCACCATATCTAATTCAAGATAGGATTAGTAAATTACCAAAAGCACAACTCTCCCAGAGCCATTTTTGCCATCGGCACTTATTAATACAACTAAATACATCAGTGAAGGTTTACCCATATTATCAATGGTCATGTACACATTACCTCTTTGCATTTAGGCTCTGCACCTGCCAAAATTCTACGCTCATACCATAAAAGTTTCCTACGGTGTTCCTCCTCCTTTGCAGCATCTTTATTCTTCGCAGGGCATGGCAGCATTGTATCAGCAACACTTGCGGGAATACAAATTCCAGCAATGTAATATTGACAAAATACAAGGGTTAATGAGATGAAACCAAGAATCATCAACTCTGCAATAATTAGAGGATTCAATCAAAATGGAAACAAGTCGACTCTCAAAAAAAATGATAACAAGAGGAGAAACACAAAATCTTACCGGCCTTAACCTTCTCCAAGGCCTCAAAGAGAGCTTTTTTATGCCTGTCAGACAACCACTGAGCAAAGATTTCATCGCGTCAATTATTCATATTTTCTATAGTAGTAGTCATTTAAGGAACCAACAAATGAGCTGAGATACTACATCAACTCATGCAATCAAAATAAGTTGTGAAAAGTAAAAAACTTTAAGACAACAAACTTCAATATCAGTGTAATATCAGAGCAAACTTGGTTATAAAATGCTGACCAAAAGCCAAAAAAGGGAAAAAAAGAAGAAAAAAAAAGAAGCAAGTTATTACAATTAAATGGAAGGACGAAAAATGAATCCGAAGTAGATGTTATTGATATTTTCTGCAGTAAAAAGGAATAAGTTCACAAGGCATAACACAAACATTGAACTATTTTTCACCCTTGTCCCTGGTTTATTGGCCAAAATTAAATAAAATGCAGAAAGAGACCTTTATCGTTTTTCATTTTAAGATAAATGCAACAACATCCAATTACGACAATCAGAAGTTATGTTGCCCAAGGATGCTTAAAACAACTTAACGGTGCACAAATAATCCCAACCAAGTGAGAAACGGTACTGTTCCTTCTTTCTGGATATGCAACAGAGGAAGCAATAGTACTAAAGCAAATTATCTCGGAAACACACATATAAAAACTAAAGCTTTCTTAAAGAGTTAATATTACACCAACAGATAGAACAACAGAAACACAATAACTACTGCCCCTCTAGACTGGCTTGGCTATATGAATCATCAATATCAATGCTGCTTCATTTGGATCCACTCACTCCGTTGTTCGATCATATACCTTTTATGACAAATTAGGGATTCACTAATGGCTAACTCATAAACAAAGCTTAACGCGAATATCCATTGTAAAACAATGATTGCCGAGAACTCGTGTACTTATACTCCCACAATTCTCACGCCTTTTTTACCCATTGTGCATATTCCTTATAGCTGACACACAGAGTAGTAATCAAGATGCGTGCAAGCAGGCTCGTCCACCATCATTATATAGAGGACACAATATTTGGCAACAAGCATCTGAGCAATCAAGAACAGTTTGTAGGTTCTAGAGTTTATAGTTGGAAGAAAAAACACGATATCATTTCCAATTTGGCAAAGCAAGACTTCAAGAGACAAATGATGTTCCTTTAGGTTACAAATTAAGAAGTCAATACTCAGTTATCAACATAGCTGCAACTTAAAACTCTTGATTTCAAAAACAAGGAAACAAGAAAGAGAACTACTACAGGTCCCACTTTAATAAAAGCTCTTGGCTAAGACTTCTCAATAAAGTACAAGAACAATTAAGGGTGAAAACTAAGTAAAGACAACATCTTTTCACAAAAACCAGGATATTTTCAACAAACATCAACAACAAAACTCAAGAATTATTCTTCGTAAAAGCAAAACAAGAAGGTCAACGAACAGGGTTATTAAAGAATAGAAGAAAGACTAAGTTTTTATGTCACCATACCGTTCCAAGTTTGTGTAATATCTTCTCTAAGGCAATAGAAATAAGGATAATAACTGCACAAACACCAGCCACAGCCCAAGTTGGTGTTTGATCAAGTTGCCTTGATGTACCATCACCCCCACCTGCCATTACTAACCCTCAACACAAAAAAATTTCAACTTATCTTGAAACACAGAATTTCAGCTTCAGATATATCAAGAATTTCAAGAAAACAAATGGGTTCTAGTTAAAACCCTCAAAAGACAATCAAGAATCAAGAAAATGCCAAAAAGACATACATTTACAGATAGAGTTTTCAAGAAAACAGAGTTGTAATAAGTAGGACAAAAACAATTCTAGTGGTGAAAGGGAAGTTTATAGAATTGCTAGTAGTTAGACAAGACTTGGTAGGTATAATAATTTCACACATATTATGTATAATTTCTCACGTCGTTGAGGGAGCAATTCACAATAGAACAAGTCCGTCCACTCTCTTATATAAAAAAATTACTTATTAATTTTGTAACGCTAAAACTTAATGAGGGACATCGGATTTTAGCGTGTTTTCTTAAAAATGGTTTTATGTGAAATTACTTTACCAAATGGATAAGCTTTAATTAACAAGTGCTCGGAAAAAAATATGATTTTTCCTTCGCTCTCTGTAGCATTTTGGTTTAACACCATGCAGGCACCCCCTTTGTCACTTAAAAGTAAAGAAGAGATGCACACTTTGGAATTGAAATTTCATCTATATTAAATCTCTTAATATCATAATAGCTTATATAGTCATCGTTATTTGCTAATTGAAACAATTTTGATTTTATGAAATTATTCGGTCAATTATGATTTGACCACGTTATTAATTAAATTATTTTTTTAAAGAAAAAGACTCAAATATGCTATCGAACTTTGATAAAAGGATCATCTATGTCATTTTTGTTATTATAAGTATGTATTGATGTCATTATATTTTAATTGATTGAAATAAAGGTTTTTGTTCTTTCTCAAATTAGTTATTGGTAGCACTTTTTGAATTTTATTTATTATTTTTCTCTTTAATCTTTCAAAATTTTCAAATTTGTCATATTCGAAGTTGTTAATTTTTTTTCTATATAATTAAACTAATTGTGTATATTAAGATCATTAGGAGTGAATAATTTACTATACGGTCAATATGTTCAATTGACCTCAAATTTATGTTTTAGATAGATCTTTTTATATTAGTATACTTATCATTTTGAAATTCTATATATGTCTTTGCTATCGAGGGGTCTAATTAGTCATGAATTGACATGAAATTAAATACTCTATCTATCCAACAATACTTATTCACTATCGATTTTGCATATTACTTAAGAAACTATAAATAGAATGATAATTTTACTATATCACATTTTGAATATAATAAATACAATGTCTTGTAAAATTTAATAGAGAAATGACTATAATTAATGATAAGGGTAAATTAGGAACTACGTGTAAAATTATCTATTAATTTCACAAAATGGACAAGTATTATTAGACATCCCCAAAATAGTATAGTGGACAATTATTGTGGAACCAAGAGCAACACAATAGTACTCCCTATCCCTAATTACTTATCCACTTTTGAATTGACACACCTATTAAGAAAATAATAATTGTCATAGTGAATTTATCATTTTATCTCTATTAATTATGAAGTAGATGAATTAAAAATATAAGATTTTCTAGAAGTTCTACTTTTTTTAAAGCTTAATTTGTCAAAATGAACAAGTAATTAAGAATAATTAAAAAAGAAAATGTGGACAGATAATTAGGAGAGAGAGGGGGAAAACTCGTAAGGAAAGAGGAGAATGTGAGAGCATTTACTACTTCTTCGTAGTTGACTTGGACTTACATTAATTTTAGTTTATTAGAGGAAGTGAAGATCTCAACAATTTTGTCTCGTGAATGTGAATGTTTAGTTGAAAAAGAATAATCCGCTTGGCGATGTCTAATTTACTGCCTAAGAATGACATCAACGGAGAAAATAATACGTAACCAATACTCGTTTATTTATAAAAATTACTATTAATTTATTTTATTTTATTTCAAAATTGAAAAACGGGTTATAACATATTGGGGATAGTGTAATTTTGTAAGATGATATTTCATTCTATTTTTAGAAGTCGATTTTTGTGGTGATGAAAACGTGTGAAAATTAAATGGATATAGTTTCACATGGGAGCTGACATACTTTATCAAGTTATTAATATGGAAAAAGGAAAATAAAAGTGAGTCCTATTTAATTTTTTCGCAATTACAAGTCTTATATGTTGGCCAAATAAAATATAATAATTGGCATGGCCAACTTGTATCATGGAAAACTGTGTCTTCTTTGTATTTTTATGTAAAAAGCCGCCATATATATAAGTTTAAATGGATAAACTCTTACCCAAACTCTCGTCTAGTCTTTTTTTTTTTTATAAATAATTTGTAGCTAATAAGATTATTTTTTACTAATCCTTGTTAAATATATTAACTACTAATTTTCGCGATTAAGTAATAGAAGTTGTTCACCGCTAATTTTTTTAATATTTATTCTCCTAAACGAAACAGGATTTTCTGGTGACACCAAAAGTTGAGCTCGATGCTCTCTTTCTTACCTTTAATTATCTGATATTGTTTTTTTAAATATGGTTAGTGCACTCAAGTCAAGCAAAAGACAATTTTATATGATTTTGGCTATTTTACTTTAGGCCAATAAGATTGACTATATATAGTTTTAGATAATATAGTATATGTTATCCTTATAATTTGTGGTGCAGTGGTGAAACTGTTTCATCTTTAATCAGAAATCTGGAATTTGAGTCATGGGTATTGGAAGCACACCCCACAATGAATTCGACAGTGCGCGATTTAAATTTAATCGGGGATTCAATGCAAGCTCCGAACACGAAATAAAAAACCAAAAAACCTATATAGTATTTGCTGACAATTAATGTTGCCTTTTCACCAAAAGTGGAGATTTGAATTTGATTGAGTAAAGAACAAAGAAATATTAGCAATTATTCGTTTTTTTATTTAGGTATGGCCTATTTTATGAAAGGGCTTTTAAATTAAATATATAGTCAAATATAGTTTATTGTTTTTTTTATATATATTATTAGTAGCCATCTAATAATTCTTTTGATTCTTATTCTTCTTGTTGATTTTGACTTGGTACTCACCTCACCAGACTGAGAATCTAGTTGCTAATTTATTTATTATTATAAGAAAAAAAAATAATTGTAAGAAAACAAATTAAGATTAGTTAAAATTGCGTGTTTACACGAAACAAAAGGAAGTCTTAAGATGATTGGCTGGATCTCTACAACGATATATTTTATGTTTTTATTAGTTCGTTTTATAATATCGTTTTTAATTTGAACACTAATCAAATATTGTTATATAAACTGAAGTGGATCGAATATATAAAATCACGATACATATTTGGAGTAGTCAATATAATGATTATTGTAGTAATACAAAAGATGTTTACTTTGTTTCATTAAATTAAGTACAAGTTTTGTTCTAATATTATCTATTTGATAATATAATGAATGGTAACATCGACAATTTTTTATTAAGTGATTGCATTTTACCTAAAAAGGAATTAAAGTAAAGCTCGATCGTCATAATGTAAACACGCTTTTGCAACTTTGCACAATACATAGTAATAATTACTTTAGTAATGTGAATGAATTAACAGGTCAAATTAAAACTATAAATGTTCCTCTTGTATTTCATGTTTTGTTCTTTTGTTTTTGACACAAATTGAAAGAATTGGTCAATAAAGTAAGTTAATTTCTTTTTGAAAACGTCAAATACAAGACAAAAGATTATGAAATGTTAATTCATAATAGACGCATGCCTAAAATTAAGACGGAGACCATAGTTTTATTAACTTAGAAGTTACATAGATATTTGTAGAAAATAAAATTAAAATAAATGGGGTTGGGCTAATTACCCAACATGTTTGTATGCATGTTCAACTAAAAGAAAATTAAATAATAAACTTAAGTAAATAACTTCACTTAGCCCAACCTTATTTTTATTCTTTTCATTTTTTTACAAATACCTGTTCTTCAATTTTCCTTCGAGATCACCGGAAAATTGATTTGGGATTTAGAATTTTGATCAGACGAAGATCAGATGTTTAAGTTGCGCGTAGCGTATGATATGTGTTCTAAAATGAGATTGTGATTTTAAAGCTTTCAATAAAAGCGAAAAATATAAATTAACGCGGAAAAAATAAACTTTTATTTTTTCGTATTTTCTTATTTTTCTCACCAACGATTAGGCTGAGCCCAGTTGATGTGGGCCTTTATTTCGTACATATGTATGCTAACTTCACTTAGCTCAAACCAACTTATTTTCTTTTCATTTTCTGCAAATACTCAGGTAACTTTAACGAGTTCTTCAATTTTTCTTTGATATCGTCGGAAAATTAATTTGGCGTTTAGGATTTTGATCGGACAGAGAGAAGTTGCCTAAGTTGCGCGTAACGTATGATATGAGTTCTAAAATGAGCTTGTGGGTCAATTTTAAAACTTTCAATAAACGCGGAAAAAAAGAACTTCTATTTTTTCGTATGTTCTTTATTTTTCTCACCAACGATTGGGCTGAGCCCAGTTTATGTGGGCCTTTATTTCATACATATGTATGCTAACTTCACTTAGGCCAACCCAACTTATTTTAATTTTATTTTCTACAAATATCCATGTAACTTCTACAAATTCTTCATTTTTCCTTTGAGATCATCGAAAAATTGATTTGGGGTTTAGGGTTTTGATCGGATCGAGAGAAGTTGTCTAAGTTGCTCGCAGCGTATAATATGAGTTCTAAAAGGAGCTTGTGGGTTAATTTTATAGCTTTCAATAAATGCGGAAAAATAACATAAATGCCAAAAAAGGAACTATTTAATTAAGAAAGGGCTGTTTAATTAAATATATAGTCAAATATCAATAACTCTCAGTAGCCATCTAATAATTCTTTTGATTCTTATTCTTCTTGCTGACTTTGACTTGGTACGCACCTCACTGAGAATCTAATTGCTAATCTATTTATTATTAAGGAAAAAAAAAAAGATAAAAAATAATTGTAAGAAAATAAATTAATTAGTTAAAACTATGTGTTTACTCGAGAAAAAAAAATCTTCAAGGAATTATCAACATGGATTGTGGTGCAATAGTCAGACTGCTTCAACCTTAATCAGAGTTTTCGGAGAAAATCATATTGGGAGCGCCACCCCTGAACCTTGCAATGTGCGATCTAAATTTAGTCAGAGAACTCTAGTATGGGATTTGAATATCGGGTGGAAAACAAAAAAAAGAAGTCTTAAGGGATTATATCAACAGCCCATCTGGTTAACCAGTCAATAAGATGATCGGCTGGATCTCTTCAAACTGATATATTATTTTTTTATTAGTTCGTTTTGTAATAATGACTTTATCGCGCTAAATTTTCTAAACTCTAATCAAATATTGTTATATAAATTGAAACGAAACAAATATATGAAAACAGAGTAAGATTGGAGTAGTCAATATAATGATCCATGCATGAGCAAAGAAATCTGTAAGCTAGTTTGCTTTGTTTCGTTGAATAAAAAACAAGTGTTGTTCTATTATCAATTTTATAATGTAATGCATGGTAACATCCACAGCTTTTTATTAAGCCATTGTATTTTACCTAAAAAGGAATTAAATAAAGCTTGATCGTCAGCAGGGAAACACGTTTTTGCAACTTTACACAATCCACAGTAATTATTTTTTTAGTAATATAACAGGTCAAATTAAAATTTTATTTTTTGTTCTTTTGTTTTTGACACAAATTGAAAGAATTGGTCAAAGTTTAATTTCTTTTGGAAGACATCAAATACGAGACAAAAGATTATGAAATGTTCAATTCATAATAGACGCATGCCAAAAATTAAGACGGAGACCATATCTTAGGAATTTGGTCGATTCACATAAGTTTGGTAAAATTAGAGGTGACAAATGCACGATATTTGAAATAGATGGTGACTGTGAAGATCGCAAACCTGATAGAAATAATTGCTTGATAGGTATACTCACGAGAGCTTTTTGACAGTTGGATACGGCTGATCTAAGTCGCTTTGCTGCACGTTGTAGGTTAATAATATGGAATTCTCTCTTAAACATACCATCAAATCCAGTTCCAACACCTGAAATGCAATTTTCCACTCACTTGAAAACACAATGAAGTTTGCTTCAACTCCTCAACAATGAGAGAACATTCTCAAGGCAACAATGCATCTCCAAACATAAAAATAAGTAAATGGCAACATCAATTATGCTTCACCCCCAATATTAGTTGGCCTGCTATATTGATCCTTGTTCCTCTGTATCTGTTCCAGTCTATCCATACTGGAGTTATTGTTCTAACACAAATGAAAACAAAGACATCGGGAATAAAGAAAAATATCTTAAATCCTTATGTGGGGATGGTGGAGGCGAGAGAGCATCAAGGTAGCTCCAAATTCATAATTCAAAAATTAACTTACTCCTGCAAGCCTTGTTATTCAGAACCCAATTCACTGATGGGGGTACTACTGATGATCCATCTGTATCAGCAAGTTATGGGTTGTAAATGCATTATTCAAAGAACATGGCATGGCATTTAAGCAAGATTCCATATGAGAAAGATTTAGAGTTAAATGAAGGAGTGAAATATGAGAGCAAGTTAGTGTCGATGGACTAACCTGTTGAATAAATTCTAACAGATCCACATCAGTTAGATTAACGCCCAAAATACAGGGAACTTGTATTATCAAGAAAACAATCATTTTCTTATGAAACACGTACAAGAGAATATTGTTAGCTAGCGGAGTATATTTCCTAAAACATGAATGATGTCATGAATAGTTCTCCAAATTAAGTTGGAAGCTTGAAATTCAAGCTTCAAGGCCTTGTCATTGTTGGTATTGGAACAAAAAAACTCTTCCCGTGTAAGTTACAATTCATGATTCACTTGCTATAATCAACCCAATCAAAACATAAGATGGACCTTAAGAGACAAAGGGCACAAATGAAAAGCCTTAAACCCTCAAAAATCCTTCTTGCTTTTAACAAGATGGAGCACAGAACTGATATAAACTGTGCTATTGATACCTCAGAATAGAAGTGCTTTTAGACAGAAATATATCCTTCAGAGGGAGGAATACGAATGTTGAAGAGAATAAGCTATGAAGTGTAGTAAAAGGTTTGAGAATGTAGGTGAGCAACTAATCCTGTATTAACAACTACAATCAGTACTACAATACCTTTCCCTTCTTAGGCTGATTTGCAAATGGTTTACATGTACTTAACTTTTTGAGTGTATAATATGACAGAGACAAGTATTAGAGAGTGTAACCGCAAGAAGTGTGACAGATGTGGCTGCTTGTGAATCAGAATTAGGTTTGCCTTCAATGAATGTTGCGATTTAGTGCAATGGAATTTCTGGTAAATGGCAATTTTATCAAGTTCCATAGACTGTTTGTGTGATGAAAAATCTAAACAAAGATCATAACTTACCTGGTAAATGATCTTGAAGCTTAATAATCTATGTTGCAGATCCAACCCCTGTTTTGAATTTTGTTCAGCATAGTTGTGTAGTAATTGGTAACCAAATTCTGGCATGACCAGCAAAAGCATGATCAATGTTACCTATCATAAAGAGTTTCAAGACTTCACCACAAGACTCAAGATCAATGTTACCTTTTATCAAAATAAACGTACCAATCCTTGCTCAGAATCAAGATAGGTTGTTGTCCTCATTTTTCTAGATAGGACCTGATAATTCAGTATACAGACTCCAAGTTCAAATGACACTTCATGGAGTTTTCATTATCTTCTCGTGCAGTTCATCCAAACGAATATTTGCTCATCTGCAGCATGCTGTAATACATGACAATGAGTGTAATGTTCAACAAAGATACATGCTAGAATCAAACAAAAGATCATAATCCTTGACTATGTAAAAAGATACAGCATTTATTTAGACACAGGCCTCAGTTTCTACACAAGAATATACTCCGCCAGACAGTCACAAAGTGATGAAGCAAAAGATAGATCACCCTATATCACTCTTCTTTACTTACTAATATCACAAAATTGCAATACCAGAGAGTAAGACATTATTGGTTAAAGTATTAGTTATGCAGTTATAATAATGTAAAAACTGTTATGTGGTAAATAAAAGTGTGGGGATTATTACGCGGTGAATAATAAATGAGTAATGCTACGCAGGGACTATCTACATTAAAGGGAATTTTTGCCTGCAAATACTCTTATGTCCATGCATTGTGGAACAATGTGTTTTTATTCCATAATTTATTCCACATAAAATAATACATAGATTCTTGCACAAGTCATGAGGATATTAATAATGAACAGCTAAATACCGCCAACCAAATGCTGCACTAGTTATGTCAAGCTTATATTTTCTTATGCGGCAAACTGAGTGCTACATAGTTATGCGATATAACCTTCTCTTACGCGGCCAAGAAACGTAATAATATTTATGTGGAAGTTTATGCTGAGATTTAAATTTGCTAATGAGGCCAACCAAACAATCCCCAAGAGAAACAATCGTCTAAAGTAAATGCAACACAAGGAAATTCATGAGAAACCAAGAATGGCCATAAATTGACAATGCAAAAGGCCAGAAAACCTGATCAATTATAGCAAGTGTTGTGCCTGCCACAATCGGAATAAACTTCTTATCAACCCGTCAGAGAACTTTGGCACCCTCCAAGCAGTTTTTTATCAATGGTATCAGAAACCAATGATCACCAACAAATGCGAACCAGAAGTGACATCGAGTATAGTATCCTGATTCTTTGTTCCAGTACTGCTCTGCATCTCATATTGGAAAAGGTAAAAGTCCATCATCTTAACAAAATAGAGAAGAAGTCGCAAAAACATCCAAGATATAGCTAAGGTACTCAACTGTAATCTCTGGAAAGGTAGTCCCTCCATTTTATCCCAGAATCTAAGAAACTGAGTTTTTTTGTGGTGCAAATACTGAAAATTTGAATAAAAAATGTCAGGCATGACAATTCTATTACAAGATCAGAACACAACACAGATGGAATTTGAAAGAGACTATGCGGCGTAGGAGACTCAGAAAAAGACATTGTGATCTCTAATGCTTTCATGATTAATAAGAATGCAGTCTAAGATAGTCTTGAAAATTGGGTGAAAGAAATGAAGCTAATTAACTGAAACATGCACTAGAAAAATTTAGCTCTTACTCAGATCAGGAACACATGATAGGAATGGTTTGTCTTCTTTTGACTCCCCATCGCGGGTACTTGTGCACCCCCCTTGAGTTTGTAATTTGCTATTTGTTAACAAGTTTTATTTTCACACTTGACTGAAGAGAGAAACATCAGGTCGTGTGAGTTACTAACATATTTGGTTGAGATAACATCAAAAAGATACCTAACCCTCCCAAGAAATTTGATAACATTACCTTTCATCAGAGAATGCACCGTCACCACAACTTGGGGTGGAAGATCGATCACATTGATGGGATGACTGCTATGGAAGCTCCAAGCAGATAGCTTCTGCAGAATGATGCAGTCTCCTTACCGCTCTGATTTCTGCATGATGGAAAAGAACATTAATTAGTGGCACACATGTTCTGTCATCATTGATTATTAACACAAATAAGCACTCAAGGACAAGTTACATGGCATTAGTGGCATTAGTGGCACATCATGAACAGTCTTAATATTGTCCTGCTGCCTTCCTCGAGATTCACTCTTGGCAAAGAACTTCTTGCATTGGTAAAATGGAGGAGCTGAATGGCATATTCTACTCTTCTTCTACCTTATAAGATCATCTGTTTTTCCTCGATTTCCAGCATCAATCCCATTTATGCGAGTCCCCATCCACCCTCTAAAGGAGAGCATAACTCATGGAATCAAATAATTCTTAAGATTCTCTTCACCATGAGAATACTTATGTGTGAAATCATATTTATCATAATAGATGATAAACATCCCATGGTTCGAGTCCCCCAATACTGGTCATATCCACTCTAGAAAGAGCATGAAAATTGAGATCAAACTTTGCAGGATTTGGGAACGAGCCGTTCTCTTTTTCCAAATTATTTATGACAGGGACCAAGAGATTATGTTCCATGTTTCAAAAATTGTATGTGACAACAACTTCATATTAAACAGAAGTTTCAATCCCATTTTCAGCGATGTAAGGGTTAAAATCCTGAAACCTGGAGTGCATTTGCTTCCTTCGAACTGGTTGGTTGTAAATACATCATAAACAATGACTGCAAAAAGAAAAATCCCGAGAAATTTCCTTATTAGCAAACAACAGTCAATGCCTATACAGAATTACCTGTTGAACAACTTGTCTAACTCATCAACATTAAGGTGCAAAAAGGAAAAAGCAAAGACCAAGTTAGAAGTTTTAGACCTATCCTACTGAATACTACTCAACTAAATCTCAAAAGAACTTTACCTTCAAAACCTTACTATATCTATTTGGCCTCCCGTGAGCTTTAGTAACAATTTCCAACAAAACAATGTCAGAAATAGAGCTCAAAGTCTCTGCTTTAAAGTCAAAGTTTGCTGGCAAAGCATGCATATCGGCTGTTTTTTTTTTTATGTCGCTAGTGTAGAGGAAGCATTTGAAACCATGGTTAAAATGGCCAGACAAAAAGGAAGCATAAAAGAATATGAAAGAAAGAGTCACACATACTGTCTCCGTAAGTAAAGTACTTGAGCACCAATATGTATGTTCCAACTCAACTTAAGCAAGAATAAATAATCAAACATCACTACATATAGTAATGATCAACAACAAATATATCTCATCTCCGTAATTATGTGAGTGGGGCCTTCAAGGACAACAAAGACCAAGTTAGTAGTTTTATACCTATCTTAATGGATACTACCCATTCCCTTACCTAGCACAATTTTCCATTTTTAAGAAATAATCAAAGTTAACAAGTCTAGACCTTGTAAAGGAACGGGGCCAGTGAGGGTGTTTTAAGTCTACAATTCAGTGTCTTCATTCAAAACAACTCCACGTCTTTTCTCAGTTCCTGTTTGTCAGTTAAGCGGGGGAAAACAAATTCTTGAACATCCTTAACAGACATTGAGAGGATGACAACATAACTTAACTTTTTTTAAAATGACTATTTGAATTTTCTTGAAAAAGCCAACAAGTTCTTGAACTTTTATTAAAAATCTAACATGCAAATATCGAGTTCTTGAATTCCAACCTGCAACTTTTAATGGAAGTCGAGTTCTTGATCTCCATTATGCAAAAGTTTGGACAGCAGTAGTTAAGAATACCAACAAGTTCTTGATCTTTTCTTATAAAAATTGATCATGAGTTCTTGAATTCCATTATGCAAAATTGAGTTCTTGAATTCCAACATGCAAAATCGAGTTCTTGAATTTTCCTGGAAGAAAATCAAGATAATGGGAAGAGCAGTAAAATACCCATAGATAGATTTTCCGATTTTACTATGGGAAGCCAACAAGTTCTTGATCGGACATAGTCACTTGAACTGTACCAACAAGTTCAATGAACTTAACGCAAATCCGAGTTCTTGAAATTTTCCGATAGAGCATAGAATTACTTGAGGAATTTCCGACTTCTTGAAATTTCATTCTTTAATGGAAGAATATTAGATAAATTTTCTGATAGCCGGTAGCGTAGAAATTCCGGCGGTCGGTGCATTGATGGGATAAGTTCTAAAATACGCAGTGGGTTCTCTCTTTTATAGTTTTCGAATTAGTTTTTTTTTTTTTGGTAGTCAAGGGATTAATATTAATTAGATAATATGCATCAATACAACAGGTTCAGCCATATTGCTCGTAGCATTACAAGCTAAGTTGAGTATTGGATTTAGGCATCCATTAGAGTTACAGACAATATTTGAATTACTAACAAAAGAAGTTCCACCCTTGTCTGCTTCTAGGCTATCGAGAACAAACAACGGTGGAACTGGCCATTCATCAAAACAGAAGTTTTCCAGCATTTTCTCCTTCTTTGCTAACAAGTCGGCTGTCCTGTTTTGTTCCCTGAATTCATACTTGATTGGGGCAAAATTTTAATAAAATTTAAATAAATTTTATCTGTATTTATTTATTTTTCTAAATTTTAAGATGTAAATTATTCCTTAATTTTTTTTATAAATGATTTTTTCAAATACTTTTTTTAATTATTATTTTTAAGCAAGACTTTATCAATTCAACATTGAAAAACATCATTTTATTGAAAAAATAATTATATGAATCAATAATATAGTTCTATAAGTACTAAATTGATAAATTTTAAATAAAGATCTTTAATATGAAAAAGAAATAAAAAATATTTGTAATTTATCAAAGATTTGAAGAGATAGAGTATAGAAAGAGTAAAAAAGAATAAATAATATGAGTGTTAGCGAAGAATATATATATATATATATATACACACACACACACACACACTTTTTATTATAAATAATTAATTTTTTTCATGAAAAAAATAAACATGATTTTTTAAATAGAAATTTGAGCCCCCAAAAATTGGGGGCCTAAGGCATTGGCCTAAAAATTCATAGGAGAGCCGGCCCTGATTGGGGGCATCCCTAGCTGTAGGAGTAGCTTCCTGCATTCAGAAACAGTGTTGGAGTAAGTATTGAGATTGGAGTTTAATATATTAATTACCTCCATTGAGTCCATAGAGATCTCCAAATCTGTGATGTGTTCCTCCTTGCTAGATGCAGTCCATGGAGGAGTGTTGTAATTTCAGCACCAGTAGCATAATTTGTGTTAATTTTTGCACTACATCCCGCTACCCAGGTCCCTAGTTTATCTCTAATGACGCAGCCTGTGCCCCCTTCTCTTGTAACATTGTTGAAGGAGCCATCTAAGTTAAGTTTAAAATTCCGAGTTGGTGCAAGCCAACAGGCCTCGGAGGGAGTTTTCTTATTTTGGTGACTTGTGGTAGAGTAACCTTGGGCTAAGTGGAGGAATTCCAGAGTTCTGCATTTTGGAAGTGCCATCGGTATTTCACTAGACGTGTTCCGATAGAGGTTGTTGTTCCGATTTAGCCAGATATTCCAGGTGAAGAAGGGAAAGGCTGTGACCCAATCGATATTACGGATGCTAGCTTTGATGTGGCCAAGTTCATAGAGCCTGTTGGGACTATCTTTAGCCCTGATCGTGGCTACAGAGTCCAAGATGGGAAGGCTAGTCCAGTGCTAGGTGGCGATGTCACACTCCAAGAAAATGTGTTTACCCGTTTCAATTTCTCCACATATAGTGCATTTCGGGCCAGATGAAATTCCCATGTGGTTAAGGTATTGCTTGGTGAAGAGTCTATTGTGAGAGAGTAGCCAGAGGAAAAACTTGATTTTGTTGGGGCATTTAAGTTTCTAGAGCCATTTGTACTTAATATTTCTATTGAAGTCGCTTTTATGGCTCTTCAGGGCTTTACAGGCGGAGCTTGTAGAGAAGGCTCCAGACTCGCTATGCTCCCAGGTTATACGATCCTGAGGAGGGGAATGTTGGGGGATATGGACAGCATTAATAATACTCTTCATATCTGCAGGGAGTTCAAGGGAAAGGTCATTAAGAGACCATTTGTTATCCTTGATTTGGTCGCTAACTTTAAGATCTTAATCTTTGAGACTTAGGGGGCTTGCTACCAGTGTGCGAAGAGCTTCGATATTGGGGATCCATTTATCAAACCAGAAGGATATTTTATCTCCTTTGCCAAGGTTCCATCTACTATTACTCAAGCATATACCCCACCCGTACATGATGTTTTTCCAGATGGGAGTGGAGCATTTCAAGTGCTTGTGAGGGTTGTGAAGGCCATAGTTTCTAGTGAATTTTCTGGTGAGCAGCGTCGCCCACAGGGAGTTGTTTTGGTTGTACAAGCGCCAAGCTAGTTTAGTTAGGAGAGCATTGTTTTTATCTATACATTGTTGGAGTCCAAGTCCTCCAGTGGTCTTATCTCTAGTAGTAGTGTCCCAATTAACAAGGTGGAGCTTTCTTTTTGCCATGGTGGTATCCCAAAGAAAGTTACATTGTATTTGGTCCATTCGCTTAGTAACAGAGGCAGGGAGTTTAACAATTTGCATGACATGGTTGGCCATACTGCTTAGGGTAGATTTAATCAGGGTAGAGTGTCCTGCTATGTTAGAGAAATTTTGTTTTCCAACTAGCTAGACAATTTTGCAAATTGTCCAGGATGAATTGGAAGTTGCTTGCCAAGGTTTTTTTTATGGAAGATCAGGAAGCCTAAGTATTTGCCAAAAGAGTGGGTGGCTTTGATATTTAGGGAGCTAGCAATTCTAGAGCGTATAGAGTCGTTACAGTTATTTGAGAAGAGAATTTTGGATTTAGAGTTATTAATACTCTGGCCGGACCAAGAGCAAAAGCATTTCAGGATCCTAGAGATAGTGCGACTGTTTTCCTTAGTAGCTTGGGCCATTAGGACGAGATCGTCGGCAAAGAAGATGTGAGATAGGTGGGGGCCATGCATAGAGATTTTGGTGGGGGTCCAGGTCATTTGCGTCACAGCCTTATCAATTTGGTGGGAGAGGACTTCCATGTAAAGAATGAAGAGATAGGGCGATAGCGGATCTCCCTATCACAGCCCCCTCGAGGTGTTAAAAAAGTTGGTACGAGATCCATTGCAAAGAATGGCCGTCTGATTAGTTCTTATGCACGACATGATGAGGTTACTAATGTTGGTAGGGAAGCTGAAGTATTGAAGCGTATGTTTGACAAAAGATCATTCCATTTTATCAAAGGCTTTCTCAAGATCGATTTTAACTATCATACTGCCCATTTTCCCTTTCATTCTCCTATAGTGGTTGATAATCTCTTGGACGATGATGGCATTGTCGGAGGCATGTCTATTTTGGAGAAAACTAGTTTGGCATGGTCCTATGAGCTTGTTCATAAAAGGTCGGAGCCTATAGGAAATTATTTTGGTAATGATCTTATAGCTAAGGTTACAAAGACTGATAGGGCGAAAGTTCTTTAAGGGAGGTGGCATTCTTGCATTTGGGAATTAGACAGACATAGGTTTTGTTGCTGTGTATTTATTAGGCTACATGCGGCAAAAAATTAGACAGACATAGGGAGATAAAGAATGTTTTTGAAGGAGGCTTTATCCCTCTGGTTGGGGGGATTAAGGGGGTCTTATCAGTATCCATAGGGGATACATCTGGAGGAGTTGGAGGGGTACTGAAATTTTCTTTAGTTTGGTGGGAGTTTTCCGTCGCTTAAATTAACTTGAATTTTTATAATTTTTCAACTTTTCCATAATGTCTTTTTTAACTAATGTTCAATCATCTCCTGATTGTCATTACTCAATAACTTTCTTTCTCATTAACTGGTTGCTTGGAGATTTTATTTTTTTTTTGTCAAAAAAATAAATTATTTTATTAATTAACTAGTAGTAATACTAGGGGCAACGACCGAACATAGGTCTAAAGTACCGTCAAACCAAAAAAGAGAGTGAAGATTATAGGTACCTATTAGAAGAATAACTAGTAGAAGTCGATGTCCTAGAAGACGATACTAGTCTCTTATGGTAGATCCTAGCTAATTAGCTTTTATAACATCCAATACAAATGGCGGTACAGTACCAAAAAATATGATCTAGATTGTTTTTCCATTAACTTTTTCTCCATGCTTAATTGCCTCTCAACATTTATTTTTTCCTCTTTTTTATTTTTCTCTTTTTTTATTTTCTTTTATGACTATTTTTTTTTTTCGCTCAACTTTTATTTTTTCGTATTTTTTTTCCTCACTACCGACTGGACTGCTTCATCATCAATTGTTGTCCATACGGGCTGAGGCCCAGTAGATGTGGATTGTGGGCTTCGATTTTCGTACATGCTAAGTTCATTTAGCCCAACCCAATTTATTTTGTTTTCATTTTCTGCAAATTTTAGTTAGAGAAAATTAACATGATAAAATAGTTTTATGGTGACTATATTTCTGAGAGCGAACTACGGATGAATATTAAAGCTACTCACAAGAAGTCAAAGGTATGAGAATCACATCAATGTCTACGTTAACTATTCGAAATACAACTTTTATTTAATAATGTGACACTTTTTTTTAGTTTGTTTGACATTTCAAATATTTCTTTTAAAAGATAATCTTTACGAAAGTATTTGTAATTATACAGATATTAAGATGCTTATTTTGGATTGTAAACTTCAAAAAAAAAAAAAATCTTGACCAAATTCAAAATATTCATAAAAGATAAGTTGGTAAATATTCTCCATTTTTCAGAAATAAATAATTTTCAAAGGACGTACTCAAATTAAAAACACCACAATCGATATTATTACTACCACGTGGCAATTTTAGCACCTAGTAGTTTGATCCAATTATTGGATTTTGGTATGAGAAAAAGTAATGGTTATGTAAACTTGTAGTGGTAGAAAATGCAAAGTTGTCATCATGATTATTCACATGCCAAAAATTAATCTTTTTAAGTCACGTCAAGTGGAATCAATAAATATTTGTTCGTTGAATTTCAACAATTTTTTTTGTGACATTTTTTTAGAGTTGAAATTGTGGGAATCATGTTAAACATGATTAAAATTGATCACTAAATTTAAATGTTGAATACTTTTAATTTACGAAATAGTAATAATATTTGCATATATTCTATCCTTCTCATATCTTATTTAGCATACAGATAATTGGTCAGCTGCCAATTTGAATCAAAACTGCATATTCAACTAAATTGAGTATGTCATTCCACATGTCATTCTACAGTCATCAGAGTATTTACAAAAATAACAACTATATCATACTTAGAAAATTATTAATCCCGACTTGTCCAATAATTGGACTTTTTTTTTTTAAAAAAAATAATAATATAATGATAATTTTATTACATTATAAAATAACGGATACTCTCTCAAATCCTATATAAATGATTTGTTAATGAGTGCCCCCCGGGGGGATCGAATTTGTATTCAACTACTTTGAAAATCTTAATATTTTAGAAAAATCGTACTCATTAATAAATCAGTAAATATAATGTGTAGTTTATTATAAACCATTTCCATATAATTGTACTTATTATGGGATAAATATTTTTATTGAAGTGACCCTTGTTTAAGGGTGGATGGTTATTAATTTTTGCCTTAAATTTTAAAAGTAACATTTATTTAGAGATAATTTTTTTTTTGCTGGAATGACACTTATTTCGGGACGAGAAAATTATAGCAAGTTTCATGTAAGATTTAGAGGAAGAACCATGAGAATATTTTAAATATCAACATCAAGTCCTTAATTAGATGGCTAAATCTGCCTAACGCCACGTGATCACCCAAGCAATAATTGCCAATTATTAATTTGTGTCGAAATAAAAACGTTTTTGACTAAATTCATTTTTTTTCTTATCTAGTACTCCCCAGTATTTCCACTTAATTATCAACCAAGGTTTCATATGACTTAAAAAATAAATTGTTATACTTAATATTTCTAATAGCACATTATATTAATTTTTCATGATTAATGATAAGATTGAGATGATTAACTCTCTTCATCCCATTTTATGGGAAGTTTTCTTTAATAATTGTGAAAAAACATTAAGACGGTAATTATAATAGAACGAAGGAGTATGTTAATATAATTTTATTGTGTTATAGTAATGTACATGATATTGAATTTACACAGTTATTACACGCAGCCTAAGACCAAGTTGTTGCAATCACTAGTCAAGGCTACAAATTAGTCTGTTTCATTTTTAATCGTCATGGTATCTCTTTTTAGAGACAAACTATAAGAATTTTGACTAACATTTTATGATATATTTTTTCATCATAGTCATATGGAAAAAATTGTAATTTTATAGTACTTTTCATATATTTTTTAAATATCTAAATTTTTTGTTAAAAATATTGAATTAATATGTAATCTAATTTAACATTGAAAATTAGTCAAATTAACTTTTCGAAAAGCACAATACGACAAATAAAAGTGGACAAAGGAGTATTATAGATTTAGGCGTGCATGAACTAGAATTAAGAAAGCAAAAAAGTGCATACTGAACAATATTATTTAATTTATTGGGTCCTATATATTAAAGTATTAAACTTAATTTCAACCCCATCAAAGAAAAGGCTGAAATTTGTCGAGTTAGTTAGTTCGGACTTTAATTTGGAGGTAGATGTGCTAATTAAATACTTATGTCCTCTTGATTTATTAACTTTCAGTAATTGATGATGTTTCTTAAAGGTTCTTGTACATTCCATAATTAAATATTTTATAATTTTAAGTTAATTTCATAAAATAAAACATAATCTCTTTATCAAATAAAACGCTTGATTGACACAAAATCAAACATTTTTTTGCATTACCTTCGACTGAATACTTGATAAATTGTTTTTCATTTAATTTAACGGATCTCTACCGTTCTTATTCAATATATGGAATCTGAAGAGAGTATTGTTTACCGTCCTTAAATGTTAAAAGGGTAAAGTGAAATTATTTATAATCTTAATTATTACCTATAAGAATTAATATTGGTCTAAGTTTCTTTTTGATTCTCTATAAAGATTCTACTAAATTGGGGAATAATTAGTACAATAATTGGAATCTTCACAGCTAGCCCATGACCACACTTTCATTGAACTGTAAGTACTTGTATTAGAAGGACAATTGAAGCAATTAGCTGGTGTAACGCCACTAATTTAGAAAAAAGAGTCGAAATCTAATTGGAATTTCTCTTCTTCCAAATAAAATCCAAAAATCTAAAAAAAGAAAATAAATAAATAAACAAGTTGCAGCAGCCAGCCAATTTGGATTTACATTCAACAAAATTACATGTCATTTTAGAGTCAGCACCCATACAACAATATTATCATACCTGACTCTTACATTAAAAATCTTTTCTTTTACTTATCCTTTTTATTTAACAAATTTAGAAAATTTTCTTTTTTATATTACCCCTAATGTTAAATAAATATGTAAAGTAGTAATTGTCAAATTTAAAACTTCAAAATATCACTAACTTTAATAAAATAAATCCTTCATAAAAAATTAAATCATTGTAATTATTTTTTTTCTTTGGTTTTCCCATAATTCCATTCGAGGAAAAGCGCTTTTACAATATGTCATTTATAGATATTTCCTCCTTTGGTGTACGTTGTCTTCTTGTTGGGGCGGTATCAACTCTTTTTTTTCTTTTCAAATTATGTACGTAGAGTTTGAGTCCAACACGGCCCATGTAATATATATATTTCAGTTGAAATAATTATTTATTATTAAATAATCGTGATAAAAATAAAAATAATAATTAGTATATACTTATTAATGTGATTAGACATTAGTATTATTACAACAGATAATAACCAGCCACCACTCATATTATTTTGCTACTATATAAGAAGGTCCCATACAATTGGAATTTCTATTGCTTTCTTCTTCTTCCATTTTCTTCCTATAATATTTAAACTTCAACTTCTTTATCGATTTATGTTAGAAGAAAAAACTCCGATTGAAAAAAATAATTCCAGGTTTGTTTTCTTATCCTCTTGATAATTTTATTTTTCTTTTTAGTCTGTTTTGGGGTGATTTGGAGTTTATTTTCGCGAGCAAAAATAAGATGCATGAATTAATATTCTTGTTGCGTTCATTAGAATTCTTTGTTTTCTTTTCTTATTATGAAAAATGAAGACGGCTAGAATATTAAAGAATTTATATAAGCATGAAAACAATCTTTTTTAAAAATTTGTCTTATTCTAGGTCCTATTGCAAGAACATCAACTAAGTAATGTTGATTTTATTTGTAGAGATGGGAATGTGTTGGTGTTTTCAACTGTAATTTATTGTATTTACAAATATTTTATTTTGTAGTTTTGATACGAACAATGAAGATTTCTTGTAATCACAAACGTAACGTTTTCCTGACATTTAGGTTAACACAAATAATACTGTTTGGTTAAGTTTATTTTTTTGAAAATAGGTGTTTGGCTAAGCTTTTAGGAGAAAATAAGAATTTTTGAGAAACAATAGAAGCTGATTCTCAAAAGCTTAAAAAAAACAATTTTTGTTAACATTTTTTTAAAAAACACTAAGAAAAATACACATAATCACTTTTAAAATATTTTAATCAAACACTAATGATTATCTTGTCCAAGCAACAATAACGACAATGTACAGAGTACGACTGTCGACTGGTTAGGGGGCATGGGTTTTGTCCGAATGATGAAGTTCATTCTCTCTTACTGGTCTTGGTATTACACTATCGCGATACTCATACCTCGAGAAGGTAGAAGTTGTTTCAAAACGAATGATAAAAAGGAGAAAGTATCATAAACAATGCACACATTAATTTTTTGCTTATTTATTTATTTGTTCATGTATTCTTTTTGTTTGTTTATTGGGGTTTAACCATTCCACGAATTAACTTTTTTTTTTTTTTTTGGTTTGGGGCTTGCAGGATATAGACAGAGACAGAGACATAGTTTATTAAAAGGAAAAAAAAGACATTTTTGAAACTCCATAGTTAGGCATTACAACTAGCAAATAATAGTACATTTTTTATCTACAAAATTTTGCAAAAAGAAAAAAGAAAAAATGGGTTTTATGACATTATTAGAAGTGGCATCAATGCCAATATTGCAAGTGCTAATAGTAAGTGGTTTAGGAGCTGTAATGGCCACTGATTATCTTAAGCTGCTTCCTGCTGATGCCCGCAAATACCTTAACAGAGTAAGTTATCTTCCTAATTTAGCGATTTTTATTTGTCCGACTCTTAATATCTTAAGAGTTTAACTTTTATACATTGACGTATCTCTCAGATAGTGTTTGTGGTATTTACACCGGCCCTGATGTTTGCGAGTTTGGCCGAGTCCGTCACCTTTCAAGATATCATCACATGGTACATTAATTTTTTTTCCCTTAAATTTTGAGTGGCAATTGCTTAATTGCCGCTAATAGCATTTTTTGTATATGTCCCTAAAGTCTTTAGCGATATTGGATCTAATGACACTTAACTAATGCCGGTAAAAACTTTAGCACTCTTTATTAATGTATATATTTATTATTGTTAAAAGTTGTTTTTGTTGTAGTGTGTCATTTCAGTGGCATTTTGTACAAATGAACTAAATCTTATTTAATTATGGTCTATGCAGGTGGTTTATGCCAGTAAATGTTGGGTTAACATTTCTATTTGGAGGGATTCTTGGATGGATAGCTATGAAAATATTGAAACCAAAGCCACATCTTGAGGGACTCATTATTGCTACATGCTCATCAGGTACATCATCAAAATTAGTTGCTCCTGAACTAGGGACGAAGCTAGAATTCTAGTTACAGATTCAATAGAACTCTATAATATGTACTATAAAGACAGTAACTCAAAATTCTGAATCTGCCTCTGCTCTAAACGCCCCCACATTGTAAAAGTTGCTCTAACATAATTTTAACAAACAGGAAACTTGGGAAATCTTCTTTTGATAGTCATTCCTGCAATTTGCAAAGAAGATGGAAGTCCATTTGGTGATCATAAAACTTGTACTTCTGTTGGTCTTTCCTATGCATCTTTCTCAATGGCAGTAAGTTTTATTTCATCACATTCTCCCCTGAAGTTATGTTCATAAGTTCCAATTATCAACAAAAAAAATTTCTTTGATTTTGTAGCTTGGAGGTTTCTACATTTGGACATTCACTTATCAGCTAATAAGAAGTTCATCCTTGAAATTCAAAGCACTAAAAACAGCAGAAGAGAACGAAGCGTTTAAGGGACCAAACAATGACTCGGAGACAAATGAAAAGTCTTATCTTCTTGACAACAATTCTCAAGATCAGCTTCCTATTAGTAGCACAAAAACCACCGAAAATCAAACAGTAGAAGTATCATCATGGCAAAAAATAGTTGGTGTGGTACACACTTTCTTAGAAGAGCTAACAGCACCTCCAACACTTGGAGCTGTAAGTACTACCCATTTCTGATTTCACTTGTGATTTTTGAAGGGATGTAATTACATGTTGTTCTTAAGTAACTCTGTTTTTTTTTCTATTTTGGAGTGATATTTCAGATTGTAGGATTCCTGTTTGGTTCAGTGACATGGCTGAAAAATCTGGTGATTGGGGATGCTGCTCCCCTTAGAGTTATTCAAGACTCTGTCAAGTTACTTGGGTATGTACTACTAAATAAGACATTTACAATCGCGTTCATGCTGCATCAACGAAAGGTTTCTATCAAATGACATGTTGTTTTCTTACATATCAGGGATGGAACCATTCCATGCATCACTCTTATACTTGGAGGCAACCTCACCCAAGGTAATTATCGTTAAAGGCAAATCTAAAACGATGTTATATGTACACGTATACTCATTCTGAACTCACTGACTCTAGCAACTTTGACAGGATTGAGGAAGGCACAAGTAAAACCATCTACTATAATAGCAGTAGTTTGCGTACGATTCATCTTCAGTCCATTGATAGGAATTGGAATTGTTAAAACAGCAGCCAACTTAGGGTTCGTTCCAGCAGATCCTCTGTACCATTTCGTGCTAATGCTTCAGTACACCGTCCCACCTGCTATGAATATCAGTAAGTTATAACAATTTCATATCAACTTGAGTTAAACAAAGAAGAGATCACAATGCTTATTGAACATGATGAAATGCAGGTACAATGACACAATTAGTTGATGTAGCACAAGAAGAGTGTTCTGTTCTAATCATGTGGACTTATTTGGTAGCAGCATTAGCACTCACCATTTGGTCCACTGTATTTATGTGGCTCTTATCATGATAAATTACAAATCTTAGATACTGAAAGCAGTATTTTTTTCAATTTTTTTTTTAGCCAAAATTCTTTTAGGATTGTGCTTGTATACTGTTCATTTATTTATGAAAATATAGAATCATTATTTCTCATCTGGGGCGTATAAAGCCGAATTGAAAATTGAGTCAAAACCTAAAAAAATAAATATGACTAATAGTTTGGTTTAACTTGGTTTGGTATTCCAAAAAAAAAAAAATCTGGACTTAATTTGAGTTGGTTTGGTTTTAACTAAAAAAAGTCAAACTCGAGACCAGTGGGGGTGCCACGCCACCCCCGAACTTCGACGGAAACTCTATATATATATAATATTTATATAAATATAAAACGTGCCACCCAGTGAACAAAATTGGCTTGTGGTGCCACGGTAGGAGGGCAACTTTAGATGGCTAATGTTGCGGGTTCGAATCCCATTTGTACCTATTTTTTTTGAGAAATTTGTTGCAGCCGCCACTGCTCGAGACCAAACCAACTTGACATTATATATATAATTTTTAAAATTTATTTCATACATTAAAGTATTTACATTGATATAACTTCTAAATATCTCTTTAACTGTTTCATAATTTTTTAACTTTTAACATATTATTTCAAGTTTTTTTAGACGTAGAATTTTGAATGGCCCAATAAAGATTATGTTTCATAGATATTATTAGTAACTCTAATTAGAGCCGTCAATATGGGTTAGGCCCGTTGGTCCTGCTTGGCCTAACTCGTGATTTGATAGGGTTGGATTATGATTTTTGGAGCCCATTTAAGAAAAGAACTTTTTAGCCCGGCCTGAATAAATCTGCCAATTTTTTGAACTTATGAAATATGGATAGGGCCGGCCCGTGCGTCAAATAAAAATTAATTAAAAAATAAAAATAAAATAGAGTATTAAAAATAACAAGAGTCTAAACTTAAAATCTGTTTAAAATTTGAAATATTACAATTTAAATACAAATTATGTTTATAAAATATGTACTACATAAAATTAAAATTCCCTAAAACTTCTAGGGAATCACTGTATCGGCCATAGCCTATGGAATATTGTCATGATTTTTGTGTTTTATTATGATCATTGGAAAACAATTAGCTTAATATTTCTATTTAGCTATTTATGTTTTTACTTGAAATCAAACTTAATAAATATAATAAAGATAATTTTATTTGTGGATTTGATTAACAAGTAGTAACACTAACACCATGTAATATTGTCTTGTCAATATTTATGATAATATTTTTAAATTATAATTTAATTAAAAAATTATAAAAATGTACTTTTAAGAAAAGAGAGTTGGCCCGGTAAAGCCCGTAGCCCACGTACTTGTGGGCTGGGCCGACCATTTTCTAGCCCACACCAAAAATGGGATAGCCCAACCTAACCCGTTAAATTTCAAAGCATGTATGGGTTATAGCCCGAATGGGATGGGCCTCTAACTCTAATAAAGCTCAATTCAAAATCAAATCACTAACAAACAAAAAAATTAATTCAACACCAAAAATGACAATAATGTTGAATATTTGTTCTTTAGTTTTATATTGATTTAGACACTAAAAATACATAACCTAATTTTAATATGTAATAATACACATTAAGCTTATTTTAATCCTTTTAAAATATGATATTTTCACTACGACATATTAATTAACAATATTTATTTACAATATTTATTTTATGCAATTGTAGTATTATTTTTTCTTGAATATTCTAATCTCATCACTCATTCCATATTTGTGTTAGTTTCTTAAAGAACACTTAAATAATTGTATTTTGATAGGACTAAAGAAATATTTGAATAGAAAAAAAAGTTAATTAAATGTTTGTATAAATACTTTACCAAAAAATCTGAAAAACCCAAGTTTTATTAGTTTAGTTTGATTTGTAATTCTAAAAATCCAATACAAATAATTTGATTTGATATTTAAAAAATTTGAACCAACTCGATCATATACAACCCTAAAAAAATAGCCTACCTTTGTATAGAAGAAAGTTTTTCTCCTTTGTCTAAGTAGTAAGAATCAAACGTTTATCTAATTTTACCCTTGGGGGTCATTTGGTTGGAAACAAGTTATCCCAGGATAAGTTATCCTGGGTTAGCTATCCTAGGATAACTTATCCCATCACTATGATATAAATGGTGGGATAAGTCATTCCAAACATGGCAATCAAACAACATAAAACATTTTTATCCCATCACGATTATTTTTAATCCCTCACACCAAACAAGCCCTTAATTTGATAATTTGAGCGCAAGTTTCAATAGACTCTTTATTTCTAAGTTTCTATTCACAGTCAAGTAGTATCAATAAATTGAAACAAAAACAGCATGTTACTACCACACCCCTATGCAATTTAGATAATGTTCCAATATCTCAGTCTATGGTAACCAGCTAAAATACACTTCAGAACATTTATGTAACATATAATAGTGGCAGAAAGCAATAAAAGAATAATCATCAATTTTTTGAACATTTAATGGAGCTGCATCGATCTTTGATACACAAATGTCCGTAAAAAAATAATTCAACTATCACACTGGAATAACAACTACTTGCTATTGACCTCGACGAACCCCACTTTCTTGGTAAAGTTATCGGTCTCATACAAGGGTTAGTTGTAGTTTAGGCCGATTAGGCTGAGGCTCAACGACTTCCATGTGAATTCTCACTGTTCCAAGTACACAATACGAAACACTTCCATCAAGCTTTCTAATTTTCTGTTGTTTCTCATCGACTACCCATTCCCCTCCATTGTCGCCTTTAGATGTCAAGTATACAGGCCCTTCAATACCGTACCTGGGAAGGTATACAATAATCAATGAGCTAAACTGATGCAAAAGGAAATCCATCAACTTGTATAGTTAACTTTTCCTCTCTAAATGAAGAAACAACAACTAAGGGATAACATACTTGGGCACAAAGACAATGAAGCCATTTGATCTTATTTTCACTATTCTCGCCTCGGTATCTGTTGGTCTGCACAAGCATGGAAAAGTAAAAATGAGAGAATATGAAGGACATAAAGGGAGATAGCCAAGAAGATGCTCTTCATACCGCTTCCTGAAGAAAATGAGAGTATGGAGCTCTACTGATGCTCTGCTGGCCATCTGAGCATTCCTATGCCGATAATTTAGATCTGTTTTGGAATAGGAATGAGCAAACACAACCACATAAAATGTGAAACTAGACAACGATTTCTACTATTTTCCTATGAGAAAGACTGCTACTTTTCTTCTTTTTCTTTTTTCCTTTTCATGTGTCATTCAGTAAAGAAAACTCACACTGCCATAAATAGTAAATGTTGATGAGAGTGAAAACTAGGTCTGAACAGAAGTTCATTATAAGTTTTAACCCTTTAATGTCCAAAGTTCAGCAACACATAAATACTAGAAAGCTAACACTGCACAAATAGACTATTTACTTTGAACAGATGGGCTATAACAGAAATACTCAAGTTCTTTTGAAAACTGAGAAATCCTCCAATGACAGTGGCGTACGATTCAAAACTCGATGGGATAATGGGCCACCCTCTACCCTTCTCCAATTAAATACCATGCTTTGTCTGCAGCAAGTTTGAATCCGTGGCATACGTCTAACCCACACGTTACACAGTTGTGCTCTTACCACTAGACCGAAGCCCTAGGGGCCAAAAATACTCAAATTATTGCCAAGTAAAACCTCAAGACTAACAGACACATTCAATCCCAAGTCCCCACTATTCACTCAGTGGAGGAAAAAGCATAAAAGCATTAATACAAACTTCTTCTGATACCTCTGGACAGATGACACAACCAAGAACATAAAAGCATTAATCAAGAACAAGCATAACTATAAAGGCAAGCTCATATACTCCCCATCCACAAGAAGTCTAATGCATTTAAAATGTAATGCCAAGCATAATGAAAAGCAATACTTACTGTCAGAAATACTAGTTAGCTTGGGTCTATCTTGGAAAACACCGGGAAGCTGATAACTTCCCAAAGAAGCAGCCAGCAATCGATGGACGATGACATCTACAAGACAAGACAGAAAAAGAGGATTGGTCACATCCATTGCACTTTGTCATTATAAATGGACGGTAACTTTTACTAACCAGCATATCTTCTAATGGGCGAGGTGAAATGAGTATAAAGAGGAGAGGCAAGACCATAATGAAGATATTCCGGAGGACTAAGGTCTCCACTACAAAAGTAAACCGCCTGAAAATGCATACCAAAAGCAACACCAACACAGAAATTACATGATATTTCAGAAGTAGGGGAGATTTGGTCAAACCGACGAAGAAGGAACACCTGTGTCATGCATCTGGTTGCCAGAATCCGGATCAGCTTGTTGAAGTATGGATCGTCACCCTAGGGGGAAGATAGAAAGTTAGCATATGAATGCACAACAGCAACCAATGGAACTAGATGTCCCTTAGCTACTTTGAGGAGTGCAATATCATCACTCTATGCAGTGTTTTCTTGGCTATTAAGTCCCTGATTGGTAATTCTTCCACAAAAGTAGTCCTTCAGTCAATTTTGAGCCAAATTAACTTATGTAAATGTATGCAATAGAATTACGGGTATTTCAGTGAAAGACCAATGCAATCTTTCAATAAATAAGAGAACAGCCGAAACAAGAATCAGAGAAGGCATTCATCGATTGTCTTGTTATTTTCCTTTTATTTTGAAGAGAAAACAACAGTTTTTTTAGCCAAATTACCTTCATTTGTGAGCTAAACACATTATTAAGTACATTATGTTTGACCGAAAAGTATAGCCAATAGTGAGCACCTTGTGTTATAAAAGAACTGATACGAAATTCTTAACAGTAAAAGTTAGTCTAGCCTCCATTTAAGGCTAGGATTGAAATAGATTGAACCTAAAATTCCATGACTCGAGCTCAGATTAATTGGAGAATTCGAAGGGGCTTGACATTAAACTGCAAAAAGCTTGAACATATAGAGTTGATCTGCCACAAGCCCTATGTTCCAATTAAAGAAAGCCAAATTTGAAATAAAAATCCTAATAATTTATGAACTGACAGATCACTTAAATCAGCAAACCAACTTTATTCCCCTAAGCCAAAAACAAACATGACTTGCAAATATCAAAGTATCCTAATAATAACTTAATACAAGTGAATGTTACGAAAAAGCCAATTGCAAAATAAGTTGTTCATTCCATCTCAATCAATTGAATAGAGAAGAGATTAGTAAATCATTCCTATGAATGGTTTTAATACAACAAAAAGCCCGGTGCACAAAGCATCCCGCTTTAGCAGTGTCTTGTAAAAACAATATGAGAGGGAATGAGAAGGAAGCAGAGTCACACAACCACCTTTTTATACATTGTCCAGCGGCAGTAGACTTATGGAGTATGTTTATCACACTTTCTGGACTCAATTGGATCATGCCACAGAATATCAGGGATGGTTTTGAGAGTTGGAGTTGTGGGAAAGTTCTTAACACCATCAAGAGAATTTGGAAGATGATACCTGCTGCTATTTTTTGAAGTATCTGGAATGAAATAAATAGGAGATGCTTTGATGCAATATCAACTACCAACCAATCTCTAAAATCTAGTTGTCTTATGCTGTTGTATAGTTGGGTTATATGTCCCCAATAAATTCCCCTGTTACCTTCTCGAATTTTACCAGCTCACTAGCTCTCAACTAGATATGCAATGGAGGTGATAAGATCTTTATGCTATTCTACTTTTGTAACTATTATGCATTCACTTGATGCCAGCAATGAAATTATTTACTTCATCAAAAAAACGAGAGAATGAATGAGAAACTGATAAAGAAAGAGGTTGCGTGGCTGCAAAACGAGAGAATGAATGAGAAACTTATAAAGAAAGAGGTTGTGTGGCTGCACATTAGAAGTAACCGGAAATATCAAGTAGTGTTGTATGAAGCTTTGTCTGCTAGGGTTCTATGTAGCTTGTATGGAGAGATGAAACTCGTTCCTCATCGAGGTCAGTGAACCCATACCCAAGCTTATTCTGGAATTAGGTCGATGCTTGTTCAGGTCAGCTCAGCTCAGCTCAATAATAGCCAGGCCGGGCTAAGCAAAAAATGAGTCGACACATGCAGCTTGTGAACTCATCTATAATATACGACTTGATTTATAGCTAAAACCCCTTCAGAAATATAGTGGAAGGAAGAAACTTCATTCTTTCATTCTTAAGTTTCACTATGCACATCAGGTTCAATAAGCCACAACTCACCTTGGCAAGATCTAGAGAGTCAGCCAATGCTTTGGATGATGTCACATCCAAACTAAGACCAACTGCTTCAGCTGTGCGGAGAAGAGGCTCAAGCATTTCTTTGGTTGGGCTTGGATGGCGTCTGCAAATAAAAATGCATCATGTAAACTGGGAGAATTATCAAATTTAATTTAAGTACCAAACGTAATCTTTAATAGCCATTTCATAGTGTCACAACTCTCTGGCATAACATGTAATTTGAGTTTTTGCGGAACACTTGGAATTAGACTTGAGCCACCATATCTGTCTCTAGTGCTCCATCTTAGACAACTATGAATAGCTATCTGATGTATGAAAATTGTACGGGAAGAACAGGTTGGTGAAGGAGGGGAGAAGATGAAGCAGAGTTGCATGTAAAAGTGGACTGAGTATGTTGAGCCTGTTACTACTAGACAAGCATCACCCCTACAAGGAACTGAAGCCCTTTAAAAAATATGTCATCAACCCTTCAAAGAATTGAAGCCCTTAAAGAAATGTAGCCTCACATGTGTGTTTCTTTAATTGTTATCCTTATTTACAAACATATGCCTGTGAGCAAGGAATCACTCTAAATAACTGCCTATAAGCATTCATCGAACTGCTAGATCTCCAAAAAACTTCTCATTATTACCTGCAGGCTGCAATCACATATTATACCATCTTAGGAAAGTTAATTCTTTCAAAATGACAGGATCAGATTACATTCTTTTTTTAGCACATGAAGGATACGGAAAGAGACTTACAGCATAGCAGGATATAGATATGAGACCAGAAAGTTTAGACATCAGTTAAGGAAGATATTCTAGGTGAAAGAAGCAAACTATACAGATGGATTTGTTTCTAAGTAACAATAGCAACAAACCTTAATAGTGAGCAGACAGGAAAATGCTTAAGGATTTTTTCAGCAACTGCAACATTAGCAGCAAGCATAAACTCCTCAACCATTTGGTTTGCTTCACGAATCTGATACATTCCTATACACACATCATAAAATTAACTTCACACGGCTACACAAACAATCTAACAAAGGACGATGTCATGTGCAGTCCCACAAAAATAGCAGAATTCTTCAGTGAAACAGTGGGTGTAAAAATTGGTAAGGGATATGTTATAAGAGCTCAAAGATAAGAAATTTTAATGTCACAATACTGCACCAGTTTGAAACAAATGATCCTTAAACTGAATCTTAAGCACTGTAAATATTTAATTTAAAGGAGATTTGTAAGAAAAATTCTTGGCTTTCCAAAAAGCAGGTAATTGGGCACCTTTATCTAAATTACAATAAGCTACCAAAAGAAACTAGAGAGAGAGAGAGAGAGAGAGAGTAAGAAAAGAGTTGGATTATACCGATATCAAGAGGGTCATGAGTTTCAGTATCAATCTGAAATTTGACTTCAGCAGAAGCAAGTGTCAGTGCACCCCTATCAATGCGTCTTTGCCTCATTATCTGCAAAAGTTGGTCTCATTAGAATGCCTTTAATATATTGATACTAGAGCTGAAAGTCCAAAGCTAAGATATAGTAATTAAAAAAGGAGAATAAGGATTACAAGATCAACACCTTGGCTAGCCCATTCAAATTTCGTAAATCTGAAGTTAGTAGATCCACCAAGCGACTGGAATAACAAGCATAACTTGTTAGGTATGGGAACTAGGAATTACAAAATGATTGAAATAACAAAATGGCAGATACAAGTACTTTCGAAGTTCAAGAAGACGGGCATGCAAGTACTGGCTAGTTTAAAGTTGAACAGGAAACAAACTCATAAGTTCAAAAATTTTCAGGTTGAGCGGTTCACCCTGTCAGACCATACAAAAATCCACTTCCACAATCATCAGTAGTGGATTTTACTTCTAACCATCTATGGCCCCTTTAGTTGAAATAAGTTATACTTCGGAATTATTTTCTGCGACTACATCAAAAGTAAGATGCTTTGAAATAAACAAATTTTTAGTTCTTTTTAGAAAAAAACAAAAAAAAAAACAGTTTTAGGCCTGTGGGTACTGTAGAATTTCAATTTCTACTACATGTAAAAACACACATCTAATCTGGTTGCTATTTACTTGATCACAAGCCCAAACAAAAACTTAACCTCCAGCACGAACTACAAGCAGGACAAGATACAGATGCTAACCAACCTCAAAATTGGGCAAGACAAAGCAACTTCACATTTTGATATGGAAGTTCCACCGACACATTGTATAATCTTAACGTATATTATTTTTTGAATCAGGTAACATTTTTGTGTAATCTTAACATCTTTCTAAAGGAAAGGAGTCCTGTCATATGCCTCTCCATTTAGCATGAAGGCGGGGGGAGGGGGTCTGCTCAATCAAGTCCCCTCTTAGGATATTTTAAACTGTAAAAGCACATCATGACCTGACATCATTCATACAAACCATATTTTTTGTAAGGAAATGGAAATGTTCATTGCCTATATAGGCATTACGAAGGAACTTATCATATCCCCACAATCCTTCATGTATTTCACTTTTGTTACTAAGATACATAAAGGATACAAAGCATACACGCCAAAACTACAAGCCAGGTCAGGAAAAGAAAGAAAAAGGGAAGAGACTAATGCGAATCTCATCATTCAGTACTATATCGTCTGCAAATAACATATACCATGGCACCTCACCTTGGATATGCCACATCAGTTCATCCATCACCAAGGCAAAAAGGAACAGACTTAAGGGTCAATCCCTGGTGCAGTCCCATCATAACTGGGAAGTGGTCCAAGTCCCCTCCCACTGACCTTACCTGATTCTTAGCTCCATTGTGCAGGTCCTTAATCGCCTTAGTGTAAGCCACATGCACACCTCTAGCCTCCAAGCATCACCATAGGACCTCCCTAGCCACTTTGTCATATGCCTTTTCTAGTCCAGGTCAATACTCAATAAACACACCATGCATACGTCTCTCTCCCTCTCTCGATACTGCTTTACCAGTGTTCTCACAAGATGAATGGTTTTTGTCTTCAACGCGGTCTTTCAAGGAAGAAGAGATGTCAACTTAAATCCTAATACAAAACGGTTTCTCAGTGGCGAACATCCTAATCTATCACGGAATTTTTTATGGAAGTCTATGGCTCCAAATAAGTAACATTTTTCACTTAGTATGCAATGCTAGAACGCACAACACTTCTATTACAGAACAAAATTACTGGATTTTGAAGAAGCAGCCAGTCGAAGAAGCCTAGTCCAAGAGAGAGAAGAAGAAGAGAAGAGGAACTGTATTGTAGCCTTTTATTTTTTGTGTGAAGAGAAAGGTTTAGAGGAAACAGAACAGATTGTAGAATTATTACGATCCTAGTAAATATCTTTTTTTCTCTTCTTTTGTTCCCCTTTGCTTGCTGAAGGTCACCAGCATATCCTTAATGCTGAAGAACACAACATGACCATTTACAAAAAAAAAAAAAAAGAGAGAGAGAGAGAGAAGAGGAAACTCCTTGAACTTTTTTTACAAAACAGGTTCCCACCTATCCTTTTTCTTCTAAAAGTTGCTTTGGGGAAAAAAAAACAGAAGAAGAGGCACCGCAGAGAAGATGCAGTGAAACAAAGGAAAGAAGAAGTAGAAGAAAATTACTGGATTTTGGAGAAGAAGAAGCAGCAGCAGCCAGTTGAAGAACCGTAGTCCCAGAGAGAAAGAGGAAGCTCATTGAATTTTTTTTCTAAAACAGGTTCCCTTCACCTCTCCATTTTCTTCAAAAAGTTGCTTTTTAAGAATATCTAAAAAAAAAAGAAGCGACCAATTTGTCGCTACCTCATTTCACGCTTCGCAAACAAAAGTGACCGCTTTATTCACTTCACATCACCTCAACCCCCCCCCCAAGTAGCTCTGAACCCTCGCGTTGCTTCACTTAAAGCAATGAAACGAGCACTTTTCACAACACTAGTCTATAGTCAAGCACTTTTCAGTGCAAAGTACACCACGCATAGAGATGATTGGACACTGGTAGGCTTTAAAGTACATACTACAACACTTCTTTAAGGATAACACCACTTAGTTTGACATCAATGAGATCTTTCAGTTTATCAACAAATGATCAACAAATAAAGATAAATCTACCTTCCAAATGATTTACATTGGGAAGATGAAAAATCATGAGAAATATTGACCACAAGACAGATTAAAGGGAAGACAGCAGAAGACTGGCAACGAAACGAATTTGTCAGATATCTGAAAACTTTTTTAATAACAGTTGAAGTTTCCATACTCTCACTGCCAAAAAACTGGGTCCCAATTTGATCTTGTTGAAGGCCTCATATACTTGAAGGATTAGGTTTCCCTATTTCTGAGGGCAAAGAACAACAACAGACTGGAAAAGGCAACACCAAGGATACAGTGGTTAATGAGGGGTCATCTGCATACCTAATACTGATGAGAATGCGTTTGGTTCAAGATGTTTGAGAGGAGATAACGCTTTAGAATCTGATATGACCAGAAAAGAACCAAGAAGACAAAATGTAAACAGAAACATCAAATGGGAGCACCTATCATCCATTCTTGCTTGCGCCTCGACATAGGATAATGCTGCACATGATTTAATCACGCTTTTAGTGTATCTTATAGAAATAATCTCAGCATCAGGTGTCATTTCCTGAAAGACAAATAAATGCACATTAGGTGAAAATACAGATATAGAACTTATGTCGGGGTGTTGGGGTGGGGGTGGGGGTGGGGGGTGGACGCAAGCACAAACCAAGCAGACAGGGACTAATGAAGGTTGTTATAGTATGCCAGTATAATTGAGCCATACAATCCAGAATGCTACAAATGTATTTCATCAACAACCTGCAACAATTAAGTTTCTATCTCCTTATATGTAGCTATCTGCCTCATGGAAGGATTAGTCATGCGACATAGCAGCGCAAAATGACTGACAATTAATGCAGTTAGATAATTGACCATTAACTAGGTTTGTATAAGCTGCCTGTTAGTAAAAGACAAAAACTATACTGACTTCAGACTGGGAAAACATTGTGCGAAGCTCCAGGTAGATAGATATGCAGCAAGAAAGAAAAATAACAAAGATAACTGGCAGATATTTGAGAGAGAAGAAGCCTGTCAGAAATAGAAGATCAGCTATTACTTCTAGAAATATCATAAAAATAAATTACATACCCAGATAACTGAGAAAGCTAGTCTTTCAACATCAGAACGAAGTGAACAAATATCTGCCAAGTAAAGAAAAAAGACAAGATTAATTGAAGACATTAAAACAATTGATCCAAATCCATCTCCAAGCCATCTGGCAAGCAAAAACTAGTCCAGGCTAGTTCCTGAATAGTAAATTTTACCTTCCGTAAGAGGTTTTGGAAGCATGTCGATTCTACGCTCTACAAGATATACAGAAGTACCCCTTTGTGAAGCCTCATCATCAAGTGGAGTTCCAGGATGAACAAAATTAGTAACATCGGCAATATCTGGTATGTATTAAAGACTCACACCTAGACTTTCCCATGATGTAGACGTTATATTTATTTATAAATATAAATAAATAACAAAAAAGTCCTGGAATACAAAAGGTTGTTTTGTAGGCAAACTAACTAAGTTGTTGGAGGCGAGCGGAGTGAGGCAATGAAATTGTTTAGGCGAAAGAAAAGTGAGAACTAGTGGATTTTCGAGAATGAGAATCATCTATAGTCTCATTTCTTTTTCGTAGTAAGAAGACACTAAGACGCACCCACTACACACCACACACTCGGGCGTCTAGCAGGGTCCTTCCCCATGTGAAGGGAGTGCACAGCTATTGTAGCTAGGGCCAACAAAATTTGGGAAGTCAAAAGATTTTTAGGTACAAAATCATGAGGATAGAAAGCATTAAAGGAAATAAGAGATGGTATCACAAATGAATACCCATCATTACACTGGTTGTACACAGAAATAAGCCAAAGACGATTCGAACAGCCTCATGTGCCCAAAACCCTCATCACACCCCTCTTCAAGGAGATCACTGTCTCTTGAAGAAGGAAATTAGCAAAAGAGATCAGTGTTTAAGTTTTGTAAAGAGGATCGTCCCATCATGTATTTGGTGGACTATTTGGAAGGAAAGAAATGATAGATGTTTTGAGGATAGGAGGAGTTTAGTACAGGATATTAAGCTAAAATGCATTTTGCTTTTCTGTTTTTGGAGCACTAAACTGTATTCTAGTGAACACTGAATCAATCCTAGATGTCCTAGGCACCATTAAGGATTGGTTTCACATATGGTATATTATGCATCTATCCATTTGTAAATTGGTTTTTCCAGTACTACCTAAGTGCTGGTTTTAATACAAAGTTACTTTACTCAAAAAAAAAATTTGTAAGCCAAAATATTTCAAAATTAAACATGGATACGAACTCCCACTTCAAAATTTCCATTTGAAAGAGGCATACAATGCAATGCATCATCAATATCTCTGCATCCTGCATCACAGAAAAAGCAGAATTCTGTCTCAGATTGACATCACATGTAAAAAGTATCTCATCTATGCTGGCACAAACTATATGTGGGCACTGCAGTTAAATGGAAGACGAAAAGCACTATAAATTTGGACAACTTACCAGGAGGGTCCACACTACATACACGCAGGTGACGCAAATCCTGTCTAATAGGATTTGTCAAATCTTGAGAAGACACAGACCAAGGTAATGGTGGCAAGCACGCCAACACTTGGGCAGAAAATGGCCTGGCATCTATATCATTCTCTATTAGTACCACCTGAAGTTATTACAGAACAAATATAGTCAGGACTGTTATTCATCAGCATCAAGAAATAAATCGAATCCTAATTATTTAAGCATGTAAGATAATATATAGGTACATACAAGCAAAGGACACCAACGCCCTGAGCACTTATTAGAAGGTATTCAACAACAAGCCACAACAGAAAAACTACAAACAATCTCAAAAGCACATTACAGAAAGGGTAGAGAAGGATAATTTGTTCAAATTTTAAAGAGCAATGAATGACATTTCATCACATACCTCTGTTTCGGTGTCCCTATCACCTATTTCACCAATTGTCCTCACATAGTGACCGGTTGGATATCGGGACAAACGATCCCATGAATCAACCGCAACGATAATCCGTTTATCCAGCAAATTTCCCAATTGACGAGTTTGTATCCGTATCTTCGGAATCCTGCGGTCTTTGGATACGAATAAGGCATGGGCACGACCACCATCACCAGCAGGCATAGGCATTGGCTCCAAGGATCCACAGTAACTGCAATGATGAAACATACAATATTATATACCAGATAAATGAACACTTTGTTGGTGGAAATAGATACAGGCATACAGCAATTTAAAGTATGAGAGTTCAGTGACAGTGCAGAGAGTCCAGCGACCATATAACTTTTGCAGGATTTTCACATATTGAAGAGGCAGAACTCTCTAATCCCCATGTCACTTTGCAAATGATTACGGAAATTGAACTCGGCCCGACTTAATCGTAAAGCTATCACAAGAGGTAAGAAACAGTCTCAAGAGGAATGACCAACACCTGAAAAGGTGCCATATATAGAAGCAGAACTGTCCCGATAGAGGAGCAATACCTAGAACGGTCATCAGGAAGAAGAGTAGTGGCACCAGAGGGTGTAAGCCGCCCACCAGTAGCATAAGCTATGTCAAAATCGAAGAGGGTCGAATACCATGTTACGGAAATGGACATTGGATCTAACCCAACCTCAAAGGCTAGCACATGAGACAAATCCAAGACTATAAAAGGAGACAAAAGCTCACACATTCTTTTTGATGAAATAGTGTAATAAATTGCATCAAGAAGATGCATGATAGCAAAATAGGTACAAAATCTCACACATTTGAAATGCCAAGGGCTGAACATTTGGAGCGTGGAATTTATGATGATCCAAATTTACTATACCTGTTAGCTTAAGATTTAGGTGAGATGTGAATGCTTTAACATGGAATCACAGCAAGCAAAGTACGACTCTCTCTATATAATTTTTTTAAAAATGTTTTAGGGCGAAATGACCAACACATGATGGGGCATGGTTAAGACAATTAAATAATTTTTTCTAACAGTTCGAGGGAAAAAGCCCTAGCCCCTATACATGCATTAAGCGACGACTGCTCAAACGAAGCAAAAGTATAAAAATGTAGTTCAAATGTGTAAAAGAAGGGGTCCCATTAGTTTTTAGTTCTGAGTGACCCGTCAGTATGAAAAAGTATTTGACTGGACAGAAATGGTCATTGTGCGAATCCCAAATGCAAACCACAAACACTCAAAAGTGAGGAAGAATTTAAAAATTAAATGTAATTGGTGCATTTAACTCTGTCAATAATATTAGGCAAAGACATTTTTTACAAATATCTATCATGTCAGAAAAAGAAAGAGCAGTCTTTTCAACCTGATTAAAGTCAAAAAATTTCAAACATTTTATCCATTTCAAGGAAAGAAAAGAATTCAAAAAACTTAACGATTTGAAAAATGAAGAATAAACCATCAAACAATATGCCATGGACAAATCAAGTTTGACCCAAAACATGGTAGCTGAAAGGTTCCTAAAGTTAAATGACCACAACTGTGTTGCTAGGTGGTGACCTATTTGGACGGACAAAGGTGATGTCCTTTTTCTAACTACCAAAATGAAAAATAAAAGGATACAATCTTTTTAAAGAGAGAAAACATATTGTACTCTAAAGGTGATAGGATAAGTCACCTAAAAATTTTTGCTAACTCATTTGTTTATTCTGGCAAGAACCAGCAAAGGAAAATTGTTTTGAAGGTATCTTCAGAAATAGACTTGAAATGTCTATTTGAATTTTCTGAAAACATGACTGTGTAATGCATGCACATTTCAAAATATCCTTTGAGGTGCTTTTTCAAAAAAACAAAAAAAGGGGGGACTACAAGAAAAACTTTAAAATCACACTAAAAACCACACTGAATGACAAGAACAACAACACATCTAAAGCCAGCAGATAATAAACAATAACTTACGAGTGCCAGTTCCGCTTTATGATACCAACAACACATCCAGTTGGACGAGAAGGTTTCATTTCCTCAGGTGCAGTTTGCCCTTGATTCAGGACTCTAGGAGCATCATCAGCAGTGTTTGGAGCTAAATGAACATCTTCTTCTTCATCGTCTTCAGGATACCGAAATAGTTATGAGATTTACATGCACAAAAAAAAAAATCCTCCATAATGAGAGCAAGTGAGGACAATCACGATGGACAGACATGCAGGAGAGGAAGGACAAGTTCACAATCATTCATTTTGATTTGCATGAAAGATACAAAACATAAATTAATAATTGAATAACTTATCACACTAGAGAAATATTAAAGCAGTTCCAGAAGAGTAAGTTCGAAGATATACTATTACAGTTAAAATATAATATGGAATGAATTAAGTTTTTGAAATTTGTAAAATTTGTACAAGTAATGGTGTAATAATAATTAGAAATGGGTCAAACGTACTGAAATGGAAGTGATTACTCTTTTTAGCTGGGTTAATCTCACCCCTGTATATAACCCAGATTCTTTTTTCGAATTTATTAGCTCTTTAGTCTTGTGCTAGACCTTTGGATTTGTCAGCTCTGTAGACTTATGTTAGGTTTTTGTTATCTTTTTATGAGCTGATATCTCCCCCTCTTTTGTAATTATGCATCTTCTTGATGCCTTTGTCATTTATTATTCACTTGCTTCATCAAAAAAAAATTATGGATAGCCACAGCAGGTTTGATTTTTGTGATATAATAATAGAGTTGTTACCTTTAAAAATAGGATTCCTTAATATCATAAGAAGCGAACCACTTATGACTTTTTTCAGGAGAGAAATGTAGAGATCTCCTTCTTAATCGAGATAGTCGAGTTGCAATATAATAGAGAAACACGTTATATTTACAACTAAACTATGTGAAATGGTCTAGATATGACCTCTGTTAATAGGTTGGGACAATCATGTCCCTGCAATAACAAAAGTAGGTTATATTTTCCCTTATTTTCAAATAAACTACCCTTATATTTGTCATTATTTTCACTTCCTCCACTATCTTTATCACCTTCACAATCTCAATGCCAGTAATTAACTTCAGGAATGAAGGCAGACAAGGGGACGAATCCGAATTTGAGGATGAATAAATAATACTTCTTAGGAATTGAGATTCTCAGATTTACGAAAAAAGGGATAATGACAATGTTAGAGAATTCCTGACATTAAAGAACATGTGAAAAGCAGATAGATTATAGAAGGAATTTCAAGTTCAAAAGAAACGAGGCTCAGATTGTCAAAAAACTATCAGAAAAATGCGCTAGTCCACGATGGCTGCAAAGAGCAGATGGAATATTGTGAGAGAAATAAACCAGCTCGCAGATTCAACTGATCTTTGCCAAGCCAAACCATAAATCATCTCAAAAGCCTCATTCTTTTAACTAAATCAGGCATCAAAAGAGCAGCCCCAGATTTGCCCTTTTCTCAGACATAAACGAAAAGATCTTTGAATCCAGCCATGGCTGCAAGCATCAGCTAGCCTTAGAAGACAGAAGAAACACCAAGAAATGGATTTTTTCCCCAAAATCTCATTAACCCGCCTGAACTACCATGTCGAGCTACAGTTTTTCAGCTCAAGAGAAGACATGTTTGATTCAACATCCACAGAAAACAAAATCTTCACAGCCCCCCGTTATGTATAAAATCGACCAGAAAATAATGAGAACAGAAAAGAGGGAGGATATGTATAATTTCACTAAAAGGATGGTTTGGTGAGGGAAAAAAAAGAAACTGAACTTTGTCAAGCCAAAACATGAATCAGCTCAAAAGCTTTGAAATTCGCCGTAAAGAAGCACAACCAAAAAATAATTTTTTTATTTCCCAAAATATAAAAGATCCACCTGAGGTACCAATTACCATGTAAAGCAACAGATTTCAGCACAAGAGAAAACATATTGATTAACTTCCACAGAAGACAAAGTTTGAACAACCTCTTGTGTATAAAACGGAGCAGAGAGAGTAATAAGAATAAGAAAAGAGGGAGGTCTTGTGTAGTTTCACCAAAAGGATGGTTTGGTTGGGGGGGAGGACCTTATGAAACACGAAGAAAGGAAACTTCTTTCAAAATCTCATAAGCCCACCTAAGGTGCCATGCCAAGCAACAATTTTTCACTCAAGAGAAAACATGTTTGAATGTGTATAAAACGGGCCAGAGAGAGTTATACCACCGAAGGTAATAAGAAAAGAGTAAGGTCATGTATAAATTTATCAAAGAGGTGGTTTGTTGTGTTTGTGGTGGGCGGTGGGGGAGAGGGGACAGACGTTTGCCAAGCCAAAACACGAATCAGCTCAAAAGCTTTGGAAACTGCCATGGCTGAAAGAATCAGTTAGCTTTAGGAGACAGAAGAAACACCAAGAAATGGAACTTCTCCAAAATCTCATAGACCCACTTGAGGTACCACACCAAGCAACAACTTTTCAGATCAAGAGAGAACATGTTTGATTGCAATTTTGAGTTATACCAGAGAGAGTAATAATAACAAGAAAAGTGGAAGGTCGTGTACTTTCACCACAAAGGTGGTAAAAGTGAGGGAAAAAAAACTTCCCAATGCCAAAACAAGATTAGCTCAAAAGCTTTGAAACACAGCATGGCTGCAAGCAAGAGATTGACTATGACACAGAGAAGAAAGACCAAGAAATGGTCCTTTTCCTAAAATCTCATAGACCCACCTGAAGTGCTGTGCCAAGCAACAGTGGTTTAGAGATAACATGTATAATTGAACATCGACAGGTGAAAACCTCCAAATCTTCATTGTGCATAAAACGGAACAGAGTGAGTAATAAGAATAAGAAAAGAGGGAGGGCAAGAGTAATATCACGAAAACGGTGGTTCAGGGAGGGGGTGAAAAGCACGGCTAAGTCAAAACACGAATCAGCTCAAAAGCTTACGAGTCTGTCATGGCTGCAAGCATCAGTTAGCCCAGTGTTTTGGACGGCGAGAGGCGACAAGGGCATGCCTCGCCACACGGCGAGGCACTCGCCTTTTTGAATCGCGGCACCAATTAATACCAAAAATTAAAAATATTTAATTGCAAATATAAATATCCAAAATCTCAATAGCAATAACATATATTAGCAAATATTTCAATTCAAAAACATAACCCTAACGAGATAAGAGATTTAGGTTAATGAGTATAAATAAGTCAAATATTTTGTTTTTTTTTTTAAATGTAGGCAGTAGGCAGTGGCTTCAGTTCTTCTTCAGAAATTAGACTTCACAATAAAAAACAGAGGGACTGAGAGAGTACTAAAAACAAAGCAAAAGAAGAGAAGAGAGATTAATTCGAGAAAAGAAGAGGAGAGATTCGAGAAAAGAAGAAAAGAGAGAAGTCATGACTCACGTAAGAGGAGAGAACTCGCAGCAGCAGTCGTCGCGAACTTGCAGTAGCAGCAGTCGCGACTCGCAACTTCAAGTTTCCAGTCGAACTCGCAGCAGCAGCAGTCGTCACGAACTCTAATTCCAGTCGAGGTATTGATTTCAAGTTTCCAGACGCGAAATGAGAAGGAGCCGTCGCGAAATGAGAAGGAGCCGTCGCGACATCAAGTTTGAAAAAATACCCAAAAAAACCCTAATTTGGCTTTTAATTATTAAAATTCAGACTTTTAAAAAAAAAATCAAAAAGGCGACGCCTATTGCATTGCCATTCCACATCACCGAGTCGCCTTGGCTCGCCTTTTTGACCTCGCCACGCCTCGCTGGAAATAGGCGCAGACCCCTTGCCACGCCACGCCTCGCCTCGTCGCCAAAGGCACTCGCCTTTAAGAACATTGAGTCAGCCTTATGAGATAATGAAGAAACACCATCAAATGGAACTTTATCCAAAATCTAACACACCCCCACCTAAGGTGCCATGCCAAGCAACAGTTTTTCAGCTCAAGAGAGAACATGTTTGATTGCCATATTGAGTAAAACCAGAGAGAGAAATAAAAATAAGAAAAGTCATGTGTAATTTCAGCAAAAGGATGGATTGGTGAGAAAAAAACTGAACTTTGCAAAGCCAAAACACAATTAGCTCAAAAGCTTTGAAATTTGTTGTGGCTGCAAGCATCAGTTAGCCTAATGAAACAGAGGAGAAACACCAAGAAATGGAAATTGTTTTACAAAATCTCATAGACCCACCTGATGTGCCGTGCCAAGTTCCGGTTTTTCAGCTCGAGAGGAAACAAGTTTTACTAAACTTCCACGAAAAAAAAACCTCCACATCCTCATGGTTTATAAAATGGAGCAAAGAGAATAATAAGAATAAGAAAAGTGGAAGGTCATGTGTAATTTCACGAAAAGGGTGGTTTGGTGTGGAGGGAGAAAGAAAATGAACATTGCCAAGCCCAAACAAAAATCAGCTCAAAAGCATTGGAATTTGTTGTGGCTGCAAGCATCAGTTAGCCTTATAAGACGGAGAAGATACGCCATGAAATGGAAGTTCCTCTTAAGTCTGATAGACCCACCTGAGTTGTCATGCCAAGCAACAGTTTTCTAGCTCAAGAGAGAACATGTTTGATTGTTTTTTGAGTTATACCAGATAAAATAATAAGAACAAAAAAAGTGGAAGGTTGTGTACTTTCACCAAGAAGGTGGTTAAAGTGAAAAAAAATAAACTTTCCAACGCCAAAACACAATTAGCTCTAAAGCTTTGAAACGCAGCATGGCTGCAAGCAACAGATTGACTATGAAATAGAGAAGAAAGACCAAGAAATGGACCTCTTCCTAAAATCTCATACACACACCTGAAGTGCCGTGCACAGCAACAGTTATTTAGCTCGAGAGATAACATGTTTGATTGAACATCGACCAATGAAAACCTCCAAATCATCATTGTGCATAAAACGGAACAGAGTGAGTATTATGAAGAAGAAAAGAAGGAATGCAACAGTATGGAGATAGGAAGAAGACATTCTACTGAAGACTGGTGGGAGTTAATACCAGCTTGCATTTGGTGGACTCTATGGAAAGAAAGGAATGCTAGATGTTTTGAGGACAAGAGTAACAACATCGAGAAGATAAAGATGAATAGCCTTAGTCTTTTATACTTTTAGTGTAAACAGGATATGAGGGGGGATATAGAACTTTTTGTTGATTTCATAGGAAATTTGTAATCTCCCTAGGGGTAGGTTTTGTATGCTCTGATGAGATGGTAAGTGACCTATGCTCATCATTATTTGATGATGAGACTTTTGTGAATACACAGTTACCCTTATCTCAAAAAAAAGAAAAAAAGGAATGCAAGAGTAATTTTACAAAAAGGGTGGTTCGGAGAGGGGAGGAAAGCATGGCTAGGTCAAAACACGAATCAGCTCAAGTCTTGGGAGTCTGTCATGGCTACAAGCATCAGTTAGCCTTATGACGTAGTGAAGAAACACCACGAAATGGAACTTTTTCCAAAATCTCACAGACCCAACAGTTTTTCAGCTCATGAGAGAACCTGTTTGATAGCCATTTTGAATTATACCGAACAAAAATAAAAATAAGAAAAGTGTAATTTCACTAAAAGAGTGGTTTGGTGAGGAGAAAAACTGAACTTTGCAAAGCCAAAACACAATTCCTCTTAAGTCTGATAGACCCACCTGAGTTGCCATGCCAAGCAACAGTTTTCTAGCTCAAGAGAGAACATGTTTGATTGCTTCTTGAGTTATACCAGAGAGAATAATAAGAACAAGAAAAGTGGAAGGTCGTGTACTTACACCAAAAAGGTGGTTAAAGTGAAAAGAAAAAAACTTTCCGACACCAAAACACGATTAGCTCTAAAGCTTTGAAACGCAGCATGGCTGCAAGCAACAGATTGACTATGCGACAGAGAAGAAAGACCAAGAAATGGTCCTTTTCCTAAAATCTCATAGAGCCATCTGAAGTGTGGTGCCAAGCAACAGTTAATTAGCTCAAGAGATAACATCTTTGATTGAACATCGACAGATGAAAACCTCCAAATCTTCATTGTGTATAAAACAGAGCAAATTGAGTTAAGAATAAGAAAAGAGGGAGCACGAGAGTAATATCACGAAAAAGGTGGTTTGGAGAACAGGGGAAAAGCATGGCCAAGTCAAAACACGAATCAGCTCAAAAGCTTAGGAGTCTGTCATGGATGCAAGCATCAGTAAGCCTTAAGAGACAGTGAAGAAACACCATGAAATGGAACTTTATCCAAAATCTCACAGACCCCAACCTGAGGTGCCATGCCAAGCAACAGTTTTTCAGCCCTAGAGAGAACAAGATTGATTGCCATTTTGAGTAAAAGCGGAGAGAAACAAAAATAAGAAAAGTTATTTGTAATTTCAGCAAAAAGGTGGGTTAGTGAGAAAAAAAGGAACTTTGCGATGCCAAAACTCAATTAGCTCAAAAGCTTTGAAATCCATCGTGGCTGCAGGCATCAGTTAGCCTTATGAGACAGAGAAGAAACACCAAGATATGGAAATTGTTTTACAAAATCTCATAGATTCACCCACCTGAGTAGCCATGCAAGCAACAGTTTTCTAGCTCAAGAGAGAACATGTTTGATTGCTTTTTGAGATACACCAGAGAGAGTAAGAAGAACAAGAAAAGTGGAAGGTCATGTACTTTCACCAAAATGGTGGTTAAAAAGAAAAAAAATAGAATTTCTGACGCCAAAATATAATTAGCTCAAAAGCATTGAAACGCATCATGACTACAGATTGACTATGAGGAAAGAGAAGAAAAACCAAGGAATGAACCTTTTCCTAAAATCACAACAGTTGTTTGTCTCGAGAGATAACATGTTTGATTGAACATCGACGGATGAAAACCTCCAAATCTTCATTGTGTATAAAACAGAGCAGATTGAGTTAAGTATGAGAAAAGAGGGAGTGCATGGGAGATATCATGAAAAGGGTGGTTCAGAGAGGGGGGAAAAGCATGGCTAAGTCAAAAGACGAATCAGCTCAAAAGCTTAGGAGTCTATCATGGCTGCAAGCATCAGATAGCCTTATGAGATAGTGAAGAAAACCATGAAATGGAACATTCACTAAAATCTCACCAACCCCGACTAGAGGTGCCATGCCAAGCAACAGTTTCAGCTCTTGAAGGAACATGTTTAATTGCCATTTTGAGTACAACCAGAGAGAGAAATAAAAATAAGAAAAGTTATGTGTAATTTAAGCAAAAGGGTGAGTTGGTGAGAAAAAAACTGATCTTTGCGATGCCAAAACACAATTAGCTCAAAAGCTTTGAAATCCATCGTGGCTGCAAGAATCAGTTAGCATTATGAGACAGAGAAGAAACACCAAGAAATGGAAACTGTTTTCCAAAATATCATAGACCCACATGATATGCTATGCCAAGTCCCAATTTTTCAGCACATGAGAAAACAAGTTCTACAAAACTTCCACGGAAAAAAAAAACCTCCACATCCTCATGGTTTATAAAAATGGAGCAAAGAGAATAATAAGAATAAGAAAAGTGGAAGGCCGTGTGTAATTTCACGAAAAGGGTGGTTTGGTGTGGAGGGGGAAAGAAAATGAACATTGCCAAGTCCAAACAAGAATCAGCTCAAAAGCATTGTAATTTGTTGTGGCTGCAAGAATCAGTTAGCCATATGAGACAGAGAAGATACATCATAAAATGGAACTTCCTCTTAAATCTGATAGACCCACTTCAGTTGCCATGCCAAGCAACAATTTTCTAGCTTAAGAGAGAACATGTTTGATTGCTTTGTAAGTTATACCAGAGAGAGTAATAAGAATAAGAAAAGTGGAAGATCGTGTACTTTCACCACAGAGGTGGTTAAAGTGACAACACGATTAGCTCAAAAGCTTTGAAACGCAGCATGGCTACAAGCAACAGATTGACTATGACAGAGAGAAGAAAGACCAAAAAATGGTCCTTTTCCTAAATTCTCATAGACCCACCTGAAGTGCCATGCCAAACAAGTGTTTAGCTCAAGAGATAACTTGTATGATTGAACATAGACAGATGAAACCTACAAATCTTCATTGTGCATAAAACGGAAAGGAATGAGTAATAAGAATAAGAAAAAGAGGGAGTGCAAGAGTAATATCACAAAAACGGTGGTTCGGAGAGGGGGAGAAAAGCATGGCTAAGTCAAAACACGAATCAGCTCAAAAGCTTAGGAGTCTGTCATGGCTGCAAGCATCAGTTAGCTTTATGAGATAGTTAAGAAACACCATGAAATGGAACTTCATCAAAAATCTCACAGACCCCAACCTGACGTGCCATGCCAAGCAACAGTTTTTCAGCTCAAGAGAGAACAAGATTGATTGCCATTTTTAGTAAAACCGGATAGAAAAACAAAAATAAGAAAAGTTATCTGTAATTTCAACAAAAGGGTGGGTTAGTGAGGAAAAAAATGAACTTTGTCATGCCAAAACACAATTAGCACAAAAGCTTTGAAACCTGTCATGGCTGCAAGCATTAGTTAGCCTTATGAGACAGAAGAAACATCAAGAAATGGAAATTGTTTTACAAAATCTCATAGATCCACCAGATGTAGCGTGCCAAGTCCCGATTTTTCAGCTAGAGAGAAGAATTTTTACAAAACTTCCATGAAAAAAAAACACCACATTCTCAGGGTTTATAAAATGGAGCAAAGAGAGTAAAAAGAACAAAGAAAAGTGGAAGGTCGTGTTTAATTTCATGAAAAGGGTGGTTTGGTGTGGAGGGGGAAGGAAAATGAATATTGCAAGGACCAAAAGAAAATCAGCTCAAAAGCATTGGAATTTGTCGTGGCTGCAAACATCAATTGGCCTTATGAGACGGAGAAGATACACCATGAAATGGAACTTCCTTTTAAGTCTGATACACCCACCTGAGTTGCCATACAAACAACAATTTTCTAGCTCAAGAGAGAACATGTTTGATTGCTTTTTGAGATATACCAGAGAGAGTAAGAAGAACAAGAAAAGTGGAAGGTCATGTACTTTCACCAAAACGGTGGTTAAACAGAAAAAAAAATAAGCTTTCCGATGCCAAAGCACGATTAGCTCAAAAGCTTTGAAACGCAGCATGGGTGCAAGCAACAGATTTACTATGAGGACAGAGAAGGAAGACCAAGGAATGGACCTTTTCCTAAAATCTCATAAAACCACCTGAATTAACGTGCCAAGCGACAGTTTTTTAGCTCGAGAGATAACATGTTTGATTGAACATCGACGGATGAAAACCTCCAAATCTTCATTGTGTATAAAACAGAGCAAATTGAGTTAAGAATAAGAAAAGAGGGAGTGCATGGGAAATATCACGAAAAGGGTGGTTTCAGAGAGGGGGGCAAAAGCATGGGTAAGTCAAAACACGAATCAGCTCAAAAGCATAGGAGTCTGTCATGGCTGCAAGCATCAGCTAGCCTTATGAGATAGTGACGAAACACTATTAAATGGAACTTTATCCAAAATCTTACAGACCCCCACCTGAGGTGCGCCATGCCAAGCAACAGTTTTTCAGCTCAAGAGAGAACATGTTTGATTGCCATATTGAGTAAAACCAGAGAGAGAAATAAAAATAAGAAAAGTCATGTGTAATTTCAGCAAAAGGGTGGATTGGTGCCAAAAAAACTTAACTTTGCAAAGCCAAAACACAATTAGCTCAAAAGCTTATGTGGTGGCTGCAAGCATTAGTTAGCCTTATGAGCCAGAGAAGAAATACCAAGAAATGGAATTTTTTTTACAAAATCTCATAGACCCACCTGATGTGCCGTGCCAAGTCCTGGTTTTTCAACTCGAGAGAAAAAAAGTTTCACAAAACTTGCATGAAAAAAAAACCTCCACATCCTCATGGTTTATAAAATGGAGCAAAGAGAAATATAAGAATTGGAAAAGTGGAAGGTCATGTGAAATTTCACGAAAAGGGTGGTTTGGTGTGGAGGGGGAAAGAAAATGAACATTGCCAAGCCCAAACAAGAATCAGCTCAAAAGCATTGGAATTTGTCGTGGAGCCTTATTAGACGGAGAAGATACACCATGAAATGGAACTTCCTTTTAAGTCTGATAAACCCACCTGAGTTGCCATGCCAAGCAACAGTTTTCTAGCTCAAGAGAGAACATGTTTGATTGCTTTTCGAGTTATACCAGAGAGAATAAATAGAACAAAAAAGTGGAAGGTCGTGTACTTTCATCAGAAAGGTGGTTAAAGTGACAAAAAAACATAAACTTTCCAATGCCAAAACATAATTAGCTCTAAAGCTTTGAAACGCAGCATGGTTGCAAGCAACAGATTGACTATGAGATAGGGAAGAAACACCAAGAAGTGGACCTTTTCCTAAAATTCTCATACACCCACCTGAAGTGTCATGTCAAGCAACAGTTATTTAGCTCAAGAGATAACATGTTTGATGGAACATCGACCAATGAAAACCTCCAAATCATCATAGTGCATAAAACGGAACAGAGTGAGTAATAAGAAGAAGAAAAGAAGGAATGCAAGAATAATATCACGAAAAGGGTGGTTCGGAGAGGGGAGGAAAGAATGGCTAGGTCAAAACACGAATCAGCTCAAGTCTTAGGAGTCTGTCATGGCTGCAAGTATCACTTAGCCTTATGAGATAGTGAAGAAACACCACGAAATGGAACTTTTTCCAAAATCTCACAGACCCAACAGTGTTTCAGCTCATGAGAGAACCTGTTTGATTGCCATTTTGAATTATACCAAACAGAAATAAAAATAAGGAAAGTGTAATTTCACCAAAAGAGTGGTTTGGTGAGGAGAAAAACTGAACTTTGGAAAGCCAAAACACAATTAGCTCAAAAGCTTTGAAATTTGTCGCGGCTGCAAGCATCAGTTAGTCATATGAGACAGAGAAGAAACACCAAGAAATGGAAATTGATTTTCCAAAATCTAATAGACCTACCTGAGGTGCAGTGCCAATCAACAGTTTTTCAGCTCGAGAGAAATCAAGTTTAATTGAACCTCCACATCCTCATGGTTTATAAAAAGGAGCAGAGAGTGATGTAAATAAGAATAAGAAAAGAGGAAGGCCATGTGTAATTTTACGAAAAGAGTGGGTTTGGTGGGGTGGGGGGGAGGGGAACTGAACTTTGCCAAGCAAAAACACGAATCAGCTCAAAAGCTTTGAGATCTGTCATGGCTGCAAGCAAGCATCAGTTCTTATCAAACAGAGAAGATACACCATGAAAAGTGGAACTTTCTCCTAAATCTCATAGACCAACCTGAGGTGCCATGCCAAGCACAGTTTTTCAGCTCAAAAGAGAACATGTTTGATTGCTTTTTCGAGTTATACCAGAGAGAGTAATAAGAACAAGAATAGTATAAGGTCGTGTACTTTCACCAAAAAGGTGGTTTAGTGACAAGAAAATTGAATTTTGCAACGCCAAAACACGATTAGCTCAAAAGATTTAAAACTCAGCATGCATCAGTTTGCCTATGAGACAGTGAAGAAAGATCAAGAAATGGATCTTTTCGAAAATCTCATAGACCCACTTGAGGTGCCATGCCGAGCAACATTTTTTCAGCTCAAGAGAAAAAATGTTTGATTCAGCTTCCACATAAGACAAAACCTTTAAATCCTCATTATGTATAAAACAGACCAGAGAGAAATAAGAATAAGAAAAAAGGTAGGTCATGTGCAATTTCACTAAAAGGGATAGTTATGTTGTGAGGGAAAAAAAGGGAGGTCAAGATGCACATGTTGATGATATTGTTGCCCTTGACCATAACCATGGCCAGCGATGACGACGGTGGATGGTGAAGGATTGATACGTTGAATGGAGGTCAGGTAAAAAGTTAAAGGGGGTGGTAAAAGAGGTGGATGAAGCCACATAATAGAAATGTGGCAAACGATAGTGCTAATTAGTTTGATCAGATACTAATTACTCTTAAATCGTTTTTAGTTATTTGATGACTCAATTGTTAATAGAGGACAAATCTAGACCATTTCGCATAGTTCTAAGGCAAATTAGGTCACTTTTGCAATATACAAGAAAGTCATGTTCATTAAAGAAAAAAAGAAGTGGACAAACCTTCATCAGCTAATGCCAAAGACTTCTCCTCGTGCCACTGTTCTGGAGGCAAAAGCTCAACTGCCACTACATCACCATCAAAAGCCCTATTCATGTTTGCACGTCCATATATAATTATCTCATCACCAATGCTTTCACTTCCAACATATGCTTCAAATGGATTAAAACGGTTAACGCGAAGTTTCCCCTGGTGAAGGAGTCCCCGAAGCAAGCCAGAAGTAATTTCTGACATGGGTTTATGCTATAGAAAACATGAACAACAGATGTAATTTTAGCAGGTCATAGCCTTAAAAACGGCACCCAAAAAAATCCCCTAGATAAACTGTATTAAGAAGTTAAATATACCTCATTATAAATGACTTTTCGCTTTGAAGGCCTCAAATCCTGAACATCATCCATATTAATATCTTCAGAAGGAGGTTGTACTATTAGGTCAAGCAATTCTGGCTGACCAAGTGACTTTACATAGCACTCAACTGAGATCAATGGAAGTAAGTTGGTTAAGATTGCTGAAGATAAATTTAACTAAGCAGGAACTAAAGAAAACAGCTCTATACACAATAACGACTAAAGAGAACTTTCATGAACATTAACAGAAGCCTCTCAGTGGTCAAATCAGTACACCACAGTAACATACTAAATAATTGTCATCAGACAACAAGAAGAGAGATTTACCTGTCTCTGCAGAAATTCCCTCTTCAATTGCCTTCTTCTTATTCTCTCTATCATTCGTAATTAGCAAGACACTTACTGCGCTGCCAAGATGATCCTGATACCATTTAGCTGCAACCCTAATAGCTGAACCACCAAAAATTGTTGACGTTTGTCAATCTACTGGTGATTACGAACAAAAGCATTCAGCTTCATTAAGTATAGATTTGAAGGCATAGATGTAAAGACCTATAAGAGATAGACGACCATGGTTCTCAATTATACCTCCACAAATCATGTTAACCTTTCCCATTCCACTTCTTGACTACTAAACTTAATATAGCTCGACTTACTTAGAGTTTTGCACTCAGATAATCAAATTTAAGAGATCTTGAAGCCTTAGTAGAGAATCTATGTATTACTTTATACTGGATAGGTGGTGGAATAAAAACACTTGCATTAGTTATACTTGGATAAACATCAAAAAGGCAAAAGTTACCCTAAATGTTAATTCAAAGGCTCTCGTCCTGACAGTCTAGAATACTCCACAAAAAGATAACCTCAAGATTGAAGTGCTTCACTCCTCCGTGCACCTAAGAACCCAATGCATCATTGGCGTGAGTCCATGGGAGAAATAGACAGGTTACCCTAACTTCTCTAAAAATTGATTTTCCCCAAATTTAGTGAAGTTATAACTTATAAAGCCCTAACTATTCAATCACATTATGAAACTGCAAAGGAATAAAGTCTAGCATTCTATTTTTCACTTTGTATTTCGCAGGAGCAAAACTTCCTCATCAGTTCAGATTATCAATCAGATACTCTACACTGCTGCTTAAAATCTAGGGATATAACTGTAACATTATTTCAAAAGAAAATCTAGGGATAACGAGTTTCTAATATTCGCAACCATTAAAAAGACAATCTTAATGCACAATGATCAACACATTCATGCAAAGATTTTAACGTAAAGAATTCATTATCCTTTTCCCTATTCTAGGTCCCATAACCCTAATTATGATATTTAGCTACTCATAACATTTTGAAAAGAATTAAAGTAATAATAATTGTGAATTTGTGTAGACAAAATCATAGCATTTTACATTCTTTTTGATGAAGTAACAAACACATTTTACATCATATATTGCATATCCAACTTTAACACGATGAACGAAATGTCCGACAAAATTACAATCCTTGAATAGACTCGATCCAAATGACCTCTAAGTAACTCGGTTATAGTGCAATGCGTTCTTCCAAACAGAAACAGAAACTAATCATTGCAGCTTCACTATATAAAATAGTGTGTACATATAGAACAAAGGCATAGTTCCTCAATATAGGTTATTGACTAGTCCAGTTCTCATCAAGCATGAAAGTACAAATATACAGTTATCCTTTCTTACTGATCAAACACATAAGTATGAACTCTAATGCATGTTTTTAGCATAATCTGTATGCATATAATAAACATGTAATGTAAGTATGACCTTTAATTCACCTAACACAAGCACATACCATAGGATTTGGAGAAATTAGAATGGAAGAGCCCAGAAAACTAGTGAATGGATACGCAGAAATGCATAGCACAAATTGTTCAAGAAAAGCAGTGATTTACAACTTCAATTGCTATTGCACAAAGGTTAACAAACAAACCTCTATCATTCCGATCATTTGGACTTTCACCAGCCATGGCCTTCACATAAGTATCCCTGAACAATGAGCAGAAGAAGGAATTTTTAATCAGATTTCAGCCCTAGCTGTAAAGTAGCAATCGATGTCTAGTAGTGGTTGTATTGTATAAGTGGATCAGTCAAAATGCAAATATATAAAGATATACTACAATCTTTTTCTTTCTTATCAAAAGATAATACTAAAATATTTTTCTGTGTCATTACTGAAGCCAGGAAAGGAAGTTTCTCCGGATAAGCAACCATTATGAATGAAAAGAGACCCAAACCAAGAATCCAAGTAATCAACAAGTGTAAGGTGATAACCACCATACTATCCTAGCCGATGTCAATGCAAAGTAACTTAGCTATATCTTATGAGCTTTGACCAAAGAGTTTTCAGCAAGTGCCACACATGTGATAACCACCATACTATCCTGGATGCTGCCAATGCAATGTAACTTAGCTATTATCTTATGAGCTTTGACCAAAGAGTTTTCAGCAATTGGAACACTCTTTCATAGAGGACTAGTCCTGGACATACAATTACATGGACCACTAAAGTAATTGGTTTCTCGGACGCAAAGTCTTAAACAGCATACTCTATCCTACCTCTTTTTCTCGCTGTGTTTTTTAAATTCAATAATCTACTCCCTCTATCTCAAAAATACAAACGACACAATGCAGTTAAAGTGGATCAAATGACAAATATTACTAAAACATTGACCAAACCCTAGCATTCAAAGTCAATAGTTCCTGCACCCCTGCCTCTCCCCAGAATGATGCAATTAATTGCTAAGCAGAAGGAAAAGCAATATTTTGAGAATAAAATAAATGACTAATCAACACGAATAAACTTTTCACAATAAGCAATGGTTGCTTTTGATCAAAAGGCAAGTGAAATTCATAGAAGAACAACTAGAGGTACAAAAGGGCAGAAAGAAAGGAACATACTTGTGATTTTCGTTAGAAAAGACAAAGAACTTCCTTAAAGAATTGCTACACAGAGCCCTGAGTCTGTTATAAACCGCAATGTTCTTGTTCTTGACCTCCGACAACACCACTGATAGCACTACCACATTGTCAATAGCTTGATTCTCCAGCAAATCAATCTAACACAATCCAAGATTTCAAGAAAACAATAAACCCAACCGAACAGTTAACACAATCCAAGATTTCAAAGTATATTCACCTGGTTGAGAACAACGTTGGTGTCGAGAACAAGAATAGTGGTGGAGTGCGAATCGCTTAAACATGGAGATGAAACTTTACACCCATTCTTGCAATATGGGGCTCCGCAATAAATATCATCTCGTAAATAGTGTTCCCTAACTTCCTGAAACCCAAAAAATACAACTCAAATTAAAATCCTAAAGAGAAAAAAAAGGAAACAAATACAGAAACATCACCCTAATTGTTGAACCTTAATTATTCTGCCTTGTCTGGTTTGCCGCGAGAATGCTTTGTTCTTCAACATATTGCTGTTCTTGGAAGCTTTTGGATACTGGGGTTTATGGGTTCTTGATTCTTGAAATGCTGTTCAAGAGCAAATGAAAAGGAGCGGCTCTACTTTTGATTTTCTATGTTCTTGAAATTTTAGGATTTCAAGAAGCAAGCGGGGAAGGATCTATATTTTATAGTAATAGAATAAAGTATGTGCATACCTCCATTTGTATTTTAATTTTTGTAAATAAAATCAATCTATAATTATTACTTAATATATTATTTAGAGAGAGGTAATGGAAATATGCTAATTTATGTGTGAACTATTAATTTCATTTCTAACAATATTAAAAATACTCATTTACCTGACTAACAAACTTTAAATACACCCAATCTATATATTAAAAACAAAATATTGTGGAAAAAGAATATAGAATTATGAATACATATATATAATAGTGTTACACCTTTACTCTTGAATATATCTATGAATTTTGACTTCTCATAATTTGCAAGTGTACTTTCTCTGACCAAATTGAAAACTGAATATCCAAAATATAAAGGGCCTATTTGGAAGGACATCCTGGTAATTGGATTGGGTGTAATTACATTGTCTATTCTATTTGATTGGATATGTAATTACTTGGTCAACATATAATTGGTGTAATTGACAGGAGGTAATTACACTCTCCAATTCATAGGCAGAGGTTGTGAATTGCTGGTAATTATTTTATGTAATTACCAGTTGATTACTTTTTAATTTCTATTTTTATTTTTTTGTTTTAGTTTTTTACTTCTATTATTTTAAGTTTTTATTTTTATTTTTATTATTCTAAAAATTTCTAAAAGTTTATTTTTTATTTTATATTATTATATTTCATTTTCTTCTCGTTCTCCATCTTACTTCATGTGATTCTATACAATTTTTTCGTATTATCTATTTCTTTATGCCATGCTTATTTTCTCATTAGCATAATTTTATTAGTATTCTAATTTTTAAATTAAAATAGAATTTATTGTTATGTAAGGTTATAGACTTACGTTTTTAAAAAAAAAAAATTTAATCATATTTATGTATGCTATGTTGAAATTTGTGATAAGAGTATTATGTTAAATTTTTTGTTTTGAATGTATAATTTATGTTATATTTTCAATTTCATTTGTTTTAATAATATTGAATTTACATTGCAAGTCATTTTTTAATTAGACTTGATAGATTATTTTTCTGTCAAACATTTTAATAATTTATGACATTTTATATATTAATTTTTTTATCAAACATGCATTTCACGATGTTTGTAGAAACTTCATACTTTTAGTTTTTATGATCAATTCAATTGGAATATATTAATTTGAAAAAATATAAATCAATTATTTTTTCATAATATTTGTTAAGAACGTATGTTTATTGATTAATATATTTTAAAAAAATAATAGATATCTCAAATATTTAATTTAATATCATTTATATAGTTTCTTATTTGCCTTGTATAAATTTTAAATAATTATTTTATTTTTAAAATTTAATATAATTTTATGATTGCAATTGTGCATCCAAACACAACATGTGTAATTACACTATGGCATCCAAACAAGAAATGTGCAATTACAGTGTAATTACACTGTGACAACCAAACAAGTCAATGTAATTACTATATTGTATAATTACTAGGCTGATAATTATTACCCTAATAGTTACACCAATTCCAATTACCAGGTGGCTTTCCAAACAGACTCTAAAATATGGCTTTTCTTTCCTCTCCTCCATACATCATTCTTTCTTAAAAATTATTTGTTACTCGGAGCAATTTGTCCAAAATAGGGATAAAGTTTTGGTCAAGTAATGTTTAATGGCCTTGTAGATTCATGCTGAGAAATATTTACTTTTTTTTTTTAAGATGCTGCAAACGGTATTACTATGGGTAAAAAATATCGAACTCCATTTAGTTCTAATTTTTTTTATAATAAAGTAATCAATTTATAATAATTATATTTACATAAAAATAGTCAAAAATCACAAGAAATATACATTGACTATGCAATATAGTTTGCCAAAAGTCATAGACAATATATATTGACTATAAATTATAATATATTCAAAAAATTAAATATAGTTTAACTATACACGAAGTATACACTGTCTATTCAATTTCAATCAACTCAAAATCACCTCTAACCGTCCAAAAAAATTAGATGTGAAATTCTTTTGATATTTTAAGTCTTTTGATATATAATATGCTTGAAACGATTCATATTTTCGATACATCAATTTTTATTTTTATTTTTATTTTTATTTTTTTAAGAAAAAAGAAGACGAAGCATACTGCAAACAAAGAAGATTGAGGAGGAAGGAATGGGGTCAATTTTTAAAATTGGGTTATTTGGTAAAACAGAGGGCCAAATGGCTACTTTGCATATTTTTCCCTTAAATAAATCATGATCTTATCTATTAATTACTGACTAAATTAATAATTTAATATTTCAGATCTTTATAGCAAGCTTACTCTTAATGAAGAGGTAATCAATATTTTATTTATCATACTCCGAACAACACAAACATCTACTTGCTAATCATATACTTTTTCTCTAGATTTATTTCATTAACTAATTATGAATGAGAGCTTCCACGCAAAAGGCTAATCATTGTAGGAATAGCTTTATCATATATAAATTTATTAATTAATTAATCATAGTTAAATGAGTAATTTTTAAAAAATCGTTTAAAATTGACGAAAAAGTCTTTTGTGAAAGAAAATGTTTTATTTGTCAGAGATTTTATAAAATGTAAAATCCATTTTAAAAAATATATATCAAAACATATTTGTATATCAACATAAAATTGTTGACAATTCTTTAAAGGAAAAAAACCTAATTATACAATTTAGTCATCCAAATTACTCTTATATAATATTAGTTTGACTTTTCAATCTTTACAAAACAAGAACAAAATTAAAAAATTAAAAATTAAAATAAAAAATACCAAAATATAATAAAGGAATTATAAAAAACAGACTTTTTTTGTCCCCAAAAAATCTTTCTTCTTCCTAAAATATCTCCCTCAATATTTTTACTTCCTAATCTTTTTCCTCTTTTCTAATTTTCTTCCTAAAATATTGACAGATTTTCTTTTTTTCTCTCTACTTTTCTTATTTTTCACTTGTGTCTTCTCTTTCTTTTTATTTTTTACCTAATTTTATTTTCTGAAAATTTTCTGTCCTTTTATATTTCTCTCCCTTCATTTTTTTTTTGTTTAAATCATTTCTTATACTAATGTAGGTTGGAACATATAACCAAAATTCAAATTTATCATCAATGTAATGATTTATTTATTTTTTAATTTATTTGGTTATAATTTGATATAATTCATTCATTACGGTAAAATTGAATTAGATTAATTTGAATTTGACATCAAGGTAAAATTATGGTGTACACCATGTAAATTAATTTGATTATGCTAAAAAGTTGGTATATATTTGATTAAATTATGGTGTTATGCGTTATATGGTTGTAACATATAACTAAAATCAATTTTATCATCAATTATAAATCAATAGCTTTTATAGTTCTAAACCAACATATCACCAAAAAGTTAGTCATACCATACATCAAAATACACACTATAAGATATTGCAACTTTAAATCAAGGCCTTAAATCAACAAATCACCATTATTTTTAACCAACAAATCCACCAATTATTTTTAATTGTTATATTTATTAAAATTTGAACTTGACAAATTAACTTGAAACATATAACTAAAATCAACCTTTTTAACCAACATATGGGGGATAGAGTGTATGCATTCAAATCAAAACGTAATTTAAAGCATATGATGAGGCTGTTAATATTGCAAAGCTTTGACCTCAGGCTCTTTCTATGAGTAGAAAATAACCTAAAAATATTATCAAGAATGAAGGTTTTATCTTAGATACTAACAATGGAAGAGATGAAGATAATGGAGGAGATGAAGATACTAATAAAGTAACAATGGAATAGATAAGAGAGTAATAAGAGGGAATATTCTTGTTATGAGTACCAAAAAATAGCACACTAACAAAAAAAAATGTGTATAGTTTTGAATTGTCACATTCGTAATTAAAAACTTAGTTTTATAAATAAAAAAGAATACATTTTATATTGTAAATTAAAGTTTTAAACAAAATATCCTTATAAATTTTCCATTCTTTAATTTGTAAAATTTGTAAAATATTTCATATGAAAATACAATTCAAATTGTTGACAATTACTATCATATAATTCACAAAATATTTCATGTGAAAATAAATGTATACACAAAATTAAGAAAAATCAATATATAACGTGAAACATTTTTTAACATAAATATCAAATATGAATAACCCACAACATATTTGATATAAAGTCATTGTTTTACAAGAAAAATTTATCAAATTCAATCTAACGTATTTTTAAGAAAATAAATATAAAAAATCTTGTACGTTAAACTTTCTATATATTTTTCTATTAGAAAATATAGTGTGAATTTATTATAAGATAAATATAAAATATGATGGGTCAATATGGGGATAGATAGGAAGAGAGTGGGAAAGAGTTTGAGAGATAAAAGTAATTATGTACAAGGTTCAATAACAAGAATATAAGCAAAAAAAAATTAAAAAAAATTGCAGTTGTAAAGGAAAATCACTCAATTTAATCTATATTTATTTTTATAATCACGTGATTTATTTCTATTTTTTTTAAAAAGGAGAAAGTTAATACATTAAGTTTATTTTATTACATAATAATATATTTTTTCAAATTTAAAGCAATCAAAATATAATTTTATTTTTAGTTATGATATTAAGTTTGTTTTTTCCGAAGTCATTTTCATTCGTATGTTGATAAATGATAAACAAGTATATGTTGGCTACATCATCCGTGGACAAGAAAGGAGTCGAGGAAGTGCTTGTGATAAATTCACAAATGTTTATGTGAAAAACCTTCTTGAGTCTACCAATGATGAAGATCTTAATAAGATTTTTGAGAAGTACAACATCATTACAAGTGTTTTAGTTATAATAGACACTAATGGAAAATTCAGATATTTTGGGTTCATAAATTTTGAGACCTGGATGCTACAACATCTGCCGTTGAACAATTGAATGGCAGTTTTTGAATGAAAAAGTTTTGTATGTGCATAATTATTATCCTTATATTTATGAATTTAGAAATAATTAAAGTACTCGTTTGATCTAGGTAAAAAAAAATTCATATTTAGTACTTTAAATCAATTAAAATTTTACTTTATGTAAAAAAATAACAACATATTTAGTCTAAATTTTGCCTAAATTGACAAAATTTTAAATGAATTTTTAAAATTAAATATATTTTAAATAAAGAGTCCATTAAAAAAATAGCTACCAAAGTGCAGCTCAAATTTGATTCTAAACTTATATCCAAGACGTATGAAGATTTTTTGAATGTTGATTGCCTTTTTTGCCCTCCATTAAAAGACTTATATAATAGATAAAAAGTTATCATTTACTAGTTTTCTCAAATAATCATCATTAATCATTCTCCAAATATTTAGGACATTAAAACTAATTAAAAAATTTAGTTGATCTAGATGAAAAATCATAACATTTAATACTTTTAAATCAATTAGAAGTTTACCTCATATTAAAAATAAATTTCTACAGACAAAAACAACAACAATTTAGTCTAAATTTTGTCTAAATTGAAGAAAAGAAGAAGAAGTCCATACAAACACCTACCTATTGTAATTCAATTTGATTTTAAACTCAAATCGAATAAGTATGAAGGTTCTACCGTGAGCGATATTCTTATTAATCTCTTTATTTTCTTTAATAATCGACCTAAGATACTTGAAATCATTTATCTTTTGGATGACATGTGTATCAAGTCTCAATTGCATACTTGCATTCATGCATTACATCATTAAATTTGCACTTCAAGTATGCACTCTTGATTGTGTTCAATATAGACCATTTAAATTTCAGGATATGACTCTAAACCTCTAACTTAGTGTTAACTCCGTTGTGAATCTCGTCAAACAAATTACATAATTCGTAAATACATAAAATCATAAATTACGACGCCTCAACTTAAATATATCACATCAATATATTCATCAACTCTATAAAATATAAATGGACTAAGGGTTAACCCCTCGTGCAATCCCACCAATACGAAATAATCCTCTGAATTTTCTTTTACTGTCCATACTCAAGTCTCGTCTCCATTATAAATTTTTGATAAAAAGATTTTAAAAACTATGCTACGCCAACAAGACGAACTAAAATAAAGTATCACTAATAGTAGTAGAGGATCGTCCATAACTTGCAAAATAATGAAATGTATATTGTAATATAATGATAAATACTTTTTTAATCTTTAACTATTAAATATCAATCTAAATTTTAGGTATAAAATCACTTTCGATAGAAAGTGTTTGAATTGAATTTTGTGAGTAATATTATTTCCCCTCGTATTTATGAAAAGGTAGTAATATTTTATTTAATTTCAGAACATATTTATATTTTAATTTCAAATCATAATAAAATACATTATATTTATATATATAATTTATTATACTCACGTATAAAAAAAATAAAATAAGAGGGTTTGAATTAACTTATTTCAGGTAGCTTTTAAGTTTTAATTTTTTATTTTATTTTAATTTATAGGTGTTTGAGAAAAATAAAAAATAATTAAGCGGCAATTTTATCAAAAAAGTAAAAAATTAACTAAAAATCAAAATTTGGATATCACAAATTTATGACATTTGACTTATAAGTTACTTTAAAAAAAAAGAAGAGAAGATCCATAAAGTTAATTAGTTATCACTGAAATTGTTCCAGATTTTTTTAAAAAAAATCTTAACTTTCTAATCGTCTTATTATCCCAACTAAACAATTTTGAACTAATATTATTATATTATTTTTTGATGAGGCCCAGATTTTAAGAATCAAGTGTTATCGCACACCAATCATTACATGACACGTGTTAATTTAATTAAAAATATATTAGTATTTTTCATTCTAAGTTTTTTCTTTATTTTTCTCTCTCTTACTTTTTGACTTATTTTAATTTCGATTCATCTTAAACGTATTTACTTATTATATTTTTCAAAGATATTAACTTATGTTAATAAATTAAGGATATAATATGAAGAAATATTTTTTGTCCTTTCTTAATTTGGCAAAAATGATACTCTCTCCGTCTAACAATAGTTGTCCATTATACTATTTTGAGATATCCAACAATACCTATTCACTTTATGAAATTAATGAATAATTTTACATTTAGTTTTTAATTTACCCTTGTCACTAATTATAGTCATTCCCTATTACATTTTTGAAGACACTATATTTATTATATTCAAAGAATGATATACTAAAATTACCCTTTTATTCATAGTTTTAAAAAAGTGTGCAAAATTAATAATAGACAAACACTGCATTCACTTTTACTTGTTACACTTTGACTTGACACACCTATTAAGAAAATAATTATTGATATACGTATTTACCAAACCAACCCTCCTATTAGATGATGTCTTAAAAAATGATTTGAAAAAATAAATAATTAATGCTGAGGGTGAAACATGAAAAAATGATCTTTTTTAATATGACAGAAAGTAAAAATGAAAATTTATTTTAGAAATAAGTGTCAAATAAAAGTGAATACAGAAAGGAGTATTATTGAACATAAAAAAATACTTGTAAAAATTGAAATCAAATTAAAAAGTACTCCCTTTGACCACTTTTAATTTTCATGTTGCGTTTTTCAAAAGTCAATTTGACTAATTTTTAAAGTGAAATTATATTACATTAATTTGATACTTTAAGCAAAAAAATTAGATATTCAAAAACTATAAGAAAAGTATTCCCTTCGTTTAAAAAAGAGTGATCTAGTTTGACTTGATACGAAATTTTAAAAATAAAAAAGACTTTTGAATCTTGTTGTACTAAATTAAAGTTACGTCAAATGTACTAAATTATTTTTTAAAATTTTGTGGCCTTAAACATGCCACGTGAAAAACTGAAATATGTTACCCAAAAAAAGGAAGAATGTCATTCTTTTTGAAACAGACTAAAAAGAAAAAAATGTCATTTTTTTTGAACGGAGAAAATATTATAAATTTCAATTTTTTTGCATATCAATATAATAAAAAAATATATTATAAAATATTAGTCAAAAGATATTATTATTTGACTCTAGAAAAAGAAAATTATGTAGTATTTGACAAGTAAATAGAAATGACAATGTTGACTGAAAGTAGAACAGTTAAGAAAAGACAAAGACAGCCGTCGACGGACGAAATCCCAGGAACCCAAAATCCAGACAAGAACGCCCTTTCTTCCATATTTCGAATCGAATCTCTAGATTTCCTCAATCGCAATCTTCTATGTAACCCATAACTCTATCATACGCCACCTCCCCTAATTTATTTGATACCCTCACCCCCACCAACCGGGGCGGTCAATTTCAGGTCGATGAAACGCTACTGGCTGATTCCGGCCGGCATTTTACTGTTATTTTTCAGCTTTACGGTCTTGGCAAGTGAGTTATTTGGCTTACCCAGTGGTTCAATTGAGGGAATTTCCGATGGGGTTACGCTAGCTCCGGCGAGGAGGAATTTGCTGTCGGAATTAAAGTTAGTTTATATTCTTGATTTCTTGAGAGTTTTTAACTTATACCCATTTGAATTTATTGCTGGTTTGGTTAGTTTTTAAAAGTAATTTGTACAAAGATTTATTGTTGCTTTTCAAGATTCTTGTTAATGTTTGTTGTTCATTTTCTACTAATGCATACTTTGATCTTTTGGTTCAAATTGTTTACTGCAGTTGTTTTTCCATGTTTTTTTTTTATGGTTCTTGAGGCTAAAGAATTGAATCATGTTAAATATGTTACAAATTGTACACTTAGATTTGTCTGTATAAAACTTGTTTTTGACTAATTGTCAGTCAAGATTCGTCTTTAGTTCGTGGTTTATTCAAACAGATATGTCATTCTAGTTTCCTTATAATTGGTAAAGATTCATATGCTCTTTTTTGGGCCATCAGGAAAATGTATGTTTGTTTATCCTGCCTTTCTTTGCTTAATATTGCTCTATGTCGAAACCATGCCAAGTTGCCAAACTACAGCTTAACAATTTCAGGATTTCTAGTTTTGTAAGTACAACATTCTCTTGGAGGAGATCAGTTTCTATAAACACCAGTATACTTTTTGGTTACTAGTTTGTCTTACCCTGTAATTTACAATATAAATATGTGGAAAAATAGTGTTTTTTATGAGTGAGGGGAGTGGGATCTTCTGAGACTCAGTTATTATGGATCATATGTTTCGCTGCATGAAATGCTTCATGCATCTGTGATTGCTCGAAAAAATGAACAGGATCTAAGAGAAAACATCACTAGCATTTCTGTTCTTCTCTTGAACCCAGAAACATTCTATTTAATGTCTTTGTAGGTAAATCGACTTAATTTCCGCAAACTGGATGCATGAGCTGTAAACTAGATTCCTTTTGGAAATGATAAATTAAAGCCCTTTATTTTGTTTGTTCTAAGTTCACTTTGTGTCATACTGGTAATTTGATATACTTGTGGTATGCTTATTGATTCATTACATTTATTTGGCTTTGGTTTTCGCTATACTCTCTCGAACCAGGAAACCTGAGACAGCTCTGTTTGCTGAACTGGATGGTACAGTTTCTTTGAGGGAGCAAAATAGCTTAAATACTTTGAAACCACCACTCTGGTCATTTAGATCTGGGTCATCAATCTACTCTTCTTATCAGGCTCCTGTTAATTACAATAACAGCAAGGAGGCATCATCTGATATAGGAAGTGGTTATTTCATTGACTGTGGCCGCGGGGATGATTGGGAGTTGTATGCACACAACAGGCTTGGTAAATTGGTATTGTCTCTAAATTTTATGCAAGTCTCTTCTGTGCAATACAACGCGAAATGATATCCACTTAACATTGATTGATAATGAGGAATGATACCATTCTTTTTTGAGAAAGGTAACCGGAAAAGAGGTTTCAAACAATGAATCATGATACCAATTAATATAGTATTATCAACTAGATACCCATCTATCTTAACAAAATGAAATGAATATTCCCTTAGTTTGAAAAATATTTACAACCTCCCCTCTTCAACCTCACAACATGAAGGTGTAAATTCTGAGCATGATTTGACTAATATACCCTCCTTTCTATGTAGTGGCTGATCGAAGGCAATTTTGGAATCAGTTTCAGTTTTTAAAAAGTGTGTAATGGAAAAAAGTAAAAAAAGAAAAGAAAAGGTAGCTAAGAAGGGGCTTTTGTTATACCCATTCTCTTTTAATGTATATAGTAGTAGCAAGTCTCTTCTTTTTCTTTTCACAAGTAAATGGAGTATAAGTGGAAAGTCTCAATAAAAAGGGAGGTTCATAAGTATATCTCAAACTAAGTGGATGTCCCACTTGGTTTTGCCAATTGGAAAGGTCCAAGTAAGTTACCCATTATTATAGATAGAAAAAGTAAAAATAGCAGACGGGTCAGGTCCACGATTTTGTTATACAACCCTAAGCTGATGGGGATGGACCGCATCCTGAATTGTTCTGCTAATAAGAGTGATACAATGACATAAATATCTGTTTCATGAGTCATTAGGTATATATTCTTTCAGCAAGTCAGAAGCAATGACCATCCTCAAACTTTTGAGATATATGTTTTAGAAGACATATGTCTGGCCCTACACTTCTGTTTTTATTTTACTCTAGTCTCTTATTTTTTGCTCCATATTTTTGAACAGAAACTTATGAAGAGTATTGATGAGTATATTAGTTCAACTCCACAAATAGCTGAGGATGGTGGAATTGTTCTGGGATCTAAAAGAACTACTGCATTTCTTGTTGATGCTAAGACTGGACGCGTGATTCACACATATAGTATGCCTAGCTCTCCAGCAACTCAGGACAACGACACTGCTTTTCATCATAATGGCACCATTGAGGAAGAGAGTCTGCCCAGCTACACACTTTACATCACCAGGACAGACTATGCATTAACGTCCTTTATTCCAAACTCAGACAAAGTGTTGTGGAACATGACGGTTGCTGAAATAGGGGCTGCTGCTCTTTGCAAAGTTGATGATGCACTTAGTGGGGATATTACGGAGTCTGACAAATCTGAACTTGATGTGCATTTCAATATGCCATTGCCATGTCAGTCAAGGGCCCTTATCTACAGACGCCGAGGTCATGATAACAAGATGCTCCCAGAGGCTGATAGTCAGGGTATGCTGCCAATTCCTACCTCTCAACCAAATGTTGATAATGCAGCTACGCCTGTGCCCGACAAGAATGTAGACACCTTCCACTTAGAAGATTTTATTAAAAAAACTATGTTTGGCATATTGATGGTGTTCATAATTTTTTTCACCAAAAACAAAATTTTAAAAGATGCTAAAAGTCCATTCAAAGAAGGAATAACGAAGTGCTCTGAAAGATTGAGCATGCCAATTCACAGTATTTTAGCTACTCTTGTGGGAGCTTTTACACATAATCGTGATTTAGTAGCTGAACTCAATTTGGATAGACAGCTTGGGAACCCACATTCACCAAATGTACCTTCAAAAAGGAAGAAGTCTCGGAAGTCTGGAAAGAATGGGAGCAATGGCATTAAAAGTGAAAAAGACACCTCATCTGGTATTGGACTTAAATATGCAGACGTGGATGCTGATAATAAACTGTTGTTGAACTTTCTTCAACCAAGTATATGTACCAAAGGTGGACGCTCTATTGGTAAATTGTTTGTCTCCAGTACAGAGATTGCTAAAGGGAGCAATGGTACAGTTGTATTTGAAGGAATTTATGAAGGTCGTGCAGTTGCTGTGAAAAGGCTTGTCAGGGCACATCATGATATTGCCTTCAAAGAGATACAAAATCTTATTGCATCTGATCGACATCCAAATATCGTTCGGTGGTATGGTGTGGAACAAGACCAAGATTTTGTTTATCTTGCGTTGGAACGCTGCATTTGCAGCTTGAGTGACCTTATTCAGATTTATGCTGACACTTCAGAAAATGCATGTCCTAACCAGAACTTGGATGGAGAATCTACGAAGCATAGACTTTATTTGGACAATTTGAAGGGTATTATTCTGGATACTGACTTAATGAATGAAAATGGTTGTCCTTCACCTCTGTTGCTCAAATTGATGAGGTTCGTTGAATTATTTTATAACAGCTTTGTGCCTCTTATCATTGTTTCATAGTATATGAGGGTACTTTGCAATCCATTAGATGATGATTTGAAAAAGGCTGAGCTTCGGAAGAAAGGCCCTCCTTTATTTCTTGCCTGTTTAATTCCAAAAGATCATACAGTTTGGGTTTCGCTTCCTATGCTATACTAGACATCAGGTCTCTAGAGGTCCTTTATTTAGGTAAAGAGCTCAGCGAAATTCACTTTGTTGAATTTTTGCTTATCCCGCCCGCGGATAGAGCTGGGCAGTTAGACAAGAAAATTGCATCACATTCTTCTGACTCAAAATTTCTCGTGACAATGGCTTTACAATTGGCCTTTTCAGTGCTTTTCTCTTTATAATTTTTAGGGTTTGGTACTTTTTTATCCATGCTGTCTCATCTGTTCTCTTTTATGATTTTGCTATTTGCTAATTTTTTGAATGGTCTGATAAAATAGGTTACCTGCTAGTCTGCTACACTTTATCCCATCTGCAGTGGTTAAGAAGGGCCCTCTACAAATGCTCCTTCCTTTACCAATCCTTAAAAGTTTTCTGCATCTTGCATTTCCCGACTGTCATCTTCTGCTTGGTTAATAAGCGCTTATAAGATATATATTGCTGTTTCCGTGCATAGAAATTGTAATATGTGCCCTGGTAGTGGATGTTAAACATACATTTGATCTGGAAAACCATTTTCCATTTTTATCTTTTGATTATAATGTTCTGAATTCCAATTTGTTTGGGCATGCACATGTTTTGGTGTTCTGATTTTCTTTTTCTGGAGGACAGGGATGTGGTTTCTGGTCTTGTGCATCTTCATGATCTGGGGATCATTCATCGAGACCTGAAGCCCCAAAATGTTCTGATAACTAAGGAAAAATTCTTATGTGCTAAGCTTTCTGATATGGGAATCAGCAAGCGCCTCATTGGAGATATGTCTTCATTGGGTCATCACCCAACAGGCAAGTAATTGTTAAGTAGCTAAACATTAGCTGCTAGTGAAGTTATCTTCAGTCCCACCGCCATTGAGTATGCTCCTTTATCTAGTAATTTACATGACACATTGAGCATCTCTACAATGTCGTCCTTGCTGCATTCAGGAGAAGATTGTTTGACTGACAGCTGAGTTCAATTCTCAGTTTCTCACACCAGATTCTTCCTTTAGTGGCCTTAGCTTTTAATATTTTTTTTTCAGAGCTTGCCTCAGCATGATGTCTTTAACTTTTTAACGCATATTTCTCTCTGTTCTTACTCGGCAATTTTTTTTGCAGGTTATGGAAGTTCGGGATGGCAAGCTCCTGAACAACTTCTTCATGGACGTCAAACACGTGCTATTGATATGTTCAGCCTGGGGTCTGTTCTGTTTTTCTGCATGACTGGTGGTCGTCATCCCTTTGGAAGTCCTCTTGAGCGTGACATTAACATTACAAAGAATAAAGTGGATCTTTTCTTGTCGGAACACATCCCTGAAGCTGTGGATATCTTTTCTCGTTTGTTAGATCCCAATGCTGAACTGAGGTAAGAAGTGCACATGTTTTATATAATAAAAATTCTATTACATCCTGCACATACCAGTAACTATGGACAAATTTAGAGTTCGTTATTGACCATGACATCCTTGTAGCTAGTTATGGCTGGAACTTCTCTTTGAATTGCAATACTGTTTTCATACTCAAAATGTTTGTGAAGATGACTATACCCTTTTTATCTCCCTTTAGAATTACTGCTCCTGCATGGTGATTTTCAAAATTCAAAGAATATTTTTTGCTTATTCATCACAATAAGAAGGCAGTCATAATGATTATGACTATTAGCATGTGTACAATCAAGTTTTAGCTAAGTACAACTTATCAACTAAATTTTCAGCTCTATTTTGTTTAGTAATGTGCTTGATAAGTTTCCGACCCATTCAACGTTTTAAGTAGGCTGTGCAGTTATTTCTTCAGTGCTGTTCAGGAATGCAAGAAACATCTCTATATCAGTATTACCTATTTTATATCTTTAGATCTTAAAAAATGACTACGTATAAAAAGATTCTTAGAAAATCCAGTACTAACTAGGGGCTAGAGTCAGAGTCGTAATTTTGCATACTTGAGGTGCAAGGCTTGATCCTCACATAAGACCCATAGGCACCCCTTTCCCGCACCCTGGCCACCAATATCCCTGTCAAGAAATAATAATTTTTGAAAAAAAAAAGGAAAGAAAAAACAGACAAAATGCAAGAGAAGATAAAGAAAATTAGAGGTTTTTGCTTCATGAATTGGTAGCTATCTTAGCGCATTGAGGCGTAATTGTATTTTCAATCAATATAAAATTAACATTGTAATGGGAAAACTGCTAAAGCTTCTCTTGGATAAAGCGCATGTTCTGCTAGTTTATGTACACTGCACCTGCCTATTGCTAATCGCCTTTTTTTTTTTATAACTCTGTAAAAGACCAAAGGCAGTGAAGGTGCTTGCTCATCCTTTCTTTTGGACTGCTGAGATGCGACTGTCATTTCTTCGTGACTCAAGCGACAGGGTGGAACTTGAAGATAGGGAGACTTCTTCTGATCTTCTGAAAGCATTAGAAGGTACAGCGCATGTGGCTTTGGGTGGAAAATGGGATGAGAAGATGGAGCCTCCTTTCATAAAAAATATTGGCCATTACAGGCGATATAGATTTGACAGTATTCGTGATTTGCTGCGTGTGATGCGGAACAAGCTAAATCATTATAGAGAGCTTCCCACCGAAATTCAGGTTAGTTTTGATCAATTTATATAGTACTACTTGATACATATTGTTATTCAACTAATTGGCGGACTTAGCATTTGGTCAAGACTTCCTTTGAGGAATTAGTTTTCTCGAAGAAGCAGTGTGCTGCAAGGTGGAAATATTGTCGTTGATTTCTGATTGTATTTGCTGACTTCCGGTGTATCTCAACTTCTTTTCAGGAAATTTTAGGAACTGTTCCAGAAGGATTTGATGGCTATTTTAGGAGCCGGTTTCCGCAACTACTAATTGAAGTGTATAAAGTGATGTCAGAATACTGTAAACATGAAGCCTGTTTTCAGAAGTACTTCACAAGCAGTGTACTTTAGGATCCTACAGATAGCAGCTGAATCTTGTTCCATTCTTACATTATATGTATGATGTAACATGTATTGTAAATTATAATCTACACCATGTAAATATGCCTGTTCCGGGGAGGTACCAGAAAGCTGTACGGACACCACTGTTGTTGGAAACAAAAATAATGTAAATATGAAATCGAATTGTGTAATCTTATTAAAGTATGTTTACCAACATTTCTCTCTTTTTATTTTAAATGCTCAAATATGTTTCTTATTCGAGCTGGAAGGGCTTGTAGCACGCATGCATATGGATTAGCAGGATATTCTAATGCTAGAGATTTTTTATTTTTTTTCAAAAATAGGCTTAAATGGAACGACACAGACAGTTGCAGATTCATATATTCAACTCTAACTATTTCGAGATTGAGTCATAGTAGTAGTTGTTGTAAGGTTCTTGGATTGTATGACATAATATGTCACTGGCACCAGAACTTTGCAAAATTTGATACAGTTACAGCATCGTCTACACAAATATGCAGTCAACCTTTATAATTACATTTGAGGAAGAATGGTAGATTTTTGTTTATGAACTATACAGATTCTCCAAAACTTACAACCCTGTTTGAGTATATCTCAGAACGGTCATTCCTTGAACCATTTACTGATGCATCTTGATCAATACTTCTTACTGAAGTCACCTCCAGTTGCCTTTGTTTGGATCGAGACCTCACTGACTCTTCCTTTTCATCAGCAAAAGAAAGGAATGTCTGCAGTCGTCCTGATCGTGAGCTTTCACTAGCTACCTCTGAATTGGGATAGTATTGGCAATATTGACATGCTAGCATCACAAAATAAATGAGCAGAGCCAGAAAACATGCCAACCCACATAGAAAGAATAGACCTGAGAAGCTTTTCAGCTGAAGCCTGTCCACTTCAAGCTTTGTATTCTGTGAAGTGCAAGCTATTCCAGAAAGCCATTTATCATGGATCCTTTGAAGTTCCCCATTCTCTGATAGTTTCAAAATTGCTGTTGACATGTCTACTGCTAGAGGAGAATCCCTAGGGAAAGCCTAGGAGGGAAAAAAACTACTAGTCATAAAACAGCAAAGTCAGTAAAGGACATTATTCTCAAAACATCGACAGGTCTGGCTTAAATCCTTCAAAACAAAATGGTCTTATATTGATTAGTTTGATGGCATAGGATGAAAGGAAAGGTAGTTATAAACATAGCCAAACCAAATACACCAACTTATACTTTTATTCTTTACTTTAAACATTCTCACCAATCGACCCCCTATGTTTTGAAGGTACCACAAGACAAATTTTGTGTGAAGTAAGCACCATGTTATGTCAAGAGTGTTAATGATCTCCCAACTTTTCAGGTGTCCTTCCATATATTGAGCTAATAGTAGTATGATTCACCTTCAGAAGACATGTTTCTAGCAGGATTATTCCTTATAACTAAGGAATAATGGAGAAAAACATGGATCAGTAAGGAATAAACTTTCTTGGCATATTTGCATGTATTTGATGTAAGATACTTCTCATGCATTATCAATTTCTTGGCATATTTGCATGTATGGTCAATTCATCACGGTGTGAGACAAATTCAATAAAGGCAGGTTCACATGTATAAGAAAGGTGAAGTTGACAAGGACATGTAAAAGCAAAAAGGTGAAGTTGACAGAGAGCTACTTACAAACCCCCATCCATTTTTTGTGAATTCTTGACCCAGAATACTGAATTGGCAACGCGTTGAGAGGAAAAGCTCCATATATGCACGCTCATCTACCACTGCTGCAACACCACCACGGCTAGGACCATCTTTTAAAGCTTTAGCATAATCTTCAGGGAGGTTAAGAGGAACAAGTCTAGATTCATCAATGCGAAGTTCTTGAATCAGATAGTTACGGGCAAATGAACCCAACTGATAACCAATGGGTTCCTTTGTATTTACTAAACTTTCAATTCCGGTAATTGGGGAAGAAAGTTTCTGCACTGTAAGAATTGAGGTGAGACTGGCAGTATAGCTTGAGTTTATTATCAAAACCACAAATAGCCATATGAGAAGGACAATACGGCCAAAGGTGCTGACAGTGTTTTCTCCTGCATACAAAAGTGTTTTTTTTTTGTTATAGAAGCTCATTCAAATGGTAGTACAGAAGTAACTCAACCAGCATGCGTTACTTACTCTGGGCAGTAAAGAGAGTTGAAAAGCTGAACCTGCAAAAGAGTTTTACATAGGAAAGGGTCAAGAGTTTGATATTCTACAAAGTGAATTTGGCAAGTGGAAACTAGAAGGTGAGGGAGAAAGTCAAGGAAGAGTGTACAATATATGACACTCTCTTTCATCAGGTAAATATATGCTAATTTAGTAGTTATGTTTTGCCAACTCACCATAAAACAGTGACAATCTGTTTACTCGGAGGTCCACGAAAATCATCATTCAATCTGTGTTCCAAAATCCAAATTACAGACCCCACAATTAAGAAAAAAACACCAGTGACACACCACATCCTAGGAGTAAATGGACTGAGAAAAGCCCAAGCATTAGAATTCTGCTCCTTAACTGGTGCCACTACAACTAACCCAGATTCAATGTACGGTTGAGTGAAATCAACCATTTTTGTTCGATTAGTTGTAATTGCTATGTCACCTATGGCTGCATCATAAACCTGAAATAAGAGATCAAGTAGATACAGTTAGAAAGCACATTGTTCAAATGACAGTACAATAGAACCTTGGTAGTCTTGTACTCACTCCTGCTGTGATTAGGCGTATTAGCTCTGTATCATCTGGATTGTTATGACCATCGCCAAAAGCAACTAGTTTGTAAGGGACAGCATAAGGCAATAAGTCTATGGCAGTAGTGAAGACTTCAATACAGTATCCTCTGAACGAGTCAGCGCCTGGTACCTTTCCAACAAATTCACGAAAGCTAGCTCGGTTAGGAACTCCAATTTTCAGTTGTCTCCCATTGTTAGGAAAAACCCATCCACGAGGTTTTTCCGTTATTTGTCCAGGCCAGATTATACTATGTAGCTGTTGATTTGAAGAGGAACGATTTGCCGGCTTAGAGTACAGTGTTTCAGGAGGCACAATTGATAAACCAGAGTATTCAGACCAATAACCAACTTTCCTAAAACCTGTACCAACCACATTAATGACTTCAAAAGTAGGGCGGAAGAGTTCCTTATTAGAAGTGAAACTAAATGGTCCTGTTACACCTGTCATATTAACCTTAAAAATGTTGTCTCGCAATAACTTCCCTCCATTAAAGATGCTCATAGAATCAAGATTCATACTTCCACTATTCAGTTCAGTTAGCCTTGGATCCTTAGAAAATGAAACATTTCCACCCTGGTTAAAGAATTCATTGATGGCACGAGCAAGTAGCCACACAGTATCATAAGCATAGAGCGCATAAGTGGACATCCCTGAAGATCCAGTAACTCCTGCCTTCCTTGTCAAATTGCTCCACTGTGAGACAAACCTCTGTTTCAATTCTGAACCTGGAGTATGTATACGCAAGGTGATAGCCCCTTCAAGGTTCTCTTTTTCATCCGAAGAAAGGGGACTACCAGCATCAAGGATAGTTGAGAGCCAATTTGTAGCAATCCACACATATCCTTTATCTATCATCCCCAAATACCGTGCCATAGAGAATATCTCCAGACCCTTTGTAGGATAAGTGTGAACAACCATTATTCGTGACTCTCTCAAAGCAACCTGAACCAAAACATCCCGGGCATCATCCAATGTTGCTCCAGGTTTCATAGCTGCTTTGTAAGAGATCGAACATCGTCTCTTGGCCAGCTGATCCGCTAATGCAGCTATACCATTTCTTCCGAAATCATCATCAATATATATAGCAATTACTTCCCTCCATTCATAGTACTCAACCATTTCAGCTATAGCTTCCATCTGAAACTTATCACTTGGGGAAGTTCTAACAAAAAAGGGGTACTGAAGCGAAGAAAGAGAGGGGTCCGTGGCTGCAAATGATAATAGAGGGACCTGCAGCTCATTCGCAATGTTTGATACCACATGAGCTATAACAGAAGATTGGGGGCCAACAATTGCCATAGTATCCGTCTCCATGAAATGGATAGCTGTTATAAAAACCACACAATTTACATAAAACTCAAAGAGCAAGAACAGAATTATTGAAACAATGAAAAATGCTATCCACAAAAGCAACAAAATTACAGATATTTGCAAAGGGCTAGCTTACCCTCAACTATTCCAAGAAATCCACTGGCATTACTATCCAATGTTATCATATTCAGCTTGGTTCCTCCAAGAACATCTGGATTGGAATTTATATCTTCAACGGCAGCTTCCGCAGCGATTTTAGTAATTTTCCCAACGAGTGTATTGAAAGACAGCATACACCCAATGTTCACAACTTTAGGCCTTGCAGAAAGAGTTGAATTAACCCCCTCTGAAGAATACCCATTGTAGAGAACTATCAAAATCAATGTCCAAAATAGTCTCATAATGAACTTGGGTACAAAAATATGCAATCTTGACACTGCTATGCACAGATAGGAAAATTTTAGTAAATTTCAATTAACAGAAAGTATACACAGTAAGCAGTAACATCAAGAATTCAAAACACATAATAGTTCAGTCAAAGCATATTACAAAAAAGGGGGATTAAGGAAGAAAGGTGTAGCCTCAATTTCACACAAGAAGGACATGAACAGTAATTTTCCCACCCAGAGTGTGAAATGAGCCATATTTCATTAGAAGATAATGGAGCAGACAAAAAGAATATTAAAACTCTGAAAAGAGCAGAACAAATCTTGACAAAAAAATGGATGAGTATTGAATAGGGACAAGAAATTTACTTACAGAACATCAAACCGCCATGACAAAGGGGGAAAATAAAGAACAAGAAGCAGAAGGAAAAGGAAAAAAAGCTGTAGTTTTCTTTAGTGGGGTATCTGCTTCTGCTCTTCCCCACTAATAAAGCATAAAGAGCAAAGCAAATAAGTGCAAATATTGAAATCTTGAGTTTCAGCAAGAAAAAAATATGAACTTTTCTAATTTTATCAATTCAAAATTCAAATAATCAATCAACCCACCAACTGGATTTTTTTCACCTAGTTCATGTATGACTTGCAAAATCTGAATTTGCTATTTTTGGTTGGAACTAAAAGATGATTGAATAGTGAACCCACTCAGGTATCATTGCCAAGAAAATAGGCAGAAAAAGTGTTGTTTCTGTAGCACAAATATCGATCAGAGTTGTAGTAATGCAGTGATAAATACTTCTTCATTCGAAATTTTTACATTTGAAAATCCTTGAGTATAAAACCGTCTTTGTTAAGAAGCATTTTACCTCACAATATGAGACTTCCAACATGAATTCGAATTTAGTTGAGCTAAATATGAACACGAAAGACTGAATGAAAAATATTGTAGCAAAAACACATGCAAAATGTGCGTCTTGTGTATACTTAAGAACGTGTGACAGTAGATATAGGTGTAAAATGTTCACTTTCTTCCAACTTCCATTATTATTATATACTATAATTTGGACTTGCCCACTAAGCTATGTGCCCAAAAGGAAGTTAGAAACATCCTTAATGACTCAGCATTCTTATTGAAGTATAACTATTTATCAAAAAATTATTGGATTATTTTGGGATTCTGAAAAAAAAAAATGTATTTGTTATAAGCTTGTTAATCAGTTTTAAATGATTTTTCTTACTATTGTAAGACATAATTAATGTCGCGGTTGTCTAATTGCTCTCAAACTACTTACTATACTATAGTTGGGAACTTAGTAATGTGAAATGAGATTGAATGTCCTAACAAATTTCTCTACCACCCTGTTGAGATAATATGACTGATATTTTTATGTAGTGTTATTTGCTTAAAATATCATATCCAAGTTTTATTCAAAGTTTACCAATTTTAAAATTAATTATTCTTTCTTTTTGACCGGCCTTCATTTGTTCATAACACCATGCATTGGCTAATGGCCCGATTTGGAATATGTTGTCGGTACGTATGTATGCATCAAATCATATAAATTTGTTAATTATTACAAGTAATTTTATAAAATAAATATATGTAATAATTAATCATTGTCAAATAATTGAACTTTATAAATATGTATCACTATTGATTCTATATAAATGTTGGTGTTGATGTATTTTCATGAAAATGAGCCACACCTTCATCTTATTTTATATGTGTTGGTTTTTTCTATACCTAGGGCATCTCCAACCCAATCATCTATTTTACTCTCCAAATATAGAGTTCTCTATTTTTTCAAACAACCAACTCCAATCTAATTCTCGATTTTACTCTCTAAAAAGAAATTTTTTTCTCTCTCCTTAATATTATATTATTATTTCTATTTCATTCTTATTTTTTTATTTCATAATATAAATCATTTCTTCTTTTTGCAAACAATCACTCTATAATCTTTATGTAATACAAAATTTTATTTTTTTTCAAATTCTTCATTTAATATAAAATTATATTTTATTCTAAATTTCTAAATAGCATAATTGCAATAAATATTATATATAATACATATTAACGAACAATTCAAATAAAAGTGAAATCATTGATGGAATATAATTGCATCATAAATATTGTATTATGGTAAAATTTATTTTAAATTTTACATAAATACTCAACTTTCAAGACTATTATGTTACTCTCATAAATGTTCTATTAATGTATTACGAAGTTCAAAATAAATATTTTTTGTCCTTATTTTTTATGTGTAGCTAAAAATTGTTTAATTTCATCTTGTATCTAATTATTTCGTGTACTAATTTACTTTCCCTATTCCATTTTAAACTATTGCATCAAATATTTTCATACTCTTTAAAAAAGTGTAGTTTAATAATTTATCACTAAAACATAAAAGTAGATTGTTTGAATTGTCATGTAGAATTTGTGCATACTTCATAATGAAAAATAATTATAATATAAATTACATATTTAAAATGACAAAAAAAATATTAAAATTTAAATTAGAAAAATTGTTAATTCGGGATGGAAGTAGTATACTTAACAATAATATGTTTTAGATATTATATTACTTAGAAAATAATTACAAATATTAGAGACTTAATTAATAATCTTATATAATATAAATAATATATTAAAATAACTTTAAATTACATATTTAAAGTGACCATTTCTTTTAAAAAATAAAATAGAAAAATTATTAATTTGGGAGGAAGTAGTAACTTATTAATAATATATTTTAAATGTTATATTACATTAGAAAATAATTACAAATGATAAAGACTCAATTAGTAATATAATAGAAATAATATTATAATAATAAAAAAATAAAATATAGAAGTGAATAGTAGTTCTCCATAATTGAAGAATTTAAAAAACTACTATTCAACTCTCTATAATTAAAGAATAGAGAGTGAAATAGAGAGTGATTGAAGAACCCATTCTCTATTTTACTCTCCAAATATAGAGAATGAAGAGTAAATAGAGATGGATCGAAGATGATCTTAGACCGTTTGAATATATCCAACACAATTTTTCATTAAATTTTCTGTAAGTGGTCCTGCTCCAAAGTGATCATCGTGCCCACTACACGGACATTTCTTTTTGTTCAGAATTGGGTTTAACATTAAATAGCTCAATTATTCTTATTTTTGTCGGTACGTATTTGATGTCATGTTGATTTTAATTTTTTAACTGATTATTTAATTAATAATTATTATTTTAAAAAATATTTTTTATCAATAAAAAAAAATATAACTTTTAAATGATAAACATTAATTGAGTGATGATATTATAAATCAATTTCTTTTCACCCTGCATTGAAATTTTTGATTGGGAGTTACTACAAGGGAAGAGTGAATTACATGAAAATTTTTCTGGAGATTAGTATGAAAATTTGCAAAAAAATAAGTTTTCTACAAATTTTCATACTAATCCATAGAAAAATTCTCATGTAATTCACATTTTTCTTGCAATAAACAAACAATTGTCATCATCAAGTATCATTCTTTTTGGGAAAAGGTCAAAAGTGTACTACAACCTACTCCATTGAGATAGTTTTTTTTTATTGTTCCACCAATTCAAATCGTATTGAATAGTTTGATTGATTTGAATTGAGAGATGCCCATTTTTAAAATAATGTTTACTAATAAATATTTTTTCATACGTAAAATTTGAATCCGAAACCTCTTACTTAAAGAGAAGCCTTGAAACCACATTCTTGGTAATCATTGAGATAGATTGGCCACAAATGTTCTGCATAATATGAGGTTTTAATATTTTCCACTTGCATTTCTTTAACCATTAATCTTTACCTCATTCGGTATTAATTTAATATAAACCTGCTGGCTGCTATTTATATTAAATTAATTAATGTATAACATGTGTCATTTATATATAGCTTAATTATAATTAATTACTGTAGATTTGGATTATAGTTGATTCTTTAACTACGATCACTTAATACAAATTATAGAAGAAGATCTCTTATTAATTTGATATGCAATTTCTAAAAGGATTAAGGGAAGAAACATAAACACAATTGTCTGATGTATGGTTAAGTCAAGGTATATGCATTTAATTTTTATTAATAGTGGATAACTATTGTGTGACAGAGGAAGTAATTAATTCTATCTCAATTTTCTAAAAAAAACACAACTAATTTTAGAAATACGAACAACTAACCTGAAACGGAAATAGTATGATTTGATATAAATATCTATGAATAATTAGTTTCTTGTTAGTGGCAAAATACAAGGTTGTGGTCAACGAAAATACCAGCCATCCAATGACAGTGCCACGTGTAACAAACCCAATCTCCCAAACGCCATAATCTAGAAAGCCGGCCATGAAAAAAGCTCAAAGCTGGGATCGCCACTCTATTATCCATATACATTCATCTAATCTCATATTCTTGCTACACATTTACAAAATGTTTTGTTTCTTTACATTTCTTGGTTTAATCAATCTTTGTTAATTTTTCCAGATCTTGTACCATTTGGGTAATCTCAAATCTTGATAAAGTTTAAATCTTGGCATGTGGGTGACTTTGCTTCTTTCTCAATTTCAAAGAAGGGTCTTTCATACTCATTTTCTGCCTAAAAATGTGGGTTCTTGTGGTGTTTCTGACCTGGGATCAAGAAACAGTCACACAGCTGTCCATGTGAAGAAAGAAAATTTAATAATTAAACCATGAAAGCAACTGCGCACTATTAAGGGATCTATTGATGGAGTGAATGAAGGAAATGATGGCTCCAGGCACCAATATGTCACCCTGTAATGGGGAAATTGAAAATGGGTTCTATAAGGGAAATATGTCAGCAATTGAAGAAAATCAGGAAGTGTCTGATGGTTTGAGTCAGTCAAATGCAGGGAAGCCACCAAGAAACCATTCAGGGATGAGGCATTGTATCAGCCAAGCAAGCTTGGGAGCTACTTCTGCATTGGTGAGTGGATCCCAATTTGGAAATTTCCTATTTTTACATGATAGTTTGGTCTTATGCTTGCAGAACTTCAAGTTGTTTAATTATGTAGAAAAGACCAAGTCTTTTGATTGCAAAATAGTATGTGTGATGTATGTTATGGACTGAAGTTATATCCTTTAGAAGGATTCTGTATCAATTGCTTGAGGGGTGATCTGTGAGGCTTGATTAGTACATTGCTATTGTGGAAGTGAACTATTTGAAAAGCAAAAAGAGGAAAATTGGATCGGATATGCGCGGTGGTTCCTGTTGATTGTTTACTAGTGGCAATCCTAATTACTTGCTAATTAACAGCAGTGTCTACTTTTAAATCCTTGTTCTGGTGTGTTGTTAGCAGTGGAAAGTAGATCCCAGTGCAGACATTGTTCTTCATTTCCATATTGAATAGCTTGATTTGCTCTAGTTAACCATTAAAAGATTTTCTAATATCTTCTGACTGTTTCCAGCTTTTATGATTTTAATACCATGATGATTATGCCAACACTGGCTTTGTAGGTCCATCATGATTTATAAGCTGTTGATGAAATTCGATTTGTTGCATTACTCAAATAGCTTTTCATATATAAATTTGTGCATGATAACTGTTTCGCAAGCATATACAATTGTAGGTTGTTAGCTGGAGAGGCTTTTTATCTGTCAGTGTGTGTTTATTCTGATTGCGAATTGAAAGTTGTATTTGTCTTATAAATCTGTAGGAACCAAATACAGTAATGCTTGGTCTCAAATCACCATCAAGTGACAATTGTGCATATGTCCCCATCTTTCGCTCAGGAAGCTACTCTGAGATGGGACCCAAACAGTACATGGAAGATGAACATATCCGTATTGATAATCTCCGGGAACAAGTTGATGAATCCAAAGGCCTTCTTTCACAAGGAGCATATTATGGTGTATGTAATTTCTTATTTGATTCAAACTATCAGTTTTTGAGGAGGGGCTGAAGTACTGCATACATTTGTTGAAAATTACATTATGTATGTGAAGGCAAAACAAGCTTTTTGGCTGATACAACCTGATGTCACTGGTGCTCTTTGAATGTCTTGTATTGAATTCTAGTACTAGTCATAAAATTTAAACATTCAGTATTTAAATTAGAAAGCTGAAACCTGAGCACTAGTATTATTTTTTAATAAGCCACATTATTTTGATTTCAATGATTGCTATCTAGTTATTGGTAGTTGTATGATATCAACTAGAATGCGCCAACTTGAATAGTCAATTCCTTGGGTTTTGATGATATTACTTATCTGATTGTTGTTTTTGTACTCCCAGGTGTTTGATGGGCACGGTGGCATTGATGCTGCATCATTCACTCAAAATAATCTCCTTAATTTTATTTTAGAGGATTCCCATTTCCCATCAATGGTTAAAAAAGCTGTCAGGAATGCTTTTCAGAAAGCCGATAATACGTTAGCAGATACGAAGTCTCTCGATAGTTCCTCTGGAACAACTGCTCTGATTGCACTTATTTTAGGAAGGTAAGATATTGATCTGCTTTTGTGTAGTTCAGTCCTAAGTTCCAATTCTTCATGTCAGAAGGGGGCAACAAGTACTGAAACCATCACTGTCCCTAATTATATTAATTTATGAATCTCTTGAAGTATTGTCTGTGTTTTGATCAAATAGTGGTAGAATCCCTTTGTACCAAAAAAATTGGAAGAGAAACTGATGATAGTCATCGTTTCTCCTCATATTGAACTAAATGCTGCTCATGTCTATATGTAGCCAAAAGATCAATTCACAGTACTTGTTTGGTGTTGTTTGCTTCATTAGCTTTGTAAGGCAAATGTCGATGGCTCATGTTAGTCTAGTTTTACTTTTGGCATGTGGGTTTCGCAACTTTTCCAAGGAATTCTCCAAATTTTACTCTGTTTGGTATACAGATGACAAGACTTTTATTTGATTCGAAAAGAGTATTTTAAACACATGCATAGGTCCTTATGTTGTTCAAAGTTCATGTCTGAGTAGATTGCATTACTGGTTTGAAATGTGCAAGTCTATCTCGTAAAAATGGTCTTCCTACTGATTTTGGCCTTCATACTACATTCCATATGGCATATCTTTCCCATTTTTAGTTCTGATTTTCACTTATGAAGGCACATTCTACTTACTTTATTATTTGTTATATCAATATATAAATAGTATATACACACTTCCTTTTTGAAATGGCAACAACTCATTTATATGTTGTATCTTGATGTAATACACAGGACCATGCTGATAGCTAATGCTGGGGACTCTCGAGCTGTACTAGGGAAGCGCGGAAGAGCAATTGAATTGTCAAAAGACCACAAACCAAACGCTACTTCCGAGAAGTTGAGAATTGAAAAACTAGGGGGTGTCATTTTTGATGGCTACCTCAATGGCCAACTGTCAGTTGCACGAGCTCTGGGTGACTGGCACATAAAGGGTGCCAAAGGTTCAAAGGGCCTGTTGATCTCTGACCCAGAGTTTGAAGAGGTAGTCCTGTCAGAAGAGGATGAATTCTTGATAATTGGCTGCGATGGCTTATGGGATGTCATGAGTAGCCAATATGCAGTAACAATCGTAAGAAAGGAGCTCATGCTGCATAATGATCCCGAGAAATGCTCAAAATTTCTTGTCAAGGAGGCACTGAAGCGTAACTGTTGTGATAATCTAACCGTTCTTGTAATCTGCTTCTCTCCTGATCCACCACCTCGAATTGAAATACCAAAAACTACAAGAAGGAGAAGTATATCAGCTGAAGGACTGGATCTCTTAAAGGGGGTATTGAGTGACATATGAAGGAGAGTCCGGCAGCTGTTTGTACAGATATATCTTAGCATACACCATGGTCAGCAATTTTTCTGAGTTTCTGCTGGCCATGGTTCATATTGATTGTTGATGATGACGACAAATACGGAGCTCCTGTAACCTTGGAGCCTCCAAGAACTCAATGTTTGTCCTTTTGCTGTTACTATTCTTCAAATTATGTACTGATATCAATATAAGATACAAGATGCATTCATACCAAGACCATAAATCTATGAAATGAGGGGATTGTGTTTTCCTTCCCTCCAGAACTCAGAAGAAAAAGTTGAAAAGTTTCCTTTCTCTACAAAATGATTGTAAAGCTGAGCATTACTGGTGCAAATATGATGTAATGTGACTATGTATGAAAAGGGGAACGCTGATCTCTCTTCATTTTTGTTAAATAGCTTCTATGTTTGATCAACTTGCCAAAAGCACATGCATGACAAATCCCTCAAATCTACTCCCTTGTAACAATGGATCTTCCGTAAAAGCACTTGAGTAATACAGAAGTGCGCCACTTATACACTATATGTTGCTCGAACTCTTTATAAATGCCGACAAGTGCATATTTGATCCTTCTAAAATAAATTATTTCTATTTTGGACATATCTTAGATTCGGTTGTAGACATTGAAATTTTGCGGACTCTACAAGAAGTGCTCAATTTGAATTGGAACTCTAGACGGTGTGTTCAGTTTCAATTAGAATTCTTGGAGTCTACTCAACCCTAAACATTAGTTTATGCCTATATAATGGGTACTAAATTTCCTGAAAAGACATCTCAAAATATCCCATAAACTCTTGGGTATTTTTAAAGATCAAGATCTCGAATATTCCATAAGTTGATGGAATGTTCATATAGAGGTCAAATCTAAATCATCCTAGTTCGAGAAATACGCCACTAACGACCCTCAAATCATGGATAAATCTTAGGAGAGTAGAATCAAGGGAGGAACATAATTGTACCTGCATATTTATCAATATATTCATGTTTCTTCTGATTTTATTGGTGTGGTTTATTTATTTTCCATATGTTTAAAATTTGTTGCAAACATCGGTTGAATTGTATCCAATCCATTTTTTGTTTTAAAACAAATGGTTCTTGTAGATAAATATTACTCAGAGTTTTTTTTTTATATTTTAGTTGAACTATTAAAAACATTATTTATCAATATAACTAGAATGCACGATTCTTATTAAGATAAAAATTATTTCACAACTTTTTAACCCGAATTTTGAGATATAAGAGAACTCCTTACATAACAAGGAGCCGTTTGGTTAAAGGGAGTAGATTGGTTATCCTAGTTTAAATTTTGGGACTAAATTTATCCAATGTTTAGTTGGAGATTTGGAGGCATTAACTAAAATTGATATCAGGATCAATATAAAAAGTATTTTAGCTTTTAATGGGACTCCTTAGCAACAGTTTCACTATTTATTTAAAATGTCAATATTTTAGTTTGTTAAGGGCTGAGTTATGTATTTATTTTATTTTGATTAATTTGAAAGAATACAAATAATTAATAACAGAATAGAGAAAATTATGGAACAGAAAATTTCAAAAAAGATAAAAAAAATTAAAATTTAACATCAGTTACGTTTTTGAAAGAGCATATGTTGCCATTTTTCTTTCTAGCATTTTTTTTCTTTGTTCTTAAGAATTTCAATTTTTTTTTAAAAAAACAGTACTTTGTATTTTATATCTTATATGAGTGGAAGTGTTGGAAAATTTCTAATGCTCTCTGTTTTGAATATTTAAATGTTTGAACTTCTTTGAATATGTGTTCATCCAAAATGTATTCGAATATCTAATGATATGTATAACTAATTTAAAATATAAAATTTGTTGGTATTGATTTATGATGAATACAACTCTTTGGCATTCTAGTTCAAGTACAAAAATAAAGGCAGTTGTGAAGTATATACCAAAATATAAATACAAATTAGTTGTAAATCGAAATGATATTGAAAAATACACGATGAATATAGAATACATAGAATAAGTTGTATTCAAAATAAATTGATTATTTCATTTTAAATTTGTAGAAAGTATTTCCTGGCTCAGTTTTTATTTCAAATATTAGGTTGTATTTCAATATCATTTTGTATATCAAACGCAAAATGAATATCAATAATTTTGTATTCCCATTCTTATGATGTATTCGTCGCAATTTTATATATTATATATTCAATAAAAATTATATTGCTTTAGCCAAATAAAATACATAATATGTCTTACTAAGTTAGTATATCAAATATCAGGTTGTATTTCAGTATGATTTTGTATTTTCAAACGGAAAAATGAATACCAATAAGTTTCTATTTCCCTTCTTATAATGTATTTGTCACAATTCTATAAATTATGTTTTCAATCATAATATATAGAATTGTGACGAATACATTAAATACCTATTTGAATGACTACAAACTAAAAAAGAAATACAATGTTTTAAAATAAAAATACAAATGATGAGTAAAAGAAAAACGATTGACAAACAAAAATTAATATGAATACAATTTTGCAGACTCCTCCTCCTCCTCCTTCTTCTTATTTTTCTTCTCCTTCTCCTTCTCCTCCTCCTGCTCCTCCTCCTTCTTCTTCTTCTTTTTCTTATGCTATGTTCTTTTTTTCGACTTTTTTCATCAAAATCGAATCTGTATTCACTTGTACATTAGGTGATTTGATGATCATCTACATTGACGTTTGTAGGCTTTTGTTTCAAAATTGATAACGTTTGAACATATATTGGGTTGGTTTAATCAAAACTAAAATTATAAATTTGAAAAATATTTTGTTGAACAACAAATAATAATCATGTCAATCTAACTCTTTATAGTGTTATTTTGAAAACATTACATGAACATAGCGAGATTATACAATTTTACAATATATACAGATTACAATACTTCTACACGTATTTATATATTTAAAAACTCTAGCCCACACATACATACACATATAATTGGTCACACATACATACATACATTCATACACGTCTAGTTATGACCACATAATAAATATGTGCGATTTTTAGTTAGAATGAAATATATTATGGTACAAAAACATGTATTTTGCTACCCTTTGAAATCAAAGCATCGTTATGTTTTGAAAATACTCTCTGCCTTTAAATTTATTTGACTGGTTTTTATTTGACACATAACTTTAGGAATAAAGAACACTCTTGAATTTTGCGCTTTTAATCTATAGACATGTAAAATATACTAAAATGTTCTATAATATTGTGATATTTTGTATAAGCGTGTAGCTGTCCCTTTCCATATATACAAATGATTCCTTCTCTTTCTTCATAATTATTTACCTTATTTTCACCTTAAATCCCTCAACACAAATTGATTTCAAAATTTGAAAATTTTCAGTTCTTCCCTCTCAAATCGCACTTCCTAATTTTTAGGGCAATTGTTATGCAGTTAAGTTTCTTCCTTTTTTGTGGTTTCATTCTTATCCTTTTGATTGAATTTGTATATGACTACAATTTCATATGATTTTTCAGATTTATAATTAGATACAATCAAAATTATGGATGAAGAAACATCCAAAATAGCTTTGGAATATATTATGACAAATATATAAGTACAAATCAGTTGTGAATTATACATATACAGATATTTAAGTACAAATCAATTGTCACTACTCCTTTTATACAATTACAGACGAAAATAGCTCAATGATATAGAAAATAATTTCACATAATAAATAATTATCAATCAATTATACATACACAAATACTAATTCCACCAATAAAATAGAATACGCGAATTATACATATACAAAATATACAAATATAAATCAATTGTCAGTGTCACTACTCATTTTATACAATTACAAATGTAAATAGCTAATTTATACGGACTCTAATTCCACATAAACTACAGTCACCAATCAATTATACATATACAAACACTAATTCCACCAAAAATAAAACAAACCTATACATATACAAAATATACAAATACAAACAACATTTGAAGAATTTGTTTATACAATTATGTACAAAAATAACTAATTTATACAAACACTGATTCCACATAAACTACAGTCATCAATGAATTGAATCAATCAATAATAATTTATACAATAACAAATAGAAATCAATTTATACATTTACGGAAAGAAGGAAAGTCATATTTGGTATGAAAGTCTAAAGAGATATTGTTCCATGAATTAAGGGATTGTTTACCTTATTCTAATTGAAATTATCGTCATTATCTTTTAAAAAGTTTAAATTTTCATTTTGTATAAATACCAAATAATAGCAAATTATACAAATATGCTTGCCATAACCATTAAAATTATAGCTACAACATGTAAATATATAAACTATAGCTAAGAAGCCTAATTAAGTTTATTCTTGTGGCTATGTGCGAAATTTACTCTTTTTATTTTTCAAAAAGCGTTATTTGAGCCCAATGCAATACCCATAAGCCAAGCCCAAATTCTTAGCCCTTACCCGTTTGCCACTTACCACCCGGTTTCTCTATCTCTGTCTCTCTCGATCCCGGCGAAATCCAAGTGTAGAATATCAGGCAACCGGCGGCAGGCGGCAGCTCATTTCCACTGGTAATTCTTTGTTCTTCATTCTCCTGTTCCTTTTCTTATCAATAATCTCACAGAAACTCAAAAATATGCATTAACGTATCAATTTTTTCTGGTATAATAGCTTATTTCTGATTTTTTGTTGTAGTTCCTACTGTAATACAGCACCGCCTTATTTATTCCATGAAAATTTATCTTATCTATTAAAATTATTGTTATATTTTCATTTTAGAGTGAAACAGATGAAGTGCTCACTATATTCCTAATGTTCCTTTTGCAAAATGATCTTATTTTATGATCTAAATGAAAGGTGTAAGCACTGGCATGATTCATGAAGAAATAGAGAAAAGAGAAGAGTGAGGAATACTAGCAGAAATAGCTTGAGATGTTTAGCTTTTACGGTCGGAAACTTTTTTTTTTTTTCAAATGATCATATGGGTTATCAGATCCTATTTGTGGGATTTCACTGGGTATGTTGTTGTTATCATGTTGTGAACCGAGTGATCATCAATTGGTGGATTATTTAGTTTGATTTACTACCTCAGTTCAGCAGGCAGAGTATTAGTGATGGAATTTCGTAGATGCCTTTAACTAGAGCCCGAGTGCCTAAATGTCAGAAGTAAGGAGATGGAAAATTGGATTCCTAAACCCCTTGATTTTCCAATACATATGTTTGAGCAAAGGAGAAAATCCCATAAAGTTCGTCTTTGTTGTGTTGCTCTCGTAAAGTTACTTTTTATCGTTCCATCGTTCCTATTTCCTGCCTCTTAGCTTCTCCCTCCTTTTTTTTGGTAGTGCTGTCTTTTCTTCTTGAAACAATTTATTTTATGTCCTCTAGTTCATCATATCTTACCTCTCCTATGTGGTTTGCGAGCTATTGCATAGGAGCGGGAGTTTTACCGTGTGCGCACCCTAAGGGTAGCGGCTGCAGGTTTCCCTTGTCCTTAAAAAAAATCCAATATGTTCATTTTGATTAATTGGTCTTGTACATGAAATCATTTTCAATAGTATTCACTATTTGATATCTGGTAATGGCATTGATTTTGCTGATCTGTTGGTCCCTTGAAGAACAATTTGACAGTGTCATTCTCTCACACATGAGTGTTTGGATTTCATTTAATTATGTTTGTTGCTCTCGTCTGTTTCTTTCTTTTTGAGCATTCTGTACTTTTATGAAGCCATTTTCTGCAAAATAGTGTGACCATATAGTAAAATGGTAATTAGTTTTTTCAGTTTGCTTTTTTTTCAGTAGAAAGTGAGGAAAGAAAACCAATTTAAACAGTAAGAAAATATTGAAACCATGTATACCAGGATTTCCAAGACTTAGAAATATGAAAATGATATGTTTCGTTGTACACCAGTTACATTGAACAATGTGAAACATTTGGAGCTGGTGAAAAATTCACATTCTAATATGTGTTTTCCTTGCTAAACTGGACTTTACTGCTGCAGTTCATGGTGAGAAATTCACATTCTAATACGTGCTGTCTTTGCTCCAGTTTTAGCTGATGGGATTTGGGAATAGAGGAATCGTTGCTGACAAATGGTCAGGAAGGCTTTTATGGGTCTGTGCAATTGGAAGTGCTGTTGGTATACCATCAATCTCCTTTGATTTTTTCTTGAGATTTTTCTCTCTAGACAAGCAATGGTTATTTTTAGCCTGTACTGGACTGGCTGAATGTCAACAACTAACAAATTAGCTAGTATCCCAAGACTTAATTAATAATGTAATACATATGAAATCTCCTCAATGAAGCTCATTATTAACCTAGAAGTACCTAGTGACTGCCAACTGCTTACCGTATTCATCCAAAAATATTGCATGTAGTGGTGTTCATCAACTTATGGTATTGGTTAAAATTCTAAAGGTGTTTGCTCTATAGGAAAAGAGCTTATAGAAAAAAAATCACATGAGCTTCAGAAAAGTTATTGGCTAGAAGAAACTCTACATCTCCACCAGTTCAAACATAGAGATCTTCCGAGTCAAGTGAAAACTTGTTCCTTGATGCAGTATGTTATAATTTTGTTTTAATTTTTTCTTATATTTGGAATAACTAATTCTCAACCATTTTTGTGCATACTAGAATTTATTAACTGAGAAGTATGATAAACGCTGAACCAAAAACCCCACTAGGCGAATGGATCAGCTCTTCACCTTTTATAGTGATCATCAAAGTTTGATCATAATTCATATCATTACTCATATACTGTAGATTTTGATTCACATGCCAATTTTTAGGTTCTTTTAGTTCCAGAAAGCTTTGAGGGGTGCCATGGGACATGATGGGGTATGGATTGTTGAGATGATCTACTTCCATACTCAGTATGCGCAATGACTCTCTTGACAAATGAAAATTTATGAATAGTTTAATGATACATCAAGATTTTGGATATATCTATGTGTTTACTGTGACCAATCTTTGCTGAGTGCTTAAATTATTTTTAGCTCCTGTTTGAATACTTGATGTTGTCCTTTATCTGTATCTTGCTTGTTAGGCTTCTATATGGTTGCTGTGGAAAGACAAACTCAGAATAGAGCAAAAATGATGGCTGAAGCACTGGCGGATGCAGGATCAAGTATAGATGCCAGTGAGAAAAGCTGAATATCATGGGACTTATGATAATGCTATACATTTTCATTAGGCGTCTTTTCTTATCGTTTGGTAGTCTGAGTCATGCTCTGGAAACTGTTCTGTTGTAATAATTACTCGCGATCCTCATAAACAGAAAGACATTGCTGAACAAATATTCGAGTTGGGAAATATGTATAATTGAACTTAAGGACTTAGATTTAGAAGAAATTTAATTTGATTAATACTGAAGAAGGCTAGCTAGCTTTTGCTTCGATGAAATTGATATATAGAGTTCACGAGTTTATATCGTGTGTACATTGGAAGTGTTACAATGGACAAGTAAATAAATAGAGTTGGTAGCCTTTATGTATACCAGGGATTTCCAAAACTTGGCAAAAAATATTGAGAACTATGACTAATTTGGAGCAGATAAGCTAACGCCTGCATAGGCAAGTACTAATAATAACACCCTTGCTCATAAAAGAGTTCTATACGATCAGTCATCAAACTGATAACTACATGTAATCGTTCAAAAAATGGAATTACTAATCTGAAAAGTAAAGACAAGTTATCTGTTGCAACATATTAAAGTACATTGATGGTGTATAATCCTCCAAACTGTCGATGTATACAAGTTAAACTCTTTAACTATTTGACGAGGGAAAACATACAAGCTTTAAGATGCTACATCTTACCTAGATAGCTCATGTGTGTAACTGATTATACAAGGGATACTACATAGAGAAACAGTTATTATTAGACTTTTCAATCCAGAGCGTTTTTGGGGCAAATATGTTTGCAACTATAGAAACTATTTCTTTCCTACCTGCATATTTCTTTGAATTCACATGTCAAACATCTTCAAGTATATATGTTATATGCAACGTTAAACAAACCTGCAGAAGTATCAACACCAACTTCACTTCGTATTGTTTTGCGACTTCACTATGGTGGTTATTGTTTATCCAAACCCAAATGTCCTTTAGCAGGCATTGAAGATTATCTTGATATTACTTCAGGTGGAAGACTTGGGGAAGTTGCGGAAGATATAGAGGCAAAGGGTCGAAGGAGAGGAGTATCAATACGACTTGAAGTGTCGTTAATTGTTACTGAATGATGATCCTCTGTGACAGTTGTTGGTGGCTGTAACTCAATTTCTGTACCTGCACCATGCACTGTTCGAGGGCTATCAAACAACTGGTCATGATCATATTCCTGAGTGACATTATGGTGCTTGTATCAGTGTGCACAGTTGAATCATCTGGGAACATATTGCATCCTCCTTTTTCTTCTTGCTGCCTTTCCCCATCCATGGATCGTTTCTCTTATTCTCTGTGGAATCAATACAGCCCTACAATCTCATTCAATAGTCCGATTCACGAGTTTACTGTGGAAGTGCAACATGTTGAAGTAGTTCGTAAAGTTTTAACATTTCAACGATGATCAAGGAGATCTTATGATCTCTGGACATACCGTTGACGGTTTAAAGTAGACCACATTTAAGAATGGAATAGCCTGTACATTATTTTTAACAATATACCTAAAGAGAACGGAAAAAATAAAGCCCCTTCCGTTTCCCCTACGCCATCGTCCTCATTTACCTCACCCACTCCAGTCTCTACTGTCTCCCATCTATTGGTGTTTGTTTGTCATGAGCAAGAAGCGGAAAGAGAAAGGAAAACGGAACTAGAAAATTTGAGACATGTCATCCATAACCTTAAGGTGGTTATGAGAATATTGTAGAAGGGCAGAGAGGTAATGGTGTACAAAGTGGAAAATTAACGAGAGGATCATACTATTCTGACTTCTCAATTTAGCTATATCCGTCATGACATAATACCTGTGTAACCAGGGCATAGAGTGGCAAGGTGCTATAACTGCAAAGGAATTGTCCAGCAAACCTGGGTGACAAACAACAGCATACGTTTAGATTGTTGTGCTAAATAAATATACGTTGGTAAATCTAAAACCTTAAACAATAGTACATACAAATACAGTTGGTAATTACACATACCCCATAATGAGTCATAGATACACAAGTGTGTGGTTCTTTATGAAGCATGAGTTATACCCAAATTGCCACTGGAATAAAGACGTAACTTTGTCAAAACTCAGATATTCAGAACATTAGTCTCTACTACAAATGGAAACAAACATATGCATGTGGTAGAGCATATTATACAAGCACATGGAATAGAGAATATGGTTTTGTCTAAGGAAGTATTTAAGGGAGGAAACATGGTTTTGTCGAACTCCTAGAAAGAATGAGTTAAAAGGAAAAAATCATTAGTATTTCAGGGAATGTGCCAATGTCGAATACTAAAGATTGCGAATGTAATACAGTTAAAAGGGAAATGCTTTGACTAGGTATTAAATGTTCGGAACAAACGTACAGGAGTTTTTTTTAAAGCTACGAGAAAGGGACCAGTGAATACCCAGAACCAAAAAAATGAAAGCTAGCTCAAATGCATTCTGCAAGAGTAAGAATGCAAAAACAAGTTAGTGTATATAGACATTAAAGAACGTTAGTAGATAGACGAAACAATTAAAAAATGAAGTATGATTGTACAAACAAACCTGGAATATGTATCTCCTTAGTGACATTAGTCATTACAGTGGTCAGTCATCTTGATCCCCGCTGACATCCTCACACCCCAAATGGCCGCCACACTTACATCAGTGACATTACCCTCACTTTATTGTCTACCTATTTCTTGAAAAATAGACAATAATGCACTTCAATAAAACTTTATGGCTGATAGGTCTCAGTCCTCACTCCTCACAGTTCTGTCTTCCATTCGTGAGAGGATATAGACAGATTGATCCATTTTAACCCCCTTGTCATTTCTGGCGAGTCATTAATTGAGATCTTTGTAGAACAAAAGAGTTGATGAAAGGGAAAACAAAGTAGAACCTCCCATACCTTCTGATGATCATTTAAAAGGGACATAGGAGATACATTACACCAAGCAAGTCCCGTATGACGAGCTCAAGTGAAAGTGTTACAGTACACAATATGGATTTGGCATTGTAAGACATAATTTGTTGCTAAGAATGACCATTTGATCAAGTTTTCGACAACCAACTAAATAACCGTACATTTGCTAAATTCACTCATCCACCCCACAGGCGCTGATGTTGCAAAGTTGGACATAAAAAGTACATAGCTTATCCTGCCACATTTTTTTATCAAAAAATTCACAGTGATATCAAATGCCAAAAGAACTTCTGGAAAGTGAACGTTAAACAAACTCAGAATATGAAAAAAAAAAAATCAACTCACAGAGGAGTTATTCCTCAAAGCCAAAATCAACAGCAATTGTCAATAATCGCTGTTCTACCAGCATTCCAAAAAACCAAGCACCATAGTTGTCTTCTTGATTTTATATAAGACTCTACTTTTACTTCCCTAAATTTCTCTAATAAATTGAAGCATCTACTAATTTACTAAAATCTGAGTTATCCAATCTTATCTTTGGCGTCTCCCTCGAATCATCTTGGAAAAAAGGTCGATTTAGATGGTCTGTCTCTTCATGAATTGTGGGGGGCGATCTGCAAAAGAAATTTTTGATTAACAACAAACCCAGTATAATTCAACAAATGGGGTTTGGGGAGGGTAGGATGTACGCAGAGCTTACTCCTACCTTGAGATAGAGGTTGTTTCAAATAGATAATTTCTAGTAGTGAATGATAAAGTATCAAACGATTCAAATATTTTCTATTTGTTTTAAGCTTCAATCTAATATTCTAAAGGTGCATACTTAGAAACAAATTTTCTTTGTTAGTAGAACAGTGCATACACAGAAACAAGCAGCATAAACTTTTAATGTTGTGCATTCTCATTTCATACCTTAAGGTGTATCGGCCTTCTTGGCTAATGATTTAAAATGTTTTGAGTGTTTCTTCTCTGTTCCAGCAGAAGGCTTCTGCTTACTGCCAAGTTGATGAGCATTTCCTTTCTTCACAAAGGTAAAAGAAGACAAAATTAGTAAAACATAACGGGGAATCAAGCACGAGGGTAGCAAGATCTAGCTAGTGCCCTTATTTCTTATGAAGTAATAAGAGGGTTATAATTAAAAAGTATCAAGATGATGCAAAATTACAAACAAGAGGTGTGTTAGCTCGAATACATCAGAAACAAACTAGGCTAAGATCAGGGAGCTAATGGAACCAAACATCATTGTTATTTAATGAAGTCAAGTTATTCCAATTAAACAGGTTAAGTAAACATCTAGCTCATGCTCTTATTTGTTAGCTATTCAATACATATTACATAACGAAGCTCAATAATACTTGCAAAAACTCAAAACTGCTGTAATGTGTCCAGGCCAGCAGGTACCAAGTAACTTTGTCCACCAAGGCCCGATGGGAAGAAATTATCCCATGACCAATACAAAGCTTTACAACGAGTCAGATAGAGATTGACAAACAAATCAAGTTCTTAAACAAATAGACTCAAGGAAAATACACTATGCATACCTTCTGATGATCATTTAAAAGGGACATGGGCAACTTCCTTTCTTTTAATATAACATTGTAGTTACTGGAAAGCCGAGTTTGGAGCTCTTCTCTAAAGAACTCCAGTTCCTTCTGGTTGACCACCCGAGTATTATCTGTGAAGTCAGAAAATAAATTTCTAATTCAATTATTTCAACACAGTTCAGCCATACACGAAAAAAGTATTAACTGACCAAAGATGATATTTTAACAATGAAAATAAAAAAAATCCAGCTCAATTTAATCATTAATACTCCTCCACCTCAATATCAACACTTCCACACTAATCCAATGCCAATTCTAATAGATTTCAGCAACTAAATTAAGCCATGTTGTCAAATTAATCTTCAGAAACACAAACTACACGAGTACTACAAATTATCTCTGAAGGCAAAAGCCTATATTTTGTAATTAGTAAGAACATAGAAGTGAAAAGTGTGAAATTTTTCGGAACATACCGAACCAACGACGATCTGGTTGTATCCTTGTTGATGGCAGCTCCTTTGATTGTAAGTCATGCTTAATTATGTGACCCTGAGGATTACGCTTCGGCCTGGTATTATACATCTTGAGCCGCCGCACAGTAGCGGCGCTACCGCCATTTTTGGCTGCGCTGACATCCCTATTGGAATGCTTTGGCTTTCCCGATACATTCACCGACCTCTCTTTCTTCTTCGCCATCCCCGATACACGAAGAACAAAATTAGGGTTTAGGAATCGGCGATTAACGTTTATACCTCAGTCGTCTCGGCCGGTTTGGAGTATACACTCCACAAAGAAGAGGAGGCGGTAGAGCTAAAATCTAGCTTTTCAATGTGTGAATTATTGGTTTCGAAAATTACTCTTAGCTTCTTTAACTTTAGCTTATTTATGTTTTAGTATACCAAGTTTTTTTTCTTCAATTCTGTTCTTCTTCCTATAATTAGAAATTTGGAACTTGTTCGAGTTGACATGGTAATAGGGCGGGATGAATTATGTTGTTTGGGGTAGGAATGTAGGATGAATTAGAACTTTTCCGGATGCATGACGGATTTAAATATATTTACGAATGAAGATATACACAAATAAACACACTTCAATTGACATCATTCACTATACTATCAATAATTTGAGTGTATTTGGTGACTGATGTAACGAAAATCTTTTTTTTTTCATCAAAAATACTTTTTTAAAAGATGTTCTGTAAGTGTACCAATGCATGGAGCAAATAATATGAAAGACAAATTACAATCGAGTAAGAAAGCACAACTTTTGCTCGGATAGGTGGTGCCGACTAAATTCCACCATGCAGTGGCCAATGCCTACCCTAATGCCCATGGCTCCAGACCTTACTACTGGCTTTGCTTTGAGCTTCAATCACGATTGACTTTGAATCAATATAAAGCATAGTAGATCATGAGTCTTGGTTCTTAGCGAAATGCTAGACTCATGATTCATGAATGTCACGTCTCAATCTTCAAAGCACATTGGGTAAACTCAAGTATAATAACTTGTAAATCATATAAGAAATAAATTACACCAAGCAAGTCCCGTATGACGAGCTCAAGTGAAAGTGTTACAGTACACAATATGGATTTGGCATTGTAAGACATAATTTGTTGCAAAAAATGACCATTTGATCAAGTTTTCGACAACCAACTAAATAACCGTACATTTGCTAAATTCACTCATCTCCCCACAGGCGCTGATGTTGCAAAGTTGGACATAAAAAGTACATAGCTTATTCTGCCACATTTTTTTTATCAAAAAATTCACAGTGACATCAAATGCCAAAAGAACTTCTGGAAAGTGAGCGTTAAACAAACTCAGAATATGAAAAAAAAAAAAAAAATCAACTCATAGAGGAGTTATTCCTCAAAGCCAAAATCAACAGCAATTGTCAATAGTCGCTGTTCTACCAGCATTCCAAAAAACCAAGTACCGTAGTTGTCTTCTTGATATTTATATAAGACTCTACTTTTACTTCCCTAAATTTCTCGAATAAACTGAAGCATCTACTAATTTACTAAAATCTGAGTTATCCAATCTTATCTTTGGCATCTCCCTCGAATCATCTTGGAAAAAAGGTCAATTTAGATGGTCTGTCTCTTCATGCATTGTGGGGGGCGATCTGCAAAAGAAATTTTTGATCAACAGCATACCCAATATAATTCAACAAATGGGGTTTGGAGAGGGTAGGATGTACGCAGAGCTTACTCCTACCTTGAGATAGAGGTTGTTTCAAATAGATAATTTTTAGTAGTGAATGATAAAGTATCAAACGATTCAAATATTTTCTATTTGTTTTAAGCTTCAATCTAATATTCTAAAGGTGCATACTTGGAAACAATTTTTCTTTGTTAGTACAACAATGCATACACAGAAACAAGCAGCATAAACTTTTAACGTTGTGCATTCTCATTTCATACCTTAAGGTGTATCGGCCTTCTTGGCTAATGATTTCAAATGTTTTGAGGCGTTCTTCTCTGTTCCAGCAGAAGGCTTACTGCCAAGTTGATGAGCATTTCCTTTCTTCACAAAGGTAAAAGAAGACAAAATTAGTAAAAACGATATAGCTAGTGCCCTTATTTCTTATGAAGTAATGAGAGGGTTATAATTAAAAAGTATCAAGATGATGCAAAATTACAAACAAGAGGTGTGTTAGCTCGAATACATCAGAAACAAACTAGGCTAAGATCAGGGAGCTAATGGAACCAAACATCATTGTTATTTAATGAAGTCAAGTTATTCCAATTAAACAGGTTAAGTAAACATCTAGCTCATGCTCTTATTTGTTAGCTATTCAATACATATTACATAACGAAGCTCAATAATACTTGCAAAAACTCAAAACTGCTGTAATGTGTCCAGTAACTTTGTCCACCAAGGCCCGATGGGAAGAAATTATCCCATGACCAATACAAAGGTTTACAACGAGTCAGATAGAGATTGACAAACAAATCAAGTTCTTAAACAAATAGACTCAAGGAAAAGACACTATGCATACCTTCTTGTGCTCATTCACAAGGGACATGGGCAAATTACTTCCATTCATTATGATATTGTAGTTGTTTGAAAGCCGATCTTGAATCTCTTCTCTAAAGGATTCCAATTTCTCCTGACTAATCACCCGAGTATTGACTGTAGAATCCCAAAAACCATATCAATTCACATATAATTCTTCCATAAACAAAACGAAGTATCCATTATGAGCAAGTTAATCCACCATAATAGCAATTGAACAATAAGAAAATCAAAACAAATTCAGCTAAATTTAAACATAAATACACCATGCTCCTGTGATCCAATTCACTAATAACGTCGTCAATTTTAGTATCATAAATTACATATAAAACCTAAAAGTTTTAATTAACCATATAATGACGAACGAATAGATTCTACATGCATTCATAAAACTTTTTGGGAAGAGTACATACTGAACCATCGAGGATCTGGTTGTATCCGCGTTGACGGAAGCTGCTTTGATTGATACTCGTGCTTCAATATTTTGCCCTTCCGATCACGCTTCGGCCTACAATTATACATCTTCAGCCGCCGTGTGGTAGCGGAGCTACGGTGGCCACTTTTGTTCTTCGCCATTTTGAGTGAATAAAAAAAAATAGGGTTTTTAAAATACTACTCCATGCACGGAGAAGGTAAACAGAATATATATTGCGATTTTGTTCTGAAAATTACTGTAAGCTCCTCTAAACTTTAGGTTATTTGTCTTTTTGCATATTAAGCCTTTTCATATTTACTCCTTTTCCCGAATTTCTTATTGATTTTTTTTTTTTACTTTTGGAGAAATAAATTATACTACCAACTACTTGCACGTTCATTTACATATTGGGGTTTTTTCTAGTTTCCCACCTCCACCTGATGTTTGATACCTAAATTGAAGCCCGATTATATCCAAATTTGCATTAGAAAATTCCACTTGGGGGTTTTGGTTTCCCACCTTGGAACCCTACTAAATCGAAATTCGCATAAAGAAGTATCACATTGGGGGTAAAACTCTTTCCTAACAAAGCGACTCCGTACCCAGAGGGACTCAAACCCGGAACCTTTGGTTAAAGATGAAGAAGCACTTACCACTCCATCACAATCCTCGTTAGTGTCAAAGGCATTGAGATATAGCCATTTTTTGAAAACCAAACAACATAATTGTCATTTACTTCATATTAAGATTTCAAAGTATCTTGTATTTACATTCAATGAAATAATCGTGTAAACAAGGGCATGAGAACTCCATCGATAATAATAAAAGGAGCAAATTATAAAGTACTAATAGCTTTTTGTATTCAACTGATTCTATCTGCCAAATTCAGTTGCTGCTCAATGTGCAATATCTGAGTTCTCAACCAACTATATCGTTAACATATACTAGTACTTGTAAAGAAAAATGCTAGTATTATCCATGCTACACCATTGCTACGTCGTAATAGCTCTGTTTCAACTCCACCGTACATTCTCAAGTAGTAGCATCTAACTCGGTTACCTAATCTTCTTTTGTCTTCTCTCTTGCATCTTCAGTTTCACTATTCTGCAACAACCTGAATTTAAGTATCTTTTGAAGCTGTGTTACAGGCTTGACTTGTTTGGACTTGGTTTCTAACGTGGGCCTTCCTGGGAAAAGGTTAGCTTCAGAAGGCCCCACCTCTTCATGGACCACCGGAGGTGTATCTGCAGAAACGTTTACTTGGTGATAAAATTCTAGATAGATTTGAAGAATTTTTTTTTATATTTTTTATATTATCCAACTAATATGCAAAAATCATGAAACTAGAAATACTGGATGCAAGTTTTAATAGAAAAAAGACATGTGCCAAGGAGTCGTGGACTAAAAAATTCTGAAGGCCCCCTCCTATTCTTATGTTTCATTGTGTCGAATGCAACATTGTGTTAGAGGACAGGTTCCAGAAAAAACATACTCCATTCATATGAACCTAAAAACGACAGATTCCCTGGTTCACAGTCTACTATGTGCCTAATGTTGTCACAAATTATCATTCACGGATACCAGAAGGCAGCCCAGTGTCAGAATTGCACCAGAAAACCAAAATTAGAAAACAGTAAACTAATCTGCACCCCTAAAAAACATCTAACTGCAGTTCAGTTATAAAGAATCACGTTCTGACCCCAGGCAGATTTTTGTATGGTAGAAACAAGCAAAGAAGAACTCCCTCTTATTTTTTTAAAATATTTTTTGGGATGAGATGGAACACCACTGGCAACGTTGAAGCTAGATTAAAGTAATCAGCAAAGTAGCTCATTCCTTCTCTTGTTCTATTATAATATGTTGTGGAGAGGAACATGGCTTACCACTTTCATCAAAAACAAGGCATGTCCCAATAGTCTCATCATACTGTCCAATCTGCAAAACAGAAATAAACAACAGTTGAGATAAACACACTTCTACGGTATGAAAATAGCATACGGACAAATCAGCTTAATTGCCCAACGGGGGTTCAAATGCATGTGAGGATAATCAAAAGATACAACATATTTGGAGTGTATAACCACAATTGTTACACCCACTCTCCATTATATATACTTTGTTTTCCCTTCACCAACTCTTTTGTTCTAGAAAGATCTCAACTAACGACTCGCCAGAAATAACAAGGGAGTTGAAATGGATACAATCTGTCTATATCCTCTCACGAATGGAAGACAAAACTGTGAGGAGTGAGGACTGAGACCTATCAGCCATAAAATTTTATTCAAGTGCATTATTGTCTATTTTGCAAGAAATGGCCAGGCAATAAAGTGAGTGTAATGTCACTGATGTAAGTGTGGCGGCCTTCTGGCGTGTAAGGATGTCAGCGGGGATCAAGATGACTGACCACTGTAATGACTAATGTCACTAAGGAGATACATACCTTTATAAGAATATTACCACACAAACAACTAATCTCACTAAGGAGATATATTATAATTCCGTAAACATGATTGATAAATTCAAAACAAAAATGAACTTGAATCAGCCTCGAAACCAACTCACCAGCTTGATTTTACCATCGATGGTCAAGATGGGGTTCAATGTGTCAAGACCCTGCAAAAAAAAAGTTACAAAATTAAAGAAACAAAGCAATTGCAATAGTTTTCACGAAGCAATGAGTACCTAACAAGTCAAAAGAAATAAAAGGAAAGGCCAAAAGGGTTATCACTTAGTTTTGAATCTATAATAACATCAAAACATTGAAACAGAAAGGTGAACTTGGGATCATACCGAGAGAACATATGGTGCATTTGGGGGAATGTAAATTTCGCAGGGAAGGTCATCCAGATCAAGCAATATATACTCTGCTTCCTCCATGTTGTCATCACAAAGTGACTGCTTTTCCATCATACAGCGCAGCAGAAAATAACAACACCAAGAATGGTGATGGATGATACACACAGAGGAAGGGAAAGAAGTGAAGGAGAAAAGCTGAAAAGAGAAAAGAGAGCATGTAAAACAATGACGAAGGAAAACCTTACTTTTTCATTGCACAACAACTTTATATATAGATGCCACATTGCCCCATAAACTTCAATCAATGACATAATGCAGCAAATGTATTACGTATTAAACAGTAAACAAGACACCTTCTTCTTACAATCACCCTGTGCATTACTATTGTGCTTCAGAACATCAATTTTCTTAACTTCTTAAAATCTCCTTATATTTGAGTAATTGTGAAGTCAAAACAACACGAGTCATGTCAGCATTCCTTCGTCTGACTAGGATATATTTTACGAACAAAAAATCAGTATTCAAATTCTTTTATTATTCTTTCTTATGAGACAAACAAATTAAAATTCCATCTAATCCTCTTAATAAATGAGAGAACTAAGTTTGATTTGGTGTTTCTTATGATACTCAAAATTTGTTTCAAAAAGGTATGGTGTGTCAATGAAGAATAAAGGATAAGCTAGCTCTTACAGGAACTACAACAGTGAATAAAAAGTGATCATTTTCAAGTTTTTACCCGTTTGGTTTGATATACACTTCATGATTTATAAGCTTTTGGTATAAAGTAGCTGAAGTTTTGTTCCTTCCCATGTTGTATCCTTCTTTTTGATATGAAGATTTGATTCTCTCTTTCCTGTTTTTTTTTTTTTAGCTTTTGGCATCCAAATAGTTGTTATCTGTCAGGTTGTGACGGTTCTTTCGACTTTAGAGTATATTCTCCACCAGGGAAAAAAAGATGACAAAATTTTACTTGTTTCCATGTATCTTCCTTAAGCTGAGTAAACTGGTAGTTCTATAATACAACTTTTTTTTTGTTTCAAAAAGGGTGGCTTTACAGATTACAGCTAATCTAAGCTTCCCAATTGTCCACAAACAAAAATGATCATCGCCATTACTAATAAAAATCGTACAGGATGATGAGAAATATAGGAAAAGAATATTATTGAATTGTATGTAAATTGTTACATTGAGACCCTACTTATAGACACTACATTAGAATCCTTTTCCAACTAGGATTCCTATTATTATTCCTATTCCTATTCCTATTCTAAGTAGGAAATACTTATTTATATTCTAACACTCCCCCTCAAGCTGGTGCATATAAATCATATGTACCTAGCTTGTTACAGATGTAATTAATACGAGGACATGTGAGAGACTTGGTGAACATATCTGCAAGCTGATCATTTGACTTCACAAACTTCGTAACAATATCTCCTGAGAGTATCTTTTCTCTGACAAAGTGACGATCCAATCTCAATGTGCTTAGTCCTTTCATGAAACATCGGATTTGATGCGATATGAAGAGTCGCTGGTTATCACACACAAGTTCCATCTCGATCAATTTTGCCAAATTTTAGTTCTCCCAAAGAATCGTTTGATCCAAACTAGTTCACAAGTTGCTGTCGCCATTGCTCGATATTCTGATTCTGCACTAGATCGAGCAACCACATTCTGTTTCTTACTCTTCCACGACACCAAATTACCTCCTACTAAAACACAATATCCGGATGTCAACGCCCGCCGGAAGGTGATCACGCTAATCGGCGTCAGATATCCAATGATATTCTCATGGCCTTGATCCTCAAAGAGTAGTCCTTTCACGGAGTGACTTTATATATCGCGATACGAACAATCGCTTCCCAATGACTATCACAAGGGAAGTCATAAAGCGACTTACAACACTCACGGGAAAAGATATGTCGAGTCTAGTCACCGTGAGATAATTCAACTTTCCAACAAGCCGCCTATACCTTTCGGGATTACTAAGCGGCTCCGCATCTGGAAGGAGTTTAACATTCGATCCATAGGAGTGTCAATAGTCTACATCCCATCATTCCCGTCTCGCCGAGAATGTCTAAGGCATACTGCGTTGAGAAATAACAATACCGATCTAGACCGAGCAACCTCAATACCTAGAAAATACTTGATCGCCAAGGTCTTTAGTCCGGAAGTGCTTAAAGAGATGTTGCTTCAAATCGGTGATGCCATCTTGATCATTCGGTGATAACAATATCATCAACGTAAACAACCAAATAGATACATCGACTTGGTGCAAAATGCCGATAAAACACGAGTGATCGGCTCCACTACGAGTCATGCCAAACTCTGAATAAGCGTCTTTGAACTTCCCAAACCAAGCTCGAGAGATTGTTTGGACCGTAGAGTGACTCACGCATCGACATACAAGGCTACTAGACTCGCGAGCAACAAAACCGGTGGTTGCTCATATAGACTTCTTCCGCAAGATCACCATGCGAAAGCATTCTTAATGTCCAATGATGAAGAGGCCAATGACGAACGGCACCATAGATGAAAAAAGACGAAGCTATTTTAGCCACGGAGCGAAAGTGTCACTATAATCTAGCCCAAATATCCGAGTATACCCTTTGGCAACAAGGCGAGCCTTAAGTCGATCAACGACCGTGCGGACCAATTTAGATCGCATAAACCCAACGACCAATAGCGATTTACTGCGGGAAGGACAAGGTCCCAAGTACCACTCTTATGTAGCGGACATCTCATCAACCATAGCCCGCTGCCTCCGTAATGAGAAAGTGCTTCACCGTAGTCTTAGGAATGGAAATAGAGGACAAAGGCGACCTGAAGGCATAATGGGGTGATGATAGACGATGATAACTTAAGAAGGTATAATGTGGGTTAGTATTTGAGTGGATCGTATACCTTTTTGAAGTGCAGCGGTTGGCTAGAAGGAGGCAAGTCCGCGATAGAGCAGCGGTCCAAGATACGACATGAATCATCCAGGCGGGTTGGGCGTGGACGGCGATGATAAGTTAGTAATGGTGGCACTACAATTGGAGATGTAGAAGTAACCATAGATTCTCAAAGGTTGGCAGGTAAGACACGAGGTATGGGTAAGACCATAGATACATCGGGATGATCGGAGGATGTATAGTAAGGTGAGACTCAAAATGTAACATCACAGACATAAGATATCGATGAAGATCATGTGAATAACAACGATACCACTTTTTGGACTCGAGAGTAACGAAGACACGTTTGAGGGCACGAGGAGCTAATTTATCTTTCCCGGGCTAAGTTATGAACAAAGCATGTGCTCCCAGACACGAGGGGATAGGATAAAGATGTGGATCGAGGAAACAGTATGGAATGTGGAACCCGATTGAATAGAAGAAAGAGGCATTCTATTTATCAAATAACAAGACGTCGAATCGCATCTCCAAAACGCAGCGGAACATCGGATTCAAAGAGAAGAGAAATGCAGCGTCTCAATAAGATGCCGATTTTTTCTTCACTACACCATTTTGTTGAGGGTGTATGGACAAGTAATGCAGTGAATAATGCCTTTATGAGTCATAAACTCACAAATTGGGAGGATAAGTATTCTAATGCATTATCACTACGAAAAGTACGAATAGAAACACCAAATTGATTTTGTATTTCAGCAAAGAAACTTTTGAAAATAGAAAATAACTCAGAACGATCTTTCATTAAGAAAACCCAAGTACATCTTGAATAATCATCAATGAAACTAAAAAAATAACGAAATCCTAAGGAGGAACTGACTATACTAGGACCCCAAATATCAGAATGAACTAATGAAAAAATAGACTGCGAGCGACCTCGCGATTACGAGAAAACGTAGCACGAGTGTGTTTCCCAAGTTGACACGACTCACAATCTAATGTGGATAAACTAGACAAACTAGGCACCATCTTTTGCAGTTTAGATAGACTCGGATGTCCCAAACGTTTGTGAATTATATCTGGAGAATCAGAATGAGCATCTTTGTTAAGGAATTTGAAGAGGTAAGATAGTTAAGGCCTTGTGATTCATGTCCTGTTCCAATCATCTGTCCCGTACTGCGGTCCTGCATGAGAAAAAAATCATCTATAAAGGTTATGCTACAATGTAGGGCTTTCGTTAAACGACTAACAGATGCTAGATTAAAGGAGAACCGGGGACATAAAGAAATGAGTCTAGGTGGACAGAAGATAGGGTTTGGCTTTTCCAACCCCTTTGGTTTTGTTTGGATCCCGTTGGCTAAGGTAATACATGGAAGAGATGTGAATAAACAATATCGGATAAAAGTGATTTATTACGGAGATATGATCGAAGCCCGAGTCCATGACCCATGTTCCAAGAGTACTAGATTGCGACACAAGCAAAAGAATTACCCGCAATGACGCATCGGGTTGTGCAATCGAAACTAATTGTGGAAACGCGTTTGCTTATTTGCACGATCTTGAAGGAACTCATCATATTCAATGCGAGCAATATGAGCATTATTGGATGGTTGATTAGGTTGAGCACCATATGCTCTTGGTGGAGATGTCACATTTGCGCGCGATTTGAAGGAACTCATTATATTCCTTTAGAACAATAGGATCATAAGCGGGTGGTGGACCATGCAAATATAACATATGTCACGAGTGTGTCGGGCTTATGACAATGACTACACTTGGATCGAGGTTTCCCAACGCCTCCCTCGTCGATTCTCCAGATCGATATGCGCTTTTCAAAGGTTTGAGATGCGAGAATAGAAGAGTCGGCGATGGGTGATGAAACTACTTTATGGTGGGAGGTCGTGAAGGCGAAGGAGGCGAGAGAATAATTCATCGATCAAGGAACCGTAGGCTAGCTAAAATCGATCACGCATGAATCATGATCGGGAGGAAGTCCAGCAAGAGTAAGAACTAGAAACAATGTTTGTGCGTGTTCTTGTTGTTGTTCCACATTCGTAGTAATCGCATCAACGTGTCGAATTCCTCCATGTTGCTGTACACTCCCAAGTAAGTAGACATATCGATTCTTGTTTCTTTAAGTTGGTCAATCGAGATATCACATCATAGAATCGAGATATGTCATTAGTGTATAAAGCACGAGCCTTTTCCCAAACCGCATAACACGTGCGGAATGGGCGAAACAAGGGCATCAATTTGGAATCAATAAACGCCATAGGAGACTACATAATTGAGCATCTACTTTCTCCCATTGCTTTGGCTTTTGCATCTTCCTCACTAGTCTTTGTCTTTACATCTACCACATAAGTCTTGTTCGTTAAGTGATCTTGCACACCTTGACCTTGCACCTTGCTCAACCAGGAAGTCAAGATAAATAGTTTGAACTTCCCAATAGTTCAAGTGATTATAGGGCTAGAACTTCCAATCCTATATTTTTAGAACCAAAACATCACACCCAAAAGACATTATGCTAAATTTGTCTTGGAAACAACAAAAATAAAAAAACTTGATTATTCAGATCTGATTGTCGGAAACAGCCTGGAGATAGCCTAGAAATAGCCGAAATAGCCGGAAATAGCCGTAAGTAGCGGAATCGCTGGAAATAGCCGGAACCCTAATTCGCGATCGAATCTGGTCAAAAACAGTATGGACCTGGTCGGACTGGCCGACGACCCTAATCGTCAAAAATTTCTCAAAAAATCTGACGGAAAAATCCCTCGCGCCGGCGCGTGAGACAGATCTCGCGGAAGCGCCACTCCGATAGCGCGTGAGCGCGTGGGGTGGTATTTTCCGTGGTTCTGGCTGGGGTTTGGTCGCGGGAGCCTTCCGAGCCTCGTGGTGGTGTTAATTTCGCACAACACCCACGAAATAAAAAGAATAACAAAATCGAGATCCAGCGATACCGGAAATTGACATAGACGTCCGGTGACTTGTTTGTTCTCACCAATGCTCTGATACCATGTGAGAAATATAGGAAAAGAATATTATTGAATTGTATGTAAATTGTTACATTGAGACCCTACTTATAGACACTACATTAGAATCCTTTTCCAACTAGGATTCCTATTATTATTCCTATTCCTATTCCTATTCTAAGTAGGAAATACTTATTTATATTCTAACAATACCTACTTTTAAAAGCAATTTTTTAACTTTTCCAAACACCTACAAAACTTAAAAAGTGCTTAAAAATCAAAATCACCTAAAAATAAGTTAATCCAAACAGGCATTGAATACTGTATCCAAGTCCTACTCTCACACAAAGCTTTTATGGTCAAATTGGCATAGTGAAATTCAGAAAATTAACTTTACCAGTTGGAAGAGAAGACTGAGAGACGAGGAAATCGCAGCTTCTGAGTTCACTACTTTACCTAGATACACACGCCTTCGAATCGAAATTATAAATGCTGCGATTGAGGATTGAAGCACCGTCTCGATGAGGCGTGAGAGATGAAAGCGATGGCGGTATGGCGCTGAGCGCAACCGAATGCATCATCCAGGCTGTAACCCTAACCCTGAAGACGATCTAGTCAGGGGTAGAATTGTAATTTGAATCTGTCTAAACCGAGACCTGATCCGGTTTGAATACAAGTTATAATGTGATAGATTAATTATGATAAGATAAATTATGTTTAAATTAATATTTCTAAGTGAGTGCTTTGGTTTGTTGTGTGTAGGGGTGTTCACGATTTGGATAAAAATCGATCCAAAACGAAAAACCGAACCAAACCGATAAAATAAAACCGATTTTATTTGGGTTTGGTTTGGTTTGGTTTTAGATTTTTGAAAATCAATAGTATTTGGTTTGGTTATGGTTTTATTCGAAAAAACCGAAGAAATAACCAAACCGAACCGATGAATTATATACATATATTTTATTAATATACATACTTAATATATTGTTTTTATAAATAACTAGATGGACACAAACACATTATAGAAAACAACTATACTTGAACTTTAGAAATTTAGAAACACCAAACCTTATCTCCTACTTTGACAAAAGAAGCAATATAGTCTTGTGTCAACTTTTTTAGATGTTGAGCTTCCTCAGTTGCCTAGCACGAAAAGAAACAATTAAGAATTTCTTCAATGGTCATTATAGAGAGATTTCAGTCATTATTAACCGTTGACAATTAGTAAACAAGTTTGTGTTGTTTTTTCTTTTTCTTGATAATTCAAAATAGGTTACTCCTATTTTCAATTGATCAATGTTTTTTGGATTTATTTTCATCGTTTTGCTGTTACAGATGTCTAATTTGTGCAAATTTAAAGAAAGCAAGACGACCATTTCTTGACAGAAATCCAACCAAAAGCTACAAGAACAGCACAAAAGAAAGCTGGACCACCAATTCCAAAACCCAACCCAAGACTCTTATTATGATGTTTATGGCCAGAATCTTGAATAATCGGAGGCGTAAATCACAGTATTATCAGAAGCATTATGAGGATGCCTCACAGGGCCAAATCCATGAGTTCGAAAACTCCAATCCTCAATACTATGCAATTAAGTACTCCCCTCAGTAGAAACAGCAAACCCCACATACATTAACTCTTTTAGATAATCAGACAAGTTAATATCAACAATCAAGATTGGTTTTTTAGGCTTGAAACGAGTCAATGCATAAGTTGGAGTTGTCTTGTTCTTTTCGTTTTAGTGATATTCCTAAACTTTCTCAAATTGTTGATGAGCAAATGGAAAATTTAAAACTTACCAAGAGTGCTGCTGCCGCCCTCTGCTGCTGCTGCCGCCTTTCTTCTGCTGCTGCCGCCCTCTGCTGCTGCCGGGGAGACGGCGCCGGTCGGGGATCGTGGCGTGGCGTGGCGCCGGTCGGTGGCGCCGGTCGGGGATGGGTCGGGGATGTTGGGCGTGAGAGAGGTGACTTCAGGGTTTTGAGATTATGTTCTTTTTTTAAAAAAGTGTTAATTTATGGATCATGAAATGTCGTATCTTTTAAAATAACTAATTTTACAGCACATGCAACTGTATATCGTAGATATAGTCTATAATGTTGTAAAATAAAATTAATGTTACTAAATTAAAATTTTTTAGTAAACAGTTATAATTGGTTTTTAAATTATTAATACATATTGTCACAGAGTTACTTATATTTTGAAATCAAAATAACCAAGTTAAAACATTTCAAAATATATTTAAAATTTAAACATGGAAGAAAGTGACATTTCTTTAATGATATTATTTTTTACTCCACTCAATTTTGTAAACGAATCTAACCAACAAAACAGAAAAAAAATATTCATTCAAAAAATGTCACCAATAGCCTTTCCTATTGAGGTTATGAACATAAATGATGTAAATCATTTAAGTAGAAATTTTGTCTTAAATATTCATACTTGAAATTTAGTATGTGCATGGCACTGATAAAAATTACCATAAGTATTTTAATATTTTATCTTTATATGTAACATATCATTTACAAAATATTATTACTCAATTAATATTTGAGTAAGTCTATCACAGAGAGGTAATTTTACCAAAAGAAATGTACTTGATTGTTATGAATGATTGTTATATATACTTTAGTATAATAATTTAATTTTAATATATGAATAACATCACCTGTGGTAAAAATATTTCATTACATTAAGTTTCTATCTTATCTTTGTGGAATTGTAGTCATCTCCTTTTTTCTGCCGCATACATATATTATAGTTGTTGTCTAATGAAAGTATCTAATATCTTATAGAAGTTGTATCATGATATAAAATATTTAAATTTTTCAATGATAAAAATTAATATATGAATAAAATTTAAAGTATTATTTATAGAATCGTTAATTTGATTTAAGATCATCTTATGATCAATCACTATTTTCTTATCTATTTTTATATAGCTAGTAAGGAGTGTATCTCAGACATTCTTGATTGATTGAGACAAAAAGATTCCTTCAATACAGCTTAACTCCGTCAAACTTGTATGAGTAATGAAGAAGTATAGATTTAATTGGTTGTTTTGTGACATAAAGAAAAATTATATCGAACAATACACAGTCAATAAAGAAGGAAGACGAAAATATATGTTCATATTATATTCATAGTTCTAGTGTTCCATTTGATTTAATTCTTGTCACCAATACTTTACTTTCTTCGTTCATTTCTACATACATTTCCATTAAAAAATAATTATTATCATGGCTATGTTATCATATTATAAGTAAAAGTAAAAATTAATTTTGAAATACTGAATTTAACATCAAAACTAATAATCCAAATGGACTACGTTGATAGCCATTGTTTTAGCAAAATTAGGAAGAAACTCCTTCGTTTGAGGGAATAGAATAAAAAATAAAAAAATAAAGAAGAAATATCTTACCCAAATCATATGTTTTTTTTTCATATTTGTTTAATATTGTTGTCTCTCCTATAACTTTTATTCATTGTTAACTCATGAAATTGGTAAGAAAAAATACAAGTGTGAATTAATGAATGATTTGCTACAATTTTTTCACCAACTCTTTCTTATGAGGTACCTCGAATTTTATGAATTTCAAACTTAATCAATTTTTGCAAATAATACTTGAGATTTTTTTAAGAATAAGAAAAAAAACTGTAGTTTAAAAGTGCGAGAAAACCCCTTTATTTATAACTACCAAATATTAGTATGATAATGTGTTAATTGTGTCTTATCCGAAAAGTCACAACCCTTCGAAAAAGTCACTGCTTATCTGAAAAGTCACAACTCTTTGAAAAAGGCACAACCCATTAAAAAAGTCACAACCCTTCGAAAAAATCACAACCCTTCGGAAAAGTCAGAAAAAGTATGTCAAAAAAATCACAATCCTTTGAAAAAGTCACAATAATTTAATTTGAAAAGGTGTCTACTTTCAATATAATAAAATTAATTAAACTAATAAATAAAATAAATTGAGTGTTTTTAATTGGGGGTAAGTAATTCAACATTCAAGTTTGAGAGTTCATGCTTTTAATATAGTATATAGATTTTAAAGATCTTATACATATTTTCATTAAAATTTCTTTATAACTTACTTATTGAAAACAAAAATGCCCAAAATGAAATATTTATCTTATTGATTTCATATATATGAGTGTCTATGACAATTCTTTGTTGGACTGAAAATGTTATTGCCTCTTCCTTCTAGGCCAATATAGTGAATTTTAAAATTTTACTGATAGTAAATTTAATGATCGAAAGTTTAGTAATTTAAGTCATTCTAACTATTTTACGTTTTGAATGGATTGTTGTCAATTTTTTCACATTTTGAATGAATTGTTTCTTTTATTTTTGTGTATGGTTAATAACCGAACCAAACCAAACCAAAACCGATAAATATATATTATATTTGGTTTGGTTTTGATATTTTAAAAACCGATTAAGTTGGTTTGATTTTGATTTTGACCAATAACCGATCCAAACCGATCCGTGAACACCCCTAGTTGTGTGTATGATTCAAAATAATGTGCATTGGTATAAATTTTAAGAACAAATTATTTATTCACGAAAATACCTTTCATGAATGTGGATAATGCCGTTTAAAAAAGGGTTTAAATGGGTGTTTTTGTTATTTACCTATTTTATCCCAGGATTGCTATACCATTAAAAGGAAGGGATAACTTATTTTGATACTAATTATTAATTTCGAAATAAGTTATATCAAACAAATAACAAATTAAACAACATTATAATTTAATTCTAAGACTGTTTGGTATTATTCTTTACAACAAAAGACTCTTAAGTGTAGTAAAACAAGCCAACATGGGTTGCGGTGCGCTGGTGGGAATGCTTCACCCTTAACCTGAGGTCTCGGGTTTGAGCTCTGGATATGGAGAAAATTTCGTTGGGAGCACCACTTCTAAATGAGCCCTGCAGTGCGCGATCCAAATTTAACAGATTATTGATTTTGAATAACCCTAAATATACATAAAAATACATATTTTAAAAAAAATCTAATAATCAATTCAAAAAGGAAAAGACGTGACCCATAGTAGTTATGCTAACAAGCAACTTTTACATAATAATCAATCCAAAAAGAAAAAAGATTAAAAAACAAGTAGAGCATTATTTGCCCAAATCAAAACAAACAACAACCCAAAAAAAGGGGGAAAATAAACAAGAATTATTATGTAATAGAGTAATAAGTATTTTTCATCTTTAATTAAGCTCTCATTCAATTATGAATTTTTCAATTATGAATTTAAAAGTTAAAACTTTGACAAATCAAATTTTGTTATTATTTGATTACTGTTATAAAACTATTATGAGTAAAATTCCTAGAAAAAATTCAAATATAAAATCAAATTTTATAGTCAGAATCTAAACTCCAGTTATAAAATTATTTTTATTAAATAACGTTTTATAATTTTTTAAAGATAAATTCAAATTTAATCGAGTTCAGCGGAAATTAAAAAAAAAGAAAGAACATGAATGAAAGAAAAAAAAAAAAAAGGAGAAATCTTCGCCTGTAAATTTGGTGTCTTTCCTAGTTGGACATTTTTGCTTGTTAATCTTTAATACTTTATTCTTCAGTCAGCATTTCGGTTTATTAATGCTTTAACTTTTAGTCGCTTTCCTCTTTTCCCACTTCTATATAATGAAAAAAATTCCACTATTGGACTGTTTCTTTACCTACTTTTAGCTTAATTTCTTGTTTATCAAGGCCCCCACAACTCAATTTTCATTCATAGATCCGATATTTGCTCAAATTTGTGTTTATAAAGTTCCTATCTGGGGTTTGGAGTTTTTTCTTGTAATTTGCTAAAAAAAAAGTTTAATTTTGTTTTGTTTGTTCATGTTTGTGTTTGGGGTTGTTGTTTCTTGATGATTTATTTCGACTTAGATTATAAGATTTCCCCGCCAAGTCCTTCATTTTCTTATTCAATTTCATCTAATTTTCTTACATCTGATATTTTCTTGATAAAGTGTGTTAATTGTTTCCATTTTCGTTTAAAAGATTGTTTTTGTGAAGGGAAAATGGGGGATCGTTTGAGGTCAACTTCAATGGAGAATTTGCCAGTTCATTTGATTCTTGAAATATTGATGTCGGGTCGATTAGCTGTTATTGATTTAATAAGTTTAGGCTAACTTCAAGGACTTTTAGGGGAACACATGATTTGTTTCCTAAAAGTTCAAGTCTTTGGTAGATTATGCTGCTTTTCAGCTTTGTGGATTGAGTTCAATCTATGCTTCTTTGCATTGGAATGCTCAGGAAGAGCTGTTGAAGCAATGTAACGGCAATTGGAAGCGTCTTTTGAGGTTCTTGATGGCTGTGGAACAGTCCTCTGATATGGTTGAAACCTCTGCAGGCAATGTACTATTTCTTTGGAAAACTTATAATTCATTTACCAATGTTTAATTTGTTTGGTTGATTGCTATTTCTGCTATTTTAGGACTAATAAATATATGGTTGAAATGTTACTTATCAAAATACACACATAGATGGATGGAATGTTTTAAGACACTATTTTTGTTGTTGTTAGTCACGAGATATGCTTGTTGATGGAGGCCAGGGGCGGAGCCAGATAGGGCCAAAAATGACACTTTCTGAACCCCCTTTGACTTCTTCGTGTGTTTACTTCTTCATATTTTGAACCCCCTTCGGCTTCTTCATGTGTTTACTTCTTCATATTTTAAACCCCTTAGTGAAAATTTGGAGTCTTCAACGGGATGGAGCGTGTGATTCCTCTGCTTCACACATAGCAGTCAGTACTAGGGTATCTTTTTTTGTTTGGTTAGGGAATTGTATGTAAGGTTTAGTGAATTATTTAGTATTGCAAAGAAATGAGACCAAATAGAATGGAATGGATAACGATTATTCATATAGCCGATCTCACTATTTTGTGATTGAGGTTTAGTTGCTGATTGATTTCTATCTTTCTGATCTTAATATCTCTAGATTTTAGTTACTCGCTCTACTAGAATAATCTGCAGCTAGGACTTCATCATTTGTTGTTACTTACTGTAACAAGTTATCGGCAGATGCAAATAAGGAGTGGCAGGTATCACACACTGCTAATCAATGATTCAGCAGCATACTCTTGTGGTTCCAGTTTATGCGGCGTCCTTGGTCATGGGCCTGAAACAACTCAGTGTGTGGAATTTACTCGAATTAGCTTTCCTGTTCCCGTACAAGTTGCCCAAGTTTCAGCTTCACATAATCATGCTGCTTTTGTCACAGGGTCTGGACAGGTTTGGCAATCATCATATATTATCAACTACTCTTATTTTTATTACAGTAATTTACCTTTTACGTGCACTTTGTTTTTTGCATGCATGATGTGGAAATCCTCGTTCTGTTGAGGAGAAAAGTAAAGAAAGTGAAAGAGGAAGAATGTAATTGGAAACAAGCAATCCAATCTCATTTTCGGTTTTCTTGAGAATTATTTTAGGAGAGGTTCCTTTGGAAGACTGATACTAATATTGTTGAAATATATATTGACTTTGAAAAATGCAAGAACTGCCACACCATGCCACTCTGCAAAAAAAATTCTTACTATTTTAGTATGAGTTAGACTTAAAACTTACTGGCAAGTTGTGGTCAATGAAGTGGATTTAGTGGGTTCTAACCTTGGAGACTAGTAACAAAAAATACTAGGTGAATTCTTCCTATTTGCCTAAGCTTTAGTGTACAATGTTAGTCGATACTTTGCTGGTGGGAGGTAACAGGAATAGTTACCCAAACACCATTGTTATAATAACAATATGGATAATCCATTATTTATACCTAAAGCTTCCAAATACTTCTATTATATCCAGCATTTTGGATTATCAGCTTGGCTTGTATTCCATCGAATTATCATGCTTGCTTTCCGTTACTTCACCCCAAGAGTGTTGGGTTTTTGAAAGACACATGGTCGTGATTTCCCTTAGTTAGAGATGTTCCTAATCAATATAGTGCACTAGTCCAGGGTTCTACTCTAAGTGCTGGTCAAATACTTCTGCTCACTTTTTCCTTCCCCTTATGGAGAAAATCAGTCATCATTCTGCCAATTTGTAATGGCTGGTGCTACTGCAATAAATAAGATAGACAAAAAAAAAAATTCTATACCGAGTGGATCGGTGCACCTTACGATGAGAGAGCCTCTTAAGTGTTGTACCGCTTAGACATATACCTTTACCATAGTCCACAGTAGGTTGCAATATTCAAAGTGTGTTAGAGAATCTTTCTCTGTTGTAAATATGCTAAAAACTGCCAAATTTTGTCTTCTTCTACAACATAGAATGTATATACATCTATTGGAATGAATTTTATATTGTTCATGAGGTTTACAATTCTTGGTATAGGAACATATGTGGAGATAACTCATCATACTGTTGTGGGCATAGCGACACCGGACGCCCAATCTTCAGGCCATGAATGGTTGAAGCATTGAAGAATATTCCTGTCAAGCAGGTAAATTTCTTTCTATCATGTCGTGTCATCTAATTGACGGGTTACCTCAATACATGTAAACAGATCAGGATTCTTTTTTTTTGAAAAGGTAAGTTACATAGAGATTGGGATTCTATACATGGTTTACGACTAAGTTGATCTTTTAGTTCTACTAGATCAATTTATGGGAATAAACGGTACTGTATCAAGATTTATTCTTTTGTTTGGAGGAGAACTGGAAAAGAAAAATGATGTGATGATTTGAAGTATCTGCAACTTAAAGTGATGATACTAGGAGGATTTTAGAATCTGCCAGGAATTTCTGGTCTCTCTTATCAAGACCAGCTACGAAAGAAATAGGGAACCGAAGGATAAACTCCGTTAAGTTTTAATAGCATAATTCAAGTTGTGAATGACATAAACACCTTCTTGTTCCTATGTTTAATTGCAATAAGCTTTCTGTCATTTCTTGAAATGCTTTTTGATAAAAATGGATCGACAAGCCACTGTTGAATAAATGAAGGCTAAAAATGAAAACAAAGGTATTTTTAAGATCCAAAATCAGAAGACCCATGCATCACAAGGATAAATCTTCTATTTCCCATACAACTACTGAAGGCAACACCTATGAAATGTCCATTAGTTTTAGTTGCAAATTAGAAATACCATTGTAGGTGTTACGGTGCTAATGCGGATCTAATTGGTTCCTAGCAATGTGTATGCAGGGGTGGCTGGTTAGTTTAAAAAAAAAGTCCTTGGCCTTAGGCCCCCAATTTTAGGGGGCCCCATTTTTTAGTTAATTAGGTAGGATTAAATTTTAAAAAAAATAATATTAGAACTAAGACAATAAATGCAAAGGCCCCATTTTTTTAGTTAATTAGGAAGGATTAAATTTTTTTTAAAAAATTATTAGAACTAAGACAATGAAGTGTTAAAGCAATAAGGTTTCAAACTCCACAAATAAGAGATGCTTTATTTAAATTAGAAGAAGTTAGTGATGATCCAAAAATTAAAAGTGAAGCTAATTTTTTAGCAATTTTTGAGCTTGAAAATTTTGAATTTTTATTGGGTATGACTATTTGGTATGATGTATTATTTGCTGTAAATTCAATTAGCAAAAGTTTACAATAAAAAAATATGCATATTGATGTCGCTATAGATCAATTAAGAGGTTTAATTTCTTTTTTTAAAACATATAGAGAAGAAGGATTTATAAGTGCTATGATTTCGGCTAAGGAAATTGCATTAGAGATGAATATAGAATCTGTATTTCGTAAGAAACGTGTAATTTATAGAAAAAAACAATTTGATGAGAGTGTTGATAATGAAATCACAAGATCTCTTGAAGAATCATTTAGAGTTGATTACTTCTTATACATAGTAGACCAAGCCATCTTTTCACTTCAAAATAGATTTGAACAATTTGAAGTATATGAAAATATTTTTGGTTTTCTATTTAGTGGGAAAAAATTGAGATCATTAGATGATGAGAATTTAAAAAAATATTGTCTTAATCCTGAATGTTCCTTAAAACATAATACTCACTCCGATATTGACGGTTTAGACTTATTTTCTGAATTAAAAGTTTTAAGGGAAATCATAAAAGTAGAAGACAATACTCTAATTGAGATACTCAATCAAATAAAAAGACTTGATTCTTTTCCAAATGCTTACATTGCTTATAGAATAATGTTAACAATTTCCGTAACAGTCGCCTCAGCCGAAAGAAGTTTTTCAAAATTAAAAATAATAAAATATTATTTAAGATCGAAATGTCTCAGGAAAGATTAAGTGGTTTGGCTATATAATCGATTGAAAAAGAATTATTAGAAGAGATTGACTACACAAAAATTATTAACAACTTTGTATCTCAAAAAGCTAGAAAAATAGATTTAAAATAATAACATTTATAATTTTTTTTTTAAGGCCTCTAATTTGATTTTGGCCTTAGGCCACCAACGGGTTTGAGCCGCCCCTGTGTGTATGTGATGCTCTTCTATATTTTGTCATTGTCTATAAATGTTTTGGGTTCGTTTTTCTTTAAAGTTGGGCTTACTTTTGTAGTATCTTTGAAAAAGTACTCTCTCCGTTTCAATTGATTTGTCTGATTTTGATTAGACACAGAGTTTCTTAAGTAAGGAAGATTTTTGAATAGGATATATGGAATGTATTAAAACGCCCTTTAATCTTGTGTCTTAAACATTCCATGTGGTAAGTTGGAATTAAAGAGTTGCCTAACAAGGAAAGAGACATTCTTTTTGAAACATACTAAAAAGTGAAGTATTACAAACAAATTGAATAGGAGGGAATAATAAATAAATTGCCGAATTAATGATACATGGGGTTCCAGTCATCATTTAATGAATTTATCCAATTGGAAATTTTTATGCTGTGTAAATTGCATGGTAGAGATAAAAAACACTTCATTGTCCTACAGGAGGATGTTGCCGTTAAGTTTTGTCATGAATACAATGCTCACTACTGTTGGAACTGGTTCAAAGTTCTGCAGGTCTCAGTTTTACTATGTTTCTCACTAGGAAAGGTCATGCTTTCACATGCGGAACTAACACACATGGTCAACTTGGTCATGGTGACACGTCGGATAGGCCAACACCGACATGCATAGAATTACTGGCATCTATTGGTTCTATAGTTCAAATTGCTGCTGGTCCTAGTTATGCACTTGCGGTGTCTAATGACGAGACTCTGTACTCTTTTGGTTCGGGTACTAATTTCTGCCTTGGTCATGGAGAACAGCAGAATGAACTTGACCACGCAATCCAATCGTTTAAGAGGAAGGGCATTAATGTGGCTCGTGTTTCTATTGGCGATGAGCATGTTGTGGCACTGGATTCCACCGGATATGTAAGTCATTGTACCTAAAATAACACGATAGTATAATTTCATTTAAGATGTATGCTAAAAGTTGGTTGACTTACCACTATACACCGGGAAAAAATAGCTGCAGAAAAGAATAAAGTGCTAGTGACGATCGACGATTGATTTTCGTGATTTGTATATACTTGGGGAAAGGTTATTGTGGTGCATTGGGGCATGGTGATGAGATTGATAAGACTATTCCACACACTTGACCAGCCTTAAGAGCCATCTAGCGATTCAGTCCGGCATTCTTTTACATTTGCTAGTCGACATTACAAGACCAGTATTAACTAAGGCAACATTTGGAAACATGAAATAACTCAAACTAGTGTATAACGCAAGTAATATGATACAAAATAATTCAAGGCTTGTAAAATATATATGATCTTCCTAGTCCGAGCTTTATTTTGCTCGCCTGTCTTTTAATCATTTACTTCTATTAAATTTTATGATTTTGGTAGGTTTGTGCAAGCAAGAGGAAAACGTTTGTCCTGGTGGACAATGGTTCTGTTTATGGCTTTGGCTGGATGGGCTTTGGTAGCCTCGGATTCCTTGACAGAGGAGCATCAGATAAAGTTTTGAAGCCTCGGATCCTGGAGAGCTTGAGATCCCATCACATATCTCAAATTAGCACTGGCTTATACCACACCATAGTTGTTACAAATTGTGGACGAGTCTTTGGATTTGGAGACAACGAAAGAGCCCAACTTGGGCATGATGCAGTAAGGGGATGCCTTGAACCTACTGAAATGTTTATGGAGAAAGCATGAATAATGCAAGCAATAGTGGAAAACACGCCTCGTACAAGAATGTACTAATATCGAGCACTAAAGTGCCAAAGTCGTCTAGTACATGTTACTAATCAAATAATGTATATTGACCAGACCAATATTGTTTGTAGAGTGTTATATAACATTTCAAAAATGACTTAAATGTTTTGCTTCGTCTTTTATTTGTTTATTGATTAAATCTTTTGCTAGTGTTCTTGTGTAAAGAAATATTTTGTTGTATGATACAAAAAAACAATCATACATTATTGTCTTCTGAAGTTCATTACAACCTCTTCCTCATCCCAGGTACAGAAGAGCAGAGCAGAAAACAACATTAAGGAAGCACTAATATAAGTCTTGTAAAGATCAATTACTCTTTAATGGAGACTTTCAACAAGTTAAAAAGAGTCACAATTCCTACCTCGCTGCAATCGTCTTCAATTACCCAAACATAATCCACACGATATGCAATCGCCTGGATCATTACAGCCACAATTCATCACATGCAGCTAAATTGAAGAGAACATAATTTTAGCCTCAAAAAAGAACAACGCATTCCCAAAAGCAGGGTCTGAGGAGGTAGATTTCACAATTTTAGCCTCCTTAACGTTTTTGTGTCTCTACTAATTAATGTCTATATATTAAATAAGAACAAGAAGAAATTGATTTGCAGGATTCGGTCATGGTTCACTTTCAGTCGCCTTGGCCCTAGCTCGAATTGCAGCTTTTGACATTTTGTCTGCAACATATTAGAATAATAAGTTTTCGTTTTTCTCAACAATTAGTGCAACAAATACATGATCTACGCTAACATTTAATAAGAAGGATAGGTTTCTAGAATGCTTTTATCATTAATTGTTTTGAAGTGCGAGCTAGCTTATATATAGAGATATACCAAAGGTACAATTCTTGCTTTACCTTCTACTTGCTTTAACACCTTAAGCTTTCGCCTGAGGCGATTGATTTCATGTTCTTTTTCTTCCCTAAATTGATCGACTTGTTCGATGTATTCCTTTGAATATTGCTCATATTCCAAGAGAGTTTGGCGGTCCACATAAATAACTCTCGCTATAAAGACCAACTGGAAACAAACGACACCTCGCGCCTACACCAAAAAGGGTACATTCTCACAATCAATACAGAAATACGAGCGTTAAGCTGAGGTGGCGGATACTACATCCTTGTTACACAAGCTTACTAAATGTTATTGTTTGCTAAACATTGAAATTTAAACATCAATTCTGACAGAAAACAACAACAAATTAATTCAAAATACCGCATGAAGCATGAGTAAATTGGCAGCTGTTTGTATTGCTAGCTCCTCACCAACAGGCTTGCCATGGCATCTCTGAATTACAGAAAGGGATATAGCAATTGTTAATAGTTGGGTTGTCTAAGTAAAGTTTTGCTAATTTGAAATTATTTCAAAACTTTCTTGAGAACTGTTTTTCAAATTCAAGCCTTAAAATACATAATACTTCATTTACCTGACCATACTTGACGAAGGACTGCTTCAATTTGGGGTGCAAGGCATCACTTTTTCTAAGGCCAGAAGTTAATGACTCCAACATAATATGTACCATACCATCACAAAGCTTAGCGAATACTGCCATGATTACATAAAGATGAGGCTAAGTAAGAATTGTTAAGAAACTGAATGTGCAAGAATACACAACAGTGCAAAATACATACGATCGTAAACTTTCAATTTGATGCATGCTAGGCTTGCCCATAGACGGGACCAATTATAACCTGGCCTCCAAAGCCTACTTTGGAGGCGACTTTAACTTAATCGGAAAGACCAAGCTGAAGCTCACTATCACTCTGCTAAATTGGGGATGCAACTGGACCAACTAATCAAGATAATTCCAAATTGACTAATACTGCAATCCTACTTGATTTTCTATGATCACCCCAAATTCACATGTATGTATAGACAGTATATGTAAAAGTATCTAGCTATTTGTTTCTATCATCTATTGATGCACTCTGAATTAACACCAGTTTTGGGGTTTAATCAGGATAGTGCCAATGCTCTGTTATAAGTCGAACTAAGAATAGGAAGTTGGAATTACAGCAAACTTTGGACTATTTACTCACAATAACATAAAAGTCATAAACTTCAAAAATGATAAAACACAAATAGAACTCGAAAAAACTTACTTGGGCTTCTCATAATGTTGATGTTCTTGATGTTCTAGAGATGGAATAACCTACAAATTTATTTTTTTTTGTGAAATTGCTACAGCTTTCACAAAACTAAATAAAGTTTAGGGTTTCCTTTCCTTTCCCTTCCCTTCCCTGAAAAAATAAAGTACATGAAAATAATAAAGGGCAGAGCACGGACGTTAAAGGACTTACCGCCCGGAGCTGATGCAGAGGAGTTACCGCCGTCGATGTGTATTTGGAAAATAAGCTATATTTAGGTTAACTGTATTGTGAACTATTTTTATTAAAAATTAAGTATTTATTTATATATACTCAATATTAAAAAACATAAATATCAATTAAAATTAAGTTAAGAAAATACATTTATGTATTATTTCTTTTTGGTTTTATCTTATCTTTAATTTCTACCTTTAAAATAGATATATTTAAAATAAATTTAATTAAACATTTTTTTATAAAAAACTAAAGTTATGTCATAATATAATTTTTAAGGATATAAAAGTATTGATTTATGCCTTGTAAATTAAATTAAATTAAATTTTATAAAAAATATAATAAATTAGATATCAACACAAAATAAAAATAAAGTTGCAACTGACATTTATGAAAATACTAGTAAAAGATAGTATGTGTTGTGTAGTGGCCCAACAATATATGTTAAAGATTTAAAATATTTTTTTATCATAAAAAACTTCATAAATTAGTTGGTTCAGATTTTTATTTAAAAATTTTAAAAAAAGATTTGTCTTATTTTCATATCGCGCTGATTAGCACGAGTTAAAAAATTTCGTTTAAATTGATATGTGTTGACAATATAATTTAATTTAATTAAGTATGAAAGTAATTTGACTAAGTTATTCTTTATACTTTTTTCAGTAACTATTTTTTTATCAATATTATTAGGAGTATATTTCATTAAATTAACTCAATTAATATTTTAGTAAGTAATTAGTAAGTTTTATTAGAAAGTATTAAAGTTAAGTAAAATAATTAATTGCAGAGGGGGTGGGCAAACATAATAAATAAGTAAAAATTTAAAAATTAATTTTACTAAGAAATTAAAATAAGGCATTAGTAAGTTTATTAGAAAGTATAAAAATAAGTAAAACGAAACATAGTCATTTCATAATGATAACAATTTTCAATAAATATTTGCAATTGAAAGGATGGACATTGATATCATTATATGTTGAAATTACTAGACTACCTCCCGTCAGCAAGAAAACATGTTGACGGAGAGATGTCTTGTAAATTTAGTTTAATTTTATAAATATATAATAAATTAGTTATCAAGAGAAAAAAAAAAAGTTGCAATTGATATTTCTCTCTTTATCTCATGCGGAATAATTTATTTCGCAATTATTTGGGTCTTTTATTTCTTGCCTTCTATTATTTGTTTTTCTGCTATTATCGAAAGTGCATTTAATAGGGGCTGAAGAAACCCTCAAAAATTATCGGATACAAACAAATTTAAAAAAAATTGTAAAATAAAATCAAACTATGCACAAGCTATAGATAACCATAATATTTGTCGGATTCTGAAAAGCAATGAAATGCCTAGCCAGTAGCAGAAACAACTTACCTAAGGTAGTAGGTAGTTACAAACTCCACCGAAGTACCAAATTGAGAACAAGAAAAGGCGAAGCGAGGGCAGATGTGTGGAGACGAAGGTGTTTGATAGTAAAATTTGACGGTGGTGTTAGAATTGGTGGGGAATGCAACTGCTAAAAAGCAAACAGAAGACAAGAGAGGAAGAGAAGAGAGCATAGACTGGAAATAGAGGTGTTTGGCGATGTTGTACATGGAAGGAGAGATAAAACATGTGAACGCTGAAATGTCTGAAATACCCTTCAAATTCAATGCATTTTTAGGAAAGCAATTGACGGAGATGCGTGTGCTTATTCCCTTTTCGTAATAGTATAAAATAAATTATAGATCAAATCAGAGTAAAAATAAAAGTACAAATTACAATCATGTAATCATATCATCATTATATATTATTATAAGTAACAATATATTGTTTTCGAAGTTAGATTATCATTCTATCCTTCTACTAAATTAATACTTTAACTAAATAGTAATTAATTATTTTGCACCATAAGTTAAAACAAAATAACTACAATCAGACATGAATCGGAAACGGATGATTTGAAAGTGGAGCAATAGCACTTCAGTGCTCACACTTAATTCAATCAATTTAATAATAGTTGAGGACATTCATATTCTCCCTCATTTATATCTCAAAAATGTATTTTTTTTCCTTTCTTTCCTCTTTATTGTTTTTATATTAAAATTTTGATTATCACCAATCATCATATCATATTATTTTGCCCCCACACTAGCATATCATCTACTATATCGTACTTATTCTAAGAGTGGAAAATTAAATTACCAAAATCACCCATTTAAAGTTAAATAGTTATTTTATCCTTCAAAGAACTATCATTTAAAAGAAAATTTAATATAAAAATATGAATACACACATTTCATACCATAAAAAGAAAGTGTTTGTATTTATTAAAGATAATGATCATAATTTAGTATGAAACATCGATGACTCAAATTGATTGCTACAAGTGACAACTTACATCAACCAATTGCAAATTTTTCATTAATTGCTTTAGAACGTTAGAAAAGTTGAAAAGTTGAATTGAATATTAATGAGTAAATTAATTCAATTAGTAAATGTTTAAGGACGTTAGAACTAGAAATGAACACTATATAGAGGCAAGATGGAGTTGCTAATTTTTCATCTTCCGCTATGTAACTTTTAAGTATATTTTTTATTCTTTAATTTCAACCCCCTTTTTTTTAATGCCCTCTCAAAGTTTGCATAAAATAGAGAAGGAAGTTAATTAATGGAAAGTATGTAAAATTGTTTGATCCCAAATTAGTGTAGATATGTCAGATTCAATTTTCAATACTCTTAAATTTTTTACTATAATATGATCTTCTACGAAATCATGATGAAAACAACCATCTCTTCTCATGTTCAACTACCAGTATTGTAGTGTGTTTGGGTGATAGCCGATATAATCGGAATGCATCAATTGTGGATGGGTTGATTTTTTCAGAAGGCTAATTATATGATTGATATTAATAAATTTTTTCTTATAGATTAATCTGATTACATTTTTTTAAGGTGTAAAGACAATAGTTATTGAACGTATTGATCGGGGCTCCTCTTCTCACTGGTAAGAACTCATTGTTCCTTTTTGTCTATGCATTGCCACAAATATATTTATTTGCTAATATGATTTCACACATTAGAACATTGCTTGGAGGCTTTTGTTTCCCTGCACAATTGTTAGATTGTAACAATTAGTTTTAAATTTTTAATTATAGTATATTATTTGTATTTTGTACTTTTTGGTAAGAACTTTTAATTATTTTAAATAATATATCAATTTTTTTATTTAAATGTTTCAGATTCATTGTCTTACTATTTGGTATGGATTTCACAATTCATTATTACATGGATAATTGTATTACGAAACTTAATTTGTAACATTTCTACACTTTTGTAATTATTTGCTTAGAATTATAAATACACAACAAACGTTATGATTATAACAGAGCAATTTAAACATAGTTACGCTGGATCTGACTTAAAAATATTTGTGTACAAGGAAGTATTATTCTTACATATTTGCACATAATATAATAACACTAATATGTAACTCATTATATTTTATTATTATTAACCTATTTTATAAGCCAATAAGGGCTAGGAGCTTTAGGGGTCGTTTGGTAGGGAGTATTAGGAGAAATAGTCCAAGTATTATGTGTGGTATTATTTAGTACTATGTTTGGTAGGAATTTTGGGTCTATGTATAATCAATCCATGTATTAGTTATACATGGATTAGGGTGTATAACTAATACCTTCCATTTGGAGGTATTAGTTCTAATACCATGGGACTAATCTAGATAAAGACAAAAATACCCCCTCAAATCTTTTTAATCATTTTGTTTATTTTCTTGATTTTATGTTTTATATTTATACTAATAAATTTATTTAAATAAATTAGCTTACAAATTTTATTATTTAGATATAATTTTTTGTTTCTAAAATATGAGTTATTTAATCTATTTATTATTAATATAAAATATTATAATCCGACTAATTTGCTAATGTTGATGTATGAATTTAAGAACAATTCATAAGTCAAATATTGCCTCTTAATTTTATTTTACACAAGTAGTCTAAAATAGTTTAATTTATTTTGCTATACTTATTATTTATTTTTATTTTATTTTATGATAAAGAGTTTTTTTTTTTTATTTATTGATACAAAACAAAGTTCAATAAATTTTCTCTATAAATTATTATAGTTGTGTGACCTTTTGAGATATTAACTCCAATTTATTAAGATGACAATTATTTACTCTCAAATAATTTAAGTGAGAAAATAGTTAACATGACAATAAAATTTTTATTCTCTTAGCTAGTTAAAATGCTATAAAAAAATAATATTGTCCGTCAATTATCTACTTGACCCAATTGCATAAAATAGAAAATTCCATAATAACTCAAGGGTATAATTGGAAAGAATTTTTTTTATAGAGTTTTAAACCACACACAAAACTAGGTAAGAAACAATGAACCAAACATTTGATAAAAATAATCCATGCATTACTAATTCATGCATTACCAATCTCTGCATTACTAATCCCTGCATTATTGATCTTTGTACCAAACGACCCCTTAATGTGTTGTACTGAAAGTTATCATAATGGCACTATAGATGTGTCTCTATTTTATTGGCTATTGATTAATTTACCTATTTTTCTGTAACACGCCCTGCAAACGGTACGCCAATTGCCGGGTTTTGTTGAACTTTCTTTATTTCTCCTCTGTCCTCTTTTCCCTCTTTCACTCCACTTTTTTGCAAAGAGTTTTGGTTAAACTTTGTTGCGGGTGACCTACCGGACGGCCGTAAGTCGCAACCTTTCACTTTTTCCTTTTTGGATTGTCATCCTGTTATGTTTATTTTGATATTGCTTTCAATTTTTGCTGTTTTGTTGGTATGTGGTTGCATGTACAGAATTCCTATGTTGAGTCCTCTTCGTCATTCCTATGATCTGATTTTCCTTATTATTGGTGAGTTCTTTCTCCATTTTTTGTTTGTTTCGCTGAATATAGAGATAAAAATTGATGCAGCACATTTCTGCGATTTCTAAAGAATAATAAGGAAGGATTTTGAATCTGGCAAAACTCAGAGTAACTCAATCTGAATGTATAATTTACTCTATATTTACATGTGAATCTTTCAGAATTTTTAATCGATTTCTCACTTCTACTGACTTTTCAAGTAATCTTTTGTGCAAAGGTCTTGTTGTGTTCTGGTTTCATCATTGCTTAGACTGAACTCTTCTTTTATCCTCCTTTATTTCTTATTGTGAGAGCTTGGACATTAACAAAAGATTAGATGCATCTCAGTTTAAGACACCATAAATTGGAGAGAACTCTAATTGTTATGATTTTCCAACTCTCTCTGCCCATGTTATTGTTAACAACTCAACTTATCTTTCGTAGACACATGGACTAAGATTCAACATTGATGAAGTAATAACAGAGACTCTTGATTGGACTTGCAAATTCTAAATCCCAAACATGAGTTGACAGCGAGAAAGCCCGAAGAAGAAAATGAATTCCAATGCTCACACCTAAAAAATATATATTTTGATTTGACCAAAATCATCTAAACTAAGTCCTCATTACTTGGATGATGTCTTGTTTATGAACAAAATATTGATCTTAATCTACTAGTAAATGATCAGTTACATATGTGACAGATACTGCGGTCGCTTTTATGATTTTGCTAATACATGTATTAATTTTCTAATGATAATAGGAACCTGTTGGTCGTAGCTTTCTAAAAGCTGATTTCGTAGCTGATATGTTGTTGCGTACATAATAAAAGAAAGGATGAAGAGTGCATATTTGAATTGGTACCATATGTTGGTTTAGGAATCTGGTGGCGTTGAGATTATCCAAATAATCTTGGTTTGATCATATTGGGTAAAGTTTTCTCATTTTCATACCATCTTTATGTGTTAATTATCATTTCTTGAAGCTTTTTAGGAATACACATACCGTCTTACAATGATGTCACAAAGGAGTGATAGAGAAATAGGTGTCATAATTCATTATGATCTGAAAGATTTGAGCTCATACAATTGGTTTTTCGTTAATCTTTTATGTTTTATCCATGTCATGAAGCTATTCCCTGAAATTTGTAAAGAGAAGACAAAGGTGCATCTTATATGTGTTGAATACCTTATCAAAAAAAAAAAATGTGTTGAAGTTACTCATGAAGAAGTTATATGTTTTGTATGCACCAAATTGATCCGAATATCATTAACACAATATGTCACTTTTGACTGCAGGGTGTTGAAGTATCAACACACAAGTAGGAACACAAAATAGCTATCCACCATCTTTTTGAATTTGAACACTTGCTCAGGTGCATTACTATTTTTTTTTTTGAGAATGGTAAAGTAAGGTGCATTACTATTTTTTCCCTGCTGTTTCAAGCAAAATTAAGAAATTCTTTTAGAAGGTTAACGAGTTAATGAAACTGATTAATCTTAGCTTCTGGGAGTTTTTTTATTGATGAGTTGTAATATAACAATAATCAACATTAATCGACTTGTATAGCCCATAGTGCAGTATATTGTGTAGATATGACTAGGTTAATGTTTTAGAAAGTTAATTCTCTAAAATATTGTGAATGTGCGTGCTTGCTACTTGCTTGAAAATTTGAAGAATTCCTTTTTGCTGGTTGTCTTTAAAATTCTTATTGTCTACCTCCCGAAATATTTACTAACTGGCCTAAGCATTAGTATGGAGCTTATTAGCTTTTAACATAAGTGCAGATAGAGCAAACGGTGAGGCCAAACTTAGTAAACGGTTATTTAGAGCATTTGTATGTATAGAGCTATAGGAGGCATTATGAACCTGCTAAAAAAATATCATATATGTGAAAATGTGTTGTTTTCTTCTCAGTTTCTATGCAATAGTTGAGAAAATGTTACTCAAACCTCATTTTGCAGGCAACAAGAGCCTTGATAATCTGTTCATATACAAGATCCAGACAAAACCAGAGAGTTGAGAGAAACACACACACACACACACAAAGATGAATAAGATGAAGAAGAAGAATAAGGTAGGAATATTACTAGGTATGGAATCAAACCGTTCCAATAGAGATCTCATCACCGACGCTTCTCTTAAGGTACTATCCCTAAAATTTTTGCGGTACAGAATCACGTTACTCATAGAGGCTACATTGCTCGAGGTCATGAAATTTGTCCACAACTAATTAATTTCGAGGTCGGCTACCTTCAAGTGACTAACAAGGATATTCGATTGTATTAAGGTATATAGATCATGCACAAATATCATAGACAAATTTTCTCCTGCTAGACTTCTGTTTAACTCTTTTTCCTCTTCATTCTCTTCTTAAGTTAGAACATGTTCTTACTCACATTTCTTGATGAATTCCTTTTATTCTATGTCATTGTACGAATTAATTTCTTATATATCTTCATTTACTATGTGAAAATTTTATGAAGAAGTTGACAAAATTAAGAGTAAAAGCCATAATTTGGAGAACACCCTCAATGGCTTTGACTTATTACTATTATATTGATTGTTACGTATGCATATACCAAGCAAAAATTATGAGTAAATGAATATGAAATCGGATTATAGATGCTATGATGAGAGATGAGAGATGAGAGAAGCTACTAAGAAGTTTACATTTTTTTAGGCATGATTGAAAAACATAATCAATTTCAAGTGCATTCATGTATATTTTGATTACTAATTCACTCTTTTTTTCCCTTGTGAAGGAAAATTTAAATGAAGACACAATTGTAGATTTTATAATGTCAACAATCGCACTGTAGATGATCATTATATTTTTTTCATATCATTATTTTTATTACACACCTTTCTTGCATGTACCATTAATGTGTGCATTGTATAAACTCTTATCATTCCTCATTAAACTTTCTTTGTGGGGAGGGAGATTACTTAGTAAATGCAGTGAGAATGATAACATTGTGTCACACTGTGTATATCTAGGAGGCACGAAATTGCGGATGTACACTGGTAAGTATCTGTACTTGCATTTACCTTACTTACTGATTTTTGATTTTTTTTTCTGCATTTGTCTCTTTTATTATGTATAATGTTTGAAGCTTTGAATACATGAATCTCTAACTTCCTAGATTGACTGATATTTATATGTTTTTCTCAGGTACCTCGACCTATTTCTATGCCATGATTTCTTGAAATATGAAAGATTGGCTACAAAGATTCGGACTCCAACTGAAACGCCCTACCATTATTAAAATAGGATATGCTTATGATCTAAATGAAGACTCAAAACATTTGTTACATTTTTGGTGTATTATGTCTATTACAACTACACTTGTAGACAAGCAGAAGGGGATTCCTTATTGCATTTTCATATCATCCAGAGGCGTTGCTCAATCCCAAGCTCTTCAATTTATTTTTCGAGTATGAGATAGATGTTGCTCTTTTGTTCCTAGGGTAAGCTTGACAACCCCATCCCAAACAAGGTACCCTTTGCAACCGCCTTTAATCAAATTCCTCTCTTTCTCTTTAATGACTTGATTTTTTTTTTTTCAAATTTCAAAATTCTTTCTTCTTATTCTTAGCTAAATGTGTGAAATAGACCAAATTCTTATGCCAACCTATGCCTTGAGTTCCTCATCCCCTACAATACGTCCAAGAATAACAACAAGGCAACTACAAGGTACTGATCTACACTAGAATTGAGCAGAGGGTATGCTCATTTTCCAGCCAAGGGCATTCTAAAGTTGACAAGGATCGTGTTTTTTGTTGCTTCTACCATTCGGACAATACAAATGGTATTCCTTCTTTTTATTTTGATTACAATTGTTCACTCTAGATGAACTGATTGAATTAAGCTCCTCACAGTGAACATTAATTTTTTTATGAAGATCATCTATCTTTGAAGAACCCATGATGTAAAATTGCTCAACATTAGCAACATGTATCGTTGTCTATTTCATTTATGTCCCCTTTTTGTAAAACATAATAGTTGTATGTTGGATATCCACAATACTATTATGTCCTTATTGCAGTTCTCTATTTTGTTGGTCTATGATTTAGATAAAAAATTGTTTAAATCTCCTACATTCATTGTCATTATCTTGAAATTAATTTTGATTTATTGAAAACTCAAGTCAAGTGTAGTAATTTAGATAAAAGTAGAGAGAAAAAAAAGGGTGTTCTTTATGCAAAATTTAAGTACTTATTTAACATACATTTGCATCAAAATAGTTATAAATGTTTATAGTTCTCTATCTTAGTACTTTTGCATCAATGTAATTGTATGGTTATTGTTGTGCATCTTTATGCATCTACTACTATAAAATGTTGGGCTTTAAATTGTAAAATATTGTGCCCGTGCTCAAGCACGAGCCATTGCCCTCTAGTATTTTACCTATCTAACTAAATTTAGCACTAGATTCATACTTGTAGCACCATATTCTAGATATTGAGCCTCTTGACACAATATCGTTGCTTATCTCCTCTGTGTTTCTATCTCTTGCCTGTCAGTTCCTCCATGCTGAACAAGGTTAAACAGTAAAATTTCTGTTTCGGTTGCTAACTAGTCTAACACCTGCTTCTTCCATTGATTCATGCTTAAGTATTTTTTGGTTTCAGGTCTCCTTTTTATCGATTTTCCATTTGATTAGCTTTTTTTTTGTTTCAATTTTGCTGATTTATTTAGTGCTTGGGTTGTAGTATTGTTGCATGCACTGAATTCATATTTCATTAGTTGTTTCCCAGGGTTGCTGGTCCTTTTGCTCCCCTCCTCCTCTCCATCTTTACCTATTTACAGATTTTACTTCAAAATTTGTTTTTCCTGTTCTTCTTGGTTATTGAAATGTATGGTTTTTTTTTTCAATTTATTAATTGCAGCTGCGGGCATTTGCATTTACTTTGAAGAGAAAGAAAAGTTGATGAAACTTCTTACCCAGAAACCTATCAATTTTTTTTCTCGGAGAAATGGTTACATTGCAGGTACACCTAGCTTAATTCTGTAGTAAAAGAATATTAAAAGTACTTTACTATGTGTTTTGTTAGAATATGAATAGGTTTATACAATCCTATTAGAATAGGAATTGGTTTACACAATCCTATTAGAATAGGAATAGGTTTATAGAATCCTATTTAGAATAGTAATATGAATACAAATAGGAATAGGAATAGTAAATAGTATCCTACTTGGTAAAGGATTGTATTCTAGTGTCTATAAATAGGGTCTCAATGTAATAATGTAGACACCACAACAATTCAATAATATTCTTTTTAATATTTCTCATATAGTATCAGAGCTTTTACGATCTTGGTAAACAATCAAAGAGCTTTCGCTGCCGGCGGGCGGCTATTATCTATATATATCGCCCGTCCGGTCAACGATTATGTTAGCAAAAGTTGGGTCACCGTGTATCTTTCCGGTGACTATTTTCTCATATCTAATTTGTGTAGCACCGTGCCATCATTATGGTGACTACTTTCTTATATCTAATTTCTGTAGCACCGTGCCATCATTCCGGTGACTACTTTTCATATTTAATTTGTGTAGCACCGTGCCATCATTCCGGTGACTGTTTTTTCATATTTAATTTGTGTAGCACGATGTCATCCTTCTGGTGACTACCTTTTTTTGCATATCTTATTTGTGTAGCACCGTGCATCTCTCCGGATTACTTTTCATATTTAATTTGTGTAGTACCGTGGATTTTTCCGAACTATTTTCTCATATCTGAGTTGCATAGCATCATGGATTTTTCAACTACTATTATTTTTATTCCAGTAATTTACCTTTTACGTGCACTTTGTTTTTTGCATGCATAATGTAAAAGATTTTTCTGTTCTTTTTACTTCCGAGTATAAAAAAATTGCAGAGCTAATAATGTATTATTTATGGTTGAGGAGGCTTTAGGTTAACCTCAAGGGATTACACATAACTTGTCTGCCTCAAGTAATTACTTGGTGTGCTTTCACGTTATTTTTGTGGCTAGTTTATCTACTCCGTTAGCAGTAGTATGTCTTTTCCTAGTTTGCTCTCTTCTTGATTCAACTCTCTCTTCTAAGAGAAAGCAAAGGAAGAGATCTAAAAATAAGTCTCTCACTTTCTTGTAAACTAGTAACAAAAGATACCAAAAGTCAAGAAAAGGAGAAAAAAAAAAGTGGAAATCCTCGTTCTGTTGAGGAGTAAAGTAAGTGAAAGAAGAAGAATGTAATTGGAAACAAGCAATCCAATCTCATTTTCGGTTTTTTTGAGAATTCTTTTAGGAGAGGCTCCTTTGGAAGACTGATACTAATATTGCTGAAATTTCTATGGACTTCGAAAAATGCAAGAACTGCCACAGCATGCCACTCTGCAAAAAAAATTCTTACTATTTTAGTATGGGTTAGACCTAAAACATACGGGCAAGGTGTGGTCAATAAAGTGGGTGCTTAAACTTGGAGACTAGTATCAAAAAATATTAGGTGAATTCTTCCAATTTGCCTAAACTTTAGTGAACAATGTTAGTCGATACTTTACTGGTGGGAGGTAAGTGGAATAGTTAAGGTGAGTGGAAACTGACCCATATGCCATTGTTATGATAACAATATGGATGATCCATTATTTAGACCTAAAGCTTCCAAATACTTCTATTATATCCAGCATTTTGGATATCAGCTTAGCTTGTATTCCATCCAATTATCATGCATTCATGCTTGCTTTCCGTTACTTCACCCCAAGAGTGTTGGGTTTTTGAAAGACACGGGGTCGTGATTTCCCTTAGTTAGAGATGTTTTTTTATCAATATAGTGCACTAGTCCAGGGTTCAATTCGTATGTTTCTATCTAAGTGCTGGTCAAATACTTCTGCCCACTTTTTCCTTTCCTTTATGGAGAAAATCAGGCATCATTCTGCCAATTTATAGTGGCTCGTGCTACTGCAATAAAATGAGATAGACGCAAAAAAAATTCTATATGGAGAGGATTGGTGCACCTTACAATGAGAGAACCTTTCAACTGTTCTACCTTTTACCACAGTCCACAGAAGGTTACAATATTCGAAGTGTGTTAGTGAATCTCTCTGTTGTAGATATGCTAAAAACTGTCATATTTTGTCTTCTTCTACAATATAGGATGTATGTACATACTATTGGAATGAAATTTCTATCATTCATGAGGTGTACGATTCTTGGTATAGGTGTTCGTATGTGGAGATAACTCATCATACTGTTGTGGGCGTAGCGACACCGGACGCCCAATCTTCAAGCCAAGAATGGTTGAAGCATTGAAAAATATTCCTGTCAAGCATGTAAATTTCGTTCTATCATGTTGTGCCATCTAATTGACGGGATTACCTCAATATATATATATATATATATACAGATTGTGCTTCTTTTTTTCTTTTTTTTTTTGTTGAAAAGGTAAGTTAAATAGAGATTGGGATTCTTTACATGGTTTACGACTAAGTTAGTCTTTTACTACTTGCTAGATCAATTTATGGAAATAAACGGTACTGCCTCAAAATTCATTCTTTTGTTTGGAGAAGAACTTGAAAAGAAAAATGATGTGATGATTTGAACAGCTTTTCCCTCTTTGGTGAATATCTGATTTGAAATATCTGCAACTTAAAGTGATGATACTAGGAGGATTTTAGAATCTGCAGGAATTTCTGGTCTCTCTTATCAAGACCAGCTACGAAAGAAATAGGGAACCAAAGGATAAACTCCGTTAAGTTTAAATAGCATGATTGAAGTTGTGAATGACATAAACACCTTCTTGTTCCTATGTTTAATTGCAATAAGCTTTCTGTCATTTCCTGAAACGCTTTTTGATAAGAATGGATCGACAAGCCACTGTTGAACTGTTGGAACTGGTTCAGGTTGCTGCAGGTCTCAGTTTTACTATGTTTCTCACTAGGAAAGGTCATGTTTTCACATGCGGAACTAATGGACACGGTCAACTTGGTCATGGTGACACATCAGATAGGCCAACACAACACTGACATGCATAGAACTACTCGCGTATATTGGTTCTGTAGTTCAGATTGCTGCTGGTCCTAGCTATGCACTTGTGGTGTTTGATGATGGGACTCTGTACTCTTTTGGTTCGGGTGCTAATTTCTCTCTTGGTCATGGAGAACAGCATAATGAACTTCCAGATACACTTTAAACGAGGATATACCTGCTACAAGTATTATGACAAATATATAAAGTCCCCTATATATCATGCTTGTTGGCCATGGTTTTCTTTCTGTTTTTGCTTTCTTTATATTTGGATGAGTTTTCCTCCCCTTATTGGTTGATATCTTTCCTTGTTGTGGTCAAGGCTATGATTATTATATATTTTCCCTTTATCTATGTCGTTTTTGCTTTGCTATAAACGTATTTGTCCCATGACCAAACTAAAAAGATAACACTTTAAACAAGGATATACCGGCTATATGTGAAGCAGAGGAATCATGTGTTCCACTGACAAACATATCTCACTAACAACAATAACTTAATACATTCCAGATATCTCTCTGTGTGTGTATTTCGATAAGTAACATTGCATCATATATTTGTTAGTCTCTGATCAACCCAAACATTTTGCAAATGAATTACAGTTTTCAAAGCATACCAACCCAAACATTTTGCAACTTCAATATATTTCATAGACATTTACAAATTCATGAATAGAATTAATATCCTCTTAGTACAACTCAGAGAGTGGAACAAATTTTCTTAATAGCAATCCGTGTGCAATACTTACACTAAATCCCCCTTCATTCTATAAAACCACAAAAAAGATAAAGAGTATCAGATACAGAGTAAATGTGTTACAAGTCAACTATGTCATTCTATTCTATATATCCTCTTTCCCTTTGTACCCTCTTCCCTAATCAACTATGTCATTCTATATACCCTCTTTCCCTTCACTCGCACCTTCTTCCCTCAATACTTTTCTCACAATACTCGGTACCATGATGATAATTTCCTTCAAATCTTCTTTCATTTTGTCTTGTATCCGTAGAAACAAACCAACTTGCTCCCGTTGTTTTTCATGCTCCACCTCCCATTGTTTTTGTTCTCTTCTCTCACTTCTTTAATCTCTGTTTCAGTCCTTCCATCTCTGTTCTCATCCTTCCATCTCTCACCGAATTCTTTCCTAAGTATGTTCATTGCATTTGGTAATTCATTCTTCCGTGAGAACCGCAGCATCAAGAACCTAACAACAACAAAACTAAGTAATTCATCACTAAATGAATAAAAATTTAAATTAATCATACTTACGCTTAACGGTAAAATGGCCTCCCAAACTTAGTAACTCCATGTATAACTTTTGACCGCACAAAGTCATTCTTAGCAAGAGTATCCGCTAATTCACCACTTTTTACTACTTTTGATTCGAAGTCGCTAGTAACTTCAAATTGGCTCCACAACAAATTTCATAATCAGTCGTATCGGGCATGGTTAGAATGTCATGTCAAAAAAATAAATTATGTTAACACGACTATATATACAATTACACCTGCATAAGTTCATCACAAACAAAACACGTTACAAACAAAAACTACATTTCGGTCCTAACACCAATTCCTCCTCCTAAATGGGAGCTACCCACCTTTGAAGGCCCGTAACCTAAGGTATGGCTTCAAAACGTGAGAGATATTGTAACTTGTATAGAATGGTGAGAACCAAAAGTAGAGGCCGCTCTTTACTTGAATGGTTTAGCCGATACATGGTACCATTTATTAGTTTTGAGTAGGGGTGTGGTGACTTGGCCCAAATTCAAAGAGGAGCCATGTGATAGATTTGGTGTGGAACACTAACATGATATAGTGGAGAATTTAATAGGCTCGAGCAGTGAATTTGTGGATATGTTTCGGCAAATTTCAAGATCTTAAGGCTCAAATGTTGGTGAGAAATCCAACTCTTGTTGAGTCTCATTTTGTTTCCAGTTTTATTGGGGGTTTAAAAATGAGATAAGGTTATTGTAAAAGTTTAAGCCCACTCTCTTAGGTTTGCTATTGACCAAGCTAGAATGCAAGATAAGGCCGCTGAGGTGCCCTTAAGAAGAACAAAAACACCTTCCAACTCGTTGGAAATGCATCTGTTGTTAAGAGCACTAGTATGTCGCTACTAGGCCTACTACTTACAGTTGAGCCCTGAGTTTTATGAATACAGCAAGAACAATATCTCGTGTTTTAGATGTGGTGATAAGCATGGACACGGCCATCAATGCAAGAGGAAACAATCGAATCGTCTAATAGGAGAACTTGAACCTAATCAAGTAGCAGAAGAGGCTACGGTGAGATAGAACAAGAAGCTGTGTCTTAGTGCACTCTCGTGCAACCATAGGGGGTAAACACTATTTTGGTCAGGAACCGTGAAGAACAGATATCCGCCATACTCGTAGACTCTTGAAGCACACACCTTCATTGATGAGAGTAGTACAAACGTAAGCTATTGTCCTCCAAGAAGAGCAATTGATGATGGAAACCATGTCACATTGCCAAGGGTTTTCTTGGAAGATGCAGGATGGACCGCTTCAGTATTCCTTTAGGAGGGCGTGACATATAGTACTTAGTAATGATTGGATGAAGAAACACGATCCAATCAAATTTGATCATGCAATAAATCGTGTGACTACCGGTAAGAAGGGTAAGCTGGTTCTTCAAGGCATTACTGAAGAAGGCAAACTCAACATAATATCCAGTGGCCATCCGGGAAATTAATGAAGAAAGGATGTGCACTATTTGCTCCCTTGTTCAGATCGTACTATAATGGATCCAAAAGAGTTGTAGAGCGTGCTACAATCTGGAGGTATTGGATAAGTTCAAAGATGTTTTTGCGAAGCAAAGTCACCGCCACCAACGAGGACTTAAGACCATGTTATACCCCAGAGCACCGGAGGCCGCTATAAGTCTAAGGCCCTACTGCATAACTATTACCGTATGAGTACTTGGTAATGATTGGATGAAGAAACACAATCCAACCAAATTTAATCATGAAAAAAGCGTGTGACTATTGGTAAGAAGGGTGAGAAACCGGTTCTTCAAGGAATTCAAGAAAGGCAAACTCAACATGAGGAAAATTAATGAAGAAAGGACAGGCACTATTTGCTTACTTGTTCATGATCGAACTATAATGGATCCACAAAGAGTTGTAGAGGAGGCTACTATACTGGAGCGCTGGATAAGTTCAAAGATGTTTTTGCGTAAGCAAAGTCACCGCCACCATGAGGACATTACACCATGCTATACCCTCAAACCGAGCGCGCTATAAGTCTAAGGCCCTACCAAGACGACTATTACCAGTAGGAGGTTAGAGAAACAGTCTCGGATATGTTGCTTCATGGTATTATCCAACCTAGCCTATGCCCTTTTTCATCACCAGTTTTGTTGGTTAAAAAGAAATATGGGTCTTCTGTGTTGATTATAGAGGTTTGAATGACATAGCTATCAAGGACAAATACCCAATACCAATTGTTGATGGAGATTGCAGTGCTTAGTTAATTAGTTTTTGGTCGACTAATTAGTTTCTTTTAAACAAGGCATTCACGCACCCATTCATCGTTGATATGCTATAAGAAGTTATTTCCAATCGTTACATCACACTATTCTGTAAATCTCCCATTGATATACTTCTCTTAGTCCTAAAATCCGTGCAAACATCAACAAGCGACTGTAATATACACAAACATCGGATCATCAAATGAACACAAACACTATTATTTTCATATCATCAGTAAATCTCCTATTGATATACTTCTCTTAGTCCTAAAATCGTGCAAACATCGACAAGCGACTCATAATATACACAAACATCAAGATCATCAAATGAACACAAACACTATCACATTCATATCATCAGTAAATCTTTCATCCCCGAGTTGCACACACATTTTCAAAAGTAAAACCCATCTCTAGCATGCAATAAAAGTCTAGCATGCAATAAAAAGTAAACCATGCTTACCCAAAGAAGATGATAACTCGTACAAAAAAAATGGAGGTGTGCCGTCGTCGATGCTTGGGTAACTCGATTTACGAAAGATTTTTCAAAAATAAATCATCCGACGTACCCAGATGAAGAGATAACTCATTCAAAAAGAAATAAAAATGGAGATTTACTGTACCTTCAACTCAAAGCTCTGATTAAACTCATCCTTCAGCTTTAGCTACTGAGATTTCGTCGGATTTTCGAAATGCTAACAATGTATATGTGGAGGTCAGGTCACGATTTTCAAAATGCTCCCGTTTCTCTGGTAAGAGCAGAGTGTTGAGTGGTACGAGCAGAGTATGTGTTGAGTGGTACGAGCAGAGTATATTGTTTCAGGTGTAGTGTAACTAATTTTTTTTTTAAAAGTTAAATTAGTCGTTTAATATTTGAAAATAAAAATTTAGGCTTGTAATTTTATATTAATAATATATATTAAAATTTGTATAGTGATATTGTTAGTTTTCCCTCGTGGTTTAAGGCGTGAAATATTAATGTTTAAGAATCGGTGGTCTTTGACAAGTCACATAGAAAAAATATTAAAATTATCTGACAAGTGATTTTTCATGACGTGACGTTGTCGTAATATATACCTATGCCATTGCAATATGTTATATGTGTTGTCATAGTATACATTTGGGGTATTATAACAAACTGATTGCTACATAGGATTGAACGGCATTTGAAGTAGAAAGAATCAGAGATGAAGTAGCTTAATTGAAACATTTCACAAATAACAAACTGATTGCTACATAAGATTTTCTTGGTATAGTTTGTCTCTTCTTCAAGCATTGTAGGAGTATCAACTTACTTACAACACAAGTATTTAAATAATAAGAAATATCAATTGAATCAAAAAAATGTTAAGCAATACAAGAAACTATCGTATTTGTATTCTAGATACACCTGTATGCCAAAGAAGATAAGAAATGAAAAGAATTCTAATACATAGATCTACACACAATACTTCAAATCAAGACTTCGAACACTTAAATTTACTCTTTTCAGAAGAATAATCACATCTCTCACAGCAGCAACTCATGTTCAAATTTGTTAAGACACATCTTCCATGCTCGAGAAGTCTGCAATAAGTTGAGAGTAGGTGATCATAAATCAACCTTCTGCATTCAGCACAAAACGAGTCAAAAGATAACAATATTCACAGCAGATTCAAAAGCTAAATCAGATGAATACCTTTGGCATTCGGAACAAAATGAGTCGAGAGGGGTTTCTTTAGGAAAACTGCTTATTCAATAAAAACTTACCCTGTGGCTCTTGTTTAGATGTTTGCTCCCTAAGTAAGCAAGCCTGAAACGATTTCTCTTGATCTTCCCGCCAAAAACACAGATGTTGACTTCAGTGACTCCAAATTTGCAAGATCCTGAAAACACGCTTTATCATAATGCAAATTTTAACAAAGACACTCGTTCTTGACTTAGACTATGCAAACTTTAGAAGAAGAACATACACGCACCAAGCATCACTTCTACATATTACTTTTAAACAACTTATCCTATGTCATCTCTCTTATATTAAGTTGTCAACCCACTTCCTCTAAATCACTTGATTCACTGCCTCCGACTTGTCCTCTTTCATCCATTTCCCATTCATTAATCCTCCCTTTCTAATGAGTCCGATCACTTTCTTCTCCCGAGTCACCACTCCATTGGCCTTCCATTCTACATATTTCACTGCATCTCATCGATATTCAATTACCCTTCCCTAACTTTATTTGATGGCTCTTTTATTAGTCAAAGCTAAACAACAACACCGCTCAGAACATATAAAGCGCAAATGAAGCATATTTGCATAAACACTTAATTTTACTGCTTTTGCCATACCGCAATCTTTGTCGATGATTTGATCTCATAGTAAGAGACAGAGAAGTTGAGTGCAAGACCAAGCCTTATGGGATGTGTTGGAGGCAGATCTCACAAGGTGCAATTTCCTTCAATGACAACAAAGGCAGAAAACAGACCAGTGGAACTCAATTTTCCAACTATGTGATGGAAATCAGATACAAAATGAAATGCAAAGATATGAAAATACAAGATTTGACCCAATCAGAGAATGATAAGCTCACAAACCAGATAAACCGATTTTCAAAATTAAGGGAGCACAAACAGAGAGAACAGAAAACCTGTAGCAATCATCCTAACCTACTCTATACAGAGTAAGGCTTCAACGTCTTATTGGTGAACTAGTATCACACTAAATATAGTCAGCCAATCTTTTATTTAAGTGCAAAGGTGTATTTCCTAGAATCTACAGTGTTCATAGCCTACTCTATACAGTAAATCCAATCTAGGAGGATATACTAACGATTGCAATAACGATGATCAACATTCAAAATTAAGCAACAAGCTCTCCATATCAATTGCAATATCATCTTCGTCAGAATCATCTGCCGCTACAAATAGAGAAAACAGAACTCATAACTACATAGAAAGAGCAAAGAAAACAATGGCATAATACATATCAAGACGAGTAAATTATACCTCCATGTCCATAGAGCCAATCTTTGAGCACACAACTTGGCTTCTGCATTTTCAGGTAAGATTGAACTTTGATATCTTCCAATTACTCGTCCTCCAATGCTGAAAGTTGATTCAGACGCAACAGTACTAATAGGTATATTTAAAGGTAGCCTCATTCTGTACTAATTCTACTTGGTCTAACTAACAGCTAGGGGCAGATGTACAGTGACCTCAACTCGAATTAGTACATATAGTTAAAAAGTTCATAATATATATATGCTTATGCTAAGTTCAAAGCAATGCTGGTTTACAAGAAAGAGTTGCACCCAACAACTAGAAATCTGAAGCATATTTAAGCATACCATCATCATCCATACAACTACTATTTGCTCTAGCAACTACACTAGATGTATAACGACTCCGACTTAATTTTTTTCTTGGAGATGGCGGTATTCGAGTCGAAGTGAAGCTTGACTATTCTAACACGGTTACCAGGTAACTCCACCATCTAAGACTTAGACAGGAAGAAATCACCCCTGCCCACTTAGACATCACCTAATATTTTTGCATCCATATGGTTCTCCCCTTCACTGACCATTAAACCACCGACTGTCCAGATCACTAAACACACCCCAAGCCAAAAGGGGTTCAACATCTACTATGTATACATAAAAAATAATTTTAACCCCCTCAGCCCTTGGCTCCTCCCCTACCATACCCTCGGTGTGGTGACTTCACCTCAACTTATATAAGTTAAGGTTTTACTCAAAAGAACTATGCTAAGTTCGAATCCATGGCACAACAATAAAGCCCCACCCAAATCCTAGATTAGTTAATTATTAAGAAACTAATCAATTAACAATCACAAAAGCAACAAGTTAAGCATCACATCAACTTTATACTGGGCCATGTCTTCAAAAAATTACATCACCACATCCAACAGTTTCTTTACATCCTGCTCAAACAACATTTTGAACCCATACATATATTTGGTTGAATTACACGAATTGCGTATATTTTTCCACAAGGGGTCCAGATAGCTACCCAGCACCCCACAAAGCCTAATCAGCAAAGACAGCAACTTTAACTACAAATTTGTTCCAAATCACAATTAAGCCAATCAAATGAGTGAGAATACGATTATATTAACAGCAAATCATAAGTCAACATATTACAATTAACTGAAAATCAAACAATAAACTTTAGGTAAGCATACAAAAACAATAAACTACAGTCAGATTGCTGAACCAAATAGTATAATTATCTAACAATAACTAAATAGACTACATACATATGAACGAGAGAAATTGAAATGCTAAATTATCCCAACAAATATTATCCATATCCTCTCTTTCGCTTCCTTAAGAAAAAAACTTCAGCATCGGTTTAGTTCTTCAAGCATAGCATAATTGTTGCCGTTCATGATTTTTCAACTTTGTTAATTGCCTCTGCGCCATATGTAGTTTTCTGCCAAAATCCAAAATAACGGGTTTTCATTCTTCCAAAGAACGAAGGCAAAATGCAAATTAATTGATAATATAAGTCCACAAAAGTTATTATTTACCTCGCAACATTAGCCTGAGCTCGCACTCTTGAATTTCTTCCCGGAGTCTACCATATTCTTTCCAAGTTTCTTGTCTTTTTTTACGGGATTGTTCCCTTGCTTGATCTGCTACCAAGACTCTTTGCCTCTGGTGGTCAAAATATCTATCCATTTGAAAGAATACGGTGATCCATGCAGTACCTAGTATCTGAACAAAAAGAAAATGTGATAAATGAGCGTCAGTCAGAGGCAACCCTTATAACACAGTTCACTGAATATTGTTTTTTGCTAAACTTTGAAAGTAAACATCAACGACAATAAATTTTGAATACCGTCGACTGAACGAGATATTGGACAGTTGTCTCCATTGCTAGCTTCTCATCAACAGGATTATCATGGAATTTCTAAATTACATAAAAGAGATAGCAAGGGTTAATACAAGAATTGCTACAACTTTTCAGCCTAAATAAAAAATTAATTCAGTTACCTGACCCATTTTGATGGTGGCCTGCCTAAATTTTGGGTACGAAGCAGCACCTTTTATCAGTCTCGAAGCTAAAGGCCGTGACATGGCCTTCACCGTGTCGTCAAAAAGCTTAATGAGTACTGACATGATGACAAAAAGATATGTGCAAGTTAGGGAGGAAATGGCCTCTTTACTGCAAAATTTACCATTAATACATGCCTTGAAATAAAGCAAAACTAAGAAAGAACAAGATCACTAATGTATCTAATCGTGAATAAAAGTAAGTTTCATCATTTAAATTTTTGCTAATGCTAGAAGAGTGCATTCCAGTAAGTTCCATTACTGCTAAAAAAGGAGTTTTTCTAATTCTACAACCAAAAATTATATGAACTTGAACTGACATTTGTGCAGAACAAGCAATAGATAACTTCAATTCCATAATTAAGAAAAAAGGTGAAAAGGGCGGGTAAATCTAGTTCAATCGAACTCCGTTTTTTTTTTCAATGAAAAACTGCTGTTCTAAAACAGCCTTTATTTCCCTTTCTGTCCTGTTTGAGCCGACTAATATCTGATTCTTTTTTTCTAAGAAGATCAAACTACTAGAGAGTGAAAGAACTTCAGTAACAAATTCCAAAACTTTTAGTAACCATATATATATATATATATATATATAATAGACATTACTTTTAAGTAAAACAGTGACAGCAGCCTCAAAAGCAATGTCAATGTGCCCTGAAACTAGTAGCAAAATAACATCATCGTACAAGATAGTAGCCCTCAGTCTAAATAGAATACATCTCCCAAAAAACATACCGTTCATGACGTTGATAGTCCAGACACTTGTTGCAGAGATTGACGAATAACCTACAACAATTGTGAAAATCTTAGAGCATTCAATGAGATTACAAACCAGAATAGAGTTTAGGGTTTTAGCCTCCCCGTCCTCCTAACCCCATTTCTTTTCCTTCACAGTTTTAAAATTAAATAAAAAATGGAAAATATTACCGGGATTAGAGAGAAATCGCCGCCGAAGAAATCGCCGGAATTCTACAACATTGACGGAAACGAAGGGAAAGCACTCGCAAAAGTTGTCTTCGTCTGTTTCAGAAATTTGGTGCTTAGTGGAAATTATTATTAATAAAAGGGTCGTTTGGTAGTTGACACATAGATTAATAACCTAAGGTTTAGTTAGACAGATATTAATAATATCGAGATTATTTTTTATTAATTGTTTGATTTATTATTTTTGACCTAATCTTCTTTAAAATTATATCCTCGAAATGTTATGAAAATTTCTTTTTCATGTAAATAATGTTGGATAATATTATTTTCTTATAATCTTCCAAGAAGTTAGGTAAAAACAATTTTGTAGTCATGTTTGCTAAATTCTTACTTGAATTATTGAGGATAAATAATTTTCTTCTTAATATATTGATCACACATAAACATCATAATTTTAAAAAATCTACTTTTAAAATCTAAAAATGGTAATCAATAGTAAAATCGAATAAAAATACATACATATACATAAAAATTATAATTTGTAGTTTTAATATTTATAAAATTTTATAAATTGTTCAAATTACAAAAAATCAAATATATATATATATATATATATATATATATATATATATATATAATAAAAACGAGCCCAATATTACAATTTTAAAGTAAATTTCAAGTAAAGTACCATCTAAATCCAGCACTGTACAATCAAGCATTGCAATACATAAATTAAAAACCAAAAATACCCCTAACTCTAGTTAATCAAGGAGTTTCAACTCTCCTTTCTATATAAGGAAGTAAAGTTAATAATTATAAAAAGGTTTACTACTTAAGCTATTTATGTAATATATATATATATATATATATATATATAATTATAATAACGGTATATAAACTTTAAATCACAAATCGAGAGGAATAATATAACTTAAAGGGAAAAAGATTAAACGTACCCCTAAACTATTCGAAAATGTTTAGAATAAATCATCTAAGTCTATATACATAAAAATGCAAGTTGTAGTTTTAATATGTATACAATTTTATAAATTGTTCAAATTACAAAAAATCCGACACACACACATACGTGCGCACATATATATATATATATATAAAGGTCACAAACGTCATGTGTTCATATATTTGCATTTTCAATTTATAATATTAAACACCTTAATATCAAATAGAGTATATAATGAACTATGAAAGTGTATCGAATAAGTCAATAAGACATACATAAAGATAATACATGCATTATTTTTTCTGTTGCGCTCAGTGGCAAAGCCAAGATCTCTTTGAAGAAAGTTCAAAGTATAAAGAAGTAAATACATAGAAATTACAAAATCAAAAACATAGTGAGATGTGAGAGATATATTAATCTCAATCGAGCTTTTTAAAATTTCTAGTTTTTTTTTTCAATGTTCTACTTTTTTTTAACTTTCTGAATTTTGAATTATTGTCAATTCAATCATATGTTACTTTAAAAAAAAGTGTAATGTTACTAATATTATAGTGCATATTCAAAAGATAAATAAATGACATCATCGATTTTTTAGTTCATTTAATTCAATTTACTGGGTTAATCATTTATAAAAAAGACAAATGATAAACAAATCAAATAAGTTTAGTTTAGTTTTCATTTTTCAGAATCGAATTGAAAATAGCAAGAAAGAGATATTAAGAAAAAAAAATCAATTATATAGATTTTGTTAAAAGAATATTCACTACTTTAAAATTTTTCCATTCAATTAATCTTAATTTACTTTATCTTATTTAATAATTTTCTAATTCAATTTCAAATTTAATAACAATTCATCATTATTTTAAAAAGTTTCTTTGAGTTAATACATGAGAAGAAAGTTATGTAAAAATAAAATTAGCAAGATAAATAAGAAGAATAAAAGATAAAAATATTTTTAAAAAATGTGGTTAATAAATTTGAACTTCTTTGAATATGTGTTCATCCGAAATGTATTCGAATACCTAATGATATGTATAACTAATTTAAAATATAAAAATTGTTGGTATTGATTTATAATGAATACAACTCTTTGGCGTTCTAGTTCAAGAACAAAAATAAAGGCAGTTGTGAAGTATATACCAAAATATAAATACAAATTAGTTGTAGATCGAAATGATATTGAAAAATAAGCGATGAATACATAATACATAGAATAAGTTATATTCAAAATAAATTGTATTTATATTTCAATATCCAGTTTTGTTATATTAATATTTCATTTTAAATTTGCAGAAAGTATTTTCTGGATCAGTATTTATTTCAAATATTAGGTTGTATTTCAATATCATTTTGTATATCAAACGCAAAATGAATATCAATAATTTTGTATACCCCTTCTTATGATTTATTCGTCGCAATTTTATATATTATGTATTCATAAAAATTATATTGCTTTAGCCAAATAAAATACAAAATATGTCTTACTAAGTTAGTATATAAAATATCAGTTGTATTTCAGTATGATTTTGTATTTCAAATGAAAAAATGAATACCAATAAGTTTCTATTTCCCTTCTTATAATGTATTCGTCACAATTCTACAAATTATGTATTCAATCATAATATATAGAATTGTGATGAATACATTATATACCTATTTGAATGACTACAAACTAAAAAAGAAATACAATGTTTTAAAATAAAAACACAAATGATGAGTAAAAGAAAAACAATTGACAAACAAAAATTAATATGAAAACAATTTTGGTATGAATACAATTTTGCAGACTCCTCCTCCTCCTCCTTCTTCTTCTTATTCTTCTTCTTCTCCTCCTCCTTCTCCTTCCCCTCCTCCTCCTCCTCCCCCTCCCCCTCCTCCTCCTCCTCCTCCTCCTCCTCCTCCTTCTTTTTCTTATGCTATGTTCTTTTTCCCGATTTGTTTCATCAAAATCGAATCTGAATCCATATTCACTTGTGCATTAGGTGATTTGATGATCATTTATATTGATGTTTGTAGGCTTTTGTTTCAAAATTGATAACATTTGAGCATAAATTGGGTTGGTTTAATCAAAACTAAAATTATAAATTTGAAAAATATTTTGTTGAACAACAAATAATAATCATGTCAACCTAACTCTTTATAGTGTTATTTTGAAAACACTACATGAACTTAGCGAGATTATACAATTTTACAATATATACAAATTACAATACTTCTACACGTATTTATGTATTTAAAAATTCTAGGCCACACATACATACACATGTAATTGGTCACACATACATACATTCATACACGTCTAGTTATGACCACATAATAAATATGTGCGATTTTTAGTTAGAATGAAATATTTTATGGTACAAAAACATGTATTTTGCTACCCTTTGAAATCAAAGCATCGTTATGTTTTGAAAATACTCTCTGCCTTTAAATTTATTTGATTGATTTTTATTCGACATATAACTTTAGAAATAAAAAACACTCTTGAATTTTGTGCTTTTAATTTATAGATATGTAAAATATACTAAAATGTTCTATAATATTGTGATATTTTGTATAAGCGTATAGCTGTCCCTTTCCATATATACAAATGATTCCTTCTCTTTCTTCATAATTATTTACCTTATTTTCTCCTTAAATCCCTCAACACAAATTGATTTCAAAATTTGAAAATTTCAGTTCTTCCCTCTCTAATCGCGCCTCCTAATTTTCAGGGCAATTGTTATGCCGTTAAGTTTCTTCCTTTTTTGTGGTTTCATTCTTATCCATTTGATTTGAATTTGTATATGACTGCAATTTCATATGATTTTTTAGATTTATAATTAGATACAATCAAAATTATGGATGAAGAAACATCCAAAATAGCTTTGGAATATATTATGACAAATATATAAGTACAAATCAGCTGTGAATTATACATATACAGATATTTAAGTACAAATCAATTGTCACTACTCCTTTTATACAATTACATACGAAAATAGCTCAGTGATACAGAAAATAATTTCACATAATAAACAATTATCAATCAATTGTACATATACAAACATTAATTCCACCAATAAAATAGAATATGTGAATTATATATATGCAAAATATACAAATATAAATCAGTTGTAAGTGTCACTACTCATTTCATACAATTACAAATGTAAATAGCTAATTTATACGGACTCTAATTCCACCTAAATTACAGTCACCAATCAATTTTACATATACAAACACTAATTCCACCAAATATAAAACAAACCTATACATATACAAATACAAACAACATTTGAAGAATCTGTTTATACAATTATGTACGAAAATAACTAATTTATGCAAACACTGATTCCACATAAACTACAGTCATCAATGAATTGAATCAACCAATAATAATCTATACATTTACGGATAGAAGGAAAGTCATATTTGATATGAAAGTCTTAAAGAGATATTGTTCCATGAATTAAGGGATTGTTTACCTTATTCTAATTGAAATTATCATCATTATCTTTTAAAAAGTTTAAATTTTCGTTTTGTATAAATACCAAATAATAGCGAATTATACAAATACGCTTGCCTATAACCATTAAAATTATAGCTACAACATGTAAATATGTAAACTATAGCTAAGAAGCCTAATTAAGTTTATTTTTCTGGCAATACGCGAAATTTACTCTCTTTATTTTTCAAAAAGCGCTATTTGAGCCCAATGCAATACCCATAAGCCCAAGCCCAAATTCTTAGCCCTTACCCGTTTGCCACTTACCAACCGGTTTCTCTATCTCTGTCTCTCTCGATCCCGGCGAAATCCAAGTGTAGAATATCAGGCAACCGGCGGCAGGCGGCAGGCCGCAGCTCATTTCCACTGGTAATTCTTTGTTCTTCCTTCTCCTGTTCCTTTTCTTATCAATAATCTCGCAGAAACTCAAAAATGTGCATTAACGTATGAAATTTTTCTGGTATAATAGCTTATTTCTGATTTTTTGTAGTAGTTCCTACTGTAATACAGCACCGCCTTATTTCTTCCATGAAAATTTATCTTATCTATTAACATTATTGTTATATTTTCATTTTAGAGTGAAACAGATGAAGTGCTCCCTATATTCCTAATGTTCCTTTTGCAAAATGATCTTATTTTATGATCTAAATGAAAAGTGTAAGCACTGGCATGATTCATGAAGAAATAGAGAAAAGAGAAGAGTGAGGAATACAAACAGAAATAGCTTGAGATGTTTCGCTTTTACGGTCGGAAACTTTTTTTTTTCAAATGATCATATGGGATATCAGATCCTATTTGTGGGATTTCACTGGGTATGTTGTTGTTATCATGTTGTGAACCGAGTGATCATCCAATTGGTGGATTATTTAGCTTGATTTACTACCTCAGTTCAGCAGGCAGAGTATTAGTGATGGAATTTCGTAGATGCCTTTAACTAGAACTCGAGCGCCTAAATGTCAGAAGTAAGGAGATGGAAAATTGGATTCCTAAACCCCTTGAGTTTCCAATACATATGTTTGAGCAAAGGAGAAAATCCCATAAAGTTCGTCTTTGTTGTGTTGCTCTCGTAAAGTTACTTTTTTTAGTTCCATCGTTCCTATTTCCTGCCTCTTAGCTCTCCCTCCTTTTTTTTTTTTGGTAGTGCTGTCTTTTCTTCTTGGAACAATTTTATTTATGTCCTCTAGTTCATCATATCTTACATGAAATATTAACCATTTCGCCCAGCAAAGGGGAAAAGATGAGAATCTGCTTCTTCAATTGATTAAATTTCCAATATGTTAACCCTTCGGGAGTGGCCCAGTGGTTTGAGCTTGGGATTTCCGTGTTGGAGGTCTCAAGTTTGATATCCCATGCCAGCAAAAGCAAGGGGTTTGCCTTCTGGGTCGAGCTCGTTGCACCAGGCTTGCCTAGTGCGGGTTGATTTGCGAGCTATTGCATAGGAGCGGAGGTTTTACCGTGTGCGCACCCAAAGGGTAGCGGCTGCGGGTTTCCCTTGTCATTAAAAAACAAAAATAAAAAAAATCCAATATGTTCATTTTGATTAATAGGTCTCGTACATGAAATCATTTTCAATAATATTCACTATTTGATATCTGGTAATGGCATTGATTTTGCTGATCTGTTGGTCCCTTGAAGAACAATTTGACAGTGTCATTCTCTCACACATGAGTGTTTGGATTTCATTTAATTATGTTTGTTGCTCTCGTCTGTTTCTTTCTTTTTGAGCATTCTGTACTTTTATGATGCCATTTTCTGCAAAATAGTGTGACCATATGGTAAAATGGTAATTAGTTTTTTCAGTTTGCTTTTTTTCAGTAGAAAGTGAGGAAAGAAAACCAATTTAAACAGTAAGAAAATATTGAAACCATGTATACCAGGATTTCCAAGACTTAGAAATATGTGAAAATGATATGTTTCGTTGTACACCAGTTGCATTGAACAATGTGAAAGCATTTGGAGCTGGTGAAAAATTGACATTCTAATATGTGTTTTCCTTGCTGAACTGGACTTTACTGCTGCAGTTCATGGTGAGAAATTCACATTCTAATACGTGCTGTCTTTGCTCCAGTTTTAGCTGATGGGATTTGGGAATAGAGGAATCGTTGCTGACAAATGGTCAGGAAGGCTTTTATGGGTCTGTGCAATTGGAAGTGCTGTTGGTATACCATCAATCTCCTTTGATTTTTTCTTGAGATTTTTCTCTCTAGACAAGCAATGGTTATTTTTAGCCTGTACTGGACTGGCAGAAAGTCAACAACTAACAAATTAGCTAGTATCCCAAGACTTAATTAATAATGTAATACATATGAAATCTCCTCAACGAAGCTCTTTATTAACCTAGAAGTACCTAGTGACTGCCAACTGCTTACCGTATTCATCCAAAAATATTGCATGTAGTGGTGTTCATCAACTTATGGTATTGGTTAAGATTCTAAAGGTGTTTGCTCTATAGGAAAAGAGCTTATAGAAAAAAAATCACATGAGCTTCAGAAAAGTTATTGGCTAGAAGAAACTCTACATCTCCACCAGTTCAAACATAGAGATCTTCCGAGTCAAGTGAAAACTTGTTCCTTGATGCAGTATGTTATAATTTTGTTTTAATTTTTTCTTACATTTGGAATAACTAATTCTCAACCATCTTTGTGCGTACTAGAATTTATTAACTGATAAGTATGATAAACGCTGAACCAAAAACCCCACTAGGCGAATGGATCAACTCTTCACCTTTTATAGTGATCATCAAAGTAGATTTTGATTCACATGCCAATTTTTAGGTTCTTTTAGTTCCAGAAAGCTTTGAGGGGTGCCATGGGACATTATGGGTTATGGATTGTTGAGATGATCTACTTCCATACTCAGTATGCGCAATGACTCTCTTGACAAATGAAAATTTATGAATAGTTTAATGATACATCAAGATTTTGGGTATATCTATGTGTTTACTGTGACCAATCTCTGCCGAGTACTTCAATTATTTTTAGCTCTTCTGTTTGAATACTTGATGTTGTTCTTTATCCGTATCTTGCTTGTTAGGCTTCTATATGGTTGCTGTGGAAAGACAAACTCAGAATAGTGCAAAAATCATGGCTGAAGCACTGGCGGATGCAGGATCAAGTATAGATGCCAGTGAGAAAAGCTGAATATTATGGGACTTATGATAATGCTATACATTTTCATTAGGCGTCTATTCTTATCGTTTGGTAGTCTGAGTCATGCTCTGGAAACTATTCTGTTGTAATAATTACTAGCGATCCTCATAAACGGAAAGACTGAACAAATATTCGAGTTGGGAAATATGTATAATTGAAGTTAATGACTTAGATTTAGAAGAAATTTAATTTGATTAATACTGAAGAAGGCTAGCTAGCTTTTGCTTCGATGAAATTGATATATAGAGTTCACGAGTTTATATCTTGTGTACAGTGGAAGAAGTGTTACAATGGACAAGTAAATAAATGGAGTTGGTAGCCTTTATGCATACCAGGGATTTCCAAAACTTGGCAAAAAATATTGAGAACTAAGACTAATTTGGAGCAGATAAGCTAACGCCTGCATAGGCTAGTACTAATAATAACACACTTGCTCATAAAAGAGTTCTATACGATCAGTCATCGAACTGATAACTACATGTGATCGTTCAAAAAATGGAATTACCAATCTGAAAAGTAAAGACAAGTTATCTGTTGCGACATATTAAAGTACATTGATGGTGGGAAATTGAAAACGTCGAAGTAAGCTGTGGCTTATAAATAGGAAGATGAGGAGATAGGGGGCGAAGGATATTCATGATATTAGGAAAGATTTATGTTAATTCGCTCTGCGAGCAGGTGTATAATCCTCCAAACCGTTGATGCATACAAGTTAAACTCTTTAACTATTTGACGAGGGAAAACATACGAGCTTTAAGATGCTCCATCTTACCTAGATAGCTCATGTGTGTAACTGATTATACAAGGGATACTACATAGAGAAACAGTTATTATAGATTTTTCAATCCAGAGCGTTTTTGGGGAAAATATGTTTGCAACTTTAGAAACTATTTCTTTCCTACCTGCATATTTCTTTGAATTCATATGTCAAACATCTTCAAGTATATATGTTATATGCAACGTTAAACAAACCTGCAGAAGTATCAACACCAACTTCACTTCGTATTGTTTTGCGACTTCACTAGGGTGGTTATTGTTTATCCAAACCCAAATGTCCTCTAGCAGGCATTGAAGATGATCTTGATATTACTTCAGGTGGAAGACTTGGGGAAGTTGCGGAAGATATAGAGGCACAGGGTCGAAGGAGAGGAGTACCAATACAACTTGAAGTGTTGTTAATTGTTACTGAATGATGATCCTCTGTGACAGTTTGTGACAGTTGTTGGTGGCTGTAACTCAATTTCTGTACCTGCACCATGCACTGTTCGAGGGCAATCAACTAACTGGTCATGATCATATTCCTCGAGTGACATTACGGTGCTTGTATCAGTGTGCACAGTTGAATCATCTGGGAACATACGCATCATCCTTTTTCTTCTTGCTGCCTTTCCCCACCCATGGATCGTTTCTCTTATTCTCTGTGGAATCAATGCAGCCTTATAGTTTGTACCCATCTGCAAAGAGGCAATATAATATGTTCAAAGCTTTCTTGTCGGAAAATATTAATATCTACAATCTCATTCAATAGTCCGATTCACGAGTTTACTGTGGAAGTGCAACATGTTGAAGTAGTTCGTAAAGTTTAACATTTCAACGATGATCAAGGAGATCTTATGATCTCTGGACATACCGTTGACGGTTTAAAGAAGACCACATTTAAGAATGGAATAGCCTGCACATGATTTTTAACAACATACCTAAAGAGAACGGAAAAAATAAAGCCCCTTCCGTTTCCCCTATGCCATCGTCCTCATTTACCTCACCCACTCCAGTCTCTACTGTCTCCCATCTATTGGTGTTTGTTTATCATGAGCAAGAAGCGGAAAGAGAAAGGAAAACGGAACTAGAAAATTTGAGACATGTCATAATAACCTTAAGGTGGTTATGAGAATATTGTAGAAGGGCAGAGAGGTAATGGTGTACAAAGTCGAACATTAATGAGAGGATCATACTATTCTGACTTCTCAATTTAGCTATATCCGTCGTGACATAATACCTGTGTAGCCAGGGCATAGAGTGGCAAGGTGCTATAACTGCAAAGGAATTGTCCGGCAAACCTGGGTGACAAACAACAGCATACGTTTAGATTGTTGTGCTAAATAAATAAATATACGTTGGTAAATCTAAAACCTTAAACAATAGTACATACAAATACAGTTGGTAATTACACATACCCCATAATGAGTCGTAGATACACAAGTGTGTGGTTCTTTATGAAGCATGAGTTATACCCAAATTGCCACTGAAATAAAGACGTAACTTTGTCAAAACTCAGATATTCAGAACATTAGTCTCTACTACATATGGAAACAAACATATGCATGTGGTAGAACATATTATACAAGCACATGGAATAGAGAATATGGTTTTGTCTAAGGAAGTATTTAAGGGAGGAAACATGGTTTTGTCGAACTCCGAGAAAGAATGAGTTAAAAGGAAAAAATCATTAGTATTTCAGGGAATGTGCCAATGTCGAATACTAAAGATTGCGAATGTTTAATACAGTTAAAAGGGAAATGCTTTAACTAGGTATTAAATGTTCGGTACAAACGTACAGGAATTTTTTTTAAGCTACGAGGAAGGGACCAGTGAATACCCATAACCAAAAAAATGAAGCTAGCTGAAATGCATTCTGCAAGAGTAAGCATGCAAAAACAAGTTAAGTGTATATAGACATTAAAGAACGTTAGTAGATAGACGAAACAATTAAAAAACGAAGTATGATTGTACAAACAAACCTGGAATATGTATCTCCTTAGTGACATTAGTCATTACAGTGGTCAGTCATCTTGATCCCCGCTGACATCCTCACACCCCAAATGGCCGCCACACTTGCATCAGTGACATTACCCTCACTTTATTGTCTACCTATTTCTTGCAAAATAGACAATAATGCACTTAAATAAAACTTTATGGCTGATAGGTCTCAGTCCTCACTCCTCACAGTTTTGTCTTCCATTCGTGAGAGGATATAGACAGATTGATCCATTTTAACCCCCTTGTCATTTCTGGCGAGTCATTAGTTGAGATCTTTGTAGAACAAAAGAGTTGGTGAAAGGGAAAACAAAGTAGAACCTCCCATACCTTCTGATGATCATTTAAAAGGGACATCAGCAACTTCCTTTCTTTTACTATAACATTGTAGTTACTGGAAAGCCGAGTTTAGAGCTCTTCCCTAAAGAACTCCAGTTCCTTCTGGTTGACCACCCGAGTATTATCTGTAAAGTCAGAAAATAAATTCCTAATTCAATTATATCAACATAGTTCAGCCATACACGAAAAGAAGCATTAACTGACCAAAGATGACATTTTAAACATGAAAATCAAAATAATCCAGCTCAATTTAATCATTAATACTCCCTCCACCTCAATATTAACACTTCCACACTAATCCAATGCCAATTCTAATAGATTTCAGCAACTAAATTAAGTCATGTTGTCAAATTAATCTTCAGAAACACAAACTACACGAGTACTACAAACTGTCTCTGCTGGCAAAAGACTATATTTTGTAATTAGTAAGAACATAGAAGTGAAAAGTGTGAAACTTTTCGGAACATACCGAACCAACGACAATCTGGTTGTATCCTTGTTGATGGCAGTTCCTTTGATTGTAAGTCATGCTTAATTATGCGACCGTGAGGATTAAGCTTCAGCCTGGTATTCTACATCTTAAGCCGCCGCACAGTAGCTGCGCTACAGCCATTTTTGGCTGCGGTGATATCCCTATTGCTGTCCAATGAATGCTTTGGCATTCCAGAATCAAGCATAAAGCAACAAGATTTAGCCTCAATTTGCCAAGTTATTCTACAAACACACAAATAGTACGTGTGTATCACAGGAAGCTCCCAAATCATACAATAATGAAAGCACATTAAAATTACGATAGCAGAGTAAGGAGGTTCACGTTGATTCAACAGGAACATAAGAACAAGTCGTTAAATAATGGCCAAGGAAAAAGCACCCTACATACCTTCTGATGATCATTTAAAAGGGACATGGGCAACTTCCGGATGAATTAGAGCTTTTCCAGATGCATGACGGATTTAAATATATTTACGAATGAAGATATACACAAATAAACACACTTCAATTGATATCATTCACTTTACTATCAATAATTTGAGTGTATTTGTTGACTGATGTAACGAAAATCATTTTCTTTTTCATCGAAAATATTTTTTTAAAAGATGTTCTATAAGTGTACCAATGCATGGAGCAAATAATATGAAGGACAAATTACAATCGAGTAAGACAGCACAACTCTTGCTCGGGTATGTGGTGCCAACTAAATTCCACCATGCAGTGGCCAACGCCTACCCTAATGCCCCTGGCTCCAGACCTTACTGTTGGCTTTGCTAGACTCATGATTCATGAGTGTCACGTCTCAATCTTCGAATTGGGTAAACTCAAGTATAATAACTTGTAAATCACATAGGAGATAAATTACACCAAGCAAGTCCCGTATGACGAGCTCAAGTGAAAGTGTTACAGTACACAATATGGATTTGGAATTGTAAGGCATAATTTGTTGCTAAGAATGACCATTTGATCAAGTTTTCGACAACCTACTAAATAACCGTACATTTGCTAAATTCACTCATCCACCCCACAGGCGCTGATGTTGCAAAGTTGGACATAAAAAGTAGTTTATCCTGCCACATTTTTTTTATCAAAAAATTCCCAGTGATATCAAATGCCAAAAGAACTTCTGGAAAGTGAACGTTAAACAAACTCACAATATGAAAAAAAAAAAATCAACTCATAGAGGAGTTATTCCTCAAAGCCAAAATCAACAGCAATTGTCAATAATTATTGTTCTACCAGCATTCCAAAAAACCAATTGCCATGGTTGTCTTCTTGATATTTATATAAGACTCACTTTTACTTTCCTAAATTTTCTCAAATAAACTGAAGCATCTACTAATTTACTAAAATCTGAGTTATCCAATCTTATCTTTGGCATCTCCCTCGAATCATCTTGGAAAAAAGGTCGATTTAGATGGTCTGTCTCTTCATGAATTGTGGGAGGCGATCTGCAAAAGAATTTTTTGATTAACAGCATACCCAGTATAATTCAACAAATGGGGTTTGGGGAGGGCCTACCTTGAGATAGAGGTTGTTTCAAATAGATAATTTTTAGTAGTGAATGATAAACTATCAAATGATTCAAATATTTTCTATTTGTTTTAAGCTTCAATCTAATATTCTAAAGGTGCATACTTAGAAACAATTTTTCTTTGTTAGTACAACAGTGCATACACTGAAACAAGCAGCATAAACTTTTGACGTTGTGCATTCTCATTTCATACCTTAAGGTGCATCGGCCTTCTTGGCTAATGATTTAAAATGTTTTGAGTGTTTCTTCTCTGTTCCAGCAGAAGGCTTCTGCTTACTCCCAAGTTGACGAGCATTTCCTTTCTTCACAAAGGTAAAATAAGACAAAATTAGTAAAACATAATGGGGAATCAAGCACGAGTGTAGCAAGATCTAGCTAGTGCCCTTATTTCTTATGAAGTAATAACAGGGTTATAATTATAATTAAAAAGTATCAAGATGATGCAAAATTACAAACAAGAGGTGTGTTAGCTCGAATACATCAGAAACAAACTAGGCTAAGATCAGGGAGCTGACGGAACCAAACATCATTGTTATTTAATGAAGTCAAGTTATTCCAATTAAACAGGTTAAGTAAACATCTAGCTCATGCTCTTATTTGTTAGCTATTCAAAACATATTACATAACAAGCTCAATAATACTTGCAAAAACTCAAAACTGTTGTAATGTGTCCAAACCAGCAGGTACCACGTACCTTTGTCCATCAAGGCCCGATGGGAAGAAATTATCCCATGACCCATACAAAGGTTTAGAACGAGTCAGATAGAGATTGACAAACAAATCAAGTTTTCAAACAAATAGACTCAAGGAAAAGACACTATGCATACCTTCTTGTGCTCATTCACAAGGGACATGGGCAAATTACTTTCATTCATTATGATATTGTAGTTGCTTGAATGCCGATCTTGAATCTCTTCTCTAAAGGATTCCAATTTCTCCTGACTAATCACCCGAGTATTGACTGTAGAATCCCAAAAATCATATCAATTTCAGACAGTTCACATATAATTCTTCCATAAACAAAACTAAGTATCCATTATGAGCAAGTTAATCCACCATAATAGCAATTGACAATAAGAAAATCAAAACATACTAAGCTAAATTTAAACATAAATACATCTTGCTCCTGTTATCCAATTCACTAATAACGTCGTCAATTCGATCAATTTTAGCATCATAAATTACATATAAAACCAAAAACTTATAATTAACCATATAATGACGAACGAATAGATTCTACATGCATTCATAAAACTTTTTGGGAAGGGTACATACTGAACCATCGGGTATCCGCGTTGACGGAAGCTGCTTTGATTGATACCCGTGCTTCAATATTTTGCCATTCCGATCACTCTTCGGCCTACAATTATACATCTTTAGCCGCCGTGTGGTAGCGGAACTACAGTGGCCACGTTTGTTCTTCGCCATTTTGAGTGAATAAAAAAAAATAGGGTTTTTTAAAATATTACTCCACGCACGCAGAAGGTAAACATAATATATATTGCGATTTTGTTCTAAAAATTACTGTAAGCTCCTCTAAACTTTAGCTTAGTTGTCTGTTTGCATACTAAGCCTTTTCATGTTACTCCTTTTATTGGATATCTTACTGATTTTTTTTTTTACTTTTGGAGAAATAAATTATACTACCAACTACTTGCACGTTCATTTTTACATTGGGGTTTTTTCTGGTTTCCCACCTCCACTTGATGTGTGATACCTAAATTAAAGTCCGATTATATCCAAATTTGCATCAGAAAATTCCACATGAGGGTTTAGGTTTTCCACCTTAGAGCCCTACTAAATCGAAGTTCGCATAAAGAAGTATCACATTGGGGGTAAAACTCTTTCTTAACAAAGCGACTCCGTTTCCAAAAGGGACTCAAACCAGAAACCTTTGGTTAAAAATGAAAAAGTACGTACCACTCCATCACAATCTTCGTTAGTGTCAAAGGTCATTGAGATATCGCCATTTTTTGAAAACTAAACAACATAATTGTCATTTACTTCATATTAAGATTTCAAAGTATCTTGTATTTACATTCAATGAAATAATCGTGTAAACAAGGGCATGAGAACTCCATCGATAATAATAAAAGGAGCAAATTATAAAATACTAATATTTTTTTGTATCCAACTGATTCTATCTGCCAAATTCAGTTGCTGCTCAATGTGCAATATCTGAGTTCTCTTGCATATAAGTTGTTAAAACACTCGGTTACCTAATCTTCTTTTGTCTTCTCTCTTGCATCTTCAGTTTCACCATTCTGCAGCAACCCGAATTTAAGTATCTTTTGAAGCTGTGTTACAGGCATGACTTGTTTGGACTTGGTTTGCTTAGGATCTAACGTGGGCATTCCTGGGAAAAGGTTAGCTTCATCATGGACCACCGGAGGTGTATCTGCAGAAACGTTTACTTGGTGATAAAATTCCAGATTGATTTGAAGATTTTTTTTTTTTTTATATTATCCAACTAATATGCAAAAATCATGAAACTGGAAATACTGGATGCAAGTTTTAATAGAAAAAAGACATGTGCCAAGGAGTTGTGGACTAAAAAATTCTGAAGGCCCCCTCCTATTCTTATGTTTCGTTGTGTTGAATGCAACATTATGTTAGAGGACAGGTTCCAGAAGAAACGTACTCCATTCATATGAACCTAAAAACGACAGATTCCCTGGTTCACAGTCTACTTGTGCCGAATGTTGTCACAAATTATCATTCACGGATACCAGGAGGCAGCCCAGTGTCAGAATTTCACCAGAAAACCAAAATTAGAAAACAGTAAACTAATCTGCACCCCTAAAAAACATCTAACTGCAGTTCAGTTATAAAGAATCAAGTTCTGACCCCAGGCAGATTTTTGTATGGTAGAAACAAGCAAAGAAGAACTCCCTCTTATTTTTTTAAAATATTTTTTGGGATGAGATGGAACACCACCAGCAACGTTGAAGCTAGATTAAAGTAATCAGAAAAGTAGCTCATTCCTTCTCTTGTTCTATTATAATATGTTGCGGAGACGAACATGGCTTACCACTTTCATCAAAAACAAGGCATGTCCCAATAGTCTCATCATACTGTCCAATCTGCAAAACAGAAATAAACAACGGTTGAGATAAACACACTTCTATGGTACGAAAATAGCATACAGACAAATCAGCTTAATTGCCCAACGGGGGTTCAAATGCATGTGAGGATAATCAAAAGATACAACATATTTGGAGTGTATAACAATTATACATACTTTGTTTTCCCTTCACCAACTCTTCTGTTCTAGAAAGATCTCAACTAAAGACTCGCCAGAAATAACAAGGGAGTTGAAATGGATACAATCTGTCTATATCCTCTCACGAATGAAAGACAAAACTGTGAGGAGTGAGGACTGAGACCTATCAGCCATAAAGTTTTATTTAAGTGCATTATTGTCTATTTTGCAAGAAATAGCTAGACAATAAAGTGCGAATAATGTCACTGATGTAAGTGTGGCGGCCTTTTGGGGTGTAAGGATGTCAGGGGGATCAAGATGACTGACCACTGAATTGACTAATGTCACTAAGGAGATACATACCTTTATAAGAATATTACCACACAAACAACTAATCTCACTAAGGAGATATATTATAATTCTGTAAACATGATTGATAAATTCAAAACAAAAATGAACTTGAATCAGCCTCGAAACACCAACTCACCAGCTTGATTTTACCATCGATGGTCAAGATGGGGTTCACTGTGTCAAGACCCTGCAAAAAAAGAGTTACAAAATTAAAGAAACAAAGCAATTGCAATAGTTTTCACGAAGCAATGAGTACCTAACAAGTCAAAAGAAATAAAAGGAAAGGCCAAAAGGGTTATCACTTAGTTTTGAATCTATAAGAACATCAAAACATTGAAACAGAAAGGTGAACTTGGGATCATACCGAGAGAACATATGGTGCATTTGGGGGAATGTAAATTTCGCAGGGAAGGTCATCCAGATCAAGCAATATATACTCTGCTTCCTCCATGTTGTCATCACAAAGTGACTGCTTTTCCATCATACAGCGCAGCAGAAAATAACAACACCAAGAATTGTGATAGATGATACACTTATAGGAAGGGAAAGAGGTGAAGGAGAAAAGCTGAAAAGAGAAAAGAGAACGTGTAAAACAATGACGAAGGAAAACCTTACTTTTTCATTGTACAACAACTTTATATATAGATGCCACATTGCTCCATAAACTTCAATCAATGACATAATGCAGCAAATGTATTAAACAGTAAACAATATGGAGGAGAAAAACTGAAAAGAGAAAAGAGAACGTGTAAAACAATGACGAAGGAAAACCTTACTTTTTCATTGTACAACTACATTATATAGAGATGCCACATTGCCCCATAAACTTCAATCAATGACATAATGCAGCAAATGTATTACGTATTAAACAGTAAACAAGACACCTTCTTACAATCACCCTGTGCATTACTATTGTGCTTCAGAACATCAATTTTGTTAACTTCTTAAAATCTCCTGATATTTGAGTAATTGTGAAGTCAAAACAACACGAGTCATGTCAGCATTCCTTCGTCTGACTAGGATATATTTTACGAACAAAAAATCAGTATTCAAATTCTTTTATTATTCTTTCTTATGAGACAAACAAATTAAAATTCCATCTAATCCTCTTAATAAATGAGAGAACTAAGTTTGATTTGGTGTTTCTTATGGTACTCAAAATTTGTTTCAAAAAGGTATGGTGTGTCAATGAAGAATAAAGGATAAGCTAGCTCTTACGGAACTACAACAGTGAATAAAAAGTGATCATTTTCAAGTTTTTACCTGTTTGGTTTGATATACACTTCATGATTTATAAGCTTTTGGTATAAAGTAGCTGAAGGTTTGTTCCTTCCCATGGTGTATCCTTCTTTTTGATATGAGATTTGATTCTCTCTTTCCTGTTTTTTTTTTTTTTTTAGCTTTTGGCATCCAAATAGTTGTTCTCTGCCAGGTTGTGACGGTTCTTTCGACTTTAGAGTATATTCTCCACCAGGGAAAAAAGGATGACAAAATTTTACTTGTTTCCATGTATCTTCCTTAAGCTGAGTAAACTGGTAGTTCTATAATACAACTTTTTTTATTTCAAAAAGGGTGGCTTTACAGATTACAGCTAATCTAAGCTTCCCAATTGTCCACAAACAAATATGATCGCCATTACTAATAAAAATCGTACAGGATGATACCTACTTTTAAAAGCAATTTTTTAACTTTTTCAAACACCTAAAAGTAAGTTAATCCAAACAGGCATTGAATACTGTATCCAAGTCCTACTCTCACACAAAACTTTTATGGTCAAATTGGCATAGTGAAATTCAGAAAATTAACTTTACCAGTTGGAAGAGAAGACTGAGAGACGAGGAAATCGCAGCTTCTGAGTTCACTACTTTACCTAGATACACAGCTTCTGCACTTCTGAATCAGAAATTATCGTCTGCGATTGAGGATTGAAGCACTGTCTCAATGAGGCGTGAGAGATGAAAGCAGTGAGCAGCTATGGCGCTGAGCGCAACTTCTGAATGTGCATCATCCAGGCTGTAACCCTAACCCTGAAGACGATCTAGTCAGGGGTAGAATTGTAATTTGAATCTGTCTAAACCGAGACCTGATCCGGTTTGAATATAAGTTATAATGTGATAGATTAATTATGATAAGACAAATTATGTTTAAATTAATATTTCGAAGTGAGTGCTTTGGTTAGTTGTGTGTAGGGGTGTTCACAATTTGGATAAAAATCGATCCAAACTGATAAAATAAAATCGAATTTATTTGGGTTTGGTTTCGTTTCGTTTCGTTTTAGATTTTTTAAAATCAATAGTATTTGGTTTGGTTATAGTTTTATTCAAAAAAACCGAACCGATGAATTATATACATATATTTTATTAATATACATACTTAATATATTGTTTTATAAATAACTAGATGGACACAAACACATTATAGAAAACAATTTTACTTGAAACAAGTCAATGCATAAGTTGGAGTTGTCTTTTTTTTTTTTTTTTAATGATATTCCTAAACTTTTTCAAATTGTTGATGAGCAGATGGAAAATTTAAAAATTACCAAGATTGCTGCTGCCGCCCTTTGCTGCTGCTGCGGAGACGGCGACGGTCGGGGATTGTGGAGTCGCGTGGCTCTGATCGGTGACGGGTGGGGGTGGGCGCTAGTCAGGGATGGGTCGGGGATGTTGGGCGTGAGAGAGGTGACTTTAGGGTTTTGAGATTATGTTCCTTTCTAAAAAAAGTGTTAATTTATTGATCATGAAATGCGGTGTCTTTTAAAATAACTAATTTTATGGCACGTGCGTTGCATGTGTGTATCCTAGATATAGTATATGATGTTATAAAATAGAATTAACATTACTAAATTAAAGCTTTTTAGTAAATAGTTGTAATTGAACAAATATAGGATAAGTGTTTTTAAATTATTAATATATATTGTCACAGAGCTACTTGTATTTTGAAATTAAAATGACCAGATATCATTAAAAGTTAAAATATTTCAAAATACATTCAAAATTTAAATATGGAAGAAAGTGATATTTCTTTAATAATAGTATTTCTTACTCAACTCAATTTTGTAAATAAATCTAACCAATAAAACAGAAAAAAAAAATATTCATTCAAAAAATGTCACCAATAGCCTTTCCTATTGAGGTTATGAACATAAATATTCATACTTGAAATTTAGTATGTGCATGATACTAAAAAAATTTATCATAGGACTAACCCATCAGTGACTCTCTAAACTTGGCACGAATTTTCACTTAGACACCTCAACTGAACGATGTTCATTTTAGACACCTCATGTCATATCCTGCTGTGTCATTTTGATACTTTTTCGACAATTTGCCAAATTTGTAAGGTGTGTGTAACACACTCACTGATGGCATGTCAAAGTGATGAATTAAATAAAGACATGTGACATATATAGAAAAAATAATTATAAATTAATGAATTTTGAGTAGGAAAAAAACTACCAATGACTCATTGACATGTGGCATTTCTTTAACTAAATAATTAAAAAAAATCACTTTTAATAAAAAGAAAATTATACGCCCCACCCCAAATTGTCTTCTCTACTATCCACCCCCACCTCAAACCCCAACTTCTCACCCAGATTTTCTTCTCCCCCACCACCATTTCTGAGTGTGTTTTTTTCTTGTTGAAATTATGTTGATTTTCTCAAATTATTTTGAGGAGGAAGAAGGACAATAAAATAAGTGAGTATTTAAGCTTAAAATTTATGGGCGCTAGAATTCATTTTTTGTTTGTGGCATCATCAAATTTATTTCACCAAGGAAAGAGTTTAAGCTTGGAAAATGGTAGCTAAAAAATGGGGAAGAAAGAAGAAAAAAAAATTAAAATTTGGTAAAATGAGGCTCTTACGCGCATCCAGCGAGTGCATCACACTTGCTATGCCATCTCAGCAGAAAGTGTCAGAATGACACAGCAGGACATGACATGAGGTGTCTAAAATGAACATCGTCCAGTTGAGGTGTCTAAGTAAAATTTCGTGCCAAGTTTAGGGAGCCACCGATGGGTTAAGTATTTCAATATTTTATCTTGATATGTAACATATCATTTACAAAACATTATTACTCAATTGATATTTGAGTAAGTCTTGGTTGTTATGAATGATGGTTATATATACTTTGGTATAATGATTTAATTTTAATATATGAATAACATCACCTATGGTAAAAATATTTCATTTCATTAAGTTTCTATCTTATCTTTGTGGAATTATAGTCTTCTCCTTTTTTCTGCCGCATACATATATTATAGTTGTTGTCTAATGAAAGTATCTAGTATCTTATAGAAGTTGTATCATGATATAGAATATTTTAATTTTTCAATGATAAAAATTAATAGGTGAATAAAATTTAAAGTATTATTTATAGAATCATTAATTTGATTTAAGATCATCTTATGATCAATCACTATTTTCTTATCTATTTTTATATAGCTAGTAAGGGGTGTATCTCGGACATTCTTGATTGATAGAGACAAAAAGATTCCCTCAATACAGCTTAACTCTGTCAAACCTGTTCGAGTAGTGAAGAAGTATAGATTTGATTGGTTGTTTTGTGACATAAAGAAAAATTATAAAGAAGACGAAAATATATGTTCATGTTATATTCAAAGTTCTAGTGTTCCATTTGATTTAATTATTGCCATCAACACTTTACTTTCTCCGTTCATTTCTACATACATATCCATTAAAAAAATAATTATTATCATGGCTATGTTATCATATTATAAATAAAGTAAAAATTAATTTTGAAATACTGAATTTAACATCAAAACTAATAATTCAATGGATTACGTTGATAGTCATTGTTTTAGCAAAATTAGGAAGAAACTCCTTTGTTTGAGGGAAGAGAATAAAAAATAAAAAAACAAAGAAGAAATATCTTACTCAAATCATATGCTTTTTTCCATATTTGTTTAATATTGTTGTCTCTCCTATAACTTTTATTCATTGTTAACTCATGAAAGTGGTAAGAAAAAATACGAGTGTGAATTAATGAATGATTTGCTACAATTTTTTCACCAACTTTTTCCTACGAGGTACCCCGAATTTTGTTGAATTTCAAACTTGATCAATTTTTGTAAATAACACGTTAGATTTTTTTAAGAAGAAGGAAAAAATTTGCACTTTCAAAGTGTGAGGAAACCCCTCTATTTATAGCTATCAAATATTAGTATGAATATGTGTTAATTGTGTCTTATCCAAAAAGTCGCAATTTTTCGAAAAACTCACTGTTTATCTGAAAATTCACAACTCTTTGAAAAAGGCACAACTCACATGAAAACTCACAACCCTTCGAAAAAATAACAACCCTTTGAAAAAGTCAAAAAAAGTCATAACCCGTCAAAAAAGTCACAACTCATTGAAAAAGTCACAATCATTTAATTTGAAAAGATTTCTACTTTCAATATAATAAAATTAATTAAACTAATAAATAAAATAAATTAAGTGCTTTTAATTAGGGGTATTATAGTAATTTAACATTCAAGTTTGAGAGTTCATGCTTTTAAGATAATATATAGATTTTAAAGATCTTATACATATTTTTATTAAAATTTCTTTATAATTTACTTATTGAAAACAAAAATGCCCAAGATGAAATATTTATCTTATTGATTTCATGCATATTAGTGTCTATAACAATTCTTTGTGGGACTATAAATGTTATTGTCTCTTCCTTCTAGGCTACTATAGTGAATTTTAAAGCTTTACTGATAGTAAATTTAGTGATCGAAAGTTCAATAATTTAAGTCATTCTAACTATTTTATGTTTTGAATGGATTGTTGTCACTTTTTTCACATTTTGAATGAATTGTTTCTTTTATTTTTGTGTATGGTTAATAATCGAACCAAACCAAATCGAAACCGATAAATGTATATTATATTTGGTTTAGTTTGATTTTGATAATTTAAAAATCAATTAAGTTGGTTTGTTTTTTATTTTGACCAATAACCGATCCAAATCGACCCGTGAACACCCCTAGTTGTGTGTATGATTCAAAATAATGTGCATTGGTATAAATTTTAAGAATAAATTATTTATTCACGAAAATACCTTTCATGAATGTGAATAATGCCGTTTAAAAAAGGGTTTAAATGGGTGTTTTTGTTATTTACCTATTTTATCCCAGGATTGCTATACCATTAAAAGGAAGGGATAACTTATTTTGATACTAATTATTAATTTCGAAATAAGTTATATCAAACAAATAACAAATTAAACAACATTATAATTTAATTCTAAGACTTTTGGTATTATTCTTTACAACAAAAGACTCTTAAGTGTAGTAAAACAAACTGGGTTGTGGTGCACTAGTGGGAGTGTTTTACCCTTAATCAGATGTCTCGGGTTTGAGCTCTAAATATAGAGAAAATCTTGTTGAGAGTGCCACTCCCGAATGAGTCTTGCAGTGCGCGATCCAAATTTAGCATATTATTGATTTTGAATAACCCTAAATATACATAAAAATACACAACTTTTTAAAAAATCTAATAATCAATTCAAAAAGGAAAAGACATGACCCATAGTAGTGTATGCTAACAGGCAACTTTTACATAGTAATCAATCCAAAAAGAAAAAATATTAAAAAACAAGTAGAGCATTATTTGCCCAAATCAAAACAAACAACAACCCAAAAAAGGGGGGAAATAAACAAGAATTATTATGTCATAGAGCAATAAGTATTTTTCATCTTTAATTAAGCTCTCATTCAATTATAAATTTAAAAGTTAAAACTTTGACAAATTAAATTTTGTTATTATTTGATTACTGCTATAAAACTATTATGAGTAAAATTCTTAAAAAAAGATTTAAATATAAAATCAAATTTTATAGTCAGAATCTAAACTCCAGTTATAAAAATTATTTTTATTAAAGAACGTTTTATAATTTTTTTAAGATAAATTTCAATTTAATCGTGGCTAGTGGAAATTAAAAAAAAAAAAGAGAACAGGAATGAAAGAAAAAAAAAAAGAGAAATCTTCGCCTGTAAATTTGGTGTCTTTCCTAGTTGGACATTTTTGCTTGTTAATCTTTGATACTTTATTCTTCAGTCAGCATTTCGGGTTATTAAAGCTTTAACTTTTAGTCGCTTTCCTCTTTTCCCACTTCTATATAATGTAAAAAAGATCCACTATTGGACTGTTTCTTTACCTACTTTTAGCTTAATTTCTTGTTTATCAAGGCCCCCACAACTCAATTTTCATCATAGATCTGATATTTGCTCAAATTTGTGTTCTAGCTTTTATGGAAGCTTAAACAATTTATGGACTGGTTGTAGTATTAGTATTTTAATTTGCAAATTCTTTGTTTAATCTTAGCTTAGAAATATAAAAAATATATTTATTTTTCATATTTTATTGCTTTCCACTTGACGTTTACTTTTTCAAATCCTATCGAAATTTCCCTCCTCCCATTCTTTATTCTTTGAGAAAAGAACCTGCGGGAAGGGCTGATTTGCGGATGAGGAATTAACCTACTGACTAGCTTTCATCCTTCCCGTCCATAAAGTTCCTATCTGGAGTTTTGGAGTTTTTTCTTGTAATTTGCTAGAAAAAAAGTTTAATTTTGTTTTGTTTGTTCATGTTTGTGTTTGGGGTTGTTGTTTCTTGATGATTTATTTCGACTTAGATTATAAGATTTCCCCGCCAAGTCCTTCATTTTCTTATTCAATTTCATCTAATTTTCTTACATCTGATATTTTCTTGATAAAGTGTGTTAATTGTTTCCATTTTCGTTTAAAAGGTTGTTTTTGTGAAGGGAAAATGGGGGATCGTATGAGGTCAACTTCAATGGAGGATTTGCCAGTTCATTTGATTCTTGAAATATTGATGTCGGGTCGATTAGCTGTTATTGATTTAACAAGTTTAGAGCTAACTTCAAGGACTTTTAGGGGAACACATGGTTTGTTTCCTAAAAAGTTCAAGTCTTTGGTAGATTATGCTGCTTTTCAGCTTTGTGGATTGAGTTCAATCTATGCTTCTTTGCATTGTAATGCTCAGGAAGAGCTGTTGAAGCGATGTAACGGCAATTGGAAGCGTCTTTTGAGGTTCTTGATGGCTGTGGAATAGTCCTCTGATATGGTTGAAACCTCTGCAGGCAATGTACTATTTCTTTGGAAAACTTATAATTCATTTACCAATGTTTAATTTGTTTGGTTGACTGCTATTTTTGCTATTTTAGGACTAATAAATATATGGTTTATCAAAATACACACATAGATGGATGGAATGTTTTAAGACACTATTTTTGTTGTTGTTGGTCATGAGATATGCTTGTTGATGGAGGCCAGGGGCGGAGCCAGATAGGGCCAAAAATGACACTTTTTGAACCCCCTTCGACTTCTTTGTGTGTTTACTTCTTCGTATTTTGATCCCCCTTCGGCTTCTTCATGTGTTTACTTCTTCATATTTTAAACCCCTTAGTGAAAATTTGGAGTCTTCAATGGGATGGAGCGTGTGATTCCTCTGCTTCACACATAGCAGTCAGTACTAGGGTATCTTTTATTGTTTGGTTAGGGAATTGTATGTACGGTTTAGTGAATTATTTAGTATTGCAAAGAAATGAGACCAAATAGAATGGAATGGATAACGATTATTCATATAGCCGATCTCACTTTTTTGTGATTGAGGTTTAGTTGCTGATTGATTTCTATCTTTCTAACCTTAATATCTCTAGATTTTAGTTACTCGCTCTACTAGATTAATCTGCAGCAAGGACTTCATCATCCGTTGTTACTTACTGTAACAAGTTATTGGCAGATGCAAGTAAGGAGTGGCAGGTATCACACACTGCTAATCAATGATTCAGCAGCATGCTCTTGTGGTTCCAGTTTATGCGGCGTCCTTGGTTATGGGCCTGAAACAACTCAGTGTGTGGAATTTACTCGAATTAGCTTTCCTGTTCCCGTACAAGTTGCCCAAATTTCAGCTTCGCATAATCATGCTGCTTTTGTCACAGGGTTCTGGACAGGTTTGGCAATCGTCATATATTATCAACTACTCTTATTTTTATTACAGTAATTTACCTTTTACGTGCACTTTGTTTTTTGCATGCATGATGTGGAAATCCTCGTTCTGTTGAGGAGTAACGTAAAGAAAGTGAAATCCAATCTCATTTTCGGTTTTCTTGAGAACTATTTTAGGAGAGGTTCCTTTGGAAGACTGATACTAATATTGTTGAAATATATATTGACTTTGAAAAATGCAAGAACTGCCACACCATGCCACTCTACAAAAAAAATTCTTACTATTTTAGTATGAGTTAGATCTAAAACTTACTGGCAAGTTGTGGTCAATGAAGTGGATTTAGTGGGTTCTAACCTTGGAGACTAGTAACAAAAAAATACTAGGTGAGTGTACAATGTTAGTCGATACTTTGCTGGTGGGAGGTAACAGAAATAGTTAAGGTGAGCGGAAACTGACCCAAACACCATTGTTATAATAACAATATGGATAATCCATTATTTAGACCTAAAGCTTCCAAATACTTCTATTATATCCAGCATTTTGGATTATCAGCTTAGCTTGCATTCCATTGAATTATCATGCTTGCTTTCCGTCACTTCACCCCAAGAGTGTTGGGTTTTTGAAAGACACGTGGTCGTGATTTCCCTTAGTTAGAGATGTTCCTAATCAGTATAGTGCACTAGTCCAGGGTTCTACTCCTATGTTTCTAAGTGCTGGTCAAATACTTCTGCTCACTTTTTCCTTCCCCTTATGGAGAAAATCAGTCATCATTCTGCCAATTTGTAATGGCTAGTGCTACTGCAATAAATTAAGATAGAAAAAAAAAAATCTATACCGAGCGGATCGGCGCGCCTTGCGATGAGAGAGCCTCTCAAGTGTTGTACCGCTTAGACATATCCCTTTACCATAGTCCACAGTAGGTTGCAATATTCAAAGTGTGTTAGAGAATCTTTCTCTGTTGTAAATATGCTAAAAACTGCCAAATGTTGTCTTCTTCTACAACATAGAATGTATATACATACAATTGGAGTGAATTTTATATTATTCATGAGGTTTACAATTCTTGGTATAGGAACACATGTGGAGATAACTCATCATACTGTTGTGGGCATGTCGCGCCCCGTTTTTCGCAAAACGGGTTTTGGTGCACGACCTAACAACTCTTTTGGGTTTTGGGTGAGTGAAGAGTCGCCACCTAACGAATTAAGGTGCGTTAGGGCACCTATCTAACCTAACTAAGTCTAGCTAAGGGTCAACGTACCAGAGATCGGGTAAGGGTTCAAATTACCTCGAGGGGAAGGTGTTAGGCATCCCTCGAGGTCCACAAATGTGGATCCCGGCCGTATCTCATGCAATATGTGGGGGTTACAAATAGCAATTAAGGTCATTTCATTATTATTTATTTAGTTTAGCCATGCTTGCTAGGTGATAACGATAAATAAACAATTAAAAATATTTTAGTTAATTATTATTAAACATGCTTACTAGGCGATAACACTAAATATTTAACAATTAAGATTTTAGTTAATTACCTAGGCATGCAAGACTAGGTGATAATAGCAAATAGACATTAAACAATAAATAAAAAGATAAGCAAGGAGATAGAAATTACACAAATAGATAGGATAAATATATTTTATTTTTTTTATTAAACTACCCCAAATGATTATAATAAAACATATAAAGGGGTAAAAGGGAAGGGAGACTCTAAAGGACTTTTGGATCAGCACTCAACTTTATTTATTTCCGATAGGCTTCCGTGTAGGGACAGACGAAACCAAGGTTTGTTGCTTAAGCCCGAGTCGATGTCATCATATCCGTAGGGCCTAAACTACCCCTACCCCACCACCGCATGCTTTTCGTCCTAAAAGGTGTCTAACGCCCCCGCTTAATGTCCAAGAGGCATTGGACTACTATTGAATTAGTTTTAGACAAAATAAATCCTAATAGGCCCACTTAGACACCAAGTTAAAACAAATAGGACAACACTTAGCAAATAAGGTCTCATATTGGCCTCTTAAATTTTAATTAAACGTGCTAGCAAACACAAGTAATTGTGAAAGGATTTCATGCTAAGTGTGTGGCATGCAAACACATATACATTCTTAATAATGTGACAAATAGTTAACATGGACAGAGGATTATGCAGAATTTGATTCACTTTCAAGCAGGCCTTAAACAGTCGTATACCAACATGACATTAAGGAAAAAAATGGAATTGAATGATTTATTTAAGTTGGGTAGGTTTTAAACTATAACATGCAAGGATGATTTTTATTATATCAAGGTGGCAGAAAGTAATTATTTGCAAACAATCAGTTAACAGATGGATAGCAAATAATCATATTAATTTAATTATATTGTTAAACATGCATGGAAATTGTTGAAATTCATATATACATGATTTTTTAAATAAAGAACAATAATCGCATCCTATAGGCATGATGTCTATACCCAAATAGTATGCTTTTCTCAGTAACAAATTTGCCAATTATTAACAAGGCTCACATCAACAATTAAGGCCAGTCAATATTTCAAAAAAAGTTCAGATATTATTTTAAATTAGCATACTGAGATCGATACATTATCAGAATCATCTACTAAAATGTAAATCCTATAGGCATAATTCTAAGTATAAACACGCTAGATTAGTTTTAACATATGTAATCCGATAAGACCTATTTTATTATATAATCGTTCAAAGTTTAACTAATTAATCATGCTAAAATGCAGATCAGATTTGAAACAGATTGAAAACCTATAGGCATTCATTCATATACGTCAACTAATAAGATTAGATTTAAAGAATTGATTAATACATTGGCAAGTTTAAATATCACTTTCTAAACAGATTGCTAGCGAATATCTAAATAACACCGGCAATAAACTAAGGTTGATCTGTCACCTATTAACATATTAGATTCATGAGTCCGGATTAGCAGCATGCTGAAATGAATAGTCCAAGTAAATATTCAGATTATGAAACAGATTATTTATCCCATAATGACTGTTTTAACATTAGATAAAGTTACAGACAAATTAATTTTAGGTAAATTATTTGGAAAATTCCAATATTACGATGCTTTAAGATTTAGGCAGGTAGATTTCTTTTAACAAGCACACGTAAAAAAAAATAAACAAGTAGCACGTATATCCCCCTCCCCTTAGACGATCCCCCGAATATATATTATATAGAGATAGTTAGAGTTATTTACATAAATGTTACAGAACCGAATGCTCGATAAATAAAAGACGTAATGTAATAAACATAAAAACGTCCAAATAACTTTCTAACATCCCGCCCAGGCAGCTCTTCAAACTCCCATGTTTCGTCCTGCTAAACAAATAATATACCCAATACTACAGAAAATTACCAAATGACCATATTACAGATTACCATATACCAAATTCTTGATGGAATCAAGCATAACACACAGATTATCATATAACCAATTTTGATGCGGTCAAGCATAACATACACGCAATTAGGCAATTATATATAGAATAATCATAACAAAAGGAGAGAAAACTAACCCAGACGCTTCCTTTATTTATTTCACACAATCAATACACATAACAAATGATGCAAGCTAAAATTAAACTAATGGAAAAGAAAGCTAACCAGTTATGCAGATTTATTAATCAGCAATGAAGACCAAATTATTCTAATATTCGACCCGAACACAGCAAAACAGCAACAGCGGAAAACAGAGGCACTATGAAGAATTTTTACCGAAAGAACTATATTCTTTTTAGAGTAGAGAATAGATATTTTTTTTTTTTTTTCTGTAAGCCAAGTATGAATATTTTTAATAAGCCAAGGTTGAATGTCCTAAGCAAATGAGGGGAAGAGTTTATTTATAGTTGCTATACTACGGTCAAAATAGGAAAAGGGATAAAAGGGAATCAATCATATATTTCCTTGTTTTACAGGAGCAAAATCAGAATTATAATTTATTTCCTTACCAAAAATGTGCAACTAAATATGACAAAAGAAATTATTTAAAGCTACAGTAAGAATCGGTTAACACGTATAAGGAAAACAATACCTACTTATTATTATATTGCTACAAATAGACACATAAGAGGTTATATTAAACTATGGCATCAATTACCGTAATATTTATGTATAACAACAATAAATTTTACAAAGGAAAGACATATAACCTGCTTTAATTAGATTAAGATTTACCATAGCCAAAGAGGTCCAAACAATTTGCACAAACTTAATTAGGCAAAGCAATAATGGTTAATAATATATGGAATTTCATATCACGGTAACAGGGCGATTATCAGATTAAGGAATCCTAACTGGAACAATTAACAAGTCCAAAATTGCACAGATTGAGGCATCATTCATGCTAAATCAAATCACAATGATTTCAACTAACAGTAATATTAAATTATAAAAGGCACTTAGATAATTTTCTAAGGATGAACAATGCTTCTTGATCAATTGAGATCCAAAACATAATTTCCATGTAGCAAATAAGCAAAGGAAATCTTGAGCTGATAATTTTAAAATAACATGCAGAGAATGTGCAGACCATCAATTAGAAAAGACTCTCTTGCAGCAAAGTATACCAGAATAATATTCACAATTCGGAGCTGACATATCATACTAGAAGTGATGAACAAGAGTTTGAGCAGAGAAACACATCCTAAACATGCTTTCTAAGTAATTGTCACACAAACTAAAACAGCCGTTAGAACAAGATAATATAGGGCGCTGAAATTTCAATATAAAAACAAACCAAAGCAACAAAGATAAAGGCTTTGAAATCAGCCGACTTATCTGGAAGAATCTGTTACAGATCCCTCTTTTACCAAAACTCGACCTTCAAACGAAAGTCTGTCGGAATCTACTGCATGACCGGAATCTTGAGCCGAAGCAATATTTTGCTCTCGCTATTGCTGTCATTTCTGGTTGCTTTCACCGGCTGCTGGAGCTGGCAGCTGTTGGCCGGAGTAGCTGTTGCTGCTGGTTCCTCGCTGCTGTTCTCGCCTGAAAACAAGAAAAAGAAGAAAGGGAAGAACAGAGGAGAGACGGGAGAAAATGAAGAGGGGCGGTGCCGCCTTTGCTTCGCCGGAATTGTTGCTGGCGTCTGTTTTTGCTGTCGCTGTCCGCCGGAGCTCACTTGTGATCTTCGCTGGCTGCTTCTTTTACCGTAAACGGAGGGAAGGAGGAGAAGGGCAAAAGGGAAAAGAGAAGAGGCGGAGGGCGACGATAGGAGGTCGCCGGTCGAAGAGAGAGGGGGGCGGCGGCTGATCTCTTTGGAGAGGAGAGGAGGAAAATGAAAAGTGTTTTAGGGTTTGGGGTCTTCTAGGTATTAAAGGAAAGAGGAGAATTAATCTTAGCCGTCGAAATTATTTTCGGATGAGCGGTCACGATTGAATGAAATGAGATTAACGGTTAGGATTAAGAGATAGAGTTTAGGAAATGAATTGGAATGGCCAAAATTGAAATAAAATTTGGCCCGAATTGTAATAAAAGTGGCCATAATTGAAATAAGAATTGGAATTTAAAAGACTAGAATTGCAATAAATTAGAATAGAATAGGCTAAGATTTAAAAGATTTAAAGAAGAAATGCTATTCAATTAATAAAATATTACAATATCATAATATTTTCATATAATAAGAATCACTTAAATTTTAAAACATTTGAAATAAAATAATTGTTTTGAGTTTAACTAATAATTAAACAAAACATTTACGGTAATTTTAAAATAATGCATACTAAAATATATAATTTTAAGACGAATTTGATTAAAATTTTAAACTAGAAATATATATTTTTTTAAAAAAAAAAAATAAATAAAAAATAAAAATACGTTTTTTAATCGAGTAGCATTCCAAAAGATTAAAGGTCGGTCAAAATTGGGTGTCAACAGGGCATAGCGACACCGGATGCCCAATCTTCAGGCCAAGAATGGTTGAAGCATTGAAGAATATTCCTGTCAAGCAGGTAAATTTCTTTCTATCATGTCGTGTCATCTAATTGACGGGCTACCTCAATACATGTAAACATATCAGGATTCTCTTTTTTTTTTTTTTGAAAAGGTTAGTTAAATAGAGATTGGGATTCTATACATGGTTTACGACTAAGTTGATCTTTTAGTTCTACTAGATCAATATATGGGAATAAACGGTACTGCATCAAGATTTATTCTTTTGTTTGGAGGAGAACTGGAAAAGAAAAATGATGTGATGATTTGAAATATCTGCAATTTAAAGTGATGATACTGAGAGGATTTTAGAATCTGCCAGGAATTTCTGGTCTTTCTTATCAAGACCAGCTACGAAAGAAATAAGGAACCGAAGGATAAACTCCTTTAAGTTTTAATAGCATAATTCAAGTTGTGAATGACATAAACACCTTCTTGTTCCTATGTTTAATTGCAATAAGCTTTCTGTCATTTCTTGAAATGCTTTTTGATAAAAATGGATCGACAAGCCTATGTTGAATAAATGAAGGCTAAAAATGGAAACAAAGGTATTTTTAAGATCCAAAATCAGAAGACCCTTGCATCACAAGAATAAATCTTGTATTTCCCATACAACTACTGAAGGTGAGAAACAGAGTTAGGCAACACCTATGAAATGTCCATTAGTTTTAGTTGCCAATTGGAAATACCATTGCAGGTGTTACGGTGCTAATGCGGATTTTATTGGTTCCCAGCAATGTGTATGTGATGCTCTTCTGCATTTTGTCATTGTCTGTAAATGTTTTGGGTTCGCTTTTCTTTAAAGTTGGGCTTACTTTTGTAGTATATTTGAAAAAGTACTCTCTCCGTTTCAATTGATTTGTCTGATTTTGATTAGACACGGAGTTTCTTAAGTAAGGAAGATTTTTGAATAGGATATATGGAATGTATTAAAATGCCCTTTAATGTTGTGTCTTAAACATTCCATGTGGTAAGTTGGAATTAAAGAGTTGCCTAACAAGGAAAGAGACATTCTTTTTCAAACATACTAAAAAGTGAAGTATGACAAACAAATTGAATAGGAGGGAATAATAAATAAATTGCCGAATTAATGATACATGGGGTTCCAGTCATCATTTAATGAATTTAACCAATTGGAAATTTTTATGCTGTGTAAATTGCATGGTAGAGATAAAAAACACTTCATTGTCCTACAGGAGGATGTTGCCGTTAAGTTTTGTCATGAATACAATGCTCACTACTGTTGGAACTGGTTCAGGTTGCTGCAGGTCTCAGTTTTACTATGTTTCTCACTAGGAAAGGTCATGCTTTCACATGCGGAACTAACACACATGGTCAACTTGGTCATGGTGACACGTCGGATAGGCCAACACCGACATGCATAGAATTACTGGCATCTATTGGTTCTATAGTTCAAATTGCTGCTGGTCCTAGTTATGCACTTGCGGTGTCTAATGACGAGACTCTGTACTCTTTTGGTTCGGGTACTAATTTCTGCCTTGGTCATGGAGAACAGCAGAATGAACTTCAGCCACGTGCAATCCAATCGTTTAAGAGGAAGGGCATTAATGTGGCTCGTGTTTCTGCTGGCGATGAGCATGTTGTGGCACTGGATTCCACTGGATATGTAAGTCATTGTACCTAAAATAACACGATAGTATAATTTCATTTAAGATGTATGCTAAAAGTTGGTTGACTTACCACTATACACCGGGAAAAAATAGCTGCAGAAAAGAATAAAGTGCTAGTGACGACTGACGATTGATTTTCGTGATTTCAGGTATATACTTGGGGGAAAGGTTATTGTGGTGCATTGGGGCATGGTGATGAGATTGATAAGACTACTCCGTCACACTTGACCAGCCTTAAGAGCCATCTAGCAGTTCAGGTCTGGCATTCTTTTACATTTGCTAGTCGACATTACAAGACCAGTATTAACTAAGGCAACATTTGGAAACATGAAATAACTCAAACTAGTGTATAACGCAAGTAATATGATACAAAATAATTCAAGGCTTGTAAAATATATAACAGTCTTCCTAGTCCGAGCTTTATTTTGCCTGCCCCGTCTTTTAATCATTTACTTCTATTAAATTTTATGATTTTGGTAGGTTTGTGCAAGCAAGAGGAAAACGTTTGTCCTGGTGGACAATGGTTCTGTTTATGGCTTTGGCTGGATGGGCTTTGGTAGCCTCGGATTCCTTGACAGAGGAGCATCAGATAAAGTTTTGAAGCCTCGGATCCTGGAGAGCTTGAGATCCCATCACATATCTCAAATTAGCACTGGCTTATACCACACCGTAGTTGTTACAAATTGTGGACGAGTCTTTGGATTTGGAGACAACGAAAGAGCCCAACTTGGGCATGATGCAGTAAGGGGATGCCTTGAACCTACTGAAATGTTTATGGAGAAAGCATGAATAATGCAAGCAATAGCGGAAAACACGCCTCGTACAAGAATGTACTAATATCGAGCACAACAGTGCCAAAGTCGTCTAGTACATGTTACTAATCAAATAATGTATATTGACCAGACCAATATTGTTTGTAGAGTGTTATATAACATTTCAGAAATGTCTTAAATGTTTTGCTTCGTCTTTTATTTGTTTATTGATTAAATCTTTTGCTAGTGTTCTTGTGTAAAGAAATATTTTGTTGTATGATACAAAAAAACAATCATACATTATTGTCTTCTGAAGTTCATTACAACCTTTTCCTCATCCCAGGTACAGAAGAGCAGAGCAGAAAACAACATTAAGGAAGCACTAATATAAGTCTTGTAAAGATCAATTACTCTTTAATGGAGACTTTCAACATGTTAAAAAGAGTCACAATTCCTACCTCGCTGCAATCGTCTTCAATTACCCAAACATAATTCACACGATAAGCAATCGCCTGGATCATTACAGCCACAATTCATCACATGCAGCTAAATTGAAGAGAACATAATTTTAGCCTCAAAAAAGAACAACGCATTCCCAAAAGCAGGGTCTGAGGAGGTAGATTTCACAATTTTAGCCTCCTTAACGTTTTTGTGTCTCTACTAATTAATGTCTATATATTAAATAAGAACAAGAAGAAATTGATTTGCAGGATTCGGTCATGGTTCACTTTCAGTCGCCTTGGCCCTAGCTCGAATTGCAGCTTTTGACATTTTGTCTGCAACATATTAGAATAATAAGTTTTCGTTTTTCTCAACAATTAGTGCAACAAATACATGATCTACGCTAACATTTAATAAGAAAGATAGGTTTCTAGAATGCTTTTATCATTAATTGTTTTGAAGTGCGAGCTAGTTTATATATAGAGATATACCAAAGGGTACAATTCTTGCTTTACCTTCTACTTGCTTTAACACCTTAAGCTTTCGCCTGAGTCGATTGATTTCATGTTCTTTTTCTTCCCTAAATTGATCGACTTGTTCGATGTATTCCTTTGAATATTGCTCATATTCCAAGAGAGTTTGGCGGTCCACATAAATAACTCTCGCTATAAAGACCAACTGGAAATAAACGACACCTCGCGCCTACACCAAAAAGGGTACATTCTCACAATCAATATAGAAATACGAGCGTTAAGCTGAGGTGGCGGATACTACATCCTTGTTACACAAGCTTACTAAATGTTATTGTTTGCTAAACATTGAAATTTAAACATCAATTCTGACAGAAAACAACAACAAATTAATTCTAAATACCGCATGAAGCATGAGTAAATTGGCAGCTGTTTGTATTGCTAGCTCCTCACCAACAGGCTTGCCATGGCATCTCTGAATTACAGAAAGGGATATAGCAATTGTTAATAGTTGGGTTGTCTAAGTAAAGTTTTGCTAATTTGAAATTATTTCAAAACTTTCTTGAGAACTGTTTTTCAAATTCAAGCCTTAAAATACATAATACTTCATTTACCTGACCATACTTGACGAAGGACTGCTTCAATTTGGGGTGCAAGGCATCACTTTTTCTAAGGCCAGAAGTTAATGACTCCAACATAATATGTACCATACCATCACAAAGCTTAGCGAATACTGGCATGATTACATAAAGATGAGGCTAAGTAAGAATTGTTAAGAAACTGAATGTGCAAGAATACACAACAGTGCAAAATACATACGATTTTAAACTTTCAATTTGATGCATGCTAGGCTTGCCCATAGACGGGACCAATTATAACCTGGCCTCCAAAGCCTACTTTGGAGGCGACTTTAACTTAATCGGAAAGACCAAGCTGAAGCTCACTATCACTCTGCTAAATTGGGGATGCAACTGGACCAACTAATCAAGATAATTCCAAATTAACTAATACTGCAATCCTACTTGATTTTCTATGATCACCCCAAATTCACATGTATGTATAGACAGTATATGTAAAAGTATCTAGCTATTTGTTTCTATCATCTATTGATGCACTCTGAATTAACACCAGTTTTGGGGTTTAATCAGGATAGTGCCAATGCTCTGTTATAAGTCGAACTAAGAATAGGAAGTTGGAATTACAGCAAACTTTGGACTATTTACTCACAATAACATAAAAGTCATAAACTTCAAAAATGATAAAACACAAATAGAACTCGAAAAAACTTACTTGGGCTTCTCATAATGTTGATGTTCTTGATGTTCTAGAGATGGAATAACCTACAAAATTTTTTTTTTTTGTGAAATTGCTACAGCTTACACAAAACTAAATAAAGTTTAGGGTTTCCTTTCCTTTCCCTTCCCTTCCCTGAAAAAATAAAGTACATGAAAATAATAAAGGGCAGAGCACGGACGTAAAAGGACTTACCGCCCGGAGCTGATGCAGAGGAGTTACCGCCGTCGATGTGTATTTGGAAAATAAGCTATATTTAGGTTAACTGTACTGTGAACTATTTTTATTAAAAATTAAGTATTTATTTATATATACTCAATATTAAAAAACATAAATATCAATTAAAATTAAGTTAAGAAAATACATTTATGTATTATTTCTTTTTGGTTTTATCTTATCTTTAATTTCTACCTTTAAAATAGATATATTTAAAATAAATTTAATTAAACATTTTTTTATAAAAAACTATAAGTTATGTCATAATATAATTTTTAAGGATATAAAAGTATTGATTTATGCCTTGTAAATTTAATTTAATTTAATTTTATAAAAAATATAATAAATTAGATATCAACACAAAATAAAAATAAAGTTGCAACTGACATTTATGAAAATACTAGTAAAAGATAGTATGTGTTGTGTAGTGGCCCAACAATATATGTTAAAGATTTAAAATATTTTTTTATCATAAAAAACTTCATAAATTAGTTGGTTCAGATTTTTATTTAAAAATTTTAAAAAAAGATTTGTCTTATTTTCATATCGCGCTGATTAGCACGAGTTAAAAAATTTCGTTTAAATTGATATGTGTTGACAATATAATTTAATTTAATTAAGTATGAAAGTAATTTGACTAAGTTATTCTTTATACTTTTTTCAGTAACTATTTTTTTATCAATATTATTAGGAGTATATTTTATTAAATTAACTCAATTAATATTTTAGTAAGTAATTAGTAAGTTTTATTAGAAAGTATTAAAGTTAAGTAAAATAATTAATTGCAGAGGGGGTGGGCAAACATAATAAATAAGTAAAAATTTAAAAATTAATTTTACTAAGAAAATAAAATAAGGCATTAGTAAGTTTATTAGAAAGTATAAAAATAAGTAAAACGAAACATAGTCATTTTCATAATGATAACAATTTTCAATAAATATTTGCAATTGAAAGGATGGACATTGATATCATTATATGTTGAAATTACTAGACTACCTCCCGTCAGCAAGAAAACATGTTGACGGAGAGATGTCTTGTAAATTTAGTTTAATTTTATAAATATATAATAAATTAGATATCAAGAGAAAAAAAAAAAGTTGCAATTGATCTTTCTCTCTTTATCTCATGCAGAATAATTTATTTCGCAATTATTTGGGTCTTTTATTTCTTGCCTTCTATTATTTGTTTTTCTGCTATTATCGAAAGTGCATTTAATAGGGGCTGAAGAAACCCTCAAAAATTATCGGATACAAACAAATTTTAAAAAAATTGTAAAATAAAATCAAACTATGCACAAGCTATAGATAACCATAATATTTGTCGGATTCTAAAAAGCAATGAAATGCCTAGCCAGTAGCAGAAACAACTTACCTAAGGTAGTAGGTAGTTACAAACTCCACCGAAGTACCAAATTGAGAACAAGAAAAGGCGAAGCGAGGGCAGATGTGTGGAGACGAAGGTGTTCGATAGTAAAATTTGACGGTGGTGTTAGAATTGGTGGGGAATGCAACTGCTAAAAAGCAAACGGAAGACAAGAGAGGAAGAGAAGAGAGCATAGACTGGAAATAGAGGTGTTTGGCGATGTTGTACATGGAAGGAGAGATAAACATATGAACGCTGAAATGTCTGAAATACCCTTCAAATTCAATGCATTTTCAAGAAAGCAATTGACGGAGATGCGTGTGCTTATTCCCTTTTCGTAATAGTATAAAATAAATTATAGATCAAATCAGAGTAAAAATAAAAGTACAAATTACAATCATGTAATCTTATCATCATTGTATATTATTATAAGTAACAATATATTGTTTTCGAAGTTAGATTATCATTCTATCCTTCTACTAAATTAATACTTTAACTAAATAGTAATTAATTATTTTGCACCATAAGTTAAAACAAAATAACTACAATCAGACATGAATCGGAAACGGATGATTTGAAAGTGGAGCAATAGCACTTCAGTGCTCACACTTAATTCAATCAATTTAATAATCGTTGAGGACATTCATATTCTCCGTCATTTATATCTCAAAAATGTATTTTTTTTTTTCCTTTCTTTCCTCTTTATTGTTTTTATATTAAAATTTTGATTATCACCAATCATCATATCATATTATTTTGCCCCCACACTAGCATATCATCTACTATATCGTACTTATTCTAAGAGTGGAAAATTAAATTACCAAAATCACCCATTTAAAATTAAATAGTTATTTTATCCTTCAAAGAACTATCATTTAAAAGAAAATTTAATATAAAAATATGAATACACACATTTCATACCATAAAAAGAAAATGTTTGTATTTATTAAAGATAATGATCATAATTTAGTATGAAACATTGATGACTCAAATTGATTGCTACAAGTGACAACTTGCATCAACCAATTGCAAATTTTTCATTAATTGCTTTAGAACGTTAGAAAAGTTGAAAAGTTGAATTGAATATTAATGAGTAAATTAATTCAATTAGTAAATGTTTTAAGGACGTTAGAACTAGAAATGAACACTATATAGAGGCAAGATGGAGTTGCTAATTTTTCATCTTCCGCTATGTAACTTTTAAGCATATTTTTTATTCTTTAATTTCAACCCCCCTTTTTTAATGCCCTCTCAAAGTTTGCATAAAATAGAGAAGGAAGTTAATTAATGGAAAGTATGTAAAATTGTTTGATCCCAAATTAGTGTAGATATGTCAGATTCAATTTTCAATACTCTTAAATTTTTTACTATAATATGATCTTCTACGAAATCATGATGAAAACAACCATCTCTTCTCATGTTCAACTACCAAAATTGTAGTGTGTTTGGGTGATAGCCGATATAATCGGAATGCATCAATTGTGGATGGGTTGATTTTTTCAGAAGGCTAATTATATGATTGATATTAATAAATTTTTTCTTATAGATTAATCTGATTATATTTTTTTAAGGTGCAAAGACAATAGTTATTGAACGTATTGATCGGGGCTCCTCTTCTCACTGGTAAGAACTCATTGTTCCTTTTTGTCTATGCATTGCCACAAATATATTTATTTGCTAATATGATTTCACACATTAGAACATTTGCTTGGAGGCTTTTGTTTCCCTGCACAATTGTTAGATTGTAACAATTAGTTTTAAATTTTTAATTATAGTATATTATTTGTATTTTGTACTTTTTGGTAAGAACTTTTAATTATTTTAAATAATATATCAATTTTTTTATTTAAATGTTTCAGATTCATTGTCTTACTATTTGGTATGGATTTCACAATTCATTATTACATGGATAATTGTATTACGAAACTTAATTTGTAACATTTCTACACTTTTGTAATTATTTGCTTAGAATTATAAATACACAACAAACGTTATGATTATAACAGAGCAATTTAAACATAGTTACGCTGGATCTGACTTAAAAATATTTGTGTGCAAGGAAGTATTATTCTTACATATTTGCACATAATATAATAATATAAGCCACTAAGGGCTAGGAGCTTTAGGGGTCGTTTGGTAGGGAGTATTAGGAGAAATAGTCCAAGTATTATGTGTGGTATTATTTAGTACTATGTTTGGTAGGAATTTTGGGTCTATGTATAATCAATCCATGTATTAGTTATACATGGATTAGGGTGTATAACTAATACCTTCCATTTGGAGGTATTAGTTCTAATACCATGGGACTAATCTAGATAAAGACAAAAATACCCCCTCAAATCTTTTTAATCATTTTGTTTATTTTCTTGATTTTATGTTTTATATTTATACTAATAAATTTATTTAAATAAACTAGCTTACAAATTTTATTATTTAGATATAATTTTTTGTTTCTAAAATATGAGTTATTTAATCTATTTATTATTAATATAAAATATTATAATCCGACTAATTTGCTAATGTTGATGTATGAATTTAAGAACAATTCATAAGTCAAATATTGCCTCTTAATTTTATTTTAAACAAGTAGTCTAAAATAGTTTAATTTATTTTGCTATACTTATTATTTATTTTTATTTTATTTTATGATAAAGAGTTTTTTTTTTTTTAATTTATTGATACAAAACAAAGTTTAATAAATTTTCTCTATAAATTATTATAGTTGTGTGACCTTTTGAGATATTAACTCCAATTTATTAAGATGACAATTATTTACTCTCAAATAATTTAATTGAGAAAATAGTTAACATGACAATAAAATTTTTATTCTCTTAGCTAGTTAAAATGCTATAAAAAAATAATATTGTCCGTCAATTATCTACTTGACCCAATTGCATAAAATAGAAAATCCCATAATAACTCAAGAGTATAATTGTAAAGAATTTTTTTTTATAGAGTTTTAAACCACACACAAAACTAGGTAAGAAACAATGAACCAAACACTTGATAAAAATAATCCCTGCATTACTAATCCATGCATTACCAATCCCTGCATTACTAATCCATGCATTATTGATCGCATTACTAATCCTCGCATTATGACTTAATGTGTTGTACTGAAAGTTATCATAATGGCACTATAGATGTGTCTCTATTTTATTGGCTATTGATTAATTTACCTATTTTTCTGTAACACGCCCTGCAAACGGTACGGTACGCCAATTGCCGGGTTTTGTTGAACTTTCTTCATTTCTCCTCTGTCCTCTTTTCCCTCTTTCACTCCACTTTTTTGCAAAGAGTTTTGGTTAAACTTTGTTGCGGGTGATCTACCGGACGGCCGTAAGTCGTAACCTTTCACTTTTTCCTTTTTGGATTGTCATCCTGTTATGTTTATTTTGATATTGCTTTCAATTTTTGCTGTTTTGTTGGTATGTGGTTGCATGTACAGAATTCCTATGTTGAATCCTCTTCGTCATTCCTATGATCTGATTTTCCTTATTATTGGTGAGTTCTTTCTCCATTTTTTGTTTGTTTCGCTGAATATAGAGCTAAAAATTGATGCAGCACATTTCTGCGATTTCTAAAGAATAATAAGGAAGGATTTTGAATCTGGCAAAACTCAGAGTAACTCAATCTGAATGTATAATTTACTCTATATTTACATGTGAATCTTTCAGAATTTTTAATCGATTTCTCACTTCTAACTGACTTTTCAAGTAATCTTTTGTGCAAAGTTCTTGGTGTGTTCTGGTTTCATCATTGCTTAGACTGAACTCTTCTTTTATCCTCCTTTATTTCTTAATGTGAGAGCTTGGACATTAACAAAAGATTAGATGCATCCGAGTTTAAGATACCATAAATTGGAGAGAACTCTAATTGTTATGATTTTCCAACTCTCTCTGCCCATGTTATTGTTAACAACTCAACTTATCTTTCGTAGACACATGGACTAAGATTCAACATTGATGAAGTAATAACAGAGACTCTTGATTGGACTTGCAAATTCTAAATCCCAAACATGAGTTGACAGCGAGAAAGCCCGAAGAAGAAAATGAATTCCAATGCTCACACCTAAAAAATATATATTTTGATTTGACCAAAATCATCTAAACTAAGTCCTCATTACTTGGATGATGTCTTGTTTATGAACAAAATATTGATCTTAATCTACTAGTAAATGATCAGTTACATATGTGACAGATACTGCGGTCGCTTTTATGATTTTGCTAATACCTGTTTTCTTTTTCTAATGATAATAGGAACCTGTTGGTCGTAGCTTTCTAAAAGCTGATTTCGTAGCTGATATGTTGTTGCGTACATAATAAAAGAAAGGATGAAGAGTGCATATTTGAATTGGTACCATATGTTGGTTTAGGAATCTGGTGGCGTTGAGATTATCCAAATAATCTTGGTTTGATCATATTGGGTAAAGTTTTCTCATTTTCATACCATCTTTATGTGTTAATTATCATTTCTTGAAGCTTTTTAGGAATACACATACCGTCTTACAATGATGTCACAAAGGAGTGATAGAGAAATAGGTGTCATAATTCATTATGATCTGAAAGATTTGAGCTCATACAATTGGTTTTTCGTTAATCTTTTATGTTTTATCCATGTCATGAAGCTATTCCCTGAAATTTGTAAAGAGAAGACAAAGGTGCATCTTATATGTGTTGAATACCTTATCAAAAAAAAAATGTGTTGAAGTTACTCATGAAGAAGTTATATGTTTTGCATGCACCAAATTGATCCGAATATCCTTAACACAATATGTCACTTTTGACTGCAGGGTGTTGAAGTATCAACACACAAGTAGGAACACAAAATAGCTATCCACCATCTTTTTGAATTTGAACACTTGCTCAGGTGCATTACTATTTTTTTTTTTTTGAGAATGGTAAAGTAAGGTGCATTGCTATTTTTTCCCTGCTGTTTCAAGCAAAATTAAGAAATTCTTTTAGAAGGTTAACGAGTTAATGAAACTGATTAATCTTAGCTTCTGGGAGTTTTTTTATTGATGAGTTGTAATATAACAATAATCAACATTAATTGACTTGTATAGCCCATAGTGCAGTATATTGTGTAGATATGACTAGGTTAATGTTTTAGAAAGTTAATTCTCTAAAATATTGTGAATGTGCGTGCTTGCTTCTTGCTTGAAAATTTGAAGAATTCCTTTTTGCTGGTTGTCTTTAAAATTCTTATTGTCTACCTCCCGAAATATTTACTAACTGGACTAAGCATTAGTATGGAGCTTATTAGCTTTTAACATAAGTGCAGATAGAGCAAAAGGTGAGGCCAAACTTAGTAAACAGTTATTTAGAGCATTTGTATGTATAGAGCTATAGGAGGCATTAGGAACCTGCTAAAAAAATATCATATATGTGAAAATGTGTTGTTTTCTTCTCAGTTTCTATGCAATAGTTGAGAAAATGTTACTCAAACCTCATTTTGCAGGCAACAAGAGCCTTGATAATCTGTTCATATACAAGATCCAGACAAAACCAGAGAGTTGAGAAAAACACACACACACACACACAAAGATGAATAAGATGAAGAAGAAGAATAAGGTAGGAATATTACTAGGTATGGAATCAAACTGTTCCAATAGAGATCTCATCACCGACGCTTCTCTTAAGGTACTATCCCTAAAATTTTTGCGGTACAGAATCACGTTACTCATAGAGGCTACATTGCTCGAGGTCATGAAATTTGTCCACAACTAATTAATTTCGAGGTCGGCTACCTTCAAGTGACTAACAAGGATATTCGATTGTATTAAGGTATATAGATCATGCACAAATATCATAGACAAATTTTCTCCTGCTAGACTTCTGTTTAACTCTTTTTCCTCTTCATTCTCTTCTTAAGTTAGAACATGTTCTTACTCACATTTCTTGATGAATTCCTTTTATTCTATGTCATTGTACGAATTAATTTCTTATATATCTTCATTTACTATGTGAAAATTTTATGAAGAAGTTGACAAAATTAAGAGTAAAAGCCATAATTTGGAGAACACCCTCAATGGCTTTGACTTATTACTATTATATTGATTGTTACGTATGCATATACCAAGCAAAAATTATGAGTAAATGAATATGAAATCGGATTATAGATGCTATGATGAGAGATGAGAGATGAGAGAAGCTAATAAGAAGTTTAAATTTTTTTAGGCATGATTGAAAAACATAATCAATTTCCAGTGCATTCATGTATATTTGATTACTAATTCACTCTTTTTTTCCCTTGTGAAGGAAAATTTAAATGAAGACACAATTGTAGATTTTATAATGTCAACAATCGCACTGTAGATGATCATTATATTTTTTTCATATCATTATTTTTATTACACACCTTTCTTGCATGTACCATTAATGTGTACATTGTATAAACTCTTATCATTTCTCATTAAACTTTCTTTGTGGGGAGGGAGATTACTTAGTAAATGCAGTGAGAATGATAACATTGTGTCACACTGTGTATATCTAGGAGGCACGAAATTGCGGATGTACACTGGTAAGTATCTGTACTTGCATTTACCTTACTTACTGATTTTTGATTTTTTTTTTCTGCATTTGTCTCTTTTATTATGTATAATGTTTGAAGCTTTGAATACATGAATCTCTAACTTCCTAGATTGACTGATATTTATATGTTTTTCTCAGGTACCTCGACCTATTTCTATGCCATGATTTCTTGAAATATGAAAGATTGGCTACAAAGATTCGGACTCCAACTGAAACGCCCTACCATTATTAAAATAGGATATGCTTATGATCTAAATGAAGACTCAAAACATTTGTTACATTTTTGGTGTATTATGTCTATTACAACCACACTTGTAGACAAGCAGAAGGGGATTCCTTATTGCATTTTCATATCATCCAGAGGAGTTGCTCAATCCCAAGCTCTTCAATTTATTTTTCGAGTATGAGATAGATGTTGCTCTTTTGTTCCTAGGGTAAGCTTGACAACCCCATCCCAAACAAGGTACCCTTTGCAACCGCCTTTAATCAAATTCCTCTCTTTCTCTTTAATGACTTGATTTTTTTTTTCCAAATTTCAAAATTCTTTGTTCTTATTCTTAGCTAAATGTGTGAAATAGACCAAATTCTTATGCCAACCTATGCCTTGAGTTCCTCATCCCCTACAATACGTCCAAGAATAACAACAAGGCAACTACAAGGTACTGATCTACACTAGAATTGAGCAGAGGGTATGCTCATTTTCCAGCCAAGGGCATTCTAAAGTTGACAAGGATCGTGTTTTTTGTTGCTTCTACCATTCGGACAATACAAATGGTATTCCTTCTTTTTATTGTTCACTCTAGATGAACTGATTGAATTAAGCTCCTCACAGTGAACATTAATTTTTTTATGAAGATCATCTATCTTTGAAGAACCCATGATGTAAAATTGCTCAACATTAGCAACATGTATCGTTGTCTATTTCATTTATGTCCCCTTTTTGTAAAACATAATAGTTGTATGTTGGATATCCACAATACTATTTTGTCCTTATTGCAGTTCTCGATTTTGTTGGTCTATGATTTAGATAAAAAATTGTTTAAATCTCCTACATTCATTGTCATTATCTTGAAATTAATTTTGATTTATTGAAAACTCAAGTCAAGTGTAGTAATTTAGATAAAAGTAGAGAGAAAAAAAAAGGGTGTTCTTTATGCAAAATTTAAGTACTTATTTAACATACATTTGCATCAAAATAGTTATAAATGTTTATAGTTCTCTATCTTAGTACTTTTGCATCAATGTAATTGTATGGTTATTGTTGTGCATCTTTATGCATCTACTACTATAAAATGTTGGGCTTTAAATTGTAAAATATTGGGCCCGTGCTCAAGCACGAGCCATTGCCCTCTAGTATTTTACCTATCTAACTAAATTTAGCACTAGATTCATACTTGTAGCACCATATTCTAGATATTGAGCCTCTTGACACAATATCGTTGCTTATCTCCTCTGTGTTTCTATCTCTTGCCTATCAGTTCCTCCATGCTGAACAAGGTTAAACAGTAAAATTTCTGTTTCGGTTGCTAACTAGTCTCTAACACCTGCTTCTTCCATTGATTCATGCTTAAGTATTTTTTGGTTTCAGGTCTCCTTTTTATCGATTTTCCATTTGATTAGCTTTATTTTTGTTTCAATTTTGCTGATTTATTTAGTGCTTGGGTTGTAGTATTGTTGCATGCACTGAATTCATATTTCATTAGTTGTTTCCCAGGGTTGCTGGTCCTTTTGCTCCCCTCCTCCTCTCCATCTTTACCTATTTACGGATTTTACTTCAAAATTTGTTTTTCCTGTTCTTCTTGGTTATTGAAATGTATGGTTTTTTTTTTTTTCAATTTATTAATTGCAGGTGCGGGCATTTGCATTTACTTTGAAGAGAAAGAAAAGTTGATGAAACTTCTTACCCAGAAACCTATCAATTTTTTTTCTCGGAGAAATGGTTACATTGCAGGTATACCTAGCTTAATTCTGTAGTAAAAGAATATTAAAAGTACTTTACTATGTGTTTTGTTAGAATATGAATAGGTTTATACAATCCTATTAGAATAGGAATAGGTTTATAGAATCCTATTTAGAATAGTAATATGAATACAAATAGGAATAGTAAATAGTATCCTACTTGGTAAAGGATTGTATTCTAGTGTCTATAAATAGGGTCTCAATGTAATAATGTAGACACCACAACAATTCAATAATATTCTTTTTAATATTTCTCATATAGTATCAGAGCTTTTACGATCTTGGTAAACAATCAAAGAGCTTTCGCTATTGGCGGGCGGCTATTATCTATATATATCGCCCGTCCGGTCAACGATTATGTTAGCAAAAGTTAGGTCACCGTGTATCTTTCCGGTGACTATTTTCTCATATCTAATTTGTGTAGCACCGTGCCATCATTATGGTGACTACTTTCTTATATCTAATTTCTGTAGCACCGTGCCATCATTCCGGTGACTACTTTTTCATATTTAATTTGTGTAGCACCGTGCCATCATTCCGGTGACTATTTTTTCATATTTAATTTGTGTAGCACCATGTTATTCTTCTGGTGACTACCTTTTTTTGCATATCTTATTTGTGTAGCACCGTGCATCTCTCCGGATTACTTTTCATATTTAATTTGTGTAGTACCGTGGATTTTTCCGAACTATTTTCTCATATCTGAGTTGCATAGCATCATGGATTTTTCAACTACTATTATTTTTATTACAGTAATTTACCTTTTACGTGCACTTTGTTTTTTGCATGCATAATGTAAAAGATTTTTCTGTTCTTTTTACTTCCGAGTATAAAAAAATTGCAGAGCTAATAATGTATTATTTATGGTTGAGGAGGCTTTAGGTTAACCTCAAGGGATTACACATAACTTGTCTGCCTCAAGTAATTACTTGGTGTGCTTTCATGTTATTTTTGTGGCTAGTTTATCTACTCCGTTAGCAGTAGTATGTCTTTTCCTAGTTTGCTCTCTTCTTGATTCAACTCTCTCTTCTAAGAGAAAGCAAAGTAAGAGATCTAAAAATAAGTCTCTTACTTTCTTGTAAACTAGTAACAAAAGATACCAAAAGTCAAGAAAAGGAGAAAAAAAAAGTGGAAATCCTCGTTCTGTTGAGGAGTAAAGTAAGTGAAAGAAGAAGAATGTAATTGGAAACAAGCAATCCAATCTCATTTTCGGTTTTTTTGAGAATTCTTTTAGGAGAGGCTCCTTTGGAAGACTGATACTAATATTGCTGAAATTTCTATGGACTTCGAAAAATGCAAGAACTGCCACAGCATGCCACTCTGCAAAAAAAATTCTTACTATTTTAGTATGGGTTAGACCTAAAACATACGGGCAAGGTATGGTCAATAAAGTGGGTGCTTAAACTTGGAGACTAGTATCAAAAAATATTAGGTGAATTCTTCCAATTTGCCTAAACTTTAGTGAACAATGTTAGTCGATACTTTACTGGTGGGAGGCAATTGGAATAGTTAAGGTGAGTGGAAACTGACCCATATGCCATTGTTATGATAACAATATGGATGATCCATTATTTAGACCTAAAGCTTCTAAATACTTCTATTATATCCAGCATTTTGGATATCAGCTTAGCTTGTATTCCATCCAATTATCATGCATTCATGCTTGCGTTCCGTTACTTCACCCCAAGAGTGTTGGGTTTTTGAAAGACACGGGATCGTGATTTCCCTTAGTTAGAGATGTTTTTTTTATCAATATAGTGCACTAGTCCAGGGTTCAATTCCTATGTTTCTATCTATGTGCTGGTCAAATACTTCTGCCCACTTTTTCCTTTCCTTTATGGAGAAAATCAGGCATCATTCTGCCAATTTATAGTGGCTAGTGCTACTGCAATAAAATGAGATAGACGCAAAAAAAATTCTATATGGAGAGGATTGGTGCACCTTACAATGAGAGAACCTTTCAACTGTCCTACCTTTTACCAGTCCACAGAAGGTTACAATATTCGAAGTGTGTTAGTGAATCTCTCTGTTGTAGATATGCTAAAAACTGTCATATTTTGTCTTCTTCTACAATATAGGATGTATGTACATACTATTGGAATGAAATTTCTATCATTCATGAGGTGTACGATTCTTGGTATAGGTGTTCACATGTGGAGATAACTCATCATACTGTTGTGGGCGTAGCGACACCGGACGCCCAATCTTCAAGCCAAGAATGGTTGAAGCATTGAAAAATATTCCTGTCAAGCAGGTAAATTTCGTTCTATCATGTTGTGCCATCTAATTGACGGGATTACCTCAATATATATATATACAGATTGTGCTTCGTTTTTTTCTTTTTTTCTTTTTTTTTGTTGAAAAGGTAAGTTAAATAGAGATTGGGATTCTTTACATGGTTTACGACTAAGTTAGTCTTTTACTTCTTGCTAGATCAATTTATGGAAATAAACGGTACTGCCTCAAAATTTATTCTTTTGTTTGGAGGAGAACTTGAAAAGAAAAATGATGTGATGATTTGAACAGCTTTTTCCTCTTTGGTGAATATCTGATTTGAAATATCTGCAACTTAAAGTAATGCTACTAGGAGGATTTTAGAATCTGCAGGAATTTCTGGTCTCTCTTATCAAGACCAGCTACGAAAGAAATAGGGAACCAAAGGATAAACTCCGTTAAGTTTAAATAGCATGATTGAAGTTGTGAATGACATAAACACCTTCTTGTTCCTATGTTTAATTGCAATAAGCTTTCTGTCATTTCTTGAAATGCTTTTTGATAAGAATGGATCGACAGGCCACTGTTGAATAAATGAAGGCTAAAAATGAAAACAAAGGTATTTTTAAGATCCAAAATCAGAAAACCCATGCATCACAAGGATAAATCTTCTATTTCCCATACAACTACGGAAGGTGAGAAACAGAGTTAGGCAATACCTATGAAATGTCCATTAGTTTTAGTAGCAAATTTGGAAATACCATTGTAGGTGCTACCGTGCTATGCGGATCTAATTGGTTCCCAGCAATGTGTATGTGATGCTCTTCTGCATTTTGTCATTGTCTGTAAATGTTTTGGGTTCGTTTATCTTTAAAGCTGTGCTTACTTTTGTAGTATCTTTGAGAAACCACCATTTTAATTTGGAACGACGTTTAAGAAAGTAAAGAAGACATTTTAATGAGATTTGTGGAATGTACCAAAATGTTCTTTAATCTTGTGGTTTTAAACCTGCCATGTGGTAAGTTGTAGTTAAAAGCTGCCAAAAAAAGGAAAGAGGCATTCTTTTTGAAACGGAGGGACTAATAAAGAAATTGCCAAATTAATGATACTTGGGGTTCCTCTGGTCATCATCTAATGAATTGAGGCAATGTCCAATGTGGTGTAAAAAAATTTCTTGACATTCTAAAATTCATCTTAACCAATTGGAATTTTTTATGCTATGCAAATTGCATGGTAGAGATAAGGATGTTGCTGTTAAGTTTTGTCACGAATACACCGCTCACAACTGTTGGAACTGGTTCAGGTTGCTGCAGGTCTTAGTTTTACTATGTTTCTCACTAGGAAAGGTCATGTTTTCACATGCGGAACTAATGGACACGGTCAACTTGGTCATGGTGACACATCAGATAGGCCAACACAACACTGACATGCATAGAACTACTCGCGTATATTGGTTCTGTAGTTCAGATTGCTGCTGGTCCTAGTTATGCACTTGTGGTGTCTGATGATGGGACTCTGTACTCTTTTGGTTCGGGTGCTAATTTTTCTCTTGGTCATGGAGAACAGCTTAATGAACTTCCAGATACACTTTAAACGAGGATATACCTGCTACTAGTATTATGACAAATATATAAAGTCCCCTATATATTATGCTTGTTGGCCATGGTTTTCTTTCTGTTTTTGCTTTCTTTATATTTGGATGAATTTTCCTCCCCTTATTGGTTGATATCTTACCTTGTTGTGGTCAAGGCTATGATTATTATATATTTTCCCTTTATCTATGTCGTTTTTGCTTTGCTATAAACGTATTTGTCCCATGACCAAACTAAAAAGATAACACTTTAAACAAGGATATACCGGCTATATGTGAAGCAGGGGAATCATGTGTTCCACTGACAAACATATCTCACTAACAACAATAACTTAATACATTCCAGATATCTCTCTGTGTGTGTATTTCGATAAGTAACATTGCATCATATATTTGTTAGTCTCTGATCAACCCAAACATTTTGCAAATGAATTACAGTTTTCAAAGCATATCAACCCAAACATTTTGCAACTTCAATAGATTTCATAGACATTTACAAATTCATGAATAGAATTAATATCCTCTTAGTACAACTCAGAGAGTGGAACAAATTTTCTTAATAGCAATCCGTGTGCAATACTTACACTAAATCCCCCTTCATTCTATAAAACCACAAAAAAGATAAAGAGTATCAGATACAGAGTAAAGGTGTTACAAGTCAACTATGTCATTCTATTCTATATATCCTCTTTCCCTTTGTACCCTCTTCCCTAATCAACTATGTCATTCTATATACCCTCTTTCCCTTCACTCGCACCTTCTTCCCTCAATACTTTTCTCACAATACTCGGTACCTCATTGATGATAATTTCCTTCAAATCTTCTTTCATTTTGTCTTGTATCCGTAGAAACAAACCAACTTGCTCCCGTTGTTTTTCATGCTCCACCTCCCATTGTTTTTTGTTCTCTTCTCTCACTTCTTTAATCTCTGTTTTCAGTCCTTCCATCTCTGTTCTCAGTCCTTCCATCTCCTCACTGAATTCTTTCCTAAGTATGTTCATTGCATTTGGTAATTCATTCTTCCTGTAGAGAACCGCAGCACCAAGAACCTAACAACAACAAAACTAAGTAATTCATCACTAAATGAATAAAAAATTTAAATTAATCATACTTACGCTTAACGGTAAAATGGCCTCCCCAAACTTAGTAACTCCATGTATAACTTTTGACCGCACAAAGTCATTCTTAGCAAGAGTATCCGCTAATTCAGCCACTTTTTTACTACTTTTGATTCGAGTCGCTAGTAACTTCGAAATTGGCTCCACAACAAATTTCATAATCAGAGTCGTATCAGGCATGGTTAGAGGTACTGTCAAAAAAAATAAATTATGTTAACACGACTATATATACAATTACACCCTGCATAAGTTCATCACAAACAAAACACGTTACAAACAAAAACTACATTTCGGTCCTAACACCAATTCCTCCTCCTAAATGGGAGCTACCCAGCTTTGAAGGCCCAGAACCTAAGGTATGGCTTCGAAAACGTGAGAGATATTGTAACCTGTATAGAATGGCTGAGAACCAAAAAGTAGAGGCCGCTGCTCTTTACTTGAATGGTTTAGCTGATACATGGTACCATTTATTAGTTTTGAGTAGGGGTGTGGTGACTTGGCCCAAATTCAAAGAGGAGCCATGTGATAGATTTGGTGTGGAACACTAACATGATATAGTGGAGGAATTTAATAGGCTCGAACAGACTGAATTTGTGGATATGTTTCTGGGCAAATTTCAAGATCTTAAGGCTCAAATGTTGGTGAGAAATCCAACTCTTGTTGAGTCTCATTTTGTTTCCAGTTTTATTGGGGGTTTAAAAAATGAGATAAGGTTACTGTAAAGCTGTTTAAGCCCACCTCTCTTAGGTTTGCTATTGACCAAGCTAGAATGCAAGATAAGGCTGTTGAGGCTGCCCTTAAGAAGAACAAAAACACCTTCCAACCTGTTGGAAATGCATCTGTTGTTAAGAGCACTAGTATGTCGGCTACTAGGCCTACTACTTACAGGTTGAGCCCTGAGTTTTATGAATACAGCAAGAACAATATCTCGTGTTTTAGATGTGGTGATAAGCATGGACCTGGCCATCAATGCAAGAGGAAACAACTGAACTGTCTAATAGGAGAACTTGAACCTAATCAAGTAGCAGAAGAGGCTACGGTGAGATAGAACAAGAAGCTGTGTCTTAGTGCACTCTCAGGCAACCATAGGGGGGTAAACACTATTTTGGTCAAGGGAACCGTGAAGAACAGACATCTGGCCATACTCGTAGACTCTTGAAGCACACACAGCTTCATTGATGAGAGTAGTACAGACGTAAGCTATTGTCCTCCAGTAAGAGCAACAGTTGATGATGGAAACCATGTCACATTGCCAAGGGTTTTCTTGGAAGATGCAGGACAGACCCTTCACTGTATTCCTTTAGGAGGACGTGACATATAGTACTTGGTAATGATTGGATGAAGAAACACGATCCAATCAAATTTGATCATGCAATAAACTGTGTGACTACTGGTAAGAAGGGTAAGAAACTGGTTCTTCAAGGCATTACTGAAGAAGGCAAACTCAACATAATATCCAGTGGCCATCTGGGGAAATTAATGAAGAAAGGACAGGCACTATTTGCTCCCTTGTTCAGGATCAGTACTATAATGGATCCAAAAAGAGTTGTAGAGCAGGCTACAATACTGGAGGTATTGGATAAGTTCAAAGATGTTTTTGCAGAAGCAAAGTCACTGCCACCAATGAGGACTTAAGACCATGTTATACCCCTGAAACCTGGAGTGCTGCCTATAAGTCTAAGGCCCTACCTGTACAACTATTACCAGAAGGAGTACTTGGTAATGATTGGATGAAGAAACACAATCCAACCAAATTTAATCATGAAAAAAACTGTGTGACTATTGGTAAGAAGGGTGAGAAACTGGTTCTTCAAGGAATTACTGAAGAAGGCAAACTCAACATGAGGGAAAATTAATGAAGAAAGGACAGGCACTATTTGCTTACTTGTTCATGATCAGAACTATAATGGATCCACAAAGAGTTGTAGAGGAGGCTACTATACTGGAGGCGTTGGATAAGTTCAAAGATGTTTTTTGCAGAAGCAAAGTCACTGCCACCAGTGAGGACATTACACCATGCTATACCCCTCAAACCTGGAGCGCTGCCTATAAGTCTAAGGCCCTACCAGTACGACTATTACCAGTAGGAGGAGTTAGAGAAACAGGTCTCAGATATGTTGCTTCATGGTATTATCCAACCTAGCCTATGCCCTTTTTCATCACCAGTTTTGTTGGTTAAAAAGAAATATGGGTCTTCTGTGTTGATTATAGAGGTTTGAATGACATAGCTATCAAGGACAAATACCCAATACCAATTGTTGATGGAGATTGCAGTGCTTAGTTAATTAGTTTTTGGTCGACTAATTAGTTTCTTTTCGACAAGGCAGTTCACAGACCCATTCATCAGTGATATGCTATAAGAAGTTATTTCCAACTGTTACATCACACTATTCTGTAAATCTCCCATTGATATACTTCTCTTAGTCCTAAAATCCAGGCAAACATCAACAAGCAGTACTCGTAATATACACAAACATCAGTATCATCAAATGAACACAAACACTATTATTTTCATATCACTGTAAATCTCCTATTGATATACTTCTCTTAGTCCTAAAATCCAGGCAAACATCGACAAGCAGTACTCATAATATACACAAACATCAGTATCATCAAATGAACACAAACACTATCACATTCATATCACTGTAAATCTTTCATCCCCGAGTTGCACACACATTTTCAAAAGTAAAACCCATCTCTAGCATGCAATAAAAAGTCTAGCATGCAATAAAAAGTAAACCATGCTTACCCAAAGAAGATGATAACTCGTACAAAAAAAAATGGAGGTGTGCCGTCGTCGATGCTTCGGGTAACTCGATTTCTGAAAGATTTTTCAAAAAATAAATCATCCGACGTACCCAGATGAAGAGATAACTCATTCAAAAAGAAATAAAAATGGAGATTTACTGTACCTTCAACTCAAAGCTCTGATTAAACTCATCCTTCAGCTTTAGCTACTGAGATTTCGTCGGATTTTCGAAATGCTAACAATGTATATGTGGAAGTCAGGTCACGATTTTCAAAATGCTCCCATTTCTCTGGTAAGAGCAGAGTGTTGAGTGGTACGAGCAGAGTATGTGTTGAGTGGTACGAGCAGAGTATATTGTTTCAGGTGTAGTGTAACTAATTTTTTTTTAAAGTTAAATTAGTCGTTTAATATTTGAAAATAAAAATTTAGGCTTGTAATTTTATATTAATAATATGTATTAAAATTTGTATAGTGATATTGTTAGTTTTCCCTCGTGATTTAAGGTATGAAATATTAATGTTTAAGAATCGGTGGTCTTTGACAAGTCACATAGAAAAAATATTAAAATTATCTGACAAGTGATTTTCCATGACGTGACGTTGTCGTAATATATACCTATGCCATTGCAATACGTTATATGTGTTGTCATAGTATACATTTGGGGTATTATAACAAACTGATTGCTACATAGGATTGAACGACATTTGAAGTAGAAAGAATCAGAGATGAAGTAGCTTAATTGAAACATTTCACAAATAACAAACTGATTGCTACATAAGATTTTCTTGGTATAATTTGTCTCTTCTTCAAGCATTGTAGGAGTATCAACTTACTTACAACACAAGTATTTAAATAATAAGAAATATCAATTGAATCATAAAAATGTTAAGCAATACAAGAAACTATCGTATTTGTATTCTAGATACACCTGTATGCCAAAGAAGATAAGAAATGAAAAGAATTCTAATACATAGATCTACACACAATACTTCAAATCAAGACTTCGAACACTTAAATTTAATCTTTTCAGAAGAATAATCACATCTCTCACAGCAGCAACTCATCTTGAAATTTGTTAAGACACATCTTCCATGCTCGAGAAGTCTGCAATAAGTTGAGAGTAGGTGATCATAAATCAACCTTCTGCATTCAGCACAAAACGACTCAAAAGATAACAATATTCACAGCAGATTCAAAAGCTAAATCAGATGAATACCTTTGGCATTCGGAACAAAATGAGTCGAGAGGGGTTTCTTTAGGAAAACTGCTTATTCAATAAAAACTTACCCTGTGGCTCTTGTTTAGATGTTTGCTCCCTAAGTAAGCAAGCCCTAGAACAGTTTCTCTTGATCTTCCTGCCAAAAAACACAGATGTTGACCCCTTGGTGACTCCAAATTTGCAAGATCCTGAAAACACAGTTTATCATAATGCAAATTTTAACAGCACACTCGTTCTTGACTTAGACTATGCAAACTTTAGAAGAAGAACATACACGCACCGAAGCAGATCACTTCTACATATTACTTTTAAACAACTTATCCTACTGTCATCTCTCTTATATTAAGTTGTCAACCCACTTCCTCTAAATCACTTGGATTCAGCTGTCTCCGACTTGTCCTCTTTCATCCATTTCCCATTCATTAATCCTCCCTTTTCTAATGAGTCCGATCACTTTCTTCTCCCTGAGTCACCACTCCATTGGCCTTCCATTCTACATATTTCACTGCATCTCATCGATATTCAATTACCCTTCCCCAACTTTATTTGATGGCTCTTTTATTAGTCAAAGCTAAACAACAGCCAGCCTGCTCAGAACATATAAAACTGCAAATGAAGCATATTTGCATAAACACTTAATTTTACCTGTTTTGCCATACTGCAATCTTTGTCAGATGATTTCAGTATCTCATAGTAAGAGACAGAGAAGTTGAGTGCAAGACCAAGCCTTATGGGATGTGTTGGAGGCAGATCTGTCAGTGCAATTTCCTTCAATGACAACAAAGGCAGGAAAACAGAATCAGTGGAACTCAATTTTCCAACTATGTGATGGAAATCTGTATACAAAATGAAATGCAAAGATATGAAAATACAAGATTTGACCCAACTGTAGAACAGATAAGCTCACAAACCAGACAAACCGATTTTCAAAATTAAGGGAGCACAAACAGAGAGAACAGAAAACTCCAGGTAGCAATCATCCTAACCTACTCTATACAGAGTAAGGCTTCAACGTCTTATTGGTGAACTAGTACTGTCAGCTAAATATAGTCAGCCAATCTTTTATTTAAGTGCAAAGGTGTATTTCCTAGAATCTACAGTGTTCATAGCCTACTCTATACAGTAAATCCAATCTAGGAGGATATACTAACGATTGCAATAACGATGATCAACATTCAAAATTAAGCAACAAGCTCTCCATATCAATTGCAATATCATCTTCGTCAGAATCATCAGCCGCTACAAATAGAGAAAACAGAACTCATAACTACATAGAAAGAGTAAAGAAAAAAATGGCATAATACATATCAAGACGAGTAAATTATACCTCCATGTCCATAGAGCCAATCTTTGAGCACACAACTTGGCTTCTGCATTTTCAGGTAAGATTGAATTTTGATATCTTCCAATTACTCGTCATCCAATGCTGAAAGTTGATTCAGACGCAACAGTACTAATAGGTATATTTAAAGGTAGCCTCATTCTGTACTAATTCTACTTGGTCTAACTAAGAGCTAGGGGCAGATGCACAGTCGCCTCAACTCGAATAAGTTCATATAGTTAAAAAGTTCATAATATATATATGCTTATGCTAAGTTCAAAGCAATGCTGGTTTACAAGAAAGAGTTGCACCCAACAACTAGAAATCTGAAGCATATTTAAACATACCATCATCATCCATACAACTACTATTTGCTCTAGCAACTACACTAGATGTATAACGACTCCGGCTTAATTTTTTTCTTGGAGATGGCGGTATTTGAGTCGAAGTGCAGCTTGACTATTCTAACACGGTTACCAGGTAACTCCACCGTCTAAGACTTAGGCAGGTAGAAATCACCCCTGCCCACATAGACATCACCTAATATTTTTGCATCCATATGGTTCTCCCCTTCATTGACCGCTAAACCACCGACCGTCCAGATCACTGAACACAGCCCAAGCCAAAAGGGGTTCAACATCTACTACGTATACTTAAAAAATAATTTTAACCCCCTCAGCCCTTGGCTCCGCCCCTACCATACCCTCGGTGTGGTGACTTTACCTCAACTTATATAAGTTAAGGTTTTACTAAAAAGAACTATGCTAAGTTCGAATCCATGGCACAACAATAAAGCCCCACCCAAATCCTAGATTAGTTAATTATTAAGAAACTAATCAATTAACAATCACAAAAGCGACAAGTTAAGCATCACATCAACTTTATACTGGGCCATGTCTTCAAAAAAATACATCATCACATCTAACAGTTTCTTTACATCCTGCTCAAACAACATTTTGAACCCGTACATATATTTGGTTGAAATTACACGAATTGCATATATTTTTCCACAAGGGGTCCAGATAGCTACCCAGCACCCCACCGCACCCCACAAAGCCTAATCAGCAAAGAGAGCAACTTTAACTACAAATTTGTTCCAATCACAATTAAGCCAATCAAATGAGTGAGAATACGATTATATTAACAGCAAATCATACGTCAACATATTACAATTAACTGAAAATCAAACAATAAACTTTAGGTAAGCATACAAAAACAATAAACTACGGTCAGATTGCTGAACCAAATAGTATAATTATCTAACAATAGCTAAATTGACTACCTAAATATGAACGAGAGGAAATTGAAATGCTAAATTATCGCAACAAATATTATCCATATCCTCTCTTTCGCTTCCTTAAGAAAAAAACTTCAGCATCTGTTTAGTTCTTCAAGCCTAGCATAATTGTTGCCGTTCATGATTTTTCAACTTTGTTAATTGCCTCTGCGCCATATGTAGTTTTCTGCCAAAATCCAAAATAACGGGTTTTCATTCTTCCAAATAATGAAGGCAAAATGCGAATTAATTGATAATATAAGTTCACAAAAGTTATTATTTACCTCGCAACATTAGCCTGAGCTCGCACTCTTGAATTTCTTCCCGGAGTCTATCATATTCTTTCCAAGTTTCTTTTCTTTTTTTACGGGATTGTTCCCTTGCTTGATCTGCTACCAAGACTCTTTGCCTCTGGTGGTCAAAATATCTATCCATTTGAAAGAATACGGTGATCCATGCAGTACCTAGTATCTGAACAAAAAGAAAATGTGATAAATGAGCGTCAGTCAGAGGCAACCCTTATAACACAGTTCACTGAATATTGTTTTTTGCTAAACTTTGAAAGTAAACATCAACGACAATAAATTTTGAATACCGTAGACTGAACGAGATATTGGACAGTTGTCTCCATTGCTAGCTTCTCATCAACAGGATTATCATGGAATTTCTAAATTACATAAAAGAGATAGCAAGGGTTAATACAAGAATTGCTACAACTTTTCAGCCTAAATAAAAAATTAATTCAGTTACCTGACCCATTTTGATGGTGGCCTGCCTAAATTTTGGGTACGAAGCAGCACCTTTTATCAGTCTCGAAGCTAAAGGCCGTGACATGGCCTTCACCGTGTCGTCAAAAAGCTTAATGAGTACTGACATGATGACAAAAAGATATGTGCAAGTTAGGGAGGAAATGGCCTCTTTACTGCAAAATTTACCATTAATACATGTCCTTGAAATAAAGCAAAACTAAGAAAGAACAAGATCACTAATGTATCAAATCGTGAATAAAAGTAAGTTTCATCATTTAAATTTTTGCTAATGCTAGAAGAGTGCATTCCAGTAAGTTCCATTACTGCTAAAAAAGGAGTTTTTCTAATTCTACAACCAAAAATTATATGAACTTGAACTGACATTTGTGCAGAACAAGCAATAGATAACTTCAATTCCATAATTAAGAAAAAAGGTGAAAAGGGCAGGTAAATCTAGTTCAATCGAACTCCATTTTTTCTTTCAATGAAAAACTGCTGTTCTAAAACAGCCTTTATTTCCCTTTCTGTCCAGTTTGAGCCGACTAATATCTGATTCTTTTTTTCTAAGAAGATCAAACTACTAGAGAGCGAAAGAACTTCAGTAACAAATTCCAAAACTTTTAGTAACCATATATATATATATATATATATAGTAGACATTACTTTTAAGTAAAACAGTGACAGCAGCCTCAAAAGCAATGTCAATGTGCCCTGAAACTAGTAGCAAAATAACATCATCATACAAGATAGTAGCCCTCAGTCTAAATAGAATACATCTCCCAAAAAACATACCGTTCATGACGTTGATAGTCCAGACACTTGTTGCAGAGATTGACGAATAACCTACAACAATTGTGAAAATCTTAGAGCATTCAATGAGATTACGAACCAGAATAGAGTTTAGGGTTTTAGCCTCCCCGTCCTCCTAACCTCCCATTTCTTTTCCTTCACAGTTTTAAAATTAAATAAAAAATGGAAAAAATTACCGGGATTAGAGAGAAATCGCCGCCGAAGAAATCGCCGGAATTCTACAACATTGACGGAAACGAAGGGAAAGCACTCGCAGAAGTTGTCTTCGTCTGTTTCAGAAATTTGGTGCTTAGTGGAAATTATTATTAATAAAAGGGTCGTTTGGTAATTGACACATAGATTAATAACCTAAGGTTTAGTTAGACAGATATTAATAATATCGAGATTATTTTTTATTAATTGTTTGATTTATTATTTTTGACCTAATCTTCTTTAAAATTATATCCTCGAAATGTTATGAAAATTTCTTTTTCATGTAAATAATGTTGGATAATATTATTTTCTTATAATCTTCCAAGAAGTTAGGTAAAAACAATTTTGTAGTCATGTTTGCTAAATTCTTACTTGAATTATTGAGGATAAATAATTTTCTTCTTAATATATTGATCACACATAAACATCATAATTTTAAAAAATCTACTTTTAAAATCTAAAAATGGTAATCAATAGTAAAATCGAATAAACCATCTGTCTATATACATAAAAATTATAAGTTGTAGTTTTAATATGTATACAATTTTATAAATTGTTCAAATTACAAAAAATCAAATATATATATATATATATATAATAAAAACGAGCCCAATATTACAATTTTAAAGTAAATTTCAAGTAAAGTACCATCTAAATCCAACGCTGTACAATCAAGCATTGCAATACATAAATTAAAAACCAAAAATACCCCTAACTCTAGTTGATCAAGGAGTTCAACTCTCCTTTCTATATAAGGAAGTAAAGTTAATAATTATAAAAAGGTAAAAGGTAAAATCTTTGCTGATGGAATCATCTATGATTGAGTTGCGAAAACCCGGAGACACGGTCGAAGCACGCCCGTCCAGTGTGCTTCTTTCACGACATGCTATAGTCCTGGGTGTTTTCCAGTGGTCTTCCAGAAATCTCCTCATCAATGGCATAATTAGCTACGCTATCTGCCACAGCATTTCCTTCCCTGTACACATGAGAAAATCGCATTTTTTATCCCTCCAAACGGATTCCATTCAGTCCCGGCGGTTTAACAGATCTCGCAGGAAATCCCAAGTTGGCTATGTCACATCTATGCTTACTATTTTTTCATACTACTTAAGCTATTTATGTAATATATATATAATTAATTATAATAACGGTATATAAACTTTAAATCACAAAATCGAGAGGAATAATATAACTTAAAGGGAAAAGGATTAAACGTGCTCCTAAACTATTCGAAAATGTTTAGAATAAATCATCTAAGTCTATCTACATAAAAATGTAAGTTGTAGTTTTAATATGTATACAATTTTATAAATTGTTCAAATTACAAAAAATCCGATACACACACATACGTGCGCGCATATATAAATATATATATATATATTGTGTTCATATATTTGCATTTTCAATTTATAATATTAAACACCTTAATATCAAATAGAGTATATAATGAACTATGAAAGTGTATCGAATAAGTCAATAAGACATACATAAAGATAATACATGCATTATTTTTTCTGTTGCGCTCAGTGGCAAAGCCAAGATCTCTTTGAAGAAAGTTCAAAGTATAAAGAAGTAAATACATATAAATTACAAAATGAAAAACATAGTGAGATGTGAGAGATATATTAATCTCAATCGAGCTTTTTAAAATTTCTAGTTTTTTTTTTTCAGTGTTCTACTTTTTTTTAACTTTCTGAATTTTGAATTATTGTCAATTCAATCATATGTTACTTTAAAAAAAAGTGTAATGTTATTAATATTATAGTGCATATTCAAAAGATAAATAAATGACATCAACGATTTTTTAGTTCATTTAATTCAATTTACTGGGTTAATCATTTATAAAAAAGACAAATGATAAACAAATCAAATAAGTTTAGTTTAGTTTTCATTTTTCAGAATCGAGTTGAAAATAGTAAGAAAGAGATATTAAGAAAAAAAATCAATTATATAGATTTTGTTAAAAGAATATTCACTACTTTGAAATTTTTCCATTCAATTAATCTTAATTTACTTTATCTTATTTAATAGTTTTCTAATTCAATTTCAAATTTAATAACAATTCATCATTATTTTAAAAAGTTTCTTTGAGTTAATACATGGGAAGAAAGTTATGTAAAAATAAAATTAGCAAGATAAATAAGAAGAATAAAAGATAAAAATATTTATATATACATAAAAATTCATCATAATTTTAAAAAATCTACTTTTAAAATCTAAAAACGGTAATCAATAGTAAAATCGAATAAACCATCTGTCTATATACATAAAAATTATAAGTTGTAGTTTTAATAGGTATACAATTTTATAAATTGTTCAAATTACAAAAAATCAAATATATATATATATATATATAATAAAAACGAGCCCAATATTACAATTTTAAAGTAAATTTCAAGGAAAGTACCATCTAAATCCAGCGCCGTACAATCAAGTATTGCAATACATAAATTAAAAACCAAAAATACCCCTAACTCTAGTTCAACTCTCATTTCTATATAAGGAAGTAAAGTAATGATTTAATCAAGTATTGCAATACATAAATTAAAAACCAAAAATACCCCTAACTCTAGTTCAACTCTCATTTCTATATAAGGAAGTAAAGTAAAGTAATGATTTTAAAAAGGTATACTACTTAAGCTATTTATGTAATATATATATATATATATATATATATATAATTATAGTAGAGGTATATAAACTTTAAATCACAAAATCGAGAGGAATAATATAACTTAAAGGGAAAAGGATTAAACGTGCTCCTAAACTATTCGAAAATGTTTAGATATATCCCCCATTTGAAGTTTGGCACACTAAGAATAAATCATCTAAGTCTATATACATCAAAATGTAAGTTGTAGTTTTAATATGTATACAATTTTATAAATTGTTCAAATTACAAAAAATCCGACACACACACATACGCGCGCGCATATATATATATATATATATATATATATATATATATATATAAAGGTCACAAACGTCATGTGTTCATATATTTGCATTTTCAATTTATAATATTAAACACCTTAATATCAAATAGAGTATATAATTAACTATGAAAGTGTATCGAATAAGTCAATAAGGCATACACAAAGATAATACATGCATTATTTTTTCTATTGCGCTCAGTGGCAAAGCCAAGATCTCTTTGAAGGAAGTTCAAAGTATAAAGAAGTAAATACATAAAAATTACAAAATGAAAAACATAGTAAGATGTGAGAGAAATATTAATCTCAACCTGCTAAAATTTAATTTATATTGTCATGTCGTGTTTAGGTTCTTCCTACTTTTACCCTTCTCTATCGAGTTTTTTAAATTTCTAGTTTTTTTTTTGTAGTGTTTTACTTTTTTTTAACTTTCTGAATTTTGAATTGTTGTCAATTCAATCATATGTTACTTTAAACAAAGTATAATGTTACTAATATTATAGTGCACATTCAAAAGATAAATAAATGACATCATCGATTTTTTAGTTCATTTAATCCAATTTACTGGGTTAATCATTTATAAAAAAGACAAATGATAAACAAATCAAATAAGTTTAGTTTAATTTTCATCTTTCAGAATCGAATTGAAAATAATAAGAAAGAGTTATTGTGAAATTAAGAATAAAAATCAATTATATAGATTTTGTTAAAAGAATATTCACTACTTTAAAAAAATTTCATTCGATTAATCTTAATTTACTTTATCTTATTTAATAGTTCTAATTCAATTTTAAATTTAATAACAATTCATCATTATTTTAGAAAGTTTCTTTGAGTTAATACATGAGAAGAAAGTTATGTAAAAATAAAATGTGCAATATAAATAAGAAGAATAAAAGACAAAAATATTTTTAAAAAATATGGTTAATAAATTTGAACTTCTTTGAATATGTGTTCATCCGAAATATATTCGAATACCTAATGATATGTTAACTACTTTAAAATATAAAAATTGTTGGTATTGATTTGTAATGAATACAACTCTTTGGCATTCTAGTTCAAGTACAAAAATAAAGGCAGTTGTGAAGTATATACCAAAATATAAATACAAATTAGTTGTAATCGAAATGATTTTGAAAAATCCGTGATGAATACATAATACATAGAATAAGTTGTATTCAAAATAAATTGTATTTATATTTCAATATCCAGTTTTGTTATATTATTATTTCATTTTAAATTTGCAGAAAGTATTTTCTGGATCAGTATTTATTTCAAATATTAGGCTGTATTTCAATATCATTTTGTATATCAAACACATAATGAATATCAATAATTTTGTATTCCCCTTCTTATGATGTATTCGTCGCAATTTTATATATTATGTATTCATAAAAATTATATTGTTTTAGCCAAATAAAATACAAAATATGTCTTACTAAGTTAGTATATCAAATATCAGGTTGTATTTTGTATTTCAGTATGATTTTGTATTTCAAACGAAATAATGAATATCAATAAGTTTCTATTTCCCTTCTTATAATGTATTCGTCACAATTCTACAAATTATGTATTCAATCATAATATATAGAATTGTGACGAATACATTATATACCTATTTGAATGACTACAAACTAAAAAAGAAATACAATGTTTTAATATAAAAATGTAAATGATGAGTAAAAGAAAAACAATTGACAAACAAAAATTAATATGAATACAATTTTGCAGACTCCTCCTCCTCGTCCTTCTTCTCCTTCTCCTTCTCCTTCTCCTTCTCCTTATTCTCATTCTCATTCTTCTTCTATGTTCTCTTTTTTGATTTTTTTCATCAAAATCGAATATGAATCCGTATTCACTTGTGCATTAGTAACTCTATAAGCAAAATTCGAAATTATTAAACATGAATGTATAAAAGATCAAACAATATATGATGTATGGGGTGCTACTATAGATTAACAAAATCTACTAAATCTCAAATATGAAAACAAAATCACAATCGAGAAATCTCTTGAATTAATAAAGAGATTTCGTTTAACAATCAAGAAAATTTCTTGAATTAAAAAATATATATATTTTGATGAACAATTTGTGAGCACATTGAAGAAAGAGAATTTGAAAACGTGAAAGGTGGGGCAGAAACATGAAAGGTGAAGAAGGAAGGTTAATGGATATTGATTTAAATTTTTTTCTTCTTTTTAAACGGTTATTGATTTAGAATTTGGTCTAATATAGAACTGTTTTTATAAATAAAATTAATTTTAAATAGTAAAATCTGAATACATATTATTTTCTAAAATATTGTCATTCTATTATTTTAAATAAATATTTTAAAGTATTATTATTTTGACTAATTATATTAGGTATTATGACTTAATTGCTAATTTTCCCTTAATTTTATATATTAGAGTAACATGTTTTGGTACAATTATATTTGGCTAACGATTATATAATTATTTTTCACCAACCGCAAAAAGTGTAACTTGCTGTTACTTTTCCTATTGGACCAAGAATGAAGCGGCCCATTAATATGATGGGCCAGAAGCCCATTAATTAAAAGTGCACAAACACTCACCGGCGCTACAAAAGCAATAGCAAAACCCCAGTCTTCGCGTCGCATTTCAACCATGGCGACGCTTAAAGAGATCTTAACACGCCGCCCTATCTCTGCCACGATCCGTCTCACCGTCGATGCGGGAGCAGCTAAGCCCGGACCACCAGTAGGTCCGGCCCTCGGTCAGTACAAGCTGAACTCCATGGCATTCTGTAAGGACTTCAACGCTAGGACCCAGAAGTTCAAGGCTGGAACACCAATGGCGGTGACTATCACCGCATTCAAGGATGGGACTTTCGATTTCATGGTTAAGTCTCCGTCAGTAACTTGGTACCTAAAGCAGGCCGCTGGAATTGATCTGGGAAGTGGCCGCCCGGGCCATGTAACGGCGTCGACGTTAACCCTAAAGCACGTTTATGAAATTGCGAAAATCAAGCAGAGTGACCCTTTTTGCCAGTACATGCCTTTGGAGTCAATTTGTAAGTCTATTATTGGGACGGCGAATTCTATGGGGATTAAAGTTCAGAAAGAGCTGGATTGATTGAAACTGTTGTGTGGGTATTTCTGTATCTTTCTCTTTTTCTTTGTAAGATTTGGAAATGAGAGTGATAAAGTTGTTTAAAGCAATGATTTTGTTGTGTAAGGAAGCATGATATGTGTTAGGGATGTTCTCCTAGCAATAAAGATAGCTTTTTTTTGAAGGTCATTAGAGATACCCAAGCAAGTTCAGTGCTTCTCATAATATACTGTTATTGTGAATCTAAGAGCAGAATGGGCTAACACATGACGATTATAATGCCACTCTTTTTTCTATTTTTGTGTGTAAGCATTAGGGCATGTTTTCCCTCAGATAGAACTAAGGATGAACAATTAATCTACAATTTTTGTTGTTGATGCACATTCTTTTACCATGATAGTATTCCCTCTAAGTGGTATCTTGGTTAGAGAAAGGACGATTGTGGTTATAAGGATGCAGCTTAGGAATAGTAGTTAATATAGTAAACCTGCTTCGTGGTGTTAACTGTTAAGACATACCGATCCATACTTGGTGCATGTTGTCACAACTTATTTTGCATCTTGAATTGTATGTTTAACTGTTTGTGTCTGGCTGTTCCTTTGGGTACGTCCAATAGAATTGGAATAATAGCATTAGAGAATCTAATGTTTGGAAGAAAAAAACAATACAAAAATTCTCATATCGAATTCACTCCTGATGCACAATTGGGGATTGGTCCAAAATTAACTGTCTTTTTTGTCACCGAATACAATTAGACTCTTTAGGGTTTCCTTGGAGATCCCTTGCTTGAAATTTTATTTAGTTTATCTCATATGTTTGATCTGTTAGATTGGCATTCTTCTAAGGATCAAACAGCACACCCTTTTTTTTTGGGTCAAATCCTCCTCATAAATTTTGCTTTTCCTGATTTTAATACTTTTCCATTGGTGATTGTCCATAATCTTAAGTCATCTAAAATAGACCTATTGATATTTTCATGATGTCCTCATGTAGAAATAGATTCCTTAGCCACCTCTTGCATTTTGCATCAATTTGGCTGCTTGGTGTCTGTCTTTATGTTTAATTGTCGGTCCCCTTTGCCTCGCTATGCTGTTGAAACCATTATTGCTGTTATATTTTCGTTGCCTCATTCTGTTCTTTCTCATTTTTTGCGCATCTAAGTTTCCTGGCAGGAGGTGGTCAGTTAGTGCCAGGTTTGATCAGTGATTGCATAGCAGTATTTCGTAATTCAAACCATTTATGAACCTATGTTTGTTAACTATTTATACTTGATGTTCGTTAACTATTTATACTTGATGTTCGTTAACTATTTCTGCTTGATGTTTGTTAACTATTTATACTTGTATCATACTACAGCCCGCAATTACCAGGACTCATTGAGAAACAATCTAGCTGAAGCCAGAACTTTGCTGGTCTTATTATTGTATCAGATACAAATCCAAGCACCTTAGTTGGAAGTGTGACTTTTGTTAGTTTTAACATTGTGAACTTTGACTTTGACTTTTACTTGATTGACCTGGTTGATATAGTAACTTCATTTGATCTAGACTTTTGATGCTTCTGCGTTTGACATTTTTCTTTCTAGTTTTGGGCATGAAAGAACGAATCTTTTCATGCTATGACAGCAATACATGGTCGGTTGATTTTTGGTATTTTTGGGTGTTACTGCTTTGTTGAAGTTACTGTTTTATGCTGTTCTAGTTTTCTTTAACCCAGACAATCCTGGAAGTATCTGCATTACACAATTTTACGTCAGGTAGAGGAATGTCGTAAACTCATGAACACTCTAGTGTTACTTTTCTTTCTAGTGTGAAGAAGGGTACATAGAAGATATCTATTCACGGTTTATGATAAAGGGCTACTTTGTTTATTTGTTTCTCTTAACTTCATGATCAAAACATTGTTTCTCTTTATTTTCTTTTGGTCTTAGTTCTTGGGTTATCTAGAAGTTTTAAGAGGACAGTTTACTAGGAGTATTGATCTTAGGTTACTGTGGTTATTTGGATCTGATAATACACATTTTTTGTTGTTGCATAGTCTCTTCATTGTTGTAGAGCTAATATATTGTTTGATGATGCATATCCAACCAACTTCAGCATATATTGACCTTTTAATTTGTGAAGTAGACATGCTGGTGTTATGGAGACTCTTGGTTATTGGGGTTTTTTAGTGCATACCTGCATGTAGTCGCTTGTTTTGTTCTGTTATGCCCACAAGTTTGCTCCAGGGTTACTGGCAGCAATGGTTTGTTGCTAGTCTCTGTTCATGTTTTTGCATAAATGAAGTTTCATCCTTTTTCCAAAGCAATGATATGCCTGCTTGTGAGGTATATCACCAAAGTGGGTATGAATTCCACTGAAATCTTGAAAGCTATTTCTCAGTTTATCTGGAATCTTGAAAGATCTTTTTAATGCTCTGATATTATATAACAACAACAACATACCCTGTGAAATATACACAAACATTACCACTACCTCGTGGCTGTTTTCGAAAGACCCTTGACTCAAATGAAGGAGGAGACAGTGAAATTGCTCAAAGGTGAATATTACTACTGTTTTCATTATTTTGGTTCAATAACACACCAGGGGATGAAATATTCAAGACTCTATAAACTACCCTTGTGTTGCATTTTGTTCAGCAAATATCTGCATGAAAAAGGGGGTAGTGTCCAGACTCCAGGTCATTACAAAAAGGAACAGTGACCTTGTCCCCAAAGTTTAATATCTTTGTTATCAAGAAAGGACAAACGAATAAGCCAAGGCGAGTCGCCACAGATGGGGTTAAAAAGAGCAAAAGTTGATGAAAAGACAGAATCTTCTTATCCAGAAGGGGATTATAATTGATGAGCCACCCAAAATAAATAAATTTGGGACTTGTTGATTAGACGATAACAAGAAAGAAAAACGAACGATGACCAACAAAACATGCTTCTGGATATTCTATGAGTTGCTGTGATTTTTCTTATTTTCTTTCTTTTAATATCACTTTACCTTCTTTTTGTTTCTACGATCAAAACGCTTAAATATTCCTGATGCTAACGTATCTTAGAAGATATGGTGCAAAATATCTAAGCACGCAGGTTAATAATATTAAGACACATTTGTTAAGTGCAAAATGTTTTAGGCTCGGTGTTTGTTTCGTAACTCAAAAGATAAAAGAGTTTTGAAATTAACAAACTTCAAATACTACTGTTTTATCATACACTCGAAGATCAAATCAAAGACGGTAAGTATTCTATAGTTTTTCAAATTGCTCATTCTCTTCTTATGAAAAGTAGGAGTGTTGATATCGTATTTTCCCTGAAATTTTTGTGCCTAAGAAATATGCAACGCGTCTAGTTCCTATTAGTGTTTTTCTTTCTTTTAATGATGATGATGGTTGACTAATGACAATTTATCGGCAGAGCCTCCATAAATGACCAATTCAAAAGTTCTATTATTCCTTGTAATAATAGAGGGGGGAAAACGACGTTTTAATGATCTTTATCATCTTTTCTTTTTGACCACAGACAAACCAAAGAGAAAGAAGGAAAGTAAAAGAAAACTATCTCTAACGTTTGGTTATATAATACTATCTACTTTTTAATGTTTCCTTTATTATTACACAAGTCTCTCTTACTTAAGTTTACTACTAATATACAACTAATGTCTAAATCATGTAAAAAAAAATGTAATTAATTTATATGTACTGATTGTGTAATTTTTTAATATTATCAGTGAATCTAAATCGATGATGACATATTAGTTACTGTTTTCTTTCACATTTACGTGTTCATTTTATTAAAAAAATAGATTGTATACTTTTATTTATTTGTTCAATTTGAAAAATCAAGAGATAATTAACATTTTATACATATTTTATTAAGTACTATTCATTTCAAAAATAATAGTTTATTTATTTCTTCTTCCATTTCAAATTAATTGAATTGTTGAGGTGTTTCACTTTAAGAAAAGAAGATTAAGATATAAATTAGGTATAATTTTTCATTTTTACCCTTATTAATTATTATCAATTTTATGATTAAATTAACTTAATATTAATTAATAACTAATTCCAATACTAACTAATGAAGGATAAAATTGAAAGAACATTCTAAAAATAATCTTAAAAATTAAACAATTAAGTTAATTTGAAAAATAAAAAATGTTTCAACAATTCAATTAATATGAAATAGCGAGAGCATATTTTAAGAAATATGCCAAATCAAATCTAAACAAATAAATATGAAATATCATTTGGACTACACTCAACAAATAAAATTTCCTTTCCACGGTGAGCTTGAAAGATTTTCGACGTAAATTCAAATTAATCGATTAAAAAAAAACCAAAGCAACAACTACTTGTAGATATTTAAATGGCTCATTCATGAGCAAAATTAGAATAAGAGAATTTATGTAGTATTTGAAATAACCAACACAATTGTCGCTATTTTATTTTTGTTATTGTTTGGTAGTTTCAACTAGCTCTGATTTGGAAATTTTACAGCTCTGCATGCCCCACAGCCGTCGGCAGCTTAAAGACTAGAATATTAAACCTGAAAACTCATACCATATACACCTTATTTCCAACAAGATTCAAAAAGAGCAAGAAAAAAGATTCAATCTTGATTTCTGTTCTTGTTAATCAAATCTTAAAGTTTTGATTTTTAATATCTGGGGTTTGGGTAGAACTTTGATTGGATTCTTGATTTTGGGATAATAAGACTATGGGGTTTAAGAAAGATGAAGCAAGTTCATCTTCTCATGTTTTGAGTATCCCAAGAGAAGATACACCACTTCTTGGCAAGATTCAACATCTTTCTTCTCCTTCCAAGACTTTTGCTAATGTTTTCATAGCCATAGTTGGAGCTGGAGTTCTTGGTCTTCCTTACACCTTTAAGAGAACTGGATGGGTTATGGGTTCTATCATGCTCTTCTCAGTTGCCTTTCTTACTTACTACTGTATGATGCTTTTGGTATATTCTAGGCGTAAGGTTGAATCCCACATCAAAGCTGCAAAAATTTCATCTTTTGGTGATTTGGGGTTTGCTGTGTGTGGACCTGTTGGTAGATTGTCTGTTGATCTTATGATTATTCTATCTCAAGCTGGTTTTTGTGTTAGTTACTTGATTTTTGTGGCTAATACTTTAGCATATTTGTTCAGCTATTCAATTGCAAAACCAGATCCCAAAATCTTGGGATTTTCACCCAAAGCAATGTATATATGGGGCTGTTTCCCATTTCAGTTGGGGTTGAATTCGGTTCCCACACTGACCCTTTTAGCCCCTTTGAGTATTTTTGCTGATATTGTTGAATTAGGAGCTATGGGTGTAGTGATGGTTGAGGATGTGATGATTTACCTCCAGAACAGGCCTGTTCTTGAAATGTTTGGTGGGTTCAATGTGTTTTTCTATGGACTTGGTGTGGCTGTGTATGCTTTTGAAGGGATTGGTATGGTTTTGCCTTTGGAATCAGAGACAAGAGACAAGGACAAGTTTGGGAAAATCTTGGGATTGGCAATGGGCTTCATATCGTTGTTGTTTGGTGCTTTTGGAGTATTGGGCTACTTTGCATTTGGGGAAGACACTAAAGATATAATCACTACTAATCTTGGCCAGGGATTGCTCAGCACCTTTGTTCAACTTGGCCTTTGCATAAACCTGTTTTTCACTTTTCCCCTTATGATGAATCCAGTCTATGAAGTAATGGAAAGGAGATTATGCGAAGGCAGATACTGTGTGTGGTTGAGATGGCTTATGGTTTTAGCAGTGACTTTTGTTGCATTGGCGGTGCCCAATTTTGCTGATTTCTTGTCACTTGTTGGGAGCAGTGTGTGCATTGTTTTGGGGTTTGTGTTGCCTTCTTTGTTTCACTTAATTGTGTTCAAAGATGAATTGAGATGGCATGGTTTCGCTTCTGATGCTGCATTGATTGTCATGGGCACAATTTTTGCCGTCTATGGAACCTCTTCTTCCCTGATGGAGATATTAGCAAAAAAAGCTTAGTTTCTTTTCCTCATAGCATTTCATAAGATGCATATTGAAGAGATTATTTTTATTCCTAAGCAAAGGGCAAGTAAGTCCACACTTTGTTCCTACTAGTAATTCATTTGTTAAGCTATTGTTTGTGAGTATGTTGAGGGGTGTGAGGGTCATGTTCATGTATGATTGACTATTTACTGCAAGAAGCTATAATTACTCAAAAATGGTCTATTTGGTTATCTCCTCTTTATACTAAACTCCACTTGTTATGTTATGCATTATAACATGAAGTTAAAGACTCTTGAAATTGCTTGGTAGAAATCATTTCAAAGACTAATCCTTGTATGAACTTGGTTTTTGAGGTTTCTTGTGCTATCAAAATACATGAACATTTGAAGTTCTTGTGATCATATGGATGTATCTCACTGTGATCGAAATACGGATACGTTAATTTATTTACACTTGGAACTAAAACAAATAGATGCATAACATATGTTTGTATATAGATGTTTTTACACTTAACTATGATTAATTAAATGTTTTTGTTATAGATTTTTGTTTCATTCAATGACTTTAGTATAAGAAGTTGACAGATACTTAGTTCATGAATCCAAAGATAACACATCAATATGTATTAATACAGTATTAATACTTCATCCAAATTAAGAAAAGGTATTGGAAGAAAATAGAGATGTTTTTAATAATAATATAGTAATTTTAAAAATCGAAAATCGAGATTACCCGAGTGGAGTGGACATTAGACAAACGTGAAGATTGTGTATACCATATAAAGGACAAGTCTTATCAGTCCAATTATATTAGGGGAGCCCCAAAATGGATTTTCTTTTATGTACAAAGAAAAAGATTTCATTTTTATCAATCTTTTTTGTGTTCTTGATTGGGATTAGACAACAATGGGGTTTGAGACAGACGAAGCAAGTTCATCAACCCATGTACCTGGAGAGGATGTGCCATTTTTGGGCCAAAATCAAAAACTTTCTTCTCCTTTAAAGACTTTTGCTAATATTTTCATGTCTTTAGTTGGTGCAGGAGTTCTTGGACTTCCGTACACATTCAAGAGAACAGGATGGGTAATGGGGTCTCTCTTGATCATCTCAATAGCCACTCTTTCTTATTAATGTATGATGCTTCTTGTTTATTGTAGGCGTAAGCTTGAATCCCAATTTGAAGGTGCAAAAATCTCATCTTTTGGTGATTTGGGATTTGCTGTGTGTGGACCTATTGGTCGTTTTGTTGTTGATGTTATGATTGTTCTCTCCCAAGCATGTTTTTCAGTTGGATACATGATTTTCATTGGTAATACTTCAGTATATCTGTTTAATTCTTCTGTCATAGAAACAAATCCCAGAATCTTGGGATTTTCGCCTAAATCGGTGTATATCTTCCAGTTGGGGTTGAATTCAATTCCAACACTAACCCTTTAACCCCTTTGAGTATTTTGCTGAAATTGTTGATTTAGGAGCTTTGGGTGTAGTGATGGTTGAAGATGTGCTAATTTACCTCAAGAATAGGCCTAGTTTAGAAATGTTTGGTGGATTCAGTGTGTTTTTCTATGGTCTTGGTGTGGCTGTTTTTGCTTTTGAAGGGATGGGAATGGTGTTGCCTCTGGAATCTGAGACAAGAGACAAAAACAAATTTGGGAAAATATTGGGTTTGTCAGTTGCCTTTGTAGCATTTTTATATGGTGCTTTTGGAGCATTGGGTTACTTTGCCTTTGGGGAAGAGACCAAGGATATAATCACTACTAATTTTCAACAGGGATCGCTTAGCAGCCTGGTGCAGCTTGGCCTTTGCATAAACCTCTTCTTGGCTTTCCCACTGATGATGAATCCAGTTTATGAAGTGATGGAAAGGAGATTCTATGAAGGCAGATACTGCTTGTGGTTGAGATGGCTTGTGGTTTTGACAGTCTGTTGTGTGGCATTGACAGTACCTAATTTTGCTGATTTCATGTCGTTGGTTGGTAGCAGTGTGAGTGTTGTTTTGGGGTTTGTGTTGCCTGCTTTTTTTCACTTGATTGTCTTTAAGGATGAGCTGGGCTGGTATAGTTTGGCTTTGGATGCTGCATTTATTTTCATGGGCACAGCTTTTGCAGTGTATGGAACCTCTTCATCCTTGGCAAAGATCTTTTCAGAAATGGCTTAGCTTTTTCTTTATTTTTCATGTGAACATATTTTTATAAGATGCATATTTCGCACTCTGATAAATTTTTCAAGTTACCCTTGGCCGATGATAAACAGCATACCAACAAGAAATAAAGAAAAAAACAATATAAGATAACTTCTTTTACCACCAATCCATAATTCAAATTAGTTTAGCAATACAACATAAGTGACAAGACGGAAGCACAAAATGCACCCAAAAAAAAAAAAAAATCAGTCGCAAGGATCCCAAATCCACCTCATAAAACAAAATACCTCTCCTATATAAACCGATTAAAAATGCTCATTATACACTTTATACATTCAATATGGGTGACCAGCAAAAGTCCACCTTGAATCGAAAAAATAATGTGGTAGAAAACGTCAAAATTCACATGGAAAAAAAAAATACAAAAATCAAGCTAATATAAAAACAGAGCTTATCGTGATACTAATGCATGCCGCACACATTTTTATCTAGTCACAACGTTACATACCTACAAACAACAAACTGGCCAAAAGATAAAAATGAAATAAAGACTTCGTACTAGTACTCCATCCCATCAAAACGCTTTCCAACTATCAGAATCTCTCCTTGGTGTCTGATTCTCGGCCGACGTCTTAAATGGGTCATTTGAACCAAATGGATCGGCATCATCAAAAGATGTGAAACCATGACCATGATCTGTGTCCCTGGTACTACTCATGGAATCAAACCTACTTAGTGATTCACGAGGAGGAAAGAGCCCAAAATTATAGTCAGAGTCTGCGGTGCTGCGAAATGAATCGAACCTAGCAAATGAGTCCTGTTGCTGGAAAGAACCCTGATCGTAGTCAGAGTCTCTGGTGCTGCGCATTGAATCAAATCTTGAAAGAGAGTCACGAGTGCCAAAGGGGCCACTATCATTCATGTTAAAGGAATCAAATCTGGAGAAGCTGTTTGAGTTTTCTTCAAACCCTTCACTATGTCTTCGAGGCGAGTTTGTAGAACTGTACATAGGTGTGCTAGGAACTGAGTCCCCGAAGGCAAACGGACTTTTATTCTGGAACATATTATCTGCATTCGGGGAGCCTCCTGAATTATAAGCTGGTGTGCTAGGAACAGAATCAAAGAAGGGACTTTGCCTCGAGAACAAGGTATCAGTCTGAGTGAATCCAGAGTTGTAACTTGGGGTGCTTGGAACAGAATCAAAGAAAGGGCTTTGCTTCGGGAACGTGTTGTCTGAATAACTGAATCCAGCATTGTAACTTGGAGTGCTAGGAACAGAATCAAAGAAAGGGCTTTGCTTAGGGAACGTGTTGTCTAACCCAGCATTGTAAATTGGCGTGCTAGGAACAGAATCAAAGGATGGCATTTGATTCGGTAGTGTGTTGATGGACTGTTTGGACCCCGTTTTAATAGGGGCTAAGCCCCAATCGTCATCTCCAAAAAGAGAAGATTCCTTGAGATTGTCATGATCAGAATCCTGCATAAACAAAGAAAGTAAGCAATATAACGTGGACTTTCAGCTTTTAAATAATGTCAAAGGTATTCCACAAAACAAGACAAACTCTGCGAACGAGTAGACGGTTGCCTAGACAGTAATGTTCTACAACATGACAAGGTCTTCATCTAACCAAGCAGTTGCAAAATTGGAAAAGAAAATGCAAAATAATCTATTTACCTTTGCAACAGAATTGACGTCCCATGCGGTATCAAAGTTGGTATCAAACGTGCCCCAGCCAGATCCATCAAAACCTTTATCCCTCGAGAACACAGATTCAGTACCCCAGTGTTCACTGCACTCATAAAATCAAACGAAGAGATTCAGATTTCTAGGGAACTGTACAATAATTTGTAGAAGGTGAAAACCCTCTACAATTGAGTATCTAGGCAATTTGTGGTCATTGGAAAACAAAAGAACGTGGTATACTGAATCAAAAAAACGAGGAAGAGAATCACCATATTACCTTTGAGCAGCATGGGGTGAACCATCAAAACTAGTGTCCTTCCTGTACAGAACATACTCGGAATTATTTAACAGGAAACAAGAGATCATGATAGACTAAATAGTCAAAAGAAGAGAGAACCGCCACATTACCTTTGCGCACCATGGGGTGAACCATCAAAATTGACATCCTTCCCGTACATAGACTCTTGGAATTCTTTTGACGGGCTTTCAACTGCATTACTCCTTGATGGACTATCAGTTGGACTTCTTGCTGTTTGCTGATGTCCATGTGCAGATTCCATGTCACTAACTTCTCTAGCTTGTACATGGTTTGGCAGCTTATCTATCTTTGCATCAGTATCAGCATCAGCAGATGATTTTCCAGAATCATGTTCAGCTAAAGAAGATGCTTTCTCGCGAACCAATGAAGACTTTGTTTTAGGAGGGGCAATGACGTTTTTCACATCAAGTGTCAGCTCTTTAACAAATGTGAATCCTGGAAGAAAAAGAATTCAACAACAAAGTGAGCCAAATTTGCCCTCACATCCAAAAGCAACACAAAGAAGAAACAAAACTGATTCACAGGCCTCTGGAGGCATTTTGAGTGTCAGCACTTCAATTAACAAGCTGACTTCTTAAAACATACCTTCATCTTCAAACTTATCCCACTCTTCATCCCAGTCTGCTGCAACCTCTTGGATTCCTGGTTGCCAACCTTCGAAAATACAACTAATAGTATGAGGAAGCATTTGAAAAGAATTTACATCAAAGAAAATTACGGACCAGAAAACACATTGAACTTAGGTAACACAAATTTGACACTTGTGACAGTGGCTAAAGTTATACATCACGCACCTCCTACTTGGCACTACAAATTGCTGACCAACGGAGAATACACACGGATCTCCAAAGAAAAACATTAGCATCATATCACGAACTAAATGGTCATGAGGTAAATATAAAGAGGGAAGACCTTGTATTTTGAATTGGAGGTTTCTTTAGAGAAATACTGGCCAAAAGAGTCACATCCATAAACAGTCAGTAACAAGTTAATTCTAATGCCCCAATAAAGAATACACTCAAATTGGCTGGAAGAATGAAAGGCTTCGGCTTGAGATTGACCAGTGACTTTTGAATCTCTGTTATAGCCGGTCGAATGTCCAGCTAACGTGCCTCATGGAAAATACTTTTCGCAGGCCCGTCCAGCTCATTATATTATTAGCCAAGAATCAAGACAGGTGAAACTCAAATGGCACTTCTAAAACAGAACAGACTCCGCTAGAGTCACAATTTCTTGCAGGGAACCATTTTTTATCATCAAGATTCTTCTCTGGAACAATAGCTTAAGTCACAATTCAGCACCCAAAATAACAAGGCATTGGAGTTATATTTTCGAAACGATCTTCTTTATTAGATTTTACTGATTTAAAAATAAAAATATAGCAATAGATGAGACAACCAAATGAAAGCTCATATCTTCACACAGAGTAAAAGACTTGTATAATTACCAAATGGAAGCTCAAGCAGTGTAGTTGGTTTAGCTCGTAAACCATAAGTTTTGCACCGTTCATTCAGTGATTTTACTAGCTCCTCGAGGTTCACCTGAATGTGACTAGCACGGTCCTATAAAAGAGAAATGACTGCTTCAAAAAAGTTCTACTTATCTCTACCAAATTGAGTAGTGAGACAATATTCCAACCTGGATACCATCAGTCTTGCCATCTTGATCCATTTTAACAATTTCCTTGTATAGCTCCATTTTTTTCTCCTATAAAAGGTTCAGCAACATAACACCATTTAAACACAAGCCAATTTCACATGATTTACAAAGAAATTATGAGAAAGGGAAGTTAGCTTTACACCAATGTATTTGACAAAACAAATCCACAAATACCTGAATATCCCGAAAGGTGGCCTCTTCAATTGTCAATTTAGAAGCAACATCTCCTGTCTGCTTGTATTTCTCTTCATATTTTTTAGCCAATAACTCAACCTGTCAAATTCTCCATTTTAAGTTAAACAACATATACGAGATGTGGTTTCCCTATGTTCAGAAAAGTTTTTACCTCTCTTTTGTCAGCAGAAGTTCTTTGAGTGATCTCATTTAGTCTATTGTCGCATCGGCTTTTGTATAATATCTGGTAAAAGAAATAACAGGAGAAAGCAGACCATCTTAGCATTGTAGGAACTCTTCTTTTGGTATACAATTGTTAATGAAATTATTTACCTTAACAAAAAAAGAATATCTAGATCTCTGAATATAATTGATTGAAGTTGAGGTGCATAAAGATCAGACACTCACTATTTCTTGCATCTTTGCATGGTAGAACTGAATTTTTTCTTTTGCTTCCAAAATTTCCTTCTCCAATTCCATGACCTTCAATATAATAGCATAGAGGGGGGAAATTGTATTAACAAATGTTGGCAGTTACAAGCACTTGGAAGTAAAGCAAGCACCAACCGACATAAGAAGAGGCTCCACTAGAATTAAGTTAAATTCACACATGAAGATCCGTGTCTAGTCCTCCATAGCATCAAATTAATAATTAAGGAAATTCAAAAAATGCCAAATATTCATTGATTATAGTTCTCTAAACACTGAGAAATAATCAAAAGCTAGTGCTACAACTGACATGATAACCAAGGAAATTATGACAAGACAGACACAACAGTATCCATACCATGCATATAATTCACATTCTGAAGCAAATTAAATGTAGCATTGTTGTTTCACACATCAGACTTGTCAATTGGTTCCGAAAGAAAAGTGTTCATTTGCCTTCTAGTACATCAGACCCAACAAATAAATACAATATAATCTAGTGTTGAAATAAAAGAAGACAGAACACACCAGCAAATACTGCCAAGTTTCCTGCATTGCACAAAACTGCATCCAGGCGCAAGTGTTAAAACGGCGGTCGCATTCACACACTTCACTAGTATACACATACTGTTCAAGATCCATCTCAAATTGCAATTTGTTTTCTCACTTATTTGGTTAAAGACCCAATTTGTGAAACGTAAATTCAGATAATCATGGAAAAAGAAGGGAGTCTTGGAAGAACTGAGAAAGAGTAAGGAAGAAAGGAAATAGTAGCCGAGAAGAACAGTTAAATTTCACCTTCTTTTCTGCATCAGTTGCTTCCTGGAACTTTGAATTCAATGCATCCTGTTCCTCTTGACTAAGTTGGTCAACAAGATGCTTCTCCAGTGCAGGAACTTTAGGCTTCTGTTGACCAGGCTGCACAGCTTCATTGGGCTGGGGAATGGGAACTGGACGTGGAGGCCTTCCTGGAGCACCAGAAGCCATCTGTCCTGGAACCCTTGGCCCCTGTGTTTGCTGGGAGGCTGGAAATCAAAAGAATCATGAAACTAAATCAAAAGACAAGAAACAGGAGGAGAATTATCCAGACTGATATGGATACCAAATAACATACTAGCAAAGTCCTAGACAGATTGACGGTTCTTTTTCTGCTATACAATATATACTAGAATTATATCGTGCAATACGAGGACAAATTTTTAGATGATGCAATCTTCCTTCTTGAAATGAGGAGGAAGAGAGTTTGATTGGGAACTGGTACCTACCTTGGAAAATAGGAGGAGGTTCAACTGAAAGATATAGATTGCCAAATACTATTAATTTCTCTTTCTTCTATTTGGTGCGCTCTCTTCAAATAAATATAAAGTGCTTTTACTTCTATTGTATGAAGCCTTATGCTTGTATTTCATACCTGAATACTCAAACAAATATTTTTTTCAAAACTTTAAATATAGCTCCAAGTTCCAACACAGCCTCCCATCAACACAAGTACAAGGTAACTCTGTCCACTAAGGCATGGACAGATGAGAAGAAATCACCTAGTGCTTTTGCCTAGGCACGGAACTACGGGGGTACAAGGGGGTTCCTTTGTCGGAAACTTACACTTTATATATAAGGTCAATTTACTTATTTATATATAAATATTAAGTTTGGAATCCCCTTAACAGGCTGCTCGGGGTTATTGATTGATTGATCAGATTGTATGCGACGGACATGTATATATATATATATTTTGATGTTGTCGTTCCTACTTAAGCCGAGGGTCTTCGAAAACAGCCTCCCTACCTTGTGAAGGTAGGAGTAAGATCTGCCTACACACTACCCTCCCAAACCACACTTGGGAATTACACTGGGTTTGTTGTTGAATTCCCTTAACACAATATGCACTGCAGCTCAGCGGCCGAAGGACATAATGTGTAGCCCACTGTTGTGGGTTCGAGTCTCGCTAGAGACATTCTTTTTACCTTTTTTTGAGAAAAGGTAACTTAACATAATTGGTAACATTCTTTTTACCTTTTAGTCTCTCCTCTCATCCAATATAACTTGGTCTACGCGGAGATATTTTAAGGCATGTTCTGGAGGAAATTTTAGGCTCAGATAATTTCTCAACATTCAAATAATATTATTACAGATAAAAATATGGCTACTCATATTTTGCTATTCAAGTGTAAGTAAATTGTGAATTGGGCACAATCCATATACAAAGTTATCATCAGATGAAATGCTTATAATGCAAAGAGTGAAAGAATCTTAGCATCGAACTCAAAAACCTTAAAAGTTATGGCTGATTGGAACAAGACATTTAAAGACCACTTCGAGTGCCCTTATATTCCCTTTGTTCCAATTTATGTGACCTAGTTTGACTCACCACAGAGTTGAAGAATAAAATGAAAACTGGACACTTGTGACCCAAAACACGTCATAGCATTTGTGCAGCTCTAAAATATATGAATCTTGTTGCCTTGACCATGCTGTAACATTTGTGTTGTTACAAGCTTCCCATTGAGGGTAAAATGGGAAGTATAAAGTTAATTGTTTCCAGTGTCATTCTTTTGGGAACGGACAAAAAAGGATGTGTGTGACATAAACAGGAATGGAAAGATTATACATCTCAACACCCTTCGCATTTGTAACTAGATTTTTGGGCTTCCCACTATGACTTGAATGTTGACTTACAAGTATGAAAACAGGCTTACCGAAGGTTAGGCTCTGATATCATGTAATGGGGAAGAGTCTAAGAGGCTGTTTGGATTGACTTATTTTAAGTAGCTTTTGACTTTTAAGCTCTTTTTAATTTTGGAAGTGTTTGGAAAAGACAAAAAGTGCTTTTAAGCACCTACTTTTAGGTCAAAAAAGTACAAAAATAAGCTGAAAGGCAAAAGTTGGGTATGACCAACTTATGACTTTTAGCTTTTTAACTTATAAGCTACTTAAAAAAGTCAATCCAAACACCCTTAAGTATCTAGTCGAAAACCTCAGTCTATAGATGGAGAGAATCAAGACCTTTATAAACGCCTTTAGATGCCTGTATATACTGATCAAAACAGAATCAGCTGCTCTATTTGCTAACACACATATGTGCATTCACTAATCATGAGACGTGCTTAATGACTGCTATAAACAGAGGAAATAAATTTACCTGGTGTGTGTCTCCAAGCAACAGCACCATGTGGTGGGACAGGCTGACCAGAAGCAGGCAATAATGACTCATCGAAAATAAGATTGGTCGGAAGGACTGAAGGAAGAGGGTGACCTTCCCTGTGCCGCTCCATCAGGTAAAGAGCAAAGCAGAATTCCTTTAAAGACAGCATGCTGTCATTGTCTTGATCAGATAAATCCCAAACCTGTTTCAGCACCTCTGACAAACGAAAAGCATACCATATTATTGTTCTGAAGGACCAAAAGCTCAGAGATATAAAGAAAATTCAGTATGAGTTCTCATGAGCAAGAAAGATGTTGTGCCAAGGGTCATAATAGACAGCACAACAATATCTTAAAAGACCTGTAAGAAAATTGTAGCCTGCTAAAAGTATGAAGTGCATAACCCCGACGGAACATAAAACGATGCGCTACACTAGAACGGTTGAGAAGTAAAGAGTCGCCACACATTCCAAATTTCAAGAAAAGCTACTAGATGTTTGAATAAAAAACATAGTCACTGTAAGCCTAAAAATCTTATGATGCAAAGCCCTTACCAAGCAAGAAAAAGTTTGTGCAGGCAAGAAGTGAGCTACCTAATCAAGTTCCACTATTTAATAGTATGGTGCATCTAACATAAGTATTTCAAATAGCCAATTTCACAGGGAGATATCATGATTAACTAAATAACTTATCTGGTTTAAGCTCTTCCAAACAAAGAACTCAAGTTTGTAAGAAGTAAACCAACTTTCTAAAAAACTGTAGATGGATATGAAAAAATTTAAGGATAGATGATTTATCTTTTATAAGAATAATTGGATTCTAACATATCCACTTAACTCTTAAGTCTCTATCACTAATGGAATCTAAGTAAATAATAAGTGTATCAAGGAATACCTACCTAGACAACTTGTACTTCTAGTAAATAAACGAAGTACAATTACTTATTAAGCTGAAAGGAATGTCAGATGTGTTGAAGACAAAACATGCTCAATCTAGCAAATCAAATCTGAGTGTACACTTTTTTTTTGGGTGTAAAGAGGAATTCATAAATGAAGCGGAATTTATACTTAGCCTCTTAGAGTCCCTGTATGATTAGAACATGATTTTCTTTTGTTTTTTGTTCACTTGTACATATTTCAGCACTTCCCCAGCACTGCAGATTTGATAAAACTTATCATTTCTCAAAAAACAATTGCGGAACAACACAGCTACCGAAGTTGAAGAGCAAATAGCAAGTTTAAGAAGATTAAGGGGCATTAAGTGCTCGCCCTTCCCACAAAGAATAATCAAACAAGCTCATGACCAACTTTCTAAAATTACAAGCTACCACAGAGATCAATCAATGTCCCAGAGTCCCAATCATCAAAATCGAAGGCTTCTAACTGCAAGAACAGCAGCAAATATTGATGTCCTAAATCACTTGGTAATAGATATTTGTAATTACCAAATAAATATCTGTCTCGCAATTAAACAACCAGAATGAACATGGTATTTCACAAATCATCATGGCAGTAAGGAAATCAAACCTCGAGGCAGCTTCCAACTTAGAAAGAGGTTCCTTGCCTCCAGGCCAGAAATTTTTCCATCCCTGTCTGTGTCCACAGCCATAAATACTTTGCCGTACTTCTGATAATCAGACCGGGTCATTCTTGGCCAAGGAATCTGAGACTGACTAGAACGAGAATTTCCAGATGCACTAGGATTTGCAGCAGCACTTGGCACTAAGACCTGTTGGTTTGGTCTCCCAATCAACTGAGCTTGCTGATGCTGATTTACTGGCTGCTGTGGAAGTGCAACTTGTGAAACAATTGGGCTGGCCTTTACTGGATGTTGGAGCCCTGCAGATGCAGGGACCATGGCTGGTGAGACTGGGAAGCTGCCAGCAGAAGATATACTAGGTGCGGAGTTTTGTTTTGGTTGAACTGATGCAACTGAAAAAGCATCTCCGAAAAGCGAGTCAGATGCAAATCCATTTCCTGAAACTGGAACGGCTTTAGGATCCTTAACATCTGGCTGGTTACCACGCAGAGTTGCATCATTTGAATTTGATGAACCTGGTGTTGCCGAATAAGTGGTCTTTTGTTGGTTCTGTTGTGGAGAAGCATGATCAAATCCATCCTGACTTCTAGAATTTATACCGATATTAGGAGCTTGGGAAGTAACAGCTGCTTGGGAGCCACCATTACCAGAAATCCAATCAGAAGAATTGGCAGGACTAAAACCTGCCATGGTACCACCTGGCATTCCTTGACTAGAAACACCTGGTTGAGATGGGAAACTGGTGCTCGGAATGGAGGGTCGAGGAGGCCGCATATACTGGCTCTGCTGAACTGGTAAACCCTGTTGACCCCTAATGCCAAAACTTGGTGCTGCTGTTGGAGCAGCACGACTAACTGGAGGCACTGCAGCACCAGTGACTGGAGGCACTGCAGAACCAACTCTATTTGCTGGACGAGGACCTGTTACAGCTGCAAGGTTTATCTGTGGAGCAGGAATTTTAGCTGAAGCTGGCGTAAATAGTGCAGCTTTCACTATTTCTGGGGTCAACTCTCGTTTCTGCGCCACTGTAACAAGCTTAAGATAGTTGAAAAATTCCTGGCGGCTAAGGAAACCGGTACGACTTTGATCAACATATGTCCATATCTGCATAAAGGCAAAAGAACACGTGAACTGTAGTAAGAAGACAAGAGGAAATTGATAGATCCAGACGTTAGCAGGAGTTGCAGATGGACTATTTACGAACTATAAATTCTTCCACATCTAAATTATCTTGCAATCTGTTTCTAGACCTGTCTTCTGGCAAGCATCATAATTGTTGTTGCACTACTTTACCAAGTATCAACAACAATAATATCTGAGTCTTACCACTCTAGCAGTCTGAACCACAGAACTATCTGCAACTTCTGTTACATTCTCAAGTGGCTCTAACACATTTTAGTAGTCATCCTAGTTTCAAATTTCAAACTCACTATTAACTATCTTCTATTCTAAGTTACCAGACTGCTATTCATTTTGTTATATTACTGGACATAAACGTTAAGATTTCAAAAATTATAATATACATAGTCATTTCACTAATACTCTTTGACTAAACTTTTCATGTATCTCATATCTGCTACCCATATTCATATTGTTTTCGTTGAGTTCCAAATATTCATCAAATGCAACAATTGTAAATTTCTCTGCTTCTTTTTGCTGAATTAAACCATGTCTTTCCACCCCGAAACACCCAATTCCTGCTGTATAGCAACAAGTTTGAAAGCTCAAATGACCGGAACACTTCAAGGTATTTGACAATAAAATGTTTTGAGCCCACACCACTGTAGCAAGCATAGTAGAACATGTATAAGCCATCAATAGCAATAAATCAAGTCATGGAAGAAGAGGTAGAAAGGCATGGCATTGCAATGAGAAGTGAGGCAAACCAACATCCATATGTTAGTTTCACTGGGTGGGGGGGGTAAGGTCTACCTACACTCTACTCTCCCCACCCACTTTGTTGGATTTCACAGGTGGTATATTGTTGGGATTCAAACCAAATACGGATTAACAAGTTATAGTAGCAACTGGACTTGCAACAATTCAAATCACCGAAAAAAGACGCATACTACATGCTAACTTAGTAAACTGTCGATAACTAGCTTCAATTTCCTTACTTCTCCTTCACTCTAGTAGATGAAGAAGGAAGACGATAAGAGAACACAGAAATGGACGAACGAACCTGAGCAAGGACTGGTTTAGGCAAATTAGAGCCTTGAAAGAAGGCAACCGCCTCAGCACCACTGATCCGACCATCCTGATCCAAATCTGCTCTGCGAAAATAAGCCTCAAATTGATCCGTTTGGTTCTGCGCAGCCATTACTGAACCGATTCAATCAGTTTGAGAATACTGAATTAGATCTGCGATACGGAATTAGGGCAGGGAATTAGAGAGGTTTAAGAAGATCCCAGGTGGTGATCCGCCGCCGCCGGACAGTGGGCAGTGGTGGGATCGATAGGCGGAGGATCGAGAAAGGTGATCAGAAGTTCGATGGGGTTTGTGCTTCGGACAGCACAATGCACATAGCATTACTCTCTCTCTTTTGATTGCACCTTCACACCTTTGTTTTTTTTAAAAAAAAAAATAAACTATGCTTTTTTTCGACAATATCATTCATTGTGTGCTGTAAATTTTGTATTTATCTACTCAATTTCAATTTGTTTATTCAGTTTTTACTTAATAAAAAAAGATTATATTAAAAAAATTAAATAATATAATTTTAAATTAGAGATATTATATAGTACTATTAATACTCCACAAATAGAAAAGTAATAGGTCCAGCTACCTACAAATATCCTATTTTAATTTTCGATTTGTGCCTATGATCACGGATCATGTATTCATTAAGCTGAAGTAGTATATGTCTTACCTAATCATTTCACCCCAATATTTCTAGGCCTATCTTTACCACACCTCAAGCCAACTACGACCAATCTTTCGGACCTTCTTTTCGGGAATTCCAAATATCTCATCTTTATATATTCGAACCACCACAAGTTCCTTTCCGCATCTTGTCCTCCACGGGGACACGATCTTACCTCGATCTATCTCCATTCCTAATTTTATCTTTTCTAATATGTCTACACATCTATCTTAACATTCATATCTTTGCTACTATCATCTTTAGATATGAGAGCTCTTGACTGGTCAACAATCAGCTTAATATAACACAGTTGGTTCAACTACAATTCTGTAGAACTTATCTTAAAAAATTGACAACATATTTTTATCACAAAAACACTGAATGTGAGCCTTTATTTTATCCACTCTGTCCTAATATGTGTGACGTAATCTCTCTACTGCCTTAAATTATCGACCTCAAATAAACCTGAAAATTCCTCTATTTGAGAGAGGTAACTTGTGTGTCAAGCACACCTCATTTATATTTGTTTCATAAATCACGTGATTGAACTTATACTCCAAGACTCGTTTTCTTATCTTGCTTAACTTAAAATCTTTAGACTTTAGGTCAGTTGTGAAACCTCCAGTCTCCTATCAAAGCCCTCTTGCTTCATCCGCAAAATATATTATCTCAGCATCTAACTTTTGTGTTTTACACCGACTTTTCTAATAAGCATAATTTATTAATATTAAATACAAATTTAAATTTTGAATTTAGACTATACCCAAAAACTTATCAAATGAATAGAGAGAAGAAGGGGGTGAGAAAATACATTATTAAGCAAAAAAATATTTTCTCACACATCTTAAAATATGCATGCTATACTTATTTATTTTTCACTCTATACTATACCCACCCTCCGCATTGATTACCTCCTAACCCCAACCAAAGGACCAACAAGGACACACCACTTCCTTTTCCATCCCCACCATATCGATCTCCCTCACGACCAATCATGAAACTATTTCCAACATAGCAAATCTCAAAATAGTCCCTTTTTAATATTTAATGTTACGTACTTATTTTGGAGTGTTCATCGAAAAAATCTACTTTAAATATATAATTTTATTTTCAAAAATCAAATTTAAAATTTTTTAGATACTTTCAAATAAAAATAGTTAAAATAGTCCACAACGCACCATATAAAAATAGTCGAAGTAGTCCACAATGTACCAAATGGAAACTTCCACTTATTTACCTGTAAAAAGAAGTCATAAAATTCATTTCTCCAATGACATTGGTGAAATATCTCTGAATTAATAGTACTTTTTAGTCACGTATTAGTTGTTCTTTTTATTTTTTACCCCTAATTATTTATACTTTTTAATTCTATTTTAAAAACCACACTTCCCTCAATTATGAGCAATAAACTAATTAATACTCCAATAGTTTTACTAGAGTAATACAAACTTGTTTATATTATTATATAAAAAGTTAATTTCAAAATAAAATTACTGAAGCAATGAACACACCTTATTAAGAAAAAAATATTTAGAACATAAAATAAACATTACTTTCCACTTTTGTCCTTCTAGTTATTCTCAAACTATTCTTAAAAATAGTATAAATAACTCAAAATAAAATCATAAATATAAGTAATTTACTCTCTTAAAATTATCATTTAGAAAATATAAATAAGGGGCGAGAATGAAAAAAATTCCCAACAATTCTCTTGAACTATAAATAATTTACTTATTTTAAATTATAGAAAAAAAGCTCAATAATTTAATTATTTTGAAACGAAAAAAGTAACATTTAATTTTTTTAACAAAGTCAATTATGAAATATGAGACGAAAGATGTAACAATTAATATGAGAGGGAGGAAGTAATAAAAGAGAGAGAGCAAAAAGTGGAGCGAGTCTTGTATTGAAGGCCACATATGTTCCCTCATTAAACGCACTGTCTCGTTTCTCTATCAACCTTTTCTCTTTCCCAAAATTTATTGAGCTTTTGATATTTTCTTTGCTACTTTCTGTTGATACTCTTAAACTAATAATCAAATTCGTAAACAAAGGGAACGTAGTTTTGAAATTTTCAGATCACGATTGTTTGATTCAGTCATAAACAATGTCTTGTTCATCGTCGTCGGCGTCGGAGGATGACGATGAAGGATTCAATTCTTACCGGAAGGGAGGGTACCATGCCGTGAGAGTCGGCGATTCATTTTCCGGTGGCCGATATATCGCTCAACGAAAACTCGGCTGGGGAGAGTTTTCCACCGTTTGGCTCGCTTATGATACTCAATCATCCGTGAGTTTTGTTTTCATTATTTCTTTTCGATTTTTGATTACGAAGAGCTTGTGATTGAGGTGTACTAGTTGTAGTTGTTGTAATTATCACTATTATTACAAAAATAGATGATTGTCACTGTTCAAGCAATGAATTATCTTAGTTACTAGGCCAGAAGCAATTGATGTTTCACTGCTTTCAATACAAATGCTTGTTGCATCTGTATCATTCTGGTTATGTTAAGAAATATTTCCAATTAAATCTTCATTGAAAAATCCTATTTGATGAAAGAATAATCATAGTATTGTAATTAGCATTATTGCTTATGTTCTTGACAGACATGACAATGAATATGCATGGCTTCTTTACAAGTATGTGAGAGTCGTTACACATCATCAAGTGTTAGGTCCTTGATGATAAGCATGATCCTGTGTACAGTAAAATTAATGTTTGAAGTACCTGTTAATTGTTTGAGATGACTTCCATTCTCCACTCATGAATCATGATCCCTTATAATGGTGCATTGCTTGTAATGTTTTCCTAACAATAAGGGCATGAGAACCATGTTCCCTTATAATGGTGCGTTGCTTTTAATGTTTTCCTCACAATAAGGGCATGACTCAGTTCAAGAATTTTGTAGTGTTTGCTTCTTTAGGCGACTTTGTTTTGTTATAAAAAGCATTGGTCTTTGGGAAATTGGAAACAACTTTGACCTGAATTGGAGTCAGTTGGGTAGATGGTAGAATGACTTTTTGAGATTAAATATCAATCTATTAGCGGCACCTGCTGTAGGTGTTCAAGAACAACCTCTAATTATGATTAAGCAGTTAAGTGCAATTGATGTTCTTCATGGTTTATTTGCTTTGAATTTTTAGTGATAATTAGCCATTTTCTTAGCGCTGAAATGTTTCAGAAACCCTTTCTCTATAAAATTAACTTTAGCAATAATTTTCGTAGATTTCCTTTTATTGGTTTGGAAGTTCATAAGGATCATTAAGAACTTTAACTTAGTATGTTTGTTTTCTCCTAGGATTTTGTTGCCTTGAAGATCCAGAAAAGTGCACCACAATTTGCTCAAGCAGCTCTTCATGAAATTGAAGTCCTTTCTGCGATTGCCAATGGTGATCAATCTAACAGTAAATATGTTGTACGGCTTATTGACCATTTTAAGCACACAGGCCCTAACGGACAGCACATATGTATGGTTTTTGAATTTCTTGGTGATAGCTTATTGCAGCTTATCAAGCATAATCACTATAAGGGCCTTGAACTGAACAAAGTTAGGGAAATATGCAAATGTGTTTTGACTGGTTTAGATTATTTGCATGGGGGGCTTGGAATTGTTCATACAGATTTGAAACCTGAAAATATTCTTTTACTTACCACGATTAATGTCACAAAAGATCCCATTAGATCCGGAATGACTCCCATACTTGAAAGGCCTGAGGGGAACCCTAATGGAGGAGTAACAATGAATATCATTGAGAAAAAGCTAAAGCAAAGGGCAAGAAGAGCAGCAGCTAGGATATCAGGAAGACGTTCTTCAATGGGTGGGGTAGGAGGGACTCCAAAATCAAATAGATCTCTTGATGGGATAGACTTGAGGTGCAAGGTTGTGGATTTTGGAAATGCATGCTGGGAGGATAAGCAATTCGCACAAGAAATTCAAACAAGACAGTACAGATCCCCTGAAGTTATACTTCATTCTGGATATTCATTCTCTGCTGACATGTGGTCTTTGGCTTGTATAGCATTTGAGCTTGCTACTGGTGAGATGATGTTCACTCCCAAAGGTGGAGAAGGTTTCAGCGAAGATGAAGTAAGATGATTTCATCTGTGTTTCTTTGTTTAGCTGTCCTTTCATTGCATAATGCAACCCGTTTCTCAGTAAAAAAATAATAATCTGAATAAGTGTTATGGAGTATTTTTCTGATTTGAGGTCTGATTTTTTGGGTGTAAGGTGGAGTCGACCTAGTGTTGAAAGAATTCTGTCCAATAGATTTTACTTCCTGAAGAGGAATTATTTTATGACTTCACTTGACTATATTTTGTTATCATTTTGGCGGGTTGCAGGATCATCTAGCTATGATGATGGAGCTTCTAGGAAAGATCCCTCGGAAGGTGAGCACATTATATTGTTTTTGTAGCCTTGAAGAATTATTTCTGAAAATAGCTGGCTGCTGATTTTTTTTTTTTTTTTTACAAACTTATGGTGGAGCAGATAGCCGTAGGTGGGGCTAGATCCAAAGATTACTTTGACAGGCACGGAGATTTGAAGAGGATACGTAGACTGAAATATGGTTGTCTAGATAAATTACTAGTTAACAAATATAGATTTTCTGAAAGTGATGCTCGCGAGTTCACAGAATTTCTCAGTCCTCTTCTTGATTTTGAGCCAGAGAAACGACCAACTGCTGAGCAGTGCTTGCAACACCCATGGCTCAACTTTAAAAATCTAAAGCAAACAGAGGTGAAGAATGAATCAGGTGTGGAAAGGGTTAAAGTCGGTATGAGCAAGCTACAAATTAAGGTGGGTAAGTGATGTTGGGATGAATAGTCTTGTCACTGCTTGTCCCACTCTCCACCTGTATCAGTGCCACTTGTGATTTAATTTTTTGGATTGTTTTAGTTTCTTAGTAAGATTTGATTCATTCATTGGTAGTTTTGGATAATCATGATGGGGAAATGACTTCCGAAAGAGAAATTGACCTCAGTCCTAATTCATGGTTCTAGTGAAGTTGACTGTCATTGAAGGAATGATTCCTTCTTTCCCGTGATAAAGTAGTTGACCGTCTTCTTTTGAGGGCCCTGAGGAAACAAAAAAGGCTCCATAATGACTGCTATATGGCATCATTTGAACTCAGCATTATCCGCCCAAAGGCTGCCTGAGAAAGTTTGCTTTTTAAGTCACTCTGGGGAAGTATTGAGGAGCCATACGAAAAGGAGAAAAAGGGGGGTTGCCTTTGTATACTCAACATTAGAAAGGAACAGCCTCGACTTTATGATGGACGCTAGTGATGCAAAAATCTGGAAAAGGATTTCTAACTAATGATGAAGTCCCCTATGACAAGGCATAAATTTTTTGTATACAGGATTCTGAAATTTTGTAAGTTGTATCCATTTCTTTTAGCTAGCAATCTAACTTTATCATGTGTGTATTCAACATATCTTGTATCTTTGACAAATGTGGAAACAAGACTTTTGTAATTTTGACCAAAAGAGAATGATATGAAACAATTATTTTCAGTAGGCTTGGTTTTAGTTTTGTTCATACGGTTCATAGAAGGATATGGAAAAGTAGTTATATTGTTGTCATTTACCATGAAAAACAATGTTATATTAAGAGAGAACCACAATTTATAGTAGGGACACATTGTGTTGGAAAGAAGATGACAAAAGAGTAGAGGAGAAGGAATAGGATGGCATCCCATTATGACCACCATGTGCCTCTCCACCCGAACCCCAGGGAGTGTGAAGGTCCGGAGTCGGAAAAAGTAGAAGAAAATAAATAATTTGAGAAAAATACAACTTTTCGTCAATAAGATGTAAAACAACATCTATTTACCTATAGTGATTAGTGCTTCCCATGGAGTGTATATTTTGAATTTGAGAACATTAATTGTATCTCTAAGTAGGTATTAATAAATAGACTTACAGAAATGGTATGATTGGATCTGTAAATACATTTATTTGTTGAATCTGTATAGATGGACTGTGCTCTAGATCCAAATTACATTTCAATGTGATGAATTATTGCTTGGTAGGTAGCAATTTTTCTGGATGATCGCAAACTCAAGTGCAATTTTCCACTCACTTGAAAACACAATGTAGTCTGCTTCAACTCCTCAACAATGAGAGAACATTATGAAGGCAACAATGCATCTCCAAACATAATTGCACCTACGAAAATAAATAAATCAATCCATCAATTATGCTTCACCCAAAAATTAGTTGGCCTGCTATACTGATCCTCATTCCTCTGTATTTGTTCTACTCTATCCATATCAGAGTTATTGTTCCAATACAAATGAAAACAAAGACATCAGGAGTAAAGAAAAATATCTTGTTCCTTCTCTTTTGCTTATGTGGGGGTTTGTGGAGGTGAGAGAGCATCAAGGTTCAAACCCACAAGCAGAAAGCAGAAAAATAACCCAACAGGCGAAAAAAATAAAGCAAATTCAGGTCAGTTCAAGATTTTCCAACCTTCCAATATCAAAAACAGAGGGCTTGTACATAATTCACCATAATACAGGATAATAGTGTGTGTGTAGTTAATGAAAGGACAACAGTAACAGGCAGTTTAAGCATTTAACACTTAGTATATACTAAGAATAATTAACTTCAACTGTCCTCAGAATCACAGCCTCAATTTGTTTAGCTAGTAGTGTGTGTACTTTTGAATTGGCTGCCACTGTTACTGTTAAGTTCATGCTAGAGTTAGGTTCAACTTCAATGAATGTTGCAAAATTTAGTGGAATGGAATTTTGGGTAAATGGCAATTTTATCAAGTTCCATAGATTGGTTGTGATGAAAATTTAAACAAAGATGCGTAACTTACCTGGTAAATGATCTTGAAGGTTGAGAATGAATGTTGCAGATCCAACCCCAGTTTTGAATGTGGTCAGCATAGTTGTGTAGTAATTGGTAATTAATTTCAGGCATGACCTGCAAAGGCATGGTCAAAGACTCAAAATCAATGTTGCCGATGAAAATGAGTTTCAAGTCTTTCCTATAAGTCAAGCAGCACAGGGCAAATCTATTTCACATTAGATGACCATAAACGTACTATTTCTTGCTCGGAATCAAGAAAGGTTGTTGTCCACTTTTGTTCAGATAGGACCTGATAATTCACTAAGTTACAGACCCCACGTTGAAATGACATCAATGAGTTTTTAGACAATCATTACCTTCTCACACAGTTCTTCCAAACGAATTCGCTCATCTGCATCATGCTGCAGAACACGACAATGAGTGTAATGCTCAACGAAGATAAATGGTAGAATCAAACAAAAGATCATAATCCTTTTTCTTCAGTAATATCACAAAATTGCAATACAAAAGAGTAAGACATTATTTGGTTAAAGTAAGAGTCATCATAGAGGGAATGTTTATGCAGTGATAATAACGTAAAAATTGTTATGCAGTAACTAATAATAAAGGGATTCTAACGCGGTGAATAGTAAATAAGTTATGCTATGCAGGGACTGTCTACTATAAAGGGAATTTTTGCCAGTAAATACGCATCCGTGCATTGTTGGCACGTGTTTTCTTATTCCATATTCTATCCCACATAAATAACACAGATTCTCACATAAGTCACAAGGATATTAATAATGAAAGTTAAATACCACCAACCAGACGCTGCATATGTCATGTCGAGCTTATTTTTTCTTATGCGGATAACTGAGTGATACATAGTTATGCAGTTATTACTATGACCTATGCAGCCAACAAATATTATACTATTTATGCAGAAGTTGATGCTGAGTTTTATGTTTGCTACTGAGTCCAACAAAACAATCCCCAAGAGAAACAATCATTTAAAGAAATGCGTTATAAGGAAATTTATGAGAAACAAAGAACAGATATAATGGACTATGCAATCATCAATTATAGCAAGTGGTGTGCCGGAATAAAATTCTTATCAACCTGTTGGAGAACTTTGGCACCCTCCAAGCAGTTTTTTATCAATGGTATCAGGAACCGAAAAATCACCAACCAAAATGCAAGACGCCAGAAGTGGCATCGTGTATAGTATCCTGATTCTTAAGATTCTCTGTTCCAGTACCGCTCTGCATCTCAGATTGGAAAAGAAAAAAGTCGCATCATCTCAACAAAATAAAGAAGTCACGTAAAAACATCCAAGATATGGCTAAGGTACTCAACTGTAATCACTGGACAGAAGCGCCTCCAATTTTTCCCAGAATCTAAGATACTTTTGAGTTTTTGTTGGTGCAAATTCTGAAAATTTGAATAAAAATAGCAGGCATGACAATTCTACAAAAGATCAGAACAAAGCAAGATGGAATTTGAGTGAGACTATGACACTTAGAAAAAGACATTATAATCTATAATGCTTTCATGAATATTAAGACTGCAAAGATCGAATCTCCCTCCTGACAAGTACTCTCTAGTCAGTTTCTTTGGCTGCAGGCGAAGGAAGCTCAAGAGTAGCTTTGAAACTCTGGGCCCTGCATCTCTTTTTCTTGATCTCATAGTTCACAGGTATATCGGTAAAAAGGAGCAGGGAATGGGATAGCAATAGATGAGGAGGAAACTTCCTCCAGTCATCAAAGAAAAATAAGAACTTTGTCACTTCTTCAGAGCCTATTCTAGCTTTTCCTTAATCCTCTCATTCTAATTAATGATTTCTACTATTTGTTAACCCTATTAGAACATTAGAGTAGTGTTAAATGTTCAAATTAATTTACTTCCTCTAAGATCAAAGTCATTAATATATTTCCCTCTTTTATTACTCCAAAGAAGAGAAAAGATACTAACTCAGTAACTCTAACCTGAAGGAGGTAAAAGTTGATACCTTTTGAAACAAAGGATACATGGAAAACTATCCTTGAACCTTGAGTCTCTAGAATAATGTTGGCATATTTAATAGGTCAAAGCTGTGCGTCCAACCTCCACATCTGAAGAGTGAAGATCAACCAGTACGATTAGTAATAAATAATGATGTTTAGCCTGTTTTAACCTATTTATTTCACCCGCATTAGATTTTCAAAAAACGATTACGTGTTTTGAAATATTTTATACAAAAAGCTAACACAAACCAATTCTTTGATTTCCTTAAAAAAGAAAAGATTTCTTGAATTTCTTAATATTTGTAGTGCCAATATATTGTTGAAAACAACAATTTCCTATGAACACCAATGTAACTTCAAAAAATCAACAGTTTCTTGAATATTTCTTTAAAACCAATTCATGTAAGAAATTCCAAGAAAATTTAACAACAATGAGTAGATTGATCAATTTAAGGTTTCCTGGAATCAAACTGGAAATTTCTGTTTTTCTTCATCTTCTTGTCTGTAAATAAACAAGAAACAGTTTCTTTGAAACAAAATTCAAATTCCCTGTGTGAAATGCATTACTGACATGGAAAATTTGTCTCTTTAAAAAAGGTAAAAACAAATTCTTGAACATCCTATAACTACAATTTCTTTGATGAAAACTACAATTTCTTGAAAAAGAAAAGATTAACTTCAAAAAGACAACAATCTCTTAATTATTTTTCTTAAACAAGAATGCATGTAAGAATTCCTAGAAAATCTTACAACGAGTTCTCGATCGGCAGGAAAATTGATTTGGGGATTAAGGTTTGATCGTCACCGGAGAGCGGCGGCAATGCAGTGGAATACTCACTCTAAGTCACTCTAAGTTGCGCCGGTACGACGGTGAGTTGTCCATCTCTAACCAACCTCTATTTTACTATTTATTTGACTAACATAAAAAATGATCACTCCAATCAACTTTTATATCACTCTCTATTCTTCATATTTAGAAAAGTGAATAGTAATTCTTTAAATTTCTCTATTTCACTTTATAATTATTTTATTATTATTTCTATTACTTCTAACTAACATATTATTTTATATATAATGTCATTAATTAAATATTTAATATTCACAATTATTTTTAAATGTAATATAATATTTTTAAAAATATATTATTTAATATATACTACTTTCATCCCAAATTAACAAATTAATAGTATTTTAATTTTTTCTAATTTTCGTCAATAATATAATTTGATTTTATTATTAATTTTCACTATAAAGAATACACAAAATTAAAATGATAAGATGAAAATTTTAGTTTGAAAATACAATACATAATATGATGATTTAAATACAAGATAACAATATAATACATAACATAATAATTTAAATACAAGATAAAATACAATACATAACATAATAATTAATTCGCGATAAAACAAGAATTATGCCGAAAAAATGTTGAACGTGCATTTGGAGTTTTGCAATCACGTTTTCACAAAATATATTTAAGATCACAAGATTAAAAAATATTTTGATATATTTATATAATTTTAATTTAAGATCATACGATTTAAAAGTCATCTCTGTATTTTTAGACTTCATGTCAAATCAAAAGCAAATAAACAAATAAAAATGCGAAGAATATAAATTCAACTTTATTTTTATTATATTACTAATGAGATGATTTAAACCACATAAATAGAGTATATTTTTCGACCATAATTATATTATTTTTTAAAAAAAATCACAAATTTTGTGGGAGTTAGATCTTTTTTTCTTTTCACCTCGTTAATTGTCTAATTGATCGTTGATGTTACTGTGCAGTGTTTTAAAAAATGTTTTTGGGCCGAGTCTCGGGACGGGGCGTAAATTAAAGACGCAGATCTATAAGGCGTAAGTCCTAAAATTTGAGGCGTAAGCTCCGAGCATAAAAACGTAAGTCCTGAGCGTAAAAACGCACGCTTAGGCGTTTTTCATTTATTTTTTTAACCTTTTTTGCTTTAAATCATATTTTTATTGGTGTACTGATATTTCTCAAATAGTAATTATAGTACATTTTTTCTTCATTATTGATTATTAATACTTATATCAAATAAAAATCATAAATCATTGAAAGATTTACTTTTATTTATTTTATTAGTAATAAAACTATAAAATTGAATATATATGAGACTACGCCTCGTAGATCCGTGGGACTTACGCCTCGCCCTATACTGTATAAAATGTCTCGCCTTACGCTCCCGCCTTTTAAAACATTGTTACTATGTAACCCACAAGTAATATTAGTTATTTTATTTTCTCACCCTTTATATTAACTTATTAATAACATGAATACATGTATGATCAATAATCAACTCACTTATTTCACCTTCCATTTCGCATAAATTATATATCATCTTTTTATAAGTTATGTAAGTATTAATTATATAAAGTTACTGAAAAATATGACCAAACATTATATAATATTAATATATGAATTACTTTTATACAACATTTAGAAACCTACCAATCAAACATTGTATAAAATTATTACATAAATGACTTTTTTATAACATTTGAAAACCTACCAATCAAATATTGTATAAAATTATTACATAAATAACTTTTTTATAACATTTGAAAACCTACCAATCAAACATTGTACAAAACTAATAAATTGATAACTTTTATCCTATTTACATACCAACTGTGGTATGAAATAAATATATGAATGACAAAGTTATTTGTATATTAGGTGTAGCGAAAATTAGCTACCAGATCAACAAACCAAACAATTAATATATATATAAAATATATTGTCAATTTTTTCTTTGATTTTTTTTTATCTTGATAATTGCTTAGTTACTTTTAATTTCTCGTTAATTTTTTCTCTGATGGTAAGGTAGTGATTGTAAATTGTTTTCTTGTTAATCCAATTGATTTTTTTTTGCTTCGTTAATTTGTTGCAACGCGCTGCGAATACATGTATTAATCTATCTTAGCTATTTGATATTTACTTTAATTTAAATTACTTAATTGCTTAATCCTATTTAATACAAAATATTAATCACTAATTATTTGTTATTTACTCAATTGTTTTTAGCTAGTGATATTTTTAATTTTAATGATTATAATAATTATTAACTCACTGAATATTTTTAAAATTAAGAAATAAGAATTAGCTCACTAATGTATCGTAATATTTATAAACTAGACCATGTGTAACTAATATCTACATAATTAAACCCTTGTATATAACTAAGCCTTACGTAACTAAAAATCCTACATAATTAATATCGACATTACTAATACATACATATCTAATACACACATCAGTATTTACTAATATCTATATAACTCGATTCCACTACCAAACAACCAGGGCCGGACCCACCTTCTAGCAAGGTGTGTCACCCGACATGGCTTTATTGAAATTTTATATATATATATATATATATATATATATATAACCTGAAAAAACAGAATATACTACTACTAAAATAAATCGCAACGTATGGATACACAAGTGTTCTTTGTCTGTTGGTTTGGTGCATGGCTTGTGTGTAAGAGGTTCTAAGTTCGACCTTCAACAAGCACATATTTTCATTCTAGTTAAAATTTATTCATTTTTTTTTATGAACTTAATTTCATGAAAACTTTTCGTAAACTACTGCAAACAATCCCAAAATATATACGGAGAAACACGTGTGAATTTTACGTTGTAAAACGATAATTATAATATTTTAAGATAGGCCTCATCACTATTTATTTATTTTTATTATTATATTATTTTTATGAACTTAATTTCATGAAAACTTTTCGTACGCTACAAACAATGCCAAAGTATATACTGAGAAAAGCATTTTAATGTTACGTTGTAAAATGGTAATTATAATATTTTAAGATAGGCCTCATCACTATTTATTCATTTTTATTATTATTATTATTATTATTTTTATAAACTTAATTTCGTGAAATCTTTTCGTACGCTACTACAAACAACCTCAAAATATATATTGAGAAAACATGTAAATTTTACGTTATAAAATGATAATTATAATATTTTAAGATGGGCCTCATCACTTTAGAGTAAAGAATTTCATGCTAATAAATGGAAAAGATTGAACATTTTTCAACAACAATTCTTCAATGTAATTAAGGAATATTCGTACGTAGGACAAGTGGATTACTTGACAAATTTACTTATCCAACTTATAACTACACAAATATTAAGGTATATACATATTTTATTAAATAATATTTACTTATCATACTATCATTCATATTTTGTATAGTAATTCTTATTTCTTAGTAACATATTCAAGCTTCTCGGTTCGAGCTTCAAAAATTTTAAAGGGAAATTATTTATATATAAAAATAAAATAAGCGGACGGACACGTGCGATCTAATGTCTTTAATTTAAAAATTGAAAATCCAAAATATTAGTAAGGTATACACAATCCGAAAGTAAAGTAAAAAGTATTGATGATAATTTTATATATAATTGGGGGTATATTTGTCCTTTTTCCCAATTTTAAAAAGAATTTGTATTAAAAGTGTTACAATACACGAATTCAAATTTAGTTGGACAGAATGAGAAATTGATAAAATTTATTTTTTTAATTTTCTATCTGGTGTTCGGAGCCTACATTGGAGCTCCGATTAAGCAATTGTTTAATGTATAGTTAACATATATTAACATTTTTCAGTTCTGTATAATCAGAGCCAATAATTTTTTTTCCTGAAAATTAAATTAATAATAATTTGATCTTCCAAATTTTGTGTCATTTCATTTCAACTGGTTTTTCAACACCATCTTTCTTTCTCCACATCTCTCTTTTTCTCTCTCTCTAAAAACCCTAATTTCAACTTCTTCTGTAAAATGACAAGATCAGGTATTTTGCCTTCATTGATTCTCATTGTGTTCAATTCTCGGCGTTTCATCTTAATTGTACATCAAAATTGGGACTTTTTTTTTTTATTATTATTTTTTATTTTTATCTAAGGAGCTAAGTTCAATTAGATTTGCATAATTCTCTTGAATCAGCTGCTAATTATCCTGGATTATGGTGAATTATGTACAAATCATCTGTTTTTGATATTGGAAGGTTGGAAAATCTTGAACTGACCTGAATTTGATTCATTTTTTAGTCTGTTGGGTTATTTTTCTGCTTTCTGCTTGTGGGTTTGGATTGAATTTTGGATTTTTTTGATTGATTTGGATTGTATTGAATGAAGCGATTGAGTTTTTGGTAGTTTAGGGTTAATAGTATGTGAATCTAATGTAGGGTTTGGAAATAACAAGCTGCCAGCTGGTAGTTTTTTTTTTAAAGCTTTGTGCTAATAAAGGTGTGATTTTTAATGTTGTTTTTGTAGTTTGAAAGTGTGTAGATGTAGGAAAAAGATGGAAGCTAATGTATGTGATATTAATCACTTGGATGCCGATGTGCTTTTGCCTCCACGTAAGCGGCTTCTTGCTGGATTGAAGAAGCAGAATTCTGATGTTTACTCATCTACGCCATCCCCGCCAACTGTTAGTAGTCCCCCGTGTGATTTTGATATCCGTCTTAATAATCTATTGAAGTCTCATTTTGGAGACTCTAATCGATCTTATGAGGAGATTGCTGAGGCCTCAAGATTGGCAGCTCTAGAAGCTGTGAAGGCTGCAAAAGCTGCAAGAGCCATTGCAGAAGAGAAGGCTGCGAAAGCAGCAAAGGCTGTGGCTGCTGCTAAGAGCGCTCTAGAATTGGTTGCTACTCTCTCTGATGAGGGAACCAGTAGGGACAAACATTTGAAGAGGAATAAGATGAAAAAACATGTTCCTGTTCAGACACTGTACAATAAGAATAAGGGGACTGAGAATTGTAGAACAGATGAAGAGTTAGCTCGGACGTTGCATAGGGCCATTAATAGCTCTCCAAGAATTTTGAAGAACTCAACCTCTGACTCGAGAAATCAAAAACATAAGAGGCTGAAGAGGTCTTCTCCTTCTGAAAAATGTAAACTTCAGAATGGAAGTACATCCCTGGAAGGGAACCGTCCTTCCACGAGCAATGGGAATGGTTTTACTAGAGAAAGAGAGTCAGATAGGCACAGCTCGGATAAAGACCTTGTTAGAGTAGATTTAAACACAAAATTCAATAAATCTGACCACACAAAGATGGAAAATGGGGAAGCATCACACTCTAGTAAAGCTGACTATGTAAATACGGATAACATGGAAAGAGAATCAATTATCTCAAAGGAGAAAGTTGGGGATTCTGTAAATGATAGTTGCAGCATTGAGAAAAAGAAAGGAAGGCTTAAGCAGAAAAAGTTACCACTCAGCATTTGCAGCTTCAGGGATCAAGCAAGCCCTAAAGAGGATTTGAAATCCAAGAGTTCATCATCATTTGACGAGAACATCAGCAAAGGTACTACAAGTAATAATCCCATTTTTCCGCTTGAGAGGCGAATGTGGAAGTGTCAAACATTCAAGGCACCTACATGTGTTGAACAAAATAAGGTGATGCAGTCATAGTCTTGGTATTTTCGTTTCAAGAAGTGCGGCTACCGTAATGGGACTTGTAGTCTGAGGTAGTGTCATGTATGTTTTCTTTCCTTCTTTTTCGAGTTAAGGCCTTCTCCGTCCAGTTCCATTTTTCCTTGTTATGGGCATTGTAATGTTTTGAACATACAATCGTGTATATTTTTTATATGTAATTGCTTACCTATTCTGTATTGCACATGAAAGATGTCCACCTATACTTTTGTCTAGCAAGTGGCAGCACAGAAATAAGATGGAGAGACAATTCAGAGTTTTCAGACAGCTTCCTGTTTACTCAAGTCATGTGTGAAATAATTCTTTGAAGGGCCATACGTTGTTTTAACCTTGTGCTAAAGATGGCTAAAATAATCAGGGATGGCCTATAAGAACTCTGGAAACCAACTTTACTCCTCATATGATATTGGTTCATTGACCATCCAGATTACACATGTCCACATAGCTACTTCCTACTTCAATGTTTTAGGGTTGATGAATGAAATCAGATTAATCTTTCTACACATTTTTGTCACATTGACAGAATGCTGCTGTCTTATTGTGTGCCATTCCAGGTACTTCTCTTTCTGATGAATGTTTGGAGTCATCATCAGTAACTCTGTTTTTCTTGTTGCTTTTAGGACTTCTGTCTGTTGATTGTAAATTATCAACCAGTCCTTTTGGCACTACATTGAATTTTGTTTCAATTTGTTCAAAATTATAGAGTGGTCGAGATGTGTTGGCCAACCAAAAACATTATGTGAATGGCTAAACTTTGAGTATGTGATAATTTTGTGTGTGATCATTGGTCACGTTTCTTTACATTCTTGTGATTTCCCTGTTGAAAGTTTAGTTGTTTGTAATTCCTCTTCATCAGATCATTTGAATCCATAGAATGACTGTTTTGCTTCATGTATTTGGTTGAAGGAGCTACCCCAAGTTTAGGGAACTTGAACTTCGAGTTTTTCTGCTATTTTGCTATATAGTGTCTTCACTTCTTTCAAAATTTGGGTATATTGCTCATTTTTAGGTGAATCGAACTTGCTTCGATCGATTTAGTTGTTGCTTGATGGAAGGAGGATGATAATCTTAAAAAGTTGGTATAATTAATTAACGTTCCCAAAAATTTCTTTCTCATATACTTAGTCTTGGTAGCCAGAGTATTTGAAATAAAATGATCATAGCATTAAAATAGCATTTGTAATAATTTATAGCCATTACGTGTAAAATTAGCTAGTAAGTAAGTTTTTATGGTTAGACTTGGATCTTATCAAAGAAAATCTTCTAAGGGCATTTTACACCAAATTTGGTGTTAGCACTATTTTAGTGTAAATAAATTCCAATCCACTGCATCAAATTTTACACCAAAAAGGAATATTTTTCTCTCTTTATTATTATATTATTATATTATTATTTCTTATTTCATAAAACAAATTCTTTTTAAAACATTCACCATATATAATTTATATTATTTTCTTTTATAGTCGTTCAATATGAATTATATATGGTGAATGTTTTAGAAAGAATTTGTGAAGATTAATTGTAGTTATATCCAATTATAATTTATATTAATTTTTTTAAAAAGTTATATATAGAAAAATTAATTTATAAAAAAAGGTAACTTTTATATCTAAAATTAATATTATAAAAATATTACATAAAAAATAATTAAATATACAAGATATTTAATTACAACGTACAATTTATATAATGTTTAATTAAAAGTTTTGTATAATAAAATAATACTAAAATATTTAATAAAGTGAATTGGTGTGATGAATAGTGTTACACCAAATTTGGTGTAACGTTATTCACACCAAAATGGTGTAAAATTTGGTATTGGGTTGGAGCTCCAAAACACCAAATTTTACATAAAATTTGGTGTTGGGGATAATATGTCTTCAAATGAGATTGGACCATCTTTATCGGCCCGGCCCATTTTTGGAACAAGGACCAGCCCAGGACCATTAAAGGGGAGGGGATGAGACACCTAAACGGGCCTGCTGGACCAACACCAATAAGAAAATAAGAAAAATCTTTAAAAACTAACCAACTTAAATATATTTTTTCCTCTTATCGAAAGTTGATTTTTTAACTCAAAATAGTTATTAACTTAAGATATACATTAGTGACGAGAAAATAACATAAATAGTTCCTAAACTATCACAGCAGATTTAAAATGATTCCTTAACTATACACGTGACAGATATAGTCCTTTAACTATCCACCCTTTTGTCAAGTTTAGTCTATATCACTTTTATAAAAAGTGTTAACAAACACTGTTAACATACATGATTGAATTCTGTCTCCTTTCTTTTTTCCACCTCTTTTTCTCCATTATCTCATTGTTTCCTCACTTTCTTTTTCCAATTCTTCTCCATTGACTTTCTTTTTTGTCATTTCCTTTGTCTATTATCTCACTATTTCCTCACTTTTTTTCTTCATTGTCTGCAATTATGTCCTTGATCGTTATTTCATGCGAGTTAAAGCAAAATGCAAAGTAATGAACACAATTGAGAAAATATTGTGAGCAAAAAGTATGATTCTATTTTCATGTTAATAATCGGTCATTACATCAATGAAATTGCATAAAAGTTCAAAAATCAGCAGCTAAATTGAACTATGGTGCTCTGTTTTCAACAGTTTTTGTGCAGAAAATAGCTTTGAAACTACAAAAATAAAATAAAAATAGCAGCTATCAAACTTCGATCGAATTGCAGCACCAAAACACCCAATCAGCAGAAAACTGCAAAATCAACACCAAACTATACATAACACAGCACTAGACAGCAACATCAAACCACCAAAAAATCAGCACCAAACTACGCAAAACACAACTCCAAAAACGTCACCATACTGCACAAAACAGCTCCAAAAACGTCACCAAACTGCGCAAAAAATAGCACCAAACTGCTGCACAGACAGCAGCACCCAACTACCAAAAATCAGCACCAAACTACACAAAAACTAGCATAGAAACTGCGCCAAACTCGCCAAAATCTAGATTCTAAGGTTTTCTTGACTGTAGCGTCTCACAGTGAAGAAAAGAGGAAGGAAAAAGAAAATTAAGAGAGAGTACTGAATGACGACGTTTGTTAACAGTGGATATAAAAAGTGGATGGAAATCAAACTTGACAAAATGGTGGATAGTTAAAAGACTATATACGTCAAATATATAGTTAAAAGGACTATTTTAGACCTACAATGATAGTTTATGGACCATTTATGTCATTTTCTCCATTAGTGACATTCAAAGTAACCAAACTATAATTAAATGATATAAATTAAAAACTAAAGATTGTAGCTATAGTAGGTTTCATAATTTAAGAAATATTATACACTAATTTCAATTCAAAATAGAACACGAAAGCCTTTCTTTTTTCTTCAAAAAATGTCCGTGATGAAGCAACATGTCGATAAAGACTTGCCTGCCTCAAACCATTAGAAATAGATGTACAATTCAACTACGAATTTGAAACATAATAACTTTGACCTAAATTATATATCTTATTTTAAGAAAACATTTTAATAGGTATAAAATATTATTTTTTATCTCATAATTTAAGATTTTAAATTTTATACAATAAATTTCATATCGACCTTTAAATTTTACATAAGTTTAATGATTTACGTTTTTTACATCATTTATAATTTTTGTTATCATCAATAAATTGAAGATAAATATCCACCTTTCAAAATTTACACTAAAAAACAAATGAGTCAAAAAAGTTAAAAACAAAACAGAGTCTTCTATTTTCAAAAACAATATAAAGAAGTACTAGAATAAAAATTAAAATAAATAAATAAATAATGTGTATATTTTTGTATGAACCATTTTTTTGCGCGTGGATTAAACTATAAATAAAAGTAACCCAGCGCTCATTTTAGAACATACGCTACGCGTAGACAACTCCACTGGAATATTGCTGCTCTCCGGTGACGATTCGACAACCTAAATCATTTTTCCGGCGAATTCGTTGAAAATTTCCCGGCGATCTCGAAGGGTATTCTTGGAACTTGAAATTCAGACATTATCATTATCTTGGAACTTTGTTGTCTTTTTGAAGTTACATGGATTGTTAGATTATCTTGGAATTCTTGCAAGTTGCATGCATTCTTTTTACGAAAAAACGAAGAAATTTTTGTCTTTATGAAGTTACATTGGCATTCTTAGTTGTCTTCTTGAAGTTAAATTGGTATGTTTAAATGCAGATTTTAGGGAAATCAAAGAAATCGAAGATTTCAAGAATATTTGCAAATATCAAGAAAATTCAAGAAATCCTTTCTTTTTTCAAAAAAATTATGTTGTTATTCTCTCAATTTATGTTAAGGGTGTTCAAGAATTCGTTTTAACAATTTATATCAGTTCTGTGCTCCATCTCGTTGATAGCAACAAGGATTTTTAAGGGTTTAATGCTTTCAAGACAATGCTAGAGGTTCATGACATCATTCATGTTTTAGGAAATACTCCACTAGTCCACTAGCTAACAAGATTATTTTGCATGTGTTTCATAAGAAAATGGTTGTTTTCTTGATAATAGAGCTTTGTATTTTTTGGGCGTTAATCTAACTGACGTGGATCTGTTAGAATTTCTTCAGCAGGTTGGTCCATCTACTAACTAGCTCTCATATTTCACCCTTCATTTAATTAACTCCAATTTTTCTCATGTGGAATCTTGCTTATGTTCTTGCTTAAATGCCGTGCCATATTCTCTGAATAATGTATTTGCAACCCATAGCTTGCTGATACAGATGGATCATCTATAGTACCCCATCAATGAATCGGTTCCTGAATAACAAGGTTTGCAGAAGTAAGTTAATATTTAATTTCTGAATTTGGAGCTACCTTGATGCTCTCTCGCCTCCATCCACCCCCATAGGAAAAAGCGAAAGAACAGGTTATCTGTATTGGTGGTAGTGAAAATGGATACAGAAACGAAATTAGTTGATGAGAACCCAAGAAAGGGTGGTCTTAGCACCATGCCTTTCATCATTGGTACTCTACTACTTCTCTTTCTTTTTTTTCGTCTTTAAATCATTTGCATGCATTAAGTACTAATTATTTTTAAAAGAAATCTTTGTTTTTTTCAGTGGATGAGAAGCATTTGAAAGGAAGTAAGTTATGGTTTACAAATCAACATGATAATTTACTTGATGACATTATAACATGAGTGCTGCCACTTTCAAATGTGTTGGCCATTGGTGGGGTCATTTTTGAGCTGTTGCCTTGGGATCCATATCCACTCTTATTGTGAGTTGTGCCATTTCACAATTCCACCAAGATGTTTTTCTTTTGAAATACTAATTGTTTCATCAGTTATGAGTCAATCTGGATTTCATTGTTTGATTTAGTTATTATAATTGCGCTTGCAACCTTCCACCAATACGGATAACTTGAGCAACTCTTCTCAGCAAGACTAAGGTTGTCTGGGGGTGAAGCATAATTGATGGATTGTTTCCTGATTAGCTATTTTCCTTTACATGGTCTAGATTTTTGACTTTGATTGTTTCTTAAAAGTGGAAAATAGTGTCCTGCTAGAGAATGAGAATTATATAGCTCATTTTTTTCTGATTTTGTTAATGTTTTTAGGTTCACTAGAGGTGGGCTGCTGAGAACATCATAGTGAAGTGACTAATGATGGCAAGTCACGATTTCATGCAGTTTTAATTGTTTCGACTAATTGCACCTGCTAATTTGTGTGTTGCTTGCACAAAGGGCATATGCTTTATATGAAAATTGATACTCTGAGATTTTAGGAGAAAGTTCCACTTTTCTTGGTGTGTCAACATCATAGTGAAGTGACTAACGATGGCAAGTCACAATTTCATGCAGTTTTAATTGTTTCGACTAGTTGCACCTGCTAATTTGTGTGTTGCTTGCACAAAGGGCATATGCTTTATATGAAAATTGATACTCTGAGATTTTAGGAGAAAGTTCCACTTTTCTTGGTGTGTCTTCTCTAATTCCTAAGCTAACTTGATGCTTGTAGCCATGAAAGATCACAAAGCTTTTGAGCTGATTTGTGTTGTGGCTTTGCAAAGTTAAGTTTCTTTGTCCTTCCTCACCAAACCAACCTTTTCGCGAAATTACACATGAGCTTCCCTCTTTACGTATTCTTATTACTCTCTCTATTCCATTTTATAAGCGATGAGGATCTGGAGGTGTTATCTTCCATGGAATTTCAATAAAACTTGTTTTCTCTCGAGCTGATTAAACTGTTGCTTAGCACGGCACCCCAGGTGGGTCTATGAGATTTTGGAATTAAATTTCCATTTCATGGTGTTTTTCTCCGTCTCATAAGGCTAACTGTTGTTTGCAGCCACAACGAATTTAATGCTTTTGAGCTGATTCGTGTTTTTACTTGGCAAAGTTCAGTTTCTTTAACACCCCTCACCGAACCACTCTTTTTGTGATATTGCACATGCACTTCCTATTTTCGTATTCTTATTACTCACTTTGCTTCGTTTTATACACAATGAAGATTTGGATATTTTCATCCGTTGATGTTCAATCAAACATGTTGCCTGTCGAGCTAAATAACTGTTGCTTGGCACGACACTTCAGGAGGGTCTATGAGATTTTGGGAAAAGTTCCATTTTATGGTCCTTCTTCTCTGTCTCATAGGCAAACTGATGCTTGCAGCTATGCTGGGTTCCATAGTTTTTGAGCTTATCGTGTTTTGGCACCACAAAGTTGAATTTTTGTCACTAAATCACCCTTTTGGTGAAACTACACGACTTTCTACTTTTCTTGTTTTTATTACTCTCTCTGGTATAACTCAAAAAAGTAATTTAACAGGTTTTTTCTCTAGTTGAAAACCGTTGCTTGGCATGGCACCTTAGGTGGGTATATGAGATTTAGGAGAAAGTTCCATATCATGGTGCGTCTTCTCTGTCTCATAAGGCTAACTGATGCTTGCAGCCATGACAGATTTCAAAGCTTTTGAGCTGATTCGTGTTTTGGGCTTGGCAAAGTTTAGTTTCTTTTCCCCCCTCATTGAACCACCCTTTTCGTGAAATTACACATGAGCTTCCCCTTTTCTTTTTCTTATTACTCTCTCTCCTCTGTTTTATAAACGATGAGGATGTGGAGGTTTTGTCTTCTGTGGAAGTTCAATAAAACTTGTTTTCTCTTGAGCTGATTAAGCTGTTGCTTGGCACGACATCTCAGGTGGGTCTATGAGCTTTTTGAATTTAATTTCCATTTCATGGTGTTTCTTCTCTGTCTCATAAGGCTAACTGTTGTTTGCAGCCACGACGGATTTCAATGCTTTTGAGCTGATTCATGGTTTTACTTGGCAAAGTTCAGTTTCTTTCTCACCCCTCACCGAACCACCTTTTTTGTGATATAACACATGCACTGCCTCTTTTCTTACTCTTATTACTCACTCTGCTCCGTTTTATACACAATGAAGATTTGGATGTTTTCATCTGTTGATGTTCAATCAAACATGTTGCATGTCGACCTAAAGAATTGTTGCTTGGCATGACACTTCAGGTGGGTCTATGAGATTTTGGGAAAAGTTCCATTTTATGGTCCTTCTCTGTCTCATAGGCAAACTGATGCTTGCAGCCATGCTGGGTTTCACAATTTTTGAGCTTACCGTGTTTTGGCACCACTAAGTTCAATTTTTTTGTCACTAAATCCCCTTTCTGGTGAAACTACATGACCTTCTACTTTTCTTGTTCTTAATACGCTCTCTTGTATAACTCAAAAAAGCAATTTAACATGTTTTTTCTCGAGTTGAAAACTGTTGCTTGGCATGGCACCTCAGGTGGGTAAATGAGATTTAGAAGATATTTCCACTTCATGGTGCGTCTTCTCTGTCTCATAAGGCTAACTGATGCTTGCAGCCATGACAGATTTCAAAGCTTTTGAGCTGATTCGTGTTTTGGCTTGGCAAAGTTTAGTTTCTTTTCCCCCCTCACCGGACCACCCTTTTAGTGAAATGACAGATGAGCTTCCTCTTTTCTTATTCTTATTACTCTCTCTCCTCTGTTTTATAAACGATGAGGGTGTGGAGGTTTTGTCTTTCATGCAAGTTCAGTAAAATTTGTTTTCTCTTAAGCTGATTAAACTATTGTTTGACATGGCACATCAGGTGGGTCTATGAGATTTTTGAATTAAATTTCCATTTCATGGCGTTTCTTCTCTGTCTCATAAAGCTAACTGTTGTTTGCAGCCACAACGGATTTCAGTGCTTTTGAGCTGATTCATGTTTTTACTTTGCAAAATTCAGTTTTTTTCCCACCCCTCACCGAACCACCCTTTTCGTGATACTACACATGCACTTTCTCTTTTCTTATTCTTATTACTCACTCTGCTTCATTTTATACACAATGAAGATTTGGATGTTTCCATCCGTTGATGTTCAATCAAACATGTTGCATGTCGAGCTAAAGAACTGTTGCTTGGCGTGGCACTTCAGGTGGGTCTATGAAATTCTGGGAAAAGTTCCATTTTATGGTCCTGCTTCTCTGTCTCATAGGCAAACTGATGCTTGAAGCCATGCTGGGTTTCACTGCTTTTGAGCTTATAGTGTTTTGGCACCACAAAGTTCAATTTTTTTTTGTCACTAAATCTCCCTTTTGGTGAAACTACACGACCTTTTCTTGTTCTTATTACTCTCTCTGGTACAGCTCAACAAAACAATTTAACATGTTTTTTTCTGGAGTTGAAAACTGTTGCTTGGCATGGCACCTGAGGTGTATATGTGATTTAGGAGAAAGTTCCATTTCATGGTGCGCCTTCTCTATCTCATAAGGCTAACCGATGCTTGCGGCCATGACAGATTTCAAAGCTTTTGGGCTGATTCTTGTTTTGGATTAGCAAGGTTCAGTTTCTTTTCGTGAAATTACACATGAGCTTCCTCTTTTCTTATTCTTATTACTCTCTCTCCTTCGTTTTATAAACGAGGATGTGGAGGTTTTGTCTTCCGTGGAAGTTCAATAAAACTTGTTTTCTCTTGAGCTGATTAAACTATTGCTTGGCACGACACCTTAGGTGGGTCTATAAGATTTTTGAATTATATTTCCATTTCATGAAGTTTCTTCTTCGTCTCATAAGGCTAACTGTTGTTTACAGCCACGGCGGATTTCCATGCTTTTGATCTGCTTCATGTTTTTACTTGGCAAAGTTCAGTTTCTTTCCCACCCCTCACCGAACCACCTTTCTCGTGATATTACACATGCACTTCCTCTTTTCTTATTCTTATTACTCACTCTACTCCGTTTTATACACAATGAAGATTTGGATGTTTTCATCTGTTGATGTTCAATCAAACATGTTGCTTGTAGAGCTATTGAACTATTGCTTGGCGTGGCTCTTCTGGTGGGTCTATGAGATTTTGGGAAAAGTTCCATTTTATGGCCCTTCTTCTCTGTCTCATAGGCAAACTGATGCTTGCAGCCATGCTGGGTTTCACAGCTTTTGAGCTTAGCTTGTTTTGGCACCACAAAGTTCAATTTACTTTGTCTCTAAATCACCCCCCTTTTGGTGAAACTACACGACCTTCTACTTTTCTTGTTCTTATTACTCTTGCTGGTATAACTCAAAAAAAGCAATTTTACATGTTTTTTCTCGAGTTGAAAACTGTGTTGCTTGGCATGGCACCTGAGGTGGGTATATGAGGTTTAGGAGAAAGTTCCATTTCATGGTGCGTCTTCTCTTTCTCATAAGGCTTAACTGATGCTTGCAGCTATGACAGATTTCAAAGCTTTTGAGCTGATTCGTGTTATGGCTTGGCAAAGTTCTTTTTCCTTTCCCCTCCCACCAAACCACCCTTTTTGTGAAATTACACGTCAGCTTCCTCTTTTCTTATTCTGATTACTCTCTTTGCTACGTTTTATCAACCTTGAGGATGTGGAGGTTTTGTCTGTTGTTGAAGTTCAATAAAACATATTTTTTCTTGAGCTGAAAAATTGTTGCTTGGCACGGCACCTCAGGTTGGTCTATGAGATTTTTGAATTAAATTTCCATTTCATGGTGTTTCTTCTGACTTTGAACTATTTCCTTGTTATTGCATGCTTTCCCGAAATTCAATTAAATCTTGTTAGTTAGTAGAGTATTGCATGCTTTCCCACAAAGTTTTGGCTTTAAAGGAGAGGCTCTGAGCTCTATTTCTGACATTTCTTTGTTGGAAATTGTTACTAAAACTCATGGGATGCCAAATGGATATCGCAAGGTATTGAAGGTAAAGTTCTTTTGAGATATGACTGTTAGTATCCATTAGGATAGGTAAAAAACTACTAACTTGGCCTTTGTTTTTGCCATTGTTTACAGGATGGGAAGTGTTTGTACCTTGGATTTGATGACTGTAGACATGAAAATCTGAAGAATTATTTGATACCAAAAGCTATGCTCTCCTCTTGGGTGCATGGGGACTCGCATAAATGGATTGGTGCTGGAAATTGAGGTAAAACAGATGAGCTTAAAAGGAAGAAGAAGAGTAGAAGATGTCATTCAGCTCCTCCCTTTTACCAAGGCAAGAAGAAGTTCCTTGCCACGAGTGAGTCTTCAGAAAGGCTGGATGAATAACAATACAAGACTGTTCATGATGTGCCACTCATACCAGGTAATTTTTCCTTGAGTGCTTGTTTGTGTTAATAATCAACGATGACAGAAAATGTGTGCAACTAATTAATGTTCTTTTCGATCATGCAGAAATTAGAGCAGTAAGGAGACTGCAGAAGCTTTCTGGAGCTTCCACAGCTGTCATCCCACCAATGTGATCAATCTTCCACCCCAAGTTGTGCTGATTGTGTATTCTTTGATGAAATGTAATGTTATCAAATTTCTTGGGAGGGTAAGGTATCTTTCTTATATTATCTGAATAAAAATATGTTAGTAACTCAGATGATCTGATGTTTCTCTCCCTAGGCCAAGTGTGAAAATGAAACTTGTTAACATCTGGAATAGCAAATTACAAGCTCAAGGGGAGTGCACAAGTACATATGATGGGGAGTAAAAAGAAGGTAAACCGTTCCTTCCATTTGTTCCTGATCTGAATAAGAGCATAAGTTGCATGGACTCTTCGTTGTTGCTGCTGCACCCATGTCGACACGATACGCGTGCGGGTGCGGGATATGTGTGGGATTCGCTCAACCCACATTGGATACTTTGACCTGAGTCCATGGACAAATTTGTGGGAAAATTGAGATTTCAAAAAAGGAAAAGACAAAATAGATTTAAGACATGGGAAATGACTTACATTCAATATTATATGCCTTTTGTCTCCTTTTAGCTTTTTTCTCTACGTCAATATTTGTTGCTTCATGTTTTATGCCTAATGGAGAGAAACTAAGAGTTCAAGCGGCTGTGTTTGACTTCAGGTAGACAGTAGCAATGATCTGTACGGAGCGTTGGTGGAATTAAGGCCTTGAATGCCTTTCTTTTTGTTTTTTTAGGGGAACAACGAGAGAGCTTGAAAGAATAAGTTGGGGTCTTGGGGAAAACGAGTTAGAAGATCTTTCAAAATTTAAAATATCTCTATAGTTCTATTTTATATTTTCAAAATTTTTAGCCAAATTCCAGCACCCGTATCGATGACATTATTCACGTTTTAGGAAATACTCTACTAGCCAACAAGATTTAAGCAGGTATTTCACAAGAAAATGATTGTTTTGATATAGATAGAGTGTAACAGATACTGAGGAATGAGGATCGATATAGCAGGCCAACTAATTTTGGGGGTGAAGCATAATTGATGGATTGATTCCTGATGTTGCCATTCTATTTATTTTATTTATTTTCGTAGGTGCAATTATGTTTGGAGATGCATTGTTACCTTCAAAATGTTCTCTCATTGTTGAGGAGTTGATGCAGACTTCATTGTGTTTTCCAAATTGCATTTTAGGAAATATCTGTGTTGGAACTGCATTTGATGGTATGTTTAAGAGGAATTCCATATTATTAACGACTGCAATATCTTTTCATTTGTTAGTGTGCAATTGCACTTAGACATTTTTATGCAACATCACTAAGGAGTCAATGTATTTGATGTTATTTGTACTTGTGGCTTTGTTCACTCCACATTCCCTTCCCTGTAGGCTGTAGCTCCCCACCTACCTCCCTAAAAGTAGGGGGTGGGGGTTGGTTGGGGGGGGAACTAATTGTGGAAGGTTGGTTAGTGGTGTTATGCCATCGTGTAGTTTTATCTCTTTCTTTTTTCTTAAGCTACTTTTGGAAAACCTAGGTAAGGATTTAGTTATTGAAGTGTCCTCATCATCTATTGCTATCCCATTCCCTGCTCCTCTTTTCAGATATACCAGAGTTGCAAATCAACACTTTTACTTCCTTCCCCGCGGCCAAAGAAACTGATTGGAGAGTGCACTGTCAGGAGAGAGATTTGATCTTCTCAGAATATTCTGTGGGGAAGTGCTCTGAAAAGCATGATTCTGAATCCAGATTCCTCTGTCAGATCAAAAGTTCAAGTCGGTCAATTGATGGCTCTCTTGCTCATCGCAGTCTCTGCGAACTAAAATCGAGAAACTGTAAAATGCGCAGGTGGTGTGTCTCTTCTATAGTCTTCAAACTAGTAGTTAATACTTGTGAATTGGCCGAAAGACACTTGAAGTCTTGTAGATTCCCTTTTGTTAGGTTAGCCTAAAAACGGCAAGAATGAGGCAGCAGAGAATATGGGACTTCTATCAAGGGTGGTTGCCCTTCTCTCTATGCTTTGCCTATGATTCTCCATTTTTTAAAACAAACCAACAGCCCTTTACAAAGAAAGAGAGAGAGAGTACACTTGAGTTTCTGGATTTCTTTCCATTTTTTTTTTTTTGAACTAGTAACATTTGTATTTCATTTAGTACTTAGGTAGTACTGAGAAACCATATTTACAAAAGCAGAAATGAAGTATAATCTATCCAAAAACTGAACCAAATCTAAATGGATCCTAAAACATCTATGATTGACTCAGTTTCATTGGAGTAGACATTTGTACACCAAAAGCAGAACAACAAAATACACTTAAGCTTTACTTCTTGCAAGTTGTTGTTCCTATTCTCAAAACATCTCTCGTTTCTCTCCCTCCATATAGTCCACCAAATACTAGCAGGGATCATCCTCCATCTTTCTCTGTTTGTTGCCCCAGCTCCAGCCATCTCCCAACTGAATAGAGTCTCATCAATCTTGCTAGGCATACACCAAGATATGCCTCTGAGATTAAGGAAAATCTGCCACAGCTGCTCAGTAAAGTTGCAATGTAAGAAGAGATGTCTCACTGTCTCATTAGCCTTACCACATAAGGAACATCTGTTGCATAGAGAGATTCCTCTCTTGGCCACATTATCCAATGTCAAAACTGCTTCATTGGCTAGTAGCCATGTAAAGCATGCCACTTTGTGTGGCACTTTGATCCTCCAGATTTGCTTCCAAGGCCATTTGTAGTCTTGAATGCCACCAGGACTTATCTGTTTGTATCCTTCTTTCACCTTGTAACTACCTTTGTTGTGCCCCTGCCACCATAAATAATCCTCGCCTGTTTGTATACCTTGAAAATTCTCCAGAACCTTAAGCAATTCAAGTATTCTGGGAATTTCCCAGTCATTCAGATTTCTTCTGAGGATCAGATCCCAGCCTTGTTGTGTCCTCATTTCAGCGACAGTCTTCTGTTGGTGTTGAGCCAATGCAAAGATGTCAGGAAAACGATCTTTGAGGCTCATACCACCCAACCATTTATCAAACCAAAAACTTGTTTTTCTGCCATTTTGTACCTTGACAGTTGACTGATTACTGAGAAAAGGCCAAAATATTCTGATGGATTTCCAAAGGCTAATCCCATAGGGGGTATTTACCTCTTTGGTTACCCATTTATTTAGCTCCTCATACTTGTTGTTGATCACCCTATACCATAGTGCTTGGTCCTCCTGATGGTACCTCCATAACCATTTCACCTTCAGAGCTTTGCTATGGTTTTTGAGGTTCTTGATACCTAATCCACCTTGCATCTTACTTCTGATGATGTTCTTCCACTTGACTAAGTGAAAGCCTTTTCTTTCCTTATTTCCTTGCCACAAGAAGTTTCTTCTAATTTTGTCCAAACTCTGAACTACTGACTGGGGAATATGGAAGATAGATAGCATATATGTAGGGAGAGCATCCAGAACAGAGTTTATCAGAGTTAATCTACCTCCCAAGGAGAGGTACTGTGATCTCCATCTGGCTAGTTTCTTTTCACATTTCTCCAATATTGGGTTCCAAATGTCTATGGCTCCAGACTTTGCCCCCAAAGGCATGCCCAAGTATACTGATGGCAGAGTACCTGTCACTCCTCCCAAGGTTTGTGAAAGGTGTTCCATTTTTGCACCCTTAAACGTATGCTCATCATTCTAAACGTATGGCATATGTTTTATATGAAAATTGATATACATTTTCTCCTCTTAGTATGATGTTCCAGTCTAGTATTATAATTTTTTTTCCCAAATGAATATATATAACAGCTTATTTCTTTTTGCCATGAGATTTACTGCCCTATAGGGCTGTTCTTTTTATGTTTGTTATTCTTATAAGTAGTGTACTCCTAGTTTGAACCTAGCCCAGTTTCCACCAGGTATCTGTTGCTAGACATTGGGACCTGCTATGTTAAGGTGGATGACAATGGTAAGTTTAAGTTTCTTTGACATTGATCTAATCAATTTTGATCTGCTCAATTTATTATTTATCTCATCATCTGAAGTTGTAGTTTCTCTTGAAGGATCTGGTGTTTCACGAGATGGACTGGTGCTGATGGGAGAAAAATATGGTAATCTTTTTGCAAAATGTTGGACTGACATCATCTTTTCTATGTAGTGATGCTGCTGTACATAATTTCTTTTGCCTACAACTATGATGGTTCATTAAAGCTCTCAGGCTACATTTTCGGTCCTGATGTTTGCACAGTGAAGGTATACAGGCCCAAATGAATAAGAGATGTGATAAGTTATCTTTTCTACACTCTGTTTCCCTAACAACCACTGTTCAATTTGCAGGTCTTTCAATTTTTCTGTATCCACTTATTTCTATATATTTTCCTGACCAAAGAAAAACGGAAGACCGCTCTTTGGTTAGCATTTTCTATATCAGAAGCCTGTTTTTACTGTGTTTTTGATTTCGTTGACCTCCGTAATGCAAATATCAATTCAAGATTTGTTTCCAAAGGACCAACACATAAATTGCTTAATTACACATCTATGAGTTTTGACAGTGCTTCTGACATTGAGAAGCGAAGTAGATCTCAGATATATATCCACTGTTTATGTTGAACCTAAATTGTCCAAGATCTTTATATGATTTTACTTTGGAGCCTTCAAAGACCTCTGTGGAATTTAATGTGAGATTTTTTGTTGTGATTTATGGTTTAATTTGTTTTGGGGTTGGGAAACGAATGTGAGGCTCTGGATTTATTTTGTAAAATTGAGTTTGTGTTAGTGTTTGTTTTATGAGAATTGGTTTGGGTTGTTTTCTGTAAAAATAAAATAAAATATTCAAAATGCCTCATCAATTTTTGGAACTATAATATGGGTGAAATTAATAAGTTAAACTGGCTAATTATCATTATTTATTACTAATCCTATAGAGATTCAAAGTATTAAAAAGGACCCTCTGACCCGGCAAGGTCCTTACGTCACAGTTGTTCTTGGAGAACAAAATTATCTCCCTTTGTTATGGGAGAACAATGCAAAACCACGTGTCTGGCTTCGTTTGGTTGCAAAACCAAACAGGCCAATGTTAACAAGGGCATGTCATACATATTTGTTTTACTGATAGGAATATTGTATTTCATATTATAAATGTGTTTGCTAAGACTGATAAGCCTCTTTATGAGGAATATTGTATTTGATGGCTTTCTTGCTCATTGCAGTCTGTGTGAACTGGAAATACTGAAACTCTTCACAACCCCTTTCATCTAATGTTTTACCTACCGAAGATGATTTCCTGGACAACAAATTCAGTACTTCAACTAGATCCAGTTACAAATCAGTCTGCCTGTCAGGTTTAGGATGGGATGATGAGTCATTTAGGGAATGTAACTTCAAAAAGCCAACAAGTTCTTGATTTTTTCGCTTAAAAAGAATGCATGTAAGCCAACAAGTTCTTGAATTTTCCTTGTTTCATTTCTAATGGATGGAAGAATACCAAGATAATGGGAAGAGCAGATAGACTGGCGGGAAAATTGATTTAGGATTTAGGGTTTTGATCGGACATCGCCACCGAGACAGTAAAAACAGCAATCTAGTGGAGTACTCTAAGTTGCGTTGGTAGCGTATGAAGTTCCGGTAGGCAGTCGGGTATATGATGGTGGTGAAATCTAAAATGCACAGGTGGCGTGTCTCTTTCATAGTTTTAAAACTAGTAGTTAATACTTGTGAATTGGCCGAAAGACGCTTGAAGTCTTGTGCATTCCCTTTTGTTAGGTTAACCTAAAGAAGGCAAGAATGAGGCGGCAGAGAGTATGGGATTTCTATCAAGGGTAGTTGTCCTTCTCTCTATGCTTTGCCTATGATTCTCGATTTTGTTAAAACAAACCAACAGCCCTTAAAAAAGAAAGAGACAGAGAGTACACTTGAGTTTCTGGGTTTCTTTGCATTTTTGCACCCTTAAACGTATGCTCATAAGGCAATACACACTATACAACAACAACAACAACACCAACAACATGACTATGACAATTATTAAAGAGGCAGTGATGATTTCTGGGCTAACAAAATTCAGGCATTGAGATTACCAACCCGTATTGTAATTGAGACGCATAACTCACACATGCAATTGTGTGTTGCAGCCATGGCGTGGTTGGCTTCTCTCTGACCTTATCATAACACAAATCTGAGCCTCAATTTGTTAAAGAAAAAAGGGAAGGGTCAAATTTACCCCTTTACTATGCAGAAGGGGCAATATCTTTTCCATCAATCGGTCAATTGACGGCTCTCTTGCTCATTGCACAGTCGGTGTGAACTGGAAATCCAGAAATCTTCGCAACCCCTTTCATCTAAAGTTTTACCTGCCGAAGATGATTTCCTGGACAACAAATTCAGTGCTTCAGCTAGATCCAGTTATAAATAAGACTGCCTGTCAGTTTCAGGATGGTATGATGAGTCATTTAGGGAGTTCTCTTGAACTTGATGACAGTTCAAATTTGATGCATGAGAGAAGGAAACCATTTTTGTGGAGCTGCTCTTTGCACAGAAGCCTGATCCATGATGGATCATCTTTTGATAGTGATGAAGATATTAAGGTTGAAAATAGTAACTACAGAACTAAATAGAATTGCCTTGAAGATGATTATAGTGTTGAATTTTGAAGTAGCTAATGATGTTAACCAGGTCTTAAATTAAACGTCTCCTAGAAGCAAGGAAATATATTTTGAGAACTTCTTCCGGTGCAAAATTCAGAGATAGGCATCGCAGAGGTCAAATTTTTTTTCAGGGGATTCAGAGGAAAAATCTTCATTAACCAAGGACATTCTGGATGAAGATGATCATCTTATGGATTTTGTTTAGCAGACTAAAAGTTATGGTTCTGACCTTCCATTTTTGTCCATAAAGGTCTCCTCTGCCATCAGATCCTTTGCTCGGGACCAGGTTTCAAGATATTAATCCTTACATAGCTGAAAATGAGATTGAAACTTCTGTTGAACATGAAGTTGTTTTCACATATAATTTTGGAAACATATAACATAAGTCTCTTGGTCCCTGCCATAATAATTTGGAAAAGGAGGACTGCTTGTTTCCAAATCCTACAAAGGTTGATCTCAATTTTTTTTTTTTTGGGGTAAAGAGGTTTGATCAAAATTTTAATGCTCTTTCTAGAAAAGATATAGCCAGTATAGTGCGACATGATCCATGTGATGTTTTTGGTTCAGGTCCTTCTGAATTCTATTATGATGGAGATGATTTGAGATATGCATTCTCATGGTGAAGAGAATCTTTAGAATTATTTGATACCACGAGCTATGCTCTCCTCTAGGGTGGATGGGTACTTGCATAAATGGATTGATGCTGGAAATCGAGGTAAAACAGATAAACTTAAGGAAGAAGATGAGTAGAAGAAGCTATTGCTCCTCCATTTTACCAAGGAAAAAGAAATTCTTTGCCACAAGTGAGTCTACAAGAAAGGCAGCAGGAAATAACAATATTAAGACTGTTCACGATGTGCTATTCATGCCTGGTAATTTGTCCTTGAGTGCTTTGACCATGCTTTTGCAGTTCATGCCTGAAATTGATTACCAATTACTACACAACTATGCTGACCAAATTCAAAACTGGGGTTGGATCTGCAACTTCCATTCTCAAGCTTCAAGAATTTACCAGTTAAGTTACGATCTTTGTTTAGATTTTGATCACACAACCAGTCTATGGAACTTGAAATAATTGCCATTTACCAGAAATTCCATTGCACTAATTTTTTCAACAATTCATCAAAGTTAAACCTAACTCTGAGCATGAAGTTATATGTTTTGGTTAAAACAGGAACTTATATCTGCTTCACAAGAAGCCAATATCTGTCACACTTCTTGCTGTAACGTTCTCTTATACTTGTCTTGTCATATTATATATTCAAAATGTGAAAGTACATGTAAACCAATTTGCAGATCAGTCTTAGAAGGGAAAGGTATTGTAGTAATGATTATAGCTTATTCTCTTTGACATTCACATTCCTCCCTTTGAAGGATATATGCCTGTGTAAATGTGGAAAACAAAGCATGACAAGCACTTCTTCTCATGCTAGTTATTCTATTCTGAGGTATCAATAACAGTTTATATCAGTTATGTGCTCCATCTTGTTGAAAGCAGGAAGGGTTTTCAAGAGTTTAAGCCTTGCAAGTGTCATTTGTGTGCATTGTCTCTCCAGTTTTGAGGGGGGGTTGCCTCCCTTCTTTGGTAAGCCCTGATTTTTTTTGAAGATTTGCACTTATGCTAGTTTGCATTTCCATTTTTGCAAGTAATTACTTGCAAACCCTTTTTTTTTAAGATTAACTCAGAATGAGGCAGCAGAGAAAATAATGGGATTTCTGTTCAAGGGTGGTTGCCCTTCTCTATGCTTTGCCTATGATTCTTCCATTTTCTAAACAAACCAACAACCCTTAAAAAAGAGAAAGAGAGATACATTTGGTCTTTTGAGATAAAGGAGCCAACAAGTATTTGACAGTTAAGTGGTAGCTGTCATGACCCCAAGGATAGTTGTTGAAAGCCTCAATATCCTCAAATTAACTTCACCCATTTAAGGGGTATGTTGTTGTTGACATCTTTGTCCATAAGTACATTATGTACAAACCAAGTAAGCCCAATGACTCTTTGTGCTTCTTTGATGTATCCTTGTCATTCAACAAATATATCAATTTGGGATTTTTGAAGCTTGGGCCAACAAAGGACACCAAGGCCTGCTCTTCAGTTGACTGTTCCTTACTTGTTTGTGCTTCTCATTTCTTTCGTCTCCGTGGTTGTTTTTTGACTGTGAATTCAGGGATTGGCTCAGAAGGAGAATTGCATTTTAACCCTGCAACTATGACAAACTCTCTTATGCCAAAGAAGAGTGGCATGCCACAATAATTAATCAACACCTCATCCTTCTTTTCATGATTCTCAAAAATGAACCTTCTTTTAGAAGTTCATAGACAATGGTCATTTGAAAACGTGCATTATTTTTCATTGGCAAATCAAGATATTGACCAAAAGAACTATTCCAAAAAAAAATCTTCCAAACCATTCTCCCAGAGTATGGTCCTAAAGGAGTTGAAAGATTTTTCCATGGCTGACCTTATAATGCTATCACCAGTAGCATTAGGCTGGAAATGCACAGGGAAAGTGTGTCAATTGCATTGACAGTTTTGACCCCATCATCTTCAACTTCATTTTTTTTTCTTCTTCTTACTCAACTTCTTTATTTTTTCCTTTATCTTCCAAAACTTCTTTTTTTTTCCTTCTTCTTCCTCAACTTCTTTTTTTTCTCTTCTTCCTCCTCAACTTCATTTTTTTCTTCTTCTCTTTCTTCATCATCATCAACTTCATTTTTATCTTCTTCTCTTTCTTCATCATCATCAACTTCATTTCTATCAACTTCAGTGGTTGAGCTTGCAACACAAGTCTTGTTGAACTTTTAGTCCATATATCTTGTTAATCATAAAAAATAAATGACCAGAAGTTAGTTCTTCTTTCGCAAGAATAAGTGGAGTTGGTTCTTCTTCCAAGAATAAGGTGTTCAATTTAATATTATAGAGACAATATATAAGAAAAAACTAGACAATTTTCTGAAATTCTATGAAGTTAAGCTTATATGCATTTTACAGCGAAACCTTTCCTTGCATTTGATCCCCTTGTTTTAGTAATGGTTAAAGGATGAATAATGGTGGATAGAAATTATCCCTGCAGTGCAGGTAATTAGAAAAAAAAGTGTTTGCTGTTGTGGCCACCCCCACAAAATGGAAAAGAGTAGCATCACTTTTTTTTCTTCCAAAACTCTCTGTTTTCTTTGGTCTTCTTAGAGAATTTGATTTCATTAGCAGTGTGCTGATATCATCACATACTTTGTAAGTACTTGAACTCCCTCTCTACCAGGCTGTTACTTGTGGCGAAGACTCCACTTGCTGTCAGTTGTCGTAGCGGATGATGTTTTGCAGCGTCAGCCAAGTGGATTGCAAATGTACTCCTCTTTTTTTTTTTTTTTTTTAAAACATGAGGTATATTCTTGGAGCAATTTGGTTTTAGAGTGAAAAGTTTCACCAGTTGAATAATTTTGTTCATTTAGCTTATGCAGATTGGTCCCTGTTTGAAAGAGTGAGGTTAGTCGAATGCTATAGTGTGATACTCTAGTTCTGATTTCCCAATGTTAATCGTGTTGAAGCTTTGTCTGGTATCATACCATGGAGTTCAAAAATTAATGAAAAAAATTTAGACGTGGCTACTAAAATTGGTCATATTCTACTGAAATTTGTGTTGGATCAATACAGCAGGCCAACTAATTTTTGGGGTGAAGCATAACTGAAGCAGGTTTGCTAATCTGTTTATTTATTTTCGTAGGTGAAGAGTTGAAGCAGACTTCATTGTGTTTTGAAGTGAACGGAAAATTGCATTTCAGGAAATATATGTGTTGGAACTGCATTTGATGGTATGTTTAAGAGAGGAATTCCATATTTTCATTTGTTAACTCATGGGCGACAGACTATTCTCTGCATGAGAAGTCTGCTACGTTGGAGTAGGAGTTCCTCCGAGGCATGGCATGAAATCCATACAGATATATGGAATCCGCATGAAATCAATGCATGAAAAAGCTTTCGTTACACGTAAGGATGGTTCTGCTTGTTACCTACCAGGCAATAATTTTACGCTGAAGATGTCCACTCTGCGATCAAGGATTACCTGGATGATACATCTATACAGATTTAACAAAAAAAATGTAATATTAGCTTTTGGAGGCAGCAACTCTCTCTCAACACGCTCACCAAAAATAGGGAAAGGGAACGAATTATACAGTTTCCATATAAAGCCTGTGTATAGAATGTAAATAAATGCTATTAAAATGAAATAGGTAATTTGATTGTTACAACATTCAACTGTTGAGATGATTAAATTTGTACGTTCTACTCTCTAACCTATTTCATTTTTGACCCATTATATATAACATTGAGGTATTTTTGGACCTCAAACATTAATTAATGACATTTTTGTGTAGTTCAAGTCCTTTTTTCCAAATATAAAAAGAAATTATTTTATATGACTTAATTAGATATAAAAGATTGTCACATGAATTGAGTGGAGAGTGTAAAAGTTAATATTCATGTAATTTCGAAGGAAAAAAAAATATTTCCCCCTGTTTAGTTTCATTTCATATGCCAAATACCCAAGTAAATATCCATTTAAATTATTTTTGCCTAGTTGTGAGGGTAATAAATTTCCTAATTAACTAACGGGAATGAAAGACCAATTTAGGATTAAATATAATACATATATTTTTTGTGAAATTTATTTCAGGAGATTGTATGATGTTGATCGCCTGATGGTCTCATTTCGTCTTATCAGCTTTAGGAGAACTTTGAATTAAGGTTTAGATAGTTCATATTAGACATGTGTAAATTGTAATTTGTGTAAGTGCTAAGATCAAAAGTCAAAGGAGAAAGGTAGAGAAAGTGATTGATACCTCTCTATTGTCTCCATTCCTATTTATTTTTTTTTGGCTTTTTTTTTCTTCATTTTCTCAATGAATAATTTGTATTTTAATTTAAATATTCAATCATATTTACTATTCTAATCATATATATATATATATAGGGAAGCTCCAAACATGAAAAATTGGATTACCATTTTACCCCTAGACTAAATTAAACATCTAATTAATTAAATAATATTATTTTAATTATTTTTTGAATTGTAAGTTATTTATTAGGAAGGGAATGTGGAAGAACAAGCGTCAATTAGGATTTCTAGAATATTAAATAAGTATAATTAAATAATATTATTTTAATTATTTTTTGAATTGTAAGTTATTTATTAGGAAGGGAATGTGGAAGAACAAGCGTCAATTAGGATTTCTAGAATATTAAATAAGTATAGTAAAATAATATTATTTTAATTATTTTTTGAATTGTAAGTTATTTATTAGGAAGGGAGTGTGGAAGAACAAGAGTCAATTAAGATTTCTAGAATATTAAATAAGTACATGAATCAAGGTTTTCCTCCTTTTAATATTAAATTAAAGAATATGAAGAGTTGTAGCTAAATCAATATATACCACTACCAAATATAAATTTGTTATCTTCAATTCTTCCACTAGCATTTCTACGTACTCATATGGTAAAGTTCCTTCTTTTTCCATCTTCTATTGTTTGTTTGGATGATTTTTATCATTTATAGATTTTTTCAAATTAGAAAGGATTGTTTCAATTCTTATTGTTTCTCTTTCTGGAATTTCTTGTCACTATTTTGTGTAGAAATGTAAAATCACTATACATATTGCCTTGCAATGTATCCGGTGCTATTTGGCTTGGAGTAATTTTGGTATCCTCAACAATTACGAGAAAATGGTCAAATAACCCCCTAACCTATTAGTTGATTCCCAACTACACACCATACTTTACGGGCGTCCTATTACCCCCTGGACCTTTTATTTTTGATATTTTGTAGCCCTTAAACGCTGACATGTCCAAGAAAGTGAATACACTTTCCTTAGGCGCGTAGATACTTATCTAAAGCATATAATCTGCATTTTAAATCCACGTGTAAGATGAAATCACCCCTAAAATTAACGCTACAGTTGTAGCTTGCATTTTTTTTGCCATTTTCTCGAAAAAATCTTCTTTCTTCTTCCTCTTTTCTGCCATTTTCAAAGCTTGAGTTTTATCATCTTCCATTTCAAAGCTTCCAATGGTATCTTCCATTTGAAAGCCTGATGTTGTGGGGTTCGTAATCCTCTCTAATGCTCTCCGATTTCAAATTTAGTGTTCGAAATTTTTCTCGCCTATCAAAATTATAAAAATTTTGGGTACCGAGAATCATCGATAAGGTTTGAAATTTCTTCTCCTTGTCGATGTCCATAATATAAGTTATTTCCCTCTTCAACTCATGAACTCCATCACTAGATCTGCCCCTCAAGATTAAAAAATTGTCAATTTTTACTCACTTGGGTCACTATAACTACGTGTTCTTTTGCTAATAGAATAAGCTAAGCAAAAATGAATGTTTGAAAAATTAATTCTTGAAATGGTAAAAAGTGAAGTACTAAGAAAAATCATTTCTGGATGTACAAAAATTACTTGTCATTGGAGTTGTATAAGAAAGATTGATACACAATTGAATCATACATATTATTGATTAGTTTGAAATTAGAAATTTCATTCTAACTTAAAAGAGAAAAGTAAAGAAAGTGGGCCCGCGCGTGTATACAAACATGTGTATATATTTGGTTAATGACAAAAGATCAGCGTTTAAGGGTTATAAAATATCGAAAATAAAAGGTTTAGGGGGGTAATAGGACCCCCGTAAAGTATTAGTGTGTAGTTGAGAATTGGCTAATAGGTTAGGGGGTCATTTGACCATTTTCTCTTACTAATAATTATACTTATTACTACAATGTTATGAAAATACAAATGGATATGAAAATACAAATGGACACAAGAGAGGATTTTGTTTTTAAATTTTATTTTGTTTTTGCTTAAACTAATCAATAGTTGGATGAAACAAGCTCAGCAGGCTATTGCCTCTTCTTCTTTCATTTTGTTTTGTTACTTGAAAGCTTAAATCCTCTCATTTATCCTATTTCTTGTATGATCCCTTTTATCTTTATTCTTATGTAGCTCTATTGATTTTATTTTAGTAATATATGATGATTTCAAGTTTTCTTATATGCAATTCATTTGTTTTTTAGGTTGGTCCATAAGTGTGTGTGTGTATATATATATATATATTCAAAGTTATCTTTTTTTATATGCATTTATTTTTTGCACCATGTAATTTTTGGTTTATATTGTTTTCTTTTTTCTACCATACTGTTAATATCTCACAAATAATTGTGTTGTATTTCATAATTCAATTATATGTATATAACTTGATAAAAATTTCTTTTGTCAAAATTTATAGAGGACAGAACTAATAATTTTGAATGAGCCAAAGAAGACGAAGGGTACATATACATGTAATTATTATTTATATAAGTCAAATAAATATTTAAACAATGGTTATTTTATAATAAATAAATACTTTTTTTTTTTTGTAGGTTTAGACTATGAAATTGATAATGATCTACTAGTCATCCAAAGGAAGACATATGTTGATCGAATTTCTCTACAACTATTACAAAGCACCACTCTCCTTCGATGACAAGTTCTCGATATGTATGCATATGTAAAAAAGTGGAGGGTATTATTCCTTAAAAAGAAGGTGAAAACTTGAAGGCATTAAATCTTTTGTAACTATACTGTTGACAATTAAATTATGTGTTGTAACATGTTAAAAAAAGAACTTTTAACAAGTTGAATAGTTGATATATTATAAGAATTTTATAATATAGTATTAGTTTTGAAATTCACTTGATAACAATATTTTTGTATGATGTGCCTTGCAATGATCATAATATCAGTTGAATATGCTTACCGTTCATTGTTTTGAGCTTGTATTTTACACATCGTACACTTATATTTTGGAAGTATTTATACTAATTAGCACGATCTAGCACGTGTTCGAAAACTAGTTATGTCTAATAAGTTACAAAAAAAAACCTCCATCTATTTATCTTCTCCACTTAAATAACATGCCTCTTCAACTTTTTTCTAACTATTGTTATGGTTTATTCAATCTATAAATAACAATGATCTATAGAGATGTTCAATGTTCATTTTCATTTTTTCATTCTTTCTCTTTATTAGTAGAGTTTTTTTCTCCTTTTAATTTTTTTTCTTTCATCTCTTTCATCTTTCATGTACTTAATAATGTCATGATATGGTCTTCACTTTGATAAAGATCATATATATTTTTCAAAGATTCATAATAGAGATGTTCACATTAATTTGGTACAAGTTTGTCAAAATGAAGCAGAAAAATTAATTATCTTGAAAGATTCATCAAAAGAGATGACCATAATAGTATAAAAGTTCAAATAGTTTCCAAATATTTTGAAGTTTCATTAATGTATTGTTTTGATTTCAATTAATATTATTTTATTCTTTTTTATTTCATTTTGATCATATATATAAATTTCCTTTTATTCAACAAAAATTAAATTATGGAACTCTATTAACCAACATATTACAAAGTTCAATTAGCATTTTTTGTTAATTAACTTTGTTGTTGTTGTTGTTGTTGTTATTATTATTATTATTATTATTATGCGAATGAATAAAGATGAAAAGTATCACGTTTTTGTTCTTGTGTGTATCTATTTGTCAATTTCTAATTAATATTCTAATTTTTTGTCATTGTTGAAAGGTATAATATTCTCAATGATAAATTTCTCATAGCTATTAGATATTGCTGCCCCTAAAAATGTTTGATATGGTCTATCATATTAGAAATCAATCACAAAATAAATAAATAAACTATATCTTTAGTATTTTTAAAACTTTTAATTAATAAATAAATTATTTAATGAAAAGAATGAAGAAAAATTCTCATTTATATGTACATATAAAATAAAAAGTTATTTTATAGTTATGTTATAATAAATGTGCATTTGTGATTAATATGTATTTAACTTGTAATTATTTAAAACAAAAATTATCTATCTTATTTTTCACATTAAAGATGGAGTTATCTTTTGAATAGTTATTATCATATATTGTTTTTTTTAGTGATGACTACAATAATAATTAGATTAATATTATAAAACTCTTCCACTCCTCTACGTGTGTGTATTTTTTTGTCAATTTCTAATTAATATTCTAAATTTTTGTCATTGTTGAAAGGTATAATAATACCTATGGTACATTCTCATAGGTATTAGATATTGTTGCCCCTAAAAATATATGATATAGAAATCAATTACGAAATAAATAAATTATCTTTTTAGTATTTTTAAAATTTTTAATTAATATATAAATTATTTAATGAAAAGAAGGAAGAAAAAATCTCATTTATGTGTACATATTTAATAAAAAATTATTTATAATTATGCTATAATAAATATACATTTGTGATTAATATGTATTTAAATTGTAACTATTTAAAGCAAAAATTATCTATCTTAATTTTTCACATTATAGAAGGAATTATCTTTTGAATAATTATTATCATATATTAATTTTTTTACTACAGTAATAATTAGATTAATGTTATAAAACTCTTCCACTCTTCTACATGTGTTAGGAACAAACATTGATCCAATTCTAGGTATACCTTTCTACAACTTGACACTTCATGTACTCTAAAAAATAAATATTTTGTTACTCTATGATAATTTTTATATAATCGAGTAGATAAGTAGCACATCAAATTACTATTGATATCATGACTTCTTACAAATATACATTTTATTTTATATTATGTGTTTCAATTCTTTTATTTTCTATTGCAACGCATAATCTTTGATGTAATGTTATATACTCAACTTAATTTTTTTTCTTAAGATACTTTTTGTGTTTTTCTTCTTTTTATCGGCTATGTTAAGCGAAAATTAAAGTTTGAAAATATCTTTCTAGCAACTTTCTAAATAGACAACATCAAGACCGTTACTTGATTTGTATTACTTTTTATACACTTATTGAAAAATGGTCAATTAACGACATCAATTATTTAAAAATACTTATTTAGATAAATACACTAGTAGAAAAATAATCTAGATCATGGGCTAAGGTCTCTTATGAGCAATCACTAAATAAAAAAGAATGTGATCTACTTCCATGATTGAATGCTAGTTAAAAAAAAAAAAAAGACAATATGCAAAAATTGTAAAATTATAAATATTTAAGTAAAATAAAGTAATATTGCATATTTGAAAAGTTTAAGATGAAGTCACGGTCATTATAGATAGATGTACTATTCGACTGCATATGTCAAATATAGTTATATTAGGCTAAATTCTATATTTAATTTTATAAAAATTAATTTAATATGTATAAGTATTAATTTATAATCTCATAACTTAAAATCAAAATTCCAAATCATAAATTTCATATTCTAAATCAATTTATTAAAATTTTGCAAGTTAGATAATTAAAATGATATACGATGATAATAAATTTCACATTATCAATAGATTGGATTCCTCTTATTTTAAAAATAAAAATAAATAAGTAACGAATAAGTACTAGAATAAAAATTTATAAAAAAATAATATATTTTATATTAAGTAGTAGTTTTTTTTGTTCCGCGTGTAGTCGTTTTTATTTTTTCACCGATAAAAAACTACCATAAAAGAGACACCGAGTAAGTTTGAAGTCACCCCATTCAAAAACTATAAAAAAAAACACTGCGTAAGTTAGACGTAGACACTGCGTAAGTTAGAAGCCACCATCCTTCAAAGCCTATAAAATAGTCGCTGCTTCATTTAGATGTCACCACCGTCAAATTAGAGAAGCAAAAGAAGTCACCACTCCACCACCTTCGTACGCTACGCCACCGGATTGCTGCTATTAACTTTCCCGGCGACGATGTCCGACCGAAACCCATAAACCCTAAAATCAATTTTCGTCACCAATCCGCCCAAGTAACTTGCTCTCCCATTATCTTCGTATTCTTCGAAAGAAAATTCAAGAACTTGATTATCTCGGCATTCTTGATTTAAGAAAAAATCAAGAACTTAATGGCTTTTTAAAATGCATTTTTTAAGGAAATTGTTGTCTTTTTTGAGTTAAATTGGTATTCTTTGATTCATATTTTAAGTAAATCAAACGAAATTGTTGTCTTTTTGAAGTAAAAGTGGTATTCTTGAATGCATGTGTTAATATTCTTGCAGCCAATGTTCAAGAATTTGAGTAGTGAGACGGGAAGCATTAAGCGAATGCCAGAGGCTATTTGGAGTTTAGTTCGGTCAGGGATTCTCTTGTATTGACGATTTCTGATCAAAACCCTAAACCCTGATTCAATTTTCCGGTCGTTCTATCTGCTCTAGTAATACTACTGCTCTCCCTATTAAAAAAAAATAGAAGGAAAATTTGAGAACTCGCTTTTGTCAGATTTTCTTTGAATTCTTGCATGTATTCCCTTTAAGAAAAATTCAAGGAAATCAAAGAAATTGTTGTTTTCAACAATATATTGGCATTGTAAATATCAAGGAAATTCAAGATATCTATTTCTTTTTAATAAGAATTGTGTTCTCATTCTTGTATTTAAGGATGTTCAAGAATTTGTTTTTACTTTTTTAGGGAGATGGGGAGCATTAAGCGAATGCCCGAGAATATTTGGAGCTCAATTCGGTCGGGCGTTATCTTGTATGATTTCACAAGGGTTGTTGAGGAGTTGGTTTTCAACAGCCTCGATGCTGGTGCTGCCAAGGTATACTTATTTACCCTTATGATTTTATTAGGTATTGAATGGAAAGTAGTGGAGTTATTCTTGAAGACCCCACTCAAACAACTTGAATTATTTTTTTAGTAGTTTAATTACAAGAAATTTTGATTTGTAGTATTTTGAATGAAAGATACTCCATTGGACACACTTCCGTGAACTCTCTCAGTGGCTAGTTCATTTACATGGTCTAGACTTTCTGATTTTGATTGTTTCTTAAAAGTTGAAATTGTGCCATGTAAAAGAATGGGGAATTATATGTTCTCTGATTTTGTTAATGTTTTGCAGATCAATAGAGGTGAGCTGCTGATAATATGGAAAGTTGTGCTATTATGCAATTTAATTGCTTAGACTATTTGCTCAAACTCTTCAATGAATTCTTATGTTCCTTCGTTTGCTACTTCTGATATTGAGGGCATATGCTTTATATGAAAATTGATGTACATTTTGTCCTCTTAGTATGATGTTCCATTCTGGTATCATAATTTTTTTTCCAATATATAACAGTTCTATTTCTTTTTACCATGAGATTTGCTTCCTTATAGAGCTGTTCTTTTTATGTCTGTTATTCTAATAAGTAGTGTACTCCTAAGTTGAACCTTACCCAGTTTCCACCAGGTATCTGTTGCTATAGGCATTGGGACCTGCTACGTTAAGGTGGATGACAATGGTAAGTTTAAGTTTCTTTGACATTGATCTAATGCATTTTGATGTGAAGAAACTTCTGCTCAATTTATTATTTACTTCATCATCTGAAGTTGTACTTCCTCTTGAAGGATCTGGTGTTTCACGAGATGGACTGGTGCTGATGGGAGAAAAATATGGTAATCTTTTTGCAAAATGTTGGACTGACATCATCTTTTCTATTGTAGTGATGCTCCTGTACATAATTTCTTTTGCCTCACAACTATGATGTTCATAACTTGGAATGATTGTTGTAGTCTATAGGATTGCATGCATTGCAGCATTGCTCAGTTGATAGGCTGTTTGACGGTTTTTGTTCATTAGTATCTTTTTACCGATGTTCTTTTATTTATTGCTATGTGGTTACTTGTAAATGGGCAAACTTGTATGGCTGTACACAACACCAAATATTGATGCTTACATTTTGGTTTTGCTTGTATTGTAAGTTGTTCATGTACATTGCTTTCCTGGTTCTTCATTTGCAATAAAATACTTTCTTTACCTGTACTGTAGCCCCAAAAGAAAATGGGTAGCTTGAGGGATGGGGGGAGAGAGAGAGACATGAAATATTTTTTTGTTGATCACTACTGTATGTACAGATGTTTTGATTATTTATTCTTGCTGAAATTGAACCAGAACATACATATTGGTGCTTAGGTACTTTAAACCTAGCTTATGGAGACAGTATGTGTGCCTGTTTCTTTCATCTTCTGTCATGCTTCTTTTTTTTCTGGCCATTTCAACGGCCATCAAATCTGCTGAGGTAACTCAAACAATGACCTAGTGATTTGATTAACATTGCCCCTCACCTAAACCCCCTTTTCTGGTAGCTGAATGCAGGATAGTTTTAGGTTGCATTTGTTAAAATTAGAGCCAACTGTATTTGAGTCTGAATTAGAAATGTAGGATGGTTCTGTTTGTATTTATTCGAGTTGCTGTCTAGTAGTTGTAACTCTAGAGCATTCACCATATATGTACACCAGCGACGTCAAAATACAGCCATTCAGATGATATGCATGCTTTCCCAGCAAGCTTTGGCTTTAAAGGAGAGGCTCTGAGCTCTATTTCTGACGTTTCTTTGTTGGAAATTGTTACTAAAACTCATGGGAGGCCAAATGGATATCGTAAGGTTTTGAAGGTAAGATTCTTTAAAGATTTAGTTGGTAGTATCCTATAGTATAGGTATAAAACTACTAATTTGGTCTTTGTTCCTGCCAATGTTTACAGGACGGCAAGTGTTTGTACCTTGGAATTGATGATTGTAGACAAGATGTTGGTACAACAGGTAATTTTGTATAAGCGTACCTGATACAAAAGTTGACTTGTTTGCCAATAAGGAAATTTGTTGGATTTTCTCTCCTTGCAGTCATTGTTCGGGATGTATTTTACAACCAACCAGTTCGAAGGAAGCAAATGCACTCCAAGTACTTTTAGTTTTCTCACAATTCAAACAAATGAAAAATAATGATTACATACTTTACTTTTAAAGCTGTACACTGACCTGATTGATTTTTTGGTTTACATATATAATCTGGAAGCCCAAAGAAGGTGTTGCATGCTCTGAAAGATTCTCTGCTAAGAATCGCCCTTGTGCATCCCAATGTCTCCTTCAAAATTGTTGATATTGAAAGGTCCGTCTTTGTTATATCAGCTAACTTAAGGATATTTTCTGTCTGATTTCTTATATTTTGTTCATTTGCATGCAGTGAGGATGACCTGCTTTGCACACGTGCTTCTCCTTCTCCACTGCCGCTATTGTCCAGTGAGTTTGGAATTCATCTGAGTTCCCGTAACAAACTGAATGCAAGTGATGGTTCATTCAAGCTCTCAGGATACATTTCAGGTCCTGATGTTTACACAGTGAAGGTATACAGGCCCAAATTGATGAATAAGAGATGTGATATGTTATCTTTTCTACACTCTGTTTCCCTAACAACCACTGTTCAATTTGCAGGTCCTTCAATATTTCTGTATCCACTTATTTCAGTATATTTTCCTGACCAAAGAAAAATGGAAGACTAATCTTTGGTTAACATTTTCTATATCAGTTGCCTGTTTTTACGGTGTTTTTGTTTTCCTTGACCTTCGTAATGCAGATATCAATTCAAGATTTGTTTCCAAAGGACCAATACATAAATTACTTAATAACACAGCTATGAGTTTTGACAGTGCGTCTGACATTGAGAAGCGAAGTAGATCTCAGATATATCCTCTGTTTATGCTGAACCTAAACTGTCCAAGATCTTTTTATGATTTTACTTTGGAGCCTTCAAAGACCTCTGTGGAATTTAAGGTGAAATTTTTTGTTGTGATTTATGGTTTAATTTGTTTTGGGGTTGGGAAACAAATGTGAGGCGTTGGATTTATTTTATAAGAATTGAGTTTGTGTTAGTGTTTGTTTTGTGACAATTGGTTTGGGTTGTTTTTAAAAAATATATATATATATTTCAAAATGCCTAATCACTTTTTGGAACTTCAATATGGGTAAATTTAATAGGTTAAACTGGCTAATCATCACTATTTATAACTTATCCTATAGAGATTCAAAGTATTAAACTGACCCGGCAAGGTCCTTGCATCACAGTAGCTAATGGAGAACAAAGTTATCTGGCTTCTTGTGGCTGCAAAATCAAGCAGGCCGATGCTAACAAGGACATGTCATATATATTTGTTTTACTGATTGGGGTATTGTATTTCATATTACAATGTGTTAGGTAAGACTGGTAATTCCTCATAAAGAGGCTTGACACGACCAGACAATCATCTGAAAAGAGTCTTGACACGGCCAGACGATCATCTGAAAGGAGTCATGACTCTGCCAGAAAGTTATATGAAAGGGGCGTGACTCTATTAGAATGGTTGTTGAAGAGAGTCATGATACCGCTGGAGCTATCGTTAGAAGGAGGTCTTCTTGAGCAGTTGCCAAAAAGAGGCATGTTCTCACTTCTCTCCGAAAAGAGACGTGATACTGAATAGGGAAGGGCACAGATTGCAAACGGTGCCTGTCTTTGGAAGGGGGATGAGGAGTAATGCTAGTTGCCAGTATTGGCTTAGGTTGCCTGTCAGTACGGTCTAACTTGTATGAGATACAATCCATATCTTAGGAAGAACCTGCTCCATTTGAACACTTTAAATTACTCTAACGTTCTAACAGTTCTAATAAATACTAGAAATCATTAATTAGAATGAGAGGATTAAGGGAAGACTAGAATAGGCACTGAGGAATTGACAGACTTTCTTATTTTTCTTGATGCATGCTGGGATGAGTTTCCACCTACACCTATTATTAGCTATTACTCCTACTTCATCCCAGCTTCTCAGAACTTCAGAAACCTTGCCTGGCATGACACATGTTAGGCTTTTAAGGTTAAAGATAATACTCCATAACCTGCCTGTGAACTTGCAATGTAGAAATAAGTGGTTGACTGTCTCAGCAGTCTCCTTACACAAAAAACATTTTGAACACATTGGAATTCCCCTCTTCATTAGATTATCAAGTGTAGGCACAACTCCGCTTGCTAATAGCCATACAAAACAGGAGGTGTTTTGAGATTCCATCAAAACACCTCCTATTCCTCTCATTCCATATGGATCAGAAGATAGCAGCAGGGATCGCCCTCCAAATCCTTTTAATGGCTTTATCAACTCTGCACAAGCTCCTTCAGATGTGCCTCTTTTATGGTCCGTGGCATGATTCATTTTAAACCTAAAATACAGAAGAACATGCTCCAAAGATCTGTGGCTACTGTGCAGTGCAATAACAAATGGTTTACAGTTCCCCTCTTCTCCAAGCATAGATAGCACCTGTTTACTAATTGGAAGTCTTTCCTATTGAGATTGTCTTGAGTCAACGGAGGAGTATGATATCCCTCTGTGTACCATATGTAGGTTAACAGGAGTGATTTGACTTATCACCACAAAAAGAAAAGAAAAAGGGGACAGGGGGGAGAGGCGAGGTGTGGTTCTTGTTTGTCTATTAGAGCATGTCACTTGTTCATTTTTGTTCCATGTTAGATGTGCAATCAAATTGCCTGAAACGATGTGCAGCATTTAACTGATTGTATTAATCTCACTGATGGCACCATGATACTGATTGTGTTAATCTGCATACTGATTGTGTTAATCTCCCTTTGTTGGCACATTGATACTGATTGTGTTTATCTCATTAAGCTATTTTGATGTGTTTTACGAGAATCTCTTATGGTAAACTAATTGGTTCTTAATGTTACTTGTAGGATTGGGGCCCTGTCCTTCTCTTTATTGGGGATACTGTTGCGAATCTCTGGACTGAAAGTAACTCTGCTGGTGAGATTTTTATGCAACATCACTTAGTATTCATTGTATCTGATATTATTTGTACATGTGGCTTTGTCCACTTCACAGTCCCTTTCCATAGGCTGTAGCCCGTCACCTGATCCCCCTAAAAGAAAAGTGGAGAGGTGGGGTGGGGGGGATTGTGGAAGGTTGGTTTTAGTGGAAGAGAGAGGTTACTTGTGCGTCAGATGGTGCAAAGCATTTCAGCATTATGCCATCGTATTAGTTTTATCTGTTTCTTTTCTCTTAAACTACTTTTGGGAAACCTAGATAAGAATATAGCTGTAGAAGTATCCTCATCTATTGCTATCCCATTCCCTGCTCCTCTTTCCAGATATACCTATGAATTATGAGATCAGGAAAAAGAGGTGCAGGGCTCAGAGTTGCAAAGGTACACTTGACCTTCTTTCCCCGCTGCCAAAGAAACTGACCGGAGAGTGCACTGTCAGGAGAGATATTCAATCTCCACAGAATACTCTGTGGGAAAGTGCTTCTGAGAAACCTGATCCTGGGTCCGGATTTCTCTGTCAGATTGAAAGTTCAAGTCGGTCAATTGATGGATCTCTTGCTCATTGCACAGTTGGTGTAAACTGGAAATCCAGATGCTCTGTGCAACGCCTTTCATCTAATGTTTTACCTACAGAAGATTATTTCCTGGATAACAAATTCAATGCTTCAGCTACCTCCAGTTATAAATCAGACTGCCTGTTGGGTTCAGGATGGGAGAATGGGTCTCGAACAATTGTAGCTGGCAAATCGACAGAGGATGCCTCATTTAGGGAGTCTCTTGAACTTACTGACAATTCAAATATGACGCATGAGAGAAGGAAACCATTTATGCGAAGCTGTTCTTTGCACAAAAGCCTTATACATGATGGAACATCTTTTGATAGTGATGAAGATACTAAGTTTGAAAAAAGTGACTGCAGAACTAAACAAAATCTCCTTGAAGATGATTTTAGTGTTGAATTTGAAGTTGTTGATGATGTTAACCAGGTCTTACATCAAAGGTCTCCTAGAGGCAAGGAAATATATTTTGAGAAGTTCTCCAGGTGCAAAACTCAGAGCAACGCATTGCAGCGGCAAAAAAAAATTTCAGGTGATTCAGAAAAATTTTCTTTAACCAACATTCTAGATGAAGATGATCATCTTATGCACTTCTTTAAACAGACTGAAAACTATCGTTCTGGCCTACCATCTTTTAGTCCAGAACTGTCTCCTCTGCCATCAGATCCTTTGCTCGGGAGCAGGTTTCTAGATGTTAATCCTTACATCGCTGAAAATGGGATTGAAACTTCTGTTAAACATGAAGTTGGTGTCACGTATAATTTTGGAAACATGGAACGTAATCTCTTGGTTCCGGCCATAAATAATTTGGGAAAAGAGGACTGCTTGTTTCCAAATCCTGCAAAGTTTGATCTCGATTTTTATGCTTGTTCTAAAGAGGAATTGGGCTGTATTTGGGGACTTGATCCGTGGGACATTTATAGTTCAGGTCCTTCTGAATTCTATTATGACGGAGATGATTTGTCACATATACATTCTCATGGTGAAGAAGATCTTATTAATTGTTTGACACCACGAGCTATGATCTCCTCTTGGGTGGATGGGAACTCGCATAAATGGAATGATGCTGGTAATCGAGGTAAAACAGATGAGCTCATAAGGAAGAAGAAGAGTAGAAGAAGTCATTCAGCTCCTCCATTTTACCACGGCAAGAAGAAGTTCTTTGCCACGAGTGAGTCTTCAAGAACGGCAGCAGGAAATAACAATATTAAGACTGTTCATGATGTGCCACTCATGCCAGGTAATTTGTCCTCGAGTGTTTGTTTGTTTTAATAATCAATGATGACAGAAAATTTGTGCAACTAATTAATGTTCTTGTCCATCGTACAGAAACTAGAGCTGTAAGAAGACTGGGGGATTCTACAGAAGCTATCTGCTCGGAGCTTCCACAGCAGTCATCCCATCTATGTGATCAATCTTCCACCCCAAGTTGTGGTGATGGTGTTTACTCTGATGAAAGGTATGATGTCAATTTTTTAAGGGAGGTTTAGGTCTCTTTCTGATATTATCTCAATCAAATATGCTAGAAACTCACACAACCTTATGTTTCTCTCTTCAGGCTAAGTGTTAAAATGAAACTTGTTAACATCTGGAACAGCAGATTACAAACTCAAGGGGAGTGCATAAGTACACACTATGGGGAGTCAAAAGAAGGTAAACCGTTCCTGCCATTTATTCCTGTAAAGGTATGGCCCTTGGGCCTATCACAACCTCAAAAGTCAGCTCATGAGGGGGGATTGCCCAAGTCCATATAGACCACCAATCCATTCTCCAACCGATGCAGGACTCTAACCCCCCACTCTAACAGTTCCTGTATTGAATAAGAGCTTAATTTTTGTAGTGCATGTTTCAGTTAATTATCTTCATTTCTTTCACCTACTTTTTAAGATTATCTTAGACTGCATTCTTATTAATCATGAAAGCATTAGAGATTACGTCTCTTTCTCAGTGTCCTAGGCCACATAGTCTCTTTCAAATTCCATATTGCTTATGTGCTGATCTTGTGATAGAATTGTCATGCCTGACATTTTTATTTGAATCTTCAGAATTTGCACCAACAAACGAAACTCAAAGTATCTTAGATTCTGGGACAAAATGGAGGGGCTTCTGTCCAGAGATTACAGTTGAGTACTTAAGCTATATCTCAAATGTTTTTGTGACTTCTCTGTTTTGTTAAGATGACGGATTTCCTTTTCCAATATGAGATGCAGAGTGGTACTGGAACAGAGAGTTTTAAGAATCAGGATACTATACTCAATGTCACTTCTGGCATATTGCATTTTGTTGGTGATTCATTAGTTCCTGATACCATTGATAAAAACTGCCTGGGGGGTGCCAAAGTTCTCCAACAGGTTGATAAGAAGTTTATTCCGATTGTGGGTGGCACAACACTTGCTATAATTGATCAGGTCCATTATGGTCTTTCTTGATTTCTCATGAATTTCCTTATAATGCATTTACTTTAAAAGATCGATTCTTTTAGGGATCGTTTGGTTGGACTCATTAGCAAATATTAATCTCTGCATAAACTTCTGCATAAATAGTTTAATAGTTGTTGGCCATGTAAGTAAAAGTAATATCTACATAACCCATGTATCACTCAGTTATCCGCATGATAAAAAAGTAAGCTCGACATAACTAATGCAGCGTTTGGTTGGCGGTATTTAACCATGCATTATTAAGAGAACACATGTCAACAATGCACGGATATGAGTATTTACAGGGAAAAAATCCCTTTATAAAGTATATAGTCCCTGCATAGCATCACTCGTTTATTATTCACCGCATAAGAATCGCGACATTATTATTTACCGCATAACAGTTTTTACATTATTATTACCACATAAACATTCCCTGCATGACTAATACTTTAACCATGTAATGTCGTACTCTTTTGTATTGCAATTTTGTGATAGTATTGAAGAAAAGGAGAGTGATATAGGGTGCTTTATCTTTTGTTTCATCACTTTCTGACCGTCAGGTTGAGTATATTCTTATGTAGAAGCTGTGGCCCATGTCAAAATAAATGTCTGTCCCTTTTTACATAGTCAAGATATTATGATCTTTTGTTTGATTCTAGCATTTATCTTCATTGAGCATTACACATTGTCATGTTCTACAGCATGCTGCAGACGAGCGAATTCGTTTGGAAGAACTGCGTGAGAAGGTAATGATTGTCTAAAAACTCATTGATGTCTCATTTCAATGTGGAGTTGGTAATTAGTGAATTATCAGGTTCTATCTGGACAAAAGAGGTCAACAACCTATCTTGATTCCGAGCAAGAATTGGTACATTTATGGTCATCTTATGTGAATTAGAGTTTATCTTTGCCATGTGCCGCTTGGCTTGTGGGGAACTCTTGAAACTCTTTATAATCGGTAACATTGATTTTGAGTCTTTGACCATGCTTTTGCAGGTCATGCCTGAAATTGGTTATCATTTATTACACAACTATGCTGACCAAATTCAAAACTGGGGTTGGATCTGCAACATTCATTCTCAAGCTTCAAAATCATTTACCAGGTAAGTTACGGATCTTTGTTTAGATTTTCTTACAAACCAGTCTATGGAACTTGATAAAACTACCATTTACCAGAAATTCAAATTTGCAACATTCATTAAGGTTGAACCTAACTCTAGCATGAAGTTATATGTTTTGGTTAAAGCAGGAACTTGAATCTGATTCACAAGCAGCCAAAATCTGTTACACTTCTTGCGGTAACATTCTCTAGTACTTGTCTCTGTCATATTATACATTCAAAAAGTTTAAGTAAATGTAGACCATTTGCAAATCAGTCTTAGAAGGGAAAAGATAATATAGTATTGATTCTTGTTGTTAATATAGGATTAGGAAGTGACATCAACTATTAGGAAATAAGAATTGGGATTAGGAATTATTGGGAATAAAGCTAAGTTGTATAGTGTAAATACACAGGGGCTGTGAGAGACTGCACACCTACACTCTCGAACCTTTTACTTCACTTTATAGCTTATTAACTTTAGCATTCCTATTCCTCCCTATGGAGTATATATGCCTGTCTAATTGTGGAAAACAAAGCATGACAAGCACTTCTTCTCAGTCTAGTCATTCCATTCTGAGGTATCAATACAACAGTTTATATCAGTCCTGTGTTCCATCTTGTTTAAAGCAAGAAGGATTTTTGGGTTTAGGCTTTCACGTGTCATTTGTGCGCATTGTCTCTTAAGGTTCATTTTATGTTTTAATTGGGTTGGTTATAGCTAGTGAAATATGAATTTTAACTTCTAAAAGGGAATATCTTTTTTGTTCTAATACCATCAGTAACAAGACAATGCTAGAGGTTTACATGTGTTTAAGGGAATACTGCTCTAGCTAACAAGATACGTTTGCACGTGTTTCATAAGAAAATGGTTGTTTTCTTGATACTACAGGTTCCTTGTATTCTGGGCGTTAATCTAACAGATGTGGATCTGTTAGAATTTCTTCAACAGGTTAGTCCATTGACACTAGCTAGCTCTCATATTTCACTCCTTCATTTAATTAACTCTAATCGTTCTCATGTGGAATCTTGCTTCTGTTCTTGCTTAAATGCTGTGTCATGTTCTCTAAATAATGTATTCGATTGCAACTCACAGCTTGCTGACACAGATGGATCATCAATAGTACCCCCATCAGTGAATCGGGTCCTGAATAACAAGGCTTGCAGGAGTAAGTTAATATTTAATTTATGAATTTGGAGCTACCTTGATGACTCTCTCACCTCCACGCACCCCCACGTAAGAAAAAGAGAAAGAACAGGGAATTAGAATCACTTCGATTTGAGATATTTCTCTTTACTTCTGATATCTTTGTTTTCATTTGTGTTGGAACAATAACTCCGATATGGATATAGTGGAACAGATACAGAGGAATGAGGTTCGACATAGCAGGCCAACTAATTCTGGGGGTGAAGCAAAATTGATGAATTGATTCCTGATGTTGCCATTCTATATATTTATTTACTTATTTTTGTAGGTGCAATTATGTTTGGAGATGCATTGTTGCCTTCGGAGTGTTCTCTCATTGTTGAGGAGTTGAAGCAGACTTCATTGTGTTTTCAAGTGAGTGGAAAATTGCATTTCAGGAAATATCTGTATTAGAACTGCATTTGGTGGTATGTTTACAGGAGGAATTCCATATTATTAATGACTGTAATATCTTTTCATTTGGTAGTGTGCTCATGGGCGGCCGACTACTGTACCTCTTGTCAACTTGGGTGCTCTGCATGAGCAGATTGCTAAGTTAGGTTCGTGGAGTAAGGGTTCCTCCGAGGCATGGCATGGGTTACATCGGCATGCAATCAACGTAGAGCGTGCAGCAAAGCGACTAAGATCAGCCGTATCCTAGTGTCAAAAATCTCTCGTTAGTATACCTTTCCATGTATAGCCATAGCAACTCACTCTGAATAGACTGTAAAGAAATGTTACGATAGTGAAATAGGTTATTTGATTGTAACATCATTCAATTGTTGTCATAGTTAAATTTGTATATCCCATTCTAACCTTCTCATTTTGCTAGACAATATGAAGTGATATTGGAACAATGGTACTATAAATCTCCTGAAGATATGGAACTTCCATTTACATTTTTGTTCTAGTCACTGTCACAGTGGAGCCACAGCCCAACCCAGCTATGCTCCCACAACTCAAGCTGCAGAAGAGTTGTATGAAACTGATCCCTTTATTACTTGAAAATAAATTGTCATTAGCAACATGCTTAACACGTACTAATCGCTTTGTGATTATTCATTATACATGCTTCGATCTAAAAAGTGTCTAGCGACACCTGATAGAAAATGACAAGGATGGAGACTATGATTTGATTTGAGCTTCATGCATTATATACTCTTTAACTTTAAATGTAGTACACATTTGATGAGAGTTTGTATTTGAACCTGTGACATTTTGGATCCCGAAATAGATTGTATGAAGTTGTCTCAAGAGGGGGCTAGAGTCTTGACTAGGGAATGCAATTCCTAGAATCAAATTAGGCACAGAAAGATGGAAAATGTGAATTTATCTATGCAAAGCATGTGGTATGGATTACAAGTCATCACTTGAAATCTTTCCTATTTTCAAATGCCAACAAGCAAAGGAAGAATAATTCTAGGAAACTAAAAATTTGATCTAAAAGATTTTCTTACTTTCATTATTATTATTCAAAAGTCAAATCCTTAGGAATTCTTATGGTATGATTATGTCATTAAAGGCTGAAACTCCTCATGAGTGTTTCTTTTTCTTGATAAAAAAAAGATGGCGTTAGGCTAGTTTGGTGTACTTTTGACTAATTCATCGTATATTTGCTACTGTATTTTTCACTAGTACACTTTTTACTTTTAACCAAAATACTAGTACAACATTGACTAACTTTGCTTACAAGACTTGGAAGAGATTATTTGCCTTCCATTTTTTCCTTTGGTTTCTGTTAAAAGAATAATTTGTGTGTATATGTTCAATTTCCTCTCTTATAATGCATAGATCATTTGTCGGCAAGATATAGGAAAAGGGGACCAAAACGCCAACAACTTTTTCTTTTTTTATTGTGAAAAGTAAAAAAGCTCAAATAATGTGCTTAAAAATATAAATAAAATTGTATAAAACGCGTTGCACAGTGAGAACCACTTAAAAACATTTCTTTGAAATTCAGAACACGACCCTGCATCATGCTTTAACAAAATCTTCACTCCAAAAGTAAAAATTACAAAGCAAATGGAGAAATCAAAACGAAAATACTATTTACTATATAGTTCCTATAAGCGTGGTCCATAAGTACATTTTTTCATACACAGAATCATTCTGTAATATAATCATCAATCAGTGGCTAATTTACGGTAGGATCAAAAACTCTGGCTAGAGTTTTGGGGCTTCTAGTCTCATTCTAAATTGTTGAAACGCGCATGGAACTTAGTTTCCAAATTGGTAGTTAGCTGGTCATGTTGTAGTCGTCTGCATGTAGATATGGATGATAGCTCCCTGGCACTTCCATCTTTCCCATTAGCTGGTCCATTCCTGCATATCCATTTTTATCACATCAAATGCATCAAAAAGATTAAGAACAGAACTAACCATTATAGGTCCGCTACCTAGGATCGACTATATGAATCCTGAATAACAACTCAAGCTTCCATTTGATCTAGGTGTTGGCCAAAGATGGATTTTGTTGGTCCTGTTCTTTCATTGTTGTTACAGGTGCTTGGAGTTTGGAACAAGTTTTAGTTGAAGACAAATTCTTTGTGCTAGAGTAGGTGATAATTGTGAATGTGATGCATTAACTCCGTGAGAAGTTTAAGGTACAGTAAGTTTTTCCGACAAAGAAGTGAAAATCATAACAGTTTAAAATGCAGGTCTTCAAATGCTATTGATATCCTCGTGAAACATCGAATGAATGCAGAAAGTACATATAACTCATTATGATTCCCTAGATGCAGGAATTCCCATCACCTAGTGTGTCTCTATCACTTTTGATGACATTTTGAGAATTCGAGACCAGAAACAATTTTGGCTATGGAGCTCATATTTTGAATTTTGACAGGAGAGCACCTTCATTTATATCTAAATATTAGAGCATACGATAGTACAGTGGTAAAAACAAAATGATGTTATAGGAACTAGAAAAACATACTTGGATTAGACATTCCATAGAAGGACATTTGGCCATAACTTGCAGCAGGTTTTGAACTACCGTCTGATGGAAACATAGGCTCAGGTTTACTGGTTCGTGGATCTAGTGAATGCATGCCAGAGCTCACGTCAGGGTTCTCATAGCCAAGATCTTCAGCCATTGAAGTAGGCATGTGAGAAGACTGCAGATCCTCTGGCCTTGTTTTCTTTTCATTGGGCGACTCAACCTCTGTCTCCACCTCTGATTCAGTGGTGTTTGTTGCTGCAACCTGTTGCTTCCTTTTTGATCGAGCACGCCTATTTTGAAACCAATTATACACATTTGTTTCAGAAATTTGGCCATGTTGAGATAATTCAGAAGTTATCTCTTTGATCTTCTGTTTGGTTGGAGTTCCATTGCCTTGTTCAAATATGCGCTCAAGAATCTGAAGTTGCATAGGCGTTGGAGTCCAGCGTTGTCTACCAGTGATTTTATGGCCAGCGGATGTCACTAGTGGATCGCAGTACAAATTTCCCAGCCTGGCTCCTGAGATAGCAGGTACAGATTTTGCTCACGTTAGATGAATTCAAATTCAGAAAGTACTATCACTACAAACACAGCAAGTCGAATATATGGATGTTAAACACAACATATTAAGACCATTAATAGGCCTAACTGAGAAATCTATCATCCTCCAGCTTCTTGCATCATGGTTAACAGTAGCAGGATCCCATCGCCAAAGCAAACCATACAAATAACACAAGATACCACAATACAATTATTCCCTCTGAAGTTGATTGAAACAAATACTCATATCTTGAAACATGGAAATGGCAATTTATCATATACATAAAATTTGAAGAACCACTCAAAAGGAGGAGTTTATATTTGGTTTCCTTTGAAGCGATCCACCTGTCATTGATCATTGCAATCAAATTAAAGATTTCAGCATACAGTCATGGATTGAAAGATTTCCAGCTTCCATGTTACTGGCAAGCTTCACCACTACATTTTTTTACAAGACTCCGAAGCCTTGCCTAACTAGTAAAGTTGTTGTCATGTTACCAGGAGGTCAAGGGTTCAAGCTAATGCATGGTAAGGTTGCGTACAATAGACCCTAGCGGTCCTTCCCTTCCCTAGACCCCGTACATAGCGGAAACTTGGTGCACTGGGCTGCCTATTGTTTCACAGGATTCTCAAAGGATTATGTGGGAGAGAAAACCTAGAGGACTATATTTGGATGGGAAGAGTAAGAAATAAAAATAAAGAATCAAATGAGATTCTATACCAAAAGTAAAATAGTTCAAAAACTTAGAAAATCAGAAGGAATCAATACAATGAAATTCTATACCAAAAGGAAACACAAAACTTTGAATTTTTGAGACATTTAAGTTGAATAGAACTATTTGAATTTATTTATTTTTATCAAATAACAGAAAAGGTAAGAGTTATGAAATGATTTACTTTTTCTATTTTCTCTCAAGTTTTTGAACTAAAATTCCTAGAGGGAAAAAAAAGACGAAATCAACCCAAAAAAAAAAACATAAGAACACCAAACACAAGAAGATGAAGAAACCAGTAAAATGGGTAGCTAAAAAGACACAAAAATTGATCCATATTTTCATAAAATTAACAGAAAAAAAAAGGTCCAATTACATATCAACACCAAATATAAATAAAAAAAACAGAGCAATAATTAGAGAGAGAAAAAAAACAGACGAACCAGCAAGATCGTGTTGTGAAGCCATGGATTTATGCAAATCAACAAGTTGTTCACAAATAGTAGCATAAACAGCGATTTGCTTCCTTAAAACTTCCATTTGCTCATCCGTCATCACTTTCACAAACATCCCACCACTAACTGCTCCGTTCAATTCCTCCGCCGTCTGCTGCGGCGCCGACACCGGTGGCTGCTGCTGCTGCTGTTTTTCCCAATCCATAATTTCCTATTGTTTTAGTCAATTCCTTACAAGGGTCATCACAAAATTGTATCTGTTTCTGAGAGTTGAAACAAACAGAGAGAGTGAGTAAAAAAAGGGTAACCAGAAAGTAAAGCAAAAGCGGGAGAGGAGAAGACTACTACTTACTACTCCAACAGTAAAAGACAAGATTTGGACGTATATATAGTGTATATTCTCTAATATACACTCAAGTAGGTCCCATACTTTTATTTTTTTTAAATTAAATTTATAATATTACTAAATTGAAAATTGAATGACTTTTTGAGGTCTATTATTAGAGTAGGAATTAAATAATTATTAGAGAAATGATTCTCTTGGGATTGAGGTACACCCATAAAACAACATGGACTATGATTTTCTTTAGGATTCTCTAATTTTCTTGGTTATGTACCATGCCAATTTTGGAAGTTAATGTTCATCCTAATTATGGGCATAAAGATTTATCTTTTCTATGAGTTTATGTTGTAGCACAACTCATCAAGAAATTCAATCTTACTTTCGTTTGCTATGGAGCCTGCATATATTTCTATTCGTTTATATATTTCGCTTGCGAATATATAAATAGGGTAAGTATATATCAATTTTGTATTTATACATTTAAGAATTTTTCAGAACTCTGGTTATATATTTCCCTTGACAATATACAAATAGGGTAATTTATTATGAATTTTTCATAAATCGTATACAAATAACTAGGGTAAACACATACAAAATTCTGAATTTATACAATGCGAATAGCAAAAATTGGGAATCTGCTTTTTTTTTTTTTTTCTTTTGTCGAGAGTTTATTCAAAACTTCTTTATATTGGTAGATTTTTGTATATTCCACTCTATGATACGTTGTTGATGCAGTACATTTAAAATATATATGTCAATAATAATATATTTAGTGTAAATTTATAAATAAATATGAAAAAATATAAGATGTACACAAATTTCACCCTTATCTTTTTTGTAAGGTAAGGAAAGATTATCCACTCAAGAGAAAAGTTATTCAGTAAGTATATATACTTTATCTGATTATTTTATTAAAAAATAATAATATATTTTTTATATTTAAAATAATTAAATTTACTATAAATGAGAAGTTTTTATATTTATACAAATATTATGATATAATTAAAATTACAAATTTTAAACTTTACTTAACTTTAATTTGCTGGCTCAACAATTGACTGTCTCATCTAATTTTTACCTTTTAGTGATATAGGTTATAGTATATCTAGAGTGTTTTCAGAATCAAAATGGGTGTAAATATATATACCAAAGAATAGAAAAATGAATATAATATTAATTTACTATGTTCATGACACACATATGTGTGTATTTTTGTTCATATAAATATGATTTGTGATGATATATAGAATTTCTGAAAATGGAAAACATCAAAGCTCAGCTGGCTCAGAATTTTTCACCAACCCATGATGTATTTTTATATGGAAAGGGAGGGATTTTCATATATCTTGGTAGATACCAAGCCAAAGTTTGAAACTTTTTTATTTTTCTATTTTCCCACTCACTATTTATTTTACATTTATATTAGTGTTCGATTAAAATTTAAAATTTTACATCAATATTAGTATTCGATTAAAAATTTAAAAGGTTATACTAAGCACAAATCTTTCTTTTACTTCTTTCTTTCCAATTTTAACATTTTCTTATGATTTTGAAAGAAACCACTATTAATTTAGAGTTGGGGGCATTATTTAAAGTGAAAACATTTATAGCATGGATGAATAAATTGACTCTCACTTAAATTTAAGAGAGTTTCAAGACACATGAATTATGATTTGTTTCTATTGACCACATAAATATATAATAAAATATTTTTGTTTAGATATTCTTGATGTGTATTTTTTATTTTCTTTTTTAGTCCGTTTTAAAAATATGTCTTTTTTTTTTTTTTGACAACTCTTTAATTTCAATTTTTTGCACGACATATTTAAGATTATAAGATTAAAAGAAATTTTGGTACTTTCTACATATATTTAGTCTAATACCATAAAATTCAAAAAAAAAAAAAATTAAATTTCGTATCAAATTAAAATTAGACAAACAAATTAAAACAGAACGACGGTTCAGTAGCCTTAATATATATAAGTTATAAAACCTCGTTTGCCCTATTGATATGCATAATTAAAGAAGGTAGTAACATTTTATGTGGCTATATATATGTAATAGCTTAGGCGCTTGAGAACGTAAATATTAAGGCAGAGATGTTTAATATAAACATTAGATTATCCTCAAGTGTTCAGTTGAAAAATGTTATAGTTCAAGTGTGTAAATAAAATTTAGTTAATTTTATTCCATGTCTTTGGTACAAAAATCACTATATACATCTTTGTTCATGATTTTTAGTCTCTGTAGAGTGAATAACGATACAATAATAATAATAATATATTTAGTGTGATTTTAAATATCAATAACAAAAAAATAACATGAAATTTGAGACATTGAGTCATATCCGTAGTACAAATAATGGTTTTATTTTTAGAATTTGCTTGTGGATTAGGTTAAGACTTATAAATAAATGTCAGAGTGAATGTTTGAACATCAGCGCACGCCAAAGGCGGACGGTCGGTTCTGACACTACTACACTTTGTTCAACTGATAACTATTTACTCATTAATGTTCATGGAGAGTGATCAATCATCACTCACTACCTTAAATTAATATATTCTCTCCGTTTAAAAAATAATAACCTAATTTGATTTGAAACAGTATTTAAGAAAAGAAATAAAACTTTTTAATCTTGTAGTTCTAAATTAAAGTTATGTCCATTGTACCAAAATGCTCTTTAATCTTGTGGCTTTAAGTATGCCACATGAAAAGTTGAAGTTAAAGTGTTGCAAAAAAGGGTAAGGAGTCCTTTTTTTAAGCAGATTAAAAAGGAAACTAGACCATTCTTTTTTAAATGGGGGGAGTATATGCTTTCTTGTTTGTTACTCTGATTAACTTTTTTTTAAAAAATAATTTAGAAATCAATAGATGACTGGATATTTCAGGTTATCGAAGACATAACTCTAAATAGGAGAGTGTAGATGATATATATTACGGTAGAAGGGTAGTAGGTAGTGTAGTGTTGTGTTGTCTTCGTGTAGTTCTTTTTTTTTTTAAAAAATAATATTATTTCTATCATTTATAGTTATATTATCATAGTATAGTATGTTATTTATGGTATTTCGATTATCACATGATTATAGTGTTGTTTTGGCTACTTTTGCATTATTTCTTATTTCGATTCTTTGTATTGTCTTCTTCTTTATATTGAAATTTGTTACACTTGAGTTGATGATCTTTTGGAAACAATCTTTCTTCCTCAATAAAGTTATGGTACGATCTGCGTACATTCTACCCTTTTCAAACTTTATTTGTGGGATATCACTAGTTACGTAAGTTGTTGTCATTATTTAGATGATCATATATACTAACATGTAATTTTTAGTATAGTATTTGATTAAATTAATAATGTAATTATTTTACATAGTTAGTGAATACCACTAGTTTATTAAATACTTCTAAGTTGTAAGTAGTAGTTTGTTTTTGTCTTTTGTGTTGTCCAAAAGAATGAAAAATAAAAAAGCTCTATCAACTACCCGGAAGACGCGGCCAATTTGCCGCCAATTTATGAGGCACGTTTTCTTCCTTTTTGTTTTATATACCCCACCCCTTGTGACATGGACCTTTTATTCTCTCATTTTCTTCTTTATAGATTGATTACCTTCAAAAATATATTAATGCATGCTGAAAATAAAATAGAATAGAATAGTAGCAATAATATATACTCCATTCGTCCTTATTTATATGAATTAGTTTGACTTGAAATAAAATTTAAAAAACAAAGAAAGACTTTTAAAACTTATGATCTAAAATAAATGATAGATATTTGTGGGGCTATAAATCATTTAATTAAGGGTGGATGAACATTTTAAAGTTAAATTGTCACTTAATATATAAATGTGTCATCTGTTCTGGGACCGACTCAAAATGAAAGTAAGTCATATAAACTAAAACATATGAAGTAATACTTATCAAATTGATACCGAAACTAGAAAATGATCGGCTACTTATTAACATTCTATCATAATCTTCTACCTTCGTACCCTGCTATCTAATAAGGTTATGTCTTCGTAAATCCAGGTGTGCCCTGTCTTGTCTAATCACGTCTCTTAGCTTCAATACTTCTTTTAACTATTTCTATCCCTTTTTGTACACATCATAATCAATCTCTCACACCTCCTTACAATGAGACATTTATGCATCTTGATCTTCCATGTCCTAACTCCTAACTATCTCAGTATCGAATCTCTTATCTTGTTCACCACAAAAATGAAAATCAAAAAAAGTTTTATTATATCAAAACAAATTTGAAGTATCCATTTTAGGACCATGATTAATTTGGATTGGTGCCACATAAAATTCAACAAAGAAAAAAAATACTCTTTACTAAAATTGTTTCCTTTCTCAATTTTACTCAAACTTTAAGACTTTTAATTAAAGATGAACAAATCTTATTCATCCTACCGCACCACGAGTGATTTGAAAAGGGCAGAATGGTCTGATGGATCCTTACACTTGTATTGGATTGTAAAGTGGATATCACGTTGTCAAGTGAACACTTAAACTCAATAAAACCCAATATTTTAAACACCTCTAACTATTGACTAAACATATGTGGCAATAAAATTGCTGAGTTGGAAAAATGTGTGAGGTACACGCAAATTAAGAGGGTGACATTGATACTTTTCATCAAAAATAAACCTATTATGAGGAGAGAAAAAATTTTAAATTGGGAAAAACAAAAATATCCTATTCTTCTTCTCTTTTTTCTGTCGAAAAAAAATTAGGTCATTCCATTGTTTCCACCATTATTTTTATTTTTGTAATTTTGCTCCATTTCTAAAAGAAATTACTTATCCTTTAAACATACCACAACAAACATACAAATTGAAAAGAAGAACTTTTTTGTTTGAATGATTTTTTAGGCTGATTTATTTGTCTTCAAATCTAAAATGTGTTACATAATTTGAGCTTTTAATTTGAAGGTTTAAATTGAAACCTTCTCTCCAAATTGAAAGCTCAAATTACAAGATTATACGGGTTGAATTGAGAAATTAATCTGATAACTTGACTTCAGATCAAGACGGCTGAGTCAAATAACTCGATGTTGGACTCATAGCTTGGGTTGCTACACGAAGATGACAAGAATGTATCGATTGCAATAGCTCAAGGAATCATTTCGATGCTGGTCCATTTACTCGATTTCAGCTCTTTGCTGGAGATTAGGAAGAAAACTGTCAGTGTCATTGCTAAAATCTCCATAGTTGCTTCAAGCAAGCTTTGTTTTGGTCGCCGGAGATTTATGTATTCTCAAAAAATTTCTAAGGATTCTTGAACCTCTGAATGTTCTGGGAAGAAAAATTCATGTATAGCTTTGCAAGCATTGGATCAAGAAGAGGAATTTCTATCTTTTATAGAAACTTACCAAATGAGAACACCCAATTCTCAAGCTATGGCAGCAGGTGTATGTTTTATGCTTAAGGCGGATGGAAAATGGTGAGAGTGGGAGTGGGAGATGGGTTTGGATTTGGAGGTGGCGGGCGGCAGGGATGACCTGATGAGAATGTAAGGGATTAAGGGATGAGAAAGAAAGTGCAACGAGAGAGAGGAAAAAATAACATTTTAAAATAATATTATTTATTTTTTATATTTAATTTCTGACGTGCATTAAAAAATGAGTTGGATTCTATGTGTATTTGGTTGCATTACACGCACTCTGTAAAAAAGGGTTTAAAGTATTGTATTTCGTTAAGTTTAAGTGTTCACTTGAATATAAGAGTCTACTTTACAATCTGATACAAGTATAAGGGTCATTCCTCCATTGAAAAGTCTAAGCAACTCAAATACGCACATGTAAGCGCACATGCACAACCTTCTCTTCGTTTATGTTTTCATTTTTAATTTATTCATTAATTAATGTTGAATGAATGTTAATTGTATTTATAACATAATGACAAATCCGTCAAGCAAATTAAACAAAAGAGTTAATCAAGTCAATAAATCTAATCTAACATGTGAACTTCTGGTGATACTATTTGTCAAATTCCCTCTTTGAAATTCAATAAAGGAAATATCAACAATCTAATAGAATCTTTCATTAATCATGTTATCCTTCTTTTTAATAAGGGGGAACCCATCGGTGGCCCCCTAAACTTGGCACAATCTTTCACTTAGACACCTCAACTGAAGCATTTTCATTTTAAGCACCTAACGTAGGGTCCCCATGTGTCACTTTAACACTTTTTGCACAGCTGGAGTGTCGCATGCTTTTCACTTATTCAAGGCACGTAAACATCAAAATTTGGTCTGATGTGGCGTCCCAAACGGTAATATTACTCCACATCATCCATTATATTATTTTTTCTCCAATTATACCCTAATTAAAACCCCAATTTTCTCTCTTCTTTTCCAATTTCTCCCTTCTTTTCCAATTTTTCTCTTCTTCAGCCTTTCTTTAGTTCTTGGCCTTTAATACTTTAATGTCAAGCTTCTCCAATTCTTCCAAGGCATCTGTGGATGAAGGTTGATATTGTAGGTGTGGTAATGAAGCACTATTAAAGACTTCATGGACCCAATTAAATCCAGGGCGTAGATTTTTTACTTGTAGAATTTCAAAGGTAAAATTCTTTGTTTCCCTTGTTTTTTTAAGTCAATTAGATGATTAATTGTTGGCGTCTAATTATTTTTTATTGGTTTTATAGAAAAAGGGTGGTTGTGACTATTTTCTTTGGTATGAAGATCGACACCCTCCACAAGCAAACAGGGTAATGTGGGGATTGTTGAAGAAAGTCAATGCTTTTGATGAAAAATTAAAGCGAGCAAGAAATATATTTATTATCGTGTCGGGTTCTTGATGTTTGGAATATGGAAATAATTGTTAGTGTTCTTGAGGTGTTCGGTCTAGTAGTATTTTGATGTTGTATTTGGTGTTAGATCTAGTAGAATTTTGATGTTGGATCACCTTCCTGAAAAATATGTAGTAATGTAATCAGATCAAATGCACTTCTCATTTCATTGCAGATTTGTTTGCCTTACTTTCTATCAGATTCACCGTTCCTGAAAAATATGTAGTAAGACTCAAACAATATTCTTGAAAAATATGTAGTAAGACTCAAACAATATTGCTCTGCCTATTTACATTTGCCATGACAGAAGATCATCCTTGGATTTCTCCAAGACTAAATCCCGAAGACCCTTTTCGAGTACTACTTCTTCAGTTCATTCGTCACAAAAATCAAATGTTAAGTCCACTCATACTCAACTACATTATAGCTACAGAATTGTCCCCTCTTCCGCCCATTGTATATCCTCTTCCCATGTCCCAGGATCCTCTCCCAGATAACACCAACTACATTACATTGAAAGAATAGTACATTCTCATACACATTAGTTCCTGCCTCTTGCATATATCTTCAAATGCTTTGTTTGAGAACATTTTTTAACATTCATGTATTTCCAAATAATTTCTTTTAGAAGCACATATTTAATTGTAACTATCCTTGTAACACCCAAATTACACAAAACGTAGACAGTTATATTGCATGCTCCATAATTAGCTCAAAGTTAACATTATGCTACATACCATTCAAGGCTACAACCTTCAAAAAAATATACCAAAATAAGGCCCCAAAATAAAGCTAGCATAACCAAAATAAGGCCCAAAATCAACCTATTCTAAGTTAGTGTTACTTCTTTTTGTTTGCCATTTGTTGCAATTGGGAAGTGGTGACAACATCCTTGTTTTTCCATCTCAAGCCTCTAGGCTTAAAGCCAAGGTCTATACCCGTTAAACTTGCATCCTTATAACTTGGACCTGTTGGTAGAATCCTTTGACTTGAAGTCCCAGGCTGTTTTTTAAAGAAAAAACTAAAATTAATATAGGTACAAACTTGCATTCATTTAAGAGACAGTTTGTGACAAACTTACGTTTAGTATTTGAGTCCCACTTGCACTTGTGTAGATGCCAAATCCAACATTACTTGATCCACTATTAATTGGCCTCTTTGATCCCCCTCTCACAGAATCTTCTCCAGTTGCAACTCTTCCTTTTTTTTGTCCAACAGTTTGTCTAGTCCTTGGAGGTAGTTGACTGGTTATACCTCTTGTAACAGGAATACTTGTATCCACAAATGGTGGTGGTTGGCTTGTTTTTGCAGTTTTCCTTGCCCTCTTAATTCTACTGGTATCACCACAAACTGTTGTTGAAGAAGTAGGTTCCTCGCCTCTTAACTCTACCGTATCACCAAAAAGCTGTTGAAGAAGCATTTTGATGTCTGCAGTTGCTTGAATCTTGTTGGTCCAGTTGGTAGGAGCTTGTTGGTTCGGGATGTCAACTTCGTGAACTTTGACGAAATTGTGATTGTGAAGTATGGACACCAACCTAAATATCACACATAAAGTTTGTTCATTACATTCAACAAGAATTTAAAAAAGGCACAAACAAATAATAAATTATTTTACTTTGCAATATTTCTTGTTGTAGCCTTGTTGTTTACAGTTGGAACAAGTAATTTCCAACCCTTGTTTGGACATCTTTCCATACTTCTTTCTTGGTTCATCTTTACTCTTTCTTCTATTTCTTGGAGGTCTACTGCATTTGCTTAGGTTCGGGAGGCTCAATCCTTGAATTGTTAGTTTGCCACATCTTCATATTTGGAATTGGTTGAATGAAATGACTATAAGCCTTTAAGAAGGTATCCTTCCTATACCAATGCTCCATGCTGGTTCAGTTCCTCTATGTGGTACAAAGCGAAATAGCATGTTGGCATGGAATGCCTCTCAATTGCCAAGTTCTACACTACAAACTCTATTAGTCAAGTTGATCAGATGCCTATATCGCCTTCTCCAATCTCAAACCCAACATCAGCATTCCAAAGCACCTTGCATGCCCTTGCCTTTTCCTTATTCTCCTCCAACATAAGTCTAGCCATAGGTGCAATATCACATATCCAGGTGTCAGCAAACTTAACCATATCCACAGTTCTAGTCATTAATTTTCTCATAATTTCCTCCAACATGGTTATTATAGATTTGTGTCTACATGATAAGATCCATGAGTTAAATGTTTCACATATGTTATTTTCAACTATATCACATTTGGAATGCTCTTGGAAGAATGCTTTAACCCATGACACTTGAGGATAATGCAATAAATTATCATTAATTTCCTTACCAAGTCTGCTCATTTTGTAAAGCTCCTCATTGTACTTCACTTCAAAAGTTGCCTTGGAACATCTCCAGAATTGTTTTCTCCTTTCCTCTCCCTTCCATCTTTTACTCCAATTAGACCAGATGTGTCTAGACACATTCTAACTTCAAAGATTTGGTAGCCACCAACAAACGCCAAGACCCTACAATAAAATACAATTTAAGAAATAAAATACATTTCTACATATCTACAACTATAAAAGTAATAGACAATTACCTTTTGCATATCTGACATTCCAATCGCAGCCTCTTTCAAGTAGTTGATAAAGAAACTCCGGTATGTTTAGTCTCTTTGTCCACAATCGCTATAGGAAACATCCGATTGTTTCCATTTCTTCCAACTGCTAAGTTCACCGCACCCTTTAAACATCCATCAAATCCTATTATTCTTCTACATCCTTCCTTCCACCCTTTCTTCAATGATCCAAGCATACATAAAAGTACACAAACAAATTCTTTCTTTCTCTATCCATCCTTACCCAAACAGAACTACCAGGATTGGTTTGTTTTATGACTTCAGCATAAGCACATAACCTTGCAAATTCCATATTCCAGTCACCCATGTTTTCTCTAAGAATCATCATATTTGCCTTGTAACAAATTATTTTACCCACATGCAGTCCTAACTCCTCCCTGCACAATTCTTATATTTCCCAAATCCTCAAAGATGGTTGTTTAGTTATTTCATCCTTGAATCTACTTGCTAGGAACTTAGTTGTACACATTTTGTTCTTATTTGATGGTAAACACTTGTGTATAGGATAATAATTCTTAATCATAAAGTTACCACAATCCCTATCAATAGCACCATAGCACAACCATTTGCATTTTTCTTTGAATTTACATTTAGCTCTCACTCTATGAGCTTCATTAGGCCTTAACTTAATCTGATAATGTTTTTCAACAACATATTTTGCCAAAGCCTTTCTAAATTCCTTAGCATTCTCAAAAATCATTCCAAGTTCAAAAATAGCAACAGTACATTCATCATCATACCTGACCTTTTTGCTCTTTCTTCTGCTTGGTAGATCAACACCTCTAACAGCTTCTGCATCTAGCATATCAATGCTATCATCACTATCACATTCTGAGCTATCAATATACTTCTCATCTCCTCCCAATCTGCCAACATATCTATCCTTCTTATTTATTCCAATATCTTCAAAACCTCTATCCACACCAGCCTCACCTATTGGTACTTCTTTAGTTATTGTTTTCTTCTCCCTATCTCTTTTCTTCCTAAGATTAGGGTTTCTTTTGTTTCTCCTTTCAGCCCTAAGGGATCTCAATTCTTCATCAACATCTGAATCATCTTCATCTGGAATAGCATCTGCATCAGTGTCACTACTAGAAAGATATGATTCAGCTTCATTCTGATTAGTATTACCTCCAGGTGGTTCTGTATCAACTTCATTCAAATCTGAATCATTCTCCACAATTCCCTCAGTATTTATACCCACAGATTCATCAACAGGAGCAGACAATTCTTCCAACTCATCAATTTCATGGACCACATACACATGAAGCTCATCACCATCTACCAAGTCTTTCACAAATTCTAACAATTGAGTATCAGAAGTAACTTGAACTAATTCATTGTTATCTTCACAGTAAAATCCCTTCACATTTGTATACCCAAGGTCTTTAGTGTAGGAAAGAAACTCGACAAGACTAAAATGATCTTTATCTATGCCAACACCAAATACATCTACTTCTCGTTGGTAAGTAGGGTTAGGGTTTCCAACAACACACCCCCCATGATGAAAACAAGTTAAAATATAGCTGTCCATATCTCGAAAAGAATACCCCCAATAAAAGGAAATACCCAAAAAGCCCCTTACTTTACCAGCCAAAACCTATATTAAAAATGAAATAAAGAAAGCGGAATCAGCAACAATATACACCTTCAACAACAATATACACCTTCTTGAAGAAAACAAAAACACAGGTAGAAAAGAAAATACACCATTACCTTCAATTTCTTCAATTTCTCCAATGTCGCACAGCCCGATACCTCGTCAATACAACCTTAAACCTGAAAAATAGCGACATAAAATACAACAATGGTTATTACTAACAACGAATTGAAGGAAAAACAAAGAAATACATGTGAAGATAGGGAGATTACCTAGGTTTTACTCGGAGAAGGGAGAAGTTTAGTCCGCCCCTTTCCCTTTTCTTTGTTTGAAATCAGCAAAATGGTTCCTTTTTTCCTTTAGTTTGGAAGAATACTACGTGTAAAGAGACTTAAAAGTTGGCATCATATAATTGGTCAGTTACTCCACGTAGACCGATTGCATTGCACGCGCCTATGGTCAACAGAAGTCTGTGCAAAAAGTGTTAAAGTGACACATGGGGACCCTACGTTAGGTGCTTAAAATGAAAATGCTTCAGTTGAGGTGTCTAAGTGAAAGATTGTGCCAAGTTTAGGGGGCCACCGATGGGTTCCCCCTTTTAATAAAAAAGAAAAAGTAAATCTATTCGATGCAAATTTAAATGATAAAAAGAATTGCTCATCTGGTAAACATATTTCACCTTCAAATTTTAAAATTTTGGATTCAATTCACTAAATGAGCAAAAAATAGAAGTTTCCAGGGATGGGTGAAAAATAAAAAAATAAAAAATTGCATTTTTTATTAATTAAATCATTAGCATAAAACAAACATTAGTAATTTTTTTTCTTAGTAGTGAATTGAGGCTTCACTTAGAAGGGATCTAGAGTATAACATATGAATTTATGAGAGTATATTTGGCTCAAACCATAATGTAAATTCATTAAATAACTATAAAATATAAAATTAACTATGAAATTTGTCATCTAATTAATGTGTCCTGCACGAGCGGAGCTACGATGGTGTCAAGGTTTTCAATATACCATATACAGTTCAAATCTTATTTTATATTACTACATTTAATATTTTAAATATCCTTAAAACTAATGAAGACCTATAGCACAATAACAAGGGTGTATTCAAAACTTATATAGTGCCCAAATTTGAATCTTTCATAAAAAATTTAACTACGTCATTGCACCTCCACGATGATGGTGCATCACATGGCTAAAACCAACGTCGGTCACCCCCTTGATTAATTGATTGAAAAAAAGAGTGTAGAAATTGGCAAGTGTGCTTGGAAAATGACTAGCTACCACACAAACAAACACTGTTTCAACTTTCCACGACTAACACGAAATTCAAAGGTTCCCAATTTGGACCGCATCTTTTTGACAACAAAGTCCATCAAACAAAAAAAGCTGTTTACTTCCTCTGAAAAACTAGTCCTCTTTTTTTCAAAAGGTATTGTTGAAAATACATAGAGGAATGATTTTCTTATAAAAAAAAAACAAATTAAATATAAATAGACGAAAGTATTTATCCAGTAATTTATAAGAATGATTTTGACCTTATTTGCATCGTGACCAAAATTTTATGTTTAATAAGTTTTGATTTTTTATCTTGAAGTTTGTCGATGGAGCAAACAGAGGTTAAAAGTTTAAGATAATCCATTTCCTGCGCGGTTAATTTCTTGTGTGACCTAACATGTATCACAAGCTTGAGTCCAATTTTAATTTGCTAAGTGATGTTAAAAGGCTTTTGATTGGACCTGTTGGCTAAGAATGGAATGCCACCTTATGATTTGCAACTCTTCTAAGATACCTAAGATTGTGAACCATTACCTAACATTTGGTCTTTTGTATTTTTTTTGGACTGGCCCAATGGTCTTAATCTTAATTTTCTTGTAAAAGAAGAGACAAATTAGGGCCTTCCCTTTTTCGCGCAACTTCATGGATGTTGTCTCGTTTGCTGATCAGATATTTGGATGTGAGCTATAATGAAGAGTATGGTCTTTCTATGCCATTATATTTGATCTCTTTTTTCGTGTGACTAGGAATGCTCAGTGACAACCTACAAACATTGTGTAGTCAACACCAACCTATTTAGTAGGCGTTTGGCCATGCGATACCATATCGATATGAAATCGTGAGATGGAATTGGCGTTTGGACATGCGATTTCACGTTGATTCCATATCATGAGATGGAATATCATATTCTCCAAAAATCATGATATGGAATTATATGGAAATTCCATATCATGATTTGAGATTTTTTAAACACAAAAATTGATCCACAAGTTTATATTTTGTTAAAACAACCCCACGGACATTTGAAGCTTGAAAAAATATATTCAAAATACTGAAACAGGCATGAACCATTATAATGTTGACACACAAGTGAAAATTGTCATAGCTTGTGCAGTGTTACATAATTATTTGCAAAAAGGAGTAATGGAATATTTATGGTCTATGATCATGAAAATATAGTTGCGGATGATATTGACCAAAAAATGGCTCAAAGTAACAATGTTGGTTCGTCTTCTCGACAGTGGCGGAGCCAAGATTATCAATAAGAGGGTTCAAAATCTAAAAAAATAGACACACAAAGTAGCCCAAGGGGATTCGACATCTACTATATATACTTAAAAAAATATTTTAACCATGTATAAATCATATAATTTTTCGCCGAAGGGGGTTTGGATGAACCCCCTCATTCTAAGGTGGCTCCGCCACTGCTTCTCGGTCACATGATCGAGAAATGCAAGTTCAACGTGAGGAGATTGTCCATATTATGTAGGAGGATTATATTAAAGACTAGTTCACTACAGTTTATGTTCAATTTTTATTATTGAATTAAAGTTTGATGAACTTAAGTGGGAAACAAATAGCTTTTATTATGTGATTTTATAAATTTTTGTTTATTTGGTAAGATTAAATAAACAATTGGGGCTATTTTAATAGTTTTACAACTTATGGGATTCTTATGAGCATGTCCAAACAAAACTTTAATTTCATCTCATGATTCCATATTATAATACCATATCATGATTTCATATCGCATGGTCAAATGGGCCCTTAGTCAACTCATTCACATGAAAACTAGAAGAGTGACTTAAATATTCCAGAGCATGTTGTGGAATGCTTAACTGCAGCATACAAAGGGAAATTTCACATTTCCAGAAGGCTGTTTAATATGACATTACAAACAAAATTGATTTATCAAATCAATAAACTAATACTCCCCGTAAACATTGAAAAATGAGTAGTATTTAATAGCAAGGGTAAAATAGACACAACATGATAAATTATTCATTAATTTTATAAACTGGACAAAATATTGGTAGATATCCCAAAATAGTGTAGTGGATAAGTAAAGATTGACAGAGGGAGTATATATGAACTGATACTAATAATGTATCATAGTATATTATAAGTGGAAAGATTCAAAGCTCAAAGTTGAATTACCATTTTACCCTTATATTAAAATAATTAAAACAAATGTTATAAAATATAATTAAATATTTAATTAATAACTCATTTAAATCGGTGCATGAATCAAATTCACATTAATAATTAATTTCTCTTTTGCTGTAAAACTCAAGAGTATTTGAAGAGTTTTTCCATTAAATAAATTTGATATGGACTAAAATCATTGAACTAATTTAATGCAAATTAATTTTATCTATTCAAAGGTCATCCTAGCTAGTGCTATAAAATGCCTAGCATGGTCTTCATGTAAATGATAAGAGGAGGATGAGAGATTATCAAGCAAAAAATTAATCTTGCTCATCATTTTGTATGTGCAGTAATTTTCTTGTGTTTTTATCCACTCCTCCTTCTCTAGCCTAAGTATTTTGTATGTCCTTTTTTAATATTTTGATATACTTTCTTATGATTTTGTTTTTCTATTGGAATATCTTGTGTCCTACATGAAGAAATTAGTGATATACAATTCATGTTCTACTATATTTCTTAATTATTGATGAAATTCATAATGAAAGATTAATCAGTTAATTTGATATGCGACTCTCGATAGAGTGTTTTACTTTAGTATAAATATATTTTCGAGATTATTATTTATTAGTAGAGAGAGGAATAACTAAATGATAAAAATCACATACGATTTTTTTTTTTAAAAAAATCCATACCCTAAAATAAAATGGGTCACCGAATTGGAGATAAAGGATGGATCATAGTATGTGATTTTGAGACTGTATTTTTATTTAAATTTTCGTTTATATTGTATAATCTATTGACCTTATTAGTCTATTATTTATTTGTGGAAACATTCATTCCTCAAATAGACCATATATCAAAGATAAATTTTATGAAAAAAAGAGTATTGTTCTTTTCTCTTCATAAATCATATCTACAGTACTTCTCTAAGGTTAAAAAGAAGATGTATATGTGATATAATAATAAAAATAATTGACATAATAATTATGGTGATGGCTGCAAGTGTGTTTATATCAAGTGTTTATATCATTTGATTATGTATCAAATTGATGAGGTCTTCTAGAACTTATAAAGTGTATACATCAAACGTCTATTTACTGTGATGAGAAGTAGTAATTGTCCAAATTAGAATGTCTACTTTTGCCTTAGAGATATTATTTTCATTATGAGAATGTGATATTCTTCTGCCTAATATTGAATTTTAATTATCACTCATACCCATAATTTTTTAAAATTGAAAGTTCAATATGAAGAGTCATTTCTCCACTATTATATAAAAACACTTTCAGAATTAAAATTTCAATATGCTTTTTAAGAACCAATTTACAAAGATTGATGTTATCTTAGGAAGAAAATTGCACAATTCAACATGAGAAGAAAAGAGAATGAGAAACTGCAAATGAAGAATAACAAAAAATGCTCGAGTATATGATCTATTTAATGTTCTTCTTCATAATATATTTTTTTATTATTTAGTGAATAGAATATAAATGGTAAAACTACTATTGTTAATTTCAGCATTTCCTATTTTATAACTCAACTTTTTAGTATATAGAAATTTAATACTAATAAGGGACAAACGTGCAAAGCACGTTCCCAAAAACTAGTATGTACAATAAATATCACCAGATCAAGCCACACATTATGAACAAATGTATCCAACACTAGAAAGACTGCACATTACAGTTTCTGTAAATCAAACACACTCTAATTTGGGCAGATAAACATTTTGCATGTTTTATGCCCCTCAGAAGTTCCAAAACTTCTTCATATCAGTGACCAAAATAAAGAGTTAAAAAAAAAAAGTTATGACAACATATCCTTGATCATTTCTTGAATAAGATCGCCAATAATCTGGCATTCCATGTCTTTACCTAGAGCATTAACATCTTCGTCGATCAATCCAGACCAAGGGGTGGAACTCAAGTCCCTGGCTACTATATTGTCAAGGGATTGAAATGCTCTATCCCATGGAGGGTGAACATAAACACCAACAAGTTCCCATGCACGTTCCAATAACTTCTTTCCCTGAGGAGGTCGTGGCATTGGACCGACAGTACGTTTCATGAACCTAGACATTGTGGAAGGTACTCCAAGTATACTTGGAAGTGCTTCATTCAGCATGTCACACAATAACTTGTGATTTATTTTCTGTAGTTGATCCTTAGTATACCCTTCTTCATCCTTTGTCAGTTGTTTGTAAGACTCTTCTACTTCTTCAAAAACTTGGTTGCTGATAGGCTTTCCAAGTGGATCCCATCTTGATATATATTTATCACGCGAACCATCATATAGACCAGAAGCAATGAGCAGTTCTCTAATGTATGCCTCGGCTTGGTCTTCAATTTCCAACATCTCCTCTTCAACTGGCTGCTCATCGAACATGGTCTCCTCAGAGTCATAAGTATCTAGTTGATCCAGTTGCCTCCTTAACTCTGATATGCAAAAATAAAATAGCAACTTCTTTTAGAGTCCCATGTGGTTCCACATTTTCAAGATACAGTAATTAAAACCAATTATATTGCAATGAAGGAAAGTGCTAAATTAGAGAGAGGGGGATGACATACAAGTCCATGAATATAATCTATGTGGTTATTTATTGCAAGCACATGATGTGAGACAAAAGTCCTGTCAGAAAAATGTTATGTGATCACAGCTAAAGTTTCTCAGTTTGAACAATACTTCAAAGTGAAATGATATGAGCCAAAGCAACATGGTGAGAATTCCTTAAGTCTGTTTCACAGGAAATATGATCTTGCCTACAATGAATCCAAAAAACAGAACAACCCATGCTTGAGGACACTTATAGAAGCTTTTACTTATACCGTTCAGATTAGAGCTGATATCTCTGAAAACACGGGGCATCTCACTATCATCCAGTGCAGGTACATCAGAAGTTGTTGATGGGGTGAGGTAGTCTGTTTGTCTCCAATATTCTTCATTGATGCTGCTGCATACAGATGCAGGACTTGGTGGAACTTCAGTAGGATTTTCCTAGAACCAAATAATATCCATAGTTAGATGTAATGACAAATCAGCATCATGCAGATATTTAGTAATGCAGTGGACTGTTTAGGCTCCTTACATGTCTTTCATAAAAATTCGGTGTACCGGTTGGTGGGCTTGGAAAATCTTTCATTAGATTGTATGTTTGTCCATGTGGTTCTTCCCAAGAATGAACTTTCCTACCAAAGAGCCTGCCCTTGAGTATGAAACTATAACTAAAGCTGGAAACCTTTCGCCTAAGGTTGAATTTCTCTTTTTGCCGTTTCTTGACATTCATTGTGGCCTTCTCAATAGCTTCATGCTGTCTTCTAATATGGGCCCCTGTCAGCATATGTCGGTCCTCTAGGAGAAGCTTTCCAAATGATGTCGCGGACACAGGAGCAGACAAAGATCTAATTAGGCTCCTAGGAGATAGTTCCTGCTCAAGCATGTCATTGCCATGATCCCGTCTGAAAGATCTGTTGTGCATGTTTAATTCACCTTTCATGTTGTCCAGATTGGTTGCTTTATCTCCCGTATTAGAAGTATGCCTCATTTCTTCAGAGCTGCACGTCTCTTTATTCAGTTCCATCGATCTAGAGCTTCCACGAGCAAGCCTGTGTACACCATGAGATGTTTCTTGTTTGAGGACATTCCTGAACCTTTCTGTCAAAAACTTCCTTGTATCTCTATTGACAAACTCAGGAGAACTCGCCTCATCGGATTGAATATCGCTTCTATAAGACCTGGTGGATTCTGATCGAGGTAATGCTGTTCCATAGTCCCTAGTAACACTCTCCCTAGCATGTTTTGCAATAGATTGAGCTAGTTGCTTCGCATCTGGTGACCTTTCACTATAAGGGGTCTCAATTCCTCCTCCCCTGACAGTAGTGCTCCTCTTGGAACTCGTTCCTTGCAATTCACAGTTCAGTCTTTCCTTGACCTCCTCAAGAAATTCTTCTATGCTACCCCTGTCTTCAGAAATGCCCGGAGAACTGGGCCACGAATTTTCGTTAGTCACCATCCTTTCAGGACCAGGCCTCAGAATTACTATCTTTGTAGGAGCTGGAGCAACATCAGGTCCGCGAGAAGAATTTATCAGAGGATGATTCTGAAAATCAGGGTTCGGAATAACTTCCTTAACACAGTAGGTCTTATTTTGTGCAGGTACAGGAAATTCATTTATATTTTTCTGATGCTTCAAAAGGCCTCTTTCCCAGGGATTTACTGCTACTGTATGCCCTCTAAGCTCTGTAGGTTTCTCAGCAGCTGCGGTTCTCATTGAATTTGCATAAAGAGTCAACTTTTCCTTGTTCAGGCTTTGTTGTGCTAGCCATTGACTTGGACTGGTGCCATGTTCAACAAACTTCGAACATTCCTTGAACCTTACTGCTTGCCATGCTTCGAAATCTTTTTTGAACTTTTGTAGTTCCTCCTCCTGAGGATGTTCTCGAGGTTTATATTTGTTTGGTTTTCGGCTATCAATCTGTCGGTCAGAGTCACATGATTCATCATGGTTAAAGGGAATTGAGATTTTCTGTCTGGAGGACTGGGTTGCATGATCAATGGAAACCTTTGTCAACCATTCCTCTTTCGAAGGGTTCCCATCCTTCATTTCATTCTTTTTCTCTACATGCTTTGGTAATGATCTTCTTGTATCTAACGGTAACGTATCCACTCCCATTAGACGTGCCACCACACTAGGTGCATTATGTCCTGTGTTTGGTCTTTTAGCTATTTCTTCACTGATCAGTTTCTTCATTGGAGCCTCGTACCCATAACAGTTCTTCTCTTGCCAATCAATCATCTGATAAGTGCACTGCATTCAAATGTGGGATGAGTTTGCATAGGATCAAACAAGTAAGAAGGAATCATCTCAACTCTCAGGACAATTCAGAAGCCTGATTTAATTCTTGCAGTGTACCAAATAATACATGAAGATTTTGAGATGCCAGAAGTTGGAAAACCAATTAAGTAGAGATTACAAGAAAATACATAATGCACAATATTCTTTAAGTTAAGAAATGGCTGTTTTCCAAGTCTAGACAGGTATAGATAGTGGTACAACTGCTGCACGTCGAAGCAAATTTCAAGTAGCAGCTGTGGAGTTCTTTGTCACCCTGAACTTGCAAAATTTGCCACTCTATAAGATCATAGTTACAAGGATTACATGAGGCAGGAAAAATCCTACACTTCAGGTTATAGCATTTTATCAAATGTAAATATTTCCTAATCCTTTCTTTCAGTGCTCACTGTGCTGAGAGTATTCCAACATCAGATAAAAGAATTTGAACATGACATAATAAAACTTTTACCTGTGCTTTGTCCCCTCCGGCATAGAACCATTGAGACGCTTCAACAGGAAGCTCCAAGCTATTTCTAGGAGTATCGACACCTGCACAATAGATCATCATATTTTCTGTTGGTTTAGGGGGGAAAAAAAGAGAAGATATATCTATATCCTCCCTGTCCCAATTAAATGGTGATGTTGTGCTTATATATAACAGGTAATTTAACAAATTCTTCGTACTGTCATAGTTGCTAGAGTAGAAGCAGAAACCATTGCGTAACAGGACTTGAATGATAATTCTGTTGACTAAGCTAAGAATGATTTTGAGCTAAATGAACTAAACTAATTCAGGATTCTCCCTGACCCTTCAAAGGGTGCATTACTCATGACAAATCATAGGCAAAATTCATCAAACATTTGTTAAAAGGCAGCTAATTTGAGCAACTAACATCTTGCCAACATCACTAGCTTCGACAATATCATGCTCGTGATGCAACTAGAGAACGAAAGCACTTACCACCATGTCTTTGTTGTGAAAGAAACTTCCTTGCCATCCCTCCTTGATCAAAATCAATGAGATCCAACAAGCTTCCCATGCAGCACAAAATCCCAACTGGTACAATAATCCTTAAGAGCTAGTAACTCCATGTCTAATCCACACCCTGCAGACACAATATTATCAATTGACGATTTTTCTCAACGAAAAAGAAGATTTCATATAGCATTTTTGCTGAAGTATAACCAACAGATATCATATTCATAAAACTGAACCTTTCTTGTTATAGTCTAATAACATTTGAAGACAGAAAACAACTTCACTTCATATATATCATAGGCACTACCATTCTTGAAAGCCCCAATCAGATTTTTTCCACAAAGTCACTAATTTAGTTTTAAGAATAGAGAAAACTCTTTGTGATGACAGATGACCTCAGTCCTCAAAATCTTTATGTAAATTTTGCCAAAAAAATCAACAAATTGTAGTACTAATAAAATGGTTTTGCTTGAAAGTGGAATATATTATTTTACTTATGAGGGAATTTCTTACTCCTGATCTAGTTCAGCAAAGAGTAATTATTTTGTTGATTGCTCAACTGATCTAGTAAACATTAGGCACTCATAACTCAACAAACAAACTTTATAAGACAGAAAGAAGAAAAAAAAAGGATTAACACAAAGTGACAGCCATAGAACAAACTTATAAACCATTCAAGATTCAACCCACAGCAAAATTAGACATTGTTAAACAAATTTCAACATAAAATCAGCCTTTCAATGTTATAAAAATCCCAACTTTGCAAAAAAAAAATTCAAGAAAAGTAGCAGAGGAGAGAAGGGTACAAGTCAAAATCAAGTTTTTATCTTTCCTCGTGATCAACGATCCAAGAAACATGAAAACAATGAGAGAGAGAGAAAAAGAACAAACCATCATGTCAACTTCAAACCATAGAAAAAAGTTTCATCAAACAACTCAAGATTGTTTGAAGAAACAGAGGAAATTATAAAAAAAAATTGGTTAAAAATGGAATGTGTATTGACAGAGAGAAAAGCTAATTGTAAGAGCTGGAGTTGACGTTTGGTGTTTTTTTTTCAAGAAGAAGAAGATGAAAGTGGAGAGTAACGAAAGGGATAAAAATAATACAAGGACAATAATTAATGAATGAATTGAAAAGAAGAAGAAGAAGAAAAAGTAGTACAGTTGCTACTTTTTAGCATGAGACTCCATCTCTGGAAATATAACACTCTCCAAAAAGCTAACCCCTTCTTGTCTCTCTACTCTCATTATTTCTCACTATTACTCGTTTTAATTTATATGATATACTTACTAATTTTTTTCTAAAATAATTTAGGTATAGGAATAAACTGCAGTCAAATATATTCTTATTTGACTTTATAAATCTAAACTATGTTACATAAATTAAAATTAAGAAAATACTATTTTTGTCTTTGAAATTCGAGAGTTAAAATTTTTAATTCAGACAATATGAATAATTGTAGTCAAAAAATTTCTTATTTGACTTTGTGAATCTATATTATGACATCTAAATTGAGATTAAGGAAATATTATTATTGTCATTCCAAATTCCATAATTATATATGATAAATCTTTTCATTTTTAGATATTTCAAGATGTACGATACCAATTTGTCAAATATCATTTTATATAATCCACCACAATATTATATTTTTAAAAGTATTTATTTGTTATTTCTTTTGCTTAATTTTTTTCTATTATTTGTTGTTTTTAGTGTTCTTTTTTAATTTATTGTACTATATTTTATTTTCATACTTTATTTTGATATACTTAATTGAGTCAAGTGTTTATTGAGAACATACATTGTACAGTCACAACGTAAGAATAAGAATGTATAAATGTTGTTGTTGTATAACTTTTACATCTTTTGACTAATCAAATTTCAGTTTAAATGTAGTATATTTAGTTAAGTATCCAATACTGCTTTTTATATTATCTTTTAATATTAATTTGTAAAATATAAAAGTGAAATTAGTACTATAATTGGGGGTTAATAATCAGTTTTTCCTTGGTAATGGAGCTGTGTCATGTATGTATGGTTTAGGAATCAAGTAGCACGTACTCAAAAGATTTTACCAACCAACCAAAATAAATAAATAAACAAGTAACACCTAAATTAAGTTATTTAAAATTTATAAATCCCGATAATGATATTTTCAAAAAAAAAAATTAAAAAATGGGAAAATTGTGAATTTTCTTTATTATTTACGTGATTTAAGAAAACATTTCTTTCACTACACTTTGCTCTTAATTATATGATGAAATATTAGCTAACTAAAATTCATGAAGATGTATATTTTAATTATGTTTAACTTTTTTAGTTTGACCACGAGACATGTATTCATAAAATAAAATCATATATTGTATTCATGTTTATGATGCGGTTAGGTGTAGCTGATGGATCCATCCTTGCTCAATAATTAATTAATTAAATTTGCCTTGACAGAATGATTCTGATAGACATCAAATTATATAATAGTTGATGCTTAAGACGGCAACCTATTTTTATAAGAAATACATGATTTAGTGGCCATGTGAGATTAATTATTTAATTTCATCATAGTTTGTTGAGTACCAATACGAGAGAACTATCAATTTCTTAGTATATAAAATTCCAACCATAAAAAAAAGATAAGGGTCTGAAAAATATCCCAACTTTGATCGAATTTATTGTTGCGATACTAAACTTTCATGAGGACCTATTACCTTCCTAAACTATTTAATACCGTATTTTAAACATATATATTTGCCCACGTGGACATAAAAAATAATGCAAAATTATAAATAGTAATGTGTCCACGTGGGCACATATATACCTTTAAAATACACTATTAAATAGTTCAGGGGGTAAAAATACACTATTAAATAGTCTAGGGAGGTAATATGTCCTCATGAAAGTTTAGTATCGCAACAGCAAATTCGACCAAAAGTGGGGTAAAAAACTAATTAAAACATATTAATAGTGATGATGAATTCCTAGATATATCAACTACTAATTTATTTATTTTTACCAACTACTCCCTCCGTCCACTATTGTTTCTCAGGATATGATCATGCACAATCCTTAAGAAAAATTTAATATAAAGTGCATTTTGACTAATATAACTCTACTATCAATCATTACTAAAATGGTTTGTGCTTTTTGAAAACTGTAAAAACAATTTTTTTCACATTAAAGTAATCTTGTAACTTTAAAATGACCAATACTTTTTGAAACCAGGAGTAATTATAAAGGGCAGAATTGAAAAAAAAGTGACTAATTATTTCTTGATTGTTTAAATTGACAATTAATTTTGAACAACTATTTTTAATACACCTGACAAACAATAGTGGACGGAGAGAGTAGTAAGTAGTAATTTCTTTTAAAAAAATTCAGAAAATAATTTTGATTTTTTCCTCGAAAAACAAATACTTTGATTCTATTATGAGTGTAAACTTGTAAATGCAACAATTGTAACTGTGTTTATGATAACTCAAGTTGTTCTTCTCTCTTTTTCTTTTTTGGTTGGACGAATCTTCCAACAAATAAGAAAGGGGGAATTGATTTAAATAGACATTAATTAGGACACTAATTAAATTGCGTATTTTGCAATTCAGTGTTTTTAAAGTCCATCCATTTAATTACATCAACCTAAATTCTTCAACTGTTTTATTAGGAGAAAATAAAAAATATTTAGACGGGATAAAAATTATTACTATAACGAGATTTAATTATACCGAACACGATATAAGTATAGTTAGGAGAGACGATGTTAGCTTGGTTGTTTGTGTCTGCACGTAACATAAATACTAGTCTTAAATGCTATCCAAAAACTGTCATTTTAACGGAATTTCTTCTTTTCTTGTAAGTTGTAAAAAAAAACATTTTAGTATTCTTTCATATGATACTTTAATGCCTCTTAATTTCCCAAACAAACATAAACAGGCACAGCTCATAATTCCCACATACTTTTGCCCCTCCATTTGGCGCCTAACATGACCCTATTTCTCTTGACTCTGCTACTTCCTCTGTTCATATTTATATATCGTTCTTAAAATAAATATTTTTTTAATATTTATTTATATCATAAAATTAATGCATATATGACATTATTTTTTTAATTTTGTTTTGAGAGTTATTAGTTTTGAAAATATGAATTTGATCAACATAGAAAAATCAAGTAATTTATTTATGTTCATTGGTTAAATTAATTAATCAAAATACTCTCTTCGTTTACTTTTACTTATCACTTATTCATAAAGTAGATTTTCAATTTTACTTGTCACTTTTGACATATCAAGAAAAAAACCATTATTGTTTTCCATGTTTTACCCTCAGCATTAAATATTTATCTCCAAATCATTTTACAAGACCTAAAGTAAACATCATTTAATAGGGATAGTTTGATAAAATACATATATCAATAATTGTTTTTTAATGGTGTGCCAAGTCAAATAACGACAAGTAAAAGTGTATCGAGGGAGTAAATTAATTCATATTCATTTATTGAAAACTCAACTTCAGGAGAACACTAAATAAGAGGAAAATAATAAATTGACCTAATTTCTTAATGTGAAATCTAAAATGGTGACAAGTAAATAGAAAAGTACTAGAGTATCTCCTTCGATCTATTTTATTTGTTAGGTTTATCTTCTTCTTTTTTGTCACTTTAAAAAGATCTTCATTTTAAAATAAATTTAATTAATAATTTGTCAATTAATTATCAGCCTTTTACTTCTTTTCAATTTTTTTCTTAAAACTAGAAACAGTCAACGAAAAATTCACAAAAGAGTAATTTTAGAAAAAAATAATTGATACATTTTGGATTTTAAAAAATTCATATATGGTAATTTGGACCATAGTTTTTTTTTGCTAGAAATTCATTTATATGGTAATGGAGGGAATATTAAAGTCAAATTATCCTTAATAATTATTATTTGATCTCAATCTATAATTTTCTAAAATAATAAATTTATAGTAAAAACGACAAATAAAAATAAAACAAAGTATGTTATATTTCTTCTCTATAGTAAAGAAATGATTCTACGTCTCTCTCTCTCATTTTGTTTAAATTACCAACTTTATGGTAGTTCTAAAAAATAACTGAAAATGGAGGATTTTCTCAAACTTTTTAATGTAAATTTATAAAATTAGACCTTAGAATAGATATTATATTTTTTTACTTCTTGGTGATTCAAATTTATAGCGCTAGAGTTTGATATAAAAAGTGCTTACTATCTGAACAATATCATCTTATCAAATACTGAGTGAAAGGAAAAAAATATATTCAATTGTGAAAAAATGATGCACAACATAGGGCCTTAGAAATAAACAAAATGTAACTTAATTAGTTGGGCCCTTTAGGCACGTAGTTTGACTAATTAAATTCCCCTCACCACAGTCAAATTAGCCGAACGTGGATTCATCATGACAAACATATCATTATTAATTAATTAATACTTACAAAAGTATATAATTACATAAAATGATTTTAATAAAGTAATATGTACATGTATTTATATCAAAAATATCATCTATACCTAACCTCATGCATCTCCCCAAGTTCTATCCAATCCAAAAAAAACAAGCACAAGATGATTATTGTACTTGCAATTCCCCTCTCCCTACCACAAGATATTTTTCTCATCCATTATAAATATACCTTGTATGTATAGTCAATATCAAAAATTGCAACATTTAAAGGTTTTAATTGTTTGTTTTAAAGCAATAACATCATTGATAACAATAGTTACAAATGATGAAATATTATTCTTTCTATTTTTTCAACTATTAGGATAGTTTGTTCGATTTTTATTTCTCATTCGGTTCGCGCACTTAGGGGTGACGCTCCCAACATGATTTTCTCTATACGCAGAACTCGAAGCTGAGACATCTGATTAAGAATGAAGTAGTCTCACTAATACATCACAAGTCACAAACTCATATTAATATTAGGGTAGTTAATTGGTCGAAAACTTTTGATGGAATGAATTCCACATGGACCCGAGCTTCCTAATCTTAGTTTGAGCTAATTTTTGAAATTCTAATTAATGTAGAAGACCTAAATTGACGACAACCAAGTTATATAATGATTGAAATGTGGGGAATATAATATAGAATTAAGATAATTAATAAAATTATTTAGTGGATATATTTTTGATAGATATATAGCTAATTATTAATTAAATTTTTTTATATATATAATTTCAACATTGCCTTCTTAAAAGACATTGGACTTAGAGCTATAGAGAAGGTCATATTTTGTCACTCAATTATTTTATATCTCGAAAATAATAATTCCAATATCAATATCCTTCATTCAATGAGATAAAAAAATATTACTTAAATTATAAGCATAAATAATTAATACCAAAAAAAATCAAATTAATTTCATTTATTTACTTTTTGACTTATAATTGCTAGTAAGATCGTCCTCATCGTGGACTTGGCCACCTTCCTTCACGCAAGACATTTTAGTGTCTTTTGTCAAAAGTTTTTTTTTAAAAAAAAATCACGCAGAAAATTACGTAAGAAGATGGAATAACTAAATTTTATTAGTATCAAATTAATAATTGCAAGACATCATTTAACCTATATAATTTAATATTAAATCATGTTATGTTTGTTTTTTTGGAACTCCAGGATAATCCGCATTCGCTACCACCTCTGCCCTTTGGGTGAGCACTGGGTAAACCCTCACGACTGTGTAATAGTCTGCAAATCACACAGCTCAACTTAGAAGACAGTGAGGGAGATTGATCCCAGGTCATCTGCGTGGATGAACACCTTTCAAGTCATGTTCTCAAAATGAAAGTTTATTAATTTGGATATAAATAATATTGGGTGCAGGTAAATGTTTTTCACGTTTACCTTTATAGCACAACTAGGCATGAGTTGGGTGAGGCATATTTTGGATGTTCGCGTTTACCTTTTGTCATATTTTCTTTTTAAATCATGTCAAATGTTTGTGTTTTGGACACATTATTTATGACTAATATATACAAAATATTGAAAATTGAAAACTTATATATATATGGACATTATTGAACTAAAAAGAAGTTCCCCATCATGTTTATAAACTTCTTAATTTTGTCTGTTTATTTGTGTAACATCAAACCAATAAAGTTTGAAATGAAACCTAACAAAATTAACATTCAGAGAAAAAGAATTAAATTAAATTGAACTAGAAATACTATAACATGATAAGCTTTAAGAACTACAATGTTCAAGAAAACTACATGATGCACAAAAAACAAGTTAAAAAGAGTAGACAATCAATCATGAGTAAAGTACTATGATAAAGCAATAAGTATTCTATTATTTTTAATCAAATGTCTAGGTTCGAGCCCTTCTGGATATAAAGTTGTCTTTATTTTGTTAGGTAGCAATTTACCCTAGCCTCTGCCCCTCCCTTATTAATGTGTGGGACTTCCAAGCACAAATTCAAATACAGATATCGAACACGGAATATGAAAAAAAGAAAAAAGTAATAGACAAGGTTGAATTAGGTCCCAATGAGTTTCAAAAGTTGGGGTTACATGATTGTAATATTAGACAAAAATATAAAAGCTAAGGGGGCTATTGCTATATGATGACCCCAAAAAAATTAAGTAGCTAGAGGGGGGGATGTGGGGGAAGGGGGCAAACCCTATCACTTACAACTCATGAAGAAGAGGATGATAGCTTTATGTGGGGCTTAATTTTTTTCTTACAACAAAAGTTAGAACAAAGGAATCCTTATCAAATAATGATGGTTCAAAGGCAAGTGTCATGTGCATGCAATGGACTTTAAAGCCATGAAATTTATTATGATAAAGCAATAAGAAAAGAAAAAATCCCATTAACTTATTTAGTTACGTTAGATAATTTGGACCACCTAGCTATTGCAATTGCATGTCAATGTCCACCACTTACTCATTCATCTTATAGTTCCAGAGTTTCATGTGGACCTTATCTTAATTAATAATTAGACTATTATTCTTTTTTGTCTAAAATAGTTTGTGAAAGTTTTGTTTTCAAAGTAAATGATCATATAAGTTGGGCTTTATCCAAATAGGCCCTATTTATTTCTAAGGTGTATGAAATGTTTAGGTACAAAACTTCAGGCCCATGTCATAAGAATATTGCATCCTCTTCTTTTTCTTAGTTATTGTACAGTGTATTTTTCGAATCTATAGCATTTGAAGTATGATATTTTGGAAAAGTGAGTCTTGTATTTCGAATATGGAAAGTAAGTTTAAATCAAGTGAGTATAATTGGAAAAAGTTGAAAACAATGGCAAATTATCATTGTTGCAAAAGGGGTTTGTTTTGTTGTTTTGACAAATTGATGGTCAAGATTTGTTATTTATGATTATATGAAACTTGATTATGTTTCAAATTTAAGCTCGCTTGAGGTAAATTGGGTATTAAACTGTGTGTTAGATTGTGGAAACTTGAAGAACAAGTTATTGTTTCATAACAAAAATTTGGTTAGCCGAACTTCATATCAAAATGTCTCAACATAACTTCAGTAAAAAAAATTCAAAAGTTAATCTTGGCAAGCCATTATATGTTCAAGTACGATCATTATCTTTTTGAAGTTAGGTCTTTCAAGGTCATAAGTCATAACTATAGTAAAAATGACCAACGTTTGCCCTTAGCAAAGTAACAACTTTAATAAAAAGAATGTCTCAATATGCCAAAACAACAAAATATTTCACCATCTTTGACTTGTTCAAAGTCCCTTCACTTCAGATTATTAATTTCTTGAACATTTTCCTTGTGTCTTTTTGCCTCTCTATTATTTCTCCAGTTGATCCTTGTATTGTCCTATTAATCAATTACTTTATTCTAATTCCTCTACATGCAATTAAAAAAAAAAAATGGAAATCCACATTTTGAATTTGTCTTAATAGGTTTTTCCCTTTTGTGAAGCACTAAAATAAATCATGATAAACTTTTTTCGAGTTAATATTTTTGCCTTTTCCCCTTAAACTCCACTTTCGGTTCTGTGAAGTCACCTTAATTAAAGTTGAATGTTGCTTAATAACCTAACTTGCAATATTCTAAAATTACTATCTTCAAAAGTAATTTCATTTATGCATCACTATCCATAAAATTTGATTTTGCGTGAATTAAGGAAACATCAGACTTCTAATTGATCTCACATGATAACGTTGAGGCTGACTTAGGATATCAACTGACTTATTGCCGATTTGGTCAAACTTCTAAAATCAATTTATTTTGAAAAAAAATGTTTTTTAAAAAATACTTTCAGTGAGTAACAGTTTGTGTTTGACAAATAGATTTAAAAAACACTTTTGAGCAACAATTAGCGTTTGACTCATCTTTTTAAAAGTACGAAAAAATACTTTTGGGGTGAAGCTAATTTTTTTGTGTCTGAAAAACAATCTCTACTACGTCTCATAAGCACTTATTTTCTTCCATAACAACTTTATCAGACACCTCACTTTTATTAAACAAACATTTGTTGGAAAAAAAAAACCTTTTTAACTTTTCAAAAATTTGATCAAACAGATTATTAAGTATTACTACTAAACAAGCTAATACACGAAAAATAGAAATGTCGGTGCGATTGCAGGACAAGTTCGACCTTGACCTACTCTCAAATTCAACCCGTACCACTCAGTCCAAGCCATTTAAAAAAAGTTATCTTTGATTGAGTTAAACTCACAAATATGCAATCTTTTCATCCTTAATCCATACATATATTAATCCTTTACTCTCACACGAGATATTTCAATTTCCGAATCCTAAACGATTCAAAATGAACCATAATATATGAGTTTTGTTTAATTGCTATTAGTCAAAAGATTTAAAATGATATGTATACTCCTAATGAGCTCAAAAACGATTTTTATGGAAAACAGTCCCATAAATAATATGATAAATAAAGTGAGGAAGGCTCTGAAGGCCAATTGAAATCTTGGTTATAATTACTTATATTTTTATATTTTTTCGTTACAGCACATACTTCTTTCTCACAAGGAACTGAGACATTAGTAAAAAAAATCAATAATACAATTTAGAATACAAAAAAAGAAAGATACAAAATTGAGGATCCACGTGTTATTATCCAACTTGTTCAAAGTCAAAAATCAAAGTGTAACACGTATATATAGTCAAGTGGTCCAAATCCCTCTACTACACCATCACAAATTCCATTTTTTCAAAACCACCTGATTAGAAAAAAATAAAATAAATAAATATATATATATTATACATACTTAAATAATACTCCCTTCGTTCCATTTTATGTGGCACTTTTCGAATTTCAAGATTCAAACAAGTCTATCTTTGACCGTAATTTTTTCATAAATCTTTTAAACATTTTGAATTATCAATTAATGTGACTTATAGTACTTTTTACGAAGTTTACAAATATATAAATTTCATTTCAAAAAAATTGAAGATTCCATCCACAAATTCTCGGTCAAACTTAAATTGTTTGACTCTCGAAAAACGAAAAGTGTCACATAAATTGGGACAGAGGGAGTAGTAATTTCTATCGTTTAATCAAGTGAATTGTTGAGATTTTTTTTGGCCAAACCCATCGGTGACCCTCTAAAGTTGACACTAAGTTAGATTCCTCAACTGGGTGATCTTCATTTTAGACATCTCATGTAGGGTCTCGTTGTGTCATTTTGACACTTTTTGCTGACATGTCAAAGTGTGTGTGATACACTCAACAATAGAGCGTGAAAAACTCAATTTAGCTATTTTTTATTTTATTTTCTCTTCTTATCCATTTTTCAAGCTACCACCTCCCACGATTTTTTGAAGCTTAAACTTCTTCAATGGAGGTCGAATGTTTTATTAAAATCTATTTTCAAGTCATTTTTCTTCTTCTTCATTGTATTACTTTTTTAAATCTACAATCACATCCCTCCACCTTTTTTATCGGAAAAATAGATACCAACACTCATATTTCATATTTATTCTCGCTTTCTTTCTTCCCACAAAACAACACTAAAAAGAAAAAAAGAAAAAAAAAGAGATCCTAAACAATTTAAAAAGTTGATAAAAAAATAAAATAAAATTGTTGGTGCAGTATAGAAGACAACTACCTTCGGGGGAGGTAAATTGATTTTCTTAGAATAATATTTTTATTTTATTTACTAAATAGATTTTAAAATAAGTTTTAACTTAAAATTACACATATAATGATTTAATTGGTTGTTTGACACGTCATCAATGAGTGTATTACACTCTCCTTCAGCTTTTTGTTTGTTGTCAAAAAGTGTCAAAATGACATAACGAAACTCTACATAAGGTGTCTAAAATGAACATCATTCAATTAAAGTGTTTAAATAAAATTTGGTGCCAACTTTAAGAGGTCAGAGATGAGTTTGACCATTTTTTTTATTGTTCTATATATAAAAATGAATTACTATTTGTATTAGCAGTATTAGAAATGGATAGTATTATTTTGTCGTATTTAAGACAGTTGGTACCCGATGGCACCGTCCAACCCGTTTCTCTCTCTCAATCTTCGGATCAACCTCATCAATCGCCACGTGTCCCTAAATTTGAAAAGGAAAGAATGCGACAAAAATCAAATAAAAACTCCGGCCTATCTTTGTCCAATCACAAAAAAACTAAACCGTTTCCCTTTTGTTCTCTCTCGTTTTCGTCATTTCTCTTCCTAAGTCCAACTAAGCACTCACCAAAATCTTCCCCAAATTTTCTTCATTTCTCTACTCCGATCACTTTTCTCTGTTCAGAACTTCGATCTATACAATTCCGGCGATTTTCCGGCAGAATAAGTAATATTTATGAGTATGTTGAAGAAGCTTGTCGAGAAGGCTTCTTTTGTCAAGAAGGTCAGTCACGATCTCTCTGTTTTAACTCTTTACCTTCGTTTTTCGGATTTGTACTTTCGATTCACTTCAAATTCGAATTTCTGAGAAGTTTCAGAAATTAAAACTAATCCTGTCATTGATTTTGCATTTCCGATTTGTGTTATTCTTACTAATTTCTTGTAGTTTTCTGTTTCAATTCTAAAAGTAAATAGAACTGGATTGGTGTGTTAATGTTAAAAAGAACGAATTTTGCATTGATTGATCTCGATTGTCGTGAAGCATGATGTGATCACGCAATATTACTGCTAAGCTTTAGTACTTCTTCATCTTAAGCGTTAAGATAAGCATATCACCTTTTCGAAATACTGTAACGCTGCTAGTTTAAGAACATTTTGAAATTGATAATTAGTGTATCTTCTATTTCTATAAATAAATAAAAGATGAGGAACGAATCATTTACTTAATCTGATTAAATTAAAATCGTTTCAATAATGATTCGATGCATTTAATTATGTCTGTTACTTGCTAGTTTCTATTTAAATTTGGCTAAAAAATGTGATTAAATACAAGGCCTTCTAGAAGTTGCATTATTGAAAAAGATGATAGGATCTTCTGTAAGAATAAGACTGTAACAAACAGCTGAATTAAGTGGTCTTTGTGGTTCTGGTAGCAGAGTGGACTGAATTAAGTAGCACGCAATCTTTTTAAAGTATCAACTACTATAGTCAGATACTGGTCCTAATAGTGAAGGCTAAGAGTGACACTCTTCTGCTTGCTTGTGGCCCATCGAATACACTACTTCGCTTTGAAATAATGATTCAGGAAAAGTATTTTATCACAATATTCGTATTAATTAAATATTTATATTTATTTTTAGGCTTTGAAAATGATTTGAAGAATAAATAATTAATGCATACACGTAGAAAAAATATATTTTTGGGAGAACCTATGAATTTAAGACACGTGTCGAGGGACATAATATCTGTCGGAGGAACGGATATAAAAGGAAATTTGTATCTTGACTAAATCAAGACTCCAGAGTCCACTCGCAATTATGGACCAGCTTAAAGAGAAGTGGGCCGTAGGCCCCCTCAGCCCATGAACCTAAGAAATTGAAAACGTCTGGCAATACATATTTTTTTTATTTTATGAACATCTTTTACTTTGCTGATTATGTTTCTAATGAGATTTAAATGCATCAAATCAAGATCTATTACTTTACTAATGAAGTAAGTATTAAACAGAAGATTATCTTGTGAAACCTCTGTGTTAAAGTTAGTAAATTTGATAAGTTCAGAGTTGCATTTTAGTTTTTTTTTTTTTCATCATATTGCTAATTGATCTTGTGGTAAGTGCAGCCTCGAGGAGATTTAGATGGTTTGAAGGCTGATGATGTAAATCCTCGGTGTGTTTTTCATTATGGCATTCCATCAGGATCTGTGCTATCGGCATATGACTCTGTCCAAAAAATTGTTGCCCTTGCTACCAAGTAAGCATTTTATGACATTTAATGTTGTATTGTATATATGTCCAATTTTGATTTGATAAATATATTTATATAGTTGTCACCTTTCGACACATACGAAAAACTTAGTGCATTGGTTAAGGAATTTTGGTAGTGTGTTCTACCCCTACTAGTAGCACATTTAAAACGACGCTACTCCTAAAGTATTTCGTCAAACTATTATTTAATTATTTTTATAACATTTAATGTGAAGGAGTCACCAACAAAAGTTGTTGAGAAGTGATAAGTATTTCTTCATGTTTAATCAGAGACAACGAGTTCGAATCGTATTTTACCTAACAAAAGTTAGAAAGCAAAATAAAAATCGCGTTAAAAAAATAGGAATTTTGCCTCACAATTGACCTAAAATTTTGCAATAAAAAAGAACTCTTTTTTTTTTTTTTGTTACATAATAATTCAACGTATTTTTAAGAATTTGTGATGGCAATTAAAATTTGGTATAAATAGTCCACATCACTAAACTAGAATATTAAATGGAAGGGGAGGGTCATGACCTCATCCATACAATTGATATTCTATTTCTATCTCATTCCATCTAAGGAAAAAAATCCCCAGCACGAACAATTCTTTCTTGGATATTCCTTTGTTGATTATGATGCCATTGAAGTGTCCTCAAGCATTAACTATCAATAAACCCTACTTCTTCGCTTTCTACCACTAATCTCCACACCAAGAGAATCAACATATATTTACAATGTTGATGAGCACAGTCTTCAACTCCATTGAACCCCTTCATCTCAAAACCTCTTCTTTTTTCCCAATTTCACTTTCCACTAATCTTACGTTATCCTTCAGATCCAATTCCCCAATCGCCCTCCCGCGTAGACCCATTAAATGGCACATCAGTGCTTGTGCAGCTGGTCAAGAAATCGACATGGAAAGAACCAAACAAGGATTATACACTGCAAAACCCAAGAAAGTTGTAATCTTGTGGGACTTAGACAACAAACCACCACGAGGCCCACCCTACGAGGCAGCCATGTCGCTGAAAAGGGTAGCGCAATGTTTTGGGGAAGTTGTGGACATGTCCGCATATGCTAATCGTCATGCTTTCATCCATCTTCCTCAATGGGTTGTTGAAGAAAGGCGTGAAAGACGACATCTTGATGTTCTTGAACGTAAAGGGGTTGTAACCCCATCCGAACCTTACATATGTTCTGTCTGTGGACGAAAATGTAAAACCCATATGGATTTAAAGAAGCATTTTAAGCAGTTACATGAAAGGGAAAGGGAAAAAAAACTTAGTCGTATGAGGTCATTAAAAGGCAAGAAAAGACAGAGATTTAAAGAGAGGTTTGTTGATGGTAATTATAAGTATATAGAGGCTGCTAAGAGTTTGCTAACACCTAAAGTGGGTTATGGTTTAGCATCTGAGTTGAGGAGAGCTGGGGTTTATGTAAAGACTGTGGCAGATAAGCCACAGGCAGCAGATTGGGCATTGAAAAAGCAAATGCAGCATTCAATGAGTAGAGGGATCGATTGGTTGTTTTTGATTTCTGATGATTCAGATTTTTGTGATATGTTGAGGAGAGCAAAGGAAGCAAATTTGGGAACAGTAGTAGTTGGGGATTGGGACAGGGCATTGGGGAGGCATGCTGATTTATGGGTTCCATGGAATGGGGTAGAAAATGGAGAGATAACAGAGAAGGAATTAGTGTTAAAGAGTGAGAGGAGGAGGGAGTCTTGGGATAGAAGTAAAGCACAGTTTTCTGTAAGTGAGTTCAATGGTGGGATAAGAGAGGAGGGTACTAGCTTAGGAAGTTTGATGGATGACATTGTTGAGAAGTTGGAGTCTTCTGGCACGAGGATTTCAGCTTTCTCCGAAGGGGAGGAGGATGAAGAAGTTGAAGAACTGGATGAGGAGGACTGGCTTCGAGCAAGATTAGATCAACGAAGTGATGACGAATATGATACAGAGGACTCCATAGTCAGCGACGAAGAGGGAGGGGACTACTTATTGGACAGTGAGGACGAAGATACAGGCGAGATTTTATAAAGTGATGATGAAAGCAATAAGAGAAAGAACAGTTTGCCATTGGTTTTGTCAAAAGATTTGTACGAATTGATTGAGATAGAGCGTGTGCTCTATGAAAATGAGGTTTAATGGAAGGTGGCTAAAGCAATTTGACATATTGGTCGAGTTTGTCTTTGTCAATTAAGCTATCTTAGAGCATGTGAGGTAACACAGATGTATCTGACCTTTGATAATGAAAGTATTGCTTTGAAAGTTTACAGTGGTTGTATTCTTTTCACAAATTTTCTACAAGGTCATGATGTGCTCTTAGCTTGGGGGAAACATTGTCACATATTTGAATATATTGCAAGACTAATTCCATTTTTGGGATTCCACAAAATTTCTACAAGGTCATGATGTGCTTCTTAGCTTAGGGGAAACATTGTCACATATTTGAATATATTACACGACTAATTCCATTTTTGGGATTCCATTCAAATTTCATTTGGAGCTCTGGATTATCTTTGATATTACCATCTGTTATGTCTCCTTGATATGTGTTGATATTAGCTGTTTGGAGTCGCTCTTTCGAACCTTTTTTACCTGCTCTTTTTTTGAGACAGTCAAGTTTCAGTCCATGCGAGTTCTTCTAGATATTAGATGTGGAAATTCTGCTGCATTCAGTTCTGCTCTGTGGTTTGGTGGATAAAAATGCCAGATAAATGAGTGAATGGGGCAGTCGTTTTAAGTAATTGAATTATTTGCTTTTCTCGTTTCTATTGAACTGTTGCTGACAATGTCAATATGTATCCTCAGTTTTGAGTGAAAAAATTGCATCTATCATCAATTGCTACTTGTTGAGAGAAGTAATAGAAAAGAAAGAAGAGTTAACAAGTTGTCATGCTCCATGGTATTGGCAATAAAACTGAGGATAAAAGGAGCAGTAAGTGAAGATGTTTCTGATAGCATATGCCAAAGAACAATCTAATGGAGTACGACACCAGTTTTTATTTGTAGAAATGATACATAGTTGACATCCACTTAATAGTATGCATCAGTTTGCACTGTAGGGCTGATGTTTTTTCTTTTGTGGATAGGAATAAACACGAAATATCTTGACAAGCTGCAAGATAGTTTATATTTCTGTATAATTATGTTTTTCTAAAATGAGCTTTGTGGAGTGCAAGTTATGAATGGTTTAGAGGATGAATGTTTGCTAAATCTGAAAGCAAATTAGATATGTTGATGTTGAAGTCCTATTGGGGAAAGTATCTATTGCAATTTGAAAATGCCTATCTAGGCTTCCATTGGCACATTTATAACTTGTAAGATGAAACTTGCAGTCATGATATAAAGCCAAAAGAAGAGGGAAAGTTAAGTTGCCTTTTTGTTTTCTATGTTGAAAATTGAATTGGATCTTTTTCCTAGTTTGGATGAAGATTCATGTTAAATTTAAGAGACTTGTAGAAAAGAAAGATTGTGTAGCTTAACTGCTAATTTCAGTATGACTTTTGACAATGTAAGGTGCAGGTAATTTGGACACTAAGGGGTCATTTGGTAGGATGTATTATAGAAAACAATATATGTATTAGCCTTGGTATTGTTTAATACCTTGTTTGGTACATAGCAAGCTTTGGTATTAGCATTACCAGGGTTATTGATACATGGATAAGCATGGTTAAAAACAGAACTACCCTTAATACACCAAACCAGACTATTCTTTCGATAATTTTTAGAATCTAATGTAGGGGATGACGAAACAAGGATATGCTAAATGTACTTGATTATCTACTGAAGTGCTGCTTATATAAAAATCAATGATAAATCATATCAGCAGTTTGCTTAAACAGTTCCAAGAGAAGCTGCTGGCTGCATATGCATCTAGGCTTTTAATTTAATGAAGTTTTCTATTCAACCTTTTTTATATCATGCCAAAAGCTTCCTCTTTCATTATCTCTAGTCTACAGAGCCATTGCCAATATGATCTCTTTCTTATGTTCCAGAGATACAGGAGTCTTCTATTCTCATCATCTGCTCTACTAACTAATTAATGTGGTTTGATTGTGCTTCTAAATCATGATGATAAGATTCTCTTAGACAGTGCAGTAGGTGAACTAGAGAACCAAAAAGTAGATAATGAAATACATTAAAGAAAAGATGAATGCAGGTTGTGCCTTGGATGCGAACAGGATATCTATTTACTTACCTCAAGAATCAGATGGCAAGGAATACTTGGTAGATAGCTGACCTGTTTTTTCCATTACATCCCATAAGTTAGGTTCCTTTGGCTATCTAACTTACCAACGGGGCACAAATTATGGGGTTCATCATAGCCCCTTGCCCTCACATTCGTGGCAAGGAGGTGTATTAGCCACTATACTGCTAGGCAGTAGTCTAGTCTCGAAGGATTGGAGTGACAACTTTTCACATATATTTTTCATCAAGGTGTCAATTGTTTCTTTTAAAGGGGAGATTAATGCTCATGAGAACATGTTTTTCAGAGACACTAATAAAAATCAATCCTTTAGGCCAATAATTTGAGGTATTGAAATATTGAAGTTTGGGTTAATATGCAGAGATGGACGGATCAAATTATTTGGGAAAGATAGCACACAAGCTCTGTTGGTATCATCAGAGATGGTGTCAAGCAAATTTTTGCAGGTATGCATGTTCTGAATCCTGCAAAGAATTTTCTTCGTTGAAATAGGCGCTACTACCATGATCATGCATCTTATAAGACTGATCTTTGATGAAAATGCTTAGTTGCTAGTTTATGCTTATTTATTGTTTTGGTCTTGCAGTTTATGGAGAACCAAGGCCTCCTCATTAACATAAACTCCAATAACCAAATAGAGGCAAGTTATTTGATGAAGCTCCTTTAGCATACCTATTGTGATTTCTAGTAGGAGTTCCCATTATTCCAACTCAAAAGTTCAACTTTCTAGGCTAGACATCCCTGCATGAGTGTGGCATAGCTGTGTGGTGGGACTAATAATTTGATTACTTGGTCATCATTAGGTCTGGGATGTAGAACAAAGGTATTTGTGTAATGTTCATGACTTCGACCGGGATATCACATCTTTTACACTCATACAGCACACGCCCTACCTGTAAGTGCGTCTAAGGTACATCTAGGTTAAGCTGATTTTTACACGAAGAAGATGTGAACCAGCTATTCATTGTGCTGTCCACAGGTATCTTGGAGACTTGTCAGGACATGTTTCAGTTATGAAGGTTGTTAAAGAACCCTGTAATATAGAGAAAATGAAATATTGTATTCCTCTTTCAGCATCTCATGGTGAGACCAAATCCTCTTTACACCTGTTGCTTATTCGTTGTTCAGTTTTCTCTGATGCTTAAATTCTACTGTTCTTTACTCATGACATAAAGCTGCTTGAGAGGTTCTCATATTGTTTGTGATCATTAATGCTCGTAGCATGGTTCAGGGGTTTGTGGATAAATTTACACATGTAATGTTTAAATTTATTTGTTTCAAAATATAAGAGACTTCTAAAGTTACCAAGTTTCAAAAAAATATAAGAGACTTCTAGTGTACCACAGTGTTTGTATTCAGAAACACTAACTGTTGATTGAAGTTGACCTCAGGAACAACAGAAAAACTTTTTATAGCTAATTCAAAGGTTATTCCCCGAAAATAGAAAAAAAATATAAGAGAACTATTAAACATATGGTTCAGTCATTATTCCATACATAGATCCTCAATACATACTACCCCATGTTGGCCTGACAACACGATCCTGATTCAGGCCTATCAAATGAAGTTTCCGGGGATGCTGCTGTAGCCCATATACTACCTCAACCTGCTGCAGAAACTAAGAGGTAACTTTTATGCTATTTTTCTCAGTTTCTAAAGACCAGATAAAAGAATTTCATCTGGTACGTATTCTGGCACAAGCTAGTGCTTCTTTTAATTCAATAAAATTTGTACTTATCAATCTTTCAATCAATGTCACCTAAAAGAATATAAGAGGTAAACTTTGTTCTTATCAACAGCTCCCTCTCTTCTTTGCTCCGCTTTTTGTTTCATAACTCTTACTGTAAGATGGTCTACCGGAAACAGTCTCTCTGCCCCACAAGGGTAGGGTAACGTCTGCGTCCATCCTACCCTCCCCAGACCCCTCTTGTGGGACTACATTGGGTTTGTTATTGTTGTTCTTAACTCTTACTGTTAGAGAAATTCTGCTGCTGTGAATAAAGTTACTAGTACCCAGAATTTGATTATAATTGATAGAAACTCTAAAATTTGGAGGTTACTACTCGGCATATCTTTTTTTGAAAATAATTTAATCCATGCATATCCAAATGTTACAAAAGTAGGTTCAGAAGTTCATTTTGTGAAATGTAGGGTTTATTCGAGCTTATTAAAGTTATGCTTACCAGGCATGAAATGAGGCACTACTGATAACTTTATTTGTTGAATTGCCCTCATACAATATTATGTTACAACTGAATGTTCTTTTACAGACCAAAGGTTTATTATTATTTTGACATTATGTGGTGATTACTACGTTAGTATAACCATTGTGAAAAAAACTTTATTTGATGCAGGGTGGCTATTGTTTACAAAGATGGTGTTATAACACTATGGTCAATTCGTGAAAGTAAAGCAATCTTTATAACCGGGGGGAGTCCTCTGCAATCTATGGGTCACGAGACAAAAAAAGCAACCACAGCATGTTGGTGCTGTCCTTATGGAAGTAAACTAGTTGTTGGATACAGCAATGGAGAGATATTCATCTGGAGTATTCCAGCTACTTCAAATTCAAGCATAGATCAAGAACTTGAGGAATTGCCTAGTGGAACTCAAAGTGCCCCAATTTGTAAACTGAATCTTGGATATAAGTTTGACAAAATCCCTATAGCAAAATTAATATGGGCCTATGCAGAAGGTAAAGCAAGTCGATTATATGCTATGGGCTCCCCCGATTGTCAAGCAGCAAACTTGCTACAGGTTACTTTTTATTTTTTGGCTACTTATATGTGTGTATTTTATTCTGTAACTTTGCTTTTCTCTTCTCGATGAATTCAGAGTTCAGAGTCCAGTCCTCTTATATAGCTTCTATTTATCTTAGGCATTGTTAGTATATTATTGTTGAAAATCTCTCGCCACATAGTTTTCATTTTTAATCTGTTGACAATTAGTTATGCATTAGTCTTGGTTTTTCTCATGTTATTTTCAAGAGTAGTCACAAAATAAGGCTTTTATTAGAACAACATTAAGTTGGTTTTCTGTATTGGATTGCTCTCCTATTTTCGTACATTAGGCCTGCTTTCAATTGAAGTCGTATGATTTGTCATTTGGCAGGTAGTTCTGCTAAATGAACACACTGAATCTCGCACAATTAAGTTGGGACTTCACCCTCCTGAGTCTTGTTTGGACATGGAGATTATCTCAAGCTTCCCCACATTGAGAAAGAACATTAACAATTCATTACTTTTGGTATCAAAGTCTGGCCAAATTTACACATATGATGATTCTTTAATTGAAAGGTACCTAATACAGTACCAGTCTAGGTCACCACCATCACTTCCAAGGGAAGTGACGGTGAAGCTCCCACTTGTTGATTCAAGCATCACCATTGCAAAATTCGTAGTAAACAATCCTTACATGTTGTTTTCCATGGATCAGGTGTGTAAACTTTTCTTGATCTGATACATTTACTTCTACAATTGTTCTTTTTCAACGCTATAATTAACGACATACTTTTCTGGTAATGCAGGACTATAGTAGCCTGATAAAAGATAGCTTACCTCTTTTTCCATTCGAGAGAGGACAGAAAGATGGAACTGGATCAAATTCAACTCAATTTTCTAAGGCCAAGAATGTATTCTTAAGTGGTCACAGCAATGGAGCCATAAACTTATGGGATGTCTCGTGCCCAAATCCACTTCCTATTGTGTCAATAACTCAGCAGGTAATCTTGAAATTCATTTTCTCTTTCTTGTTAGTCAACCACGACTTGTCAAACAACCATGTTGCAGCAGAACCATTACTTATATTTGATAGGTTACAAAGGTGTGTTTGTCAGGAAAAGTAACATGCATTCTTCTGTTTTCTAGTCATGATAAAGCATGTTTAATGTCTCATCAACAGCCTTACTTTTTTCAGTTGGATATGTAAACAGTTAGTAGAAAGATTAGCAATTTACAATCAATTCAATAATGTGAGCCTATCCATCAATGTTTAACTTCTTCTGTTTATTGCCTTCTGAATTTACTATAACTTCTACTCTGCAGAGTGAGGACAACCTTTCCTTAAGTGGTGTACCCTTAACGGCATTGTGTCTTACCTCTGACTTACATATCCTCATTTCTGGTGATCAAAGTGGAACGGTAAACTGTCTATAATGGATTTACCAAAATGAAGAAATTTTCTGCATTCTGAGGGTCTTAATTCTTGTATACTTGTCGTGCAGGTACGTATCTATAAGTTCAAAACTGAGTTTTTTGCCCCAGATACTAGTTTTCTATCCTTTCAAGGTATGTAGCATGAATGTCAGGAAAACTTTGAGAATTTGATCTTAGATCTTATATTATTAATGGTTTTGCTCTCTTAAAACATAAACATATCCCTTTCTTTGTTTTATGTAAGCAAATGTTTCAAGAATCAGCAAAAAGAATGAATTGTTGACTTATTCACCCAACTCCAGTAGGTTCAAAGAAAGGAAGCAACCCAATCCAGAGCATTAAGCTTGTTAAAGTTAATGGAGCTGTACTTTCTATAAGTACCAGTGAGGATTCTAAGTATTTTGCTGTTGGTTCTGACCAAGGATATGTAAGCTTCTCCTTCTATTTTTCCTCCAGCTATACATCATTCATTTTATTCCTTTAGGGTTTCAAGCACTTCAGTACTGCACCCTTCTCCTTCCAACACAAATGTTGGTCTCAATCATTTGGGAATAATGCCGCTACAGTAAGTTTGTAGGATATGTGCAGAACTTGAACTGTATATCTCAGATTTTTTTGTTAAATGTTATTGTTAATTCTGTTTAATATGGTGGTTCTCTAGTAAGGAGGAGCCTGGAAAGCAGCTTGGTTTTACACACACATTTTATAAGGCTCGAGTAACTCAGAGTTTCTAACAAGTACCCTAACTGAATTTATTCGGACCCTTGAGATACAAAGTTCCCAGTGACCTGTTTTCCTGTGATTGTATAAGGGGGAGTATGTGACATAGTGAAGATGCTTTCCAAGTCGACTGTTTATATTAAAAGATTGAGTGTTTGAAATCCCATAATTTGTGATATGCAGGTGGTATTAATTGATTCTGACAGCAAGACCATACTGTGTCAAACACATATTGCCAGTGAACTCTGTGCAGGTGTCATCTCTATGCAGTTCAACACGTGTAGCTTGCATGGATTTGACAAGAATATCTTAGTGGTAGCGACTAAGGATTCATCAGTCTTGGCCCTTGAGACAGAAACAGGAAATATACTAAGCCCTTCCAGTGTTCATCCAAAGAAACCTTCCAGAGCTTTATTTATGCAGATTTTGGGTATTTCACCATTATTTATAGAATCTGTTCATTTTCTCGGAAAAGCTTCTCATGAACGCTTAAAACTAACAAACATTCATGTATTCTCCTTTTCTCTACATTTGTTGCAGATGGACAAGAAATGTCTGGTCGAGGATTAAGCATTTCAGATGGTATAGACATGATTAAGGGGAATTCGGATAATATTGCATCAAAGCAACCATTAGTATTGATTTGTTCTGAAAAAGCTGTGTATGTCTATTCCTTATTGCATATTATTCAGGTATGTGTCTATTTGTCTTGTTTGTGCTTATATTAAACTAGCGCACTATCCATCTCAGCGTGTGTTCTCTTTGCTTGAAATATATTCAGGGTATTAAGAAAGTATACTACAAAAAGAAGTTTCATTCCTCTCTGTGTTGCTGGGTATCAACATTTGACATGCCTGAGGCCGGCCTTATGCTTCTCTTCTCGAATGGAAAGATTGAGATTAGGTGATGTTTCTTCTATTGTGTAACCAAATATATATGAGAATTATTCTGCTCGGTAGTATTATCATGAACTACTCCTTTATTGTTGATTCTGTCATGGATCATACAAGTTTTTACTGGCTTAGAAATGTTTAGTCTCGGTTCTAGTTCAAAAGCATACTACGGCATACTAGATACTAGATATCTAAACCATTGATCTTGTCTTGGGAACAAGAATACAATTTTTGAAAACATGTAGACTTTGCCTCTTCAAAAGAGAGCTTATTAGTTTGTGTTTCTATCATATCCTTTTCTGAAGTCCTGTAGGGTAAGCCACAAAGTGCATTTAAATGTAATATATGAGTGCCACTAGAGATTTACCTCGTCGAGCTTTAGAGGTAAGTTCTACAAAGTAGTGGTTAGACCGACTATGTTATACGGGGTGGAGTGTGTAACGAAGATAAGGATGTTGAAATGGATGTCTGGGCATACCAGGAGAGAGAAGATTACGAATGATGACATTGGGGCCAAGGTGGGAGTGGCTCCCATTGAGGATAAGATGCGGGAAGTGAGGTTGAGGTGGTTCAGGCATGTGTAGAGAAGATGTGCAGATGACTGGGTAAGGAGGTGCAAGAGGTTGGCCATACTGAGGTTGAAGAGGGGTAGATGTAGGCCTAAGAAGTATCGGAGTGAGGTGATTAAGCAGGACATGGTACAACTTCATCTCACCGTGGACATGACCCTTGAAAGAAAGGTGTGGAGGTCGATAATTAGGGTAGAAGGTTCGTAAGTAGTCGGGCGTATTGCTATCCCATTCCCAGAGTATTAGTATTATTCTTGTATTTTTATATTCTTAGATTTTTATTCCTACCTGTTATTCTTTTGCCTCGATTATTGTACTATCTTCTTGTTGTTTTTGCTTGTTGCTACTGCTTTCTTTTACATCTTTCTTTGAGTCAAGGGTCTATCGAAAACATATCTATACCTTCTCAAGGTAGAGATAAGGTCTGCGTACACTCTACCCTGCCCCCCACGCATGAGATTAGACTGGGTTTGTTGTGAGTGCACACTAGAAGCTTGTGGTGTCTAAATTGCACTTGTTGTTTTTCTCCCTCAGTTCCTTAGTTATATGTTTTCACTGAAGGGGGGAAATTACATACATCCTACTGAATTTATTCTGTAAAACTTCAGGTCTCTTCCAGAGTTGTCCCTTTTAAAGGAAACTTCAGTTAGAGGCCTCGTACTTTCGCCTCCGAAGGCAAATGCCATAGCTGACCATTCTGTATGCGCGTCAAAAACTGGTGAACTCATAGTGGTATTGCACTGACACTTCAGGCTTTTTCTGTTTTTGATGAGTTTATATACCTTAAGTTCTGACTTAAACTCCAAAATTATTTATGACTAGGTTGACAGGGATCAAGAAATGTTCTTCATCTCAGTTTCCTTGCAAAATGACACCTTCAGGTGACAAATGTTTCAGCAACCTAATCTTTTTTTTTCATTTGACAGCCTACTTTCTTTTTGGCTTATTCCGTATGTAGATTACTGTGGACGAATAATCGAACATAGTTGCATCCCCCACCTCCTTCACTTCCTACTGAGAATCCAATTATTTTATAAGAAATACAGTATCGCCTGCAATTCATAGTATTTCTGCATGATAGGTTCCTGGACTTTGCTTCCGATGTTTATGATAGAGATCTAGTGGTTGAACCAGGGAAGATCTCTGCACCCATCATCCAAAAAGAAAAGAAAAAGGTAGGGGTTCTCCTGACTCTGAAATTTTAAGTTAACCTTCAGTTCATTATTAAATAATTTCTTTGACTTTCTTGACTGTAGGGAATTTTTGGATCTGTTTTCAAAGATGCCAAGGGAACTAAGGCAAACAATGTGCCTGACGCCGGAGTTGAAAATGCAAGAGTAAGTATTGAAGAGATGTCTGCAATATTTTCAGCTGACAACTTTCCATCACTCACACAGAGTGAAGAGAAGTTAGGCAGGAATGAAAAGGATGCTGACTTGGATATAGGTATTGTTTATCTCTAATAATGGCTGTCCGCTTCTTCATCATTCACTTCTTCCATTGAACTGAATACCTGGCAACGACATGATAAGGGCCTACTTAATGCTCTTCTCAGACTAAACTGAAAATCAGACGCAGAAGAAAGTGGAAGTGGGAACAGTAAAGAAATAACAACCTAAAATAACCTGCTGAACTGTTTTTCATATTTTCATGAAAATTTCTGGTTGATGAAATTCTGGAGAGCATTACATTAAAGAGTTGCTCATAGTTTTCCTTTTTTTGCTTTTTCAAACTATACAACTACCTGCTGCTGACTTTCTGTTTTCCCTTAAAGATGACATTGAAATTGAAGATCCAGTAGAGAAACAGAAGGGAAATCCAATGGTAGCAGCACTAAACAAGCAGAACCTTACAAATACATTTCAGGCTCTGAAAGGTAAGTTATTAGAGTGAAGAAGTTGATAGTTATCAACACTTTCAGCTTTCTGCAGTGTAATGATAATGCAGTCTCACGAGTCTACATTCTTTAGTTTTAGGTTTTCCCATCAGTCTTTTATCTGCCTTTTTTTAATTTACTTAGAAGTGTTATTAACACTTTCAGCTTTCAACTAAATAATATTAATGCTGTCTCACGAATCTCCATTCACCAGTTATTCAGTTTTCCCCTCTTCTTTTAGATGGCTTTTCTACTACACTTAATAATGGTGCTGAATGACCAGTAGTTCTACATCATTTTCATATTTTTCACTTATAAATCATTGCTCTTCTTTTTACAGGAAAGTTTATGCCCATGAAGGTCAAAAACGATAAAGCCCCGATAAATGATGCACCACAAGATGACAAGGCAGATACTGTTTGTCAAATTAAGAAAAGATATGGGTATACTGCTTCAGCTGTAAGTTCTCTTTCCTGCATTCACAGTTTATTTGGCTCGAGGAAGAGGAAGCAAGGGCATTAAATGTGTTTTGTCTAATAGAAAAGAGAAGTGAAAAAGATATATTTCTTGAGAAATAAACAACGTTTATCACTTGGCATCCCTTTAACTTCCTAACTGTTGGGGCAGTAAGCCATTAACCCCCAACGATCATCCTTATTTCAACTATTTTAGCAATTTGACTGAGATGTTGACTTGCAACTAATTCCATGGCAAGCTGACAGTGTAAGTAAATTTTCCTATGATGATAGCAGGAACCCAGTGCTGCAGAGGAAGCAAAGTCAAAGCTCAGTGAAAATCTGAAGAAGTTGCAGGTACTACATGGTGGCTCTCATTACTCATGGTGGACATATTTTTAAAACTATGTTTACCCTACATGATTTTGTATGGCGAAAGGGAATATTGCTTATAAATTTGAAAAGGCTGCTTCTCTATGTTTTAGCTTATCTAAGATAGAAGAAAGCAGAACAGAGAAGGTACTGAGGTTTTGTGAATTTGTGTGTGCAGGGCATCAACATTAGAAGTGCTGAGATGCAGGACCAAGCCAAGTCATTTTCTTCCTTGGCTAAAGAGGTGTTGCGATTTTCTGGAAATGACAGGGCAAATTCGTGATTGCTTCGCTCCACACAAAAATGTTTTTGCTGGAAATGTATAGTAAAATTACAATTGAGTATTTTTCTGGATATTACCTATTTATTCCTTTCTATGAGACTTGGGAGTTCGAGATTTTCTTTTCTTCTTTCTTCTATTTATTATATGTAAATGGCACACAACATTTGATATGATTCTTTCACAGAGATGATATTTGTTAGGAGGGTAGACAGTGTTTCCCAGTATGAAGTTATGTTGATGCCTCTTATGTAAATTGAAGGTAATTAATGTATTCGTATTTGCAGCTCAATACAATCTGACATCCATATTATTGAAGACATATATGCATTTAGAAGAACTTGCATCTGATTTCATGTTTAAATTGCTGAAGTTCACTATTTTCACTATCCAACACTAGGACTGCAAGAAGGCAAAAGCAGAATCATTTACTCCCTCTACGCTCTTTCTCAAGTTTGCAGCAAATGGAGTTCCTCTTAGACTAGTCTAATCAATCTCCATATAAAATGGGAAGAAAGATCAATTTGTGTTGAGAAAAAGGGAGGACACACAGTAAGAGAATAACATATTTGTATACAAGCAATGGACATTCTAGTAAGGGAGGTTTTTAAGAACCTATTTTGATCCAAGTCCTAGTTCTCCGAGGACATGGATGGAGAAGGTAATAGTTTAACACTAAAGGGACTGAGGCTTCAAAGAAACTGCTTTATTAATGTTGTCATTTTCTTTCCCCCGTGTTCCCCGTCATTTGGATGGGACTCGACAATCAATTAATACCCCAACATTTGTCGTCATATTGGAGAAACACACTAAAATACGAAAAATGGGTCAACTGAGAAGGAAGAGGATATGATAAGGAAATGGTCCAATATGCCAAAAGGAACGATACAAGCAAACAATAGACACTTGAACCACTGCACAAGAAATGGAATATCTTAATGCTCTGATTCAAATGGCTGGCGACACTGAAAAACTTAATAAATTACATTATTCTATCTGTCACACACGTTAATTCACAGCTAGATAACTCCACTCTTGAAGAATCACATAGAGTGTTAAAATAATAACCACGTGTTCAAATCAACTATAGTATTCAATTTCCTCTTGTACAAAAATGTGGACTCACATGGATAATGGAGATTTCTAGAGAGAATCAGATCGGGACCCAAACATCATAAAGAAAATTAGCAGAAAGTTACCGTTGATTCAATATAACAAACGAAAACAACAAAGATAATTTGCATCAAACCATTGGCATGATCAATTGAAATGTATACTAGCAACATAAGGAATTTCCCAAGCTAAATTTTTCATTAACACCAACATAATAGAGAAATTACATAAACTACTTCAGCTTTCAAGGCAAGTCATCTGAATTTCACTTTCTCAGTCCAAACTAAACCCCCAAAGAACAAAAACTAAGGGAAAAAATGTAAAAAAGAGGGCATCTATTTGTCAAGGGAAGGACTGATAGCGATTCCTACATGAACTTCTCCACCATTTTCTGAATTTCAACAGCCTACTGATTGTTTAATCATCATCCTCCTGTGAAAACATGATTAACAATCATCAATAAGACTTAACAAATCACGAAAAATCATCAAACTAACAGATGATTATTAGACTCATAAATACAAACCTCTTCACTTCCATCATCTTCCTCATCATCATCATGTACCTCAGACTTGGACTTGTCAGATTCCTCATCATCAGCATCACCAGCAGCCTGTGTTGCATCAGATTAAAATTAAAAACGGAAAAAAGCAGAGCATGAACACACTAAAAGGTTACAGCAGTAAGAATACAGTATTTACCAGTTTTTTGTTATACGCATCCATGCTCTTTTGGTACTCAGCCTTCCTCTTCTCAGCCTTGGCTTGGTAAGGTGCTTTCTCCTAAAGCAGGTTAAACAAACAAAGCCGAACTTCAGTACATAATTCGATTGAAGACAAAACGCATAAAGTCAAACAGTCAATTCGAATAGAATTTTTCAGTATATGATTGAGGCTTATACTCACTTCATCTGACAACTGTTTCCACTTGTCTCCGCCAGCTTTGCCAACCTACAATTCAATGAACAAAAATCAATTAAGCAGAAGGTCAAAACACAAAAACCGACAGATGCTGCTCAAAATCAGGATCTACTTAGGGTAAACTACTCACAACAGCAACAGATTTGTTGTTTGGGTGCTTCTCCTTGTAAGTCTTCCTGAACTCCTCCCTTCATTCATCAAAACAAAGGAACACCGTTAAGTATAGCTAGCTTAAACACTTCAACCACAAAACACACAACGATTAGATACATACATGAAAACGAAGAAGGCACTTGGAGGCCTCTTAGGCTTGTTTGGATCCTTAGCAGCGTTCTTCGCCTTCTTACTCTCAGTAGCCTTCTTCCTTACACCAAGCCTGTAACAATTCATCAAATTTAAACAACACGAATCCAACAAATTCTCACATAGAAACACCACAAAAACCTAGATCTAAAACCGTAAACACGAAGCAAATCAAAATTACAACTAAAACAGACTCAAACTCACTTGGTATCGGCTTTAGCCTTTGATTTAGCTCCTTTCATGATGAAACCTGCAACAAAAACACGAAAACCGTTGAGAATCGGTGTTGAACCGGCGGAAAAAGGTGAAAACTCGGCCGGACAGTGAGTAAAGCGCCGTAGGGTTTACCTCTAGAGAGAGTTAGAAACAGAGAGATATATTATTCGTTTGTGTGGATTTGGTGCGTTGCTTTGTGTGTGTTGAGTTGTGAGTGGGAAAGGGCTCTATATGAAGGGGAGCGAGAGATAACAAGGGCTCTTCGCGCTGAGGGACTCTAAAAGAATTTTGCCTCTAAGAAATCGAATCGGAGATGATTTGGGCGGGATTTCGAAAACTCTTTTGCCACGTCATCGATCCGCGTGAATGTGTGTAATTGGATATAGTGCTCTTCTCTTTTGAGATATTTTGGGTTTTGGGCGTTGTGTTTTCTCTGTGTTTCTCAAAGGGAGGATCCTAGCCGTTGATGGGGAATGATTTAGGGAGTTCACGGACACGTGGAGGGATCTTGGGAGTTTGGGGTTTTTGGTAATTTTGCACACACGTGTAGTGGTTTAGGGGTGGAATGACGAAGTTAACCTTTTGTGTTATGACGGTTCTGTAAAGGGGCGGTGTGGGTGTATTAAACAAATCTAGACAAATGGAATCATTGATGACGGATCGCGAGTGGGAGGGTGATTTGGTCAATTCACGAGATGAAAGAATCTCTTCTTTAGTTTCTTCTGGCAATTATTTTTAAGAAAAAAAGTCAATAAGATATTTTTGTCTCATTTTCATTCTTGTAATTGGAAAAAAAAAATAAAAAAAAAACGTTGAGAGAGATGTGTGAGCAATTATGTTATAAGAGATAGGATTACAATAATATATTTCGTGAAATTGTATTAAGTGGATTTGGGTGGATAGAACGTACACAGACCATATCACTATCTAGTGGAGGTAGAGTTTCGCCTCAAGTGCGTCAAACTCAAGTAAAACAATGAAAAAGGCATAGTAGTTAAATAAGAAAAGCAATGTGCATCTGACAAAATAATAACAACAACAATAAAATAGTGTAATCAAATACAACAAATAACATATGACAATAAACGCCAAAAGCAAGAACCACGCATAACAAACCTAAACCCTCGCTAGTAAGACAGTACTCTATCCCTACTAACTTTTACCCTAACATGACCTCCACTCTATCTTGTCTAAAATCATGTCCTCAATAATATGAACTTGCGCCTATGTCTTCTCTAATCACCTATCTCTGATTTTTTTTTGGTCTACTTCTACCCATTTGCTTACCCCCTACAACTAGCCTCTCGCACATCCTCACCAGAACGTATACGCACCTCCTCTTCATACGCCTAAATCATCTGAGTTTCGCTTCCTTCATTTTCTCCCGGATAAGAGACAAAATTAAGAATGACAATAATGAAAAATAAGGTTGGAATGCTTCCATAGCGAACAATACGAGGGAAGTGACGCTAAAATGGCTCTGACGTGTAAAGAGGAGGTGCATATATGCCTAGTGAGGAAAAATGCATGCTTGCATAATCACCAAGGAGATTTCCTTAATATAAGGGATATGACAGTCGAAGATTAGGATGGAAAGTTAATAAGAAGATCATTATTGGTATTACTCTACTGCTATCTTACTCTTAGGGGTCGTTTGGTTGGAAACAAGTTATCTCAGGATGAGTTATCATGGGGTTAGCTATCCTGGGATAACTTATCATATCGCTATGATATAAATGGTGGGATAAGTTATCCCAAACATGGCAATCAAACATTACAATCTTTTTATCCCATCACTGTTTATTTTTATCCCTCACATCAAACGACCCCTTAGATCTTATTATTACTTTGTTATTTTTTTACTTCCATTATCGTATTATTTGTAACTGTTATTATTCATTTTACTTTTTTTATTACTATTTATTTTTCATACATGTTTGTTATATTTTTTCCAAGTAAAAGGTCTTTCAAAAACGAATAGATGAACATGGTATCAACGCCTATTTCAATGAAAATAGTTAACTAAATTACATATTCATGGGATATTTTAACTTCTTACTTCTTATTTTTTAAAAGTAAAATAAAAATTTGAGTAATTTAACAACCAATACTTGAGACAAGTTGTTAGTCATTGACATACCTCACATGAGGGTATAATCAGTGGCTAACTCAGGATTTTCATTTAAAAAGTTCGAAAAATAAAAATATAAACATATAAATAAGCCTTTAGAAATGAAACTCTTTGATATTTTTTTTTAGAATTTAAAACCACACTTTTAACATGTTTTTTTAAATTAAAAAACTAAAAAAAAGAGAGTGAAAAACAGAACTGAAACCAAAATAGGAACAATAAAACGCTGTCACAGGGATTCAAACTGGTAACGTGAAGTTTAATTTCAGGGGGACTTACCATTGCACTATCAGTTTCTTCTTTTCATTGAAGGGGTTCAAAATATATATATCTACAGAAATATATATAGAAAATTTACTTTATATATACCGTGTAATTTTTTGTCGAGGGAATTCGGGTGAACCCCGAAACTCACGTGGATCCTCCCCTGGTAATAATTAATGGGTAAATACTTGTACAATATTAACACAATTTATTATAGCCGAGTTATTTAAATGAAAAAAGAAACACATTCGAGAGTCCTGTGGTTTGATGTATTAATTGTATGGAGATTGTAATATATGATTATTGTACGAAAATCATTATAAGAATAAGTAATACAAGGATTGTTATATAATGAGTAGATATTATGAGAATTGTTTTAATGAGTGGATATTAATGAGAATTGTTTTAATGATTACATATTGTAAGGATATTTTTTTGTATTAGATATACTTTCTATTGACATATTATTACTAATACATGTGCTGTTTATTTCACTTTCTATTTGAACCGAATATTGTTTTATTTTTTATATAACTTATAATTTTCTAGTTGCTTTTTATAGATATATATAGAAATAATTAGAGAATATTCGTATCTTCAAGAAAGAAAAAGAAAGAGAAGAAAAATATTAAAAAATAAAGAAGGGAAAAATCAATAAAAATAAATACAATAACAACAACATATTCAGTAAAATTTCGTTAGTGAGATCTGCGAGGATATAGACTAGAGCATACGCACACCTTACTGGTACTTCATGATGGTAGATATGTTTTTTCAAAAGACCTTAACTGAAGAGTAGCAAATCAAAATAAAAAAAGAATAAAATCATGTAGAAAACATAACAATTAATAAGGAGAGCAGTGTAAAACCTATAATCAATCAATAAAAATAGATAAAACAAAATAATGTTACACAATATTCTAATATGAATATTATAAAGAGTAATTTACAAATACTGTATAAAGAAAATAAAATATAATATTGAAAAATTAATTATTAAGAAATCATGCCACTACAATAACTGATTGTGATAATTAGATTTTGACTGTATCGATAATAAGTTGTCTAGTTATAAGTGTATTTTTATATAAAAAAAAAACGAGGAGCATAATTACTTTATTTTCAAATATTTTTGATATTTTTTTTTTTTAAGAAAAGGAGAATAGAGAGACGAGAAAGATTAAAAAAAAAAAAAAAGAAGCTGGAGAGTACGACCTCATATTGGTCCCAAAGGAGACGAAGTCGAAACTGATACGCTCATACAGATCGGAAAATCCTTAATAGATTAGCAGAAAAGAGCGGTTCCGACGGAAAATCAGCAGAGACGAAAATGGAAGAATCAACGGCTAACTTAGAGAGATCGGTAGCCGCGCCGATGATATTCATCATAGTCTTAGCTTTGCAGTTCCTTTCTCGCTTTTTTGAAATCAATAAAAAGGTTAGTTTCTCATCATTTCTGATGTTAATTTTCGGGTTATGTTAATTCCACAATGAATCGATATGAATTTCATAGATGTTTTATTCTTAATTTTGATTTAGTGAAATAGTTGCTTTTAAATCTCCATCGCTGTTTCAATGATTTGATTAATTCAATGTGGAGGGCTTGAGCCAATTCGCTTTGTTCTATTCAATTATAGATATCGTAGTGTGTTATTGAATACTTGCTTGTTGCGCCATTGATTTTGTTCTATCGTTGATATGTTAATTTTTTCAGAAAGGTTCCACAAGTTCAGAAGATATGCAGTTGCGCGCAGAAATCAAACAGCTGCTAAAGGAGGCAAGTGCCTTGTCACAGTAAGTGAGCTTCTCAATTTTTTGACAATGATGCATGATGGTGTTTGGGCCAACTTGAGCTCACACCTTAATTAATCAACTAGGCACCTGCTATCTAGCACAATTAATCAACTAGGAACCTGCTATCTCGTCTACGACTAGCACAAGTACATGGTAACTTTGTCTACCAAGGTTTAGACACATGAAAAAGTCACCTAGTCGTTTTTGTCTTTGCTAAGATTTGGATCCTGAATTTGTACTGTTTGTCACAGTTTCAGTGACTATTAGGCCACACCATGGAGTGGCTTACATATAGTTTTGGTCATAACTATTATCTTTTCTTTGTACGTCAAAGTATCCTAAACAAGATCTTGTTATGTTTTCTTTGTTGTGATTTTTCAGAACTATCCTTGTTTGTGGAGTTACTTACTGTAGTTATACTTGATTGATAAGTACTTGTTGGTAAGTTGATAACAGGTAATTAAAATAGGAAGTGGAGTCTTCAAGAGAATACACGATAATTTTCTCTCTTCATATAATACATAAATCTGATCTTTTCATTACGGAAGTTCTATGATATGGAAAAAATGATTATGCCTTCACGTGTATTTCAGGCCTTCAACATTTGCACAAGCTGCAAAACTGAGGAGGTTAGCTACAGCCAAGGAGAAGGAACTCGCAAAAAGTATGGCTTATATTTTAGCTTCTTTAGCATAGTTCCTGCTGTATTCGTAATCCATATCTAGAATCGACTAACACTATAGTTGAAGGTCTCATGGCTGATAGAGCGATAGATTATTTGTGAGCCCTGCTTTCATCTTCTCTTTTGAACCTCGACTCAAAATGATTAGAAGTTTGCAGCTTTAATGACTATTCAAATAGGAAGGCTGTGGTGCCATGGCTTGACATAGTAACTTTTGGAAGGAATATTGGACTTGTCTTCTGTTCTCCACTAACTTGCTGCCAGGGACAATTTCTTGACCCACTTAATATTGTGGTTCTTCTTCCATGAATTATATGGCCAATTCAGCAGATTGTGCCCAGATTTATACTGCCTCTAATATAGACAAGAGATACATGCATTATGCCCTATCCCACCAAGTTACATTTATGATGGAAAGAATCACCTTGAGAGAGCTAATGATTTTTTATCAATAGCATTACTAAGCACAGAACAAGCATTCTGTGATGGAGTTCCAAAATGAATGTGAATTTCTCCAGTGTACTCAAATTACCATCACTAGAGAGCCATGAGATGAATGAAGACCTGGAAATAGTTGGAAGCACATTAGGATGTGCCAAACTGCCAATGTTATGGTGATCTTTCCAAATCGCCTTTAGTACTTTTTCTATTGAATGCCTGGATTGAGCTGAATGCAAGAGTAAAACATTTGTTTTTTGAGGCTTATTGTAAAGGAACAAGGTGCACATACTAACTCTTTCACCCGAACATGACTTCTTCTTAGTATTGCCCTATCCTATCCTATTCTAGCATATGAAGGAATTTAAGCTTGCATATAGATAGCAAATTAATTGATATTTTGTGGAGATTTCAGTGACAAGGGGTCTCAGTGGCTGTACTCCTTTCAAAGGACTGTATCTTTGGAGCCCGTGAATGTTGGAGCTCATATACCAAATGCAGATGCCTACGATGAGGCACTTAAACCGTTCAACCTTTAAAGTCACCTCAACAGGAAATTTCTACAATATTCTGATAGTTGAAGTTTTCTTCCAGAAGGTGGACTAAATGAACCAAGTCTGTCTCCTCCTTATAGTTAGACTTGTGAATATTTGTGGTTAGAACTTGTCTTTTGCAAATTGTGGCCGTTCAAGTAACCATATCTGTTCCAGCAGAAACACATACAAAGCACAGATTAATATGCTGACTCTTCCTTGTTAATAAGCACAGATTTTGTTCATACTTTGATCAAACATTAAGTTTAGCATGAACAGCTCCTGCAGAGAAGTAAATTCCTTGGATGACATTCTTGGAAAGGCATTGTGTTTTGGATTCTGATTTTTCTAGGAGAAAAAACTCTGTCAATTTGCGATCCTTCATATTGGAAGTTGTAAAACATAAGCTACAATGCTACCAAACGGATTGATCCAAAGGAAAGAAGAGAAAAATCCACAATTTATTACTGAAATTATGAAAAATACACTTCCCTTATCTGAAAATAATTAAAAAAAGACACTATAGGGATGTCTTTCGTTGAACTTAAACGAGTGAATCAGAGATAGGAATGCTGAGATCGTAATGTTAGTGGACTTGAGATCTACAAGCAAGTAAATTTGGTAGCCAAGATGGGTAAACCATGGATTTACATCACTAAAGTAGGTTTGCCAGATTGAGGAAATTTATGTAACAGACTACCTTTCAAACTTGAAGGTGGCTTTCTAGGCTGGTAATGCGACTAGCTATGATCCAAAGTATATCATCTCCCCCTATCTTGTGCTCTCCTTTATGTTGATATTTATTTCTTGTCATTTTGTCTTATTTACTTGTAAGTTACACATCAGTCTTTACAGCACATACAAACTAGTTGATATTGAGGCTTAGGTATGTTTGTACGCTTAACTACAAACTAGAGAATTTTTAGTGTTAGAAAACTTAACATATTGAATTGGAATGAAATGGGTCCAGATGAAGTGAAATTGGTAGTGAGGATAAATCATACTATCCTCAACCAGCTGGGGATCGAGGTATAGTACTTATTGTTGTTGTTGGTGTTCTCTTTATAAGCGTATGCTATTTGGATGAAATTTATCAATAAACTTAATTAGTCCTCATCCTCTGATGCAGATCAAGAAATTCACAACAAAGAGGCGAAATTGTCACATGATTCATACACAAAAGGCCTAACTATTTTTCAGGTATGCATTGGATTCGCTTAGTGATTTTTACATCTTCCTTTAAGCTGTAAGATGCTTATTTACCCCCCTTAATCACACAGGTCTTGACATACTTGTTGTTGATTATCTGGTTTTGGCGTATTCCTGTGGCTTCCATATCTAAGCAGCTCGTACAGCCTTTTGGTAATACTTCTGATTCCTTGATTATTGAGCTGTAGCCATACCTACACGACATTTTGTGATTTATAATTTATTGCTTTCACCAACTTTTTTGGAGATCCTTGTTCTTATTTCCATAGATAGTTATCTTCCTGTGACATACTGATCTATTGTTCTTCCACTTCTGCAGGCAAGATGTTGTCTTGGCGAGCTGGAGGTCCTGCCAATGAAAATGTTATGGTAATGATTAGTCGCCATTGTTTCTCTACTGCCATTTATTCTTTTAGGGGAAATAGTAACTGAAAATAGAGCATTCCTGTAAGGGGGAGGGTAGATCTTGGGTTTGACACTCTGAAGATAGAGCCAGCACTTGTGCAACATATCACATCAAAGCAGCAGCTCCTGCATTTTTCCTAAGACACCAAAGTTGCTCGTCTTTTGGTTGAATGGCATTTTAATAGTTTGTTTAACGCACTTGCAGGTGGGGATTATTCCGTGGTTGATTCTGTCTACTAGAGTCGGCAAATCTATCAGCCGAAGAGTATTCAAGTAGGAGGAGAAAGTAGAAGTGACATCAGTGTACCGGACCATTTTTTTTAACTTTCCTTTCATTATCTATCTTATTTCTTACTAATTCATTGAGATTTGTAAATTGAATGTGCTATACCTCTGTAAGAAGTACCTTGTTCTTTTTCTGTAAGTAGGAACAAATGTGTTGAGTTAGATGTCATTTTTGAAAGGAGTGCTACTATACGGCTTATTTTGGTTTTGAAAAAAAGCAAATGCAGTTCGTTTTCTTGGGTTTTTTGAGGTATAAATTTGTAGAGATCATGAAGTGGATCTGTGAAATTATTGTGCGCGCAATTGGTATACAAAAGAAGTTTTTTTTTTTTGTGATCGTCATGACTTGCATGATCACTTCTGCCTTTTGGTTTCTAGTGTTACTTCTATTGTTTATGTTTATTGTGGATCTTGGTCTTGTTTATTGGAGTTATTTTCCCAGTTCTCAAACAATAGAAAATACAAACTGAGGAAAGGGAAAAGAAAACACATTTGATTGTCAAATGGCTGGAAAATTGTAGCACTCAATAAACAATTTTAATAGAGCAGCTAAATTACCCAAACAAAAAAAAAAAAACTCATGACTACATGTACATGTACTCCACCCTCTCCTCTTCAGCAAAAAACCTAGAAAGAACTGGCAAAATTAGTTACGCATAGTTAATCATCTTTTGTTAGTATATAATTAACTATGACATTGTAATTTATTCCAATTGTTTGTCTTATGTACTAACTTTTAAATGTTTAACTTTTATTTTTTTTAAAAATAATTAAATCAATTTGGAGTACACCTAATTTAAATGCATTAATTTAACCTGCTAACTTTTCAAGGGCGAATAAAGGAACCAAATAACCTTCCAATAAAGTTTTGAAATAATTTCAGAGACCTTATTTTAAATTTGACTTCATAATACCAAGTTTTCATTGCTCAAGAGGGGACAAGGGTGTATCCGATAGAGATTTTTTGTAGTTTTTTTAAATAATAGGAAATTTTTAGAGATTATGATATTTTAAGTTGTGTATTTATATAATTTTTCCTTGTTTTAATTCACTACTTCATTCTCTTTTTATTACTCAATTTATTGTGGTGAGTTTTATTTGTTAGCTTCTTACAACCTAATTGAGTATTGATGAAACTTGAAATTTGGAAAATTCTGTTATTTGTTTGGATGAAAAGAACTATAGCGAGTTTCCTATAATTGACAAGCATTTTTTAGGTGTTAGGAACTGATTTTACAATTAATCAGTTCATGTGTTTTTTTCCTTTTCATGAAAATGACTTAAACTTCCTTAAAAATATTGAAAAATATAAAAATAGAATAAAGAGGTAATTTACAAAAGATATTACGGATAAAATAGCAAAAAGCTTAAATCAAATCAAAAGCGTCTAGAAACTATACCATCATAAGTTGAAGATGACCAACTTATGATTCTTTTTGACTGATTTTACCTCATAAGCCAATACTTTTTGTATTTACCAACAAATACATAGACAAACCAAAAATTACTTACTATAAGACAATTTGGTAAACTACTAACTAGATTTTCTATGGTGTTATACTAATGCAACAAAATGCTTGGAGAACATCCCATTGCAAGAAGTGTTTCCCAAAAAGTCGATTGTATTTTGGGGCCAAACTGCTTACTACTCTATCTGCAAACATCACCAAAAATATAGCGCAAAATTAGCTTTAACTGACAAGACATGTTATGAAGTCCAAGCAGCATCAGATTATATAACCATTACCTGCAACCCTTAAGATGTAACTATTCTTGAATGTCATCGTTCCTCCCAAAGTGGCCAGCTGACATAACGAATATTTTACAAGACACTGAGAATGAAGGTAAATCATCACGAAGAAAGAAAAAAACGATACCTGTATAATTTATCTGACGTGAACTCCTCCACCACCATGCTAAGATGTACAGGTACATCATGACTTGTTCTTATCACAACCAACTCCACAGATTCTCCAACATTATTCCACATGGTTTCGAATAGCTAATGACAAAAAGCACACATAATAGAATCAGTTTGCATCCTGCATTGCAATGATAAACACAAAGCAAGTACAAAAGATTAACTACAATGATAAAGATGAACATGCTCAGTTGCTCACAGAGCGATACAAACATAAGGAGCTCACAGACTTGTGAAGAAGCAATTGCCATACTCTTGAGGAAAAATTAGTAAGTTTGTATTGAACCGTAATAATAAACAAGCTAATCCACAATCACTATTAGGACTCCAACAAGGCGGAAAAGAGAACAGTGAATACTTCTCTGTCCCCAGCTCAATAAAGAATCTAAGTAACCACGATGAAATACACTCTTAACGATAACAAGAAAGGTAATATACCTCCAAGAAACTCTGAATACTTTTTCCACCAAACTGAATTATAACATCATTGGGTTTTATCCCAGCATATTCAGCAGAAGAACCAGGTATGACCTATTAACAGTTTATGAAATTATCCCGAGCCATCAATACCATCAAAAGAACGATTTTCCACAAAAAAAAACAGTAATAATATAGAGCATACCTCTTCAACAATGACACCTTTCAAGACATCAGGGAACTTTGAAATAATTGTTTCCAGAATTTGTAGGTCAGTTGCATAAAGGTTAGTTACTTCCATCCCGAGCGAAGGTCGACGTGATTGCCTATGATACAAATAAAACCTAAAGATTAGTACGAGGTATTTGTAATTAGATTATCTATAAGTCTATACGCTCTCCACTTTTCTTCATTACATTTGAAACAGAGGTCCATTACGGATATGAGATTCAAGCACATTACTGACAATTGCAAAGAGAAAAATGGACATAGCAAGCACACTATAAAGGCAAAGATCCGGAGCGTACCTATATTTCTTATAATGCTCCCACCATATGGAAGCTATATTGATTGGCAAGAATGCAAAAGAGCCTGGATCATAAAAGCAGATACCAATGACTTCTCCATAGCGGTTAATAAGTGGCCCCCCAATACCGCACTACAATAACAAGGAAAAAGCCCTAAATTAGCAATGTTAGAAAAACTAACAGACAACAGATATAGATAAAACATACATATCATTTGTCATTAATTAAGAATATACTCCCTCGATTTCATAATAAGTGGTGCTATTAGCTTGTCACAGCCCATTAGAAAGTTACTCACTCCTAGAGAGAAGTGCTTTTATTAGGAACCGCTGATTTCTTGGTACATCACATTCATGCATTTATGATTCATGTGACAGTATTGATACTCTTGAATTTGGAACAAAAGGGAGTATTCATTAGCAAAATAAACAAAGTGACTAACTACCAAAGTAAGAGATAAATGTGAGAGAGATTTTCTTTAAAAAATTGTGAAAGAAAGTTACTCTCATAATAGAGCAAGTCGCCTTGAGAAGCTCTTTACACTCAAAGTCATTGTCGCAGCGATCAATGCTACAAGGATCAACCATAAAAATAATTGAGAGAGAAGTCTCAATAACAAACATGACAATCAGGTATGCAATAAAGTAAAAGTCAAATGAAAACACCAACCAGAATTCACCAGGAGCAGCCGTGATATCATATGGTTTCGCATAAAAACGTCCAAGTGCAATAACTATATCTCCAGGAATAAGATTAAATGAATTTGAATGTGGACGAAGTTGAAATGACTTATCCTCAGTACTCCGGAGCTGGCTCGGATCAATCGTGATAGAATCGCTTAAATGAGCCAGGGATGCAATTGGAAGTGGTGTGTCTGATTGAATCTTTACGGCAGCAACATTGTAGTGGAGGTCATATGATTCGATTTGACCATCAAATGATCTTCCATCAAATAGGTGCACGATAACCTAAATAAATAGTTATAATTATCAAATAATCTAGCAAGAATTTGGTAAGAAATGACATAAAGAGGATTACCAATGATCAAGAGATTAACAAATACTAATTTGGTTAAAGAAATTATTACACAAATTTGACAACGGGATAAAAATAAATCACCAACCTTGATATTATCCGCTATAGAATTTCCACTCGTGGAACACCTAAAGAGACTTGCAGTGGTTAATATTATACAATAACTGTCCACACTTTCTATAATAGTCCCAGAACATTTAAATATCTCCTTTTCCCCTGACAATGAACATAAAAATAACAACAGGTAAAATGCTAACAAAAGTTAGAACTAAAAACTAATAGAAGTGGGAAAAAAATTAAATCTCAAAAGCAATAAAGAAACAAATATCGAAGGGCAGCAAATATGAGAAAAGAAATAAAACTATCAAGAATAAATACCCGAGTATGATTTAAGACTGACGACAGATGTGGAAACTTTTAAAGCAGCCCTCTTCGTGTAAACATCTAAATGATTATTTCGAGGATTCAAATAAAATCTCTGTTCTATTGGACTCAACTTTATTGGTTCACTTACAAAATAAGAACCTGCATAATTTCCAACAAATAACACATAAAAATGAATTTTGATATAAAAAAGTTAGAGAAATTTTATGAAACTCACTGTACTGAGCCTCTTTTGCCTCCCTCTTCCACGGAGTAAAAGCTTCCACCCACTTCCTTTTGAAACCATCAAAAGTCAAAATTTACCTACAAAATAAGTCATTTTACTCCGACAACCATTTCAATGATTAAAATCAAATAAATACTAATATGCGATCAAATTAGCATTTAACATAATCTGATTTCAACACCTCTGAATATTCAACTTAAATTGTACCAAATCATACCAAGCCCTCTCCCGTATCACCACATCCATAAAACATACCAAAGACAGATACTAAAACCAGGTTAGAACACATGAGGATGAATAGGGACATACAACAAAAATATCAAGAAAAAAACACATTTGAATGAAACACACGAAGGAACAATAGAGCAGGAAAAAAAATTCAACAACAAATAAAATAAACCTGACAAAAGAAGCCTTCCACATTGCTCTATATCCTGCATTCCATGTTTCCCAATTGAAAATATGTTATTATGTCCCAACTACCAATGTTGCTAGTCTTCGTTAGAAATTGTGGATAGACATACGATCAAAAAAGGCAACAAGGCTGTACATGGGAGTTCTTGAGGAGAGGTGATGATGCAATTCGGATTTGAGTTATAGGAGGTTGTACCTGGTTTTTCATTGGGACTTGGGAGTTAGTTAAATTAATTAAAGCTGATTTAGTTACAGTTTAGCCCTTTAGGAATTAGGGGTTGTTTAATCACATTTATTAGAAAAATAATTTATGTATCAGTATTATTTAATCCCTTGTTTGGCAGGATGTTCAGCCTATGATGTATAACTAATACATAGCAAACCATGGTATTAGGCTATTAGCAATATAACGGTTATTAATATATGGATAAACACAGTTAAAGACAAAACTACCATTAATACACCAAACCAAATATACCCAACATAATACAACTAATCTCAGCATAACTAGGGTTTATATATTACTATTTTGAAGGTATATATCAATGAAAGTCTGTGTAGCTCTATCACTAGTTTAGTTAGTTATTAGCTTAACTCAAATCAATCTTTGTGCTTCATTCTCTGTTTTGAACAAACAAAAACATCATCGATGAAAAAAATAATTAAAAATCACGATAAAACACCCATTAACAAGGATTAACATCAAAGAAGACTCTCAAATTTCAAATATGATCTTACCAGACTGAGAGTCCGCAGAAATCTCAGAAATATGAGCCTCGCAGAGAGGGCAGAAATCTCCGAAATATGTGAGCTCTCGCCTCTCAGAGAGGAAAGCGACAGAAAACAAGGAGCATACAAGTCTAAGCCAAATCACAGTAGCTATCCAACTTGTACAATAAAAGTGTATAATTTTTATTAAATAAAAGCGTAAATAGGTTATTTATATGGTAAAGTGTATATTGTGATAAACTTAGGTCTTGTAGGCCTAATACCTTAGGGTTAGAGTAGGTGGTCACTTACAACATACTTTATTGAAATATTATATTGTGTATACAAAATAATATATATATATATATATATAATGTCAAATATAACCTTTCAAAATATGTACTAAATTCTTGAATATTTTTAGTGAAATTATTAATTTTACCATTGGATTAGGGTTTTGGAGGTTTATCTCTTGCATATAAATAGATTATGATAAGTTTGATGAGAGAACTTAGAAAATTCTTTCAAATATTATCGCCCCTTTTGTATTTTCGTTATTTTGTGAGTTGTGACAATGAACAAAACATAGTATTAAACTTTATATACTGTGGTAATGGACAGAAACATAGTATTTTACTTGTAATTTATTTTTATATATTGTGATAGTAGACGGAGACAATAGAAAGAATTTGGAAAATGAGGAGGAAGAGGGGAGGAGGATAGAAATAAAATAATAAATTGTGATGATACAAGTCCAATTAAAGGCTAAAAGCTCGTCGATCGAGTGCAAACATAAAAACGATCGGTATGATCGATTATGATGATTATGATAAAGTGAAGTGAAAAAAAAAAAAAAAAAATGTAAATTTTATTAGTGCATATACAATTTAGAATTGGCTCTCGAGATTGAGAGAAAAAAAAATACATCTTTTCCTTATGAGATTAAATCATATTACATATATAAAACAACGAGATCTAGCATATTATTAGGATAACGTTGAAAACTCACATTACCTTGATATCTTCAAATGCTTTAAAGATCGATCGATACAAATTACTATAGTATTATCGACTAAGTGCACTTGTGCTCATCTTAAATACTCTTCGTCGAAATGAAACTAACACCACAAATATTTATAGTGTGTTTGGTCAAATTTTCAAATCTATTTCTTTTTCTAAGTGCTTCTCAAAAGTATACTACTGGTGAGTAAGAACTTGTGTTTGACCACTAAACAAAACCAATTTTAAAATATATTTTTAAGCACCAACTAGTGTTTGATCAAGTCACCAAACTACACCAACAAAAATTGTCGTAGAGTGGTAAGTATTTTCTCATCCTTGTTTGGTAGGATGTTCAGCCTATGATGTATAACTAATACATAGCAAACCATGGTATTAGGCTATTAGCAATATATGGATAAACATAGTTAAAGACAAAACTACCATTAATACACCAAACCAAATATACCCAACATAATACAACTAATCTCAGCATAACTAGGGTTTATATATTACTATTTTTAAGGTATATATCAATGAAAGTCTGTGTAGCTCTATCACTAGTTTAGTTAATTATTAGCTTAGCACAAATCAATCTTTGTGCTTCATTCTCTGTTCTTAACAAACAAACACATAAGGAAGAATCTATGGATGAAAAAATAAAAATCACCATAAACAAGGATTAACATAAAAAGAAGACTCTCAAATTTCAAACATGATCTTACCAGACTGAGAGTCCGAAGAAATCTCAGGATATGAGCTCTCGTAGAGAGGCAGAAATCTCAGGAATATGTGAGCCAAGCGACGAAAACAAGGCTAAGCGAAATCAACCTTTATACTAACTTCGCTAATCAGAGTAGCTATCCAACTTGTACAATAAAAGTGTATATTTTCTTTTTATCAAATAAAAATATAAATAGGTATATTGTGATAAACATAGGTCTTGCAGCCTAATACGTTAGGGTTAGAGTAGGTGGTCACTTCCAACATACTTTATTGAAATAGTATTATATTGTGCATATAAATAACCTTATTGAAATAGTATTATATTGTGTATATAAATAACCTTTCGTAATATGTACTGAGTTCTTAAATTTTTTTAGTGAAATTCTTAATTTTATCATTGGATTTGGGTTTTGGAGGTTTATCTCTAGCATATAAATAGATTATTATAAGTCTGATGAGAAAATTCTTTCAAATATTATCAATATTTTAGTTCTCTTTGAATTTAGTATTAGAGTTATTTTTTTTTTTTTTTTATATATTGTGATAATGGGCAGAGACATAAACTTTATATATTGTGATAATAGATGGAAACAATAGAAAAATGAGATTTGTATAAACAAGGATAAGAACCGAAGGAGGTGGATCTCTCCCGAAGACATAGTGTTGAATGGCATACCTAAAATTGTGATAATACAAGTTCAATTAAGAGAAAAGGCATAAATTCACACTTGAAATTTTATCGAAAAGTCAGTTACACGTTTAAACTATTGAGGTAACCCATTACACACGTATACAACTCAAAAGTGAATTTAATATCACTCTCAAAGCTGACATGAAAATCATATTAAATAAAAAAATAAAAAAGACGCGTTTGAGTAAAAAGAACAGGCAATTTTTTTCTTACCCCCACCCTTCTCCTTCACATTACCCTACCTTTCTTCTTTCCTCCATTTTTGTCTTTATCACAAACACTCTTTTGCTATGGCTAATGTGAAAAATAATTTTTTTTCATGATAAATTTCCAAGAGAAAAATAGAAAACAACATTGCGGGATAGAAATTCATCACAAAGATCGCGAAGTTGTTCAATTAATTAGGTTCACTGTTCGAAAAAATTTCTGGCGAGACATCTAAAATTGGTCAATCCTACTATTCCCACATCAAATTTGTCAAGTCAATAAAGGATTATTCAATTTATTTTTGTGTTTATTTTTTTTGTTGATTGTTAGCATTTGAAATAAGAAAATTTTAATATCTTGCTTTTTTTGTGTAAAAAGTTTCTAAATTTTTTCATGTATGTTCATAGATCTTTCTTCTCTCTCACAAAAATCCTCTCTAGATTTTCTTCAACATCAGTAACAGTAAATCGAGCACTAGTTTTTCAATTGTCTGACTAAAATCTTTGCAAATAAATTTTGCAAGTTTTCACAAGTCTCCTTTTTGAGCTTGAATGAAATTTGTATATTATGATAATTTTTTGTAGTGGGTTTGGTGGTGATTTAGTGGTGGCATGACTTTTAATTTCGATAATGACAATGAAACTTGTGATTTTGATGTGGATGGTGAATTTATGGTTATGATTGTGATGAATTTCAATGATAGTGATATGGTTCCGATTGTGAATTTAGTTAAATTTAGTTAAAATTACAAAATTTCCTCTTGGATACATCTCTTTCTCCTCTCAGATACATCCCTCTCTTCTTGGATACATCTGCCCCTCTCAGATACATTCGTGAATTATATATTCACATGTTTCCTGAATAGCAATGTATCACGACCTATGTATCCGCATGTCTGTTGATGTATCTGAAATCCTTTAATTTTAAGAATTTTTTGTATTTTAAAAAATAATAGGAGTATAATATAATTAACACTTAACACTATGAGATTTATATACATTTATAAAAGAAAGCAATTAAAAGACATATTTTATGAAATTTACTTCCACTGATTAGCGCCACAAAAAAAAAAAAAAAATATTAGCGCTACGAAATACATATTTTGAAATTGCATGCTATAAATTAATGAAACTTTCCAATAGATGTGTGTGGATGGCTTGTGCAACCTACCAACGAATTTCAATGTAATAATAATTTAATTATACTGTTGATAATTGTATAGAGATAATTTAATTTCACCCATATATGATTTTGTGTTTAGTGTTAGTGAAAAAACTTACAAGATAACAAAAAATACAAGATTACAATTGAAAATAAAATGAAGAAATAAATCTCTTTAGGCTGAGGCGCGGATATCTCGCTCTCTTTAAGGAGATTCAAGCCTATTTGCTTTTCACCGGTCTAGCAGTAGTCCCCTTGACTTGTCCCCTCCAGGATACAACAACCTTCACAAAGTATAACTCAACAACTCTGGACAAGAGTTGAGTACAAATCTCCACAAAAAAGAACACCTCCCTTCAACTAATAAGAACTCTCTTTTTTGACAAACTTTATGCACCATATATTTTCTTGTGTGTTATGTATATACCAAACCAAATGAAGACCACCACTATTTATACTAGAAGAAGTCTTCCTAGCAATGAATAGGAAGATAATTGGATAGTAAATAGTGAAGATAATGGTCTTAGGAGTTACATTATGATGGAGGAGTAATGAAAAGAATTAGTGGTCATAGTTGACCACCTTCTGCCACTAACGGCAACCTCAAGTTGAACGTTTTGTAACCACCAAATAATGGGCAATAAAACACGTGCACAGTGAGTAACCAAAGTGAGTAATTAGGCATATGAAAAGTCCACGAACGGGAATATCATCCACATTGCGTTTGCGCGAAGCATTTCGATATTGATTTAAGAAATTTTTAAACAAAACAAGTTTAAACCAAACAATTCTTCTTTCATCGCCTCCTTCGCTTGCATCTGGATTCAATCAAGACAATTTATTCAATCCTCCGAGAGGCCAGAAGGTATGCATGCACTCCGGGTCGCCACTCAAAAGCGCTCAGAAAGCCAAGATGTGATGCTTGCTGCACGAAATGTTAAAAGCTAAGTCTAAGTGTTATATGACTACACAGTTCCAATCCACCTAATGTTCATAATAGTTACAACAAATTACAGCGAAGGATCACATCATCAACCATACTTTACATACGTCGATAAAAGGAAAGGAAAAGGGACAACAAAAGAAATGCCATAATTTCCAACGTTCTCTGCGCATTCACTAAGGCTGAAATGCAATTAAGCCTAAGACACAATTATCAATTATGAGACTATTTTAATAATAAATAAATATTAAAATGTTCAAAAGACCAACATTTAGATTTTAATATAAATATTTCAAAAAAAAATTAAGGGCAGGAAAAAAGAAAATCGAAGAGGATATTAATATGAGTCTATGATTACAAATTCTATTATGTTTAGATAGTTAAATAATTAAACTAGTAAAATTCCTCATATAAATAATTAAATACTACTCAAACAATACTACTTGAACAACATATTAAATGAACGTTAAAATAATGCTTGTCTTAGATCATACTACATATTAAAATATTTATAAAAAATTCCTTCCTAAAAGTGTAGTTCCTAAAGGCCAAACATGTAAAAAGATACACCTCGTCGTCTTTCTGCTGCTGCTGCTTCTTCTTAATCTCGCCTAAAGCCCTAAACCCTTTGAACGCATAATGTCGAACAGAAGTAAAAAAACAAACAAACGATCTCACTCCTCTGAAATATCAGCCGTAGTTCAAGGAGAAGCCATTTAACACTATTTCATTCTCTTCATTCTTAAGAAGAAACCCACATCTTTTAACTATGGTAAACATTTTCTGAGTTACTTTTAATTTCTTCAATTTTTTTCTTCTCTTTAGTGGCATAAATGGGTGTTTTAATATAAATTTGTTTTGATATTACAGGATACCACACTAAGTGTGCTGGAGATGCAACAATTATTCAATAGATCTAAGCCAGTGGTATGGGTTGTTAGAATTAAATATATGGCTGAAGAGAAACATGTGAAAACATTTGGAACTGCTTTCTCTGTGTGTAGGGATGGATTATTATTAACTACTGCTCATTTTTTCCCAAAAAAATTTTATGGATTGGATGTGAGGAGGTTAGATGAACCTAATTTTTAGTCGGCTAATGTAGTGTATGAAAAGCCGAAATGGGATGTTTTGATACTGCAGGTCATGGATATGAATGATTGCCAATATGTTGGACTTAACAACAGTGATTCACTCTCAGTGGGTCAAACTTTATTACATATAGGGCATCCTAATAGTTTTGTGGGGTCATTTTTGACGGGTAAAATTGCCTTTGAATGTAAAGGCAATATCGAAATACCTACCACCAATTTAACTTGCAAAAGTTATACACCTACTGCCTTAGAGACTACCCCTAAATATAGAATTATGGGCGATATTTGGAATAAGCATGTGTTTGTTGATCCTCGGTCTTTTACCTATGAAAAGAATCTTCACCCTTTTGTTCTTGTAATTCAGATGTATGGCTTTATTTGTGGAGAAGGTTATTCAGGTGGCCCGGTTTTCAACGTTAGAGGGGAAGTCGTAGGAATGGTTGCAATGTCTGCAAATGGATATGAAATTGCCATCCACGTTGCAATATTGAGAGAAACAGTAAGATTGTTCAAAGAACAACACTCCGACGTGAAGATGGAAAAAGAAAAGTTATACTTGATCCTAAATTTCAGGTTCAATACTGTCGTTATTCTAAGTTGTTTGTATAAGTAACTCATTATGTTTAATACATTAATTTAATGTAGGCTGGAGATTCCAAGAAATTCAAGGCACATCAGGCCGATCGAAAAGGAAAAGGAAAAGGAAAAGGTAAATTATGCCTTTTATGAATATTAATTTTTTGGCATCTTTCTCATTAAACTTTTCTTTAACTATCATTTTGTTGTATTTTGAACACTGCCATTTACGAGGCTTCCTGGTTTCTCATTGTTGACTTCATTATCAACACATAACTGCCTGAGATGTAAGGGCTACTGATATCTATTAAGCTTTTTAATGGATTTGATGGAAAAATAGGGATGTATTTCTTTTCGAATTTTTTCTTGAATATTATTGTTTTTATCTCTTTTAACACATCTATTTCGCTTCTTGTCTCTCGCATCAGTTCTAGAGTTTTTTCTACTTTCTAAGTGTTCATATTCATCGGTCTCAACAATACTAATTTTACATGAGGTGGTATCGAGGGTGTGTGTGCTTTGTTGTTTGACACAAGTGTTCCCATGCTCTTCATCGACTGGCTTATAATTGGGGAGAAAGGTTCGTTCCCATGAGGTATTTATTGAAATATTAGATAGCTTATTCAGATAGTTAGTTAGTACTGTAGCTTATTCAGATAGTTAGTTAATACTGTTTGAGTTAGTTAGAATAATGAACTTAATTAAACAATTGTGTATAGATTCAGTTGAGTTAGTTAGACAGTCTAGAAGCTTCTAGTTGATTCATATACGTGTATATATACAGACATCATTACTTGGAAAGTGCTGATCTACACTCGTGCCATCTATTTTCGACAGCACTGGATACAGATCATGGAGAAGAAGCATCCTCCGAGGTATTTCAGTCAAGAACAAAATGGGCTTCATCACTGGAAAATGTATGAAGCCACCTTTAATAGATCCTACATACAGCTTGTGGGAAAGATGTGACGAAATGGTCGTTTCTTGGATTCTTAATTCACACTCCATAGACATCGCAGACAGTCTTCAATACGTCAATAATGCAAAGGAATTATGACAAGAGTTGGAAGACATGTATGATCAACCAAATAGAGCAAAATGCTATCAGATCCAACGAGAAATCAATGATCTAACCCAAAGTGTTCTCGACATTACTTGATAGTACACAAAGCTGAAGAAACTATGGGAAGAGCTCAATGCTTTAGATGCCAGTGCTTTGTGTAATTGTGCGTGAATGTATGGAGCAAAGGCTAACTCACACAAGGCTGAACAGGACAAACAATTAATCCAATTTCTTATGGGGCTGAATGAGGTTTACACTGTGGTTAGAGGGAGTATTCTGATGATGAATCCTTTACCAACTATAACATAAGGATTTTCCATTCTCATTCAGGAGGATAAACAACGTGAGGTTAGGCCACTGAATCAATCCGTTAGTGAATCTACTTCTCTAAATGTTGGAGTTCAAAATGCAGGTAGAAACCAGTTCAGAACAAACTACATTCAACACACAAACATCAACAACTCAAAAGGCAATTACAATCAACACCAAAATATTGGTGCGAGTGGAAACCAATCTTACAGAATAAATAAATCACAGACAAACCAATTTTCTCAATTATGTTGTGACTATTGCAAAAAGTAGGGACATATTAATGAGAAATATTATCGATTACATGGATTTCCAGCAGACTTCAAATTCACCAAGGGAAGAAATACATGAACAGCAGCACATGTTCATGGGACTAGGTCTGAGCTTGAAGACAACCATCAGAATCAAGGCCAACACCTCACAAAGGATCAGTATAACCAGCTTATGCAACTCCTAGATAATTTCCAAGTAGGAACTACTGCTAAGGCCTCTCATAATGATGTTGGTGCTGCAAACTTCGCAGGTATATTGGCTTGCTCTTCTCATAAAGAGTTAATGAGTAATCTATCATGCAAATGTTTCAAATCTTCTGCTGAATATTGGATCCTAGATTTTGATGCCTCAAATCACATGTCCTCAGATAGGAAATTACTAACCAACACTAGACCTCTACCCTACCCTTTTATAGTTACCTTACCTAATGGTTACAAAGTGAAAGTCACAGAAATAGGTGATGCTGTCTTGGGTACTCTCCCGTCTCTTCTCCACTTGATAGTTCTGTCAAGCTACATGCCTCAGAAGGGGCATTACTGCCTGACCCTTCTTACTACAGAAAGTTAGTTGGGAAGCTGAATTTTCTCAGCAACACAAGGCTAGATATTGCCTATAGTGTACAACATTTAAGTCAATTTATGTAGGCTCCAAGAGTGACCCATCTTAAGGCAGCTATATATATATCCTCAGGTACTTAAAGAGTGATCCTACATTGGGACTTTTTCTGTCAAATACTCCTAACTATAATCTCAAAGCATATTGTGACTCAGATTGGGCTTCATGCCTAGATTCAAGGAGGTCAGTCAGTGGATATCTTGTGTTACTTGGGGATTGTCCTATTAGCTGGAAGTCGAAAAAGCAAGAGACTGTCTCTTTGTCCTCTGCAGAAGCAGAATACAGATCCATCATGAAGGTCGTTGGTGAATTAGCGTGGCTTAGAAGGCTCCTACATGAACTAATCATTCTATGTTCTGACCCTACTCCAGTATTCTATGACAGCCACGCTTCTGTTCATATAGCTCGAAATCCTGTGTTCCATGAACGTACCAAACATATTGAAGTATATTGCCATTTTGTTCGAGACAAGTTACAAGATAGGCTTATATCTCTGCATCACATTTCCACAGTGGATCAACTAGCAGACATTTTGACAAAAGCCCTCACTGGTATCAAACATATGTATCTTTTGGGCAAGTTAGCTCTGACATCTCTATCGCTAACTTAAGAGGGTGTTTTGAAATATTAGATAGCTTATTCAGATAGTTAGTTAATACTGTAGCTTATTCAGATAGTTAGTTAATATTGTTTGAGTTAGTTAGAATAATGAAATTAATTGAACAATTGTGTACAAATTCAATTGAGTTAGTTAGACAGTCTAGAAACTTCTACTTGATTCATATACGTGTATATATAAAGACATCATTACTTGGAATAAGATATTTTTCTTCTTCCCCAAATAATCTCTTCAATTTCATTCCTCTGTTCAAGTTTGTTTCTCACCAAGTTCATGTGACCTCCATTAATGGAGGTCTGATAAGCTCAATTCCTCTTCTTTTAACAATATTCCCTACGTTTATATGTCTTGGATGCTCTGGAAGAATTGTGAATAAGCTAGGACAATCATTTAGTGAGGTGCTTCTATCTTTTATTGGAGCTTCTAGTATTTCTAAGATATGGGAACTAGGAATAAATGAACTATTGGCTCTAGTATCAATCAGGTCTTTTAAGTCAAAGCTATTTTGAGGGGCTAAGACATTAGTTTTAGGGGGTGAGATGACTGATGTATTGATAGGGTTAATAGAAGATATTTGACTTTTGGATTGTGGGGTTCTACCTTTGTCTAACTGAGCATTGACAATTTTTATTATTACTTTTTCTGTCTGTGAAGGGTCATTCTCCTGTTGATGTGGATGAAAATTGTCCCATACTGATGGTTTAATGGAGTTAGGTTTTGTTAGGGTGGGGGGCATATTGGTCTTCTTGGGTGAGGCTAGAATAGGGGCCAAAGTAGCTGTAGTAGGGGGTAAATTATTTATTAGAGTAGAAGTACTCACCACCTTTGTTAAGTCGGTCTGATTAGCCATATTATTTTTTTAATTATTTTTTATGACGTGTCAGTATTGGAGATAGAAGATGTATGTTGGATCTTGTCCAGATTTTTCGGTGTGTGTGATTCATTTTGGATTCTAGGGGTAATGAATCCCTTATTTTTAGCATCCAAAGTTGAAATAATTTTTTTCCTGTATTTGTAAACTTGAGAATCAAGGTACTTACATGTTTTGGCATGAAATAATTTAACGTTTGTACCTGGGTCGTTGTTCTTGTTACTCTATGTTAGTCTTCTAATCTGTTTTCTCCGTTTAGTAAAGATTATTGTTTGTCAAGGTACTTCATCCTCCCCGGTGCTCAATTGACTTATGCTTTTGTCTTCTTCTCTGTCCTTGTCCCTATTTAGTTGTTCTTGAGGTGACTGTTTGCTTATATAATTCTGTACTGTATGCCCAAGTACCCTACAATTCGTGCATAATATATCTGCTCCTTCATATACAATGGGTTGTCTATGGTATCCTATGTAAACGAACTTCTTGATTGGGATACCAATGGGGAGTTCAACGCATATAAGCGCGTATCGTCCTCGTAGAGTGGTTGAAGTGCATATATCTGTTTTATCCAATTTGCCAAGATTTTTACCTACTTTCACTAAAATTGAGTGGTCGTAGAACTCCGTGGGTAGTTCTGGCAGTCTAATCTGTTGACACCCAATTTTGACCGATCCTAGCCCTTTTTGGGAATGCTATTCGATTAAATATGTATTTTTAAAACATATTTCTAGTTTAAAATTTTAATCAATTTCGTCTAAAAATTAGATATTTTAGTATGCATGATCTTAAAAATTATTATAAATATTATCAAATTATTTTATTAAATTATATTTATCGATAGTTAAACTTGAAATAATTACTTTACTTAAATATTTTAAAATCTTAGACGTGTTTATATGAAAATATTTTAATATGTGTAGTATTTTATTAATTGAATAACATTTTTCTAAATTTTCTTCAAAATCATTTAAATCATAGCCTAATCTATTCAAAGTTATTTCATATCTAGTCCCTCTCTTATTCAATTCATTTCAATCCTAGCAGTTTTCACTTCCAATCATATTTCAATCATAGCCTTTCAATCCATTTAAACTGTAGCCTATTTAAATCCAAATTCAGACCTCAAATTCTTATTTTAATCTCATCCATCCATTCTAATCTATCTAACATCAAAATTAATCTCGGCCTTTCATTCCATCTAATCCAACGGTCCAGATCAAACTTCCTATTTTAATAGTCAAAAGACCAAATCCCTAACTCATTCTCCGCTCCTCTTTGGAATCCGCCGTAGCCCTTTCCTCTCCATTCTTTCTCGTTCCGATGAGAAGCAGCAGCTAGTAAGGACAAGGCAATGCCGCCTCTCCCTGTCTCTCTCTCTCTCGTGTCATCTCTCTTCTTCCACAGTCTCCTCTTTCTCCTCGTCCGTCTAGCAGTCGGCGAGGAAAGCAACAGCAGTTGCATAGAGACAACAAGTAGCCAAAAAAATTGCCAGCTCCAGCGCCTCCGGCGAGTCGACAGCACTAGCCTGTGCCTCCCCTCCATTTTTCTCAGGCAAGGCTCGAATTTCTGGAATATTGTACAAAACGGATCTACTAAGATCCATCCAGATTTTCGGCTTGTGGTAAGGTAAAATTGGCATCATTATTTTATTTATTAATGTTAATTGATTGTAGTTGCCATAATTAAGGTTGAATTGATTGTTACTTGTTATATTTTTGTAAAGTTTTGGTGGAGCTAAAGAATAATGTTACTCATTTGGTATTCTTTGAATAAGGAAAAATAATAAAATATTTGTCCCCTTAATTTATTCCTTTCCTTTAGTGTTCTGTCCTCTCATCCAGTATATAAACATGCCCCCCTTAACTCTTTAGGATTCACGCTAGAACCATCAGAATCTTACACTTAGCAATTAGCAAATTCCTCTCCACTATAAAAGAAGGAAATAAAACAAAAGTCTTGTGAACTCTAAGAGGGCTCTCCAATCAGTTTTATTGTGTTCGGGTCTAATAGTGGATTAAGTTTGTCTTCATTGCTGATAAATATTTCTACTTTAACTGGTTAGTTGTTCCTCCATTAGTTTAATCTTCATTCTGCATTATTTTGAATATTGTTGTGTGTTTGAATGAATGAAAGGAAACATCCGGGTTAGTTCTCTTCTCCCTTTTTATATGTTGTGATATGTGTGTGTGATGTCATATTCGGTGTTGCTATTTATTTGAGTAATTCAATGCCTGAGTTAATGAGTATATCCTTTTGCCCGTCTCTATTAAAATGAATAATGTTAAGTGCCCCTTTCTATTATATTTGTGTTGTATTGCTTATTTGTTTAGTAGGGGTTTTGAACATTGAGTTCAAGTGTTGAAGAGTCGCTTGAGATGGGTTTCGGACAGGATTTAGTTTTTTATTATAGTTGTATTGCTTCATTTTTATTTGGTATTGTAATATTTGTATGAACTCCTAACTCTAACTCTATATATGAAATAATTCTTGGGGGATCGTCTAAGGGGGAGGGGTCTACGTGCTACGTGTTTACTCTATTGCAATTTACTGGTGTTAGGAAGCATGCCTATAGGTTGTGATCGCCTATTTGCTTATTGTTTAATAATTTCCCATTTAGATTAATTGGTTACTTAAATTTTGGTTTAAATCTCTACTATTTATATTAATGAATATGTCTTGTCATTTTAGCATATAATAATAACATAATAAAATAAAACTTTTACATGTCTCCTTGCTCTGCTTGTTTTGATCACCCATTTTATGTATGGAAAAATTAATAAAACAAAGCTTTGTTTAAATTATCTATTTGTATCAAGTGAAATAAAGGTAGAAAGCATGCCTATAGGATCTAACTAACTTTCACTATGTTTTGGGCTTAGAAATCATGCATATAAGTTTAAAACATTGTTACATATTAGATAGATAAAATGCCTATAGGATTTAAAAATTGTTCAATATATTCTTCGGGTGTAGAAATAATGCCAATAGGTTGTAGATCTTGTTCTTTACTTAGAAATCATGTTCATAGGGCTTAACTAATAAAATCGATGTCTAAATAATTTCTGCATGTTTGATTACTCAAGCATGTCATATAATAAATCGAATCCTAATTAATTTGCTAATAAAATATCAGGTTGTTAATCACTTGGACATCCGGTCTATAGGTTATTATTTTCCATCATGTTAAAATCTTAACTATCTTAAGTAAAATCTGCTCTTGACCAAATCTGCATGACGTAATTATTTTCTGCATTATGTTCATTTTTCTGCCATTGTTTCATGATATAAATAAATCAGCATCTGCATGTTCAATTTAAAATTTGCCCTGATTTAGATCTGTCTAAAATATTGTTTTTTTCTGCATCATGAACAACTGTCTAAGCCACTTAAAAATAAACATTATGCATTAAGAAATAACTGCTTCCCTGATTAAAATAAGCTAATAAACCAACCTTCGCTTTTATCTTTTTGTCACCTTTAAAATCAGTTAAAAATAACTAAATTCTACATTATATCATAACTATTTGCCCTTTATTTAATTAATTGTTATATTGTTGTCTTGCTTGCTGCCTGTTTATTGTTGCGCCATAATTTTCCTATCTGTAGAAAAACTTACTTTTTGAAATGTTCTAAGTATGAAACAATTTGAGAAAAATACTTAGAAAAGAGTCGCCACTTAATTTTTTAAAGAAATTAAGAAAACTTATAATTTTCAAAGACTTAAACAGAAAAAATCATTTGAAAATACCAAAGAGGGTTCGGGGTTCAATTTATACTTCGAGAAGGATTTAGGCATTCGAAGTGCCCGGTAACACGCGGTTGACCTACGACTTGACTGAAAAATACTCGACTAATTGTAATTTATATAAAAAAGAATAACAATTTACAATATGATTAACTTTTTAGATAATAATTAAATAAATAACATATTTATCTTATTTATTTATTTATTTATTTAGAGAAAGGGACCTAAATTGAAATATTTGAATTTAATTGCAAGTGATTAGAATTTAACAAAATTAGATTAGTTAGCATTCGTTTGAATTATTTTAAAAATAATTTACACCAATTTAGTTTATAAACCAAGAGATCATTTCAAATTAATTAAAAGTAAGCGAAAGTTTTGAATAGAAAATATTTGAATAAGAAAATAAAGATGCAAGAGTTGATAAAAAATGAAATTTATCAAAGTAAACTAACGCAAAATAAATAGTTCATCCTTTGGGGATTTAATTAAGTTAATTAGCAATTAAAAAGTTAGAGTTATAATAAATAATCACAATTACATAATTAAAGAGTAAGAAATTTGAATTTGGGCCTCATTTTGTGCCAAATGGACTTTTGCCCAATCACGCATTTCTATTTTTCACATTTTGACCTGTATATCAGCATTTTGTATACTGATGTATACTGCCCAGTTCATGCAAGAAAAGAAGAATTAGGATGGTAATTTAAACAACTCAAAATCATAGAGGGACATATTACAAAGAACATCTAATAAACTAACCAAAATATTAACAATTGAGTTTAAACATCCACAAATAACAAGCCATACCTTTACCAATTTAACATAGATGTTGGACATGTATATGGAGACCCATGCATACAAAATGTTTAAAACTTTACTAAATAAAGGAAAGGAACATACAAATGAATTAACATCTATTGTAACAAAATAGGCAAGAAATTTTTTAAAACTATGCATGTAAATCTAATATAAATAGAGACATATCTTGGACTAAAACAAGAATGATTTGAAGGCAAAATTCTACCAACAAAAAAATAGTCCAGCTATTATTACCAAATGATTTAAACACTTGAACTAAACTTAAAACACAATCAACTTCATCGAACTAAAATTAACTAAGAACAAGATAAAAAAACAAAGACATATAATTTATCCAAATTGTACATCATTTATTAACATTAGATTAATGCCAAAAGAAACTCAAAGTTGAAATAGTTGTAAATAAAAAAATTTAAAATAACTTAATGCTTACAAATTTGAATAAACTAAGAACATAATCATATTGTATTGTATTCAATCATTTCCACATAGATTAAATGTCATTTGGACAACTAAATGTCAACAATATCAAGGACATAGTCACTAAATCAAAATAGCCATATAAATCAACACCTAAGATAGCAATATTAGTGTCAAAACTTTAAAATAAGTAGTCATGAAACGATTTTAACCAAGACAAAGCTAGAACAAACTTCTCCCATGAACATAAAAAGAACTAAATACAGATTCTTCCACCACTAAAAGCCAAACACAAATAGCAAATTAAGAAACATATGATTTTCAAGTGAAAATGACTCCAAACTATCCTCAAGAACCTTTTTCCTCCTTTCTTCGTCATCCCCACACTAAAGAAAATGGGTGTTTATATCGGATGAAATTTTCCATTCCCAAAATCTCTCCCCCTTTGAAAATAGATGGATTAAAGCATTATTCATATGGGTTTGTTTGGTATTGTTGCTGTTTATCTTGGGAATGGGCTGGAATTAATGTTTGAATTGGGCCATTGAAAATTGGCCCAAAAATAGAAAAGGGGTTAGATAAAAATTGAGTTTAATTTAGATGAATTAATATTAATTAATTAACGAGGTTCTTAATATTGACGAAATAAAATAATTATTAATTATAAAATAATTAATTTAGTTACAAACTAATTAACTCGACATTTAAACTGTAACTTAAAGTAGTAAAACATTTAACTAGAATGTAAAATCTTTGCGATGATTTTCAAATATTTATAACATAACGCGATTGTAAAAATATACACATTTATTATTAAAATTATAAAATTAATCTAAAAATAACTTGAAAGCGTTTTGAATTTCATATAATTCATTAACTCAAAATTACGACCCTTACTACTAATAAAGTATTTAAAAATATAAAATCTTTTCGAGATGATTTTTGAATACTCGTAAAATACATTAATTATATACATAACTAAATAAAACATATATATTATAAAAAAGTGACAAAACTACTTAAAATAACTTGCAAACTATGTTTATTTTATTTTATTTTTGAAAATTTTATAAAACTCATTATTTTAAGTCGTCAGAAATCGAAGAAGCTTGATGATTAATTTATGTTGTGGAGGGTGAAAATTGGGTGTCAACATTTATATGTACACATACTCAAGAAGGAGACCTTTCACTTTATGTGTGTTTGATAGCATGCAAAATAGCCTAATCTAGAGGTTAACATAAGACTTTATGTGATAAATGTTGTTTAACTTATTTTGCTTGGTATCTAGGGGGCCTATTATGAGCTTATATTTATTTTTGTCTAAAACCATCCCAATAGTAGTCCAATACCTCTTGGACCTTAAGCAGGGACGATAGGCACCTTCTAGGACGTTACGCATGCAGAAGGTGGGGTAGGGATAGTTTAGGCCCTACGGATATGACGACATCCACTCAGGCTTAAAGCGACAAACCTTGGTTTTGTCTGTCCCTACACGAAAGCTTATAAAAAAAATAAAGAAAAGTCGAGTTCTGATCCATAAGTCCTTCAGAGTCCCCTTTTCCTTTTGTCCCTTTATTTGTTTATAATTATAATTGTTTGGGGTGGCTTAAATAAAATTAAATAAAAATTGATTCGCCTATTTAGTTGTCTACTTTCTATCTTCTCGCTATTTCTTTTAAATTTTGTCTATGTTAATTATTTATTATTATCCATCACCTAGTTTTGCATGCTTAATTTATTAAACAAATATTTGAAGTGATCTTAATTATTTAGTATTATTTATCACTTAGTTTGCATGTTTGATTAAACAATAAGTAATAATGAAGTGACATTAATTATTACTTGTAACCCCCACATAAATTACATGAGATATGATCGAGACCTATGTTTGTGGACCTCGAGGGATGATTAACAATTTTCACTCGAGTTAACTTGAACCCTTACTCGATCTGTGATTCGTTGACCTTAGTTAGATTTAGTTAGGTTAGATAGGTGCCCTAATGCACCTTAATTCGTTAGGTGACGACTCTTCAATCAACCAAAGCCCAAAAGAGTTGTTAGGTTATGCACTCAAAACCCGTTTTTGAGAAAAAATAGGATGCGACAGAATGGCAACTCTGCTGGGAAATTTAGGTTCTATCCATTAGGTGTCTCATTGTTTTATGTGAGGTTTACTTTATTTGATTTACGTGTCTCATTAATTTACATATTTAAATGCTGGTCTTGAATCATACTACATATTAAAATATTTATAAAAAATTTCTTCCTAAAAGTGCAATTCCTAAAGGCCAAACATGTAAAATAATACACCTCGCCCTCTTTCTCCTGCTGTTGCTTCTTCTTCTTGCCTAAATCCCTAAACCCTTTGAACGCATAATGTCGAACTGAAGTAAGAAAAAACAAACTATCTCCCTCCTCTGAAATAACAGCCGCAGTTCAAGGAGAAGCCATTAACACTATTTCGTTCTCTTAATTCTTATGAAGAAACCCGCATCTTTTAATTATGGTACACATTTTCTGAGTTACTTTTAATCGCTTTAATTTTTTTCTTTCTTTTTAGTGGCTTAAATGGGTGTATTAATACAAATGTGTTTTGATATTACAGGATACCACATTAAGTGTGATGGAGATGCAATAGTTGTACAATAGATTTAAGTCAATGGTATGAATTGTTAGAGTTAGATATTTGGCTAAAACAAGACATTTGGAAACATTTGGAACCGCTTTCTCTGTGAATTGTTTGGGGTGACTTAAATAAAATTAAATAAAAATTGATTCGTCTATTTAATTGTCTACTTTTTATCTTCTCGCTATTTTTTTAAAATCTTGTCTATGTTAATTATTTATTATTATCCACCACCTAGTTTTGCATCCTTAATTTATTAAACAAATAATTGAAGTGATCTTAATTATTTAGTATTATTTATCACTTAGTTCGCATGTTTGATTAAACAATAAGTAATAATGAAGTGACATTAATTGTTACTTGTAACCGCCACATAAATTGCATAAGATACGGCAGAGACCCACATTTGTGAACCTCGAGGGATGATTAACACCTTCCCCTCGAGGTAACTTGAACCCTTACCCAATCTCTGGTTCGTTGACCTTAATTAGATTTAGTTAGATTAGATATGTGCCCTAACGTGCCTTAATTCGTTAGGTGGCGACACTTCAATCACCCAAAGCCCAAAAGAGTTGTTAGGTCATTCACTCAAAACCGGTTTTTGAGAAAAAACGGGACGCGATATAATGGCGACTCTGCTGGGGAATTTAGGTTCTAACCATTAGGTGTCTCATTGATTTATGTGAGGTTTACTTTATTTGGTTACTTTATTTGATTTACGTGTCTCATTAATTTACATATTTAAATGCTGGTCTTGGATCATACTACATATTAAAATATTTATAAAAATTTCCTTCCTATGAATTCACTTGCTAAACATGTAAAAGAAATACACCTCGTCTTCTCCCTTCTTCTTCTTCTTGCGTAAAGCCCTAAACCCTTTGAACGCATAATGTCGAACTGAAGTAAGAAAAAACAAACTATCTCCCTCTTCTGAAATAGCAGTCGCAATTCAAGGAGAAGCCATTAACATTATTTCATTCTCTTCATTCTTAAGCAGAAACCCACATCTTTTAATTATGGAAAACATTTTCTGAGTTACCTTTAATTTCTTCAATTTTGTTTCTTTCTTTCTTTTTAGTGGCTTAAATGGGTGTATTAATAGAAATGTGTTTTGATATTACAGGATACCACACTAAGTGTGATAGAGATGCAACAGTTGTACAATAGATCTAAGCCAGTGGTATGGATTGTTAGAGTTAGACATATGACTAAAATAACACATTTGGAAACATTTGAAACCGCTTTTTCTGTGAGTAATGAAGGATTGTTACTCACTACGGCTCATTTATTCCCAAAATCTTTCTATGGAATTGATGTTAGGAGGTTAGATGAACCTAATTTTCAGTCAGCTACTGTAGTGTATGAAAAGCCGAAATGAGATGTTTTGTTACTGCAAGTCATAGATATGAATAATTGCCAATATGTTGGACTGAACAATAATGATTCATTGTCGGTGGGTCAACTTTTATTACATATAGGAAATCCTAAAAATTTTGTGGGTTCGTTTTTTACGGGTAAAGTTGCCTTTAAATGTAAAGGCAACATCGAAATACCTACGACTAATTTAACTTGCAAAGATTATACACCTACTGCCTTAGAGACTACACCTGAATATAGAATTATGGGCGATATTTGGAATAAATATGTATTTGATCTGTCTGAGGGACAGTTTTATAAAAAGAATCTTCACCTTTTTGTTCCTATAATTCAGATGTATGGCTTTATTTGTGGAGAAGGTTGTTCAGGTGGCTCAATTTTCAATGTTAGAGGGAAAGTCGTAGGAATGGTTGCAATGTCTGCAAATGGATATGAAATTGCCATTCACGTTACAATATTGAGAGAAACAGTAAGATTGTTCAAAGAACAACACTCCGACGATGAAGATGGGAAAAGAAAAACTATACCCGATCCTAAATTTCAGGTTCAATACTATCGCTATTCTAAGTTGTTTGTATAAGTAACTCATTGTGTTTAATACATTATTTTAATGTAGGCAGGAGATTCTAAGAAATTTAAGGCACATCAGGACTATCGAAAAGGAAAAGGAAAAGGTAAACTATTCCTTTCATGAATATTCATTTTTTGGCATCTTCCTCATTAGACTTCTCTTAACTATCACTTTGTTGTATTTTGAACACTGCCATTTACGAGGCTTCCTGGTTTCTCATTGTTGACTTCATTATCAACACATTACTCCCTATCTATGAGATGTAAGGGCTTCTGATATCTATTAAGCTTTTTAATGGATTTGATGGATAAATAGGGATGTATTTCTTTTCGAATTTTTCCTTGAATATTATTGTTTTTATCTCTTTTAACACAACTATTTCGCTTCTTATCTCTCGCATCAGTTCTAGAGTTTTTTCTACTTTCTAGGTGTTCATATTCATCGGTCTCAACAATACTAATTTTACATGGGGTGGTATCGAGGGTGTGTGTATTGAAGGTGTATGTGCTTTGTTGTTTGACACAAGTGTTCCTATGCTCTTCATCAACTGGCTTATAATTGGGGAGAAAGCTTCGTTCCCCTTAGGTATTTATTAAAATATTAGATAGCTTATTCAGATAGTTAGTTAATACTGTAGCTTATTCAGATAGCTAGTTAATACTGTAGCTTATTTAGATAGCTAGTTAATACTGTTTGAGTTAGTTAGAATAATGAACTTAATTAAACAATTGTGTATAGATTCAGTTGAGTTAGTTAGACAGTCTAGAAGCTTCTAGTTGATTCATATACGTGTATATATACAGACATCATTACTTGGAATAAGATACTTTTCTTCTTCCCCAAATAATCTTTTCAATTTCGTTCCTCTGTTCAAGTCTGTTTCTCACTGTTCAAGTCTGTTTCTCACCAAGTTCATGTGAACTCTATTAATGGAGGTTTGATAAGCTCAATTCCTTTTCTTTTAACATGGTATCAGAGCCTTGTGTGCTCATCGCTCAATCATACTTCACATAGTTTTCAATTTCTTTTTCCAAAATTCATTCGATTCTCATCTAATCCTTTCCTTCTGAATTTCTCTGCTCATCATCTATGGCAGAAGCCAGTCAAACTGATGGAACCAATCCACTTCACATCAGAGCCAATCCACTATACATTCACCCAGCGGAAAGTGCTGATCTGCACTCATGCCATCTGTTTTCGACGGCACTGGATACAGATCATAGAGAAGAAGCATCCTTCGAGGTATTTCAGTCAAGAAAAAAATGGGCTTCATCACTGGAAAATGTGTGAAGCCACCTTCAATAGATCCTACATACAACTTGTAGGAAAGATGTGATGATATGGTCGTTTCGTGGATTCTGAATCCACTCTCCACAGCCATCGCAGACAGTCTTCAATTAGTCAACAATGCAAATGAATTATGGCAGGAGTTGGAAGACATGTATGATCAACCAAATGGAGCAAAACGCTATCAGATCCAACGAGAAATCAATAACCTGACCCAAGGTGTTCTCGACATTACTTGATACTACACAAAGCTGAAGAAACTATGGGAAGAGCTCAATGTTTTAGATGCCAGTGCTTTGTGTAATTGTGCGTGTATGTGTGGAGCAAAGGCTAACTCACACAAGTCTGAATAGGACAAATAATTAATCCAATTTCTTATGGGCCTGAACGAGGTTTACACTGTGGTTAGAGGGAGTATTCTGATGATGAATCCCTTACCAACTATAGCACAAGGATTTTCCATTCTCATTCAGGAGGATAAACAACGTGAGGTTAGGCCACCGAATCAATCGATCAGTGAATCTACTTCTCTATATGCTGGAGTTCAAAATGCAAGTAGAAACCAATTCAGAACAAACTACACTCAGCACACAAACATCAACAACTCAAAAGGCAATTACAATCAACACCAAAATGTTGGTGCGAGTGGAAACCAATCTTACAGAATAAATAAATCACAGACAAACCAATCTTCTCAGTTATTTTGTGACTATTGCAAAAAGCAAGGACATATTAAGGAGAAATATTATCGATTACAAAGATTTCCAACATACTTCAAATTCACCAAGGGAAGAAATGCATGAACAGTAGCACATGTTCATGGGACTGGGTCTAAGCTTGAAGACAACCATCAGAATCAAGGCCAGCACCTCACAAAGGATCAATATAACCAGCTTATGCAACTCCTAGATAATTTCCAAGTAGGAACTGTTGTTTAGGCCTCTCATAATGATCTTGGTACTGCAAACTTCGCAGGTATATTGGCTTGCTCTTCTCATAAAGAGTTAATGAGTAATCTATCATGCAAATGTTTCAAATCTTCTGTTGAATATTGGATCCTAGATTCTGGTGCCTCGAATCACATGTCCTTAAATAGGAAATTACTGACCAACACCAGACCTCTACCCTACCCTTTTGTAGTTACCTTACCTAATGGTTACAAAGTGAAAGTCACAAAAATAGGTGATGTTGTCTTAGGTACTCTCTTGTCTCTTCTCCACTTGATAGTTTTGTCAACTACATGCTTCAGAAGGGGCATTACTGCCTGACCCGTCTTACTACAAGAAGTTAGTTATGGGAAGCTGAATTTTCTCAGCAACACAAGGCTAGATATTGCCTATAGTGTACAACATTTAATTCAATTTATGCAGGCTCCAAGATTGACTCACCCATCTTAAGGCAGTTATACATGTCGTCAAGTACTTAAAGAGTGATCCTACCTTGGGATTTTTTTCTGTCAAATACTCCTAACTATGATCTCAAAGCATATTGTGACTCAGATTGGGCTTCATGCCCAGATTCAAGTAGGTCAGTCAGTGGATATCTTCTGTTACTTGGGGATTGTCTTATTAGCTGGAAGTCGAAGAAGCAAGAGACTGTCTCTTTGTCCTCTGCATAAGCATAATACAGATCTATCAGGAAGGTCATTGGTGAATTAGTGTGGCTTAGAAGGTTCCTACATGAACTAACTATTCCATGTTCTGACCCTACTCCAATATTCTGTGACAGCCAAGCTGCTGTTCATATAGCTCAAAATCCTGTGTTCCATGAACGTACCAAACATATCGAAGTAGATTGTCATTTTGTTCGAGACAAGTTACAAGATAGGCTTATATCTCTGCATCACATTTCCACAATGGATCAACTGGCAGACATTTTGACAAAAGCCCTCACTGGTATCAAACATATGCATCTTTTGGGCAAGTTGGCGGTGACATCTCCACCTCCAACTTGAGAGGGGGGTATTGAAATATTAGATAGCTTATTCAGATAGTTAGTTAATACTGTAGTTTATTAAGATAGTTAGTTAATACTGTTTGAGTTAGTTAGAATAATGAACTTAATTAAACAATTATGTACATATTCAATTGAGTTAGTTAGACAGTCTAGAATCTTCTACTTGATTCATATACGTGTACATATACATACATCATTACTTGGAGTAAGATACTTTTCTTCTTCCCCAAATAATCTCTTCAATTTCGTTCCTCTGTTCAAGTCTGTTTCTCACCAAGTTCATGTGACCTCCATTAATGGAGGTCTGATAAGCTCAATTCCTCTTTTTTTAACAGTATTCCCTATGTTTCTATGTCTCGGATGCTCTGGAAGATTTGTGAATAAGCTAGGACAATCATTTAGAGAGGTGTTTCTATCTTCAGATTCTTTTATTGGAGCTTCTAGTGTTCCTGAGATATGGGAACTAGGAATAAAGGAACTATTGGCTCTAGTATCAATCAGGTCTTTTAAGTCAAAGCTATTTTGAGGGGGTAAGACATCAGTTTTAGGGGGTGAGATGACTGATGTATTAGTAGGGTTAATAAAAGATATTTGGCTTTTGGATTGTGAGGTTCTACCTTTGTCCAACTGAGCATTGACAATTTTTATTATTACTTTTTCTGTTTGTGAAGGGTCATTCTCCTGTTGATGTGGATGAAAATTGTCCCCTACTGATGATCTAATGGAATTAGGTTTTATTAGTGTGGCGTGCATATTGGTCTTCTTAGGTGAGGCTAGAATAGGGGCCAAAGTAGTTGTAGTAGGGGGTAAATTATTTATTGGAGTAGAAGTACTCACCACCTTTGTTAAGTCGGTCTGATTAGCTATATTATTTTTTTATTAATTTTTATGACGTGTCAGTATTGGAGATAGAAGATGATTTTCCGGTGTGTATGATTCATTTTGGATTCTTGGGGTAATGGATCCCTTATTTTTAGCATCTAAAGTTGAAATAATTTTTTTCTTGTATTTGTAAACTTGAGAATCAAGGTACTTACCTATTTCGGCATGAAATAATTTAACGTTTGTACCTAGGTCGTTGTTCTTGTTACTCTATGTTGGTCTTCTAATCTGTTGTCTCCGTTTAGTGAAGGTTACTGTTTGCCAAGGCACTTCATCCTCTCCGGTGCTCAATTGACTTATGCTTTTGTCTTCTTCTCTGTCCTTGTCCCTATTTGGTTGTTCTTGAGGTGGCTGTTTGCTTATACAATTTTGTACTGTGTGCCCAAGTACCCCACAACCCGTGCATAATATATCTGCTCCTTCATATACAATGGGTTGCCTATGGTATCCTATGTAAACGAACTTCTTGACCGGGATACCAATGGGGAGTTCAACACATATAACCGCGTATCGTCCTCGTAGAGTAGTTGAAGTGCATACATCTGTTTTAACCAATTTGCCAAGCTCTTTACCTACTTTCGCTAAAATTGAGTGGTCGTAGAACTCCGTGGGTAGTTCTGGCAGTCTAATCCATATAGCAGAGTATGTTTCCATGGCTTCACAGGCGACGAAATTTGGGTGCCACCTTTTAACTGATAGAAAATATGTGTTAATAAAACAAGGACCATGTTGTTGTGTTCTTTGTAAACTTTCTTTTTGGTAGAATTTAACAATGTAATAGTCATATCCCAGATCAATTAATACAATATCCTCTGAAACTCTCCACAAATTGGCTGGTTTCCTTTTTAGATATTGATGTCTGATTCTTTTTCCAAAGATTTTGATGATGATCGAGTATGTCCAAGGTTGATAGATTCTTTTTTTCTCTTCATCTGTCAAACATATGAAATCATCATCATCTTGCTCTGTTTCTGCCAATTGATCCTGAAGGATTCCTTTTCCTTTGTTAATTGATGTGTTAGGATGATCAATAAGAATATCCACTTCAAGGTTTGATTCTTTTGGGATTTGCTGTGCTTCAATCGGTGGATATGGTGTGATACGTATTTCTTTGAAAGTGGCTTTCTCTTCCTCTGTAGTTTCTGTCACAGTATCCATAATTGTATCAGCAACGATTCCATTGTCGGGTGGCGCAGGTGGATTTAAATTTTCTTGGCAATAGTTCATATTTTGGTTATGATAGAATTTGGGGTTTTCAAGTGAGAAGTTAGACCTTCAAGATAGTGTTAGTTCTGAAAAGAGAAATTATTTTCAATTCCTATCAGTTACTTAAGTCTCTTATTTTATGTGCAAGGTTGTGAAATGGCTATTTGCAGGTAGGCTTGCATGAAATGAAGTTTGAAGACTCGCACCGTAGATATAACAATTACTAACAAGATATTTGCTACTTGTTACTTATGTTGATAGTTGAATTACCCTTCTAATTTTACTTGTATTGGCTACTTGTTGAACTTATATTGATCCTATAAGACAATAAGATATTTGCTACAATTTGCACTTGTTACAAATTGATTGTTGCCGAATGTGTTCGGCATAATGATCTTTTATTAGTATAAGAAGAAGACATATTACTTGCGCGCTTTGTGGAGCGTTTTAATATTTGTTAGCTTCTTATAACATAGAAGCGTGGTTTTGATTAAAGATTGAATTACTTCTGTTCATATTTCTCATGGTTATCTATTTACAAATTTCTCACTGCAAAGTTGGATCCAATTTTGAAAGTTGTGTTACTTATTTGGATGAAGAGAACAAGTCACTCCAATTATTCTGTTTGTGCAACAAAATTATATTTTAAAAGGCTAAATACCTAGATAACCATTTAAACTTGACACAATTTGTAATCAAATTCGTGTGTCCTCATATATTGGGTCAAGTTTAAGGGGTTAACTGGGTCAAGGGCGAGTAACTTCACGTTTTCATAAACTCATCATTTTCGACCGCATGCAAAAACGACAAGCTGTTCACTTTCAACTGTTTTCATAGAACAACTTCCAATGCGAATATCAACTCAAAATGTCATCTATTGTCCAATTTTTCTACATGGATTGTAGAAACAGAGCAAGTATTTTTCAAGGGTTTGTTAGAAGAAACGTCGAGAATTAACCTTACTCAAAAGCAAATAAATTTATTGTGTGCAAGTCGTCGTCATTCTTTTATAGGTGTTGGTTCGTAATTTCAGAATTTAAATCTTTTTGATATCTAAAAGGGAGTACTGGCAATTGTAGAAAAAGTTTGATATGCAGTTTGCCAAACATCCGAATTTCACTTAATATCTCTATCTAGCCAATGATTTAGTTTTTTCACAATGGGAACACAGTAATTGCAGTTCAGTAGAATCACCGTTATCCATACCAAAACTAAACTAGATTTTCTGCTGCAAACACATGCAACAAAATGTATGGAGAACATCCAATTGCAACCCTATACAAAGAAATTGTTTTAAGTTATCTCGAGTTCCAAAAAGTGTTCCCAAAAGTAGATAGCAGACGAGAAACATGCAAGTTAGCACTAATCAACTAGCTTAACTCGCATTGCATGTTAGAACCACCATACATCTTCCCATTGTCTGCAACCCTTAAGATGTTACTATCCTCAAATGTCATCATTCCTCCCAAAGTGGCCAGCTGAAAAAAATGAATGTTCAAGACACGGAGAATGATGGTTAATCATCATGAAAAATGAAAAAAATGAAATGAGAAACATAACAGTTCCATTAATAAAGTGCTCCCCGTAACATGAGATGTTCCTAGTTTACATAATTACACCTCTGTATGTTAAGAGGAAGTGAATAGAAGATGATACCTGTATTATTTATCTGATGTGACCTCCTCCACCACCATCCTAAGATGTACAGGAACATCATGACTTGCTCTTATCACAGCCAACTCCATAGATTCTCCAACATTATTCCACATGTTTTCAAATAGCTAATGACAACTTAAATAAGAAAAGATAAATGATTATTAATACCAATAGGAAATTGCATTTTTTATCACGTGTGTATTTACTCCTTGTTTTGTTGATAGTTTTTCTGTGTATCAAAGTACATTTACTAAGTTGCATTGATCAACTTGAAGAAAAGGAGGGGTTTTTGGCAGAGTAGCACATAGTTACCAGAAAGCCTTTTAAGCATGTTGCTTGGACTTTCCAAAAATGTTATCGCACTTGTGTCGGATCTAATGTATTTTTGGAGGATCCAACACGCACCCATCAACATTTTTGAAGAGTCCAAGCAACATAGCTTTTAGGTACAATAAAAGAACCCAATATTCAACTAGTAATAGCATCAATTAGACCTAATAAAAATCCAGGCCAGGCAGGCTTGGCCTCAGGTTTGACTTGGCTTAGCCATAGCCTGGCCTAACAATTCATCCCTTTTACTGTTGGGAAAAGTCATACTTTTAACATGCATAATTTCTTATGACCTTAAGGAAATTGATTACCCAATCTTATCCAAATAATAAGTGGGATTGAGTGGGTGAACATAGGCAGTCTCAAAGAAAAAAATGTTCCCTAACCCGGTATTTTGCAGTTGTTGCATTAAACTATGATTAAGACAATATATTATCAAACTGGTAAAAAATATACCATACAACATGACTAAATGACAACTATCTTCATAACCAAATAGCTAATGCAAATGAAGTGATTATTATGTCCTAGACAATCGTGCAAAAAAAGAGGCAAAACACACTTGAATAAGTTTCTTCATTAATTTTTACATTTGCTATGTTCCAACCATATATTGCTATCTAGTGACTATGAGTCATGTACAAATAAAAACACCAGAATAACTTGACCTGTAAACCATCGACTGGTAGAGTTGCCAGATGCCAGATAGTTGAAAATTTCAACATGTAATATAGTTGACAAGATGAAGAATATACAAATCAACATTCATAGAGCTACCAAATATAGGCTAGATTTAAAGCATAGCTCATGTCCCAAACAGACCATAGGAAGACTGAAATATGAAAACAAGTGAATTTTACTCACTATCTCACAGAAACTAAAAAGAATTTATAAAATTTTAGACCAACTCTTGCCTTTCTGGCATTAGAGGTAAGAACTGCTGTAAATGAAAAGGGGAAACAATAATTAGAATCCTTAGAACCACGACATATCAGCCCTTTCTTAGCTACAGATGGAAGGGTGGTCTACTGGTTTCACTAGTAAGATATGAACATTAACAACAATAGCATCCACCATTTAAATGACAAAAAAACAACATGCATGATAGACATTTTGCATACTGCATTGGATGATAAAAACAAAGCAAGCAAAAAGATTTAACGATGATGATACAGATAAACATGCTAACAGACATAAGGAGGACTCTAAACTTGTGAAGAAGCAACTACCGTACCCTGATGAAAATTAGTAATTTTGTATTGAACCATAATAATGAACAACCATATCCACAATCACTACTCCAACAAGGCGGAAAAGTGACCTGTGAATACTTCTCTCTCCCCAGCTTAATGAAGATTCTAAATAATGCAATTAAATACACTCTTAACAATAACAAGAAGAAAGGCAATAACGTACCTCCAAGTAAAAACAAGAAGAAAGGTTTTACAAGAGGAAAGGTAATAATTTACCTCCAAGAAACTGTGAATTCTTTTTCTACCAAACTGAATTATCACATCATTGTGTTTTATTCCAGCGGATTCAGCAGAAGAACCAGCTACGACCTGTTCGACAATTTATCAAATTATCCAGCAATTAGAAAGTATAATTTAATAAATTTTAACTAACAGCATACATGGTTGAACGGTAACTTTTACTCTTTTAGAAACAGTTCATAATAACTTGTGAAGAGTTAACTTGTAACTTCATTTTTCTCTTGCTTAGTGCTGATCCTCTAAATACAATTCCTTATAATAACTAAAAAACATGGACAATGAGGATTCATATAACCGACTCCAACTTGTTTGGGACTGATGAGTTGTTTTTTTATGCCCCATATACAAACAGGCACCTCACATCCATCAGAATGCCTTGCACCCAGACCTGGCCCATTCTACCGTAGTGCTATGACATGCCTACTTACTTCAGCAATTATAAAATAGAGGGGCATCAATACCATCTAAAAGAACAGTTTTCCACAAAAAAAATCTTCAATTATAGAGATCATACCTCTTCAACAATGACACCTTTCAAGACGTCAGGCAACTTCGGAATGATTCTTTCCAGAAGTTCTAGGTCAGCTGCATAAAGGTTAGTTACTTCCATCCCGAGCCAAGGTGGATGCGATTGACTATGATAGAAATAAAACTCAAGATTAGTACCAGGTATTGTGTGCTTAGATTTTCAATAAGCCTAAACTCTCTCCATTTTTCTTCATTATATTTTGACATGTACAAGCAGATTATTAAGTAGAAGATTAGAAAAACCATAAGTGGAATAAACATTTTAGTATACTGACACACACCAAGAAACAGAGATCCATTATGGATATGAGAATGGCACAACAACATATCACCAAAAAATTCCAGAATTCAAGGTAATAATTTTATTTCTTTTGCAAAATTTTCTATTCAATCACTTGCAAGTTATTAAAGATTCTTTTTTTTTTTACACAATTTTTGAACTTGACTGGGGGAGGGCTTTTCAGCTGATGCCTAAAAATCTGAAAAGAGAAGGTGCTAATCGTTTATAAGTTCTTTTTTTTTTTTTTTTTGAAAAAACCCGCCAGTGTACAGGTTATTTATCATGATCCATCCCTATTCCTCAAACCTTTTATGTGTCCTACTTTCTAATATCATCATACTGTATAATTTTATATTAAATAAAAAACTAACTTATAAGCTTCTTACAATACTGACTATAATATGTAGCATTTTCAGAAACCCCCAAAATACAACTTAGTAATAGTTTAAGAGACATTAGAGCTATTAAGGTCTACATATTAGCAGATCATTATAGCCGACACTCTAGTTGTTACAAGATGATGAATTAGGTAACACTTAAACACAACAAGACCTTACAACGTGAGGTATCAATTGAGGATATGCTGGCCGACATTGTAGTTTTCTGATTTGTCTTTTTCTTTCAAAAAACAAAAGTAAAACATGTTCGCAGAAAAACATTTAACTTCTCTTGTTATCAAATTAATATTAATCATTTTCAAGGTATATTTTTTTAAAGCACTAAAGCAGTTTACCTTTCTTTATAATCTAGTTTAATAGAGGGGAGAATAAGCAAATTTTTTGTTCCATAAACTCCAACACATGCTCCTGCTTTTCTGCCTATCAGCATGGCGTTGGAAGAGTCGGTACCTATCCCTCGGAGGTAGAGTACTTATAAAATCAGTGATGAATACCATTCCCACATATATGATGAGCTTATTCCCTATACCCAAGAGCATTGAAAGGAAAATCAATCAACTGAGGAGAACTCTCATCTGGCAAGGAAACAAGGAAGAGAGAGGATGCAACTTGGTGAGGTGGGATTTTTTAACCCTTGCAAAAATCAAGGGGGTTTGGGTAAAGAACCTCAGTTTACACATTGCTTGTCCATGCAGAAATGGTTATCGAGAAGGTTCATTGCAGAGAAATATGGGCTACTGAATCACTGGACCACAGAGTGTCGAAAACCATCATAAGGATATGGCCTCAGTTTAACACCAACATGTCTATCAAAGTGGGAGATGGTATGCAAGCAAATTTCTGGAATGAACACTGGTAAGGAGAATACAGTCTAAAAGCCCTATCCCAGATCTACACATCATAAGCCTACAAAGAAATGTCATTGTCTCTCGGATGTGGGCCCCCCAAAGATGGGACTAAATCTCCAGAAGGGCTCTAAATGATTGGGAAGTTGAGAGTGTAGCAAGTTTGCTTCAGGTACTGAACACCTCCCCGGGCATTTCAGTTGAGTCTTCACAGTAAAGTAATCCTGCTAATGGAAGATGAATAATAATTGGTCATTGACAATGGCTTGGCCTTGGAAGTTAATTTGGAAGATCAAAATTCCTCACAAAGTCTCTTGTTTTACATGGCTTGTGATTGGAAGAGCATGTTTAACTCATGAAGTGCTAAAAAGAAGAAGCTAACAGATTTGCCCAAGGTATTTTCTGTGTGGCCAAGAAGCAGTGATTAATGGCCATTTATTCCTGCACTGCAAACATGCTCTTTTGTATACTAGGCTTGAGTTGGGTAATGCCCAATACTACCTTTGAATGTGCTAAATAACTGGAAAGAAATAGGAAGAAGAGGGGCAAAGGAAGACTGGTGGAAGATTATCACAGCATGCATTCGGTGGACAATAAAGAAAGAAAGAAATGCAAGATGTTTTGAAGCCAAAAGGAGCAGCATCCAGAAGATCAAGAATGAATTGCCTCAGCTTTCTCTATTTTTGGTGTAAACAGATAAGGTGGGGGAAAGAAGCTTTAGTTGATTTCATACGAAAAATGTAAAGTTTATAGACAATATTGAGGATGTACTCTGCCCCCTGTGGGTTGTAAGTTCCCACCTCGTCATTTTTTGGATGATGAGATTTCGTGAATATACAATTACCCTTATCTCAAAAAAAAGGCCTTCTGAATAATTTGGTCACTGTCAATGCCATCACAGCTAACAGTAATGCAAAGGCAAGTTTGTTCCTAGGTAGAGGCAACAAAAGAGATTGCTCTCCCTATTTGAGTTCTTACATGGATGGACTGGTTGTTTTGAAGTAGTACATGGTGAAAAGTATTTCTATGGTCACTGGACAACTTCTTGGATTGAATGCTAGCAGTTTTCTCAAGCTACCAACTGCTTCTTCCCTTTCTCAATTCAGTAGGAGGATGAAGAGACGGAAGCTGATGTCAGATTACACACTTGAGGGAGGATAAATTTAACACAGATCATTAGGTCAACTATGGTTAAAGAGTTCTGCTGCAGATTATTTTTTCCGTTTCTTATTTTTGCAAGGTAGGTGTGAAGCAAAGGTAGCAAATGGGTGTGAACAAAAGTATAAGTCATTATCCAAAAAAAGAGTACAATACAGAATTACATCCCAATATATAGACGAGGAGATCCAAATGTGTTACTGTAAGACTACATTGATGTACTAGAGAGCATGCAAAGCTTGTATGTTTATGTTTACTTTTTGGTTAGAATGATGGAGCCAACATTCTTGCATATTCCTTGTCAAGAGACATACCAAGAGTCCAGAAATCACACCATGGCAAGACTTGCCTCAAATTTCTCAAGAAGGACCCCACTGCTAGTAATTATATTAGCTTAAAAATTGCATAAATTATCTACAGATTTTATTCTAATCCATTTTTTCTAGACATGGAATTCGAAAATTATTTGTCATTTCTCAAGGAGATGAGTCCAAAATAAAGAGAACCAAAAATCAGGATGTTGCAAGTACTTCAGCAGCATGGAAGTTAGAAATATACACACCAACATTAAATATCAACCAAACTCCTTATTGAACTACAATAGTTGTAAGACGATATAAAGAAAACAAGATCCCCATAATGACACAAACAAGTGGAATATAATATTTAGACCATAGTTCTAGGTCTCGTGTGCATTAAACTATAATTAAGCTTCTCCTTGTCTAATCAAAATCAGTTTAAGATCTTTTTCTGAACTACAAACAAAATACAGTACAATTTGCATAACTCAATGGGTTCCTATTTCCTGAACTTCACTACAAATATTCAATTCACATGCCTGTTTTGGCAGCTTCCAATAAATCAAGCATCCCAAAGACCATTAACTAATTACAAATGACTTAAAACAAGTCCTTTGAATCACATCAATATAATAAGCCGTATTCAAGAAGTAGAGAACCTACACAACTACAAAATATGTTCAATGTAAGATGTCTTGTAGAGATTTTTGTTGTGTCAATAGGGTCAGCTGTACAATTTGAGACACCGTGCTTGCTTTACAAAATAATAAATTTATGAGATTCAGGTATTTTACTGGCAGTTGCAAAAAGAAAAATGGTACTACCACATATCAAGCAAACAATAAAGGCAAAGATTTAGAGCATACCCATATTTCTTATGATGCTCCCACCATATGGAAGCTATATTGATTGGTAAGAACGCAGTAGAGCCCACATCATGAAAGCAGATACCAATGACTTTTCCAAAGTGGTTAATCAGTGGACCCCCATCACCGCACTACAATAAAGAATGAAACAAAAAATCCCTAAATTAGCAATTATTCTACTAAAAGTATACATGATATTATAAAATATGCATATCATTTGTCATTGATTAAGAATATCTTCAAAAGCAAAATGAACAGTCACTATCCACCAAAGTAGATGTAAGTGTGAAAGAGAGTTTTTCTTTTTTAAAAAAAAGGGTGTGAAAGAAGTTGCTATTGTAATTTTGCAAGTCGCCATGAAAAGCTCTTTACAGTCGAAGTCGTCATAGTCACAACGATCAATGCTACAATGATTAACCATTAAAAATTTGAGAGATAAGTCTCAATAACCAACATAGCAAACAGGTATGCAATGAGCAGTGTACATGTGTGAGAGTCAGTGTGCTTAAAGGAAGTACACATTATGTTTAACAAAAACAACTTATGTAAATGAGTGAACATACTTTTACCACCCATAATCCTGCATACCCCTTTACTTTTTAGACATAAGAAAATAAAGCAAGGATTCGGGGAGTTTCTACCCTCTCAATAACCAGCTAAGGCCTGTCTACTTATGAAAATGATTCCAATGCGCACAATAGATGCATTCGACATGCTTTGTCAAAATATACGCCAGTAGCAACACCGCCAAAAACATTGATGTGTTGCTTATGGACCACAATGACTAGGAATAAATCCCTTTCTCTAAGGGCATGCAATTTCAAAACCAAGACTCAAAATGAACAGGTGCTAACACATAAATCCCACTTCTTTATGTTCAAAGAAGTGATAGCATTAAAGTAAAATTCAAATTAAACACCAACCTGAATTCACCAGGAGCAGCCATGATATCGTATGGCTTCTTGTTAAGCCGACCAAGCGCAATAACTGAAACTCCAGGAATAAGATCAAATGAATTTGAATGCGGACGAAGTTGAATTGACTTCTCCTCAGTACCCTGCAGTTGGCTCGGATCAATCACAATGGAATCATTTAAATGAGCCAGGATGCAACTGGAAGTAGTGTGTCTAATTGAATCTTTATGGCAGCAACATTGTAGTGGAAGTCATATGACTCAATATGACCATCAAATGATCTCCCATCGAATAGGTGCACGATAACCTAAATATATAGTTATAATTATCAATTTATCTAGCAAAAATTTGGCAAGAAATGACATACAAAGGATCACCAATTATCATGAGATTGACAAATACAAATTTGGTCAAGAAATTATTAGACAAATTTGAGAACATAACAAATATATACCAACCTTGATATTATCTGCTACAGAATTTCTATTTGTGGAACACCTGAGGAGACTTGCACTGGTTAATATTATGTTGCAAGTGTCAACACTGTCTATAATAGTTCCAGAACATTGAAATATCATCTCTTCCCCTGACAATAAACACAAAAGTAACAATAATAGGTAAAATCTAAACAAAAGTTAGAACTAAAAAATAATAAAAGTGAAAAGATCAAGTCTCCAAGCAATAAAAGAAACAAGAAACATTCGTCCATATCAATATCCTCATTCTCAAAAAGCAGAAATCGAGTGTTTGGTCAAATAGATGTTGGCTGCTGGAATCATTAAAGCTAGTACTAGTCCATATTCTAGTCCAGTTTTATGGGTTAAGATGAAGGATAGAAGTTGGCAATTTTGTGTGGATTATCGGGCTTCTAATGATATCACAGTCCCCAACAAATTTCCAATACCATGCATTGATTAATCAAAAAAAGAGGGAATTCTGGGAGAGTTCTAGCCTCTCGAATGTCTAGAAAGGTTATGATCTGTTTAATCATAATTTATGGTGTTGGTAGTGTTCTAGTGATTGTTTTTTTCAGACTTCTTGTTGTAATATCAGTGTATCTAGTGTGAACCAGCAGTACTTGTTCTTTTATTTACCATTTCAGCAGTAAAGTCCATCAGAATCCAAGCAAGCAACTACGAGAAAATAAAAGAATTTTGTATGAACAAGTACCAGAGTATGATTCACGACTGACGACAGATCTGGAAACTGTTAAAGCAGCCCTCTTCGTGTAAGCATCTAAGTGCCTATTTTGCGGATATAAATAAAATTTCCGTCGCTTTGGTTTGACATTCATTGATTCCCTTTCAACATCAGGACCTATATTATTTCACAACAAAACAACATAAACAAATGAATTTTAATATCAAAAGGAATTAGAAGAGAAATTTTATGAAACTCACAGTACGAATCCTCCTTTGGCTCCCTCTTCCAAGGAGTAAAATCTTCCACCCACTCCCTTTTGATAACATCAAAACCCATAATTTACCTACAAAGTAAGTCATTTTTACTCTTATATATTTATCTTAATGATTAAAAATCACAGAAATACTCATACGGGGTCAAAAAAATAATAATAACGTTCAAGGGAAATCTGATCTCAACATCACTGAATCATATCAAGTATTCTCCCGGATCACTACTGTTATGTGACAATACTTTTCACAACGCACAATGCTAAACTAAAACGAGGCAGTGACAATTTTAATTCCAACTCCGAACTCATCAAAAACATCTCAAAGCTATATACCTTGTACAGGTCATGACAAATATAATTTAAGACTCCTACGCCTATTGAAGATGGTGCGAACAGAAGCCAACATATGAAGGAGAAGAACAAGGCATAGACAAAAGCAGATTCAACAAATGCTCAACCAAGGCAGATTCAGGAGGAGGAATAATAAAGACATATAACTAATAACCTTGATAGAACAAAATAAGCTTAAACAAGGAATAAATGTGGCAACAAAACTTAGATTAGTCAGTCTATTAAGCCTTTTTTTTTTTTTTTAAAAAAAAAAACAGATTTAAATAAAGAAGCTTTAACATGGATTCTGAAGACACAAACAACTTAGCGGACTGATTCAGACATCTAATTTAAGCATAAAAGAATGGATAAGATGATATCGAGCACTGATGAACACTGCAGATTCATAACAAACAGGAACCATACTAAGACGAGTACTAGTAGAGCAATTCAAAACTAATCATGATAAAGCTATGAAGGCCGAGAAAACAAGAACAGTAGCAAGTTACAATCATAATCATAATACATCTAAATAATCTTAACTTTTAACAAGCATAACTGAGATGCTAACTAAATAACAATACTATTTACATGGTAATGACGAAAATGCTAGTTATGAAAAAGGAAACAAACACATACTGAGAAACGACAAATTATAGGAGAGTGACTGGAGGGGGGCTTTATAGGAGGGGAATTAGGTTTCAAATAGGGGAAAACGGATTGATTCCGCTAGGTCGCTGGTTGGTTAGCTGAGGAAGAAGAAGCGTATTACATAGGTGTTGAGGTCGGTTCCTGTATGCGTATTGTATGTAATGTATGTATTATGTATTTTGTTTGTGAAAGAGAAAATTGGGTTGAGCTAAAATTGGTGTTGGGCTGAAAAAAGTGGCTGAAAATTGGGTGCGTGGTTACAATTGTATCTAAGATTTGGCCAATTAGATTTTAGTTATAGCCATTTGGAGTTTAAAACGTAGCCAAATTAAGTTAATTGGTGAATCCGCTAAATATTAAATAAAACAAATTAATATTTATTAATTAATTAACAAGTTTTTTAATCTTAAAAAAAATAAAATAATTAACTTAATTATAAGTCAATCAACAAAAAGAAAAGACAATCTATTAATTATATTAAACTAATTAACGAAATATTTAGTTAAAATTTTTTGAGGCAATATTTGAATATTTATAAAAAGTATAAATTATATTAATATATTATAAATATAGAAATATATACATTATTTGAAACTGACAAAATTACTTTTAACGGAATGATAATATTTTTGAATTTTTTTAAAATGCTAATTATTTCAAATTTAATTAAAATTATAAAAACTCGATAATTAATTTATATCGTGAAAAATCATAATCAAATGTTAACAACCACATCAATAAAACATAAAACATATCACACAAAAGAGTTAGTACATCACTGGATAGAAGAAAAGTCAAAACACATGATGAAGAATACAAAACAGACAACAAAACCACATCGAGAAGGAATAGTAGAACGTAAAGAAAACACCGACAACGAATAAAATCAAAACTAGATGAAAGAAACCAGTAAAATATCAAGCATGATCCTACGAAATTATCCCTATCGCCCCATGTATGTTGCACTTCATCCAACCTTCCAGATTTCCCAATTGAAAACCATGTTGGCGCCATGGGGGCAGGCACCAAGACTCACTATGTTGGGATCACTAACTAATACTAATCTAATTTAATAGTTTAATATATCTAATATAATAGAATACTAATATAATAGAAAAGAATGGTTTTTTTTTATATTTTCCCCGGTTTCGTTGCTACTGCGGGCTTTACGCAATCGATAGGAAGGATCTCGAAGACCCACCAAAGTACGAAAGCCAGATCTTTCAGAAAATGGATTCCTATTCAAAGAGTGCATAACCACATGGATAAGCTCACACTAACCTGTTAATTTGGATCGATACTGAGTTCACTTTCAACACAAAACATAAATTTATACGTAAAAAATTATTAAAATTGCAACAAATGAAGGATATGAACTCATAACTTTAAAAATATAATGGATTTAATGCTAAAAATTTTAAAGATTGAACACATAGAATTTAAACATATATAGATATGCCTCTAGTTGTACCTCGTATTTCGGTCCTATGGAAGCAAATGCTTATGGAACAACCTACTTGGGAGAGTTATGCGGCTAGGAAGGTGATATTCCCTGTTTTCTTACCTTGAGGACAAGAGAATTTGGATTTGAATAGAAGAGAGAAATAACTTTGTAGCTAAAGGAGGATGTACGTTGAGCTTCAGGAGGTGGTACTAAGCCGTTAGGTCTTGGGAGTTTGTTATGTTAATTGAAGTTGGTTTAGTTACATTATCCCTTTAGGGGTTATTTGGTATGATGTATTATTTGCATTATCTTCTAGTTTAGTACACATATTCAATCTATGTATAACTATTAATTGGTATCATATGATATACAACTAATACATGAAAAATTATGGTATTAGCTATCCAAATTTTTTTGATACAATTGCCCTTTAATGCCTTTTCACAAATTTGGGTATTTTTGTAAGCATTTTTTTTATATATAGAAATTATGCAATGACATATTTTTAATAAATCAAACCAAATAATGCATAAAAATAATTTCTGCATAATTAATTCCCTAATTAATATTAGCATTACGAATAAATCCTATTCGGCACTATCTACCAAACAACCCATTACCGTTTTTAGCTCTTTGTTTCAATTATAAAAGATTAGCCCGGTTTTTTTTACTTCTGTCACTATCCTTATCCCATTTTCTGGAAGCACAACTATGATTTATACATTGCAATATTTGCTATTTTGAAGGTATCAATGAGAGTCTCAATAAAGTTAGCTTAGCTTAATCTTTGTGTATGATTATGATTAACAAACACGTAAGGAAGAATCCTAATAGACAGAAAAATAAAATTGATGAGAAAAACGAAACAATAAAATTAAAAAATCACAATAAAACTTCATCAACAGGGACTAAAATCAAAACCAGATGTGTTCCCCCCTCCCCCACTGTGTTCCCCTTGTAATTAATACCAAACAAAATACCAGAATTTTTTGTTGAATTTTAAATCATTTGATTTAGGCATAATACATGCTATTTAACTTGACCACATCTAATATATATGTCGTTTGGTAGAGTGTATTAGCAAAAATAATGCATGTATTAGTAATTCCTTGTCTGGTGTATTTTTTCATGGTAACTAATGAAAACATTAATTATACACTCTATTGTGTATTGAGGACTGAGGAGTGTATTACTAATACCTAGAAATCCATAGTATTAGTAATGTAAAGAATTTAATGCATGCATTATTATGGTTAAAGACTCAATACCCCTCAAAAATACTTTTACATCTTTTCCACCATAATTGTGAAGGATACTTTTGTAAATAATTTTTTTTTATACAATGCATACTATTTTTAATACACCAAACCAAACAATGCATAGGAAATAATGTATGCATAACTAATACAAGTATAACTAATACATGCATTACTAATGCCGACATTATTAATACACTATATGTATCTACTTAATTAATTTTATACAAATTTAAGTGTTTATTTATATATATTTTGATACCAGATTATAGGATATATTTATGTATTATATATTTGTAATTTGATCTATTCACTTGAGTTGAGTTCATTTTTCATTTTTTTTTTCGTGAATACCCCAAGGCAAGAAAATGAGAAACAAGTCCACCTATATTATGATTATATGAAAGGCCTTGAATTTAAAAATTTTGCTGGATTTCCTGATGGATGAAACTACGTCGTATCCTCCTATTGAACCATCCAACTTCGACCTTATAGTGGTCGGCACCGGTCTGCCGGAATCCATACTCGCCGCCGCTGCCTCCGCCGCCGGAAAATCAGTCCTTCACCTTGATCCTAACCCCTCATACGGTAGCCACTATGCCTCGCTTCCACTTCAGGAATTCACTTCATACATTGAATCTCATTCATCTCAATCCTCCTCCAATCTCCCAATTCCGCAATCCGACATGGATTCGGGATTTACTCGGGTCCCTCTCACTACCCAGCCGCTCTACTCCTCCGTTGAAATCACCTCTTACTCCTCGGAACCCTTGGAGCAATCTCGAAAGTTCAACATTGATTTGAGTGGGCCTAGGGTTTTGCTGTGTGCAGATGCTATGATTGATCTAATTTTGAAGTCTGAGGTGAATCAGTACATGGAGTTCAAGAGCATAGATGGGAGTTTTATCTGTGATGGAGAGGGAAATTTGGAGTGTGTACCTGACTCGCGTAGCGCAATATTCAAGGATCGGAAACTAAGCTTTACGGAGAAGAATCAGCTGATGAGATTCTTCAAGCTAGTACAAGGGCATCTTGAGGCTGCAACAGTTGCTGATGGTGGGGAGAGTAGCGAAAGTAAGAGCATCTCAGAGCAGGATTTAGAGAGTCCGTTTGTGGAGTTTTTAAGCAAAATGGGGCTCTCTCCAAAGCTAAAATCGTACAGATCGAATCGCCTTTCTCTCTCTGTTAGTCACAGTTTCCTGTTTTCTGCTATTCCTTTTTTGCTTTTGGTGTCGTTTGCTTATGTTTTATGCGTGTTCCATTCCATAGACAGTAGGAAGATGCAACATTAGTTGATTGTGTGATTCCTGTATGATTGTGATGTCTCAGCCTAGTAAAGTAGGAAGCCTTATAAAAAATTTATTAGGAACTAGGAAGCTTTTCATTAGATTGATTGAAAGCATGCCAAAAGTAGAGTATTTACTTCTGTAATATATTATACTATGCTATAAGCAATTTGAACTGGGAGGATAATTGTTTGTTCTGATCTTAGACCAAAGTAATTTAGTGTTTTTTTTTATATGTTACTTCTGATTTCTATGACATCAATGTAGTGAATGAATGATTCCTGCTATTGCAATGGAGTTCTGACACATTACTGCATCTTCTTTTTGATTGTTGAAAAATTGGTAGGACGTCTTTCCCATGGTCTAGACATGGATCTTATAATTGTGGTGTAAGTGATAAAAATAAAATAAAATTATGGTGCAAGTGATAAGCTCATTAGAATTCTCTGATATACAAAACCATAGATTAGATTGTTTTATTAATGAAACTTGTATTCCCTTAATGTTGTAAGGTCTACGAATCATTGCTTTCAACTAATGCGAATGGGTTATGAATTTTAACTGTTTACGGTTGTGTAGAATGGTTTTTGAATATTAACTGTTTACGGTTGTCTGTCCTGAATTTAGTATGTCACTTGGAGTTTTTTTTTACCATACGTTAGGTAGAGCTAATTCATCTGATTTATTAGTGAACTTGTTTTTTATGTTTTCTAGGATTGTTCTATATGCAATAGCTATGGCAGAATATGATCAAGAGAATGGAGATGTTTGCAAAAGTATTCTTAAGACAAAAGATGGTATTGATCGACTGGCCCTTTATCACTCATCCGTTGGCAGGTTACTCTCGCCCTTCCTTTGTACTTAAAACATTCATGTAGAAATCATGAAAATACCTCTTCCATCTTTTCTTCAATACATAAAACATTAGTGTAGTAATCCTGAATGTACCTTGTCCATCTGTACATAAATGGTTGTGTACTAATCATGAAAGTACCTCTTCCATTTACTTGCTGTTTAGCTTTGGCTTTGTCCACAACTGAGATTCATGCTCCTAATTATGGAAATCCTGAAATAATATTTACTTAACAGACACTACATTATTTTCCTTATTAGGACCCTACATTTATTATTATTCCTATTCCTAATCCTATATATTATTTATTCTATTCTATATATATTCTTATATATATTACATATCTGGTGCATATTCATATATTGTGTATAAATTTAACGTATGTCATTGAATGTAATTAATACGAGGACATGAAATGTAATTAATGAACATGTGATTTGACTTCATGAATTTCAACAATATCTCATTTTATCTTCTTTTACGATTTTAAAAGAATCTAAGTATCTCGATCCTTCGACAAAGTGCAGCATTTGATACTGATGATTGATTTCGAGACCATCACCGAGTTATCACACACAAGTTGCACACGATCAATTTTGCCCAAATTTTCCGAATCATTTTACAAATGATCCGAGCTTTTTCTCGAGTTGCCGCCACGGCCATTCATTCGAATTGCATCGATATTAGATTAATTTTCGAACATTCTTTTCTTCACTCTTGCTCGCAAATTACCTCCTATTACCTCCAACAAAACCGATCAGGACAGGATGTCGGCGATCGCCGAGATCACCGCATCGACGTGCGATGATATTATTCGAATATTCTCATGGCTCAAGATAGTCGCTCTTAGTCGACTTTATTTATATATATTAGTAATCGAGAATACGACTATCTGACTATGACTATCAATCACGAAGTCATAGCGACGACACACACAGAAAGGGAAGTATATATCGTCTGTAGTTGTGAGATAATTCTTTTTCCAACAAGCCGCCTATACCTTGGATTATAGCTAGGCCCCTCCATCTGGAAGGAGTTTAACATTCGGATCAAATATGTGTGTCGGGCTATGTGGCTTATGACAATGACTACACTTGGATCATCTTCCCCTCAAAAACCCCCCTCGCCTCTCTCCGAGGACCGAGATGCACGGCTTTTGAAGGTTTGAGATGCAAGAGAGATGAGTGGTGGTGGGATGACTTGATTTTATGGTAGGAGAGTCTTGTGAGCGGAAGAGAGAGAGAATAATTCATAATTGTAGGAGGTGGTAGGGGCTAGCTAAAAATCGATCACGCACGAATCATGATCGGAGAAGTCCGGCAAAGGTAAGAACTAGAAACAATGTTTGTAGGCTAATATATTTTTATTGTCCATTTGCATCTCTGGTATATCAAAAAATATGTTCAATTGGATGCATGCTTAGGTTATGCTTGCATGTGTGGATTAAACAGGTCTAACTTTGGAATGCCTATCATTTGTGTTTTCATGTCCGTCAATTCTTCCCCGAGCATTTATGCCAAGTCAAAACCTTGATCTTGTAGTGGTAAGATGGTTAACTGAGAGATCAAAAGTCAACCTGGAGAGCTCTGTGTACAGTTGGGTTTGCCTTTTTGACAAGGCAAATCCTCGAAACTAGTTAATCATTTTTTGGAACTATCAGAAAAAGAGAATGAGATTCGATCTTGAGAGTAATTAATCATAATAATTGGTCCACTTAGATGGAAAGTTATCTTTATATGCCTTGACATCTTATGATCTGAAGCTTCCTTCTCATGAATATAGTTTTCCCATTGTTCTCAAACTTTAGGTTTCCTAATGCACCTGGTGCTATGATTTACCCCATCTATGGTCAAGGGGAACTTCCGCAGGCCTTTTGTCGTCGTGCTGCAGTCAAAGGATGCATTTATGTACGTCTTTTAATATCTTTTTGCTTGGATAACTCCACCGTATTATCACTTAGTTTGCATTTTGGTTCCAGTGAGGTTGTTTTCCTTTTCCCCTCGTGTTGTTAATTCGTGGTAGAGAATATAAGATATTCCATATATGCGTTATGTTTGTGGTCCTTTTTCATTTTGGTTGTATAATTTTCTCACCACCCTGCCATCATCCTCAAAATAGAGAAGAGTTTGTGTTTTGTGAAAATCTATCTTAAGGAAGTACGAGAGGTGCATAAACATAGCTCTGAAGAGCGCTACTAAAGGTCTTAAATTTGCAGTTGGATGATGTATCAGGTCTCCCAGCATGTAACTTAGGGAGCTTAGCTCTAGTCACAAAGTCTATTGAAAGTTTTATAGCTAGTTGCTGGCCTTGTTTTGTTATTCCTCAGAATGCTAGCTATACGTTTGTGATGATTTGCCCTACTGTTTTACAGCTAGAAATGTTGATGAGCTTACTTGTAGTATTGAAAAAAGCTCTTTTCAAACAAACTTGAGTATTCTTTACTTTTGACGACTGCTAAATGAGTTTAACTTTATTTTTTTGACATCTGAATGGGCTCAGCTTTTTACGTGTCAATTAGAAGATATCACCTTGATTGGGTTTCTCTTCTGTTAGTCTTTTTTCTTTAATAAAAAAAATCTCTTTGTCTTGATTCCGTCGTTCATTGTTTAGTTGTATCCGGAAATTTGCAAAAAGAAGTTCTTATTGTGCTAAACATATGAATCATTGTTTATGGTGTCCATTCTTCAATACTCATTAATTGATGTTTAATTTTCTGGAATCCTTTGAATTGTTGTTATCATTAGTATCTTCCCAGAGGCTAATTGTCTATCTTTACTTCAACTTATTTCCAGGTTCTTCGGATGCCTGTTAATTCTCTCCTTATGGACAAGGTTCAAAGTGATGCTCTTCTTGTTCATATAAACCTTTAACTACCCTCTCATTTGGTGCAACTGGACTTTTGTCGAGTTCATGAGTTGACATGTCACTTTGATTACTTCACAGGCTAGTGGGAGTTACAAGGGTATTTGCTTGGCTTCTGAACAAGAATTGTTCAGCCATAAGCTGATATTTGCTCCATCTTTTGTGGTTCAATTACCACTCCCTCATTCCTCCCCTGATGCTCATGATTTTGGCTTGCGAAATACAACTGAGAAGCTGGCGAGGAGTATATGCATCTCAAAGCACTCTTTGAAACTGGATGTAGCCAATTGTCTGGCATTTTTTCCTCCTAGATGTAAGATAGATTCCTAATCCACTTTTTGTTTTTAAGTGATAAATATTTGAATTTCCTACCTTATCAATTCCCCTCTCCCCCCAACCCCCCAGCTCTCTTCCCTGAGCAGGTCACTGCAATCCATGTGCTTCAGTTGAGTAGCAATGTAGCTGTTTGCCCCTCTGGAATGTGAGTTCACCCGCTTAATGTCTATTTTACTCACCACTTTTCTAATGCTGTATGGTCTTCTGACTCACCCCTATAAACATATCACAATTCAGAATTCATTTTCTTTTTTAGGATGTGCTCTTTAGTCCGCCTTTCACTTTTGGAATGTTATGCTCACATTAACTACCGTTGCCTTCCACTTTTAGAATGTTACTGCTCAAGTTAATTACCTTTATTCAAAAGTTAAAATATTACATTGAAAAACACCAAGTTTGTTATGGTTAAGTTCTGTATATGACTCAATCTTCATCCTCAGACATCTATCAAGTTTGTTCAGCTAGCTATATAACAAATATTCCCTGTTAAGCTTTTGAAGCCATGTTGGCAACTCTAAGAATGTGGTTTCAGTAGTTTGATTGTGAATATATCTAAATATAGTAGTAATTGATACTATTAAGTTGAATGGAATGGAGTTACACGTATTTGGTTAATTCCTTGAGTGTCTTCTTACCCTATCTCAATCGGTCTGTTGTTTTCTCTCTCAGGTTTTTGACTTATCTTTCAGCTATATGTGAGGATGATGTTCAGGGTAAGAAGCTATTACATGCAGCCATCAATGTGCTGTTTCATGTTCCTGTTTCTGGAAGTCCTGGGAATAATAATTTTGCGGAGGACCAAAGTGAAACAGGGGATGCAAAGCCTGCTTTACTTTGGAGTGTCTTGTATACTCAGGAACTTGCTAAGGTATCTGCTATAACCTTTTAATACCCTGTTTTGTTTTTGGTTTGCTCTACGCTGTTGCTCTTCCATTTTGATTCTATAAGGATATTCCCCAGTTCTTGTTTCATTTGTCTAAGGTTTTCATCTTGCTTTTTTTTTCTTTGCAAAAGCGGTGAAACAGGTGTCATGAGCATTTCATTTGGGTTGTTGCAGTCCGCCAGTTTTGTTTCTTCAGGGTTTTGAATTATCTTTGTTCAGAATCTTCTGCACATCTTGATATAGGCTGTCAACTTATCATATAGAATGTCTAACATGTATGTTAGTACTTAGCATAGTTCATTAGTCGGTTGACACAGAAATTAATCATTCTTGAAGCTTATCAATCCCGTCTTTTGTGTTAAGTTGGAAGTCAGAGTGGAGCAGTTTGATTACTTTATTAGCCAATTTGCTCATAATTTTATCCCAGAGAAAGGCCTTGGTATTTATATCCAGGGATTAGATCTCATGGTAAGTGTGAGAATTGCCCTTCTGATCCTCACTTATAAATAGGGTTAGGGGTAGCGTTTGCTTCATTTCTATTCCTACTTCCTTGCTCTCCATCTTCCTCCAACACAGAGCCTTTCTAGTCACATCTTGCTACCTCCGGTGACTCCTCTTTCCTGCAGATTGCTTTACCCTGCTGCCGGGCTGATCCCCCCACCCCTAAAAACCAAACAAAACCTGAGAGAGAAAAAAGCCATGTAGCTGACATATACCCTGTCCTACCTCCAATCTCCTCCTCTTGTTTCCTCCATTCAGCTGATCACCGCCTCTTTCCTTCTGTTTTTGTCTTGTATTTCTTCCTCCTTGCATTTTCTTTTGTTTTTTTTTGCTTCATTATTCTTCTCCTATTCCTCAGATATCATGTTGCTTTTCTTTCTATGTCCTAAAATATGTCATTTTTGCTAACTATGCACAATCTTGTTTTCTACTTTTTAAACCAATTTGTGATTCTTTTTTTGTACATTATATATATTTTTTTTTGATGACAAGGGAAACCCACAGCCGCTACCCTTTGGGTGCGCACAAGGTAAAAACTCCGCTCCTATGCAATAGCTCGCAAACCACATAGGAGAGGTAACCCACACTAGGCAAGCCCGGTGCGATGAGCTCGACCCAGAAGTCAAACCCCTTGCTTTCGCTGACAAGGGGTTTCAAACTTGAGACCTCCAACATGGAAGTCCCAAGCCCAAACCACTGGGCCACCCCAAAGGGTTTTTGTACATTATATACTTCATGGTTGAAAATTATGGATAATTAGTGTTAGATTGATGGACTGAGATGAATTTGTGATGGAAAATCAAAAATTGTAGAGCAATTAATAAATTTAGTTTCTTATAGATCATAAAAAGTCCTTGTTCTGCTTGAGGACTACTCTTAGACTGGTAATTTAATCCAAGAGTGTATAACGCAAGATTGGGTTACCGTTAAGGTACAGCATGATTAAGTCAACTGTACCAAGCGGCAAACACAGCATATCAGGTTGTGATGACCTTACAATCCCCAAATAATCAATTATTTATCCAGGAATTAATAATCTCAGTTAATCTGACATGCCACCAAATGGTCCCTGAGTTTGTGATAGTTGTCCTGATTTTTCCAATTTTTGTCCATCAGTTTCAGGATGTACTAGATAACATCATCCGTACCCCCATGCCAGATGGGAGTCCATATTACCATGATCTTCTGGGTGCTACTGAAAAGGTAAACATGCATTTCTTAAATGGACCTCTTTTATGTTGGTCCCTATCTTCTTTTCCCCCTATTCCCGCCCTCTTTCTTCTTCTTCTTCCATCTTTGCCATGGCCCGTTTAAATGCATTTTACAAGGGCTTATAGTGATGTAGGAGAAGGGTAGATACTCGGACAGTATCCTGATTTGGTGTTCTTGTATTTTGTGCAGATATTTCAAGAACTGTATTCTGGTGAAGAATTCTTTCCCAAATCAACCTCATCCGAGGAGGGTGCTGCCCAAGAGCTCGAGGACTAGACATCAATGATGCTACTGGATTTGTTTTCATTTTAGTTGATGGATGGTGGCAGAATATTACAGCTTGCATTGACAATGACAACAGCATACCCGGTGAGGGTAGGATGTGCCTCACTGACAATGGCGACGATAATATAGTTGTCGGTCCCTACATACCAATATTAGTGATTTATTCGAAATACTTTGTTGTTGTAAAGGTAATATCGATAGTGTTCGAGTTTCTTTGGCTAACAATTAACAGGATTGAATGTAGAGGTTTGGCATGAGACTTGGACTGCTAAAGGTGTTATCTACCTTTGCAATTATTAATTTTTTGATTTGGAATTGAGACTTCCCAATACTTGACCTTTTTTTTATTTTTTTTAAAAAAGAATTTTTTGATTTGGAATTGAGACTTCCCAATACTTAACCTTTTTTTTTATTTTTTTAAAAAAAGAATGTCTCTAATGTATCTCACGTGCTTCCCCGCCGTATCCAAAGTATGTCACTTCGTTAATTTCAACAGAGATAGATTATAAAGGAAAATTAGATGTAGATTAAATTTTGACTTTAAAAATAATATTCAAAGATTTAAAAGTTTAATCATTTATGGGAATTATTACAAGTAAAAAGAATTGAAGCTGCATGTTATAAACTTGAAGAGGCAGTTGTGCTCTCTGTTAAAAAAAGAAGAAGAAACTTGAGTGATATAGGTGAAAAATTTACATCATAATTCATACGTATACTTCCAAGTTCTATCCCGACTGAATAAGAGAGTGGACAAAACAAGAGTTAAAAGCCCCGTGGATAAAACAAGAGTTAAAAGTGGGGAGAATCCGTAACGTCTCTGCCGCACTTCCATTTTGACAGAAAAAATTAAAAGGAATATTAAATTTGTACACCATTAAAGTTCCATTTTGACAAACATGCATTTCCATACACCATTAAAGTTCCCTACAAACTGAGCAGATACATCAAATTTGTACAATTTAATGATGGAGTATGTTTAACCTCCTCAAAGTTATTCATTTCATCAAATAAATACTCCCTCTCTTCCAATTCTTCCTTTCCTCTGTTCGGTATACCTACACCGACCTATGCATCACTGTAAACATTCCCCCCAAAAAGAGCACTTGAGCAATTAAAAATTCAGTGCATTTTCATGTTCTTGGGACAATATTTTCCATTATACTAGGTCGAGTCGAAATCATGTAATTTAATTTATGATTTTTCCCCCATATTTGAATGATTTGTTTGGTGTTGTGGAATTGGCCTAATTAGTGGTTTAATGTGGTGTTAGTTACCATGAAGGGACAAAATGGAGATACGGGAACTATTTGTGGAGCAATAAAAGAAGGTGGTGACGAGAAGTGAAGGTCCAGTATGTCACGCTGGCCGCGAGCTTTCCAGCGTGACAGTGGACCTTCTCTCTTTTTTATTGCTCGAAATAGCTTTCAAGTTCCTACTTTTGCCTCCAAATTGTCCCTTAGCTCTATTTTGAACCTTCTTGGTACCTAACACAAAGCTATATATAAATGCATATAGGATAGAGAATTACTAACACAAAGTCAAAAGAAGAGAAAATTATCTGATAGATTATTAGTGGAAGACTACTAAAAAAAAAAAAGAAAAAAGAAGCGGAAGACTGCTCTATAATTTAGAACTGAGCTAAAAACAACAGTGCAACAAAAACTTGCTGATTCTGTTTACCAGGATGTGGACTGAAGCAATATCCGCTTTAATTTCATACTGGATGGACTTATTTTCTTGGCTACACATCTGTCTCAGTATCTTATGCTGCAAGGTGAATTGGGGAGAACACAACTTAATAGTGCTTTATATAGAAAAGAAATCATTCTTTTGTATGTTTGTCGTTGAATGTTCACTATGGTTTTTGTGTTCCTTTTCGTTTCTTTTACCAGGGTAAGAAGCTGCTTGGTATATGTTAATCTTTTATCTTTTAAAGGGAATAGTTAATGTCTGATGTGGCAATGACTAGGAAATCGTTCAATGTTACTAGATGGACCAAACAATAACGCTCTTGTAACATTCAATATCTCTTATTCAGTGCTAGAAGAAACTTCGACTGCTGAGCTGAGGTAAGACATTCTCAAGTACGGTTCTAAGGAAAGGAATGAACTACCTATTCTGGCCGGGGAGAACAGGCCATTCAACAGTCAGATTCTGAAATTGCAGAGGCTTGGTTCGATCAAGCCGCTGAGTATTGGAAGCAGGCTATAGCGCTTACTCCCAGTAATTATATTGAAGTGCATAATTGGTTGAAGATCACTAGACGTTTCGAATAAAAGAAGACCCTGTTTGGTTATTATCCTTTATTTAGAATCTTATATTATTCTGATATTGGTTCACAAGTTGGATTGACTTAAGGATGTTTATTATATTGGTTTTGTTGCCTGAATGAATGTTTTTGAAGAAAGATATGCAACGACAACAGGAGAAAAACGAGTTAGCAGCTTTCACAGTGGAAGAGAGAGAGAGAGCATAGAAAAGAAGCTCTTCAATCTTCATGAACATAGAGAAGGAAACTAATAACGCACCGAACAGAACTTATCTTGAATTAGTTCATATAACACGTGTGAACTGTACTAGGGTTGTGTTCTGGATGAAGAAAGAAAGGTGTTTTTCTGGGTTTTCTAAGAAACAAACAACATGCCCAGTGTAATCCCATAAGTGGAGTCTGGAGAGGGTAGGATGGACACAAACTTCACCCCCTACCTTTTATGGGGTGAAGAGGCTGTTTCCACTAACATACATACATTTTTGATACGGATGAACACTGGAAATTTCGCAGCAGTGAAGCTGCAGCATATCCTACAAGCTACCATGGATTCAGAACCGGATATGGAAGGCGATAGGTAAAATGATGGGGGAAAATATGATCTGAAGAAATTGGTTTTTTGACATGCGTTTATTCATACATTCAATTGTCTTTGATTTGGTTGGAATTAAATTTTATTAATCAGTATCTTTGTGCACTTCATTTTTTTTGTATTCTGTCACCTCTATATTGCATGTGTTTAACTGCTAAAAATTTCTTATAAAACTTAACTGATATAGTCTGTGGATTGAGAAAGATTAATCTGATGCTTGCTTAACCCCTCCTATTTCGTTGCAACTAGAGAAGATTGGAAGACTGTCATGTTTACTACATAAATTGTTTTTAGCTTCAGCCTAAGCCCTTAAATTGGATTAGTGTTAATGACCCTCCATTTTGATGGTTTGTTCCTAGATATAGTTAGAGAATCTACTTTCCCCTTTATCATGTTTGTTTGTTTGTTTGTTTCTGCAAGTCATAAGGAACAAATACATAGGTTCTTGAGGTTTGGAAATTAGGTTGATTTTAGGTAAAAGACCAAAACTCTGAATTGTATTGTGATGTAAATGCAGGCCCTTATAATTCGACCACATGGAGGATGTTGCTAATGAACTAGAGATCCCTAGCTTTTTACATTTACTTAGCTAAAAGCATCATTCTCCAGCTTTCGGCCATCTCAGTGTTCACTCGAATACCTTCTCCAGCAACATGTTTTGGGTGTTTCTGTTTGATATTTACTGTTCTTGTACTTTATATTACTGGTGCGAGTCTGAGGAAATATCGAGGTCTTGACCCAAAAGAAACCGCCTTTGAATGGTAATCATAATTCGTCTTGGTTATTGACGTTTGTCTATAAAAATCCTTAAGCATTTGGAAACTTTGATGCATTCTGAATCGCCTATGTCTGGAGTCCTAATATTCTTTCTTTTTTATATGAATGTTGACTGCAGGTTTTGCCACTTGAACTACAATTATTTGAATTTGGGATTAGAAAAATGTTGAAGACAATTGATGGATTAGCAAGGGGGTTGGTTGCTAGTTCATTCGTCAATATGCACAGATTTCTGTTCTGCATTTTATCCGTGGTCCAATTCCAAACCACACCGCCTTTATTCTGGATGGGCATCGGAGGTATGCCATACAATGGAATGTTGCTGAACTGGCTACTGAGCTGGATTTTTGACTCTCATGTGCATGCTCAAGTATTGCTATGAATTGGGTGTCAAATACATGACAATATATGCATTCAACATTGATAATTTCAGAAGAAGCCCAGAGGAAGTTCAGTACTTGATGGACTTAATGCTGGAGAAAATCGAAGGACTACTCAAGCAAGAAACTGTTATCAACGAATATGGAGAGGGAATCCATTTCGTGGGGAACCTGAAGCTTCTTGACGAGCCGGTTAGAGTTGCAGCTGAGAAGGTGATGCAAGTCACTGCCAAAAACACCAAGAGCAGTCTCCTTATCTGTGTGGCCTACACTTCTACTGATGAGATCGTGCACGCCGTTCAAGCATCCTGCCAAGAGAAATGGAATGAAATCCAAGAAGTAAATGCGAACCAACTCAAAATGCAGAAATAACTGAAGAAAAAATGCAGCTAGATCATGTCATAAATCTGGTAGATATAGAGAGGCATACATACATGGGACTGGCACCTGATCCTGATGTTCTGATCCGAACTTCAGGTGCGTCTCACATTAGCAATATCCTCTTTTGGTAGACTACAAACTGTATTCCCCAAAGGTATAGTTTCCTGATTTTGGTTTACGACGCTTGGTATGGGCAGTGTTGGAACTTCCAGCGACTGTATCCTCATTTGGAGAAGGAAAAGAAGTTGTAAACTCATTGCTATTACGAGTCGTTTACATGAATTTTACCATGTTCTTCCTCAGATCAGTAGTTGCAATTATTCAACATTGCTAATGTCCACAACATTTCAAAGGGAATATCTCCAAGTTTATTGACTCTTAAGGATGATCAGTCATCCTTTCAAAATTATAGAGTCAGCTCTGGTTGTTCCTTTAATTACATTTTTTTTTAAATTTCAGCTAAGCCTCATAGGCCAATGTTAGTAAATAGCACTTGGTTATACCTGTTGGCTCTGTAATTAGAATCTCAGGTTCAGCCTTGACGTCGTTTCATTTCTTTCTTTTAAGTCATAGACAATATTCAACACCAAGAAATTTCTTTAGGATTAAAATCATATTAATATTGAACAATTATTTGGTCCTTCTGTGCCAGAATTGTCAAGATAAATGACTATTAACCCAATCATCACGTACTAGGGCATGGTGGAAAAACTCTTCTATTGACTTCATTTTCTTCATGATAATAACGTTTTACCTAAAAGTTGCCACTCACGAAAATACTTTTTGAGACCCTGTCCATCTTAGTCGTCTTGCTTGGAGACTTTGAAACTTCCAAATAAAGCGATGGCAGGACTTATTAATTCCATGGCCAAAGGCTGTGGTAAGACTTGAAGTCAATGGTGGGTCCGCGTTCATGAAGTAGGTGAAAATGGCAGATCAATATTCAATTTCCAGTAAAAGTTAAAGTGATCTCTTCCTGTTTGGTTAACTCTCGGTGGACAAAGTTACTTGATAACTGTGTTAATAAAAAGTAGCAGGCACCGAATGAAATAGTTGAAGTGCATACAAACTGACACAAACACTTTTATTATAAAAAGGGTGGTAACCTCTGTATTATAATAGAACCACATTGCTTTGTTAGACTGCAATGGCTCTCTCTGTATGCTATTCTTTTTTTCTTTCTTATCTTCTTCTTTTTGTCCTCTTGTCTCATAAGGCTAGTTCAATTTCCCACCACCACCACCATGAACTCAAGTCAATCCATTTTACTCTCTTTCAACACGAAACCATAAATAAAACAGCATATCTTATAGTGAATGGTGTTGCAGGACCGGCTATAAGCCAAACTACGACACCTTTTGGCACCTTATATGTGTTCCAAGATCCCTTAACTCTAAAAGCCAACTCAAACTCAAAGATAGTTGGGACAGCTGAAGGAACATCGATCACATCCTCGTTGAATGGACTGCAGAGCATATCTATTGCTAAGATCACTTTGATGATGAATCATTACAAAGGCTCAATATCAGTTGTGGGAGGCACACACAATACAAAGCCATCTAACCATCCTGTTGTCGGAGGAACTGGTGATTTTCTGTTCGTTCAAGGTTACGTGACATCTTCTCCAGTGGATCTGTCTGGGATCACTGTTACTTATAAGATCCAGTTTCACCTCTATTGGCCTCCCTATGCCATTCCAAGCCATCCCAAGTAATGTATTTAAGGCTACAAAGCTATCTTTTTACAGCTTTCATACTTCTGCTGTTTCTCTCAGTAGTAGAAATAAAATTTGAAGCATTATTAGGAATAGATGAAGCAGGCCAAGCAAGTGTTTACCTTAAAAATACTTCATCTGGATGCCACAATGTTCTGATTTAAATTCTAGTGGATCTAATTTGACCAAATTATTTACCTCATTTAGTAGAAACAATATTTCCTTGAATACGCATCATGTTTGCACACACGAGTGCGGTCTTATGGTCAATGAAGTGGGCAAAAATCATGAGAGACCAGAATTCAGATCCCAACAAAGAGAAAAACTTTAGGTGATTTCTTCTTATCTATATGTTTTGGTGGGTAAAGTTACTTGATGCCTGTTTGGTGGGAGGTAGTAGATACCTAATAGAATAGTCCAAGTGCGGTCAAACTGGTGCACATGACATAAAAAAGAAAAAAAAATATGTTGTGTAGGATGACTACATGACATAACATTTCCAGAACTAGCTGAAACCACCACCCTTTGCCCTCCTTTGGGACTTTGACATAATGCATCGAGGAGAAAGGATCATAAGACAAACAAAGAGATCATACAACTTAGAGAGTAGCAGTAACAGTTACCAAATCATGGCGAAGCCGAGATTCAATTTCTAGAAATATCAACTCATAACCATTTCAATATACAAATAATCATGTAACCAGTACCTTTTAAATGAATGATCAAAAAGAAAATTATCAAAGACATGAAAAGAACACACAATAACCAAAATTTTTACAAAGCATATGAAAAATCTGGCAATTTTAGCAAACATAGCTCCTACCAAGCATTCTGAACCCAAATCAACGTCTTGATTGGTGCAGGCTAGGCCTGTTACAGAACATTCGACCATTGGCTCTCACAAATGCAGCTATGCCCAAACTTATGCTTGCCCAAACCACTGCATATAGCAGACTCCGGAGATCATGTCGAACTATAGATCGGGAAGTACAAAACAGGAAACATGGGTAAGATACTTGTTAGGCATTACCATGATTTGGATTCTTTAACTGAAGAGCAAAATAAGAAACACATTCAAATTATGCCAACTCACCTTTCCTTAGCGACAACATAGCAAAGAACAACCCAGTCAATATTAGTGCCAATGCCAGAGGAAACGACTGTAATCACATAAGATATTTGTTAGGCAAGTGTAGGCCTTGATTACAACGGATAGCAATGAAAGTTAATACTGCACATTTAAGACTATATTCATGAAAAAGGAAAGAGGGAATGAGATAGAAAGACGTAAAAAGAACATTGTATAAGCCCTGATTAAGGGTTGTCACACTAAATAGCTGGAGAGTAGATACCGTGATGTAAAAACAGTTAAACCAGCCCAGAAACAGAAAATTTCATCATTTAGCTAATTGGATAAAAAATCGAATGAGAATTAAGCCGATAAGGAACACATTTAATTTTGGCTTCAATAAAGACCTAGCATATGCTTTGGGCCAAGTCTGTGTGTTGGTATAATAATAAACTTGTCAATCCTCTAAAGTTAAAGAAAAGAATAAGATTGACGGGTCACTAGTCAATAGATTGAACACTTTGGTCTTAAGTCAAAACAACTTTGCAGATGCAATTAAGAGTGTTGGTGAAGTCAATAATTTAGTATGTCAATATGGTCTAATCACAGGAATCTGATAAATAGGAGCATGTTAAGTATGATCACAGCAGAATAAGTAATGAGACTCACAGCTTTAGTCTCAATGCTTCCTTTTTGGGATGATGGTTTCATATCTCGAGAGACAGCCGGAATATAGTGTCCTTGCAATAAATCAACTGCATCCTTCATGATATAAAAAATAGCATAAACGAATTCAGTGTCCAAATTGGAAATATAGAAGCTCAAAGTTGTTGCAGCCAATTCCAACCTAGATACTGGGACACATAGCAGGTTAAACATTCTTAATAGAGTATCTCCTAGAAGTCAGCAAGAAACTAATCCAATAAAATGGCAGCACACTACAAATGATAATACTAGGTTCAGTTAATACTTTGCAGATGGCTTGCATACATGAAGCTTGGTACTATTTAAAGAATGCATTCCAAAATTTCAACTGGCGGATAAGTGTGAAACCAAGCTGCAAGTGACAGCACATAATGAATGCTACCAACTTGATATGACGTACAAACCTGAGTAACAACTAATTGCTGGAAAGAAGCATCATTACCTGTTTAGTACCATCAACAAAGTTGTTCAAGTAGTATCGTGTTAGGGCATTACATCCGTCAGCGAGAACCCCCTGGGCTGTTCTGTGACCACATCTGCATATCAAACAACAATGTCGATTTTATCGTAACATTGATCGACGAAACAAAAATTTTGAGGTCGTAAGATCAATTTTTTTAATATAACTTATAAAGTTGTATGCTATATCCATCATGATCTCGAGATAAACTATTGATGGAATTGTGCAGTTGGCATTTAAAGATCCAATCCCAGATTCTTACTCTTGATATGAATGTAAATGGCCAAAAACTAGTACCAATGTCAATGATAGTTATATAATGTTCGTTGATTTAGGAACTTTGTCAGGGTTTGAATCCTACTATCTATGCATTTATATTAATGCACTCTCCAAAAATATGTTTTGTACTAATGCTGCCTTCATATGATACCATCTTCTTTAAGCAGAACAAGAAAGTTGTTACCTGACAAAATCTCCCTTTAAAGCTGGAGTACCAGAATACTGAATGCTTATATCATCCCCATGGTTGGCCCACACTGCAAATAGTTTTTAAGGTAAAAGAATAAACAGGTCAAGATAAAGAAGCTTAATATATATCCAACATAGAAGCTTTAGCACAGATAGCAAAAACTTCTCACAGAGTTTGAAGCTTTCGTCAAGGTTGGGGTGTGAGCTAATAGTTTCTTCAGCATCGAAAGCACCAAGCCTTCTCAGTTGGAATTCAAGCATTTTCCGACCTAGCATGCTCTGCAAACAAACATCATCAATTAGGGCATCCGTAAAGTGTGATGAGAAGTTGAAAAAAAGTGGATCCAAATCTATTAGTTGGTACAGGCTTCTCTAGAGGTTTAAGTCTCAAGGCACGACCATATCAACCCTCCCTGTCCTGATCCCAGTTCCCACGACCAGCAAATGAATAATTATAGAAAACAGTGTCAAATATTAAGCCAGAGTGAATCTTCCAACTTTCTAGTTTTAGGAAATAACATTCACTCCCACTCGGGACATTCAATAGAAGGCTGCCTAGAACCAGAAAGGCAGTACACAGATTATGAACTGGCAAATCATCTCTAGTTAACATGTCTATGTACAGAAAAATTGTCAACTGAATATCTTGAAGCTAGTGAAGGAGATTCAAATAGGCACCCAAAGGTAAGTAGAGAAAGCTAAGTAACTATTATTAAAGAGTTAAATGGAAAATATGCACAAGCAGTTGTGATGTCAGTATTTTCCTCTCTGAACTAAGAAATGAAACTTGTCTTTTAAATGCATTCACATCAAGCACCAATGATACTAATGTTTCCACAGGAGGGAAGGTACCTGAGTTACATTTGTACGGTCTAAGCAGTCAATGCAGTTGGTCCTCAAAACTCCAAGTTGCAGTTCAACTTTCTCACCTTTCTCATTTAACAGAAAGTACCTATACCATAAGAATAAGAAATCCAAATTAACATCAAGGTCAGGTGAAACAACAGTCAACAATTAGATACTACAAGAAACAGAGTGGTAAAGAAAGCGCATCTGTTCCTGACAAAACACCAAAGAGAAGTAATTACTTTATGATGGATGCAAATTTAGAGTTTCTAAACAACACCATGCAATTAATGTTGTTATTTGCCCCATCTCTCTCTCACTCTCTCTTTCTCATAATATTTCCTGACTCGGTCTGCTATTTGGTTTAGATTTTCAGTTTCTCCCAAATTTTCAAACCAAAAGAGTTCTCTCCTCGCTACTAGTGCTGCTGTCTCTTCATGCATACAGGTGTTTTGGCATAATCTTCTGCCCTAGAGATGTATAACATGAAATGGCACATTCTACTTCACTTATTTGTTTCTAATAGTTCTTTCTATGAAAGTGTAACATGCTGACTTACACTGGATTCCTTTACTAGTTCTTGGTAAGCCAGGTTTAACTGGTTTGTCCTCCCAGAAAGAATAAAAAGTAAAAAGAACAGTTAAAATTCTTTACGGTTAACCCATCAAACCCTCCACGATTTACAGACCAAGCCTGGCCCAAATGAGTCCATGCACATCCCAGCTCCATTATCATCCCTCTCCAGATAGATGAGATTCAGAATTAAGAGCATATTTTCATGTAATCCCACATGATTTATGACTAGTAAGGGGTTGAGGAAATTGAAACTCTATACAAGATGGTACATATATGTGGGTGTGTGTGTTTATATATAGATCTACACTCGGAAGAGACATACCTATTTTTAATGAAAAAATCCTCAATTTGATCATAGAGGATGGAAAGGAGTTCAAAATGAACATGCCCGCATATGTGGTGAAAATCAAAGTGCAAGTATCTGCAAGATTCATAAGATATTAGAATGAAGTGTGGTACTTAAAAAGATCCATATGATTTACCACAAGGAAAATAATTAGAAACCTACTTCACATCATCAGCAGCAACATGCTGCATTGCATTTGCGAACTTTTCACATAGGCGTCCTTCTCCTCCATGCTGATAAGAGTTTTGGATAAAAAAGTCAAGGACGATAGATAAAATTGTCCAGATATATCGATGTAAAAATACATAGAATCTCTTTCATACAATCACATTAAAAAAATCAAAGACCAGACTGCCTCCGAGTTATTATTACACATGCACAAAAAAAGAAGAGAATCAAACTATGTTACTTAATAGATCAACTAGTTTGAAAACCAAGAATTAGTTGAAATATTATACCGTATTGACGAGATCAATTGATAGAACATTTCCATACTTTTTTCTCAGATCCAAATAATGCCGCTCAACAACTCTAGGCTGCAGAATGTTACACAACAGAGTCATTAGGAGTGAAAAGCACATTAAGTGTGTTATAGAATCAAGAAACTAAAAGAGGCTGAGAATGCTACTCAACTGCTTCTATAATTCTCACTATCTCAAACTTGGGCTTATATGTCAAATCAACAATCTGATTCCATAGTAATGGGATTGACCCCCTGACCTACAAAAAGACAATAATTTTAATGAAATAGCAGAATAGCTCAACAAGAAGTGAAGAAATGAAAAAATGAGCTTAAATCTGTATTAAGATTGTGAATTTCCCAACCTTCCCTTTCTCTACTAGACAAAAGATTCACTTTTCCATATTGTTGAGTCCTATATTGGTTGGGGGTGATCGACTTGATCTTGTTATATGGTCTTGGAAAATTCTCACCTCATGAGCTAGCTTTTGGATTGACTTACCTCCAAGGTCTATTTTCTTATCATGGTATTAATGCGAGATATTATCTACTGCTTCATAGTCCGAGTGCTACTTCTTCAAGGATTCAGTCTTTTCCTTATGACGGGTGAGCTATAAGCCTGTAGGAAGCAACTAATGGAAGTTCTAGCAAGTGGATGATTTGTTATTGTCAGGCAGAGCTGCAGAGGATTAAGTTTTATTGCCCTTTGCCGTACCAAAATGTCCATTGCATCTGAGAGGTTCTGTACTGAGTATTGAACTGTTCTTTCAACAGTAAGCTCACGGGAAAGCTTTGATATGTCAAATAAATAATGCAGGATTTCTATATTGAATGGTCCGAACACCAAAAACCATCTTGATAATTGATTTAGTTATTTCATTATTCTGACGACATCATGTTCTCCACCCTAGTACTCTCGATTCCTTATCTTCTCTTTTTTGATCAACCCCTTCTTCAATCATTAAAAGAGAGGGAACACACACACAACTTGCACACAGAGAAGGTAATACAAGTTATAAGGGTTACTGCATTAGTTTAAACATTTTATCACAGTAATATCAATTCAACATCAAACTCTACTGTGACAGAATTTTTAGATATCCCCCTCAGTTATCTACATATGTATAAAAGAGTATTTCATGAGCAACAAGATTGTTAGTATAGAAAAAAGTCATAATCAAACTTTGAGCGAGTGTACCTGAACGAATGATGCTGTATACCCTTTCAACTGGATAATTTGCTCGCTTTCCACAAAATTTGCAACAAATCCATCAGAATCAGCCCCTCTTCTCCACATTCGAGTGCCTAAATTAATGAGCCAATTGCAGTAACCAAGAGAATAGGTTAAGACTAATAAAATTAAATAAACAGAGGACCTGAATAACATGGAGCAAGTTGCAACATGAATTGTTATTAATTTGCATTCAGTTCATAGACAAGTAAATGAGAATGGATGACTATACATAAAACACATAACAATATTTGCGACCTTGTTCATTACTTGCATTCACCGTGCTTTATCAAATTGCAAAGTTGAGAGAAAAAACAAGAAAAAGAAATGAATACCTGCTCTTCTGTTGCACCTCCTAGCAATCAGTGTAACATCAATAATGTCTTTTCCAATTGCAGCTTGGAAATTGTGAAAACCTTATGATAAGTTAAGGTATTCATCAAAATGTAACAATAATAACTCTAGTTATGCAGGAGTTAAAGTAGCTATACTACTTAAAAAATTCATGTATTTAACTGAATTACAAGGATACTGCCTTGGACAACAGGAAGCAAGAACAGGTCAAGCTGTAAATGCAAGGCATAACAAATGAGTCAACACTCTAATGGGAGAATAAAATGAACCCAAAGCACATAGATACCTGACCTTGTTATCTATCAGCTGTTCCATCATATAGTTGTTCCAAACAAATCGAGGGTCCGCCTGCATAAAATAAATTAAAGCAATATTTGAATCACAGTTGCTAGTCAACCAACTAAGACATAACGGAAGCAAGAAAGCTACTGCATGTACTAGATAAATATAAGCAATCAGAGCTACACCATCACAGCAGTAGGACGTATAAAATACTTACTTGTCTCCAGAGAGGAAGCATCTTGGATTCATCACCCAAATCATGCAGTCTCTGAGCACTGCAGTGTGAACCATAAGTTTCTTTCTGTTAAACACTGCACTGTGATATCTTAGCAATCAGATGAAAGATAAGCAGGAATATGAATGTGTCAAGTAAATTCTATGTGGGCAGCAGAAGGTAACACTTCCAAATTGCAAATAATGATACTTTATATTTTAAAAGTTCTTTTAACTCATAAAATTCACCTCTAAAAATGGTACCCTAAATAAGTCCATACAGAAAGATGATGAAAAAAGAACTTAAAAAGAAGAAGAGAAATTGCCTTAATATGTTGTTGAGGAGAGTAACCTAAAATCTTCTCAGGGGTTCAATGATATGAGATCAACATAGAGGAGTTCAATTAAGTAGCCTGGTATACACTAACCAACAGCCTCCATAAAGAACAAACAACTAAAGTCCTAAGCTTCGAATTTTGGAAATATATACTTATGTAGAAAATGGATTGTGTGCCTAGCTGAACATTAAAAAAAAAAAGGCTCTTAGAGTTTGTTCTACAAGGAAAATTGGTAATATTACAGACTGATGCTGCATGGAGTTTGTTAGTCACAAGGCTAAACAGGAAATGTGGAATAATATGTTGATTCCTTCTGAGGTTTGAAATGGAAGTGGTCAAAAGAGATAGGCTTTAGCTCTGAAACTTATTTTACTTTGTTCCCACATGGATGCAGCTCAGCACATAACAAGATAAAAATTTATATCAAAGGTTATCATTTATTTTTACTGGTATCAGTCATTGTTGTAGAAGTTCTATAAAATAAAAATACTGTACAGGCCAGTACAGGATCCTTCACTGGATCTGCACTGCAATATCTCTTCATCACTAAACTTCATCGTTCATGCATTGATGAAGACATAACACATAGGATCCCAAAATAAGACAATCAAGTGATAGTTAGAGTTTTACAACTCATCCAGCATTGACAAGCAATATGTCCGACAGCAAATACTCAACTTTAAGTAGAATTGCATCTCAAAGCATAGGATAAACAAATAAGTGTCCGCTAGCAGGAAGAAGACTTTGAAGGCTTAAAATTTATGTAAATGCTACTGATGGTAAGCTCGAGATACCATCTCCTCCACTACACCAAATAAATTTTCAATGAGTAAAAAGGAAAAAAAAGATCCTCCAAAATGCTAAAACACAATTTAGTAGTATTATAATGATAACATTTTATTTTAATAAGTAGTTCTTAATTGAAATAAGCACCTAGGCTGTTAGTTAACTTCTAATGGTATCCCAAGACAAGGAAAGAAGAAAAAAGGCAGCATACAATTAGTCAGAAGGTTGTAAAGACAATTCACCTCAATGTTATATTGACATCATAAGAGAAGTACAGGCCAGGAGTCCTCTCTATGACATTAAGCAGTGCCGAAAACTGAGCTTCCATGTTTTTCTGCCAAAAGCCAAAGCAAGATTATAGGAACAGAAATAGAAGACACCAGCATGAGATTACAAAGAAATAGGGTAGGAAATTAAATAGGAATTTGGAAACCTACCTTTTCAGCAGTAGAGTTCTTGAGAGACTGATCGCAAGGATAAAATTTCATCGATGAAACTTTGAAGATAGGGTGCCCAAAGTAAGATCCAACACAGTCACGGTCAGTTATGACCAGTACATATGAACCTGAACACAAGAGCAGCACACACTAGATCAGAGCAAGCTTTAATATCAACCAATCAAAAGCATGATTGATATTTCTCTTCGAACTTCTTTCTACCATGTTATGTCTTTTCAATCTTCTCTTGAGAAAAGGATAATAGTCAAAAAAATGTTTTCAATGACATGATAAACTTTTTGCCTTAAATTTCATACTCCTGCTTTTGCTCAATACCTGAGATGTAAGATATCCATCAAATGCATAATTGAGCAAAACCAAGACATTGGTATATACTTTGTATATGTGTGAGATCATTTTATGGAATCATGAGAATGAGCAACAAAAGGTAATTTTTTACTGATAATGTAAGATTTATTGATGTATGTCTTGAGAGCTGACGTGCTATTGAAATATAAAAAACAAAATCTTGATCTTTTAGTTCTTCCTAAAAGTTCTCACCAGCCAAAAGCTTTAGTATGCCTATAACACCAAATATTTTTTGAATTTTGGGAACACGAACCGAATTGCATTCTGGAACCTCATCTGACATAGAGAACAAGTACCAGAAATAAAATATCATTAGCTTAATAAATAGTTTAAGTTCGGAAGAAATTCATAAAGAGGAAAAGAAGCAACCTATTAGTTTCACAGACCCATCTACGCGACTGATCTCCAAGCACGAACCACAGGATCCATCAGTAGGCTCAACAACATACTGGTCTGGAAATTCCCAAAATCGCATCCTTGTATATAATTTATGTGAAGGATCTCCCTTGTCCATCACAATTAAAACGCTACAGACACTGAAACACAAAGTTTTTACCAAACCATCGCCTTTGTGAATCAATTTAAGTGGGATATGCAAAATATAAGAACATATCAACACAAGAATTGTAACCTCTGATACTTGCAACACATGTAATAATTAAGCAGCTAGGTTTATACCAGTAATATAGATGGATGTGTCAACTTCAGTACACTCTGTGACATCCTTAGCAATTAGTAGTGCAAACAGAGCAACTCTATTATAAATTAACAGAACAAAATAATGCAGAAATTATGTGCGTAAGTTCAAAGTCCTTTCTTTCCTCGGAAAACATTAAAGTGCTTCCTCAATTTCAATTTGTTTGTCTTGCTTTCCTTTTTAGTATGTTACAAAAAGAATGTTTCTTTTCTTTTCTTGACTTAAAAACACAAGATTCAAAACTTTCTTTATTTTCTTGAACCCATATCAATTCAAAAACCATACAAACAAAATGAAACACAAGATTCAAAACTTTCTTTATTTTCTTGAACCCATATCAATTCAAAAACCATACAAACAAAGTGAAACCAGGGAGTAATCGCCTTTAGCAGTTTCTTGATTTTCCTTCTTGAAAATCATATAAGGAGTTTGTATTGGATAGATATTCAAGAACGTCTATTTTCGTTTTTTAACTTAAAAATTACAAGATACAGAAGTTTCTTTATTTTCTTGAACTCCGTATCAATTCAAGACAAGAAAAGGAGTAATTGCCTTCAGTAGTTTCTTTATTTCCATCTTGTTAGACTGAAAATCATACAAGAAAGAAAACAGAAAACTTTTGTTATTTCTGTTGGATATTCAAGAATAACTTTCCTCAAATATTTCCGACATTGAACCTAGTTTTAGGAATCAAGATCGTCATCTCAAGAAACAACATTCTTGACATGGAAAGTACCAAAAAGTTCTTGCCTATATGAATTCATCAAGAAACTCCATTTTACCTATGATTAAATTCAAGAAAGTGACAAATTTTGATACCTGAGTAAGAAAATTTGCCTGAAAAACGAAAAGGGAAGTAACGAATCTACAGTCTTTGGAGGGCCTAGATCAAGAAAATTGTAAGAAAGGGAAGAAGAGAAGATGGAAAATTAGCTTCAGTTACTCACTATTTTTTGGGCGGAAAAACACAGATGGCACTAAAGGAGTGATACGCGTAGAGTTAACGGAATACCGAACTATACCCTTAGATGTCGCTACAATGCCCTATTATACTGCATGTCACCTTCTTATATACTGAAATTATTAATCAGGCGCCTTTTGGATTTAGAAATTTAAAAGAATTCTCGATTGTTTTAAAAAAAAAAATTTAGTTATCAATAATTGTGATATATACTATTTTAGTACTAATTTTTAAATCTGTAATATATTATTTTAAAATGTTTGCAATAACTTATTTAGTTTTAGGTTGTGGTCTATTGTTTAATCATAAGGGATCATTTGGTTGGGAACTAGTTATCCCAGGATTAACTATTCTGAGATTAGTTATCCTGGGATAACTTATCCCACCATATATATGGCATGTATATGTGATAACTTATCCTATCACTATGCTATAAATGGTGAGATAACTTATCCCACTATGTATATGAGATAACTTATCCCATCACTATGCTATAAATGGTGGGATAAGTTATCCCAAACATGTCAACCAAACAAAACATCTAAATTTTATCCTAGGACTATTTTTTTAATCCCAGAACTATTTATTCTTATCCCTCACACCAAACGAGCCCTAAGATTTTTCAATTTACTGAAAAAGAATCATTCGTGCTCCACATGTAGGGCTTACATACGCTCAAGCAAAGATGATTTATAGAGAAGCTCTTAATCTCTCTTACGTCTTCCGTCTCTTGAAAAATATTGTATTCTTATGTTTGAGATCGCCTCTGCTTGATCAAAACATTGATGCGCTACCAGACCCTTTTCTTTTTAGCATGGGGAGTTGTGATGAATACCAAGATTAAAACTACCCAGCGCCAATTAGAGGTACAAGAGATAGTTGGATCGTATGACTTTAAGCCAGAGAAGTTAAATCTATTTTAATTGATGTTTCTCACCTTCAGCTAGAATTAGTGATGCAGATAATGCAGTATCTATTGAAATTTGAGAGAAAGCAGATGTCAAACACTTCATTCACTCAAGAAGACGCATTAACAGAACCTATAGCTATGTCACAGTAAAATTCATTTTTGACCAGTCACTCAACTATTAACTACATAATTAAACATTTTCTTCTCGATACAGCAAATGCATGTTTACAATATCCATACAAATCAATTCTTAACGTAGAATTGTTTTAAAGTTAAAAAAAAAAAACGCATGGTTAAACTAATATACGCTCTAGTTTCCAACGGTATGCTATATGTTGGGACCAAAGACATTCATAACAAAATTGATAAATAAGTACTACTTATAGCACAAGAAAAGAAATATTATCTGTAACTTCCATTGGCCATTGCTTCCTTCATTCATGCATATTACAACAGCAACACCATAACAAATGCAAATTAATTTATTGCTTCCTTCATTCATTCATATTACAACAGCAACACCATAACAAATGCAAATTAATTTATTAGGAATGCTCTCCTTATTTTATCTTAATATGATCGTCCACCGCATTATACATCTTGCTATATGACTGGAGTGAGTTATTGAAGCTCTCGCGTTCAGATCATCACCTCCTCGGAAACCATTTAAAAGCTTAGACTTTATATGCTTGGTCTTCACATTAAGCCTAGAAGCAAGCTTTTGACCCAAAGATTCAGCCTGCAGTAATCCATCTAACATTGTCAGGATATTTACAGAATCACTCGTCACTATATGACATGATTGAGATTATTTTCCGACTTTAAGTGAAGTTAACAGGAGTCAAGGTTGATCTATTGCCAAGATAGATAGGTTAGAGGTTATACAGGGTATGATGAAGTACTGACCTGAGACCAGTATGAGATCCAAATGCTGCGTATGACATACGAGGATCAGACAAGGTCGATGTGAATGAAAAAAACAAGTATATCAAACAGAATGAAGGAGATGGGATTTATCACTTCTGAATGTTACTTACAACACCACATGTGGGCTTCCAGTGGAACTTCACATAAGTTGATAAGTTGATTTCCCAGCCCTGGTGATCAATGTGAATGTGTGGACACCAGACCCGTCCATATGCAGGATTTCAGGAGGGGTTGAGGAAACTGAAACTGTATACGAGATAGTAAATATGTGTGTGTCAGTGTGTGTGTTTATAAATAGATTTATACTTGGATGAGACGTACCTATTTTTAATGAAAAGATCCTCAATTTGATCACAGAGGATAGAAAGCATATGTGGTTAAAATCAAAGTGCAAGTTGTAGACATCGAAATTTTATTGGACTCTACAAGACGTATTCAATTCTAGTTGGGACTCTACAATATGTGTTCAATTCCTATGGGATCCTTGGAGGCTAAATCCTAAACCCTAGTTTATGCCTATATAAACGATATTATATTTCCTTGAAAAGGCATCTCAAATATCCCATAAACTCTTGGGTATTGTACCCGCACTATTATCAATAAAATATTCATATTTCTTCAAATTTTATTTGTGTGATTATTTATTTCCATATGTTTAAAATTTATTGGAAACACAAGTATCTGCCGAAGTCCTAAGATATTAGAATGACCTCAAGAAAGATAATTGGAAATCTACCTCTCAAGAAAGATAATTGGAAATCTACCTCACATCATCAACAACATGCTACATTGTATTTACAAACTTTTCACTTGAGCACAAAAGAAAGAGAATCAAGCCATGATTTCTAAATAGATCAACTAGTCTGGGAAACCAAGAATTAATTAAAATATTTTACCTTATTGATGGGATCAATTGATCGAACGTTTCCGTACTTTTTTCTCAGATCCAAGTAATGTCGCTCAACAACTCTAGGCTGGAGAATGTTACTCAACAGAGTCATTAAGAGTGAAGCCATTAAGTGTGATATAGAATCAAGAAACTAAAGAGGCAGAGAGTGCTACTCAACTGCTTCTATAATTCTCACTATCTCAAACTTGGACTTATATGTCAAATCAACAATCTGATTCCATAGTAATGGGATTGACCCTCTGACCAACAAAAAAGGCAAAATTTTTAACGAAATAACAGAATATCTCAACAAAAAGTGAAAAAAAAATGAACAGATGCTCTTAATCTATCACATAAACTATGAAGCATTCTAATATGTGATGTTTCAGCAAAGCTCAAGCATTTCATTCAAGATTGTGAATTTCCCAACCTTCCCTTCCTGTGCTAGCCAAAAGATTCATTTTCCATATTGTTGAGTCCTATATTGGTGGTGGGATGGGGGACTTGATCTCATTATACGGTCTTGGGAAATTCTCACCTCCGAGCTATATTTTGAGTTGAGTTAGGCCCAAGGTCCATTTTCTTATCATGATATTAATGCGAGATATTATCTACTGCTTCATAGTTCGAGTGCTACTTCATTCGTGGATTCAATCTTTCTTATCACGATATTAATGCGAGATATTATCTACTGCTTCATAGTTCGAGTGCTACTTCATTCGTGGATTCAATCTTTTCCTTTTGACAGAGTGAGCTATAAACCTGTAGGAAGTAACTAATGAGTGTTCTAGCAAATGGAAGATGTGTTATTGTCAGGCAGAAGATTCAGTTTTATTGCCCTCTGCCATAAATGTATTGTAACACCCCAGAAAAATTTTGAGCTAAAACTCGAACCGTTCTTCGTAGTGAGTGAGATTTTTGCAAGGAATTTAATATTTCTTGAGTATTAAGGTCACTAGATATAGCACCTTGAGTTCCAAGAAGAACTAAAGAGAGTTCATTCAAGTCATTCCCAAGTTTTTCTTAAGTTTTGGGTCAACTTCAAACGACCATAACTCCTAGTACAGGATGAGTTAGGTGAGCTACAAGATATAAATTAAAGCCCTTCGAGTCCTCTTTCCAATGCCACTGAATTTGCTAAATTCCAAGCTCTGAGTAAAAAGTTATGACTGATTTACTAACAACGCACAAACCTGGCAGCAGCTCCGCGTTACGGAGCCAATACGGACCTCACTGCCTGGTGAAAAATTATTCTGACTTCCAGCTTGTTTTAATTATTTCTTTAAGGGTATTTTAGTCCTAAAAACCCTTAGGAGGTCATCTAAATTGCCCTAAACGTGTAGAAAACCAGTTTTTCATAAATCAAACCCTCTCATCCACTCCAAAAATTCTACGCTCAAGGGATTCCAGAAACGCTAAGGCTAGGGTTCATCTTTCAAGATTTTCCTTCAAGTCCTTCAAGAAGATGGTTCTTTCAGGTATGTAAGCTTCCATAGTGTTGGGTTTGTTCACCCACACGCCAATCATGTTAATTTCAGCGTTAAGTTTGTTCTAGAAAGTTGTAAGTATGATGTTCTTGAAATTGGCTTTAGTTCTTGAGTTTAGATGAGATTATTGAGTTCCTTGATGAAATCATGTCAATTTTACAGTTGTTTATGAGTACGTTCTTGTGTTCATGTGCTGGGTATCTAAATCTAAAGAAGAATTGAGAAAAAGAACCGAGTTTAGGTGAATTGGGGTTAGAAAACGAAGAAGGAAAAAGTCAGGCAAATCTAGCACCTTGCTCAGCGTCGCGGACCTGGCTCCCCATTTCATAAAGTTTGTCTTCGCGTCGCGAAGAGGTCACGGACCTCTCTACCTCAGAAGTTGATTCGCGATCAAATATTTTAATTCATCTCCGCATCGCAAACTTGCTTCTAGACAGTGATTTCTTGATCGTTTTTCATGTTTAACTATCTAAAAACACTCCTAAACATCACGAGATCATTCCTATCACAAATCACAACCTTGAATTCATAAATCACATTCAAGGTAGAGTTGAGAGTCAAGTCTTGAGAGTTCTCTCAAACATTTTTTGAGAAAGTCCCTTCGAGTCCTTTGAGGAGTCTTCTACAACTTCTAATAACTTGTTTCAAGACTCGAGTAAGTGAGCATAAGAGTGAGGAGAATGTATTCATGAGTCTACACTATCACCTAGATCCTTCATATCATGAACCATAACTCTTGAATTCATAATTCACATTCAAGAGAGAGTTAAGAGTAGAGTTCAAGAAAGTCTTTGAGTTCAATTGTGAACCCTTTGATATCCACCATAGATTTAAGTTTTGAGAAGTAAGTATGAGAATGAGAAGAGTCGTATACCTGAGTTTCTTATTGATATTTTGACCCTTAAGTCAAGTCGTTCATGCCCATAACTTCCGCATGAACTCCATCAGTTTAGTATATTTAAAAGAAGTAGTATCTTCAAGTTCTAAGTCTTGAATATCGAGTTCCTAACCCTTCCAAGATTATAATCCTAATCATGGGACCATTACCAATTACCCATGAAGTCCATAAGTTGAGTTGTTCATGCCCATAATTCCGCATGAACATTATAAGTCGAACAATATTGAGATGAGAAATATCTTTGAGTCCTTGAGTTGAGTAGTTCATGTTCATAATTCCGCATGAACCCTCTGAGTTGAGCATTCTTGAAATTAGTAGTTTCATTGAAGTTCTTGAGTTCCAAGTATTTGAGTTCTATCTATGGTTATTGAAAACTTGCATTGAGTCATTCACGTCCATAATTCGGCATAAATCACATTTTAAGAAGCCTTTTACAAATGTTTTAACTTTGTTTTAAGATTTAAGTTTTGAGTAAAGAGTAAAGATTGAAGTCATTTCTTCAAAAGAGTATATTGGGACTATGTATTCCCAAAGAGTAAATGTTTTCACATTTAAACAAGAAAGGAAATTGAGATTTCCAAAAGAGCCTTTAAGCTAGTTTTCAGTAAAGAATAAGAGTAAAGTTCATTTTTCAAAGATTATACGGGAACTAAGTATTTTCAAGAGTTAAAACGTTTTCACATTTGAGCAAGAAAGGAAACTGAGATTTCCAAGAGAGTTTTTAAGGTAAGTTTTGAGTAATTATCTCAAATCAAAGAAAGAAGTTATGTTTTTAAACATATGAGCTGAGTATTTGGGAGTAGTATTGAGCACCGATATGGGGGAGAGTTCAGATAACTCACAGCCTCCATAAACCATGTAGCCATCATGGGTAGTAAAGTATCATACTTTTTAGATGATTCCTTAAGTGTTTTTTAGCATAGACTAGTGGATCCACTTAGTTAAGGCAATGTGGGCAAGACATTGTATCACCACTTAGGCTCATAGAGGTGGTTGTCGGTTAGAGAAACTCCCACAGAAACTATATTACTTTATTATATAAGTAAAGTTGAGTTTGTTATTGTATTTTCTTTAACGAACTAAGTTATTTTTACTGTTTTATAAAGCTTTCCATATATTGCATGTGTATTGTTGCTTTATATTGAGTTGAGTATCCAGAGTTGAGTACCTAGAGTCTAATATCATATCTTTAAATTGAGTATCTTATCCTTGAGTACTTTTGAGTTGAGTAAGTTGAGTAGTTTTGAGTATCCTTGAGTATTCCTTAAGTTGAATAAGTTTGAGAAGATGTAAGTATGTTTCCTTTTTATCAAGTTTCAAGCTTATGTTTATGTTTTAGAATTTTCCTTACATGCTCGTACATTCCACGTACTGAGTCATTTAGCCTACATCTTTTCATGATGCAGACACAGGCATTCGAGATCATTAACAGGAGATTCGTTGATACATCCGGGAGTTCGAGTTAGCTATGGTGAGCCTCCTTATTTCTGGAGGATTTCATTTACTTTTTAGTTTAGTCAGGATGTCGTGGGTCTTGTCATGACTTCCATCTTTAACAATTAGAGGCTTCATAGATAGTCAGTATAGTTGTGAAGTCTGTATTATTCATTTATTTTATTAAATGTTTTAAAGACTTAAGTTGTCTATTTCATGGCGAGTTGAATACATTATTTTATTCTAAGTTGTTCGTTTGAGTTATAGTTTTGAAAAGTTGAGTTTATTGAATTTTATTCAGTTTTAAGTTTTTGCATGCTTAAGTTAGTCTTCCGCTTGTAGTCAGCTAGGATGAGGGTTCGCTTGGGGACCAGCAATGGTTCTTGAGTGCCGGCCACGTCCAGAGTGTAGACTCGGATCGTGACATGTACATTGCATCTGAGAGGTCCTGTACTAAGAATTGAAATGTTCTTTTATCAGTAAGCTCACGAGAAAACTTTGATAAGTCAAATAAATAATGTAGTACATTCGAAGTGGGATTTCTATATAAAATGGTCCAAACACCAAAACCGTCTTTATTCGGACGACATCATGTTCTCCACCCTAGTACTCTCGATTCCTTCTTCTTCTTTTGTTTTATCAACCCCTCTTCTATAATTAAAAGAGAGGGAACACACAAAGAAAGTAATACCAGTTACAAGAGTTATTAGTTTAAACATTTTATCACATGTACATTTACAAACTTTTCACATAGGCCATTTTCTCCTCCATGCTGATAAGAGTTTTGGATAAAAAAAGTCTAGCACGGTAGATAAAATTGTCTAGATATATTGATGTAAAAATACATAGACTGTCTTTCATACATATCACATTAAAAAAATCATATAACGAGAAAGAAAACAACATAAAACTTTTGTTCATTCAAGAATCAAGAACAACTCAAACCTAGGTTTCCCCTTCAAATATTTCCGACATTAAACTGGTTTTAGGAAACAAGATCATTATCTCAAGAAACGTATCTAACAACATTCTTGACATCAAAACTGGTTATTGTCTTAATTGGCCAACACTTTCAGGGATATTCATCAAGAAACCCCATATTAAGATGATTAAATTAGGTACATGAGAAACTTGAACCGAAAAATGAAAAGGGAAATAAGAAATCTATAGTGTAGAGGGCTTGCATCAAGAAAATGGAAAAAATGAAAAGGAACGTAAAAAATCTACATTATCATTAATTATAACTTGATAACTAATTTTTTTTTTCCAATGAATAGTATACTCTTTCTTATAATATTTCATAAGACATAAATAGACATATATAAATTATTGTACATTATGTAACATCACAAATGTTTAGATTTTACCCAACTTCTTATTGATTATATTTTGAAAAACTTTTTCAATTAACTCAGTTGTTATACAAACTTATCAAAATTATTCTAGAACTATTTAAAAATAGAATTAAGATTCGCTTAATTTAGTTTGCTAAATAAACTATTATTTTTTAATTTGTATAATATTTCATATCATTTTTAATTACAAAAATAGGTCTAAATCAATAATATTGTAGTGATGGTTACGCTTTAGAAAATATCCAAATATAATGTCTTTTTAAAGTTTATTATTTGATAATCTAATTAATTTAAGCCTTGAAATATATGAGAAGACATCCACTTGAAGTGAATTAGACAAATTATTAATTAGAAAGTAAGTGGAAATTTATTTATTTACGACTTTTAATTATAATTACATCAATTGTATTTTATAAAAATAGTAAAATTTTGAAAATATATGCATAATAATTGATAAAAGATGAACAACAAATTATTAAGAAAATTTCAATTTATACCAACAATAAATACATACTTCTTGTTAATATATTTTTATTGTTAAACTAAAGTAGCTTCTTTTTTTTTTTTTTTGCTTGATAAAAATAAATAAATATATTACCTCTATAATTGTACTCTTTCGCCTCCGTGTTTTGCTCTTCCCATAAAGGAATCAAACTTGTTCATACTTAATCCATAATTAACTAATTAATGCAACCGTAGCAACAATGTCTGTGACTTATTTTAAATTACAAATTTTAAAGGCCTAATCCATCAGTGACCCTTAAAGTTGGCACAAAGTTTCAGTTAGACACCTTAACTGGACGATGTTCATCTTAGACACTTCATGTAGGATACCGCTGTGTCATTTTGACACTTTTTTCCAATCAACAAAATAGATAAGGTGTGTGTGTGTAATACTCGCGAATGATGTGTAAAGTGACTAACTAAGCGATGACATTTGTTATTTGTGTCAAAAACAATTCTTAAACAATATATTTTGAGTAAAAATAAAAGGCAATCAATCAATCAATCACATATGGATTTTTGCCCAAATAATTTTAAAAAAAAATTAAGCCAATAAATTCCCCCAGGACCCCACCCACCCCCATAGTCTTCTTCTCCAAACACCCCAGTCCATTTGCAGAAATATCCACCCCCACCCCCACCCCCCCCACCCCGCGTACCTATCCATTTGGAGAAATGTTTCTTCTCCAAATACTTGCAAAGATATCTAGGAAACACGCCCACTCAAATGTCATTTTCTTCCTATTTTTACCTTAATCATCAGATTCACAAAAAAAAAAATTTAACTCCTATGTAAATATTAAATTATTTCGGGAAAGAATCTCATGAATTAATTTACTAAGTAAATTTTGAAATGGGTTTATTTCTAAAACAATTTCCATCATTTTTCATCAGTTTACGGTAACTATTTTTGTTCTCTATCTTTGGATGTTTAAGTTTAAAAAATGGTGGCTGAAAATGGGAAAGAAGAAAAAAAATAAAAAAGTCAATTAAATAGGTTTTTACGAGTAGTCAACGAGTGTATTACACTCATTAAGCCATGTAAGCAAAAAGTGTTAAAATGACACAACAATTCCCTACCTAAGGTGTTTAATATGAACATTGTCCAGTTAAGGTGTGTAAGTGAAACTTTGTGCCAACTTTAAAGAGCCATTGATGAATTAGGCCAATTTTAAAAGTGTTTCCTTCTTTCTTAAACTCCATATCAAGTCAAACTAACTCATATAAATTAAAACACAAAGAATATTAGGTTTTAGATCATGATTTAATACTTCCTCATACGGGTTTCAATTTATTCAAAAAGAGGGTTGGTGCTCCACATATATTAAAGCACTTCACTCTCTACTTCTTAATTAAACATTTCCTAGTCGATGCAGCAAATGCATATTTACAATATCCCTACGAATCAACTGTATGCTATATGTTGGGACCCAAAACCATTCATGACGATACTGATAAATGAGTGTACAACTTAGTACAGAAATATTATTTGTAATTACCATTGCTTCACTCATTCATTCATTCATTCATATTACAACAGCAACACAATAACAAATGCATATGTATTGGGAATGCTCCTTATTTCATCTAAATATGATCATCCGTCACATTATACATCTTGCTATATAACTGGAATGAGTTATTAAAACTCTCGCATTGATATCATCACCTCCTCTGAAAACATTTAAAAGCTTCTTCTTCATATGCTTGGTCTCACATTAAGCCTAGATGCAAGCTTTTGACCCAGAGACTTGTCAGCCTGCAGTAATCCATTTATCATTGTCAGGAAATTTACAGAATCAATCGTCGCTCTATGAAATTTACTGCCAAGATAAAGTCTAGCTTGAGAAAAATTGACCTAATAGTCTAGAAGCGAGTTCTAAGTTTGTAGTTAGTAGGTTTAGAATGAGTATGATCTTATAATATGTATGCCTTCTAAAGTTTTTTTGCATATTTTTACAAAAGCACGAGTTCAGATTGACCAGAAAAATTTACCCTAAATCCACCTCTGCCTAACACAGAGATAAATGTAGGGTATGATAGAGTACTGACCTGAGACCAGTACGTGATCCAAATGCTGCGTATTTCATAAGTGATACGAGGATCAGACAAGGCCTCCACCCACCGACGAATAAAGCGTTCTTGTCTGTGGATGAAAAAACAAGTATATCAAACAGAATGAAGGAGATGGGTTTAGAACTACTGAAAATGTAACTTAACAACAACACAGTTTAAGATATGTCAATCATGTTTACCTGTCGGGTGTGAATGTGCGGTACCTTTCTCCTGGTTGCTTGAAATTGTTCTCTTTTTGAATGATACACTGTAAGAAATTTTCAGATGCACAAAAGTAAATAACTTTTGTCTTGGATTAAGGGTCCACTTCAATATGCATTTCCTGGATATCTAGTTACACTGCTTCACAAGTTCTAGTCATAATTCAGCTCCAAGCGTTCAGATAATAGGTAAAAAGGAACAAACCTTCTCGCGTTTGCCACTGCAAACTGTTGAAGGAATAGGATACACCTCAGCATGGCGAACTTGATCATATCTTGAAGGGAAGTAGTCGATCTGTAATTAACCACGCATAAACTATTATAAAGTAACACCATGCTTAAAACATCACATAAACTGAAGTTATGACACTACAGTCAACATATCAGACAAACTATTTAAATGTGTATGAACTTCCACGCTAAGCTAAAGGCACGCCATTTGCTGCAATAACGTATCGATATTATGTGGTATTAGCATACGATTTAAGTTACATATACCGACATGTAAAGAACTTTTACAATATCTTTTTTTTTTTTTATCAAAGAACTTTTACAATATCAGTGCAACATAACTGGCTATTTCCCCACCTTTTAAGTTACTATATCACCTTCGCTATGAAAATTAACTTATTGTTACACATGGTAAAAATAAAAAATAAATGTTAACCTGATTGCGTAAAAAATCTTAAAAGATTAAGATCATAAAATTCATGGATAGATATGTTCCGTTATGGAAGGAGAGAGAACGTACCTCCTCATCCCTGTGCATAAAATTCATAGAGCCATCATAGTGATTGTTGTGATGAGCACACTTTGGAGCATTAGCAGGAAGTTGCAAATAGTTTGGTCCAAGTCGATACCTCTGGGTATCAGAATAGGAGAAAATACGAGTTTGAAGCATCTTATCATCTGAGTAATAAACCCCTGGAACCACAATAGAAGGGCAGAAAGCTAGCTGCTCATTCTCATTAAAGAAGTTATCAATGTTCTTGTTCAGAACTAATCTTCCCACCGGCTGCAAAGGCAAGATATCCTCCGGCCAAGTTTTTGTCACATCAAGTGGATCAAAGTCAAATTTGTCTTCATGATCTGGATCCATAATCTGAATAAAGAGCTTCCATTCAGGATAATTTCCAGCTGCAATAGAGTCATAGAGGTCCTGAGTAGCATGGCTGTGATTTGCTCCTCCGACTCGGATTGCCTCTTCTTCCAACAAGGACTTGACACCACATGTGGGCTTCCAGTGGAACTTCACATAAGTTGATTTCCCAGCCCTGTTGATCAATGTGAATGTGTGGACACCAGACCCGTCCATATGCCTGTAATCTTGTGGAATACCAATATCGTCGAAGAGGAAAGTGAACATGTGCAGGCTTTCAGGATGATGAGAGAAAAAATCAAGGATCCTCCAATTCTCCTGGATATGGGACTTAGGGTTTGGCTTCAGAGCATGGACCATGTCAGGGAACTTCATTCCATCACGGATGAAGAAGACGGGGAAGTTGTTCCCTACCAGATCAAAGTTTCCCTGATGGTATATTGCAAATTGAGCAGGAATTAAGGATTAAAATCAAATGCAACCAACAAATCACAAACGCAAGCATCTTTGAAAAGCAATGAGATCATTTCTCAAAAAGACTACAAAAAGACAGGTGTTAATCATGAAAATTAGCAGCATAAAATGCACTGAAAGGAATTGAATATCACAGGACCTTATAGTCTCTAGTATGATGTTAAACAACATGAACAATCACTTCATATTTCATAACCTCTAGAATGTTAACAAACACGTGGACCCATATGCAGGGTACTTAAAGATAGAACCCTATGGGGTGCAGATACACTACCGAAAAAAATTAAATGAACTCCATATAGTATTTTTGAATTGCAACATAACATCGATGAAGCACTCCAGGCAACATTTAAATGAGGTACATATTATTAAGCCGTGTGCCAACAAGGGAATCATCAAAACATGCATACTCCAGTCTGTATATGGAAATTGAAGTATGAAGGTACAGAACTATAGTAGCTGTAACTCGTCAAATTGATGTTGGGATACCTCTCTGGTGTAGAACTTGACAGCAAAACCACGAGGATCTCTCAGAGTTTCAGGACTACCCCTCTCATGAATAACAGTAGAGAATCTCACAATGACTGGAGTCTGGACACCGGGAGCTCGAAGGAAATCAGCACAGGTAAGGTGAGCAATGTCATGAGTAACTTCAAAAAACCCTTTGGCACTAGCACCTCGGGCATGAACAACACGTTCCGCGATACGTTCCCTGTCAAAGTTGGCAAGTTTCTCCACCAAATGGTAATCCTCAAGCAACACGGGACCTGGAAAGAAAATTGTGAGCAGCCACAAGCACAAATATGTAAGAGAATCTATCATACGACAACATCACTCTCCATATCAGGTTTGATATAGGAATGTAAAAGTAGGGTAGTAGCCTTTGATCTATAACTGGTTAAATTGCACCGGTAATCCAAAAATTCTTTACACGGTAAGTGTGTATAACTTAAGTTCAATGTAAAATTAACAGTGGTCCTACAGAGTGCAAGTTATGTGAGCAAACATCTAGAAGAATAACTTAACAATACCTATTTTCGAACTGATATTGCAATATCATCAAGATACAAAGCTCTATTTGTGTTGATAGACCACTATATTCAAGGGTAAGTTTTTTTTTTTTCCAGAGCTAAACTGTTAAAGTAATGAGCATAATAGGTTCACGACATAACTTCAAGCCAGTAGATAGATGGATAAGCATATATGATGAAGAAGCAATTCTACAGTGAAATAGGAGTCATCCATCCATTTAGTATATACAGAGTGGTATAAAAACCTCTGGGAAAACCAAAACAAATGGTGATTGCCTTCAAATCTGAGACCAACTAGGCTAGATTTGACAATAGAATCTATTAGTAATAATTTTAGGGAAAAGCTACTGTCATAGACATAAATAAATAAATAAAAGCAATTTCTAATTAACCAACCATCTGCCAAATAATATGTCTGACAATAAGTTTAAGAGAAGAAAAAAAAAAAGAAAATGGTCTTTTCAGATGTCAAATTAAGATCTCTGTTAGAAAAGACCTAAACTTTCAAAAAAGAACTGTAAAAAGCTAGGAAACCATTTCTACCGAGTTAAACACCTAAAAATAATTGGCAAAGTACATTTCTGTGCCCTAACCAAAATTAGTCCTGAAGAGACAGGAGTTAATTGAAGAATTTTGAACACACCTCTTGCACCAACAGTAAGAGATGAATTGTTGTTCCAAACAGGAGCACCAGAATTTGTGGTACAGAAAGGTGAATTGAAAGCACTTGACGGACGGTACTGCATTATAACATGAGCAAAACCATACATATATAAGTTTCACAGGAAAATTAGCAATTAGGTAAAAGAGATATAACAAAAACAGTACCATTATTATCTATCAAAAGCTAAGTTTGAAGGAAGAAGAAGAAGTGTACCTTGTAAGGATCCATTAGAAAGCTAAAGAGAGAGAGGTGTAGAGTATTAACTAGAGTAAAAAGAGGGGAAGAGAAGAGGACTTGTGGTCTTAACCAATAGAGTTCGTCACTGAAATGAATATAATAAAAGCTGTGGCCGGCACGTCTTATTTATATCGAATACTTTCTTCTTCTCTTTTGGGTTTTTTAAGTGGTGTCCCATACCGTTTTAGGACAGATTAATCTAAATTAATATCAGAAAGTCTTAAAATACTTGATTTAATTAATTGTTAAGAAATACTTATCATTTCATGACAATCATTCGATGTATTGAATAATCTGGTCATTCTTATACGCACGGATATAGACCCTTTGGCAGAAAATCAGAGCAAGGTAAGAAAAAAATATATCACAGAGTTTACTCATACTTAATGTAGTAAGCTTATGTTAAATGACAAAATTAAGTATTGGGTGTACAAGTAAAGGTCAATTAAGAATTATTTTAGGAGGTAATTGAGATTAAACAAGTTAAATAAGGATCGATAAGCGTGAGATCGATCTAATAAATGGCTTATTTTAATTTGCTTATTTAGTACATTTGTCCATTCCAACTAATTAGGTAAGTTTAATACTACCTCTGTCCACTTTTAATTGTCATAATTTCTTTTTTTTAGAGTCAAATAATATTAATTTTGTCTACTTTTAATCGTCATGATTTCCTTTTTTAGAGTCAAACTATAGGAACTTTGACTAACATTTTATGATGTATTTTTTCATCATATTAATATGCAAAAAATTGAATTTTATAGTACTTTTCGTATAGTTTTTGAATAGCTATTTTTTTTCCTTCAAAATATTGAATTAATGTAATCTAATTTAAGTTTGAAAATTTGTCAAATTGAGTTTAGCGCAATATGACAATTAAAAGTGGACGGAGGGAGTAATAACTTTGACTAACATTTTACGATATATTTTTTCATCATATTGATATGCAAAAAAATTGAATTTATAATAATTTTCGTATAGTTTTTGAATATCTAATTTTTTTGTTTAAAATGTCAAATTAATGCATCTAATTTAACTTTAAAAATTAGTCAAATTGACTTTCGAAAAACGTAACAGGACAATTAAAATTGGATAGAGGGAGTAATTGATTGTAATAAAAATTATGTTCACTAAGAAGAGAAAAAAAATATACTCCTTATTATGAAAACAATTATTGATATAAAAATTCTAATAATAAAAAAAATAATAGAAATGTCTGATTCATATATAATCGAACATGCCGAATTTTACGGGAAAAAAAATGGTAAAACATATTAAATGGCCAAGAATTAGTGGCGTCATCTGCTGGTTATGAATCACTAGTAGAAAAATGTGGGTCCAAATAGAATTAATTTATATTTATTGTGAAGATGATAAATAGTGGACTTTGGATAATACTTGAAAAATAATATGAGAACATAATGTATTGAAGGGGAGGTTTCCTTATCTTGTTTTATTTTATTACTTACAAATAAATACATCTAAGTTTTAGGTAGCAACAAAGCCACAATAAATATGTAAGCTTCTCGATACCACTAAAAGGCAGAAAAAAAGGCTAAGGAGTCGTTTAGAACCACACAAAATGTAACATGGAACATTTGCCAACGAATAGAAAATAGCAGAAACACAATTGTCAGTATAAAAATGTACGTCAAGATCCTTTTCACATTGCTATTATATTTATTCTTTGGATTTTGGTGGGATTGGAGAGAAGAAGCAAAAAGAAAAAAAAAAAGAGGAAGATAAAGAGTACACGTCATGTAGTTGGAAAGTACTCACTTACCTACAACTTTAGATTTAAAATAACTATAAAAACGTGAAATTTCCAAGAGAAAAATATTGTGGTTCATGAATTTGCAAGAATGGCAAAGAGTACTTGAGTGATTGTCAACTTTCTTTCAGTGAATTACGTAACAGAAAAGGAGAACATATGTAACGGGTTGGTAAAATAATTAGTTTTGAGATTAATTTTAAGATAGTTTTCTTTCATATTTAGTTAGGATAAAATTAAGTCTCATGATTAATTATCTTGGAATTTGCATTGTTATATTTATCTCATATTGAAGGTGAATAACAATTCTAGAACAATTAATTTCGAAATAATTTGTTTCTAACCAAATGACCACTAATACTATTGGTGATTGGTGAATTAAGGACCTAACTTGTATAATCAGTGCTAGACCCCACGCTGTTTCAGCAAAATGACTTTTAAGACTTTTGGCCTAAATTTAACTTCAAAAGTCATCTCATAGGCCGGGTCAGAAAGATCCGTCGATTCAGTTTGATTTTATGTAATATTGATTTGATTTTTTATTTTTAAATATTCTTCTTATAGTAACTAAGAAGACCGCAGATTTAGAAAGATTTAAGTGTGTCACGTGACACTGATTTGTTGAAATTTTTTAATAAATTATATATATTGAAAAGGAAAAATAGTGATAAATATAACTAAAATGATATACGTTTGACTAAAGTTAACCGTAGTTCAAATGGTTTGGTGCTGCAATTTCAAAGGTTAGTTTATGTGTTTAAATCTTGCTAGCCTCGTTTTATAACTTTTTTTTAATGTTTTTTTTCCATTGACCTTCTTTGATTAAGAATTATTTATAAAATCCAATGAATAAAATTCTTTAGTGATTATTTGGTGTTTTGTATATTTAGCACTCTTGTTTTTAATGAGGTTATTTTTTGAATACATTAAAAAAAAACTCATTCAGAAAAGCTGTACATATACTAATATAGTGTTATATTGTTTATTTATTATTTTTTATTTTAAAAGATGACATTGCTGACAGAAATTTTTTTATGTACGCCATTGAATACACTGCATGTATGATTGAAAGAGTTTAATTTGTTAGAGTGAATTCTTATGCTTCAAAAGTTTTGATTATATTTGAGTCTCATTTTAGTAAACTTCCAGAAAAACTGAAAATTTTAACCTCTTAGACTTGAATAAATTTGAAGTTTGAACTTGGGCTTTCCTTTCAAGAAAATGGGAAACAAGACAGGTTGCCTGGAGAACTTTATAATAGGAGGAAGCCCACAAAATATTTAACTATTACATCTGTTAATTTATTTATTTTCTAGTTTGATCTATCGAAATTCTTTTTGCGGTTATGAAAGATAAATATCAAAATGAATCTCAATAATTTTCTTGAATTTTGAATTAACTCATTTACTTGGACTATACACCAACAAAAATAATTTTTAACAACAATAAGTATACTTATTAATAAATTCAATTGAATTGGCACATTTATCAAGAAAACAATTATTGACATAACGAGTTTACTGTAAATTTTTTTTGTCATTTCTTGATTAGTTAAAATGAACAAGTAATTAGGAATATAGAATAGTAAAATAAGAAAAGACAACTTAAAACATTTCAAAATATCTGGCACTTTTCCTTCTTTCAACCTTCCAAATGCATCCTTTCACCTTCCATCGATGATGGAGCTGCATAAATAGTGCTCCTCTGTTGCTAATTACTTGTCCACTTTTCCTTTTATAATTATTCTTAATTACTTGTCTATTTTGACAAATTAAGAAAGAACAATTTTTTTACCTATTATACCCTCAATTATATGACTAATTACTTTAAAAAATGTAAAACTTTTCATCCGCTTCATAATTAATAGGATAAAATGGTAAACTCATTATGTCATTAATTATTTTTTTAATATGTGTGTCAATTCAAAAGTGGACAAGTAAATAGGGACAGAGGGAGTATTTATTATCACCTTTACTATTAGTCATAAATATGGAGAGATATTAATATGATGCAAAAGAAAAAATTATTAAATTGTGATGCAAAAGAAAAAAAAAATTAAATTGTGATGAAAAAGAAAAAAGAATTAAATTGATAGGAATAATAAATAATTAAGGATATTATCAAATTAACTCTAGTCTCTATTTGATATTTTTTTAAGGGGTGTGCAAAAAAATCATGACAAATATTTAGGAACGAATAGTATTAAATAATTATATAAAATATAATAGTCAAAGTTAGAGTAAAATACATATTTAATTGAAGTTATTTTAAGGAATGTGTCCGTCAACCAGGGCAAGTAGTATAATACGTAATAATTGAGTATATTCTTTCCATTTTGACCTTAGTAATAATTATCCGAAAGTAACGAGCATTCACTAGTTAGCATGAAAAATTAAGGGATGGACATATATTTATACTCCAATGTTGTGATAGCTTAGATTAAATTTCTTTTTATTTATTAAAGAATGATTAATATTTTAATGATTAAAAATAATAAATAAGGATATGATAGTCAAAACACATACCTTCTCAAGAGGCATGTAAACAAAAAAGGGGACTTTCATAAATCCCACTAGTTTAGAAGTTAATTACTTAGATATACTTTAGTTTGCAATTACGTATCTTACTAGAATTTGGTGGGTCTAGATACGTTTCGATACGTCTAGAAACTCGAAATACATGAGTCAAAAATTAGGTGTAATTTGTTCTAGATAGATTGTATCCAAGTGAATTCACATGTATCTGGGATATATAACAAGTCGTACTCACCTCTCTCTCATCTTGCTTGCCACTCTCCAATGTATTTGATACATGTGAGTCACATTGAATACATAGATATACATGTATCTAGTGTGATTCACATGTATACATAACGAATCTTGCTCACCTCTCTCCCTATTTTAGTGTATATGGTAGGAAAAATACATGCGTCTAAGTGTATCTTTCTCAATATATGGTAGTAAACTCTTAATTAGTGGTAAGATATGTAATATTTTGATAGTATAAGTAATAATGTCATATTATGTTTAATTATATAATTTTCCCAACAAAACATATGATAAGTAATGTGGCCCAAAAAGAATAACATAATACTACAATTTATATTTGCAAGTTACTTTGTCAATATAAAGAAAATTGAAGGATTTTCACCAGCTTTCATCACATATATTTGAGATTACAAATAAGAGATAATTAAATTCAGAATAGATTAAAATAAATTTGCATCAATAATGAAAGAAGTGATAAATCAGTTTCTGTAACACTCAAATTTGTATTAATTATAACTATAGTCATGATACATATGATATAATTATGTATATGATGTTATAATACATGGCATGTAGTATTTAGTTTGTACACAACTTCTTTATAGCGAACTCATTCTTGAAGCCCATTTCAAATACACCAATCACTTCCTGCATACTGCGCATTGCCTTGCGAACTAGTAATTATGTAATAGGGATTGTAATGGGGCAGGGTGGAGCAGGTTTAGAGCTATGCGGGGCGGGATGAGTTTAGAGTTATGTGAAGCGGGTTTAAAGTTATGTGGGGCAGATAAGTAATTATTTTTAAAATTACTGTGGGGTGAACGGATTGCGGGTTTAAGGTACCAAATAGGAACCTGAAGAAAATTAAATCTTTGTAAGTAATAAAAAAAACAAAGATATTCACTCTTATATTAAGCTTTGACTTTAATTTTAACTTCTTCTTTTTTGTTAAATTTAAACTAGACTTGTTCATTCAATTGTTAGTTGTTGAAATATTAATTAGAAATAATTAATTAGCAATTAAGAAATAATTGTTAAAATGTTAACTAGAAACAATTAACCGGTGAAAAATGAAAAAAAATTACAAATTTGTTTTTTTCATATTAAATTCAATTAAAAAGGAAATTTTTTTTTTGAAATTTATGCGGAGCAGGTTCATATGGGGTGGAGCAGTTCAATAAATTTGCGGTTGAGTTCAACCCGCGCCACCCCACTCCATTTTCAATACCTATATATAAATTAACAAGAAATATATTATATTGAAACAAAAAAGAGAAAAATGAAATCAGATGTTGTAACAAAAAGAACACAACAAAATATCCATAAATCAAAATATAACAAAAATTTGAAAGTACGACAATGATCTATAGTTCGACACCCACTACAATATTTTAGGCCTACAGCCACCCCAAAAAAGTGTGGCCTAAAATAACAAAAAGTGTGGCCTTTAATCAAAGGCCACACTTTTTGATTTTAGGCTACGCTTTAACAGGAATGGCCTAAACTAGTGTAACCTTTGACCTAAGGCCACACTTTTCAACTGTTGCCTTATAAGCCACACTTAAAAAGTGTGCCCTATACTATACAAAGGCCATACTTGTAGAACCTTATATGAGAACGCTTTGATGACCTGAAACAACACTTTTTATGTGTGGCCTTTGCTTCCTCATAGGCCACACTTTTAAACGTGACATTTGTTACCTCTTCTAAAATAACATTTATGAAGTGTAGCCTTTACTAATTTGCATGCCGTAATTTATTATCAATGATTCACATAATTGATGTCTCTGTAATCACACATTAGTAAAGACTATTGCAAACACTAAATTATCTAATAAAATAACACAAAAATACATATATTTGCAATAAACTTTGAAAAAGAAACATCTAGGAACACATAGTAATAAAACAGTATTTCAAAATGTGCACTAGCTATGAATTCCACAAAATCAAATATAAATTTAACATTGCAATATTCAAATAGTTTGCGTCAACTTCAATTGATTGAATTGCCTTGTGGCCACAATTTTAATATCCCTTGACATATCATCTCCCACCATAAATCTGAAAATGGAAACGTACATAAGATAGATTATTTGCTCAACCAGTTAAAAAAAAAAGAAAATATACATTAAATCCTTATTAAAATCCTAACTCCTTTCTATAATTAAATATAAAAGAAATTCTTGAGTAATGCAAATGTTACCTTGAGAACACAATCATGTACCAACAATGGCTTCTTGGCCTTTTGTTACTGAAGCCTACATTTCCCTACAATAGTAAAATTTATAAACATAAATTTACAAAAAGATTTAATATTATTTCCTTTCATGACCTCCTATTGTATTCTTACATTCATGAAAATTTCAATATCATACAGTGAATATGTAAATCCACTTGATACAAATTGTAAAATCAGTGCAAAAACTCCAAATGTCCAAGCAATTATCACTATTCACCCGCTGCTCCAAGGATATCAATAATCCTGATTCCATATGTACCATACTTCTGGGTAGACAAAGCATCAGGCTGGCTTTTGCTTATGCTATATGGATTTGTAAGCTCATTGACAAGTTTCTTTCCAACTTGGGAGATTGATATGCCTCAACAAATTCTTTTGATGTGATAAACCTATAAGACACATCCCTCCTAGCCTAATATTGATGTTTATCCTTCTATTATGTTACCCACAAGAAATAATTTACAACTTCCACCTGTTACAACCTAAACTTCATTCTTGTATGTCTAAAACAAATTTTGCTATATAAAAGTTTGTAGATCTAAAAGATTAAGCTTTTATGTTGGTTACACAATTCAATATAATATGATAATAGATTAAGATCATTAGTTATATCTCATCAATACCCATGAAAAATAATCAGATCTGTATGTGAAGGGTAACGTTGGAGGCATAATGAACTATATAAAAGTGCGGTCTCTAATAGTTTAAAGTTTAAGATGAGATTGCAGAATACTCTGCAGGTTATACTCTATTGTAAGACATACCTTTAACAAGAAATCTTCCACCCCATTCCTCTCGGAGCATTTGAATCCCATGGATTCAAAGAAGTCAAGAACATCTTCCCAAGGGTCCTGATAGACAATGCAACCATCCAACCTTAAAATTATGTCATCAAACAAATAGTAATTGTAGTATCAGATCTAGTGTGCATAAATACTAGTAATTCAGAAACTTACTACGTAAAAACTATTAAAACATTGATGAGATACAAATATTAATGGAGGAGGAAAAAAAACATTTTCAAACTTCACAAGGTACTTTAAGTAGAACCTTCAAATATAAGTAGATTTTCAAGGATAAGGTAATTTTCAAAGTCCTGTTTAGATTAATCAAAACAAGTATTTAGCTGCACTCACGATCTATCACTTACTACTGAATTTGAAATCAAGTAAAGCAAACAAAGGAAGAAAGTTGATATTTTTTTTTAGAAAAAGCAAACTTGATGGATCAACTATTGAAACTCAAGTTCATAATCTTGTCTTCTATATGCAAAGTATCTACTGAATACTCGATAGGAGCTCTAGATTTCTCCAAACATGCCTACAACCGATAAAGAAAAAATCATTTTGACAAGAAGAATAAGTTCCACTAACGATGAAAGAAGCTACCCACAATAAAGCTAAAATAATCTGCATAGATAATCACCTTCCATTTCCACAACGTGTATAATCAATGATAAGCAACAGTTCTTGTACCAAAGATACTTACAAAATAATATTTTAAGATGTTCGCTGACAGTGAATTCGACAAAACTAAATGTATTCAAAACATCACTATTGCTCAAAAACTCTTCATCACTTGAATAAATCGAATCGTCTTTGGCCACCATTCAAATTCGATCACCCACATTTTCCTACATATTTAAAATACAATTAAAAAATAGAACAAAACCATCCTCAACAAATTCCAGTAAAATAATATCTTGGGCATGAACAAATAAAGTCTTCTGTTAGACTCCTCCTCAGCAGTTCAAGTGGAGTTCGTCAATTCTTTTGCAAACTTCTTTCTTTCAAGCAAAGCCTATATATTCTCAGTCAACCAACTAAACTTCAAGATAAGAAAGTATATCTAGTAAATAAACATATTCACATGTAACTATATGACATATTTGATGGTCTTGGAAGATTTACAAGTAGATATATACTTTTAGTTTCTTCTCAACTAACAAGATCTTTATTATGAGTGAACTTGTAACAGATGAATTACAATCCTCATTTTGAAGTGTGAAAATCTTTTCAATTCAATAAACATTTATCATTTGGTATTCACTTATTATGTTTGGTCTAACTAACCAAATGTGTTGCTGCTTGAGTAATTAAGCACAATGTTAACTCTCCTTTTCTTGTCTTGTTATATATATATATATATAGTTCTCCCTTAACAACCCACGTTTCAGAAATTTCCACCTTTAATGTTATCTCTATTTACATGAGAATAACATTCAAATCATATTTACAACATCTCCCTCACTTTTCGACTACAACATTTTGAGAGTTGGACTACTATCATCTAGAGACAACACTATTTTTTTTTAGCTTTAAGTCAATGCTAATCTTGTACTAATCAAAGAGGTAATTAACATGCATCCAACTGTAATGCACTGTTGGTATCTCAAATGGGTGTCAAATTAAGAGCCAACAATATTCTTGCAGTTTCTTTCACATTTAATAAGTTAGCATTTAAGTTCCTTGTGAATGTGAAATATAAATACCTTTTAAAGATATGAAGCATGAATTGATCCAAAAGAATGTGGAAGATTTTAGCATTTTGTAGCTTGTTCACTACTTGCATCAACAAGTAAAGGAAGGCCAGATCAGGTGCACCCTAGTATATCTTAAACATTCAAATCAGGATTGTTTTGCACTAATTGATTGAAAAATGTTGCAATTCCTCATCCCTATACACACGGTTTATAAGGTATCTTAGCAATAACTATGAACAGTTGAATATTCTTTAATATGTTAACAAATTGAAAATATAATTGAAAACATAGAGTCCAATCCCTTGAGGAGTAAAACTTTTTCTTAAATTACCTTGCTCGATCAAATGTATTTCAAGGAAATTTAAAGCAAATTTTAAGGAGTTAGTTGCAAAGAACTCCAGGACATTACAAGTACTCTGTTTTGAGTCATTAGGAAGTAGATCTCAATGCCATTAACAAACACTTCAGAGCATGTCAAGAGGAAAATAAAATTTTCATAAGTAGCCAAAGTTTACAAGAAAAAGCTAAGCCAGCTTCTTGATATAACACACGACTAAAAAAAATATCAAAGAATTGAATGTTAGAGTGACAACTCGTAATCAAAAGGAAAAGATAGAAGACAAACAACCAATATCATTCGATTTAATTTTATAATAGATATAAAACATGGGAGACTTTGAGTTTCACGTTATAAGGCCTGGTATGACCAGCATTGTACACTTGCCTCTATTATGTTTGCAAATAACATCATTATAGACAAAACGACAGGAAAAATATAGAAATATATGAATCATCTTGAATCTTTTCTAAAATACTATATTCTTGGTATTTTTTATTAAAAAAAGAGAGACTATTTTCTTTGTCATCACAATATATCCATGGATTAGTATTGAATTGTTTGTTCTCCTTAGAAAGTTCTATAATTATTTTAAAAAACCAACTTATTTAGTTTACGACACAAACACCTTTAGAGTTGTCTTCCTCCTCCATGTCATCATATTATGTTTTGAGAACAGGTCACACAACACTGATTTCTCTCATTAATGAAGATACTCCTAATAAAAATTAGTCACAACTTATCTGCACTACTTAAAAGAGAATCACTAATCAAGGTAAATGTCAATTTCAATGCCTTTTCTAGTCTATATGTTTATTCTAAAAGCAAGATGGATCTTAACTTCAGCAAATTAAATCCAGATACTGCAACTATCATCAATTTGGAATTCTGTAGTGCAACTCAGAATGTGTGAAGGGAATAAAATTTGATGGATTATTTACCAACTTAACTAGCGTATTATTTTTTTGTTGAAATTAAAGGACCAGTCATATGCCTATTCTTTCTATGAGCTTCTAGTCATGTACAACAATCCAACTAAAGAGCTTTAATTATTTATAGAATTGATCAATTAGTGTGTTACGATAAGTTGAATCACTCGATCTAAAACGCCAGTTCTAATACAACAAATGAAGCTACAAGTGTAAACATTTTGAGGCTTGAATTAGTATAAAAAAACACATTAAAGGATAATCTAAAAACAATGGATCAGTCAAACACCTATTGACTAATAGAGGATGTTAAAAAAACTAAAAACATGACTCGTCATGTCAATTACAAGGCTTAATATAGCAGTGTAAATAGCCATTGATTGCAAGTGCTAATTTGTTTTGTCACCTCTAGTATCTCATATTATGATGACTCAAATTAATTGTTACTATACATAAAAAGAATATTGTAACAAGCACAAGCAGTTATTAAGGGAGGACTATTGAAAATAGTGAAAGAAAAACAATAACTATTACTACTACTATGTCTCTTTATCAAACAGTAGAAATCAGACATTTTCTTAATATTTCTTAGGTGTACTAAAAAGTGAGAACTCTTTGAACTAATATGGATTAACTTCGTTGCATTAAAACACTAGTGCAGTATACAAAAAAAAAAATGCTAAATTTTTGTCATTCACCATTTCAAAGAGAAAGAAAATAAAGGTTAATCAAAAACAACTTGAAGTGTATGATACAACAATAGTTTTAAACTGAAAATGTAAAAACTTAAGGTCATAGGTCACAAAAGGAACCAAAAAAAAGATCAACGTTCTCATTTTTACATAAATTAACTGTTTGACCAAGAAAAAGACAAAAAAATCTGAAATTTATGAATGAAATTCAATAGCTTCACTGAAAATTAATTATTTATTCATAATTAGGGAAAATATACCATCATATGAACGAAACAAAGATGAATTCAATCAATCCCATTATCATAACATAACTCACAATACCTAGTAACTTCACAACATAGTAATCTGAAAGAAAATACAAAATCCAGCCACATAACCCAAGAATACCTTTTTCAAATTGAAACAACCCATTGACCATAAATAAATCAAAACGCACAAAATATACATAAAAATAAACAAACATACCACATCTATTTAGGTTAAAATTATAGATAAAAGGAGGAAGAGAGGACCTACCATGGAAGAAAAGAAAAGGAAAAAAATTTCAAAATGAAGAACACAACTTCAATAAAATACAAATAATAACTAAATACTCATTCAAAAAAGAGATCTATAGATAGAGTGTCTTCAATTTAAAGGCCGAATTTATTGCTACAACATGAAACGTATCCTATCTGATTTGAAAGTTCAGTAAGAGTAAAGACTTGCAGAAATTTCTACCTAATAATGTTTGTTGACATCCAATTTTGACCGACCTTTAACCATTTTTTGAATGCTATTCGATTAAATACGTATTTTTAAAATATATTTCGAGTTAAAATTATCGATTTTGTCTAAAAATTATATATTTTAGTATGCTTGATTTATAAAAATTATCGTAATTATTATTAAATTATTTTATTATTATATTTTATCGATAGTTAAGCTCGAAATAATTACTTTATTCAAATGTTTTAAGATTTAGATGTATATAATTTATATGAAAATATTATGATATATGTAGTATTTTATTAATTGAATAGCATTTCATTCTTCTTCCCTTAAATCAGTTAAATCTTAGCCTATTCTATTCTAATTTATTTCAATTCTAGCCAATTCAATTCAAATTCGCATTTCAATTATAGCCATTATTGATTTCATTTGTAGCCGCCCAATTTTCAGATTTTCAATTTAATCTCAGCCGTCCGTCATTTAAATTAAATCCTAGCCGCTCATCTAATTCTAATCCTACGGTCAAGATCTAACCTCCTAAACTTACCTTTTTAACCTTAAAAGACCCCTAACCCTAAAGAATTTGTTTTTCTTCCTCTACTCCTCTCAAGCACCGCTCTCTCCGCCTTCCTCCTCTCTTCTCTCATTTCGGCGACAACCAGCAGCGCCCGGCGAAACACAGCAGCGAGTCGCCTCAATGAAGAAGCAGCAGCTGCACGCAGCCAGCAACCAGGCGGACTTCCTCGCCTCTTCTCCTCTCTTCCAGCAGCAAGCAGCCGTGAAACAGCTGCTCCGCAACGCCCCCAGCCGGCGAAACAGCGACAGCAACAGCCAGGCGAGGCCACGGCGAGCAGCAGCTCCAGCCGGAGAGAACAGCCAGCCACCAGCGAGCTCCGAAGCAGCGCCATAACCAGCGAGACAGCAGCTCCAGCCGGTGAGAAACAGCAACAAGGTAACGGCTCCGGCGAGCCCTGCTCTTTTCTTCTCTCTTATTTCCAGCCAGCAACTCCAGCAGACGAGCAGGGTGAAATAAGGATAATGGAGTTTGCTCGGACCTCCTCGTTTCGGTTGGTTTTAAGACGGATCACCGATCTCAACAGATCCGCCCGGGTTAGTTTCTCTTTTAAAATTTTCCATCATAGATGCTTAATTTGTCTACTCTTATGCATGTTTTAGATGGATTTCGTTATGAGCATGGACTATTTCTTGTTGATTTTCTGAACTTCGGAAGCATGAGTATTTTAGCTTTGTCAAAATGTCATTATTTTCTGATTTGATTTAAGTTTGTTGTATGCCTGCTGAGCACGATTTTGGTGTTGATATGCCGTTGATTTTTTGATTTTTGCTGATTCTTGGTTCAATTTGTTAAGATTTGATATGACAATTGATAATTTTTCTTTGATTTGGCTGTTCTCCTATTTAAGTTCGATTATCTTCTTTCCTTGAGGATATTTCTTTATGAATTGAATTATGATCTTTAATATCCTCTACTGATGTATAATTATTGGCAGGTTTTCTTCCTCTTTATCTAGTTATGGTCAAATTTTTTAGAGCAAATAAGTCTTGTGACTTGATTTGAGCTATTGCGATTTGTCCTTCCTTAAATAATAAATTGCTCCCTTTCAGCTGATGATGTGTTTGTTAGTTAACGGATTTTAGGTGCCTTATTCATGTTTAGACAAATTGTTACTTGTTTATATTTGGTAAAAAGGATAAATAAATATGTGACTGATTTGCTTTACCTTATTTAAAAATGGGCAGATTTAGTTGCTCATATTTGGTAAGAAAATAAATTAAAATAAATCTAATTTTGGCTCTTGTAAAAAATGGAAAACATTAATTTATTCCCTTTATTCCTTTTCCTTATTTGCCCCTATTTTAGTGACTATATAAATAGGACCCCTCCCTTTACTCAGAGGCAGACATTGACTTACACTCTAAAATACTAAAAGACATATTGCTCTCTACTCTAATAAAAGAATTAAGTTTTTCCTGTAAACATTAAAGCTCCTCTCTACTTGCTATTTTGTTGTGTTCGGGTCGGTTATTGGAGTAATAGGGTCTTCATTGCAGATAAATAATTCTGCATAACTGGTTAGTTCCTAGCTTAAATTCTTGCATTGTTCGTATTATGTGTATGTTTGAAATAATAAAAGGAAGCATCTGGGTTAATTTCCTTATCCCTCATTCCGATGTGTGATTTTATATGACTTGGTTAAAATCGTGTGTTTGCTGTAAATTGTTTTTATGTTTCTATCTATTAGTTATTATAATGCTATGATCTCGTGTCGGGTGTTATTATGTTAAACAGGTTTTGAACTTGAAGTTCAAGTTGAAGAGTCGCCATGAGACGAGATTACTATTTTTTTTGTATTTTTATTTTATTATTTATTTCGGTTTGTAATATTTGTATAACTCTCAAACTCATAAAATGTATTTGGGGGATTGCCTAAAGGGGGATGGGGATTTACTTGCTACGTGTTTACTTTATTGCAATTTGGTTGTGTTAGAAAGCATGGCCTACTTGCTCACTGTTTTTTGTAGATTAATTGATTTTTTTTCTTAATTTTTTTTTTTTGTTTAAATATATGTCGTCTTTCTTTTGCATATATGTTTATATTATTGAATATATATCGACTTTTAACACAAAACAATGTTAATAAAATAAAATAAATTTTTTATATGCTCTCCTACTCTCCTTTGTGAGTAAAATAAGCGTTGTTCGAGTAATCTATTTGCACCAACTGAAGTTAGAAAGAATTTAAATAGCTTTGATATTATTGTGGTTAACAAACGTACATATAGGCTTTTAATGATTTTTAGCATCAATAGGAGATACCATGTTTTTATAAGTTTTGTATATCCGCCACTATTTTGTCGTAATTAAGATAATTTTAAATAACTCCGATTTGATAATGATGTGGCTAAGTGATTACTTTAATAGTTTAAGCATGTTAATCGGATCCTAATAATCTTGATTATGTCAATTTTTAGCATTATTATCAACTAGAAAACCATGCCTATAGGACTAAATAAAATATGTAAAAATAATTCTTTCAGCATGTTGTAACTAGATTTCAGCATGTTATAACTAGATATTATTTTTTCTGTGTAAGTTTTTAAGCTTTAAGAATTGGCTAAATTAATATTTTCTGAAACCAAAATCTGAATTGTTTTCAAATGAAATCTGCCTGATATATTTATTTTCCGCTGTCCTACCACTTAAAATAAATAATTTTCTGCATATTTTAATCTGTTCATGTTGAAAATAATTACCAATTAAATCTGCCCTTGTTTAAAAAATATGTGTCTTTATTCTTGACCGATCAGCGCTAATAATTAAATAAAATCTGCTACTGTTTTCAAAAGTGTGATCACTTTTTCTGCTATATTTTAAAGTCAAGTAAATAAAAATCTATTATGTCATTAATTTCCATCCCCTTTAAAATCAGTTGACAATTAATTAAAATTTGCTTCCTTAAATAATTTGCTGCCACCCTCTAAACCAATAATGATAATTATATGCATGTTGTTTAAGCTGTCTGTTTAATATCGCTTATCACCTAGCAAGCATGCTTAAATAAATAAATGAAGTGACCTTAAATGCTACTTGTAACCCCCACATAAATCACATGAGATACGGCCGGGACCCACATTTGTGGACCTTGAGGGATGCTTAACACCTTCCCCTCGAGGTAACTTGAACCGTTACCCGATCTCTGGTTCGTTGAGCTTTAGTTAGATTTAGTTAGGTTAGATAGGTGCCCTAACGCACCTTAATTCGTTAGGTAGCGACTCTTCAATCTTCTAGAAACCCAAAAGAGTTGTTAGGTCGTGCATGAAACCTGTTTTTGTGAAAAAACGAGGCGCAACAGAATGACGGCTCTGCTGGAGAATTTAGGTTCTTACCATTTTGTGTTTCATGCTTTATGTGGGGTATTTTTTTTTTTGGGTTATTTCATTGTTTATTTGGATTTTACCATACTAGGTTGTTATTTGATTTCCGTGTTTTTCCGCTTACCTTATATAGATTTATTTTATGTTAGTCCCTTTCCCTCTTTCTTATGTGTTTATTTTCATGTTTCACCTTTTTCCTTTCCCCTCATTTGTTTAGTTGCATGCTTAATCCCCTACCTTATTTCCTTATTTGCTTGATCCTATAATTTATTTATATGCTTACCTCTTTTATTTATTTATTGTTTTTCTTAAAAATTATTATGTGGTATTGTTTTTCCTCTACATTCTAAATGTTTATCGCTTGATAAATCGACATTCCGCCATACTTCCCAATCGAGACCCACTTCCTTTTTACCGTGATGTTGTGCCTTTGCACTCTCACAACTACTCCATTTCTTTCAAACATCTAATTATAGAGTCGATACGCGTGGGCGAACGGATAATTTTACTACCGGAAAACCACGAGCCTTCTTGCATAGAATCCCTTTTAAGTCTGTGTCAAACCAACTCATAGAAGTCTTAATTAGGTCATACATGTTGCATAAACCCTAGGCGGTTTGACCCTTGGTGTCAATCCGCATATTTAGAAGCCACCCTATCGTCTAAAGCGCCCCAACACCCTTTAGACAAATTGCATAATTATGTGTCAATGTGATCACAATTATTTAAATTAAGCCAAACTTTGCCAAAATGGAGTTTAGAATTTATTTGTTGTTTGTTTGCAGAGTCATGGCCTATCCTCATTTCCCCAACACACAAATGGTGATCAAAGTGAACCCTACTTTGAAGGTTTGGTGGAGGGATATTGAAAAGAATCGAGGGTTAGAGGCAAACAAATTACTAGGCCCATCGCCTAGTCTCCGCTGAGTCGATCGTCACTGATCAAAGCATCGTTGAAATTTTGGGACACAAGAGGCTAGTTTTCAAATTTAAGGACTTTGAACTAACCCACGATCAAGAGATCGTGGTTTCTGGTCTCCCCTTATAAAGAACATGAAATGATTGTGCCACACAAGCCAACATTAAAGTCCTTTTTGAAGCAAATGGGCATACGTCATAATTCGAGTTTGCTTTGTCTAAAAGAGGGATGGATTTCTTTAGAGTTTCTATACTCACGTTTTGGAGATGAGAAGGCTATGCAAAATTTTCATAGGAATTATCTTGTTCTCCGCAAAATGGGAAAGATATCGTCTTAATGCATTTGCTATCGCATTCTTAGGTTCATTAGTTTTTCCTACGAAAGGGAAAATCCACACCAGCCTAAGTTATGTGGTCCGTATGTTGGCTCGAGGCGAAGACATAGTTCTCATGATATCGACGTAAATTATAAGGACATCGACAGTGTACCAAAGGTAGAAGGTATTTGAGGTGTAATTTTCTATTGCAACTCAGTTGTTGAACACTTCTACCAAAGGTCTAATATGGTAGATATCATTACAGTGAGCACGGGAAATAAAATCATCAATCATACCTCGAGGATGAAATATTTTATTTCTCCGTAGAATGTAAGACTTTGGGTACTTGCAGCATTCCGTCACCAAAATTCGGAAGTATTATTAGTCAAGCCGCCGTCAAGATAAGTGGTTAATGAACTCTACTTTATCAGCTTATTGGTTTAAATGGCGCATAACCATACGCATCACTCAAGTCCTCCGACAGCTTGGACAAATACAAATGATACTCGCGATCCTATACGGGTCACTACGGGTATGATTTTAGGCGTAAATACCACACGGGCACCATGCGTGGGAAAGTAGTAACTATTGATGTTCAAGAGCATCGACCCTTCTGCACACATGAATATTACGTATGGCTTTTGGAGGATGCGGAGCATGTAGATTTAAGCGAGAAAGGCCTTCCAAGTTTTGGTGATGAAAGAGAAAGAAAATGGGCTCGCAACCTCCTCAATAACAACTATGAGATTACTTCAAAAATGAGGCAGCAGATTGTACCTAACATTGGAGACCAGCGATGATTTTTTTTTTTTAGGATTTTATTTCCCCCTATGTTATCCCTAGCCCTTTAGTTTATTTCCAGTTTTCTTCAATTCGATGTAATAAATTGACACTATTCAATATATGAAGATCGTTTTGATTTCTTTAACTCTAAACTCCAATTGGCAAATAAGGCTTGAATTAATCATTGTGCATCACTTATATGTCATCTTAGGCCTACCTCTAGCTCAACGAGGTCCTTTGCATCTAGGGCGTTTATTTCAAATGATGTGCTATTATTATTTTTACTTGCTCTAAATGCCTTACACTATTTTCTGTTGATTCCATTGTTTTTTCCCTTCCTAAGGTTGATCTGTCCTTCATTCTGGCACATACACGATCAAAAGGGACCCCCCTTCTCCTCCTCTTCAGAGAACAGACCACAGAGACAGGGGTAAAATGGTTGACAACAACAGCAGCAACGAAAGAGGAGAAAATTCTGAGGCAGGGCAATTTCCAAATGACCTTGTCTTTGACTTGAGTGCAAGATTGCTAAGTTGGAAGAAGAGGTAGCGCATATGCGTGATTTGGCCAAGCTGTCTATTTCTCTCGAAACCCAATTTGGTGAAAATATGGATAATCCTCCTCACTATAACCAAACAACTTTACGAAGCAATCCTCCAATCAATATATCCCGACCTGAACCCACTCATCCAAATATATTCCCACCACTTCACGCCCAAAATACCTAAATTCCTTTTTACCACTACCACCAACAAACTAAGCCAACCATTCTAGAACCAAATGGAAACCCTTCATACAATCTTGGAAATAACAACCTCAACCCTATATATGTGGACACTGCTCCCGTGACCCATAACTATCATGAATCAGAGTCCTCCCAAAAGGACATTCTGATAAAAACACTGAACGAAAGATTAGATAGCGACCAATGCGGCAACATGTGAGGAAGCAAGCAGGTCGAGATACGAGTTATTTGTGATGCGCATGTAGAACTACGAAGGATACAAGCGAAGTTTGTGCTTGAATGTTCAACGGCATCGAGATCCCAAAGCTCACCTGCGAATGTACTGTGACAAGCTTGTAGGGATAGGAAGAGATGAAAGGATACTCATGAAGTTGTTTATGAGGAGTCTCACTGGGGAGGCTCTATCATGGTATATTGAACAAGATCCTCGAAAATTGGTTGAGTGGGTGGACATGGCAACAGACTTTATGAACATGTTTGATTTAATGTAGAAAATGCACCCGACTGGTTCTACATTCAAAACTTGAGGAAAAAGCCCAGTGAATCTTTCAGGAATTACGCCATAAGATGGAGGTCTGAGGCGCAGCCGTGAGACTTCACGAAGAATCTCGATGAAAGACTTCATTCGTGCTCAAGAGCCACAATATTAGCGACAGTGACGATGCCAGTGAGAAACGTTTTGCTGAAATCATCAAACTAGGAGAAAGAATTGAAGAAGGCATAAAAAATGGGACTATCATCAACCTATAGGCCCTACAAGCTACTAACAAAGCTTTGCAACCCGATGGAATTACAGAAAATCGAAAGAAAACAGGTTCTGTCATGATGGCTCAGGGAACCCGAACTCCTTATAAATACCAAGGAACAACCCCATCTCCATCTCCATATCCTTCAGCTCCACCATCTATATCTCCATATCCCATGCCAATATATTACCAAAACGTTCTTTCTCAGTATCAACAAGTTTCATATCCCGTTTATAATGCCTAGCCAACATATTTCCAAACTCCACCACCAGCTTAAACTCTGAACTATCGAAACAGACCTCCATATAAAAGAAAACCTGCAAAAAACTACCCCTTTGGCTAACTGTTTCGGTAGTTCAGAGTTTGAGTTCGTGGTGGAGTTTGGAAATATGTTGGTTGGGCATTATAAACAGGATATGAAACTTATTGATACTGAAGAGGAGTGTTTTGGTAATATATTGGCATGGGATGAGGAGATATAAATAGTGGAGCTTGAGGATATGGAGATGGAGGTGGGGTTGTTGCTTGGTACTTATAAGGAGTTCGGGTTCCCTGAGCCATCATGATCGAATCTGTTTTCTTTCGGTTTTCTGCCATTCCACCGGATTGTAGAGCTTTGTTAGTAGCTTGTAGGGCCTCTAGGTTGATGATAGTCCCATTTTTTATGCCTTCTTCAATTCTTTCTCATAGTTTGATGATTTCAGCAAAACGTTTCTCAGCTATAAGCATCATCCTGTCATAATATTGTGGCTCTTGGGCACGGATGAAGTAGTCTTTCATCTGAGATTCTTCCATGGGAGGTCTGGCTCTGGCTGCCTCAAACCTCCATCTTATGGCATAATCCCTGAAAGATTCACTAGGCTTTTTCCTCAGCTTTTGAATGTAGAACCAGTCAGGTGCATTTTCTACATTAAATCCAAACTTGTTCATGAAGTCTGTTGCCATGTCCACCCACTCAACCCATTTTTGAGGATCTTGTTCAATATACCATGATAGAGCCTCCCCAGTGAGACTCCTCATAAACAACTTCATGAGTATCCTTTCATCTCTTCCTATCCCTACAAGCTTGTCATAGTACATTCGTAGGTGAGCTTTAGGATCTCCAATGCCATTGAACATTTCAAACTTTGGAAGCTTGTATCCTTCAGGTAGTTCTACATTGGGGTGCATACACAAATCCTCGTAGCTCAGTCCTCCCAACCTCTTGCTTCATTCCACATATTGCACCCTGTTGGTCAGGCTATCTAATCTTTCGGTCAATGTTTTTATCAGAATGTCCTTTTGGGAGGACTCTGATTCATGATAGTTATGGGTTACGGGAGCAGTGTCCACATATATGGGGTTGAGGTTGTTATTTCCAGGATTGTATGAAGGGTTTGCATTTGGTTCTCGAATGGTTGACTTAGTTTGTTGGTGGTAGTGGTAAAAAAGAATTTAGGTATTTTGGGCATGAAGTGGTGGGAATATATTTGGATGAGTGGGTTCAAGTCGGGATATATTGATTGGAGGATTGCTTGGTAAGGTTGTTTGGTTAGAGTGAGGAGAATTATCCATATTTTCACCAAATTGGGTTCCGAGAGAAATAGACAGCTTGGCCAAATCACGCATATGCGCTATCTCTTTTTCCAACTTAGCAATCTTGCACTAAAGTCTAAAGACAAGGTCATTTGGAAATTGCCCTCCCTCAGAATTTTCTCCTCTTTCGTTGCTGCTGTTGTTGTCAACCATTTTACCTGCCTCTGGTCGGGTCTCTCAAGAGAGGAGATGGTCTCTTTGATCATGTATGTGCCAGAATGAAGGACAAATCAACCTTAGGAAGGGGAAAAACAATGGAATCAACAAAAAACAGTGTTAGGTGTTTAGAGCAAGTAAGAATAATAATAGCACATTGTTTGAAATAAACGCCCTAGATGCAAAGGACCTCATTGAGCCAGAGGTAGGCCTAAAACGACATATAAGTGATGCACAATGATTAATTCAAGCTTTATTTGCCAATTGGAGTTTAGAGTTAGAGCAATAAAAACGATCTTCATATATTGAATAGTTTCAATTTATTACATCGAATTGAAGAAAACTGGAAATAAACTAAAGGGCTAGGGATAACATAGGGGGAAATAAAATCCTAAAAAAAAAAAAAATCATCGCTGGTCTCCAATGTTAGGCACAATCTGCTGCCTCATTTCTGGAGTAATCTCATAGTTGTTATTGAGGAGGTTGCGAGCACATCTTCTTTCTCTTTCATCACCAAAACCTGGAAGGCCTTTCTCGCTCAAATCTACATGTTCCGCATCCTCCAAAAGCTATACGTAATATTCAGGTGTGCAGAAGGGTCGATGCTCTTGAACATCAATAGTTACTACTCTTTCCCACCTTCGCAGTATGGTGCCCACTTGTGGTATTTCTGGCCTAAAATCATACCCATAGTGACCCATATAGGATCACAGAGGTATCATTTGTATTTGTCCAAACTGTCGGAGGACTTGAGTGGTGCGTATGGTTGTACGCCATTTAAACCAATAAGCTCAATAAAGTAGAGTTCATTAACCCTTATACTGACACGACGAGGCTTCAACTAATAATACTTCCATTGAATTTTGGTAGCTGAATGCTCTCTCAAGTACCCAAACCAGTCTTCTGTTCCTACAGGAGAAATAAAATATTTCATCCTCAAGGTATGATTGATGATTTTATTTCCCATGCTCCCTGTAATGATAACTACCATATTAGACCTTTGGTAGAAGTGTTCAACAACTCAGAGTTGCAATAGAAAATTACACCCCTCGAAATACCTTCTACCTTTGGTACACCTAGTCAGTGTCCTTATAATTTCTGTCAATATCATGAGAACTATGGTCTTCCCGCCTCGAGCCAACATACGGACCACATAACTTAGGCTAGTGTGGATTTTTCCCCTTTCCATAGGAAAAACTAATGAGCCTAAGAATGCGATAGCAAATGCATTAAGACGATATCTTTCCCATTTTGCCGGAGAACAAGATAATTCCCTATGAAAATTTTGCATAGCCTTCCTCATCTCCAAAACGTGAGTATAGAAACTCTAAAGAAATCCATCCCTCTTTTAGACAAAGCAAACTCGAATTATGACGTATGCCCATTTGCTTCAAAAAGGACTTTAATGTTGGCTTGTGTGGCACAATCATTTCATGTTCTTTATAAGGGGAGACCAAGAAACCCACCAATCTCTTCAATCGTCGGGGTTAGTTCAAAGTCCTTAAATTTGAAAACTAGCCTCTTAGTGTCCCAAAATTTCAACAGTGCTTTGATCAAGTGACGATCTGACTCAACGGAGACTAGAGCAGTAAGGCCACCTAGTAATTTGTTTGCCTCTAACCCTCGATTCTTTTCAATATCCCTCCACCAGACCTTCAGAGTAGGGTTCACTTTGATCACCATTTGTGTGTTGGGGAAATGAGGATAGGCCATGACTCTGCAAACAAACAACAAATAAATTCTAAACTCCATTTTGGCAAAGTTTGGCTTAATTTAAATAATTGTGATCACATTGACACATAATTATGCAATTTGTCTAAAGGGTGTTGGGGCGCTTTAGACGATAGGGTGGCTCCTAAATATGCGGATTGACACCAAGGGTCAAACCGCCTAGGGTTTATGCAGCATGTATGACCTAATTAAGACTTCTAAGAGTTGGTTTGACACAGACTTGAAAGGGATTCTATGCGAGAAGGCTCGTGGTTTTCCGGTAGTAAAACTATCCATTCCGTCCACGCATATGCCGACTCTCTATAATTAGATGTTTGAAGAGAAATGGAGTAGTTGTGAGAGGTGCAAAGGCACAACATCACGGTAAAAAAAAATAAAAGGAAGAGGGTCGCAATTGGGGGAAGTATGAGCGGAATGTCAGTCTATCAAAGCAGTAAACATTTAGCATGTAGAGGAAAAACAATAACACATAAACAGTTTTAAGAAAAACAATAAATAAATAAAAGAGGTAAGCATATAAATAAATTATAGGATCAAGCAAATAAGGAAATAAGGTAGGGGATTAAGCATGCAAGTAAACAAATGAGGGGAAAGGGAAAAGGTGAAACATGAAAATAAACACAAAAGGAAGAGGGAAAGGGACTAACATAAAATAAATCTATATAAGGTAAGCGGATAAACACGGAAATTAAATAACAACTTAGTATGGTAAAATTCAAATAAACAATGAAATAACCTAAAAAAAAAAAACCCCCACATAAAGCATGAAACACGAAATGGTAAGAACCTAAATTCCCCAATAGAGTTGCCATTCTGTTGCACCCCATTTTTTTCGCAAAAACAGGTTTCATGCATGACCTAACAACTCTTTTGGGTTTCTAGAAGTTTGAAGAGTCGCCACCTAACGAATTAAGGTGCGTTAGGGCACCTATCTAACCTAACTAAATCTAACTAAAGGTCAACGAACCAGAGATCGGGTAAGGGTTCAAGTTACCTCGAGGGGAAGGTATTAAGCATTTCTCTAGGTCCACAAATGTGGGTCCAAAACGTATCTCATGCGATTTATGTGGGGGTTACAAGTAGCATTTAAGGTCACTTCATTTATTTATTTAAGCATGATTGCTAGGTGATAAGCGATATTAAACAGACAGCTTAAACAACATGCATATAATTATCATTATTGGTTTAGAGGGTGGCAGCAAATTATTTAAGGAAGCAAATTTTAATTAATTGTCAAATGATTTTAAAGAGGGGCAGAAATTAATGACATAACAGATTTTTATTTACTTGACTTTAAAATATAGCAGAAAAAGTGATCACACATTTGAAAACAGTAGCGGATTTTATTTAAGTATTAGCGCTGATCGGTCAAGAATAAAGACACATATTTTTTAAACAAGGGCAGATTTAATTGGTAATTATTTTCAACATGAACAGATTAAAATATGCGGAAAATTATTTATTTTAAGTGGTAGGACAGCGGAAAATAAATATATCAGGCAGATTTCATTTGAAAATAATTCGAATTTTGCTTTCAGAAAATATTATTATGCAAATTTTATCTTTCAACATGCAGCCAATTCTTAAAGCGTTAAAAACTTACACAGAAAAAAAATAATATTTAGTTATAACTTGCTAAAGAATTATTTTTACATATTTTATTTAGTCCTATAGGCATGGTTTTCTAGTTGATAATAATGCTAAAAATTGACATACTAAAGCTATTAGGATCTGATTAACTGATTAACATGCTTAAACTATTAAAGTAATCACTTAGCGACATCATTATCAAATCGGAGTTATTTAAAATTATCTTAATTACGACAAAACAGTGGCGGATATACAAAACTTATAAAAACATGATATTTCCTATTGATGCTAAAAATCATTAAAAGCCTATATGCACGTTTGTTAACCACAATAATATCAAAGCTATTTAAATTCTAAACATGCTTTCTAACTTCAGTTGGTGCAAATAGATTACTCGATCAACGCTTATTTTACTCATAAAGGAGACTAGGAGAGCATATAAAATTTTTATTTTATTTTATTAACATTGTTTTGTGTTAAAAGTCAATATATATTCAATAATATAAACATATATGCAAAAGAAAGACGACATATATTTAAACAAAAAAAAATTTAAGAAAAAAAATCAATTAATCTACAAAAAACAGTGAGCAAGTAGGCGAACTCAAACTATCGACATGCTTTCTAACACAACCAAATTGCAATAAAGTAAACACGTAGCATGTAAATCCCCATCCCCCTTTAGGCAATCCCCCAAATACATTTCATATATGAGTTTGAGAGTTATACAAATATTACAAACCGAAATAAATAATAAATAAAAATACAAAAAAATAGTAATCTCGTCTCATGGCGACTCTTCAATCTTCTAGAAACCCAAAAGAATTGTTAGGTCGTGCATGAAACCTGTTTTTGCGAAAAAACGGGGGGCGACAATGTTTTGGCAACTCCGTCAATGTGCGAGAAACTCTTCCTAGGAGAAACTGTAGCGATGGGATAGAAAACCTTTTGTGGGTTCTCTCTGATTTTGGCCAAAAAACCCTATCGCTTCTTTTTGAATTCCCCTTAACTTTTATCTGAATGTACTAAATTTTGCTTTTTAGAAATTGGGGGGAAAATGTTAGATAAGTTGGGGGGAATATTGTTGTTTTTGATAAAAATTTATGAAAATTATAAGGGCACACTTATTAAATGTTGGTTTTAGAATCATAAAAATAATACACTTTAAAAGCGTAGATATATGCGTAATAAGGTGTTGTCGGTTGTATGATGATTTGGCAATGCTTATAAAATGTGGCCTATACTATTAAAGAGCAAACTTCACAAGTGTTGCCAAAATTTTCGTGGCCAAAAGTTTTGTACAAAGGTGACGCTTAAAAAGTGTTCCCATAGATACTTTCAACAACACTTTTAAAGCGTTGTCTAGAATTAATGTGGCCTTAGGCCAAATTTGTTGTAGTGACCATTAACACATAAAAAAAATTAAATTACATTGTTCAAGTTTTGATTAATAATAATCTTTATCATCTTTCCTTGGTAGAAGAATGTTGAGATTCGTACAATAATTCTCCACAATAGGAACCAAATCGTTGTGTATAGCTGAACATAATTTTGCAGAAGCATTAAGACCCTCTGGTGCTTGTTGTTCTTCTGCAACATTGTCCCCAACACCTTCCTCTGGTATTATAGCAGCATCAACAACAACCTCTCTTTCTTGTGTTGTTGTAGCCATAGGAGAAGATATGGGCAGATCAACAGTCAATTGTATTGGGGGAATTCCTGTATTTATATTTTAAAAGTTCAGTTATAAAATAAGTATTTTGAATCCAATAAATAAAAGGAGTTGTGATTTCAAATTTTCTTTCTTACTAGAGTAATATGAATTTTGATAGGAGTGCAACTTATTCCCACACAAAAGTTGACGTGGATGAGTGTCTTTTTCTGTAGGCACATGATGTTTTTTGATGTAAGCATCATTGACCGTTCTAATTGGACGCGATGTGTCTGATCCATCACCAAACACATCACACAATCGCTTACGTGGAGTGTATGTGCGTGGTATATCACCAAACACATGACGCAACTGCTTAGCCATGACCTGGATGCTCTCATTTACTTGTGCTTCCTTTTGTTGTTTTGTAGCAAAAACGACCTCTTTTGTTGATTTTTCCTCCAAAACCTTCTCTAGCTTGGCCTTTGGTGTTTGATCTTCTGTAGATTCATCGTTGTTAGATATTAAATGAGGATGTAATTGAGCTCTATGTATGGGTGGATCAACGGTCAATCGTATCGGAAAAGTTTCTTTATTTATATTTTTAAAAATCATTATAAATAAGTATTTTCAATCAATATATATTTATATATTCGGGTCAGGTGTAAGTGGCCAACTAGAACGGCCAATACTGCTTACAACCAGAAATATCAAGTGGATGAGTGTCTTTTCCGTAGGCACTTGATCTTTCTTGTTGTAAGCAATATTGGATGTTTTAGTTGGTCGTTTATACATGACCCAAATGCGTATATATATATATGTGTGTGAGCGCACGCGCGCACATTTTTTAGTGAGATTTAAAAAGAAAAATTCAATGTCGATGTTACCTGTGATAACAGTTTCACTTGCAGGAGGAGTGAGATCACTTAGAAAGGCAGAAGAAGCAAAATCATTCACAATGCGATTGAGCTTGGATGAACAAGTGTTTTCTTCATCACTACCGAACTTGTTCTTCATATATCCAAATAAATAAAATTAGTCATATCAACACCATAGAAGAAAATATAAATAATTGATTTGCACATATTTGAATTAATTGAAAACACAAAATGAAAACAAAGAGCACTTTCTACATAAATAGATTCCATGTAAATATGTAGTATCATTAGATAATCAAATTAAGAAAACTTACATTGTTTTTATCCTTGGAGGATCTTTTCTCAGTTGAAGCACTATTGCCAGATCTTGTTGAAGAAACCATACCTCTTAATTAATTTGAAAGAAGAAGCTAAGCAAGATTAATGTTACTAAATGAGTAATGTGATGGGATGAAAAAAATGAGTAATGTAGGACTCCTATTTATAGCTCTCACTTGCAATCTAAGGTGTCATGTGTAGTAATTATAAAGTTGACTCTCTTGCCAAATATTAATAATGTTTTTTTGCCATTAGTTTTATTTGATATATACATTTATTAAAATTTATAATATGTTAAAAACTGCTTTTCAAAAGTAATTAATTAAGGACTATGACATTAGTGAAATGAATTACACGCAAATAAGACTATTTGACCATAAAAATTATCATAATATTTTCTTATTATCATATATATGTCCACATTATTAATGGTAATATATGTTTTGGTTACTTATGATCAAGGAAAAAATAATGAAGAACACAATGCGTTGAGAATGATTATTCAATTTTCTTATGTAACACAATAACAATTACTATATCATAATTCAAAAATATTATTAATTAAGATTTTCTGTATGAATTATTTGTATCAACTTCGATCTTACATTTGAGATTGTTTTATTTCTCTAGTACTTTATATATATATATATATATAAGATAAACAATCATTAAGTAGAAAAATTAAATGAGCTTAAATGTGGATATTATCATCTTTTTATTCTTTTTTTTCATCATTCCCTTAAAACAGGGGCGGATCTATGTATCATGGTAGGGGTGCCACGGCTCCTAGTGATCTCGATTGAAATTTTATATATACATGTATATATATATGTATATCTGCATAAAAAGCTTATGAATAATAGGGGCCACAAGTTCAATTCACCATTAGCTCATTTTTTTAATGCATTTTCTATTTCTTTTGTAAAATAAGAATATTAGGGCTTGGACTCAAACCCGCAATCCACACATGAAAAAACAGTGTTTATACCATTAGGCCATGAGCAACATTTGACTTTAATAGACATTCTTATAATATGTTATATGTGATGAAAAATTACGAACGGTTGAGACTTAATGACTAATAATTTGATTGATTCAATCAACCTAACGATATGGCACTCACAACCTTCAAATCCTAGATCCGCCTCTACCATAAAATGTTGTTTTGAGGTGATATTTCTACAAAATATATATTTTATTAAGTTTTTATTTACTTCAAGAAAATTTTCCACATATTTTCAATTTAATACGCTACTTATGACTCTAATATATAAGAATGAATTGTAGCAATTTTGAAAAACCATAAATAAAATTGAAAAATAATTTAGATAATAAATAAATAAATAAACACTAATTTAACTTCTCTGTATATACCAAGTAAAAAGGAATAAAATACACAACTTTGAATATTACAAAAAAAATAATTAAACTAATATGGTACAATTTAAAAACTATGAAAGTAATAATTTCAAAAGAACACAAATTATGCCTAAATCGAGGTTTGATTTCGGGTTCATTTGGGCGAATTTGAACCCACAAGTAGGGCTGGGCGTTCGGTCGGTTCGGTTCGGTTTGTAAATTTCGGTTCGGTTTTTTCGGTTTTCGGTTTGGCAAAATATGAAACCAAACAAAACCGAATTAAATTCGGTTTGGTTCGGTTATTACAATTTCGGTTCGGTTTATTTCGGTTTGATTTTCGGTTTAACCAAATTTAATTAACGCGCCGGGCAAAGAGTATCCGGATTATTTTCTGCTAGCTTGATTATAAACTGATCAAAATTTGACTTTCTTAGCCTTAATTTGTTTCACCAAGTCTCAATTTTCAACCATTCGAGCTATTTCTTGGCAGTTAAACAAATGCAATGAGCTCCCAGAGGATACCATATTCAAGAGTCAAGACCCATAAATCAACAAGTGCATGACAGTGGACACCCTTTTTTATATCGAAAAACTTAAATATTGAAAATCGAAATCAAAGCCAACCAAAATAACGAAAAACTGAAACTAAAATTTTAAAAAAAAATCGATTGGTCGATTTTTTTTAACCATATTATGTAACCCTAAATCCCTAATTATATATAATAAACATGATAGTACGAATAGTGTATTAATAGAAATAATATATTGTATTATTAATTTAATAATTTACTATATATAAAAATGACATTAAATATGATGTATAACTAATAAATACTTATATTGGTTATATAATAAATGAATTAAAAATACTAAGTACTATATAAGAAATTAAATAATATTATTTTCTCTAATAGAAACAAAAGCTAATTGGGCCAAATTTTAATGGGCTATTGATATTGGATAGGTTGGGTTGTAGCCAAACCAAAACCAAAACCATAAACCGAAAACCGAAAAATCGATGAAAAAATTCGGTTTTAATTAATTTAGTTAAAAACCAAAACCGAATCTGAATAACCAAATTTTAAAATCGAGAAATTTAAAAATTTCGGTTCGGTCGGTTTTTTCGGTTTGAACCGAAATATGCCCAGGCCTACCCACAAGCCACTGATCCACAATTTCTCATATTGTTAAGTGGATTCATTTTATTTATATATATATACGGATTCATGAAATTTTTTACTATTTTTCTATCATACAGAAGAAAATGGAGGAGCTTAGGATTACTCCTCTATTTATATTTAATAATTTTTCTATTTTAATTTATTTGTATTGTTTTCCTTTTTAGTATATTATGTTTAATTATAAATTACTAAAAAAAATAATACTCTATTATATTGAAGCAAATAGAGGAGCTCAGGGTCAGTTGGTCAATTGACCGATTTGCCCTTCTTCTCTATTTATATTTAATAATTTTTCTGTTTTAATTTATTTGTCTTATTTTCCTCTTTTTACTATATTATGCATTAATAAATCACTAAAATATTAATACTTTAAATTACAATAATTAACAAAATAAAATATTTAAAAACCATATTAAATCTTTGATCAACTCTCAAAACACTATAAATCACAATAATTAAAAAGTTAAAATATTAAAAAAAACATATTAAAATTTGGTTAACTATCAAAATTTTACATGTGCATTATAAATTTCGACAGAGAGGGCAACATATATTATTCAAAAATCGCTTTAATTAAGAGCATTATAAATTACAATAATTAACAACTTAAAATATTTTAAAAGCATATTAAAAATTTGGTTGACTCTCAAAGTCTCACATGTGCCACATAAATTGAGACAAAGTGAGTAGCATATATTATTTGAAATTTTTTTTTTTGGTAAATAAAATTTTACTAAGCAAAGTGAAACATTACAAAGCACAAAAAAAAACACAAGCAGTCTTGGACAAATAGCCCCAAGCTTACTTGCTAACTCTAGTAATCTTCCTATCCTCTTCTAATAGTTCTATGGATATACATTTAACTCTAGTAATCTACTACTCAACTTTCTTTGTTGGGATCCTCTACCATGTATTTCTCGTGTAATAAGCCTGATCATAACCTCCTTATTCCTCTTTCTGTTTTGGAAAATTCTATAATTACGTTCCCTCCATAGATGGTATATCGTACCAGCCAAAGTCATCTTGTATACTTGTGTTGTACTCCTCCTACTTGACATATGTTTGATTGCCCATTGTATTTCTCCTTGCCAATCCAATCCTGTTCTGCATATTCCTTGCCATGCCAACAGTCTGTTTCATATTCTAGCAGTGAAGGAGCATCTAAAAAACAAGTGATCAATATCCTCATTTCCTTGTTGACACATTGGACATGTCAAGTCATTTGTTATCCCCCACCTTGCCATTCTGTCTTTTGTTGAGAGTCTGCCATGAAGTGCAATATACAGTATAAAGATCCACTTGGGTGCCCCATAATTTGACCATACAAGTTTCCTCCATTCCACTTTCTCAGTATCTCCTCTCATCTGTCCATATACTTCTCTTATAGAATATTGTTCCATTTGTAGCAATCTCTGTTCATTGTATCCAGCAGCTATTAAGTGTTTGTGAGCTTTAAAGATTCTCTGGACAACCCATGATGTTTGTTTTGCCTGTTTTCCCCATATCCCCTCTTGTCCATGATAGCTATGTATCCACTCAACCCATAGCTTATCCTTCTTTTTACATAAATTCCACAATAATTTACTAATAGTGCATTATTCCAGGTGAACACATCGAAAATACATACCTCCACTTGCTTTGGGCCAATATAACTTTTCCCAGGCAATAAGTGCTTTTTTAGAAGCTTCTACATTCCCTGTCCATAGAAACTTCCTGCAAATACTCTCAATAACATGGATAATCTTCTTAGGTAGTGCAAATACTTGTGCCCAAAAAGTTTGGATAGAAAACAAAACAGTCTTCACCAATTGGGCTCTACCAGCATAAGAGAGGAACTTTGTGGTCCAACTTGTAACTCTACTCAACATTCTATCAATAAGAGGCTTACATTGGACTACAGACATTCTTTAGGTACTCAAAGGTACTCCCAAGTACCTGAATGGTAGTTCTCCTTTCACAAATTGCAGCTCATGTAGTTTTTGATCTTGAACTGTTTGCTTTACTCCTCCAAAATAGACATTGCTTTTGTCCACATTTGCTACCAGCCCTGATGCATTAGAGAACTCCATAAAACACTTGTATAATTGTCTTATAGACTTTGTATCATCCCTACAGAACATCAATAAGTCATCAGCAAAACTCAATTGGATTATTCTTTGCTTCTTACACCTGGGATGATGATGGAATTCTGGAATAGTATGCAGTTTCTTTAATGCCCTTGTGAGATAATCCATAGCCAACACAAATAGGAAAGGTGACATGGGGTCCCCTTGCCTAACCCCTCTTTGAGCTTTGAGTGGTTTCGTAGCCTGTCCATTGACCATGAAAGAATATGTTATTGTGGTGACACATTATAGTATCCATTGGATCACTATTTTTGGGAACTTCATCTCACACAGTATTTGCTCTAAAAAACTCCATTCAATTGAGTCATAGGCTTTCTTCATATCAATCTTTATCATACACCTAGCTGATACACCTTTCCTACTATATCCTTTCACTAGCTCATGGCTCAATATGATATTGTCATTTATTGGTCTTCCTGACACAAAAGCTGATTGATTTGGCTCCACTAATGAACTCATTACCTTTTGCAACCTTGTTGTAATCACTTTTAAAATGATTTTATAAATTGTTGTGCAGCAAGAGATAGGCCTATATTCTCCTATCCTTGTGGGGTTGGAAACTTTAGGGATGAGAGTTACTATTGTGCAATTAATGGGTTGATACATGTGTCCAATTTCAAAAAACCTCAATACTGCATTTACTACATCTTCTCCAATCACTGTCCAAGCCTTTTTGAAGAAACATGCATTAAAACCATCAATACCTGGTGCCTTCATATCATTTATATCCTTAAGAGCCTTCTCCACCTCCTCCTTAGTCACCTTTGCTGCTAATAGTACCTGTTGTTCTCTATTCAAAGTATTTTCATGCTTCATTGTATCAATATTAACACTAGGTATCTTTTGAGCAGCCTTCCCAAGTAACTCCTTATAAAATGTACACACTTCTCCCTCTATTTCTTCTTGTGATTGTGCTATGTTCCCTTCTGCTGTTACTGGACTATTAGTTGTATTTTGGGCCACTCTATTCTTCATTTGCGCAAAGAAATAAGCATTATTTGCATCCCCCCAGTTTCAACCATTGGTTCCTTGATTTCTGTTTGAGAACACTCTCTTCAATAACACTTCACTTCTCTAAACTTACTTGGAGGTCCCTCTCATGTTGTCTATGTAGAGCTACTGCTGCAGGGTCCCTCATGTCCTCCTGTAATGCTTTCAATTGCTTTCTAATATCTTCCACTTTCATCCTTACCCCTTTAAACTCTCTATCATTGGTTTGCTTGAGACTTGTTTTCACTTTCTTGAGTAGCTGCCATACTTCCCTCATATCTCTTTAATGTCCTCCATTCCATACTTTTTCCACTCTTGTTAGGAATTCAGGATGTTCAGCAGTACAATTAAAAACTTGAAGGCCCTATGCTTGAATCTTGCATTTTTATCCAATAAATAAAAGGAGTTATGATTTCAATTTTTCTTTCTTACTAGAGTAATATGAATTTTGATAGGAGTGCGTCCTATTTCCACACAATGGTTGACGTGGATAAGTATTTTTTCCTTCGGACACCTAATTTTTTTCATTGTAAGTAACACTGACCGTTTTAATTGACCGCGATGTGTTTGATGTGTTGACACCCAATTTTGACCATTCACAATATATATTAATCATCCAAACAATTTTAAATAATTGAATTTATAAAATTCAAAATATTTTTTCAAGTTATTTTAAATAGTTTTGTCACCTTTTATAATTTTAAATAATATATATGTTTTATATAATTTTGTATTTAATTAGTATATTTTATGAATATTCGAAAATTGCCTCAAAAAGTTTTTAGTTTTACTTAAACAGTTGGTTTAATTGGGTTTAGTTAATTAATACTTATATTTTTGAGTTATTAGCTTATAATTAAGTTAATTATTTTATTTCGTTAAAATTAAGAAGTTTGCTAGTTAATCAATATTAATTTGTCTTGTTTAAATTTTAGTCAAATTCTCTAAATTAACTAAATTTGGTTAACTTCTTAATTCCCGTGGGCCCATAATTGTAATTCTTGTGGCCTTTTTTTTGTATTGCAATTCTAGCCTCACTTTAACTCATTTGCAAGACCACTTTTGGGCCGTTTCTTTTAATTTTTCAGCAATCCATTCCATTATTTCCAGCCCACTTAATTTCCCATTCTAATTCTAATTCCAACAAATATTCCCACCCCAATTATTTTCTAACAAAAGAACCCAACAATACAATACAGTTACATACGTTTCAGCCCTTTTTTTCCCCAGCAAATACATACAGCAATAGCAAACGCGTACATCAGCGCTCCAATACATACCCAACCCGACCCTGCACTGTTCTTCTTCCCCAGACGCGACACCCAGCAAGAAAATCGCGAGGAGCAGCGAACCCAGCCCAGCGAATTACGACCCAGCCCAGTTACGTCGTCCCCTCCTTCGCCCCCTTTTCGTTTCTGTGCGAAAGTCGTACTCGAAGTAACAGGTGGAGCAATCTCACAGCTTCTTTGTCCTTCGCTCGAGAATCGGACGGATGTCATTCTTATTCCGTTGAGAATGGTACAAAATCGAGCTGTCCAATCTTATCTCTTGCAGATTTTTGATTTTGAAATTCGAATTTCATCCCATTTTGTCTCACCCGTTCCCCCCCCCCCCCTCCCCAAAACAACCCTAATTTCCCCTATAAATTCCCCCTCTTCTTTATTTGTTAGAGGTTGGAAAAAAGTTAGAGAAATTTGAGTTGATTTAAGAGAAAAGATACATAAGAATTCCTAGGTTCTAAGGTAAAACAAACTAGAAATCAACGAGTAATATAGAGTATATTTAGGTATCGGTTTCTTTTTTCGAACACGACCTTCTTGATACTCGTTGGAACTCTCAAAGTTTGCGTGCGGTGGTGAAGAGCTCGTTGTTGTCTCAGTTCGTTGCCCCAGAAAAGGTAAACTCCTTTTCGATCCCAATACTTTTAGTTGTTGTTTGTTCTTATGAACCGAAATGAGGCATTCTCAAATATTCTTCATTGATTCTGAGATGATCTTACATGATTTGTTTTCGAGCCTTAGTTGCTGCTTTCATTATAATTTTTCAATGGGTGAAATGTCTGTTTCGTTTTCAAGATGATTTACTGCCTATCTTAAGCTTGCTTTCTCTACTTGTGGTCTCCTTGAATGTCATGGCTGACTATGCTAGCCTTAGTTTTGGGTTGTTCACTCATTAATTATTGATATTGTTTTGTTCGGGTTTTATCGAAATAGTGTTCTTCGTTTGTCACATGTTTTAAAGGTGTCAAAGGATCTGCTCCTCCTTCTTGCGCCTATTTTCGATGTTTAGATCAATAGTTTTGTTCAGACCAGTAGAGTTTAACTCTGTTATGGTCATGTTGTGGCAAGATCGTTTCTTCCATTTGTTTGTTTGATTCTGTCTCCCGTTGTTTAGATGGTTTTCAAGCCTAGTTTGAATGTTTTGTTTTTTTCCAAAAAATGGCTACTATTTCTGCTTATTCCATCTTATTCATTGAAAAAGAGTGGGTACAAATCACAGTGTTTAAAACGCCTCTCTCATTCATGTTCTAAAACTTCTGCGAAATCCTAGCATGCCATGTTATTTTTGTTTATTGGTTTGCTCGTGTTTAAAAGGCTTAGTTTCATTACATTTATACATAGGTCTGCTACAGCCCTTTTCTTAGTGATATAAAGCACTTCCTCATTATTTGTGGTCTGCTATATGTAGAGAAGGAAATTAGTTTGAATGTGATGGTTTAACTTACTGTAAGCTAGCTTTTGCCTCACTCTTTACCTCGTAAACTCAATTTTCTTACTCTCATATATTGCATTTCAGATTTAATGATAACAACTCCCACCTTGATAAATGTCTCAATTCATGTGCTTTAATTTTTCCCCATGATTATTCACATTTCTTATTTGAAAGAGTGTTGCCTTCTTTACTGTTTGCTTTTTGCCTTGAAAGCTCAAGCTTGTTTAATTTTAAGTTTGCTTGATCTACATGTCTCTTGAATGCTGAGCTGGACCATTTTGGGTATATATTACTTTATTTTTGTTAAAATTCGTTTAAGGTGGATTTATATTGGTCGAAAGTTTGTGTGATTGCGTTGTTATTTCTATTGCAAAATAGATGCTAATGTGTTTCTTTTATATTCTTTTTGCATGAAATCTGCCCGAGCTCATCATGAACTCCTTTATTCCCGCATTTCGAGAGAGCCATAAAGGCTCAAATCCTTTCCTTTCGAGTCGGCCAGCCCATAAAAATCGACGAACAGGTCTCGAAGTTGAAAGAATATGCAACAGATCAGAGAGTTGAAAAGATTGGGCCAAAGACCCACTCTTAATACCAAAAGTTGTTTTTTGTTATTTTGGGCCTAAGCCCATGTTATTTTATTTATTATTATCTTGTTAGAGTTTAGGACAGGTGGAAGATGGGCCCAAGGCCCAAAGAAATAAATTTCAAAATTCAATCTAGGACAGATACAAAAGTTGGCAAGAATTGGGCCTTTGGCCTAAAACGAAAATAAGCCCAAGTACTGGCCCAGGCGGATAGTTTCAGACTTGGGTCCAAATCTTCTTTCCCTATCTCATTTATTTGCTATTAGGTGTTTTACGTGTTTATTTAATTTTAAGGTTTCCTAATCAATTCCCCAAAAGATAGTCACTTCGGGATTTTCTAAAGATTAAAAATCATGCTTATTTTTCTACTTAAATTACTTTAAAATTTTTACTTAATAATATTTTTAATATTTCCCTCTCCCCTAATAATGATTTTAAGTCTTAATTGCTTATCCCCTCTATTTAACCAAATATGTGTATTTTCTTAAAATTGTTTAGCCAAATAGTTAATTATCGGATAACCATGTGTTAGCGGGCATTTTGGGTGCTTTAAAACCCTTCCCGAAATACTAATATGAACCCTGAATCCTTTAAATATTTTCAAAAGATTTCTGTTTTAGTCTTTTGGAAAAAAATAGTTTCTTGATTTTACTTTAAAAATTAAGCGGCGACTCTTAAAACCAATTTAGTCTATTTTCAAATAAAACATGATGGATAACCAAACATATCACACAACCGCTTACGTGGAGTGTATGTGTGTGGTCTATCACCAAACACATAATGCAATTGTTGAGCCAAGATCCTGATGTTCTCTTGTATCTCTGCTTCCTTTTGTTGTTTTGCAGCAACATCCTCTTTTTCTTTTGCTGCCTCTTTTTTTGCTTTTTCCTTCAAAGTCGCCTTTGGTACTTGATCATTGGTAGATCCATCCTTGTTAGACACTATAAGAGGATTCGATTGAGCTTCATGTATGGGTAGATCAATAGTCCGTTGTATTTGGATAGGAGTACATCCTATTGCCAATGAAGAGTTGATGTGTTATAAAATAAATATTTTGAATCCAATAAATTAGAAGGAGTTATGATTTAAAATTTTCTTTCTTACTAGAGTAATATGAATTTGGATAGGAGTGCATCCTATTGCCAATGAAGAGTTGATGTATTGCCTGCACCTGATACTTGTTGTAAGCAATATTAGTTATTCTAGCTGGCCACTTAGTTGGAATGAGTCTTCTAATTGATGATGTGCGTGATCCATCACCAAACACATTATGTGACCGCTTAGCCATGACATCCCTTCCTACTTGTGCTCTCTCTTTTGGGTTTTGCACATACTTGATTTAATTGAAACAAAGAGAACTTTAATTTCTACATAGATAGATCTTATGTAGCATCATTAGATAATCAAATCAGGAAAACTTAGCAGACCTTTTCCTAATTGAAGCACTATTGCTAGATCCTCTTGATGAAGTCATAGCTTCTTAATTAATTTGAAAGAAGAAGCTAAGCAAGATTAGTGTTGCTAAATGAGTGATGGAGGGATGAGAAAAATCAGTAATGTAGGAGTCTTATTTATAGCTCTCACTATTGTTTTGCCATTAATTTAATTTGATATATACATTTATTAAAATTTATAGTTTGTTGAAACTAATTTCAAAGCAATTAATTACAGATTATTACATTATTTAATTAAGTTACATCCAAACCATAAGAATATTTTAATGTAAAATTAATACTCCCTTTATTCCATATTAATTAAATTTTTGGACCTTTTTTCAATGTTCAAAATAATTGAATTGTTCAAAGTTTAAGATATATGTTTGAAAGTTTTGCTTATTTACCCTTTCCTTTAATGAAGCTTGATATTTTCAAGGAGATAAATTGCACTATTTGCAGAGTTATATTTATGATTTAACAAAGGACATAGTGAAAAGTATGACTTAAATTATGTCTTTGTTTTTCTTAATAAGTGCGGATTGTCTCACAAATTCAATTACTATGGAATAGAGGGAGTATAATATTTTCTTAGTACCATATATAGGGTCCACTCAATGGTAATATATGTTTTGGTTCACTTATGGTCAAGGAAAAAAAACAACACGACGAATTGAGAATGATATGTTGTTTAATTTTTTCTTTAACACAACATAGACGATGTAAGTTTTTCTGACTTTTCACCTTCAAAAGTTGTCATCACAACTCACATGTATTTGCGATTACAAACGAGAGATAATGAATAGTTCATATATATAATTATAACTATATAGCTAGTCGTGATATATACATAGAATATAATTTTCTACATGATGCTATATATATATAATACATGACATGTAGTATTTGTACACAACTTTACTAAAATACTTTAGTTAAACTAGATAATCAAGTTGATGGGCTGGTTGTCTTTTAATCCATTCATGTAATTGTAACATACAAAAAGATGAGGGGGGGCGGGGGTGGGAGGGAACCTTCAAACAACACAATGACTGTAAAAAATAGTCTACAAAACGCTTTGAGGATAAAATTCGAATTTGCACTAGGAAATCATACATTTGGGGGTAATGCGCTTCCTTACTAAGACACTCCATAACCTAGGAAACTCAAACGCGAGATTACTCTGGTCAAGGATGAATGAATACTTATCACTCCATCCTAAACTTAGTTGATGAAAAAGCAGATGTCACACACCGAGCCTACACCCTGAGCGGGACTGGCACTCGAAGACCATTGCTGGCCCCAAGCGAACCCTTGGCCTGGCTTACTTAACTCAGCGGAAGACAATATTCATATCTATAATGATCAATGAACTTAACTGAACTGAATAACAAAATAATTGAAAATGTTTTAAAGATTAAACATTCAACTTGGTCAAAAATAGCAACCCAAGTCTTTAACATAAGAATGATAATGCAAAGACTACTGAACTACTAACTGTCTATGAAGCCTCTAAAACAAAGAGGGATGTCGGGACAAGACCCCCGATCATCCTAACATCTGAAAGACTAGAAAGCAAATAAAGGAGTCCTCCGGAATGCACGGAGGCTCACCAACAGACTCTGAATGCTCAAGTTGGATCAACGAGGTGCTGGATGCTGATCCTAGTTACCTATGTCTGCATCATAATAAGATGCAGGCCAACTGACATCAATACATTGAATGTACGAGTATGCGAGTTGGAATGCTAACAAACATAGGCTCGAAAGAGATTATGGAAGAAACACCTACCTGGCTCTTCTCAACTCATGGATACTCAACTCAATATAAAGCAATAAAACACATGCGATATATATATAAAGCTTATAAAAACAACTGAAAACAATCTTAGTTCGTTAAAGATAAAGCAATAACAAACTTAACTTTACTCATTAGAAAGTAATATAACTTTTGTGGGAGATTCTCTAACCAAAAACCATCACTATGAGCCTAAGTGATGGTACAACGTTTTACCTCACGTTGCCAAGGACCATCTTATACCTTGCCATCGGTATAGAACCTGAACTACTAAGTGTATTCACTAGTCTATGCCAAAAAAGCACTAAGGAATCATCTAAAAAGTATGATCATTTTTCTGCCCATGATGACTACATGGTTTATGGGGGCTTAAGTTAATATGAACTCGCGTCCCCATATCGGTGCTCAATACTACTCCCAAAATATACTTAGCTCATATGTTTTTAAAACAACTACTTCTCTGGTTTGAGATAATTGCTCAAACTTAGCTTAAAAAGCTCTCTTGGAATCGATGTTCCCTTTTGTTGTTCAAAACTCTTTTGGAAATCTCAGTTTCCTCTCATCTTAAATGTGAAAACATTTACTCTTGGAAATATTTAGTTCCCATATATCATTTTAAAGAAAATGAACTTTGCTCTTATTCTTTACTCAAATTCAAAACTTAAGTCTTAAAACAAAGTTAAAACGTTTGTAAAAGACTTATGAAAACTTGAAATAAACTTCTTTTGACTTTGATCTTAACTGCTCTTGACTAAACTCTTAGCTGATCCTTGAATTAAATTATGGATTCAAGGATTATAATTAGTGTTTGGAAAGATCTCATGTTGTTTAGGAAATATTTTAGATAGCTAAACATGAGAAAAGATTGAAAATAAAGATTTGAAGGTGGGTCCACAACGCGGAGGCATAATTAAATTTTGGTTACAAAAACGTCTTTTAAGGCAGAACACCTCGTGTCAGCTTCGCGACGCAGAGCAAAATTTTTCAATTTTGGGAACAGGTCGCGCGACGCGTTCCCATACTCAAATTTCATCCGACGAAATTTCTTCTTCATTTTCCAGCCCCAAATCACACAACCTCGGTTCTTTTTCTCAAATTACCTTTAGATATAAATATCCAGCAAATGTACCTAAGAACTTAACTTGAAACAACTCTATAATGCGACGTAACGAAACTTAGAAACTTCTCAATTCATCCAAATTCAAGAACAACATTCAAATTCAAGAATTCATGTCAAGATCATCAACTTTCAAACTCCTTTAGGACGAATTTCACTAAATTAAACATGTTTGGCTCGTGGGTGAATGAACCCAATGCTATGAGAGACTCACATACCTTTTAGGGCCAATTCCTTGGCGAATCCGCAACCAAAATAAATCGTTCTTGGCGAATCTTGCTTTTCCTCTTCTCCTTTCTCTTGCGTTCTTTCTCCAAAAGCCCTAACTCTATTTCTCAAAAGTGTAAACTGAACTAACTCTATTTTGTCCCAACTATTTTATTAAATACGGATTTAATTAATTGGTTAAGGAAAAGACCAAACTACCCTTCAAAAATCCGGATTGGGCATTTTCTTATTCGAACAGCCCAACTTCCAAAGGGCATAACTCACTCATACGAACTCAGAATCGCGCAAACTTGGCGGCGTTGGAAAGATAATTCCAAGAGCTTTCCAACCATATCTGAAACTACACCTAACTCATCCTGAGCTAGAACTTATGGTCATTTGAAGTTGACCAAATACTCACTTTAACTTAAAATTTTCCAGATTTCCTTATACTTTCCAAAAATAACTATTTCAAGATTTTAAACTTCCTTCTAGTTCTTTCTAGTTGCGAGATGTTACAGCAGAGCTATTAATATAATTAAAGAATCAAAGATCTTGAACACACATATATGATATACCTCATTTTCTGTAACGACCTATTTTTGTCTTTGTAGAAAAGCCAACAGGGGAAAATTTGGGGTCAGAAAACTTTTCGTAGTATTTGGATTTTCTCAACCTTGTCCAGATTTGGACGAAATCGAAATCCTTAAGGTGTAGGGAAATTTGGTAACAATCGGATGAAGTAATTATGTTTTTGATTACATGAGTAGTTAGATAACTCGTTAAAGAATCCGTACAAATTTACGGAATTGAATTCGGGCGAGTAGAACTCCCGAAATTGATCTTAGCGTAAGGAGTATTTACTGAGCGTCGTGGGTTAGAGGTGTTCTGTGAAATGGGGATTTTGGAATTCTTTAAATAGCTCACTGGTTCGAGAATGCCGCTTTGGCGCTGGGTTTTTGCATTTCTGGCGGGCATTCTGTGAGGTGGCGGCCGTGGCGGGCTCGAAGCAACTTAGGGTCGTTAATAAACCCCTAAACGGCCTTAATTATTTGGCACTTTTAGATTTTTAGAGCCAAGGAACGAATCCCAGGCGACTCCTACTCTTTTTTCACCATTCTTAAGGCTAAAGGTAAGTTTTTTACTCCCCGAATCTGTTTTTTGATCCGTAGAACGTAATAGATTTGGTGAATATTGATGGGAGAGGGTTTTGTTATAGATTCTATGGTGGAAACAACCCTAAATTGGATAATTGGGATCATGGGTATGATTTAGGGTTCATTGAATTGTTAGTAATTCGGGTAATTAGAGATTGCTGATTGATTCCCATATTATATTGATTGTTTGTAGATCAAGAACAAGCGAAACGAATTCGAAAAGGGAAAGATCTAGTTTCTTAGGATTTCAAGCTTGTTTCGAGGTAGGTGATGGTTGTGATTCTATGATTGTGTGATGTATGCTTGTTCTTGTTTCATTATGATACTTGTATATGTATGAACGTTGCAATGTTGATCACACTTGTTGTAAATAATATAGATGAATGATGATTGCCATGAAATCATGACTTAAATGTATGATCTTGATGACATACTTGTGATTGTGATTGTAGTGCGTTGAATGGATCTATTTCCACGTTCCAGCATAACCAACTTGGATCGTAAATGTCAATGATGTTGTATATGTTGATATATATGCATGTGATGATATTGTTGTCTTGACCTGTTTATGTTGCACTAGTGGGATAGCCGCGTGATCCTACCCGATTATCGTGGTTGTGTCGACATCGCACTTGCTCTTATTTTTGTTGAGTGCAGGGTATCTTCAAGCGGCTATTGACAGACCTCGCTTGGAAGATCAGTGATTGTCGCTTCGAATTCAAGGGTAAGTCAATTCTTCCGAGCTGCCATGTGATTCTCTTTCGTCTATGTTCACCATTTTCGGACTTAGACATTTGTTTTAGCTAGTTGATTAGTTCATTAGTTGGGGTTGTATCCCTTTCTTGTTTAGACTTGGTTCATTGTTAGAATGTTTGGTACATTGACTTTCAGGTTCTAGGTTATTCTTCCGCATGCGCAGTGTTAGTTTATTATTGTTAGACTTTTGTTAGAGTTTATGGGAACTCTATTCCCTTCCTTAGTATTTTTCCTACTTTCGTATACTTAAATGCCTTAGTTTTGGTGTAGTTGCTTGGTTTGGGTTGTAGTAGTGGTTCTCCCACCGGAGTGTTAGTGTGGATGCCAATCACGACGGCATGGGTCGTGACATTTTCCCTTCCCCAAATAAACCAATAAAACAGAAAGCTCAATTCAACAAAAGCCTCAAACTTTAATGTGTTTTCTAGGATACCAATTTGAAGAAATTGTAGAGACATCTATATATTTGAGTTTGGGGATGGACCTGGTAGAAATTGGTAGATAGATTGATGAAAGTTTGAAGACCAAGTTTCTGAAAGAGATTAATCTCATCAATGGCAACTGCATCCTTTGGATCAAGTGATGAAGTTAGGATAGAGAGATTTTAACCTGCGAAAATTTTCATTACTTGTATTTGAGATTACAAATAAGAGCTAATGAATAAAACAAATTTGCATCAACACTAGAAGCAAATTTGTATGTGAGAATATAATTTTGTACATGACATGTAATATTTGTACATAACTTCTTTATTAAAATACTTTGAGTTAAACTAAAAAATCATACTGTTGAGCCGGTGCATCACATTGCAGGCTGCTTGTGAGCTTTTCATTTATTCATCTAATTGTAACATAAAAAAGACAATTAATGACCGTACAACTACACAACGCTATGAGGATAATACACAAGGTGAGCAAAAGTCCTATATAACAATGTAGTCTGAATCTGCATTCTTCAGATTGTTTGTAATATCTCCGATGATGTTTTTCAGCTTGAGGTTACGTTGTCTCGTGTGCCCATTTTGATCATATCCTTGTAAGGTAACCTTGAGTTTGTCTCGTGTGCCCATTCTTGAACCAATCACTTCCTGCATATAGTGCGCATTGCCTTGTGCGCTAGAAATTATAACAAATATATATATATATATATATATATATATATATATTGAAAGAAAAACAGAAAAACAACAACTACAGCTATAATAAAATAATACTAAAAATTATCCATAAAACGAAATATAACTAAAACTTCAAAGTACGATAATTGTTCGATCCATAGTCCAACACATAAAAACACACAAAATATCAAATTAAAATTGTTCTAGTTTTGTTTAATATAAATGATCTTCCTTCCTCGGTACTTTATCACCGTTACTACTCCAGCATCAACTTCTCTTCATGGCTGGTCCTTCGAGGGACGAGTCTCTTTTTCAGGCACCTGATTTTTCTCTTTACTAATGCTTTCAGCCGTTGGAATGAGTCCTCCAACCGATGATATGCATGATCCTTCACCAGCCACGCCGCGTATAGCTGGACGTGGTTCTGCAGCAGCGGCCCCTCCTACTTGTGCTTCCTCGTTCTCCAAAACCTCACCTTCTGGCTTGCCCTTAGGTGATATTGGCAGATCAACAGTCAAGTGTATTCCAGGAATATCTATAATTATATTTAATAGACTCAGTTATAAAAATAAGTATATTGAACTTAGTAATATACATATATATATGGATTTTCTTTCTTACCAATGTATGATGGAGCTAGATAGGGATACGTTATATTCCCCAAAAAGGATAGATCAGGATGAGTGTCATTTCGCACCGACATCTGATCATTCCCCTTGTAAGTAGAGGTGACGACCATTCCATCATCATTGGTATCACCGCTCTTTGTTTATCATATATCAAAGAAAAATAATCACATTAATTAGGAAAATTCATACATATTTGAATTGAGAATAAAATGAAAACAAAAAGGACTTTCTACACAGATAGATCCTATTAGAAAAAACTTACATCGTATGTATCCTCCAAGTAATTTTTCTCAATTGAAGAACCATTGTTAGATCCCATTGATGAAGCCATAATTGTTTAATTAATTTGCTAAATGAGTGGTGGATGAGAAAAATCAGTGAGGCAAGAGTCCTATTTATATAGCTCTCACTTGCAATCAAAAGTATTGTTATTAATGTAGTAATTAATAAAAAGTTGACTCTCTTGCCAGATTCATAAGATTTATTACTATAATAAATGTAATTTAATTAGAATTTATTTGGTAAGACTGCTTTGCAAAAGCAATTAATTAAGGGTATTACAACATAAATGAATTGAATTACATGCAAAGTGATACTCCATCCATCCTCTTTTGGTTGTCATGTTGTATTTTGTAAAGTCAATTTGACTAATTTTCAAAGTTAAATTATATTATATTAATTTGATATTCAAGCAAAAAATTTAGATATTCAAAAACTATACAAAACATATGATAAATTGTTATTTTTTTTACATATTAATATGATGAAAAAATACATTGTAAAATGTGTAGTCAAACTTCTTATAATTTGACTCTAAAAAGAAAAATCATGACAATTAAAAGTTGACCGAGGGAGTATTAGCCTTGAAAATATATATTTGACCAACATAAAAAAATGAAGTAAATAACTAATGTCCATTGGTCAAATTAATTAATCAAAATAAATTAATTCATGTTTATTAATTGAAAACTTGACTTTAAGAAAATATTAAATAAGGGTAGAATAGTATTCTTGCATCATGATTCATGAATGCAACCCTCATGCATGCACGAGTTTGATATTAGATACCTTTAAGTTATTACATCAGTTCAATAAAATGATATAATGATATATATCAACTAGTAAGCATTGAATAGGAATAAAACAAAGTGTATGTTATAGTCCCCCATTTAAATAGCGTGTTCACAAATCAAAAACTAATAAATTAAATCGATAATATGTAAAATTGAATCAAATTAGAGTTTTAAGGCGTGCAGCATCATTAATAAGGAATTAGTTTAGTAAAAGATACATCGATATACATTTTTTTAAGGATGTTAAGATCAATACAAGTCAAGTAATATGAAAAGGAGAAAATAATTGAGTATATTATTTACATTTTACCTTTAATAAAAAAGTAATAAACATCTACTAATTATTAACATAAAAAACACACATACTCAAATATTATGATTACCTAGCTAGATTAATTCTCTTTCTATTTATTGAAGAGAGATTAATATTTAATTATTAAAAATAATAAATAAAAATATGATGGTCAAAACACAATGATTTCTCAAGTGGTATGTAAATGAAAAAAATATTAAAAGTAAAGTGGCTCAAAGAGAATAATTCAGTACTACAATTTATAATTGGCTGGTTACTCTTTTGATATAGAGAGAAGTGGAAGGATTTTCACCTTCAAAAGTTTTCATCACGAGATTACAAAAGATTGATAATGAATAAAATAAATTTGTGTCAAAGAAGTTAGTACTTAGTTTCATAACACTCAAATTTGTATATATAATTATAACTATAGTCATAATACATAGAATATAATTTTGTACATGATGCTACAGTACATGACATGTATTTGTACACAACTTCTTTATTGAAAAATACTTTAGTTAAACTATAAGATCATATTGTTGAATCCTCGTGTTTTTATAATTGTAACATAGAAAAAGAGGATGGGGACAATGGCCAAACCTCCAAACAACACAATGACTCTAATGATAATACACAAGGTGTGAAGAAGTCAGTACTACAAATCTCCTCCCAATAGTAGCAGTCGCATTTTGTGAAGTTGAAAAAAGTAGAAGAACATGTTATATCTCCATTAATTTGTAGATGCAAGTCCATGAAACCCACTACTTGATTTGCATCCTTATAGAAATATAGTCCACATCTGCATTCTTCATATTGTTTGTAATATCTCCGATGATCATTTTCAGCTTGAGTTTATGTTGTATCTCGTCTGCCCATCTTGATCATATCGCGTTAAGCTTGAGGTTGTCCCGTGTGCCCATTCTTGAACCAGTCACTTCCTGCATATATATATATATATATATATATATATATAGTGCGCATAGCCTTGTGCGCTAGTAATTATAACAAGGAATATATATATGTTATACTGAAACAAAAAGAGAAAAATAAAAACAACTACGACTATAAAATAAAGAAACACTACAAAATATCCATAAAACAAAATATAACAAAAACTTCAAAGTACGACAATTGTTCGATCGATAGTCCAACACATAAAAACACATAAAACATCAAATTAAATTGTTCAAATTTTGATTAATCAATAATCATCATCATCGATTCGATGGAATGAGTCCTCCAACCAGTGATATGCATGATCCTTCACCAGTAACGTTGCGTATAGCTGGACGTGGTTCTGCAGATGCAACAGCATAGCAGCAGCCTCTCCTACTACTTGTGCTTCCTCGTTCTCCAAAACCTGATCTTTTGGCTTGTCCTTTGGTGGTATGTGCAGATCAACTGTCAAACGTATATCGAGACGATTTACAATTATATTTTAAATACTCAGTTATAAATAAGTATTTGAAACTCAATAATATATATGTGCATTTTCTTTCTTACCACGGTATGATGAATTTAGATGGGGATTCATCATATTCCTAGAAAAGCTGGATTGACCTAGGCGAGTGTCATTTCCCATTGGCATCTGATTATTCCCCTTGTAAGTAAATGTGACGACCATTCCATCATCTTCGATATCGTAGTTCTTGTTTTTCATATATCAAAGAAAGATAAACAATCGTATTAGGAAAACTCGTACATATTTGAGTTGAGAATTGAGAATAAAATGAAAACAAAGAGAACTTTCTATATAGATAGATAATCGAATTAGAAAAACTTACATCATTTATATAGTTGGAGAAACTTTTCTCAAATGAATCACTATAGTTAGATCCTCTTGATGAAGCCATAGCTGCTTAAAATTAATTTGAGACTTAAGAAGCAAGATTGAGTGATAGGATGGGAAAAATCAATAACGCAAGAGCGTTCTATTTGTAGCTCTCACTTTCAATCTAAAGTATTATTATTAAATGTAGTAATTATTAAAAAGTTGACTCTCTTACTAAATAGTCATAAGAATTATTGCTATGATTAATGTAATTTCACTAAAATGTATATTTTGTTAAAATTATTTTATAGAAGCAATTAATTAAGGATTATAACATATTTATTAACGAATTGAATTACATGTAAACTGATAAGAATATTTGAATATAAAGATGATTATAATATATATTTGTAATAATAAAACAAACATAATTTTTTTGGTTAAAAAAAGAATTAATGTTATACCTGCTATAGCATTGATTCTTGGCTAGTTACTATCTTTTTACTTAGAGTTTAAGTTTTGAGCATTGTTGAAGTACAACCTTTTTGACACTATAAGGTTATTTTACGGTTAATATATTTACCTTTCTTGTAAAATTCTAATCCATAACTAAAAAAATAGTAAAGGAAAATTGAATTCTAATTATAAGTAACACGAAAAAATAAAATCAATAATATTTATTAAAATCTGATGTTTACACATGTTTCAACCCAGTAAAGTAATTATTCGATCAACACTAAATTATTTCATAATTGAAATATATTATTTATTTAAGTATATATTGTTTTCTCTCAACAACATAGTAAATCAACCACTACAATCTGCATTCTTCAACTTGATTGAGGTTGTCAGTGTGCCCAAAGCCATTTTGAATACACCAATCACTTCCAGCATATATAGAGCGCATTACCTTGTGCGCTAATAATTATATCAAGTAATATACTATATTGAAACAAAAAGTGAAAAGTGAAAACAACTTCAACTCTAATAAAATAAAAGAAACACTGCAAAATATCCATAAAATAAAACATAACAAAAACTTCAAAGTACTACAATTGTTCGATGGAGAACTCAACACATAAAATAAACAAACAGAAGATCAAATTAAAATGGTTAAAGTTTTGATTAACAAATAATCTTCATCCATCATCTCCAGCTAGCAGCAGCCTCTCTTCATGGGTGATTTTTCTTGTTACTAGTGCTTTCAGCTGATGAAGTGAGTCCTCCAACCTCAGACACATTACGTCTCCGTACTTCTATAGCACGGAGGCCAGCAGGTGTCTTAATAACTTCCTTGCAAACGTACGGGGGGAGAACCAACCCCTTTGTAACACCACTTGTTCACCGTAATTATAAAAGGGATTCGTATTCAAATCAATTACAGTACTGCATGTGACCTGGTCTTGTATGACACCGCTACATCTAATCATTGGGAACTTGTAGCGGCAACCCTATTCCTATTAACACTCTGAATTAAAGTTCTTACTTGATATGTAATCTCAAAGGAATGGGACACAATGATTGGTTCACTTATGGAGTTATGATCGAGGAAAAAAATAAAAAAAACTTTTGAGTTGAGAATGATTATATTGTTCAAATTTATATTAGTTTTTTCATATATGTTTATTTCAAAAATGTTATTAAAGTTAACTATATGAATAATTTGTATCAACTCCGATCCACATATGAATCATATATATATATACCCCATAGAAAACAACTGAAATATAAAAATAGCACTACAAAGTTGAAGACAACTGAAATATGAAAATAGCCCTACAAAATTTAAAAAGTTAAAATTCTTTGTACATAACTTCTTTACTAAAATACTTTGAGTTAAATATAATTTTGTACCTGACATGTAATATTTGTACATAACTTCTTTACTAAAACACTTTGAGTTAAACTAGAAAATCATATTGTTGAGCCCGTGCATCAATTGTAACATAAAAAAGAGTGCGGGGACAATGACCAAACCTCCAAACAACTCAATTAATGATTGTACAAAATAATCTACACAACGCTATGAGGATATACAAAAGGTGAGAAAATGTCCTATATAGCAATGTAATCTGGATCTGCATTCTTCAGATTGTTTGTAATATCTTCGATGATGCTTTTTCAGCTTGAGGTTATGTTGTCTCGTGTGCACATCTTGATCATATCCTTGTAAGGTAACCTTGAGTTTTTCCCGTACGTGTGCCCATTCTTGAACCAATCACTTCCTGCATATATATAGTGCGCATTGCCTTGTGCGCTAGTAATTATAACAAATATATATATATGTTGTATTGAAAGAAAAACAAAAACAACTACGGCTATAATAAAATAAACACTAAAAAATATCCATAAAAACATAATATAACTAAAACTTCAAAGTACGGTAATTGTTCGATCCATACTTCAACACATAAAAACACACAAAATATCAAATTAAAATTGTTCTAGTTTTGATGAATAAATGAACTTCATCATTCTTCCTCGGTACTTTATCACCGTTACTACTCCAGCATCAGCTCCTCTTCATGGCTGGTTCTTCGAGGGACGAGTCTCTTTTTCAGACACCTGATTTTTCTCTTTACTAGTGCTTTGAGCCGATGGAATGAGTCCTCCAACAAATGATATGCATGATCCCTCACCAGCCACGTCGCGTATAGCTGGACGTGGTTCTGCAGCAGCAGCCCCTCCTACTTGTGCTTCCTCGTTCTCCAAAACCTCACCTTCTGGCTTGCCCTTAGGTGATATTGGCAGATCAACGGTCAAGTGTATTCCAGGAATATCTATAATTATATTTAATAGACTCAGTTATAAAATAAGCATTTTTGAACTCAGTAATACACACACATATATATACACGCATTTTCTTTCTTACCAGCGTAGTATGAGGGAACTACATAGGGATACGTTACATTCCCATAAAGGGATCGACCTGGATGAGTGTCACTTCGCACCGGCATCTTATCATTCCCCTTGTAAGTAGAAGTGACGACCATTCCATCATCATTGGTATCGTTGCTCTTTGTTTTTCATATATCAAAGAAAGATAAACAATGATATTAGGAAAATTCATCCAAATTTGAATTGAGAATAAAATGAAAACAAAAAGGACTTTCTACATAGATAGATCCTATTAGAAAAACTTACATCATATGTATCCTCAGAGTAATTTTTCTCAATTGAAGCACTGTTAGATCCCATTGATGAAGCCATAGTTGCGTAATTAATTTGCTAAATGAGTGATGAATGGAAAAAATCAGTAATGCAAGAGTCCTATTTATAGCTCTCACTTGCAATCAAAAGTATTGTTATTAAATATAGTAATTATTAAAATGTTGACTCTCTTGCTAGATATTCATAAGATTTATTACTATAATTAATGTAATTTTATTAGAATTTATATTTTGGTAAGACTTCTTTGCAAAATCAATTAATTAAGGATATTATAACATTAATGAATTGAATTACATAAAAAACTGATACTCCCTCAATCCCTTTTAATTGTCTTGTTATGCTTTTCAAAAGTCAATAGTTAATTTGACTAAGTTTCAAAGTTAAATTAAATTACGTGAATTTGACATTTCAAACTATATGAAAAGTCAAATTCACGTAAATTGAATTTTTTTGCATATCATTATGAAAAGTCAAATTCACGTAAATATTCAAAAACTATATGAAAAGTACTATAAATTGAATTTTTTTGCATATCAATATGATGAAAAAATACACCATAAAATGTTAGTCAAAACTCTTATCGTTTGACTCTAAACAAGAAAATCATGACAATTAAAAGGGGACCGAGGGAGTAAGAACATTTGAATATAAAAAGTACTCCCTCCATTCCTATTTATATGCCGTCCTTACTAAAAACAGTTAGTCCTTAATATTAGTCATTTCACAAAATCAATGCATAAATGACATTATTCTTCCTATTTTACCTGTAATACCCCAGAAAAAATTTGAGCTAAGACTTGAACCGTCCTTCGTTGTGAGTAGTATTTTACTAAGAAATTTAAAATTTCTAAGTGTTAAGGTCAGGTCACTAGATGTAGCACTTTGAGGTTCAAAAAGAACTAAATTGGAATAGCAAAAATCTGAATTTTTGCAAGTTAAGCTAAGTATTAGTTTTGGGTTGACTTCAAACGACCATAACTCCTAGCTCAGGATGAGTTAGGTGTGCTACCAGATACTGTAGAAAATATCTTTGAATTATATTTCCAACGCCACTGATTTTGCTCAGTTTCGAGTTTGTATGCGGGAGATATGTGCATTTGAAGTTGGGCTATCTAGATAAAGAAAGTCAAAACTAGATTTTAGAGGGGTATTTTGGTCTTTTCCTTACCAAATCAGATTTAATTCATTTTTAGTAAGGTTTTAAAGGTCTAATCCTATTAGGTTCAGTTTTATAATCCTAAAATACGCCTAGGGTTTTAGTTGAGAGTTCAAGAAGAGAAAAGAGGAGAGGATCAAGCATTCGTCGAGATTCTTGTGTGTTGTAGCAGATTTTCGCCATAGGTTTGATCCCTAAGAGGTATGTAAGCTTCCATAATGTTGGGTTTGTTCACCCACACGCCAAACATGTTATTTTTAGCTCAAGTTTCATTCTTGAAGTTGAAAGATTTGAGTTCTTGATGAGTTTTTGATAGGTATTCTTGAAGTTCATTCTAAATATTGTTGTGTTGGGTTTTAGATGATTTCTTGAGATCAAAGTGAGTGTTTTAAGGGATGTATTGAGTAGATTAGAGTGTACTTATGTTAAGTAATCAGTTCTAAGTGATTGGGGAAGAAACCGTTCGATTCTAGGTGAGTTAGGGTGGGAAAACGAGCAAAGAAATTTGTCGGATTTTCTGGGTTGGGGCCTTACGTGTCGTGCCAGCCAGAGCGCCCCAAAGTAGGCTCTAAATTTCAAGGGCTGGCGCTCTGTGCCACCCATAGCCCCAGGGTCGCCTGCCCCGTCCATTTGCAATTGGTTGCTCCGTTTGAGTTCTTTCGAAGGGTACCTTCACTCTTTTTCGATTCTAACTACTCTAAGCTACTTCTAAACACCTAAAATCATTCCTAACATGATCATAACTTTGAATTCATAATTCAAATTCAAGGTAGAGTTGAGAGTTAAGTTTTGAGAATTCTTTCGAACATTCTAAGAAAGTCCATTTGAGTCTTTTTGTGGAGTCTTCTACAACTTCTAGTAACTTGTTTCAAGACTCGAGCAAGTATGAGAATGAGGAGAATGTATTCATGAGTCTACTTTGTCATCACGAGATCCTTCATATCATGAACCATAACTCTTGAATTCATAATTTACATTCAAGAGAGAGTTAAGAGTAGAGTTCCCGAAAGTTTTGAGTTCAATTGTGAATCCTTTGAGATCCATAATCGATTTGAGTTAAATTTTGAGAAAGTAAGTATGAGAATGAGAAGAGTTGTATCATGAGTTCCATAATGTTATGTAGACCTGTGAGTCAAGTCGTTCATGCCTATAAATTCCGCATGAACTCCATAAGTTGAGTATCTATGAGAGGAGTAATATCTCCATGTCCTAAGTCTTAAGTATTGAGTTTCTAACCCATTTAAGATTACATTCCTAATCATGGGACTATTACATGTTATCCATGAAGTCCTTGAGTTGGGTTTTTCATGTCCATAATTCCGCATGAACCCTATAAGTCGAGTAGTCTTGAAACGAGAAGTATCTAAGTATTCCTTGAGCTGAGTAGTTCATGCTCATAATTCCGCATGAACCCTCTGAGTTGAGCATTCTTGAAGTGAGTAGTATTATTGAAGTTATTGAGTTCCAAGTATTGAGTTCTATTTATGGTTATTGAAAACCTTGCATTGAGTCATTCACGTCTATAATTCAGCGTGAACCATATTTTAAGAAGTCTTTTACAAACGTTTTAACTTTATTTTAAGACTTAAGTTTTGAGTTAAGCAAAGAGTAAAGAGTAAAGAGTTGAGTTTATTTCTTCAAAAGAATATATCGGGACTATGTATTCCCAAAGAGTAAATGCTTTCACATTTAAACAAGAAAGGAAACTGAGATTTCAAAAGAGCCTTTGAGCTAGTTTTTTAGTAAAGAGCAAACTATGATTTCCAAGAGAGCTTTTAAGCTAAGTTTTGAGTAATTATCTCAAACCAAAGAAAGAGTTTTGTTTTTACAAACATATGAGCTAAGTATATTTTGGGAGTAGTATTGAGCACCGATATAGGGATGCAAGTTCAGATAACTCAAGTCTCCATAAACCGTGTAGCTATCAATGGTAGTAAAGGATCATACTTTTTAAATTACTCCTTAAGATGCTTTTAGCATAAACTAGTGGATCCACTTAGTGAGTTAGGTTCTATACCCCCGGCAAGGTATAGGATGGTCCTTGGCAGCATGAGGTAAAGTGTTGTATCATCACTATAGCTTTTAAGTGATGATTGTCGGTTAGAGAAACACCCACAAAGTTATATTGTATTTTTATATACATACCAAGTATTATTGCATTTTTCAATACATTGAGTTGTTATCTACAGTTTTACAGCTTTTCATATATATTGCATCTTTTACTGTTGCATTATCCTTAAGTATTTCAAGTTAAGTATCTTATCCTTGAGTACTTCTGAGTTGAGTAAGTTTGAGTAGTTTTGAGTATATCTCTGAGTTGAATATCTAATAATTGAGTTGAGCTATGTTTTTTTGAGTTGAGTGAGTTGAGAAGAGGTAAGTATGTTTCCTTTTTATCAAAGTTCAAGCTTATGTTTATACTTTAGAATTCCTCTTACATGCTAGTACATTCCACGTACTGAGCCATTTGGCCTGCATCTTCTCATGATGCAGACACAGGTATTTAAAATCATCAACATGAGCTTCGTTGATACATCCGAGAGTTCAAGTTAGCTATGGTGAGCCTCCTTGCTTTCGGAGGATTTCATTTACCTTTCAGTTATATCAGTTGTTAGGATGTCGTGGGTCTTGTCCCGACTTTCATTTTTATCAATTAGAGGCTTCATAAATAATCAGTATAGTTGAGAAGTCTGTATCATTTATTTTATTAAATGTTTTAAAGACTTAAGTTGCCTATTTTATGGCAAGTGGAATTATTTATTTTATTCAGTGTTTTCTTTTGAGTTAAAGTTTTGTATTTAAGTTTCATGAATTTTATTCAATTTTTAAGCTTTTGCATGCTTGAGTTAGTCTTCAGCTTGTAGTCAGCCAGGATGAGGGTTCGCTTGGGGACCAGCAATGGTCTTCGAGTGCCGGCCACGTCCAGGGTGTAGACTCGAGTCGTGACATTACCCTTGTGAGTTACTCCCTCCGTCCACATTTAATTGTAATGTTGTACTTTTTGAAAGTCAATTTGACTAAATTTCAAAATTAAATTAGATTACATTAATTTTATATTTAAGCAAAAAATTTAGATATTCAAAAACTATACGAAATGTACTATAAATTGTAATTTTTTGACATATTAATATGATGAAAAAATACATTGTAAAATGTTTAGTCAAACTTCTTATAGTTTGACTCTAAAAAAAGAAGGAAAAATTACAGAAATTCCACCTTTTAGTTTACTTATTACCATTATCCCCTATAAGTTTTACAAATCTCCAAAATCCCTCATTTTCGAGCATTAGATTAGTGTATCTCGCGCATCAGATTAGTGTATCATGTATAAAATGTAATGTATCTTACTTAACGATTAATGTATATCGTGCATCAGATTAATGTATCATCACTTATATTATTGTATTTATTTGAGGAATTTCTGTAATTATAAACTTTTAAGGGATAGATTGTAATTTTGCCTTATAAGTATGTGATTTCTATAATTTGCCCAAAAAAGAAACCATGACAATTAGAGTATTTGCCTTGAAAATATACATTTGACCAACATAGAAAACTAAGTAAATAATTAATGTCCATTGGTCAAATTAATTAATCAAAATAAATTAATTCATATTCATTAATTGAAAACTTAACTTCAAGAAAACATTAAATAAGGGTAGAATAGTACTCTTGCCTCATGATTCATGAATGCAACCCTGATGCGCGAGTTTGATATTAGATACTTTTAAGTTATTATATTAGTTCAATCAAATGATATAATGATATATATCAACTATTAAGCAAGTATTTGTTATAGTCCTCCATTTGAGTAGATGTTCACAAATCAAAACTAATAAATTGAATCGATAATATGTAAAATTGAATCAAATTAAAGTTCTAAGGCGCGCGGCATCATTAATAAGGAATTAGTTTAGTAAACTATACATCTATATAAAACAAAATTAAAGGATATGTAAGGTCAATACGAGTCAAGTAATGTAAAAAGAAGAAAATAATTGAGTATATTATTTACATTTTGCCTTTAATAAAAAAGTACTCATAAACATTGATTAATTATTAACATAGAAAACCCGAGGGATGAACATATACACATACTCAAATATTATGATTACCTAGATTAATTCTCTTTTTATTTATTGAAGATAGATTAATATTTAATTGTTAAAAATAATAAATAAAAATATGATAGTCAAAACACATGATTTCTCAATGCATGTAAATAAAAAAAATTACAAGTAATAAATCAGTACTACAATTTATAATTGGTTGGTTACTCTTTCGATATAGAGAGAAGTTGAAGGATTTTCACCTTCAAAAGTTTTTTCATCACGAGATTACAAAAGAGAGATAATGAATAAAACAAATTTGCGTCGAAGAAGTTAGTACTTAGTTTCGCATCACTCAAATTTGTATATATAATTATAACTATAGTCATAATACATAGAATATAATTTTGTACATGATGCTATAGTACATGACATTTATTTATACACAACTTCTTTATTAAAATACTTTAGTTCGCCTATAAAATCATATTGTTGAACCCTCGTTTTTTTATTCATTCATCTAATTGTAACATAGAAAAAGGGGATGAGGACAATGATCAAACCTCCAAACAACACAATGACTGTAATGATAATACACAAGTACTACAAATCTCCTCCTACTCTTTTCAGGAAGATGTTGAAAAGAGTAGAACATGTTATATCTCCATTAATTTGTAGATGCAAGTTTAGCCATGAAATCCGCTACTTGATTAGCATCCTTATAGAAATATAGTCCACATCTGCATTCTTCATATTGTTTGTAATATCTCCGATGATCATTTTCAGCTTGAGTTTATGTTGTATCTCGTCTGCCCATCTTGATCATATCGCGGTAAGCTTGAGGTTGTCCCGTGTGCCCATTCTTGAACCAGTCACTTCCTGCATTATATATATATAGTGCGCATAGCCTTGTGCGCTAGTAATTATAACAAGGAATATATATATGTTATACTGAAACAAAAAGAGAAAAATAAAAACAACTACGACTATAATAAAATAAACACTACAAATTAAAATATCCATAAAACAAAATATAACAAGAACTTCAAAGTATCGATAGTCCAACACATAACATAAAACATCAAATTAAAATTGTTCAAATTTTGACTAATCAATAATCTTATCATCCATCTTCGTCGGTACTTTGTCACCGTTACTACTCCTGCAACAGCCTCATTCTCTTCATGGCCGGTCCTTCGAGGGATGAGTGTCTTTTTCAGGCACCTGATTTTTCTCTTTCCCAGTGCTTTCAGCCGATGGAATGAGTCCTCCAACCGATGATATGCACGATCCTTCACCAGTCACGTCGCGTATAGCTGGACGTGGTTCTGCAGATGCAACAGCAGCAGCCTCTCCTACTACTTGTGCTTCCTCGTTCTCCAAAACCTGATCTTTTGGCTCGTCCTTTGGTGGTATGTTCAGATCAACTGTCAAACGTATACCGAGACTATTTATAATTATATTTTAAAGACTCAGTTATAAATAAATATTTTGAACTCAATAATATATATGTGCATTTTCTTTCTTACCACGGTATGATGAATTTAGATGGGGATTCATCATATTCCTAGAAAAGCTGGATTGACCTAGGCGAGTGCCATTTCCCTTGTAAGTAATTGTGACGACCATTCCATCATCTTTGATATCGTAGTTCTTGTTTTTCATATATCAAAGAAAGATAAACAATCGTATTAGGAAAACTCGTACATATTTGAATTGAGAATAAAATAAAAATAAAGAGAATTTTCTAGATAGACCGATAATCAAATTAGAAAAACTTACATCATTCATATACTTAGAGAAACTTTTCTCAAATGAATCACTATAGTTAGATCCTTTTGATGAAGTCATAGCTGCTTAAAATTAATTTGAGACTTAAGAAGCAAGATTGAGTGACAGGATAGGAAAAAACAATAATGCAAGAGTTCTATTTATAGCTCTCACTTGCAATCTAAAGTATTGTTATTAAATATAGTAATTATTAAAAAGTTGACTCTCTTACCAAATTTTCATAAGATGTATTGCTATAATTAATGTAATTTTACTAAAATATATATTTGGTTAAAATTGTTTTCTAGAAGCAATTAATTAAGGATTATAACATGTTATTAATGAATTGAATTACATGCACACTGATAAGAATATTTGAATATGAAAATTATTATAATATATGTTTATAATAATAATAAATTAAATAAAAAAAATTGGTTAAAAAATAATATAAAAAAATTAATGTTATACATGATATAGCATTGATTCTTAGCTAGTTATTATCTTTTTAGTTTAAATTTTGCGCATTGTCAATGTATAATATTTTAACACTATCATGTTATTTCAAGGTTAATATATTACCTTTCTTGTAAAATTCTAATTTATAACTGGAAAAATTGTAAATGAAAATTGAATTCTAATTATAAGTAACACGGGAAAAAATAATTTTTTCAATAATTTTTATTAAAATATGATGTTTTAACGGGTTTCATCCTAGTAAAGTAATTATTCGATCAACACTTAATTACTTCATAATTGAAATATGTTATTTATTTAAGTATATATTATTTTCTCTCAACATCATGATAAATCAACCACTACAAGTAATTCTTCTATCCTCAATATTACGAATATTTAAATAAATAATTCATTATCTCAAACATCTAATCATATAGGAAACTTTTGGCGGTAACACTATTTCTATTAGTGGCCCTCTGACCTAGAGTTCTTATCTCAAGGAATGGGACAGAATGACTCCTTAATTCACTTATGGTCGAGAGTAAAAATAAAAAATATATTGAGTTGAGATATGAGAATGATTTTTCAATTTTATATTAGTTTTTTCATATATGTTTAATTCAAAAATGTTATTAGAGTTGACTATATGAATTATTTATATCAACTTCGATCCACATTTAAGCTCGTTTCATTTTTCTACTTAATGATTGTTTATTTTATTATTATTATTATTATTATTATTATTATTATTATTATTATTATTATTATTATTATATATATATATATATATATATATATTGTCAAGATGAAACGAGTCTATATATAGCTATTCTAGACAAATTTCCTAATTTGTTTAATGTTTTACTATAAAATTATATGAATCCTCACACGAGCTATTGAATGGATTCTGTTTGTTTATATGGTAGAATAAAATGATTTTAAGAACAAGATGGTTGAAAAGGTTGATAATTAAGCATAAAGAGTTTTCGAGAAACTTTTGCATCATGATTAATGAATGGAACCCCTCATGCATGAGTTAACTGTTAGATCGATACTTTCAAGTTTTAACATCAGTTTAATGACCATATGCATGGCGGGAGTTTTAGTGTATAGGACTATGTTTCTATTTTAGTCCACCATTTGAATGATATGTCACAAATCAAAAATCAATAAATTGAACCGATAATATGTAAATTCAAACCAAATTAGAGTTCCAAAGTATCATTAATCAGGTTAGTTTACTAAAATGCATCTCTATTTAAAGTTTTCTTAAGCGATAGGTTAGGTCAACACGGGTCAAGTAATATGAAATAAAGAAAATAATTCATGAGTATATTCTTCACATTTTGCCCATAGTAATAATTATTTTTGAAAGTAATAAACATTGACTAATTATTAACATAGAAAACCTTAGGGATGAACATATATATTTATTTATCCATTCATCCATTCATCCATTCATCCATTCATCTAATTGTAACATACAAAAAGAGGAGGAGGACAATGACTAAACATCCCAAACAACACAATGACTGTACAAAATAGTCTACAAAACGATACACAAGGCGTGAAAAAAATCCTCAATGATGCTACAAAATATATATATATATATATATATATCAGCTTACAAAGAAATTGGATTCGCCGTGTCTCATCCTAATTAAACATCTGGCCATAAAATCCTCTGCTTGGTTAGCCTCCCTCTAGCAATAATGTACAAAATCTACATCTGCATTCTTCAGCTTGAGGTTGTCAGTGTGCGCATTGTTGAAGCCATTTTGAATACACCAATCACTTCCTGCATATATAGAGCGCATGCCTTGTGCGCTAGTACATCGAGCCTTACCTCCTTTTACATCATAGAATACAAAAAATATCCTAATAGAGATTATGATCAGAAAAGGATCTTAAGTCATTAATCTCCCATGTGATGCATCCTCCTAAAAGTAAATGATCGGCTCTTGTATAGTAATAGCGTACTTAGCAAGAGCATCTGCAACTTCATTTCCTTCCCTATAACAATGCTTTACTATTATGTTTCTTTGAGCAATCTTATTCTTGATGTCTTCAATAAGGTTGTGGATTCTCCAAGGTGGTTTACAACTCCCATTAATCATTCGAACCACAACTTGAGAATCCAGTTCTACCTCCAAAGCTTCAAATTGTTGACCAAGACACCAAGAGATACCAATCAAAGCAGCTTGAGCCTCACTATAATTGTTAGTGTAGCATTGAGTAGGGTATGAGAAAGCTATAATCATGTCCCCAATACTATTTCTAACAATTCCTCCGGCTCCAGCTTTGTTATGGTTTCTCATGTAACTCCCATTGGTGTTGAGCTTCCAATTATTTCCATTAGGCCTGTTCCAGTATATCATGCTGCTTGTGATTATTGGTTTAAAGTTTTCCGCCATAAGACATACTATATTATAACAAGTAATATACTATATTATTGATGAAACAAAAAGTGAAAAGTGAAAACGACTTCAACTATAATAAAACAAACACATAACAAAATATCCATAAAACATGGTTTCTCAAGTGGAATGTAAATAAAAAAATATTTGAAGTAAAGTGGCCCGGAGAAAATAAGTCAGTACTACCATTTATATTTGGTTGGTTACTCTTTTGATATAGAGAGAGGTTTGAAGGATTTTCACCTTCAAAAAAGCTTTCATCACATGTATTATTTGAGATTACAAAAGAGAGATAATGAATAAAACAAATTTGGGTCAACATTAGAAGAAGTTATTACTTAGTTTCGTAACACTCAAATTTGCATATATAATTATAACTTTAGTCATAATACATAGAATATAATTTTGTACATGATGCTACAATACATGACATATATTTGTACACAGCTACTTTAGTACTAAAACACTTTAGTTAAACTAGAAAATCATATTGTTGAACCCTCGTTTTTTTATTCGTTCATCTAATTGTAACATAGAAAAAGAGGATGGGTGCAATGATCAAACATCTAAACAACACAATGACTGTAATGATCGAATAATACACAAGGTGTGAAAAAGTCCTGCAAGGTCTACAAATCTCCTCTTAATACTAGGAGTTGCATTTTGTCAAGTTGAATGAGTTCCTTCAACATTTCAGGAAGATGTTGAAAAGAGTAGAAGAAGATGTTATATATCTCCATTTGTAGATGTAAGTTTAGCCATGAAATCCGCTATTTGATTTGCCTTAGTATAGCAATGTAGTCTACATCTGCATTCTTTAGATTGTTTTGTAATATCTCCGATGATATTTTTCAGCTTGAGGTTGTGTTGTCTCGTGTGCCAATCTTGATCATATTGCGGTAAGCTTGAGGTAGTCCCGTGTGCCCATTCTTGAACCAATCAATTCCTGCATATATAGTGCGCATTGTCTTGTACGCTAGTAAACAAGGAATATATATATATGTGTGTTATATGGGAAGAAACAGAAAAATAAACACAACTACGGCTATAATAAAATAAACACTACAAAATATAACTAAAATTTCAAAGTAGTGCAATTGTCCGATCGATAGTCCAACACATAAAAACACACAAAATATCAAATTAAATTTGCTCAAGTTTAATTTTGATCAATAAATGATCTTCCTCGGTACTTTATCACCGCTACTACTCCAGCATCAGCTTCTCTTCATGGCTGGTCCTTTGAAGGACGAGTCTCTTTTTCAGGCACCTGATTTTTCTCTTTGCTAGTGCTTTCAGCCGATGGAATGAGTCCTCCAACCAATGATATGCATGGTCCTTCACCAGTCACGTCGCGTATAGCTGGACGTGGTTCTGCAGCAACAACAGCAGCAGTCCTTCCTACTTGTGCTTCCCCCTTCTCCAAAACCTGATCTTCTGGCTTGTCCTTTGGTGGTATGTGCAGATCAACCGTCAAGTGTATTCCGGGAATATCTATAATTATATTTAATAGACTTAGTTATAAAATAAGTATTTTGAACTTATACATACCATATATATATATATGCATTATCTTTCTTACCAGCGTATGATGGTGGAACTAGATACGGATACATTATATTATTCCCAAAAAAGGATCGATCTGGATGAGTGTCATTTCGCACCGGCATCTGATCATTCCTCTTGTAAGTAGAAGTGACGACCATTCCATCATCATTGGTATCACCGCTCTTTGTTTTTCATATATCAAAGAAAAATAAACAATTACATTAATTAGGAAAATTCATACATATTTGAATTGAGAATAAAATGAAAACAAAAAGGACTTTCTACACAGATAGATCCTATTAGAAAAAACTTACATCATATGTATCCTCCAAGTAATTTTTCTCAATTGAAGAACCATTGTTAGATCCCATTGATGAAGCCATAATTGTTTAATTAATTTGCTAAATGAGTGATGGATAAGAAAAATCAGTGAGGCAAGAGTCCTATTTATATAGCTCTCACTTGCAATCAAAAGTATTGTTATTAAATATAGTAATTATTAAAAAGTTGACTCTCTTGCCATAAGATTTATTGCTATGATTAATGTAATTTTATTAAAATTTATATTTTGTTAAAACTACTTTGCACAAGCAATTAAGGATATTATAACATTAATGAATTGAATTACATGCAAACTGACACTCCCTTCATCCCCTTTTAGTTGTCATGTTGTATTTTTTGAAAGTCAATTGACTAATTTTCAAAGTTAAATTAGATTACATTAATTCGATATTTAAAACTAAGAATTTTGATATTCAAAAACTATACGAAAAGTACTATCAATTGAAATTTTTTGCATATCAATATAATGAAAAATACATCATAAAATGTTAGTCAAAGTTCTTATCATTTGACTCTAAAAAATGATATCCTAACAACTAAAAGGGGACAAAGGGAGTAATAATATTTGAATATAAAAATTACTCCCTCCATTCCTATTATATGTCATCCTTGCTAAAAATAGATGCTCCTTAATATTTGTCATTTCACAAAATCAATGCATAAATGACACTATTCTTCCTATTTTACCCTTGTAAGTTACTCCCCCCATCCACTTTCAATTGGCATGTTGCGTTTTTTAAAAGTCAATTTGACTAATTTTCAAAGTTAAATTATTAGATTACATTAATTTGATATTTAAATTAAAAAAAAATAGATATTCAAAAACTATACGAAACGCACTATAAATTGCAATTTTTTGCATATCAATATGATTAAAAAATACATCGTAAAATGTTTAGTCAAACTTCTTATAGTTTGAATCTAAAAAAGGAGACCTTGACAATTAATAATGGACAGAGGGAGTATTAGCCTTGAAAATATACATTTGACTAACATAGAAAAACTAAGTAAATAATTATGTTCATTGGTCAAATTAATTAATCAAAATAAATTAATTCATGTTCTCATTGATTGAAAATTTGACTTCCAAAAAAAATTAAATATGGGTAGAATAATAAACTTACTTAGTTTCGTAATGCACATGATATCTAAAATGGTGGAATATAAATATGAACCAAGAGAGTATTACATACAATATTTTTGCACTATCAGTCATCACTGTATAATTTTGGTACGTCATCCGGTAGCATTAACATGTTATAGCATGTTATTATCTTTTTATTTAGAATTTAAGTTTTGTGCATCATGGGTGTACAACTTTTTTTACACTATCGGATTATTTCAAAGGTAATATATGTACCTTTCTTGCATAATTTTAAATCATGATAATAAAAGATATTAAAGGAAAACTCAATCCTAATTATAAGTAACACACAGAAAAAACATGGATTTCATCCTACTAATGTAATTCTTCAACACTAAAATTACTTTATAATTGAAATATGTTATTTATTTAAGTATTATTTTCTTTCAACATCATGGTAAATCAACCACTAAAAATAATTCTTCTGTCGTCAATATTATGAATTTTAAAAGAAATAATTCATCATCATCTCAGACATATAATTAATTATTAGGAACTTGTAGTGGCAATCCTATTTTTATTAATACTGACTTAGAGTTCTTTCTTGATATGTAATCTCGATCAAGGGAAAAAAACACATTGAGTAGAGAATGATTGTTTAATTTTATATTAGTTTTCCGTAAATGTTTAATTCAAAAATGTAATTAGAGTTAACCATATGAATAATTTATTGTATCAACTTCGTTCCACCTATAAAAGTAATTTGCCAGAAATAAGAATCATATATATATTTTTTCAGTAACCCCCAAACAAATGGATATTTCATTTTATTGAGTAAAAAGCATTAAATTAAAGTACTCCTGCATCATGATTCGTGAATGCAACCTTCATGCATGCACGAGTTTGATATTAGATACTTTTAAGTTATATATTAGGAGTATATCAGTTTAATAAAATTATATAATGATATATATCAACTATTAAGCATTGAATAGGAATAAAACAAAATGTCTGTTGTAGTCCTCCATTTGAATATATAGTGTGTTCACAAATCAAAAACTGATAAATTGAATTGATAATATGTAAAATTGAAACAAACTAGAGTTCTAAGGTGTGTAGCATCATTAATAAGGAATTAATTTACTAAATATACATTTGTATTATATAGCTAGACGTGATATATACATAGAATATAATTTTGTTCATGATGCTATATAATACATGACATGTAGTATTTATACACAACTTCTCTTTACTAAAATACTTTAGTTAAACTAGATAATCAAATTGTTTGGCTGCTTGTCTTTTTATCCATTCATCTAATTGTAACATACAAAAAGAGGAGGGGGACAATGACCAAACCTCCAAATAACACAATGACAGGTACAAAATAGTCTACAAAACGATAAAGTAGGCGCGAAAAATCCTCAATGATGCTACAAAAAATATAATATATTATTGAAACAAAAAGTGAAAATTGAAAACAACTTTAACTATAAAAAAAACACACACATAATAAAATATCCATAAAACAAAAACTAACAAAGTACTGCAATTGTTCGATAGAGAATTCAACACATAAAAGAAACACAAACAGAAGATCAAATTAAAATTCTTCATCCATCATCTCCAGCTAGCAGCAGCCTCTCTTGATGGCTGATTTTTCTTGTTACTAATGCTTTCAGTTGATGAAGTGGCTCCTCCAACCGATGTTATGCATGATCCTTCATCAGCCATATTACGTCTCCGTACTGTAGTTATAAAAGGGATTCGTATTCATCTCAATTTCAGTTACAAGAGGACGAGCAGGAACATCATTCTCAACCATGAGATTTGGTGAAGAAGTGTGTTCTTCATCAATGCCGGTATTGTTCTTCATACATCCAAACGAAGAAAAATTAGATAAGAAATTAAGGAAGTAACTTTATTGATGCATAGTGAATGGAATAATCACTAGCGTCTTAAGTTGACTGAACACAAAATTTATAACAAAGAAAGATGATCTTAAAATTAAAAATGTATGTAATTTAGAGATTTAATTAAACATGTCATGTAAGGTATTAAAATTTAAAAACTTTCTACATAGATAATCAAATTAGAAAGCTTACATTGTTGTTATCCTGAGAAGCCCTTTTCCTAATTGAAGCACTATTGCTAGATCGTGCTGGTGAAGCCATGGCTACTTAATTAATTTGAAAGAATAAGTAAGATTAGTATTGCTAAATGAGTGATGAGATGGGAAAAATCAGTAATGTAAGAGTCTTATAAAGCTCTCACTTGTCATCTTAAGTATGGTCATATTTAGTAAAAAATTAACTCACTTGCCAAATATTCATGAAGATTTACTTGCCATACAATTTGACTAGATATACATTTATAAATTTGTTATTTGTTAAAATTGCTTTCCGAAAGAAATTAATTAAGAATTATTACATTAAATGAATTGAAATACATGCAAATTGATATGAATATTTGAATAATAAAATTATTATAATATTTTCTTTTTATCTTATGTAGGGTCCATGTGGATGTTATTATATATTTTGTTTAGGGTGGAAAAAATGAAAATACACTAAAGTTGAGAATGATTGTTAAATTTTTCTTTTACAATAACAATCAATTAGTATATGATAATTCAAAAATATTATTAGGGTTAATTATATTAATCATTTCTATCAACTTCGATCCACATTTGAGCTCATTTCATTTTCCTATTTAATAATTATTTATCTTATATATACCGTTATAAAGGTAGAAAGTCCCAAAAAAAAACTAAAATACGAAAATAGGCCTACAAAGTTGAACGACTTTTTAGCCAAACTATCAACAACTTGGTTTGCTTCCCGGTAGCCGTGGGTGACTGAGGATATAAATGCAATTGAGTCCTTTAATTACTTGTTAATATGTACCATTCATTAAATTATAAATTACATTATATTATTGTATAGGGAAAATGTTGAGAATTATTTCAATCTACCAATAGTTATTGTTAGCATGTTTTTCCTAATATTATCGTATTTACAAGCCTTTTCACATTCTGTTTTTATTGTTTGCCAGCTTCCACGACAATAATGCTTTTACATCGTCCATTCACATTCCTCATGGATTTATGTAAAAATGCACAAGAAAATGTCTACTCAATTTAACATATTATCCTATTTTTCTTGTTTCTTCATTTTTCCCATAAAAAGCAACGGATTTATAACATTCTACGACTTACAAACAGATTTAAAACATAACAAAGATTTAACTATAGGTTCCTGTATAAGTATGAGAAATTGGATATCAGTTAGAAGAATGCAAGTAACTTCATCAAAGTCTGATTTACTTTTTGCCATTATAATAGGTTATTGGACAACAATTGTTCTGTTAGGGTTTACGTCCAAAAATATATTTTTTAACCATATATATACAAACTCAAATACTACCATTCCTATATTTTATTTGTTTAATCTTAATTTTCACTTTAATTATTTTCGACAACAATTCTATTTTATTTATTTTGTAAAGAAGAGTTAAATTGAGTAGACATTTTCTTGTGCATTTTTAGTTAGAAAGTGACATTTTTCAACGGACCAAAAAAAGCAAGATAAGTCAACTGAAGCAGATGAAGTATATCTCCTTTGCATGCGATTAACCCTAACATTACCTGATAGATATATCATATACCGTATGAAAATCCAATTATTTGACTCCATTAAATATTTAGCTTGTGATCGACGGTGTAGCAATAAAAGCGGAACTATAAAAACGAAGAAAATTGCGTCAAACAAAACAGAACGGGCATATTCTATTAAGAAAAATGGAGCTGAGTTAATGAAAATCTTACAATATGGAATATTGGTTTTCGAAGATAGCCATGTAGTCTGTTGTCTACACAAGACATTACAATTTCATATTCTAAGCGAAATATACCGTTAAACTCAAACAAGAGGCAAGAACAACACATCATAACATAGCACGCAATTGAACAAGCAAAATACAGACAGCTACAGCTGAATTAACTAAGCATCAAGCAAATCCATTTAGCCTAGCATATCAAAAAAGAGATGCTAGACACAAGTGAAGTACAAATTATAATATACCAAACAATTTATGGGACCAATTTTAACATCGTATGTACAAGGGACTAAGCAACTTGTTCTTCCATCACTTTCCTTTTTTTTTGGGTTCAAGGGAAAAGAGAATGGAAGACAATAGTTGAGAGTCCTTCCAAAAATAAACTCCAAAACAAATATTTCCAACTAAAACTTAATGCTCCTTCCTTAAAAGATTTGACGCTTGCCATGTCCAAATTAACAGACTTCATCTTGTCCCCATCAGAAGCTAGTCATATGAAAGAGAATGATAAAACATTACTGTCCAAGATTTCCAAGAAGTCTCTCTACTGCGGCATGAACATTGCCTGCAGTGGCAACCAATGCTCTGATATTTTCTTGAGTGTCAAAGAAACCCATATCTTGCAACTGTGCTAGCTGAGTGGCATATAATTCCTCCGGAGGCACTACAGCAAGACATCAACATTAAAAAGGTGAGAGCAAGTTAAAATTTGAGAGAGAGTTTGACTAAATAGAGGGGAGAAAATTAACCATTGGATCTGTTGGGGACACCACCCAAACCCCCTGACCCAAGTCCACCAAACATATTCATCAGCATTTCCATTCCCATGTTGTTGTCAGGGGCTGCAATTATAGAGAGAACCGTAATGATGTGAGTCAAACTAAATACTAAACAGCAGTATGCAAAAATAGCATTGTACTTGTCCTCCTCCACTGTACTACATATCACAAAAAGCCAGAAAAAGAATCAAACTAACCATACATTCCCCTATATGGAGGATATAAAAGATGGATTGTACTGACGCGACTGTATCTTAATATAGCTACATTGCATAACTCAGCATTTCAATAAGGGATGCTGAAGGATGTCACTGAAGCTGAGCATATCTTAGTACGACTAGATTTCACGTGTGTTAAAAGTGGAACTACTATCTACATGCTGTTTCATCTAAAAAGTAGCAGCACCTGATGAATGTATTCAATGTTCAGATTCCATATCTAGCCAATAGACTGAACTAACTTCTCCAATAAATACTAATATTTGAAGTACTATAACAAGACAAACTTATTCTCAACTAGTAGATATCACCTATACGGATCTTTTCTTCTTGTGTCGTGTATTTAGCTAAGTCTGCAATGAGTCCAATAAATTGCAGGTCTCTCGCAACTTTTTCCACGTGATTTTAGGTCTACACCGTCCTTTTTTAAATATCCACTCAACATAATTTGACCGCTGCATCTCTAGGTTGACGCAGGCCACGACCATACCATCCCAAGCGATACAATTCCAATTGCCACTACAACAGTAATTAGTAGTTTTGGAATTAAAAGATATTTTGGGCTGGTAATTATTCCAAAAACTACAGCAGAACAAGGAACGGAGGGTTTTCCCCCCTTTCCACCCCGACTTTTGGTCTTAAGAGTGTTGGTTTTCAATTTGAAACTTCGGTAAGTGCTTTTTAACATATGTGTAAAAAAAATTTCATTTAATTTAGCCCCTTCATGCTTACTATAATTAGCTATTTCAACGTCTTTACTTTGTCTTGATTTTGTTTGAAAGGACGCCCCTTATTCTCAGGGCCTGATCTGGTCAGTACCCAGCCTCCAGAGACTATGAGGAATCGTTTGGTGTGAGGTATAAGGTACAATAATCCCGGAATAAAATGTAGGATTATTTTATCCTGCGTTTGGTTACAGGTATTAGGTAGTCCTTGGAATATTTATACCACATTTGTGCCATAGTGATGGGATAAGTTATCCCATGTAACTTATCCCGCGATAACTTGTTCCCAACCAAACGACCCCCCAAGTGCAATACTAAAAATAAATATTCAATCAACCTTCTCGCATTTTATCCTCAATACGTGCTACCTCAAACCTTCGGGAGAATGTGTCATTTTTCAACTAAACCAATCTTTTTTATGACAAGGGAAACCCGCAGCCGCTACCCTTTGGGTACACATCCAATTTAGCATCTGCATGTTTGCGACACTCATTTGTGAATATGTTGAACTGCAGTGGCGCAACATTCACAGTAGAGCTTACTTTTCACTTTGATAAACATCCTTCCAACACATAACTACTAGACCCTTTTTGCACAAAAAACTATAGTCTTGAACAAAATTTCAAAACAACAGCAACGTAAATATATTGGCTCTTAGATAAGATTATAACATGACTACTTATTGAAGTAACCTACACACTCTGCTGGTAACATTGCAGTTAGGGGGTTGGGTTTGAGGTATTCGAGGGCATAAAATTTACCTGCACCTCCCACATTCTGACCCGGTCTGCAAGAGGGAAAAAGACATCATCTCAGCATGGAGCCAGAAATACCATAAAGTTATCCAATATGATCCAACAACCATAAAGAAGATCTGAAACATGAAAAAGTAAAGCATGCCCTTCTTCCTTCCTAATTTTAGAATTGAGATGGTTCTCTACTAATGGAAAATTGAAATCTGAGAATATGTCTGAGTAACTTATCAATTTCATTGCAAGTGTATACAAGAAATGCTGACTAATGGGAATTAAGAAAGCTATACAGAAGTTGTAACATAAATCATGAAGCATGCAGAACACCAGCCAAGTGAACTTAAAACGTAGGTATCCACTTACTGGTTCGTTGGTTGTCGACCAAGTTGAGACAAAAGCCCTTGCTGGAACGTCATAAGTTGCTATAAAGAAGCAAAAATAAGAAGTCAGAGGATACATAAAGATTACGAACCAAAATACACTTGTCAAGCTCTTTGTTCAGACACATCAAAAAGTCTAGTTTCACAGCTGCCCCTCAAAACCCACCTCGTGGCAAAAATCTATATCCATATCAATTTCAACATTTGGATGAAACTATGACTCCCTGTGTGTATTTCCTTGAGTGGTTTGATGTCTTAAAAGTATATCAGTATAATGAAAAATGCAAATTTCTACATCTGGATGAAAGCATGACTCTTGTGTCCATTATATACAAAATCAGGATATCATAAGAGAACATGTAATATATCTAAGAGAGAGATATTGTTAAGATTCACAAATCTATGCTTTAATTGGTGGAGAAATTAAAATAAGAAGGCAATATTATGAGTTAAATATAATTCTACAGATAAGAATTCCATGGTATAGGACAACAATTGTTTCAAATATCTGAAGTTTCCTTTCAAGAAACTGGAAACTATCACCGCTTTATGTAATTTTATAGGAAATGGGAGCAACTAATATGCTGCAAATTTTGACGAATAAGTATACTTCCCTTTGAGATAAGTGAACTTTGTCACAGCTTAATTTTTATGTTATGGAAAATGGGAGAAATTCAGTGATTTACAGAGGTATAACAGTGGATCTAGAAATGCCCAATCCAAAGCAAAAAAGTACCAAGTGCAGTATATCGATTTTTTACACTTCCCCTTTGACACACATAGTTAGCTTATAACTTCTGTTGACCAACAGTCTGATCTAATGATAAAGTGTCATTCCAATTGGACATGTTGATGTACATGGCTTGTCTCATCCACAAATAGGCAATGAGACTAAATTAGTGAAAAGCACACTTATTAGGATTCAGTTAGCCAAACACCATATTCAATACATCCAATGCACCATACACATCAAGGAAGCAAGATAAAGATAGCAACCAGAAATGATTTACCTGCATTGTCTCAGGAGAAGTCATCTGCCGAATAAATTCAGGGTTTTGCAGCATTTCTCGAAGATGGGAGTTGGAATCAAGCATATTCCTTAGCTGTGGATTCATCCCAAGCATCTGAACACCAATATACTACCGAATGAGAACTTGACAAGAAGCTTTCCATGAAAAATAGAAGAAGAGAAATAAAGAAAGGAAATAAAGACATAGATGACTGCAAGCAAGCTTCAAGTCACAAATTATACCTGGTTCATATATTGAGGATTTGAGAGGAGAGACTGCATCATCTGTGAGACGGCTGGGTTTTGCATCATCTGATTTAGTGAAGCAGCATCTGGCATGCCACCCAGCATTCCCTCAAGATCTGGGAGTGCAAGTCCACCTAAGCCAGCAGGTGGTGGTGCCCTGGTTTCCCCAGCAGTGTTTGACCTAGCAGTGGTATTAGTTTGGCCAGCTCCAGCTGCAAAAAAGGCAAAGTAAGGAAAAAACAATAAAAATTGAACATATAACAAGAAAAGCTTATGAAATACCCTAATGCCTAAATACCACCTGCTCAAAGCAGCTGAATGAACCATAGAATTACACATACAGTATGGGCCATGGAGGACAAAATTCTTGCAAAACAAGCATGAGAAGCTTATGAGAACCTAACATTTTGTTTGTAGTGTGCAATGCTACCCCTGGTGTGTAAATTCAAAACACACATTGCACCAGTCATTCACAACCAAACAAAGCAGCCAAGAATAGAAGTCTTGCAGAAGCACAAGAGGAGGGGAAGTCACTGCCTGTTACAAGTGAAACTCGACTTCAATCAAACAAGAGGCAAAGGCAAGCAGAGACAAAAAACAATGGGGCGATTTCTTCTCATTTGCCAAAGCCCTGGCGGCAAAGACCCGTTACATGTGTTTTTGGGAGGTCGCAAGTATCTAGTGGAATAGTCGAGGTGCGCAACCCAGACACCACCGTTATCCCCAACAAAAAACAAAGAGGTGAAGTAATTAAGCATGTCTAAAGAAAGCAAATCTTGTACAAAATCAAAGGATATGAAATGATAGTAGCTTACTGCCAGCAGAAGCCCAAGGATTAGGAAGTGGATTAGTATTTGGAGCAGGTGTGTTAGCAGTAGCCTCAAAACCAGTAGTTGGAGGATTAGTTGACTGGTTTCTGCCTTGCCCCGTACCCTGGGCCCCCAAAAGAGCTGCGAACGGGTTTGAACCCACATCACTTCTTGCATCTCCACCCATAGTTGTTGCATTTAGCAAAGGCTCTTGGACATTTTCATACATGCGCCTCAGCATGTTAAATCCCTCGGGAGAAGATTCAATATTGCTCATTGCCCTGTCAGTATTACGCATCATCTCACGCATAAGTTCAGGGTTTCGTGCAGCCTCCATTGTCTGACGAAGAGTAGCAGGATCATTGAGAACGTGGGCAAGCTCTGGATTACGATCCATGATCTCTCGCATTTGAGGATTGTTCATAATCATGTTACGGATGATTTCTGGGTTATTCATTAAATTCTGAACGAGAGGCATATTCAGCATGTCTCTCATCATATTGGGGTTTTGGGTCAACTGCTGCTGGACCTGCTCGAAATCCGGAAGGCCAGCTCCAAGTAGACCACCACCACTGCCACCACTTCCAAGACCAGGAAACAATGAAGCCCCAAGGCCCGATCCAGCAAATGGTCCGCCTACATTTGGAGCGGAATCAGAGGGTGCATTCTGATTAGCATTTGGATTTCCAGTATTGACTGCACTTGCAGTATTAACAGCGGCAGCTGGTGCAAAACCTCGAACCAAATGGACGGTATGATCTGCCTCAAGACCTATCAACCACATATAAATAAGATAAGCAAGACATAAAAGAATATTACTGTGACAGCCTGGTAACACGTCAAAAACATACTTCACAGAGAGAGAATATAATCATATAAAACATAATGCAAAATTAGATGTTAACTAATGACAGGGCGGAGGACAAGATACTCCATCCATTCCCAATAGTAGGAAAATGGAACCATATTTCATCCCCAAGCCCCGGCTTTTTACAACTCTGATACCCTCCTTGTCTATTCTGATCTTTTAGAGGTCGCTATTAACCATCAGCACCTTGTTTCTATAGAGTATAATCCTTGTAAAAGTTTCCTTGGAACACAACTCTCAACTAGGAATCTAGGGTCTGCAGAGCAAGTCAACACACCAGACCTTTCTCTTAAGCTATAGTACTTGCCAATCTATATATTATCACTTCTTATACATTTTTGGAGATGATGCTCAATCATATGAACGGAAGTCGTTTTCATCATTAGCTATCATCACCATGAAGTATGAACTGAAGTATGCAACCTTTAAACAGAGAGAGCATTAAGTAGAGGTCCTACTTTGTGGCAACACTTCCATACAATTCTACAACCAAAATCAAATGTCGCATCTTTAACTATAGTTCTTGAAGAGCAAGAAAAGAGAGGAATTTTACTGAAAGATTTAGTTCAATAATAACTATTGAAGACCATTGATCAGCTAATATCATTTTCACTGATTTACTATCAACATTTAGGCCCACTTATCAATAAACTTCCCAAAAATCACATTCAGTTCATCACTCCTTAGTTTATCCCCCTCGATTTCTCAGGCAGTCAACAAGGTAATAGTAGCATACAAAGCCTACTTAGTCCATTACCCATTCTATTATGTGTCTCCATATTCATTACTTGTTCTTCAATGTATGCACACATAACCCTTAATTCCACTTTAAAACATGAAATCATTCTCCATTTTGGCTAACATCTTGTGTTTGTGCATTCTATTTCAAGACTGGACAATAAATAGTGATAAGGCACAGATCTTTCTTATTCTTTTTTGTTGATAAAAGGGAGAGAATCACAACACTTTCTAATTGGATTCAATAGCAAAGAAACTACATATGCAGGAGCCAACCTAAGTCCGTCTATTCATCTTTCTTGAATTCATTAGCAAAGAAACTACATATGCAGGAGCCAACCTAAGTCTGTCTATTCATCTTTCTTGAATTCATTAGCAAAGAAACTACATGTGCAGGAGCCAACCTAAGTCCGTCTATCATTTTCTTGAATTCATTAGCAAAGAAACTACATATGCAGGAGCCAACCTAAATCCGTCTAATCACCTATCTTACCATAAATAGATAAACCCCCAAAAATCAAACCTTCTAAACCAGGAGTAGCCTTTACATGATGCAATTATTATACAGAAAAACCAATAACGACAATAAAGAAAATAGTATGTCACCAATCCCCATGACAAAAAAAATTGCCTAATTAAATTAGGGACCTTTTCCAGGACTATACCGTATATCTACTAAGCAGAAGCAATCAAGTCCTCCGTGTATTAAAATCAGAATATAGATGGGGATAATTAATATTACCGTAGCTTGTTAGGGTTTGCTCGTCCTTTAAGATCCGGCCTTTATAGATCAATCTCTGCTGCTCGGCAGGAATGTCGGAGTGCTGAGCAAGGGTGGACTTGAAGGATCCAACACTTGAGTCTAGAGCCACCTGAACGGTAAATTTGGAGCCGTTGGAACATCGGACATTGATTGTAACTTTTTGATCGCCAGTGGCGTTATTCTCGTTATCCTCTTTTGCCGCCGCAGCACTAGTATCACCGCCGCCCATACTCAAAACCCTCCCCTTCAACAATTCGGGAGGCCTGTCGACTAATCAATGGCGAATTGAAACCTGAGACGAACAGTAATGAAATCGAAATCGCCGATTAATCGGAAACGGGAAAATGAAGAAGAAGCCCTAATTCAGATGATTTCACGATTTCAGGGCGAAACTGGCGAAGCGAAGATAATAAAGAAAAGTAAATGACAGAGACTCTTTTATTGCGTTTTATTATATTTGTGAAAATAAAAACCAATTTATACTCCTACTCCAGATACCAAATCACGAAAAATGTATAATTCAATGTATTTCTTTTGTTTATTTATTATATTAACTTTTAGTATTATTTATAAAAATATACCCCCATTGTCTATTTTATTTATTCATTATATTAAAAATAGTTGTTTAACAATATTTGTCCACTTTGAAAAATCAAGAGATAATTTACTTTTTTTTTATCTATTTTATACTTATTATTAAATATTATTCAATATCTAATACATTTTCCAAACATTATTAATATATTCAAAGGATAACATAGTAATATCACATCAATTATTTATTGTTTCTTAAATGTGTATCAAGTTAATGTGGTCAAGAGTATTATTTATATATTTTATCTCTTCATTATTAAGTAGTATTTATTTTTAAATTATTTCTCAAAATTTAAATACAAATTTTTATATCGTTTTATGACTGTATGGAAGGACTAAGTCCTTTTACCCAAGCAAAGGGTCTGTCAAGATCTGAATACATATTGTTATTAAGTTCATGTATCTAGCAGTTTTAACTGTATATATGGCCCTTTTCTCAACTCACACGCTTAGAACGCGGTTGTAATGACCTCCGTGTCATTTTGCCTTAATGCCTCCTTTTCGTCGTTCATAGCGTTCCTATAGCGACCCCTAGTCATTTATGACTTGTTGGCATTGACTGTTCGGTCACTTGATCGTTCGTTTGGGTTTTATGCCCGTTTCCCCGTTTTGGAGCTATTGAAACTTAAATAGTTGACTTTAGTCAAAACATCAGGTAAACGACCTCATAATGGAATTCTGACGGTTCCATCAGCTCCAAAATTACCAAATTAAGCTGGTAGCATGATTGGACCATTAGACGTTTTAGCCTTTGAAATTTGGACTAAGGTTGACTTTGGTCAACATTCTTGGAAAACGCGCTCGGATGAAAATTCTGTCAGCGCGGTTAGTTTTGAAATGTCGACTTTGGTCTAGAACGACCTTTCATTCGACTCCCGAGGCCTCCGGACTCATTCCGAGCCCCTCGGTGGATTTTGGTTAAAATGACTTTTGAAAGTGGGACCCACTTTTTATCTAGATAACCTCTGATGGAAATTTTGACTGTGCTGTTAAACCTGGAATGTCGAATTTAGTAGGGTAGCATATCTGTTTTATTTTTATCGAATTTTGAACGAATTTCGAACACCCCGTCGGAGACTTTGAAGTATATAGCCGAAGCTGAAATCTGGTGCAGCTCTTTAGCGACCAGATTTTAGGCTTTTAACGACCATATTTGTGGACTTTTTAGCGACCAGTGTCGCCCTTATAAAACCCCAACTTAGTTTTATTCCTCATTTTAAAAGTGCCATATCTTGAGCAATAGTGGTCCGATTTGGGAGATTCAAGAGGCTAACTTGAGTGACTTTTTGAGGAGAACGCGTTGGCTTGGTTAGATTTCATATTTAAAGCTTTATTGGAGGTTAAAAAGTTGTGTTTTAGTTGCTGTCATACCTAATTTGGAGATCAAATTTTTGGGAAATTTTAGAAGCTGATTTCTTGGTCATTTTAGGTCCGAATCTGGTGATTCAAGAGCCTAGATTGTGGGGTTTTTCATGAGGATCGTCATGGTATGATTGGTTTTAGCATCTGGACCCTCGTTTTTGGTATTTTCTCGTAAATAGCTGTTGTTATTGTTGTTCCTTTTTAGTGTGAAATGGGTTTTTCGTTGCATGTTCGTGTTGGGACTGTTCCGAGCCCCGAATTGTATTCCATTTTGGAACACAAGTTCGAGGAGGTGTTTAAGAACCTATTTTTGGGATTAATTTCGGAATTTCCAGCGCGGGTCCCACTTTTCCCGTTTTGACCCAGAAATTGGTTCGTCTCCGTTTCTTGCGATTTTAGTGTCTAACGACCGTAATAATGTTGTGACTCTATTTTTGATAGTGTGTTAGCGTTCGAGGCCGTTCAAAAGGGGAAAGCTCCGGAGAAGTGATTTTTTGAGCGCGCGTGATCTGCCTACAGGTAGGCTACGGTTTCCCTCTCTTAGATTGAGCTTGAGAGTGTGAATGCATGTTGATTAGTTGGGATTTGGGTTGGTAGTTATTGAATCGTGCATAGGTGTTTAGAAATCATGTTTTAGCCTCTTTCGGGAATTATCGGGTAATTGTGAGCATGCAATGTGTTACTAATTGACCCTCATTGCTATGTGGAGTGCTTGTATGCTTAATTACTGTTTATTTGAAGCATGTTGGGCCTTAGTTTAGGATTGACTAGGGCTTGCCTTAGAAATACATTATTCGGAACCGATAGGCCTTAGTTTTGCCCCAATGTCGCTCGGCCGGCTTAGATCCCCGTAGACTGGTGTAGCAGATTGGAGTCTGATAGTTTGGGCCTTAGTTAGGCTATACGCTTACTCCGACGATAGTTATCCTTATTTTTCCCCGATGTTACAGCTTCACGAGTTACATCGGCGACATTGGTTCTACTTCGCGATTTGATGTTGGTTTTTGATTCGGTTCCAAGGACTTACATTGATTGGTTAAGTGTGGATGACATTCCACAGACATTTATGAGCATGGATCGATTGGGACTCTTTCAGCAGCTACATTGGCACCTTTTTCGGGCATCCGGTTTAAGGTCCGGCCTCTATTGCCCAGATATTTATATAGAGCATCCGCTTTAAGATCCGACCTCTATTGCCCAGATATTTATATAAAGCATCCGATTTAAGGTTCGGCCTCTATTGCCCAGATATTTATATAGAGCATCCGGTTTAAGGTCCTGCCTCTATTGCCCATATACTTATATAAAGCATCTAGTTAGAGGTCCGGCCTCAGTTACTTGATACTTGTGACTGGTTACTTTGGTACTTCTAGTGAGCATCCAGTTTGAGGTCCGACCTCCGTACTGTCAGATTCTACTATTGGGGTTGAGGTTCTGGTTCGATGTTCTCCGTTTTTGGGTTCCCTTATGTAATTCTCTTTAGTTGTAGTTATTATGTGTACTCGTCGGGCTTATGGGGGTCCGTTTGGGTTTTTAATTAAACTTGCGCATGAGTGTACCTTCTGGACTTATGGGGGTCCAGTTAGGTGTAGTTTAGTTAGTTCTTTTTACACTCGTATGCATTCCATTGTTACTTAGATTTCCGTTCTTGACCTCTGTTTGTGTTATTCTTTCTTTTCATATTGCCTTTACTTTTCAAGTTCAATCGGCCTATGATGCCTACTGGGTACTTGTTGTTTTGGTACTCATACTACGTTTTGCATCTATTTTCGTGATGCAGGCTCAAGCACCAGTGCCCAGCGTTGATATCAAACTTAAAGCAGTCTGATCCGGAGACGGAGGTGAGCACGTGGCGTTTTGTACCACTTCAGTCTCCATCCGTATACATAGACTTGTCTTTTGCCTTTCGAGATAGTCCAGATTTTGTGGTCCACTTTTAGGACTTATACTCGTTTTGTTAGTAGCTCTGTACTAGTGACTTCCAGGTTCTGGGAGGGATCTTTATTGGTATATATATGTTTTGGTTTGCTTTCGCTTATTTATATTGTTATCTTAAATTTTGCATACCCTTGTTTAGTTTCTGCCCTTTTACCCATTACTAGTCGTTTTGGGTTTCGAATTGGCTTACCTACTGGTGGGATATAGTAGGTGCCATCACGACTCGAGGAATCGGGTTGTTACAACGGTTGGCTAGACAAAGCCAATAACGTATTGCATCAAATCTGAATGTACCACTATCTCGGAACCAAGTCAAGAAACAATATATAAATTTATTTATATTTAGATAAAGTCTAGATCTTTCATGGTAAAAGTAGTATTTATTTTTAAATTATTTCTCAAAATTTAATATTATATATCAATTAATAAAATTTATACACAAAGTGGACAAACAAAAATATAACAAATGAAATACTACTATTTATAAAAGAATGTATTTTCTCCGTTCACTTTTGTTTATCTATTATATTAAAAATAAATATTTTTTATTATCTTTTGATATATAAAAACATATTATTTATATATTTTTCATTATTAAGTATTTATTTTAAATTATTTCTCAAAATTAATAATACATACCAATTAATATAAATTTATATACAAATGGACAAATAAAAATAAAACATAGAAATTTGAGGAAAAAAGATATATGTAGTAATTTTAAATTAAAAATATGTGTAATGTATTACTTTCTCCGTCCAATCATAGTTGTCCACTATATTATTTTGGATGTCCAACAATATTTGTCTACTTTATGAAATTAATAGATAGTTTTACCCTTAGTTTCTAATTTACCGTTATTATTAATTATAGTCATTTCCTTATTACATTTTTCAAAATATTATATTTATTATATTCAAAGAATGATATAGTAAAATTACCTTTCTATTAATAGTTTCTTAAGAAGTGTGCAAAGTGAATAATGCAATATGGTTATTGGTTGGTGGGTGAAGTGAACATAACTATTGTCTGATTGTCTCTTCTTCTTTTCAAAACTATGCAACACACACTAGTTCTTGTTGCATGACAAATATTACAATAAATGATATTATTCTTCTTATTTTAGCGGAAAGTTATTAGTCTTAAAAATATATAAATTGGCCAAATAAATTAATTCATGTTTATTGATTAGAAATTTAACTTTAATAGAACACTAAATAAGGATGCATGATAAACTTGCATATATTCTTAAGAGATATAAAATTTAAAACGGTAACAACTAAATAGGAAGGGAGTGAGTAGTTACTTTACAACAAGACATACGATATATGCGTCTCCATCTTTATTAAAAATAAGACTTTATATATAAGGATACGAAAATTAAGAAAAGGGTGTCACATAATATCACTTTATCAATTTGATATAATGAACAAGTTGGCTTTGTTTGACAAAGACCGCCTCTTGGTGTGTTGGATCATCCAATTATGTTCTTTGAGTTTGGATATTCAAACTTCAATCTAGACATATTTTGGGGAAATTTTTGAATGCTAGATCGCAGTCTTTAAAAATTCAATTCACTTTTTTTGAATGACAAATGTTGTTATATATATATATATAACTTCCTCAAAATTGTTATTAAATATATAATTTTATACTCTCTTCGTCCAACAATATATAGTTATTCTTATCATTAATTATAGTCATTTTCCTATTATATTTTTTTAAGACATTGTATTTATTATATTCTTTTTTATTTTTTGTAATTGAACTTATATTAATCACTAAAGTAGAGAGATTTTGTAAAGGATGAGGTCCAGTTAACACAACTGGCCTTCCACAATTAAACAAACTCATAAAACATCAAGCTATAGCTAAACTATCCAACTATGTGATGAGTTTAAAATAAATAGTTTTGGACTAAAGTTCTTATTCCAATGGTTCCTCTTACTTTGCACATATACACAACTTTCTTTGCTATGTCTTCCCGACATCTAGTTTCCTTTTCAAATATCCTTTTATTTCTTTTCAGACAATAAGTGAACTCTGCTAGAGCATTTCAAAAATTTGAACAAGCTGTGATCTTCTTTATGAGTTGCTAATAGTATAGTGCATGAATTGGTCCCACATGTCTCTTATCAATTCCTCCTTGTGTAACTATTTGAGGAATCTTATTAACCAGATGTTTTTGGTAGAATTCAATCAAAAAAAGAATTTTGAACTTTTTTTTTCCCATGAATGAGTCCCCATTTGATCAATCTATATATCGTGAGTAGTTTCCCTTGTAGCATCAACCATATTGTGAATTTTGCTTTTGGTCTTGCTCCGTTTCTGAATACTTAAATTGAAATAAACATTAAAAATAAAGTCACGTAACCATTTCCGAGAGAGGATTCTGTCAAGAAGATTTGAATGTAGAAATAAAAAGTTAATTTAGGCATAAATTTGAAACCCACAAATCGAAGGTTGCCAAAAGCTTGCTTATATTAACCCAATTTTCGATTGTAAGAGCGTGTGACCTAAATGGCTAAATCAAAGCCGCAAACATTGTTGTCCACCAGACATGAAAGAGGCGCCTTTTTCTTGATCCCGCTCTCAAACGGCAACCATCTTTCTTTAAATTAATAAAATTCATGGCGGCGCTAGCTCAACAAACCAAAGCCAATTTCTTGCTGTCGCACTTTAAAGCCTTTCTTGTCTTTCAGGTGCTAACTTGATTATCTTGTTCTTGTGATACAGTCTAATGTTATTTCGTTCAGGCAAATTGTCGAACAGTTTATAACAATTTTCTTGAATTTCCGTGTTCTAGAAATTTAATCACAACACGTATTCTAAAGCCACACATCGGGAACAGCACTCTGCTAATATGGGTTCTGGGTCTGTGGTTGATACTGGTATACACTGATTCTTCATTGTTCTTTTTCTTTAGTTATCTCTTTCTTGGTTCTTGGTGCAGTCTCTGTTGCCAAGTGGATTCTTGAATGTTCTGTAATAAACATTCAAGATTTTTAAAAAAAAAGCATGATATGTTAGTCTTAAACATTATAAATTTGATGTTTTTCAACAAGAATTCGCCACGAATTCCATAAATCAGTTATTAACAAGAACGTACCTCTGTTAAGTCCAGTGTCATAATGTTCTACACACATAAAGAGAAGGTGTCTCTGCTCCATTGCGTGTTCAGGAGTGGCAATGGTTTGCAGGTAAGATGAGTAGATTTTATGTGATTAGGAGTAACACTATGATTTGTGGTGATGATGATGCAGGTGAAATTGACTTCTCAAAGTGGAGGAAGCTTTACTCAAGGGACTTTGGGATAAGTAACTCCTTGATACCAGCATATGCATGGACTGTTCTGAAGAGTCTCCAAAGTGGAGGTGATACTTACATATGATGCATTGTTGTTTATCCGGATTTCTCAGTTAAAGATAGTCACTATCTAAGCTCCCAATAAATTGTAGTTTTCTTGGATGAAGAGCCACACAATAAGATACTAGTTCAAGCACATTTTCCTTGGTTGTATTTGACCCTTTTCTTGGCACTACTTAGGTTGCATGCGTGTTCATATTTAGATATCTCACTGCGTGAAGGTTAGCCTTTGACCAAAAGTTGCAATATGCAGGGTTTGAAGCTTACTTGGTTGGTGGATGTGTCAGAGATCTAATTCTCAATAAAATACCAAAAGATTTTGATGTAATCACAACTGCAAGGCTTCCGCAGGTCCAAGATACATTCAACTAGTATCCTAATAAGAAGCCAATTATGTTTGGTTTCAACTACTCGTCCCCATGATTCAATATTTATGTCGGTCTGTTCTATTTGTCATAGATAAAAAGGCGTTTTCATCGTGCAATAATTGTTGGACGACGGTTTCCAATATGTAGAGTACATGTCAATGGTTCTATTGTGGAGGTTGGTGCAGCTTTATGCTATAGATCTGTTGCACATTCTATACTTGTATGTCTGTACGTGGACATGGCCTATTTCACATTTGTATACTTTTCTTTTGTTATAAGTAGGTAATTGCTGTAAAATGAAAGTCACTAAAGTGCTTTGAGAAGTGAGAAGTGGTTTAGTCTTACTGTTGAAATTTATTTGTAAATTTATCATTTTCTAGAATTGTTTAATTTTTTTTTTAACTTGTTATTTGTAAATTTATCATTTTGATCAAAATTATTTATTGTTTAAGAAAAGGAGAACATTCATTGAAGAACTTCCATTGGTGTCTTACCTCCCTTTGAACTTACATTGGACAGACAATATATCTGAAGTCTTTTTCTCCTAGATGGCTACATATATTGGTTATCATCTTTCACACACTATACAACTTTTAAGTAGTGAAGAATTTGGGTTTCCGTCTCTCAGGTATCAAGTTTTGATACTAGGGCAAAACCAACCGGAGCAAGTGAGAAACTTTCTGTTCCTAAAATGCCAAAGAAATTTCATCAGAAGGATTTCATTCTCTGGAAGGATTCCATGCACCGAGACTTCACTGTTAACAGGTATCTCTCTACTTTTTGTTCCCTTAAGAAAATGGAGCTAAATCTGATTTCTATTCTGTAAATTATTCCCTGGGAAAGGGAGATCTGGAAGGCTTCGTAGGTTGTTCAATTCTACTGGTGGACTCGATTTTGTCTTGGTTCCAATGCCCGGTCTGCTTCCTCTTACCACCAACCCAAAATGAATATCTATCTAGGCAGCCATAGCGCAAAGAAAAGCTGAAAAATTGAAATTCATAACAAAATTGTTGTTTTAATCATACATTAACATTTTATTTGAGTAATTGCATTTATCTATGCTCAAAAGATAATGGAAAAGATAGTAATTATAGAACTATAGGAGATAATGGGCAAAGGCCTTGATAGAAAAATGGAGGAATGCAGTGTGGTGACAGGCATGTAGAGGTAGGATCTATGCTGTGCACTGCCATGCTTGATTTATCCATGTTGTGGTCCTCAACTAATATCTAGAAACCTATTATGGTGTTTATTTGCAATGTAGAATCATAACCTTATTTAGTAACAGAGACAAGGTATAAAACGAGAAGTTTACTAGTGCGGTGGTAGTGCAACAATGTCCTTGTGTTTTCCATTTTGTGGGATCCTTGGGAGGTACTGCTACAATGTCTCGTGTTTGATTTCCTATGTGGGGTCCATGATGACGTCATAAACGCACCTGAATACCTACTTTTGGATGAATCATCAAGCTTTATCAATATCCTTTTGGATGAGAAAAGTGATTGAGATCGGAAAGCATTGCCATGGCTTGAGCTTTGATTAAGAAGTTGGAACTTGGAGTTGCTATTGGATTCTCCAAGGTGGGAAGTAGAAGTATGAGAAATTGTTGGCGTGACAAGTGGCTTCATTATAGGTACAGCTAGGCAAATTGTTTCTTGTAGCTATACAAGATCACTGGTTCACTTGATTCTGTCAGTTTGATCTTATCATTTAGAACAGGATGTAATATAAAAGATGAAGAACTGAAGATGACCTTAGGCAGTGTTGTTCTGAAATCGAGTATGTTTTTTTTTTTTTAACTTGGTAACTTTGAAACCAAGTATGCTGTTGATCTGGTTTTGATTTTGGAAACCAATGCGTTTTGAGTTTTGTTTTAGGGAACATTTTCATTTTACAAAAAAAGCTAAAAACATAATAGAGTAAAATTTCCTAAAATCTTCATTTGCTACAAAAAATTATTTTTGAACAGCCAAAATAATATAAAAAGAATCAGTTTTAAAAAACAAAATATGTCGCAAGGAAAAAAGAGCTCGATTCTTAACGGAAAGCAATGTAGATTTTTGTTGGAAAATTGTTTTAGTTTCCAGGACTGGTTAGAACCTCTCCGCTAATCCTTATCCCGATTGAACTATGAGGATCAATATTATTGGGAAGACTATTTGCATGTTAATCATTTTCTCTTGAAGAACCTCTCCACAGTTCTCTATTCTGGTGGAAAGCAACACATTTGTATTACAGTCTATACATGCTTGTCTGCAGTTCAAAAAGTCTATTTTTTTTCCTGTTTATAGATGTTCTTTATCTTTTAGATGATTGATTGGATCTCTTAATTTTTTTTGGATACGTCATGCTAGTTCACTCATTTTGTGTGTGCTTGAAATTGTGGAAACAGTTCATTGTGGTGTTAGTTAACTCATTTTTGTGTTTGTAATATGTTGTGGTGTTAGTTAACTCATTTTTGTGTTTGTAATATTGTGGAAACAGTTTGTTTTTTGATCCGTCCGTGAATACAATCTATGATTATGCTGATGCAATAGTGGACTTAAAATCTTTACAGGTGAAATTATTTTATTTCAAATATGTGAAGGTCTCATTTTGATGTGTTTTGGAATTTACAAAGTCTTTTGTCATATTTGTGCAGTTAAGGACTTTGGTACCAGCACACTTGTCATTTGAAGAGGATTGTGGTAGGTGCAACTATTTTAGAGATGTGCCTTGACTTGAGAATTGGAACTATAATTCATGCATTGTACATTGATATTGATCCTGTTGTTTTTTTGTTAATATAGCCAGCCTCAACAATTTGAGATTGAGCCTAGTTGTTGTTATATAGTTCTTGAAGATGACAAAGAAGTGACATGTTAGCCAAGGATATTGTTGGATTTAAGACTACAGTTATTATTGGAAAAAAATTGTTATTCAGTTGAAAATCTAATACTCGTTTTAGATTGTCCACAGAATGTCCAGTTTATTAATTCAATAAGTCAAATATCTGACCAAAAATAGACGCGCCCTAAATATTTAAATAACTTTTGTTCATTGTTCTACAAATCTTTGTATTACAGCTCCTGCATAACTTGTTTTTGAAGAAAGGGATCACTCTGTATCAGATCATTAATGCAGGATTGTATTTTTAAGTAATATATGGTGGAGGGATCATTCTTGTTGAGATTGCGTCTGAAGTGGAGTTTGTCTTTTGTCAAAGGAGGGATGAGATAGATGTTTTTTTTTTAAGTGCACAGAGGAAATGAGGAACATGGATATTTAGAATGGGGCTTGTTGTTTCATCAGAGAAAGCTTGGGTTTGTTGCTTGTGCCGCTTGGTTGGGGGAGAGAAAGAGTGCTAGTAGCATGCTGGTGAAAAGGGGCAGAGTGTGCTTGAACCGCCTTGAAGATGCGGGCGATAATGCTCCATAGGTGGATTGTGAGAGGTGAACGTGCCATTAGGCATAAACATGGAGGTAACAGGATGAGTTGAAGAGTTCGGTGAAAAGTTTTGACAGAAAAGGTCATATTTTTTCATTCCATCAATCATAAAAAAAATATTCTTTATGTGCTTTGAGAAAACACTATCCCATCGACTCCATCTATCGTGAACCAACTGAACATCAGTCCTTATGTCAGATGAACATGAAAAGCATTTTCAGAGGTCTTACTAGTAAGAGTACGCATTTCTAAAAGTTTAGGAGGAGGTCGTAGGGCTGGTGAATTGAAAAAATAGAAGATGAGTCACATGAACTTACCCTAATGCCTTCCTTTAAAAATTTTTGATGGAACTGATCCTGAATTTGCTTTGTCCTCAGCAAGGATCTTGCGTGGCTTGAGACTGGCTGCTCGCCTCAAGTTGTCCTTTTCAAAGGAGATTGAAATTGCTATGCACAAACTCTCACCGTCCATAATGCTATTGAACAAGGTATGAACAATGAATTCATGTAAACCATTGTTAACTTATTTAATTACCTCTGTTTGTTCTTTTAAGTTTAACCCTCCTAAGGTTTAGCTTTCTCTATGCTATTATGCCTTCTTCTCATTGCCTGACATTCCTGATGCTAAAAAGATTCCTAACCACAATGAAATCTTTCTCTATAACTGCTTCTTGGTTTGTAGTTTTTGCCTGCATGGCCTCAATTTTTTCTTGTGCAGTCTAGACTAATGATGGAAGTCAACTATATGCTGTCTTATGGAGCTGCAGAGCCTTCTCTTTCTTTACTTCAGAGATTCAGCATCCTTGAAATGCTGCTACCATTTCATGTATGTCATATTATTTCATTTCATTTTGGTATGATGTGACTTCCATGATTTTTTGGTTCAGGACAGTAGCTTATACTTGACTAAATGTGTCATTTACAGGCAGCACACCTTGCTCAACAGTCTAACAAACAATTGAGTGAAAGTTCTGTTATGTTGATGGTATATCTTCGTATCTTGTATTTTTTTTTTACTCCATAAATTTGTATAATTCCTTCTATGTGCTTCCTCACTTATTTCATGTCAACTCTTCCCTTATTTGTGTACATATTTTCTCTGGACTGCTTGTTTCCATGCATCCTCCTGAAGTCTAGCTTTCCCCCCCATATGTGAGCTCATGCATGCACTTGTCTGGGCATATTTGTCTTTTTGCCTGATGCATGTTTTTGTTGAGTTTTTAGTAGTGTTTCACGCATTAAATTTATTGGTCTGAACATTTTGCAGAAACTATTTTCCAGTTTGGATCAACTAGTTACCTGTGATCGACCTTCTCATGATAGTTTGTGGTAAGTTGAGTTAATTTCTAGCCATTGGTGGAGATAGTTTGTGTAAGTTGATATATTGTCGAACTAAGTATCACATCTGGCCTTGTTAACTGATATTTTTTGGTTCTTTTCTTTTGAGATGGGTGCTTTGTTCACCCCCTTGTAACAATTACTGCAATTACCTTAATCCATATATTGCAGCAGCTCTCTCGTAGGGTTGAACTTTTTCCATTTTTTTTGACATCTCTTTCAGAATATGGTTACTTGATTCTTGATAGCTCTGCTGGATTTTGTTTTTCCTTTTTTTTCATTTTCGATGAGATAGACTCCGCATATAATACAGAAACTTATCTGCCCTTCTCAATTCTCTATCCATAATTCTTTGACATCTTACTTTATCAGTCGCAAACGTTTAAGTCTTCCGCCATAATAAACTTACAAACGTTATTCGAGTCTTTAGTTCAGTCAGTTTATTTTTATTATTGCTATTATGTTATATTACAATCGTATTTTTTTCATTATTTTTTTTCAGTTCTCATTTGTCGCTAACATTCGCGGTCATTTTTATCGTTTTTGATATATTTCATTCTGAATTTTTATTTATCCATTATTTTCGATTTCATTATTTTAGAGTTATTTTTGAATTTCAATTCATTTATTGGGTTTTATTTCGTAAGATTTTCCGTTTTATTTTGAATTTTCATCAATTTTCTTTTTTAGTTTCAAATTTTTTATTTCAAATTTTCAGATACTTTGGTATTTATTTGCAAAATGGATAATGCATTTGAAATTATCCTCGGCAAATATCAGCACTGGTACTCAACTCTGCTTGAGATTGAAACAACGCGCTCATTCTTTCAAAAAATCGTCGTCTTAAATGTAAAAAAATCGCATCTTGCTTTCGCAGGCTAGATTCCTCCTCTTCTGTTTTTCCGATCATCATTGCTTCGAGACGCAGCTGCATTCACGCTTTGTTATTTATCCCTCTTCCGATTCTCTTTCTTCTCCATTTCTACGTTCTTCGTTCGCTACTCGCTTTTGCTTCGTGTCCTATTAGTTAGCAGCCGTTATGATGCCTTTGATGCCTTCATAACTAAAAACTATCAAAATTCCTCGAACCGTTCACTCATTCATTTTGTGTACATTGTTGTCAAATTTTTGAGTCAATTATTATTACCATTTTCATCATTATCATATTGAGTCTACATTTGAGGTTTTCTACCTTCTCTTTTTATTACCAACCCTCCATCATCATCCGTTACGTCTCACCTTACGGCGCGCCACTCCTATAACACCTGCAACTTTCTTCCACCATTACTACTTTACCATCCTTACATCCAACGTACCAACGCCATTCCTAACTTATCATCGCTGGCCCCGCTTCCCAACGCTTATCCGCGTATGATCGGACGCTAAAGCCCTACCCTACTCCAAGCTGCCAAACTCTAAATCACACACACCAAAAAATATGCCACTCTTATACTCACTTTGTATATCCATTCTCATCATCGCTACTATCATCTTATATCTACGCATCTTCCATTTCCATGATTCTTCTTCCTCACTTCCCATTCGATTGTGCCGCTTTCTGCGAAAGCGCTCCTCGCAAGTACGCTTGACTTTTGTCGTTGGTTGTCAGTTCGTGTGTTAATACGGAGAGCACTTGTTGTTGTGAAAGATTTCTATTCGTCGGTCAAAATGGGATCCGCGACTGCTAATAAATCTTACACGCATAGCCCAAAGATTTATATTTTATATCGTTCGCGCTTATAGTAAATACTTTTATATTGCGGTGGAATAATATTGGGTTCGCTTTTGCTTTTTGGATCTGCGATCTTATTTCTATACATCTTCTCTCCATCTGCGCAATTCTCAATTTGACATGCATCTTCATTTTGTGTCTTTGTATGTAATGGCGCGATTCAATCTCGCAGTACCACTTTTCTCCGAGTCCTTTTGCTCGTTCAGTCACAGTTCTCGGGTCAAATGTTTGAGTGATCTCTAAGTCAACATTCCGGTTGTTTGGCTCGTGTGATACACGAATATTATCGTTTTCATTGGTTAATCATTTATCATTCTTATTCCTCGCTCTATATATCGATATGTATTTCGTAATTTACGAAATGATACTTAAATCATCGTGATAATATGCTTGACATATCTTTACCAAAGACCCATCTTGTAAGCACAGAATCTCAAGACATCCGGTATCTCGCGCATTAAGTATTATTTGTGTTATTTCAGCTAGGGATCATTTTCAGACTGCATTGCGATTCGAGACGGAATTCGGACGCGAAGGATCATGGATCCCGGGGCCCACGCTAAACTCCGATCGGTCTCGCTGAGTGTTAAACTCCTTCCGCCGCTCGACAATCGATGATTAGTTAGGACAGGTCAGCTGAATATCTCTCATAGTCGAGATCGCGAAATATGACGCCACCGCGATATAGACTTTGTAAGAGCTAAGCAGCTCGTTATGATATAAGCTAGCGGGATATAATTGACCCCTAAGTCAGATCCAAGCCGCATAATATCCATCGAGGATATCATCGACGATAGGCGATCCATCATGATCGATGATCACGACGACCTCGAGATTTGTGTACCGGCGACGGTTTTTTTGCGGGTGGAAGAGTGTAGAGGTGGGAATTTCGTTGCTCGTTCTGTTGAATGCGAAAATATATAAATCGCAGCAGTGGCGAAAAGCAACTTGTGAACTAGTCAAGCAGTTCTTTGGAAGAAGGAAAATTAAACAAGAAAAAAAAAAAAAATGGAAATTGTGATAAATAGAAACTCTTCATATAACATCAAATCCATCAAATCATCAAATTAGTTTTGCGAAGAGATTTGAGATTTGATCTCACTTTGAAAAGAAAAAGAACGAGATGTATTTGTTATGAATTTGTGAAGTCAAAATGATCATGAACGATATCACCATATGTTCACCTCCTCTCATGCCTATTTATTTAATACAATATCAGAAAAAGACAGGTACATATATATATATGCACTGAGGGAAGGGTTAGAATATAAATATAATAATCCTTTCTAGAATAATAAAGAATAGAAGAAGAATTAGTGGAAAAAAGGATTCTAATGTAGTGTCTATAAATAGGGTCTTAATGTAACAATTTACAAACAATTCAATAATATTCTTTTCCTATATTTCTCACAGTTTTTTTAGTCATTAGTGTTATTTCATTTCCTTGTGTGTCATGTTCTTCCTAAAGTGAGAGTTTTTGTCTTTGGCTATCATTCTTTTAGTGTTCACTGTCATTTTGAGAGCTGTATTCATATATGAGGTGTTTTTCAATGGTTCTGGACCTCTGTTTCAAACCTCTATCACTTGAGTTCGATCCTGCATGGGGGCAAAAAAAGTTAAATAAATAAAAGTGAATATAATATAAACTAAACCCCCTCCCCCCAAACTATCACCATTTTGTGAGCTATATACCTAAAGTTCTAAACTACTGAGGTTTAACCTATCTTGTTCGATCATCATAGCTAATAGCTTTATAGGAGAAGTATTCTTTCTCTTTTGGTCCCGAGTGTTGATGTTTGCAGTAGATATCGTTGTTTGGTTAACTGAAGGTTCAGTGCTTTTATAGCTTAGGGTAGAATATTTGGAGTCAACTTTGATTTCTTTTGTGCTTTGAAGTAAAGTTCTTAACACCCATCTTTGGGATTTTGTTCTCTTGTGGTCGTCTTCTACTACACTTTCATTCTGATGTAACTTATAAGTTGTTTTTGGTTTAAGATCTCCCTTGTTTACGGTTTCTCATCAATCAGAGGCCTGCTAGAATGCCACTTGTTTTATAAGCACTGGCAAATGGAAACACCTCTTCCACCTTCTCAGTAAAAAATTGAAACACCTCTTCTGGTTTTGGCAACTTGCATTTCACTTCACATGCCAAGGGAATTCACACTGAATACAATGATGAATGTGGTAAAGAAATAGAAGGAGATTGAAGTTTTGGATAATTAAAACGACTTTTGTCTTTATACTTCGTGTTCACATTCTGGACCATCTCTGTGGCACATCGTGCTGCCTCTTCCTATATCAAAAGCCTAAGTTGGGATCATCCTTTCTTATGCATCTTAGATTGGTACTTCTACTCTGCTCCTGCATTTAGCATTTAAATTGACAATTAGGAGCATTTGCACATCTCAAATGTTGAAGAACTCATGTATGTTCAACACGGAGTCTGATGGTAGATTTAAGCTGGGGGAAGACAATAGCATGGTCCTTATTGTTTTTTTTACCATTTGCATAAAATAGCATGACCATTATTGTGCATTGCTTGATTATAATTTTGAGCTTGGTGCATTTTATGGTTCTATAGTGCATTTTGACTACATCCAGCCATATGAAACCTGGGGAGTCATGTTAATAGTTCGCTATCAGCATAGCAGGTCATAAGTCATAATCTGGATTTCTGCAATCAAACTGTCTGCTATTTTTCAGTTCACTGGTGTTATCGCCTTTGAAAGTCTATTGGATGATTCAGGCTTGAGCTAGTGTTGAGAAATTGGCTTCTAGTGAATATGATTCTTGACAATATTTTTCCTTTTTGATTGATATATGTGAGCAGGGTTGCACTCTTGGCATTTCATCTAGCACTAATCACTGATCCTCAAGGGGCATTTGTCGTCCTGACTTTTGCTTCTGTGTTGTACCATGGAAATTGGAAGGAAGGTGTTAACTTTGCTAGAAGACATTCTGATGCTGCATCTATTTATGCACGTGAAATTTCAGATTCCCAAGGCTCCATATCAGATGATGAGCTTGTGGAAAGAGTTACAGAGCTGGCAGTGCTAGTGCAAAATTCTTTAGACATTTTGACTGATAAGGACAGCCTCCAGGAAGCAATGTCCAAGTTCCCAGGTTCCCCATGCTCTGGTTTGGTAAGTATTCTTACTTCGGTTTCTAGGCTCCATATCGAGGCACACGAATGGAAAGAAACCACCTAGTTTTTTTTTTTTAACTCCACTGAGATTTGAACTCATGTGGTCCTTGTCTAACAAACAACAACTTTCGCTTCTTCACTTCAAGGAGTAGAGTTCCTGCCCAACCCTACCTATAAAAGAAAAAGCATCGACCACTAGGTCCCGATCAATTCTACCTTCTTTTCATTAGCCAACGTTCATGCGTCCCCTTTTTCCCAGTCTTTCAAAGCTTTCAATGAAGCCTTCTTGGCTCTTGGGTGCTTGCTATTCCGTATTACATTTGGTCATAATGTAATGGTAGGATCCCAGATTGCAGATCTGCAGGTGGTCTGGTTGGATGACTTATCCAGAGATAATGTCGAAGCAGTTTGCCTTATCTTCCACAATACTTCATTTGTTTATACTCGACATTAAAACATTTATAACCTCTTTAAAGCTGGTGCATTGCACTGCAAAAGAGCGCTTACAATGATTCAAACCCCATCTGCTTACATAGGATCTGAAGTAGTATTGACTGGTCAGACCATCTTTTGGTTTAGCAAAACTAGTTTTCCATATTCACAGGGAGCAGATTATCCACGGTTTTCTATCCCTCTCATCTAAGGGGGGAAAAGGGAACATAATGGCCCACCATCAGTCCATCACAGGGAATCTCCAAGCCCCGAGCTTCGTATAAATTCGAAAAAGGTGACGTGTTGAGAAAGGTGGAGTCTTAATATTTCCTGCAATTAAGACGGCTTCATATTTCCCACTCTTGTCGAAGAGTGTTCTTTATTTGGTTACATTTTCAACGTATGCCTTTCATTCAACGTTTCTAGGTATTTCGGACGAGTTACACTTGGAATAAACTTCACACTCTCTCCACATCTAAAAGGCCTCATTATATTCATCGGGACATCACCTCAGCTTTTACATTGAAGAAATGGTGATTTAACAGAAGCTCCTCCTCTGCCAACAGTATCCCTATTTAGTCATGATTCTTTGTGCTTTGAATAAAGTAGAACAACAAGCAGTGTCTAAAAATTGTCAATTTCTTGGTGAAGTGTTCGTAGTTTTTAAAGCTTGTAGTGGTGATTGCTCTATTATTCTTGTAGACATTGATTGACTATTTAATGAGATATTTTATATTCAGGTGTTTGTATCTAAGAACATGAGGAAGGTCGTTGAAGTAATTTTTGATGTTCTGATAGGAGATGTTAGATCTCTCAAAACCAGGAGGAATAGTTTTGAGATAGATTATACTCTGCTTGGGAAAGGACAAACGCATGAGACAAGGTTCGTTCTCGGTAAAGTCATCCTTGATACAATAGCTCCTGGGGTCATTCCAGGCAGTGAAGTGATCAAACATACCCTGGTTAAAGTTGATGCTCAATTGAGTAAAAATGCTCCGAAGGAGAATATGGGTGGAAATGTGAAGTTCAAGAAAAGGAAGTTCGTGTGTGAAGATGATAATCAGCCCAATGCAAGTTCTGAAATTAAACATAATAGAGATGAGAAGCGGAACACAGTTATTGCCAAGCAATCCAAGGAGAAGGCTGTTGAGAAGCATGATAATGAATCTCTTGGTCAGAAACTAGATAACGGGGATGCGGTAACTAAGAAAAAAAGTAAGGGTGAGCAGAGTGAACTGCCACAGAATGGAACAAGAATGGTGCTTGAAGGAGTGAAGCATCAAGTGCCGCCTCACAAAAAAGAGCGAAAGGGAGGCGATAAATATCAGCAGGCTTCGGTAAACCATTTGAAACTTTCACACAATGTTGACAATGGTGCGACTACCAAGCAGCACAGTTTGAAAGAGAAGCGTGATTCCTCACGAGAACAGAAGGAGGAAAAGGGTGAGTCGTTACATAGCAGAAAACAGGATTTGAAGGGAGGTAAGTTGGCTTCGGATGAGAAGAGTAAACCAAAAGCTGGAAACCAAACACTTTCAGATCTTTTCAGGAGGTGAGCAAAACCTCCTCAGAGTTGTGTCTTACGTTGTTTACCCCCTTTTTTTTTTACCATAGAAGTGTCTAGATCTCATGTACATGGCAATAGAATGAGTAGCAATTGCCATTTTTTGACTGTGACTTGGGTAATTATTATATCAATTGGTAGGCTTCAATTTTCGTAGTAGTTTCATTTTCATGTTTGAAGTACTCTTCTCTGTCTTCTTGTCATTCATTTCATGGTAAGCTGTCTTCAGTGTTTCATTATATCCCCCTCTTATCATTTTTTTTTTTAGAGTCAAATAATTTTTAATGCTTGCCTTCACTATGAAAAAATAATAATACCAATGGCAAAATATGAAGAAGTATTCCCTCTGTCCAACAATAGTTGTTGGAAAAAACTTATCCGCACTGGGCGTATACACCAAACTAATGCTCTTTTTAGGAAATGACTATGACTAATGATAAGGATAAATTAGGAATTAAATGTAAAATTATCATTTCATAAAATAGACAAGTATTGTTGGATATTTTAAAATAGTGGACAACAATTGTTGGACGGAGGGAGTAGAATAAATGTTCACGTGCCTTTAGCAGATAACCAATTGCACACATGGTCCTTAATATCTCAGACTGTGTCAGAACCTATTCCCCAATATTTTTTCAAATTTTCCAATGTAAGGAATAACTATCGGAGAAAATGTTTTTAAGAATTTGGCTCTAGTTAGAGTTAATGAAGACAACTAGATGATAGGTGAGGATTACATTTTGAAAAGAAAAAAGAGGAGGAAAAGTACAGTTGAGACAATGAAAAGGATTCACATCTCACTGAAAATAATGGAAGTGGAAGGAAGTTTCTCACTTTGATCTTATTTCTCTTGAGTTTGAGTTTTGAATATGAAATAGAGAGCGCATTATCCTAAAGTTGAACTTTCTGAAAATCGTGGTGTCCAGCTAGGTATGAGGTCACATATGATAGAACGTTTTACTCTAAAGTGAGATTTTTCGACACAAATTCAAATTAGTTAAATTCTTAAGTAGATATTGAATACGAGTGAGAAATAAATAAAAAATTAAAAAAAAGAAAAAAAAGAAAGGAAGTTTCCCATTCTCACGTATAAAATCATTGGATTATAACTTTAATTCAATCCTGCAAAGGAGATTTCACTTTAAAAATGACATTATAAAGCATGTCGGAACATGCCAGCTACACTAATTATATGCACACATATAAGACAATAATTAATATAGTAAATTTCATAAATCACTTGCAGACCAAAAGGCACATAGTGATTTTGCAAGAGGATTTTAAATTACCCCTCCATTCCTATTTATATGTCACCATTTTAGATTTCATATGCATTAATAAATTAAATAAGTTTACTATTCTACCCTAATTTAATTTTAGTTTTCAATCGATGAATATGAATTAATTAATTTTGATTAATTAATTTGACCAATGAACATAAATTATTTATATAATTTTTCTATATTGGTCAAATGCATATTTTCATGGCTAATAACTGGTAAATTAGGAAGAATATTGCAATTTATGTATTAATTTTATGAAATGACAAGTATTATGGATCAAATATTTATAATAAGGATGACATATAAAAATGAAGATATAAGAAGGACTACTAATACAATTGACGGTAGTAAAAAAGTTTATCACTTTCCGTTTATGAATCCCCATGTTTATGCTCATAAACCAATTATGCTTCTTCCGATCCATTTTTATTGTCGTATTTATTAAAAATAATTGTTATTCTAAGAGATTAAAGATATAACTTATTACATGATCTTCACTACTTCTCAATAAATAGAGAGAGATTAAAGTGTTGTAAAAGAGAATAGCATTAAATTAAAATTAAAGAGTAAATATTATCCTTTTAGTTAATTTTTTTTAGGAAATGTATAAAAAAAATACGACAAGCAAAAATAGATCAGAGAAAATAATAAAGTAATTTTTTTTTAGTATATGTTAACTTAAGAAACGCCTGAGAGGGACTTTTTTCATGTTTGTTTTGTAATACTAATGATAAATATTATCCTGGTAAGTAGATTGAAATATTAAAATTCTATCTTGATAGAAAAGTAATGTCATAAACCTTGCCTCAAAATACTCTTTGTAATTGTGCTACACAATTAATGCAAAAAACTTTTGCATCTATCTAATCGATAAGTTAAGGAGGAAAACTATTTGTTTTTTAATTAAAATACGTTGGAGCAAGCAGGAGGAGGAAAACTATTCGCTTATAACATTTGAATTTTATTTTCTCCATTACTGTTAAATCAATATAAAAGTTAAAACTAGGAATTTGAATTTCGAATTAAGAAATGGTAAGGTTAGTATTTGTTAATTCTAGCAATTTATTGTGTATCTACTGCGTTAATTTTTCAATTAATGCTAGCAATTCAAGTTTTATTTTCTTAGTTACTATTCGGAGAGTCAAATAGTATCTGTTTTGAGTTTTGACCATAATATTTTCAAATATTTTCTAAGTATTTTCAATTATTAATTATTTTGACCAGTACTCTTTATATAATTTCTAAATATGTACTTTTATTTTTATGAAAATTTTATGTCCGAAGTAACATTAAACATTAGTGATTTTGATCCTCATACTCTGAATCTAGTCAAACAAATTGAAACAAATTGAGTATTAACTAATGAATTCTTTTTCTTAAAAAAAATAAAATTAATCTTCTTTATCTTCTATTTGTGCATATGGCTTGACCTTATAATTCCGTATCTACGTTATTCGACTTCTTTAATATTCCTAAATTTTGCATTAAGGTTGCAAATCTATTTAATTTCATGATAATCAACTATCAGTGTTAACTTTTTGTGTGTGATTTAATTTAATCTAGTTTCAAAATTAAATTTTACACATAAATGAGTTATCTATTTTATCTCAATTCAATTTACAAGCCAACTTCAATAACGTTAACATGGTTCAAGTCAATGTGAAAATTAATTTGACATTATTTAACTTTGTGGTGTAACAATTGTAATGGGTTGTCACATTTAATAAAGTTAATATCAGTTATGAACCATATTGTCATAAATTTTAACGGGTCGCTGCAAGTACTTAGAAAATATTATCCATTAGGTTATTCAATTTTAAATATTGTATATCAAGCATAGTTGAATTAATTAATGCACTTGTCTTTAGTAAGTGTTTGCTGTATAATTTGTTTAATGTCATAATGGTTGTTGTACGGTAGGATTATCTCATTTAAAAGTTACTACGGTAAGTTTATAATTATATTGTCATAAAATTCTAGATTTTGTATGAAGAAATTCATTATATACCTATGCAAACACGATTCAAAACTGTTTGTTACGTAATTCATTCAATGTCACAATAATTGTACATAGAGTTGTTTTATTTTAAAGTTACACGAGTTTATAATTACGTTATCATAAATTTCTAGATAATAACATATTGTACATAATCAAAGATTGAAATTATAAATACATTTTAACGAGTCATTGATTAATTACGTACGAACGACAAAAACTAACTAGTACTTACGTAATCAATGAGTAATAAGCACACTTTCAATTAAGGTAATGGGATTGTCTTTCGTAAGCCAATAATTATATGCCATTCATCCAATGCATGTGTTATAAGTACATATTATTATTATACATAATTAAGATTGAAATTCTAAATACATTTTGACGAATCATTATTATTATGTACGAACAACAAAAATTAGTTAACTTACCAATAATAAGTAATAAACACTCTTTTAATAACGTTAATGCGTTTGTCTTTAGTAAGTCTCTTGTGTAATCATCAAAAGCCGTAATAGTTATATCATGTATGATAGGGTTTTCAAATCTTTAAGTAGTTCTCTGAGTTTATAATCCGGTTGTCATAAACTACTAGATAATGTATTACACACGATTAAGATTGAAATAACAAATACATCTTAACGAATTAGTTAGTGCCTACTAACAACAAAGATTAACTAGCTCCGCCTGTTCATGTTTACTTATCTAGTTTAAAAAATTAAGAGATAATTTATCACTTAATTTTTAATTTACCCCTGTTATTAACTAAAGTCATTTTCAAAATATTGAACTTATTATCTTTAAAGGATGATATAATACATATAATGATTTAATTATCATTATATTTATCATTCTATTTTTTAGAAATGTGTCAAATTAATACCGAACATGTAAAAATGAACGTATAAAGTAATTAACTAATCATAAGTAACATGCACATTTTCAACTAACGCTAAAACATAGACAAATAAAGGAAAAGGGTACAAGTCATTTCACACACAAAATTTAGTGCAATATTAGTTCATATTTTGTCACATTCCACAAAAAATTTCATCATATTTTCTTGAAACTATATTAGTAAGAGGAGCCAATATAAGTGGAGCCCTATTCCCAAAAAGGCCCAAAAATGTAAAGTGGGCAAGAGCGTATGGAATGGGTCTTCTAAAAGTGCAAATCTCAATAAGTTAGATTATTAAATGAGTTCAACATTTAATTATAGTAAGTTAATTAAGATTATACCACTATTACACTACTACTAACTAATTTCTTACACTAATTTGAAAGCAACGTCTACTTGTCATAACAAATCAGCTTTTAGGTGACCGTTGTTACCTAGCTGGACTGTAAAAGTCATGCTTAATTGGATCCAACGGCCCTTTTTTTTTTTACTAGCCGTTTCATTTGAATATAAGAATGAGATTTTGTCTATCTGTGTTGTGTTATTTTTGGTATTTTTAACCAGACACATTCCCAGTTTTTTTTCTCACATTCTCCTTCTTTCTCTCCCCCTTTTGCATTTGTTTAACTTTTTCACAACTCTCTTTGTTTTTTCATTGGTTCTTCTTAATCAAGATTCAATCTTGGTGGAGGGTAACTGAAGAAGAGAGTTAAAGATTCTATTCTTTTCCATTCTTGATTTGGGTTTTTTCAGTAATCAAGATTGATCAAAATTCAATCTTGGAGAGGATTAAAGATTCTATTGTTTTTTTTTTTTCATTCTTGATTTGGGGTTTTTCAGTTATCAAGATTGATAAAGATTCAATCTTGGTGGAGGGTAACTGAAGAAGAGGGTTAAAGATTATTTTTTTTTCATTCTTGATTTGGGTTTTTTTTTTTTAAGTAATCAAGAAAAAGATATGGCTATCACTGATGAGAACAAACCTGCCTTGATTAAGCCATCTGATGTTCAAGGTATAAAAACTTTTTTTTTTTATGTGTAAAGTTGCTAGTTTGTGATAAGTGAGTTTCTGATATGTTTTTTCTCTTGTCATTGTAAAGTTAAAGGTGGGGCTGAAATGGCTGCCAGAAAGTTTGTTGGAGTGGAAACAAGAAGCAACCGAAGGGTTTTGGGCGCGATTAATCAGAATTTAGTGGGTGGTCAGGGATATCCTTGTGTTGTTAACAAGAGAGGATTATCTGAGTAATTAATCTTCAGCTTTAATCTTTTAGATTAGAATCTTTGACCATTTGTTGTGTCTTTATCATTTTTTGTTACTATAGTTCTTTAGCTCATTTGGTGATTTTCTTGATTTTCTCAGTGGAAATGGAATCTGTGACAAGAATCTTCCTGTTTGTGGTCATCGACCCATCACGAGGTTAGGCATTAAAAAGTATTAGAAAGTTGTTCCATCTTTGTTTTTTGCCCCACTCGTGGAATTACATTGAGTATGTTGTTGTTTGATCTTTGTTTTGCTTATTTTGAATTTGCATTTGATGTTCAATAAACTGATACTTATATAACTTAATTTGTCAATGAAGGAAATATGCAGCACAAATTGCTAGCTCCCAGAAACACTGCTCAGAGGTACAAGCTTTTAATGAATTGGGACTTTATCTTTGTTGATGACTCAGATATATAGTTTATAAAAGTTTTATAAATAGCTTTGGGACATATCTTCGATTTTTTTGAACAGGAAAACAAGAAACCTAAGATAGCAGCCGAAAGTTTCAGTGTATGGGAGGATGATATGGAGGAGAATGAGGCAGCTAATGATAAGCCTGTCCCTATGTCTTTGGAGCAAACAGAAAAAGTGTCAAAGGGCAAGGATCAAATGGTAACAAAAATAATCGTGTCTTAAACTTGCATTAATTAATACTAGTATATAAATGTATATGTTTTTAATTAATGAGCTGATCATTAAAGACATCATTAATTATTCAGGAGGTTGAAATGGAGGATATCTTTGAGGAGGCTGTAATAGATATCGACGGTGATGATGCAAAGAACCATCTTGCAGCTGTTGAATATGTGGGAGATTTGTTTGCTAACTACAGAACAATGGAGGTTAGTTTAGCTCAGTAACTTACTAGTTAACAGTTGCATAGATTCTTAATTCATAAGATTAACTGCTTAATTAAATGTTTATAGCTTTGTCTGATGTGAGTTTCAATTGTTAGCAAGGTCCGACATATAGAAACCATATCGACATATCACACCTTTTTACACTGTTTATACAACTTCACTAGGATAGATCCTATAGTTGCTTTTATTTATTTCAAATGGTAGCATCTATGTAGAAACCATATTGTTTTGTGGTAGTTTCCATCTATGTAAAATGCCTAGGGAGTTCTTCCACTGGACTGGATCAGAACTCAGTTTTATGAGTTGAAGTTAGTCAATGTATGTGTTTGGGGATGATTAAATCATTGTCCATTATATTCAGGTTTATAGCTGTGCTTCTCCAAACTATATGGCACAACAGGTTGACATCAACGAGAGAATGCGATCTATCTTGATTGACTGGCTAATTGAGGTATAGTAAATGTTCCCTCTGCTAAGTTGATAAATTTCTTCAAAGTATAGCAATTAATACTTGCTCATTCTGATCAACAGGTGCATCACAAGTTTGAGCTCAGGGAAGAGACGTTGTTCCTGACCGTCAATTTGATTGACCGGTTCTTGGAGAAGCAAGGTATTGTTAGAAAGAAGCTCCAGCTTGTTGGATTGGTTGCAATGCTAGTAGCATGCAAGTATGAGGAGGTTTGTGCTCCACTGGTGGAGGATCTGGTGTTGATTTCGGACAAAGCCTATACAAGGAAGGAGGTTCTTGAAATGGTAAATTCTGGTCTCATAATAGCTGTAATTAGTATACTTTGCTCTACGTTTAGTATATAAACTAAAGCCGTTTTTTTTTCCATATCATGCAGGAAAGCATGATGCTCAACACACTGCAGTTTAATATGTCAGTCCCAACTGCATATGTTTTTATGCGAAGATATCTCAAGGCTGCTCAATGTGATAGGAAGGTTAGTAGCTGATAGTTCTGAATGTACTATACTTGTTTTTTACACGTAACGACTACATAGTATTTCTCTAATTTTACTCATGGCTTTAAACAGCTTGAGCTGCTGTCTTTCATGTTGGTTGAGCTTTGCCTTGTGGAGTATGAAATGCTCAAATTTCCACCATCCTTCATAGCTGCTGCAGCAATCTATACAGCTCAGACCACACTCTACGGTGTCCAGCAGTGGAGCAAGACGTGCGAGGTGCACACAACTTACTCAGAAGATCAACTTCTGTAAGTCTACAAACTCCAATCTTCCAACTGACACCTTGCTCTTCTTATTTAGTTACTCATTTCTTTCTTTTTCTTGCTGTTTAGGGAGTGCTCGAGATCGATTGTTGGCTACCACCAGAAGGCAGCAACAGGGAAACTAACAGGGGTACATAGGAAATACAGCATATCGAAATTTGGCTATGCAGCCAAGTGTGAGCCTGCCCATTTTCTTGTGCAGCAGACACAACAATAGAGAGAGGAGAAGAGGGGCATGTACAGTTATTACTAACTTTATATGCAATTGGGGATATATTTGTGGGGTAATGGAGAATTATAGGAAAAAAGATAACTTAGCAACTGTGGTTGCCCCGGGGAATTTCTTTATTTCTTTTACTATGTTCATTTGAACATGCCTGGATTTTCAGTTTCAGTTACAGTTTTTCATTTACAATTTTCACAATTTTCTGTGAGTGGTTTTTGCTTGAGTTGGTTATTTATTGAATTTGCTTTTGGTGCTCTCTTGGGTTTTTTCATCAAGATTGTGATGAAGTGGTAAGTAACTACTCCTTCATCCTTAATCAAAGGCTTGGATTAGAAAGCATTTTGCCCTCAATATGGGACTTCCTAGCATGAATTCGGATAATGTCGGACTCCAATGTGAACTACGGGTGAGAAACCAAAAAAGACCAGGAATTGCTGTTTTCATAAGGGGGCGTCCATTTGTGAGCTGATATTAAAGTTCAACAATCTTAATGGACGTCTATTTGTGGGCTGTGATGCCTGTCAAAAAAGAAAAACAAATGCTTGGAGGACAAGTATTCTGGTTAAGTATATTCTAAAAAGAAAAGGAAAATTTGTCTTCTCTTATTTTTTTTTTCCATCCTGTGTCCGATGGAGTACCGATTAAATTCGGATGGCCATTAGGAGATGATGCTCTCAATATAATTTTCTTCATATCGCTCAAATCCAAAATCTTTCATTAAAAATGAAGCAATCGTTAAAAGCCTGCCAATTGCCAATTCGCTTCTCTGCTCCCTCCATCCCATTTTCTGACCATATACTTATTTTTTTTTATTCCCACCATTTCATTCATACTTTGCTTCATTTTTGTATTTACTTGTTCAATCTAACAAATCAGAGCATTATTATTTTTCCTCATACGTCACTTATAAAGTTAGTTTAATCAAAAGTTTTACTATTAATATACTGCTCTTTGACACCATTCACCAACCTCACTGATTTTATATTTTTTAGTTTAAGAAAGCACCTAGCTTCTAACATGAATAATCTTAGGTGTGATGTTATAAAAAGTTAACGCTATTGATGTGGAATAATAATTTCGAAATAAAATAATAAAAATATCCTTATTTTCTCTTATAGTTCTTTAAAAAAAATATCAAAATTGAAATAACTTTTTTATTCAAATTTATCTAGTGTAAAAGAATCCATGTCATATATCTCGTATAGCCACAAAAATATAATTTGTTCTGATAATCCTAGGTACGATTTGACCTAATATGCCAAATACATGGACACCAAACACATTTTCTTGTCATAATAGCACGACACTACTTTCATACTAAGTAATTTTTTTCGTATAATCAATTAGTACTAACATATTATTAACACATAATTTAGATTGCATTCACGTAATAAAGAGTTCACTGAAAATTGGTCCCTACTTTTGTCACCAACCTCACTAATAAGACTTTTTAAATATTTCACCTGCTTTACCAACATGGCCCGTAGTACAATAGTGAAATTGTTCCACTCTTAATTTAATTGAAATTCCAATACAAATAACGAACATAAAAAAAAATCTAAAAAAACACCTACCTTTCGGGGCCCTCCAGTTACTTATCCTCTTAACACGAGGCATTAAAATGGGTAGTGAAAAGGGTTAAAGTAACCTTTTTGAATTCTGCTGCCGTTTTAAATTTTATATTTTAGTTTCGAAAATAGTCTATATATATATTTGTTATACTTTCTCCGTTCCATATTATTTATCTACATTACTAAAAAAAATTTTCTATAAATTATTTATCGATTTACAAAATAAAATAAATGTAGTTTTCCCCTTTATATTCTTAAATTATTTTAAGAAAATATAAATATTACGTACAAAGTTTCAAAAAAAATCTTCCATTCTTAATCTTGATAGATAAGACATATTTTTTTAAGAATGAAAAAGTGAATAAGTAAACATAACTATTCATAATTTAATTTAAGTCAAAATGAATTGAATCAACTTGGGGGGGGGGGGGGGGGCATGTTTCGTTAGGCTTATTAATCAATTTAAGTTAAGTCCAAAATGTGCCAAATTGATCCAAAATTCTAATTACTTTAACTTGATTGTATAGAAGTTGACTTAGCAATGTATTAACAAATCTAAAATTTGTCCAATGGGACTAATTATACATATTTGAATAAAATTTGATAAGTTTAACCAAAGTAGAATGTACATTACTTGGTTTATATTATATTATAAAATATGTTTTAAAAATAATTAGAACCATATAATTAGATCTAGTTAATTAATATCTTGAAAATTTTACAAATTTATGGAATATTCACAAAGACGAGATCAAAATATGTGAGTCTTCTTGATAATCAAGTACTTTAAGAAGATCCACGAATCCTTTCATGGAAGATTAAGCCCAAATTATCCTAGTTAGAGAAATACGTCATTAACGGTCATCAAATTACGGAGAAATCTAAAGAGACAAGAATCAAGGGAGAAATAAAATTATGTCTCTTTATATTTTAAAAAAAAAAAGTAAAAAAAATCTAGTTATTCAAAAAATTCGAATGCATTACTAAAATTAATAATATAATAATATTAGTGGGAATCTTCTATTCAATACTTACTATATAAGAACCCCGAATCTACTTTATAGGAGCATTAGTTGACTATGTTAATTTGATTTTGGGGTGGGGGAGCTCACTATAGGATGTGTTTGGTATTTTAATTTTTTTTTTTCTTCATATTTGGTTATTCAAAGATTTTAGGAAATAAGTTTTTTTGACTTTAAAATAAATTTACATCTCCTCTCCGCCCTCCAAAACACTAACACTGTGCTACATCCCACTACACTACTTTACCTCCAAACACATGGTGTTTGCTTCAATTATTTCACTAGTAATTTTTTTGAAATAACATTTTCTACTTGTGGACTTATTCTATTTCAAAATGATTAGTATTTTTAGCTTGAATACACCTCTTAAAAAACTACTCAATCCTAAACAATAAAAATATACTTTTACCAACTTATCCTTAATTAAAGAAAAATATTATAATCAATAGTTTTTTGTTATGTAAACAAGAATATTTTGGAAAAAAAAAAAATCAATCGCGACTTAATTTGATACAAAATAAAATGACTAAAACGTCACTTATTGTCAAACGAAGGAAATATTAAATACTAGAAAATAAATAATAAAAAATATTTTCATATAAAACATTTCACTTTGTACCAAACACACCCTTATGGATCGTTTGATAGGTGATTAGAGTTATGTAGTTAGGGGTCGTTTGGTAGTTGGATAAGAAACAAATTATTCATGCATTAATTTTTGTATAACTACAACGGTTGGTTGACGATTTAGAAATTCAAATAACTACAATAATTTATAGATTCTCTTATAACTCATACAGTACAATACATTAGTTAGGTGAGTTTTAAAATTATCAATCAAACGTCATATTAACTTTATGTAAATGACTTATTTCTTTCCTGTCTACCAAACATTCATAAGTTACACAAAAATTAAATACATGAATAATTTATTTTTTATCTGACTATCAAACGACCATGTGTGTCAAATTTTCCACATTTCCCTAGTAATGCTGTATAAATAAGACACCAACTTTTCCCTTTTCCCCTGTATCGCCCAACCCTCTCTCTACACACAGAGTCTCTAAAGGGCAAAAAAAAGGCAAACAAACAATCTGCAGCCATGGCTATGTCAGCTGCCACCACCCAATCTTCCCTCCTTAACAACAAAGCCGCCCGCCAGAACTACCAAACCCTCAAATCCGCCACCCATATCGCCGCCTTCCCCTCCACCCATGTCCACCCAACCACCACCCTAACTTCCACATACAAATCTATGTCCATTTCCTGCTCAGCCGCCGCCTCCACAACAACCACCCCCCTCCAAACACCCCCTTCCACCTCTTCAGATCGGGTCTTCAACTTCGCTGCTGGACCCGCCACACTCCCGGAAAATGTCCTCCAAAAAGCCCAAGCCGACCTCGTTAACTGGCGGGGCTCCGGCATGTCCGTTATGGAAATGAGCCACCGTGGCAAAGAATTCCTTTCCATTATTCAAAAAGCAGAATCAGATCTGAGAACCCTTCTATTAATCTCTGATGAATACGCCGTTCTTTTCCTTCAAGGTGGGGCCACCACCCAATTCGCCGCCATTCCTCTCAATATCTGCTCACCGGACGACGCCGTTGATTACATTGTCACCGGTTCATGGGGTGACAAGGCTTACAAAGAAGCAGCTAAATACAGCAAACCCAATGTCATATGGAGTGGCAAATCGGAAAAATACACCAAGATCCCGAGTTTTGATTCGTTGGTACAAAACCCAGATGCCAAGTATTTGCATATATGCGCCAATGAAACTATTCATGGGGTTGAATTCAAGAATTACCCTACACCCCTTAACGAGAAAACCATTCTCGTTGCTGATATGTCCTCCAATTTCTGTTCAAAACCAGTAGATGTTTCTAAATTTGGCATCATTTACGCTGGTGCACAGAAAAATGTTGGTCCATCTGGAGTTACCATTGTGATTATTAGGAAAGATTTGATTGGAAATGCACAGGAAAGTACACCTGTGATGTTGGATTACAAGATCCATGCTGAGAACAATTCATTGTATAACACACCCCCTTGTTATGGGATTTACATGTGTGGGCTTGTGTTTGAAGATCTGTTGGATCAAGGTGGATTAGTAGAGGTTGAGAAGAAGAATCAGAAGAAAGCTCAGATTTTGTATGATGCTATTGATTCTAGCAATGGATTTTACAGGTGCCCAGTTGAGAAATCAGTGAGGTCTTTGATGAATGTGCCATTTACATTGGCTAAACCAGAATTGGAAGCTGAATTTGTGAAGACAGCTGCTGGTGAGAAGATGGTGCAGCTTAAGGGACATAGGTCTGTTGGTGGAATGAGGGCTTCAATATACAATGCTATGCCTTTGGCTGGAGTTGAAAAGTTGGTAGCTTTCATGAAGGAGTTCCAAGCTAAGCATGGTTAAAACTATCTTGTTCTGGTTATAGTATTTTTCTTCTATGCTTTTGGCTTTTAATATTTGCAACCCTTTATAATTTTCTTTTTTGTGCCTTTATGTTCTGTTGGTTTATTTGAGTTGAGAGTCTGAATGACAACACTCGAGCATGTGTTGGTCCTATTGATTCTTGTGTACTAGTAGGAGTTTTTTTAGAAATATGGAAACTATTATTACTTAGTCCTATTAGAAGTTTAATGAAAAAGTATTTTCTTTTTGGTTTTTGGGTTCATTGTTGAGCAGCACTCACTCCATTTTATGAGGAAAAATTACAATATGGTTGAATAAGTAGGCTGAAATCTTCTTCTTGCCATGTTATTTGTTGATGTTACAGAATCATGAAGGAGAGCAGCACACCCTTGATTCCCCTGTTTTCTACTCTGTTTGACTTGTAACTTGTTGCATAGTGCCACCTCCAAAAGAAAAATCATTTGTTTTGATTGGGGAGGGCGTGTAAAAGAGAATCACGACAAATTATTTGTGTTTCAGAACTTAGCACTACTTCTTTTTAAAAAATAAAAGAAATAGATATATGTATATTGGTGGAATAAGTTAGAAACCTCAGCCTTTTAAAGTGAACCATCATTAAAAAGTGTATTGGAAGTTTAATATACTAATTCAAGTTGGTAAAACTTACTTGTCAAATACTAATAACAAAAGTACCAATCGTCGTCTATCTCACCAACCTCAACTAGTACACTAGACAGTGATGTAAACTTTACTAGTGACGTGCTATTGTCAATGCTTCATTTTTTAAGATGTAGTCTACATGTTCAAACCAAGTTGTTTGCATCTTCCTGATTTTAGATAGTTAAATACCAACAACTCAAGACCAACTTCCTTGCCTTTAGTGTCGAAATAAAAAAAGACATTGTGAACAATGTTGATGGAAATTGCCAAGGGGTAAGTAAGACTACTTGGTTGCCAATCACAGCAATGGAAGGTACATTACGTCTCACCAAGTGGCATGTTTACTGCCTGGCTAAAGACATCGTATTATCAAATTATGTATAACATACGATTTTACTCTAATGTTTTAGTCTAGGGGTATTTAATATATAGCACATCTATTGCAATTCAACTTTGGAACTCCAACTATAGATGCTGAATGAAAATTTTCTAGTTCCTTTTCTATTTGTATAATTATTGGGGATTCATCGTTTTTCCTTTTTCCTCTGAGATTTTGGGAAACCAAAAACTATAATCACGAAGTAGTTAAGAAGGTAGTGGCTCTTCTCAAAATATGGTAAATATATATCTTTGTAAAGATGTTATTTTTAATAAGCTTCACCGTATTGAAGTTCTAGGGAAGTCATCAGTTCAATTGATATCCTTACGCGATATTTACTACCAAAATTTTACAATTTCTAACAAATGTGCTCTTCCGCCTTTCTCTACACCCAATTAAACAAAAAAAAAAAAAAAAAAAAAAAAAAAAAAAAAAAAAGGAAGAACGAAATACCTTTGGTATACATATCATGTGAAGAACGACAAGGGATGCCTACTCATGCTTGTGTTTTGTTCTTCTTTTGCATCACTTCTATACAACAAAAAGAAAATTCTTTGCACAAGGCATTTCTTTGTTAATTACACAAGAACACAAAAAATTCCTCTACTGTATCTCTCCTTCCACGTCTGCTCCAGACTATCCAATCTACTGAAGCTGGATTAGACAACATTTGGGAAGCATCTCTGCAGCCCTCATTGGCTGTTAAGAGAATGAGAATCTAGAAAACAGTGAGCTCCCAGATCCTGATGTATCTTTTGCTGGGCTGGCTTGAGCTTCTATAGAGGAGCGATAGGCTTGTTGGCACTTTCGCATCTGCAAATGCATGAGTTAACTCATGAGGTCTGCGGGTTGTATTACACTCGTATAGATTTACTCACTACTGATATATGATAATCAACAGAGTAAATATCAGCATGAGAACGATAAATACAAAAAGGTTTGTCTGCATATGCCTTCCAATTAAATTTATTTGAAACCTAATCAAGTCATAGCACATTTTCAATTTCTAATCATTTGACAGAACCAGATTATGCAATTAATAGCAAAATAAGATGATTATCAGAATTAAGTTCTCTATACCTGCAGTGCAAATACATACACCTGCTCATGCCATATGAGCTAAAAGGTACCAAGTCACAATAAGTCTTGATGTATTTATTTTAACGGAGTAGGCCTAATAGATTCATGGATATTACTGAGATATATTGTCATAACCATCACCAATATTTTAGAAATGAAAACAGTAGTTTACTACTGGAAACAAGAACATCACCTCCTCAGGGCTGAACTGAAGAAGCATTGCAACCACAGGTAATAGAGCCTCCACTTCACCTGTGAAATATTTATCACAAGCAAATTATGATGTAAATAATTACCTATGAAAGCAATTAGTTCAACTAAAAAAATTCTGCTTTTACAGGGAACAAATTTTAAACCTTTTCACTGCAACACTGAAAAGTTACCTGTCTCGAGAAGTTTTAAAATGACATTCTTAAGATACGTCAGATCTACCCCTTCCCTCTTCTGTGATCTATCCATGTTCCTAAGCTCCTCTTTCAACTTAGCTTCCTGCACTCATTAAGGCAAACTTATAAGGGAATCCAAATCAGAAGAAGTCCAAGTAAAAGGACAGCAAAGCACGTGATTGTCTAAGCCAAGAACCAGCTGCCTAAGCCCACTCAAACATTATGCCCATGACTAAACAACTCAAGCCACTCTCCAGTCCCCAAGAAAGGAGAGAATTAGCCATGACAGACACATGACTTCTATTTAAAGACATACCTGCTGGCTGTGGAGACGATTTTCACGTTCAAGCTCTTCTATCTCCTCCTGAATCAAGACATCAGACTCTAATGAGGGAACTAACTCTTAAGAATATTGATGTTCTCGGAGCGAATAACTTACTTGAAGGGCTAGAATGTGACGTTGTGACTGAGCAAGCTCTTCTTCTCTTTGTGCTTGTTGTCTCGCCAAAACCTGAAGCATCAAGAGGTTTTAAGTAGTGGCATTGACTAGTGAGACAGAAATGGAGTCTCTGAATGCTAAAAACTAATGTTCTTAACTAAGGAGCCGTTTGTCCACGAATTATTTTTCCTTTTTTAATTGTTTTTTTCCAAAACACTGTTTGGTTATACATTGGACTGATTTTCTGGAAAAAAAATTGAAGTTGAGTTTTTAAAATTTAAGTGAAAACCCATATCCATTCACAAAATTTCAACTTTTTCCCAAGTTAAATGCATGTCCAGAGACAACTTCAATTTCCAAATATTCTTTTTCGACTTAACTTCAAATACTACTTTTTTTTTCTTTCATATATATAACAGATAAGGCAGGTGTGGAGTGGTTGACTGGGTTGTTTAATGCTATTTTTAAGACGGAAAAGATGCCCGACGAGTGGAGGTGGAGTACAATGGTTCCATTGTACAAGAACAAGGGTGATATCCAAACTATAACAATTACAGGGGTATCAAATTGTTAAGCCACACTATGAAGGTTTGGGAGAGAGTAGAGGAGATGAGGGTGAGGAAAGGAGTGTCCATTTCTGAGAATCAATTTGGGTTCATGCCGGGGCTTTCGACTACTGAAGCCATCCACCTTGTGCGGAGATTGGTGGAGAAGTATAGGGAAAGGAAGAGGGACCTTCATATGGCATTCATTGACCTTGAAAAGGCCTATGACAAAGTCCCAAGGGATGTTCTCTGGAGGCATTTGGAGGCTAAAGGTGTCCCGATGGTGTATATTAGGGCGATAAAGGACATGTATAAAGCATAAAGCATGTCAGACCATGTTTGGGTTGGACTTTAAACTGTTACCACTTAACTAATAACTGATGAAAATATTGCACAGTAATGTAACTAGAAAATTGTCCATACTAGAATCTGCTGATCAGCATCTGAGGTAGTCGAATTCAGAGGATCTTGCTTGTCATATACTGTACAATCATTTCAAAGAGCAATATTAGTCACTGAAGCAGCTATTAAAGAATATTATTTTAAACTGTAGAATGAGCTAAAAGGTGCTGAAGATCTTCATACCTGTATTGGAATTGCCATTGTGATCGGCCTGATATTTGCAGAAGAAAAATCACAATTTTAAAAGAATGCCTAAATACACATGTTAAATAGGTGCATTGCTCAAGCAGATTCATGAATGACCAGTATGAATAGGTGATTGGAGACTGCTCCACACTTACAAAAAATTCAGACTGAAGTTTGTGGCGAAGGTTCTCGTTATCATCTAGAAGTCTAGAGATTTCATTGTCCTTCTCCTCAATCATCTTATCAGCAAGGTCACGAAAAGAATCAAGCTCTTCCTACAAGTTAAAGAACTCGGTGTCACCAAACTAAAAAGTGTTTGATCATATTGATGATTATAAATCACACCTTCAGTTTTTTGCAGCTTTGTTTGAGGTCATCTAGTTCTTTTTGAACATTATCACCAGAGGTAACCACACTCTCTGCTTTAAATGCATCACATTTCACTGCAAAACAGTATCTAAAATTAGTTTTCCATTTGGAAGCTCAATAAATGGCAATTCATAAATAGAAAGCTGATTATTATATCATCCTAAAAAATTACATCGCCATGTTTCTTCTACATTTTGAAGGCTTATTTCCCATGCTTCCTTCTCTTTTTGGTGGGCAGAAAAAGCAGAATTGAGCTTCATTTCCATGCTTCTGATCCGTTGCTCTGTAGCACGAAGAGCTTCATCTCTGGAAATGATTTTAATGGAGAAGTGTGTCAATTCATTCTCTTTCAGCAAATAAGAAGCTAAATCAAATCTGTAAAAAGTCTGTACTACTACAAATTAGATTTAAAACTATTTTACCCGAGGGAGTAAATGAACTTAAGAGTGTGTCCATGTCAATGTTTGTGAGTATAATGTGTGAAAAAGCACCCCAAAAATAAACTGCGTATAATTTGCGTTCAGGTGGACATCGAACAAGTCATCAAACTCAGATTACCTGTCTGAAAGTTCCTTCTCATGATTAACTAAAGTGTTCTTTAGATCTTGAAGGGCTTTATCCCTTTCAGAAGAGACTGACATTACCTCTTTCTCCACTTCCTGAAAGAGCAAAATGTCTTAGCAACAATTAAATGACCTTAATGTTAAACTATTAAGCCAAAGCATTTTATTAGTTACACCCGGAAGCATGTACCTTCAATGCTTCCTCCAGTGCTTTAAGTTGTTCGCTGTCTCTAGCAGCAGCCAATTCAGCATCCTTCCGCTGAAGAAGTGCGTGAGCACGAGCCTTGTAAGATGAAAATTCACTTTGAGTGCGATTGATCTGCAAGTTACCATAGAAGAGGAAATCATGAGATACATAAAACAAAGAACATTTGTGTCAACCTTCGCTGCTACTTTCCCATAATTAATATTAGCCACTTTTCATGCAACTAACTCCCTAGTACCGAACTCTTAAGGAATAATTAAAGTCAATGACACACTATTCAGCATCCTAGATTCATCTTATAAAGAGCCATTCAACATCCTAAAATTGCCAGATTCTATCATTTTATAGTCTAGCAACTGGAAGAATAATCTTTACCTGAATTCTCAGTAAATACCGTACTGTCAAGGCGTACAAAATATATGCATCTCTTGCAGATTCTTTGTTTCTTTTCTCGCTTCAAATGGTTCTTTTAGTAAAATGTCAAATATACAATTGGTGCACATATTTCAAGAAGAAAATAAGAAAAGTGCATAGATCCAATTGATATATAATTTTTTTGCCAAGAGGTTGGGAGGATGCCAATATTCAATTAATCTGTCACCTCAGGAGGATCTCGATATCTAGACATCAATAAAAATTCTAGATGCATTGATACCACCGACCAACCATCTCCACAACAGTCAACTACTGCCACTAACCAACCACCAACCACCTCCACCACCAGCCTCCATTGCACAACCACCATAGCCGGTCACCACCACAATCACCAAGCACCTTCACAACTAGTCACCACCACTAACAGCCTCCTTCACAAAACCACCAATACCAACCACCTCTACCACTAACTTCTATCTGACCAAAACCAACACCATTGCACAACCATCATAGGCAACTTCCCCCATACAATCATGACCACCACCACCTTACAACTACTGTTGCCGATCATCACCTTTCTTTCTAGTTTTTTAGAGTGTGATTCATCAAATAAACAATTTATTTAACTCCCTGTTAATAAATATTTTCCAACATTTTGTGGATAAAAATTTATTCGTAGTAATTTACTTGAAACTCTATATTTATTAGTTTTAAAATAAAGATAAATTATCAACATTCAGATGCTGAAAAAACAATGTTAGTTTTTCAGCATTCAGATCTAGATACAATATTTAATATCTAGATGTGTATACAATTTAGACGTCATAATCTTATAAAAACGAACGGGACCTAAACATTTGTGAGAGGAGAAATACAGGTAAGAAAAATAAGAGGTTAGAATCACCTCTTCTTTGGCCGCCATCAATTCAGCCTCTTTTGAGTTTAACACCTGAGACTGAGCAGATAACTGTGACTCCAGTTGACCTACAATGTCAAAACAAGTATGAGCTCCAAATTCATCTCCTAAACAAGGTAACTAACCAGTATACAGAATTATACTTCTAAATTTGGCTGCTTCAATCTCGGCACGGATGCAGTTACTCTCAGCAATCTCCAGCTTTGTTCTGAGTGAATGGCAGGTGGTTTCCCAACTCTCTTTTTCTTTCACCTAAACGCATCAAAACATTACAGAAGTAAGAATCAAACAAAGCAGATTAAACATCTTACCAGAGACAAGAATAAATCATTTAGAAAATGGTTATGCCAAATTAATTAGAGCAGCTATTTGCTCCATTACACAAAACACTTGAGCAAACCACAAGTTACAGTGGGCATATGATCAAAATATTACTATGAAAGACTACATCACGGGAGATTGAGAATCGACCCTTATGGGGACACATCAAATTGTTAATCAAAAGGGGCAATTCCCAGGACATATTTAATTATGTTCCCAAACTGGCTCTTGTATCAAGATTAAGATGACTGCTAAGGAGCAACTGCAACATTATTCTTTAAAAGATTAGCATTTTGAACTTTCATCCACCACTTTTACCTCTACTCAATTAAAAAGCCATGTGTTGGTAAAGACATATTGGTTAGCAGAGAGTAACAAGTATGATTTAGGATTCCCAACAACTAAGCCTGTGATCTGGTGCTTGACTGCAAGTGAAGCAGAAACTTCCTTTTCAAATTGGCAATCTCAAAAAAGGAGCGGAACTTTAGCAACTTATAGTCTCGGAATAATATATGTTAGAATGACTGACATGCACCGAAAAGAATCAATTCTGAATGACTTTTAAGGTCAAATTGAAAAAGTGTTAGCTCATACGTGTTCACTTTTCAGATGAATAATGTCTCCTTTAACTGTTTCAACAGCAGCTCTAAGTCTTGCTGCTTCACCAGTGGAAGCTGCATCCATCTCTGCAATCTTAGACTCCTTCTCTGCAACCAGAGTCTACAAGGAACAACACACGATCAGAACTCCAAATATCCAGAAGATACAAAATTGAACAACTAATACATAATAGACAGGATCCTGAGAATGTTGTGGAACCAACAATCCACTGAGAAAGAAATATAAATCATTAAATGTCATTTTTCAGATCATCTATACCTCATTAAATTACCAAAATATATCTGAGCAAGATGAAGTTGTTTTATATCTCTTTCATTCTTCCATCTCTGTGTACAATTAGGAATAGAATCATTACCCGCAGAGATGAGATTGTTTCAGCTGCTTTGCTTCTTTCAGCCAATGCCTCAGCAATTTGGGCTTCCAGACTCTCTTTTTGCTGATGTAAAAGAGGAATTTATTTAAGATATTAACCATTCAGAACTAAAGAAGGAAGCTAAAGCACCAGGGCAACAGTAATACTGCCTTTGTACCTTCTGGTGCTTTGAAGAGAGGTCTTCAATTGAAGCTTGTCTCTTCTCATCTGCTGCCTGCAGCAATGCTTGCATCTCTTCTAACTTCTGCAAAACCAAGGTTCAGCAAAGATCCTCTCAGTTCAGGAGGTGTATCAGGAGAGAACTTAGACATAGGCCAAATATACCCACAATAGGCCATGAACCTTTACACATATCCTGGGTTTCGTAATTGAACAACCATTTTATTTCTAGCCTTTTCTGTCAACATAAGATTCCTGGTCCTCAAATTATCTTCTACTTCTCCTTGAAAAATACAATAAGCATCTCTGTAGACCTTGATAAACTTCGATTTAATCTTATCCATTTAAAAGCGAGAAAGCCCACAAGTCCATTTAAAAGATAAAATGTGTCTTTGCTTCTGGAATAAAACTCTGTCCACTCCATCTACACTTGAAGTGCAGAGATTTACACTAATTTGAATCTGAACCCTGCTAGGCAGCTGGCAATCTATTTTAGATGACTAAATGCAAAACACAAGAAATCATAAAACGTCACCACACATGAAGAGTGCAATAAGTAAGGAAATACTAAAAGAGTAACCCGGGAAATGGATTCTTTTTACTGGATATCTTGTTCAAATGAGAACAATTATCATTAACACTGTCTAGATCTCAAAAGAATTAAATACATTTATCTGTAATGACACAAGGGAACAACACTAAAATCAGAAACTAATAAGCTGGCTAGCTAACATGACTACCCACGGGCTCTATCTTGAAGTGAGTAAAATGATAAATATTGATGATAAAGTGTTGCACAAATTTGTTTTAAAAAAAAGAAAAACATTTATGCATGAATATTTTAGTGAATAAGTACATAAAACTAGAATTTCGTATATGTAAACCAGCAAGTATCTGAATTAGAAACTTAAAATTGCTTATTTAGAGATTTAAAACAGTTCTTAACTTGATTGACATGAGAATTATCTCACAAATTTCAGTTATTTGCAGTCCACTGCTTTATTTTTTATAGTTAATTTTTTTTCTTAAATTATGTTTTTTTATTTTTCATCTTACCTTTCTTCTCAAAACAAGCTTTCTCAGGCACCATCTTAGAGCCGCAGCTCACAAATGATACTCTCCTAGCAATGTCTCCTTAGACAAATCTTTTTACAAATTAAAAGAGCTTTAAAGATGCTCAAAACAAGCTTTCTCAGGCACCATATTAGAGTCGCAGCTGACAAATGGTACTCTCCTAGCAATGTCTCCTTAGACAAATCTTTTTACAAATTAAAAGAGCTTTAAAGATGCCCTTTTGCTAGGGAACAAAAAAACTGAATAGTTAACTTACCAACAATTTTCTTACAAAAGAAAAAAAGTAAGGAGGGAGAGATCAGTTACAAATGCCAGACTGCCAAATCAACTTGCTCTATTTTTTTAATGGGTTCTTGGAGATCTACTTGTCTATTTACTAGTATGAAAACTTTCAACTAATTCTTCTTTTCTGCCTCTTTTTTTCACGGGTGTGTGCGCATCAGGTGGGAGTGCCCATGTGGCAGCGTATATTCCTGCTTCAACTTAGAGTTTCACCACCTATGTGCATAAACTTGAATACAAATACCAAAAGGATTTAAGAAATACTTAGAAGACAGGTAAGGACATAAGATTGACTCAGGAAGCCATTAAACAATCGACACTAGATTATAGGCATTTAACTTGATACAATATGTGAACTTTCTCACAGTTGCACACCTGCTCTTTCTCTAGAAGTGCCTGTTGTGATGCCTCCAGAGCATTCTCTTTTGGTGCCAAGGAACGGCGCAGCTCTTCAATGTTGTCTCTGAGCCTAAGAATCAACAAATTTGTGTACCGAAAATAAATAATGATAGAAAGCATCTTATGACTAGAAAATCCAAAAGAAAATTTCACACTTAGAAAAGCAATACTGAATTTTTTTAATTTTTTTTTTATAACCGAGAAATCCGTTGTGACCCGCCTTTGGACCAATCACAGAAAGCTGAATTTATTGATATAACAAAATCGATAGAACATCTGGGACCAGTTGACACGAACTAGCTTGGTATCTAAACAAAATTGACAATTCCAAAGCCTGATGCAACTATTTAATAAAGACTTGACTTCCGTCAAAAAAGAGAAAAAACATATTCTATCATTACTGCGAGCGATTCCAACGTGAAAAAGATGAGACAAATTGACAAAATGCTAGGTGATTATGTTAAAAGGTTATTTTCTCATTTAGTATATGGACACTTGAAGATCTCAAGGGGTAATGTTGTAGCTCAATCAAGAAGTTGTTCAACAGGTAGCTCTGATGATATCTCTTTGTGTTCTTTTTTCTTTTTCTTCAAATCTAATCCAAATAATAAACAGATAATCCATCAAAATCACTTGTGGAGGAGCAGTGTCAACTAAGTTCACAAGGAGGACATACTTGTTGTTTGTACTTCTTAACTGTTGCCTATCCAAATCTATTGCTTTCAGTGCCTCCTGAGCATGTTGTCTACTGCGTTCCAAATCTTGCTGCAATGCAGATAATTGAGAGGACGCGCGCTCAGATTTCTCATTGACATCACGAAACTGGGCCTCAAGATCATCTTTTTCCTAAAGAAACAGAATTGCAACAAAAAATAGTTAATTATCGTGATTCTTGCTTTAAAAATTAAAAAAATTGTAAACAATTAATGTACCACTTAAATAACTTGTCCACCACATTTTTATCTTAATGTCCAAATTTAATCGCATCTTTTTTATCAAGTAACAGATTTCATTGATAATAACAAGGTCAACATGGATGTATACAATGGATGTATACAAGTGGTATACCAGAAAAGGAAAAACCTACAAAATATGGTCCTCACCAAAAGACACCCAATCCTCTATACAAACAGGAACTACATTTGGACATTAAGATAAAAATGTGGTTTTCAAGTCTATTTTAGCAGGTAGTTTCATGTCATAGTTACAGTCCATGGTACTCCCTATTCAATATATCATGGGCGACTCCTAGTGCAAAAGTAACAAGAAGCTGAAGGGCAATAAAGATGGATATAAGGAAGAAAGATTAATGGAAGTGAAGCCTCATTTGCATCTTCGGACGATTCAGAAAGAAAAGAGTTGTAAAATTTGAAGGAGATGAAAACCATCTATAATCAGAAGTTCTCTCCAGTTTCATTTGTTGTTGTAGAATATATTATTATCTATAGAAGGTTTTGCTAGAACTCGGAAGGTTTTGTAGAAGTAAAACACCTTTTGTAAAGTTGACCAAGTTATGATGAAAAATTCATGAAAGACATCAGACTTATCAAATAAAAGAGGATAGTCTCAGAATTTACCTTTTGCACCTCTTGAATACGCTGCTTTGCCCGTTTGTGAAGTCTGTTGAACTTCGAGTCTAGCTCTGAGTACTTCTCATCACGTTCTTTTATTTCCTGATCCATCTTATGTTGTACTATTCAAACAAACCATTTATAGACTTCAGAATAGCATATCTTCTTTATCAACTGAAACTAAAAAAGGAAAACCAAAAAATCTGCAACTAACAATGGAAGTACATCACCACACTTTTAGAACTTATCATAAAACCCGTGTTCTATATTTGATGTTGAATTCAACAAACATGAAGAAGAAAATGGAAGTCAAAGCAAATCACAACCTTCAGCAACTTTGACAGACAACTCTTGGGCCTTTGTGTCAGCTTCTAAGTATAGAGTTTGAAGATGCTTTAGTGCTACCTCTGCAGCACCTCGTGTTTGCTTTTCCTCTAAAAGTTCTCTATTCAAAGATTTGATCTTTTCATTAAGGTCTTCTGAATTATCACTTGCCACATTTTCATGTGCAGCCGTTTTAATTTGTTGACCAGAGTCATCAGAATAGATGTTGATACTTTGCCATCCCACAATCTGAGATTTCAGATATTCATTCTGGAAATTAAGTTCTACGAGCATTTGTACAAGATCATCATGGCTATCACCTGTATGTTCGTGACTATCACAAATTCCGTTATCCTTTACATGATCACTCTCAATATTGAAGCTATTGAACTGTGCCTCCGTTTTGGTAGCATCTTCCGTGTGATTATCTGCAGCCCCACTACTAATATCTCCCTCCATGATTTCCGCTTCTGCTTCTGAGAAGTAGGGATTAAACTGTTTCATCCATCAACTGCAATAAGTAACAATCACAAAACACAAAATAAATATTCCACTAATATGGATCACGTAACTCAGCATTGACATTAAAGAATCAAGAGAAAAAAGACACAAACATTGGCTTCAAAAGCTCCTAATATCAAAAAAAAAAAACCTAATTTGAATGCCAAATTCTGGTAAGTAAATAAAAGTTTCATAGCAAGATCCACCGTGCTAATTTGATTAAACGGAAGCTAGTACAAGATTCAAAACATCATAATAGACTCTCTCTGTATCACAATCTCACAGTGATCACACCAATGTAGCTTTAGTTTCCACAAGCACAAAGGAAATTGCCCCCTCCTCCATTTTTTTTTTTTTCCAATAAGCTACTGGAAACCCGATGGTAGTTGAGGTTTATCATCAGTTTCGCAAAGAAAATGAAATTTGAGAAGATTCGAGAAGAGAATTTAGGCTTACTTCAACAGTTAAATTCACATTTGTGCTGCAAAGAAATTAAACAGCGGCAGATTACAGTATCAACCAGATCGTACGATTAACTAAAATTGCACCGACCTCAAAAGAGCTAAATTACCAATGCAGTAACAGAGAAAAAGGAGCAAAAATGTATGCAGAAAGCATCATTTTAGATAAAATTGGAAAGTATTAAAAGGCTGACCTGAGAAGTAATATGGATGAAGCAGTGGGGGGAACTGCAGATCTAGATGCTTGTAAAATGTCCAAGCGGCAAAACGGTGTGTAATACTATTATTGTTATTATTGAGAAGAGTATCAATGGAGAAATCTCAATAATCCGCAAAAACGCAGGGGAAGAAAATTCTGAGATCTCACGTTTTCCCTGCTACACCTTCCCGCATACTATCTGCGGTTTTATTTGTCATCTAATAAAAAAATAAAATTTCTTTTACTGTAATTTCCATATTAATTTGATGTGTATTTTCAAATTCTTTTGGTATTTTTATTTTAAAAAATATCAAAATACTGAAAATTGTATTGAAAAATATAATTACATATAATTTAATTATATATTATTATAACTAGTGAAATTGCCCACATTTCGCGCCGTCAAAAAAGAAAACAATGAATATCCTATATAACATGTTATAAATTAGATCGACATAGTTAAATTACTACTATATTTTGTAAATTATTATAATACCATAAATACGTAAATTAATATTTGTATAAAATTAATTGTTTGAATGTAGGATATTGATTATCTTGACTAAATTTCTTTTTCTTTTTTTTGGGTAAATGATTAATGAGGGAAATTTTTTATACTTTCGAATATTTTTATTTCGCATGATCTAAAAGTTGTTGCTACACTGAATTATTATGAAATTTTTGTAAAGAAATATAATTGTCGGCAAATTAAACTAGTATTATGGCAAATTTCTCAAAATACTCAATAAGTAGCCGTAAGAATATATTCATATCATTAAAAAAAAATAGAAACTCTATTCTACCTCTTATTCTTTTTTCTTTTCTATTTCGATGGCAACGTGAAACATAATAAATTTCTCTCAAGTACTTTCACCGGCTCATATATATGAAGATATTAATGGAATATGAAATTTAAAATATCTATTATGACATTAAAGTGAAAATATTGAATATATAATAATTAAAAAGTATGTGCCAATATTGCTGAATCCAGTCAACATTAATAAACAGTATGTTCCAATATTTCGTTGTAGCATTAATTCAAACAAATATACAAAGTGACAAATCTGCTGGAGAAAGAAATACATAATTTAGAACGGCACACATTACATGGCATTACACGTCGATTGAATGATATCAATCTTTAAAGGAGAAGGAGCTTTATTTTTCTATTTTCAGAAATCCTATAGTAGTATTAAAGATGGTGAAAATACTAAAATCATTTTCACACATTGAAGTGAATTGGGGTTAATAGTAAAATGGACATGTGTCTTCATTAATCTCATGTTGAGCCATCGTCCTTTGAAGCAACTGCTCCTGCCAAGAAGAGAGATACAGAGAAGAGTTATGTGATTCTATTAATACAACAAAAACTTGAGCGCTCGTGATGGCAAGTAAAAATTTCAAACAGATTTGACTACTGGAGTTTGGAATATCTATAACATCGTTATCATTGATTTGGATGTGGCAAAAGCTGCTGTAGGGGCAACGCTCAAGTTCAACTGGATGACTCTCGGTTTGTTCCAACTAAGGCAATATATCCCTACTTAAAGCAACATACTGGCATAACGAAATCTCACCATTGGATCTTGCTTCCTTGCAGCTAATGGCTACTTGTTTAAAGAACTCCTTGCTGGCATCTGCAATATAACAGTGAAAAGGAATGAGCAGTTAACTTCTAAGCAAAGGGTTAGAAGAAGACAAAAAAAGCTTCCTGTTGGTAGCTCATGAGCAATCACTGTAAACTACAAAGGACTGTTTCAGTATAACACGAGCAAGTATGAGCCATCAGGATATTAGACTGGTGATAATTCAGGGGTCTAATAAGTCAACTCTTACTAATTCAAAGAATAGTAACGATTCTAGCTAGAAAGTCTTCTCATTATGACTTTTACTTCAACTTTATTAAACATCATCATAATTTGATTGAGTAAAGATGAATACTGATCATGGCCTTCCGCTTTCTTTACCTTTCCAATTGTATTACACCTTTATGTTTCTGTTTAAAGTTTCCATCTAGGATCTCGTTTGTTTTAATTCATGGCAAGGATAACATCAATCTGCTCAATAACTACTCTCTCTCTCTCTCTCATATTTCCAAACCTATTGTGCCGCTTCCTTAAAACTTAGGGAAGTGATTAAATGTTGAGGGTTAAATGCTGAATCTCTTTTCTCCCCCTTATTGTTCCCATATTCATGTAAACAAGCAAAAGTACTTTAAACAAAGCAACTCCAATCAGATATTCCAGGAAAACCTCTAGAGTCGGAATTGCCTCTTTTACCATCCTCCAAGACCCAAACAACCTAATAAAGAAGATCCATCATATTGTTCCTCTTATCCCTCAAGTAAATCGTACAAATGAGTTAACTCTTGCAAGAGAGGACAGATGCATGCATATGTGGCATATTTATCATAACAAAACTAACCACAATAGAGCGATTTACGAGAGAAAAGAATATACTACTACTAAAGCAAACATCTTTGACATACCATGCTTCATAGTTAAAGATGGATCTTGATCATCTACATAACCAATCACCTTTGCTGGTATTCCTGTCACCATACTGCAAACCAAAAGACGGCACATTGCAGCCAGTATATCAATGTTTATCAGAACTACTTTACAGATAAACCAGAAATTTAAAATATATAATACTCAACCTGTGGGGAGGAACATCCTTCATCACAAGGGAACCAGCACCAACCATTGCACCTTCCCCTATTTTTATATTTCCAAGTATAGTTGCACTAGCTCCAATAAGTGCACCTTGACCTATTTTGGGATGCCTATCACCAATCTCTTTCCCAGTTCCTCCCAGGGTTACACCCTGTGCAAAATATATTCAGGTGAAAAAAGGAGTACTAAACAGAATTTCTACCGACAAGCATCTCCACAGAATGAATCTACCGGCATGATGTGGAGCATAAATAATAAGTTATATTGTGTTTAATACAAATACAAGAGGAAGGCCTGGGTGTCTGCAGTTTACTCATAACCAACTCAGCAGCTGGGAGGCAATAAATGAGCTTCATAATAGGATTCGGAGATTGAAAGTTTAAGCTGGTCAGAGCACAGGTTCACAGGGGCAGACTGTCTACTTATTACCTGCTCAGTACCTGGGAGCCAATAAATGGGCTTCATTATACGATACAGGGTTCAAAAGTTTAAGTTTGTCCAATGACAAGTATAAGAACTCTTCCCCAATTTGGCCGAGGCAAATAAAACGCTACTAATCCCTCCCAATTTATCCAGCTTTCACTTTGTGCACGTAATAGGACAAGCCTTTAAAAATACGAGTTGTTTAGTATTTTGTTGCAAGGACATGTGAGCTGTATTTTGAGTTTAGTGTTATAGAAGAATAAGATGGAAGAATACTGACGAGTGTAACAAACATCCAAACTTTTTGTTGTGCAAAGTTTATTAACTTCTGTTTTAGAAAAATGGACACAACTTTGTGAGTGACCAAAATGGAGATTCGGGATAGAGGGAGTATGAACTTCCCCATGAGATTCAAGTTTCCCAGCTTATATAGCACAGATTGATGATATTCAAGGTGATGGAATGAATTCTTTAGGTAACAGATGCTTAAGGAATCCATTTCCTTTCATGTAGAAGAATTCCCGCTAGTTGCCACCTCAAGACATCACTAGAAATCACTACACAAAAACTATACTATTGCCCTCATGTGAAGAATTTTTTGACAGGATTCCCCTCATGTCCACAAATACGTTTGTGTTCTGGTGGGTGAATGAACTGATTCTTGTACTGTCTATACTCTCTGCATCACATGACACATAGATTAGATGGTATACCCTACCTGCCACAACAAATTCAAGCAAAACAATCCACACCTCATGAACTGGCAGAGCTCTGGAAGGGGGGTTGACTTATGTAGGAACTGAAGTCGAGGAAAGTTTTGCTAAAAAGATTTTTAGGATTGGTTGTTGGGAGGAGAGGGTAGGGGATTCTAGAGTATTTTTGAAAGGGTTTTTCAAAATTTTCAAGAAGTTAAAGGATAAACGATTGAAAAGGGATAGATGACGAACCAAATTTTTACTTGTAAATTTAAAATTATAGGGTAAATATAAAACACACTCCACTCATTGAAGGTACTCCTGAACATCTACCCGGATTCAGTCAATCACTTAGAGGGCTAGGGAAACCATTGCTGACAAGCTCCAAAGGAAAACATCTGTACCAGCCTTTACAATAGCAGAATTTGCTATCAGTTTTTAGTTAATGAAAAAAATAGTACTAATACAAGACAATGAAAACTTTTGATCAATGATTTGTTAACAATGTATGCTCGAAAACTCTAATAAATGTTGTCAGGCATATAAATACTTGTATTTTGCCATAGCCATGATACTCAAATTTCTGTTAGATTTTTTAATATGAAGGCAAAGTGAATAAGCAAAATGAAGCAAAAGCTTAATTATCTTATCCTCCCCTCAATCAGATAATCTACAGTGCAGAAGATTGGTATTTAATGACACACCAACACGCAACGTAGAGGAATCGGCATAACTCACCTGCATAAGTGAAACTCTATTCCCTATGACAGCTGTTTCACCAATTACAACACCAGTGGCATGATCCAGAAGAATTCCCTCTCCAATTTGGGCAGCTGTTTTATAGGCAAACACAGGTATAACCTAGTCATAATTATCGATGCAGATCCACTAATAAGACAATTGACTGGTAGTTTTTACAAAAGTAACTTGTGAGAATTTAATTGGCAGGAATAGAACAGAAGCCATATCTTTTGGTGCAGATAGTGGGGTGGAGAAACTGAATGATTACCTGGATGTATATCAACTCCAAAAACCTGTATTGAATTGACAGTTTTAAATCACAATGAAGTAACATAAAGCAATAGGTCCAGTGCTTTTGAAAATGACAATGATGGCTATCACCAAGTAGAGGATATCATATTACCTCACTAACTCGACTTTGTAACGCCAATGCCAAGACTTTGCGCCCTTGATTCCATAGCGTATGTGCAACTCGATGTGTTTGTAAAGCATGGTAACCCTAAACAGATTAGTTTTGATATCAGGATTTTGACAATTTGCAATCAACTATCAGAAAAGCAAAATCCTCAGTAGATTGAGAACCACAGTTCTCTTGTTTTGTGTTCCTCTCTCTATAAATCAACTAAAAGGCGGTGATAAAGAAACACTGATATGAAGCCTGGAGGGTATTAAGATAAGAAACGGACTTGCAAAAAAGATAGTTTGCCTTGCTATAATTTAGGAGAACGTAAACGTAGTGAGGCTCCTTTACAAGTTCATTGGATTTAGCATTCTAACTGTTAGCATCTAGAAAAGAAGTTGATGTAACTGTAAGCAAATGTTCAACAAACTGGAGGGGAAATAAAATTAGGTCCCGTGAGGAAAAGAGATAGGAACAAATAAAATAAAAATACTAACAATAATCATCTAAATAGAATTTTTTTAAAAAAAAAGACAGCACCTTAAGGTACAAAAGAGAAGAACAGTATGACAAACATGAAGGATCTCTATCTTTACATGCCTGTCAAGGATGAGGGACAAAAGGAACTGTTAGTACTTGTCAAAAAGTATAAAGATAGAATATATTTGAGATTCATGGAATCCAGAGTGCACCTGTAAATCAAGTCGAATGGAGCATTGAATGCACCGATTGTGCATTATTACATCAGAAAATATGTCCATTAATTGAGTTGCCAAAAGTGTAGGATTTTGCAGACGGTTGGAAAGAACAAAGCTCAATGCCCGTTCCAAACAATCATGAGTCAAAATACTCGCGTACAAGAAACTGCTTAATATTGGCTCCTTCTCTGCCTGGATCGCATAATAGAAACAACATTAAATGGTTCCACAAAACTATCAGCTAAACACATTTTCAAAATCTATACAAAACTAACAAATTAAGAGAATCCAGCTACCTAAATTTACATAGTAGATTTCAGATCTTTATTATACATGTTCTCTTGATGATGGAAAGCAGAAAACAATTGTTACATTAACTACACTATCAAACTATCAAATTGTTACATTAACTCCACTATCAAACTATCAAATGTGTTACATGAACTCCACCATCAAACTATCAAATTTTTTACATGAACTCCACCATCAAACTATCAAATTTGTGATATTAACTCCACCATCAAACTATCAAATTTTTTACATGAACTCCACCATCAAACTATCAAATTTGTGATATTAACTCCACCATCAAACTATCAATTTTTTTACATGAACTCCACCATCAAACTATCAAATTTGGGATATTATCTCCACCATCAAATTGTTATATTAACTCCACCATCAAACTATCAAATTTGTGATATTAACTCCACCATCAAATTGTTACATTAACTCCCCTATCAAACTACCAAATTTGCTACATTAACTCCACTATGAAAGCTTACAAACACCGGATACTGGAAAACATCCATTTGATCTAAGACCAACAATAGAGTATTAGAACCTGGGTATGATTGATATCCACCACTGGGAATTAATCTATCAGTTCATGACTAAAAAGCTATGTTGCTCAGACTCTTAAAAATAGAGTCTGATGTGTGTCAGATCCTTCAAAAGTCTATGTAGACACCGTGTTGCAGAATTTTCAGAGGGTCCGAACAACATAGCTTAAAAGTAAGTTCCAAGTAGCTATCTATAGCATATGTGAATAGGTAACTTGGAAACAAGGATAAGTAACTTGCTTCAACCGATTAAACTATTACTCCAATATACCACTAACATAAATCCAACCCCAAGAAAGACTATTACCAAAAGAAAAGAAAAAAAGAACTTCACATGGAAAGAGAAATGAAAACAACTGATTCTTTGTTAACTTGAATAAAACAGTTCTCTTGTGGTCAAATTATGTGTAAAGCAGGCTCAAATCCCAATGAAATCGTGATTTCTTTTCATCTGTTTAAACTTGCACGTGTCTTGATTCTTGTGAAGACGTTAAAACAGCTGGGTGCACACAAGTTGGTCAATACACGGTGGTTAAAAAAATAAAGTGTAAAGATAGAATCTTTATGAAGAAAAAACAGACCTCAAGTTTTGCTTCAAGCTTAACAGCATCCCAAATAGGGTCACCAAGAGTAGAAGCGGTGTTAGCTACAGAGACGATCAAGTTCGGGTCGGGTTCCGAAACACCAACAGCGTAAACGGGGAAAACTTTTTCTAAACGGTATTCGGGCATGCCGGCGGAATTGGGTCCGATTATTTGTGGATCTTCCACCTGCACGGTGGTGGTGCGCATTTGAGAAAGAGCGAACCAAGTATCGTCGCTCAAACAAGAACAAGCCATTTTAAGATTTACTATTTTTAGAGTTTTGATATACTACTCTATATAAGGAAGAGCGTAGTTTTAGGGTTCCATTATAAGGTGCATGCAATTCTGAAGCGTTGAGAGAGAGAGAGAGAGAGAAAGAAAGAAGATGAAGAATATGATGATGGTGATACACACTAAACACTATACTATGAATTTTTGGGTTTGAAAATTTTCGTTTTTTTCTTTTATCTTTTAGGTTTTGGGGTTCCTTGTGGTTGATTTAGAAAGACTTAAATCTGCGGTGTTTTCGACCATACGAATTTTATTTAGTCTTCTTCTGGTTTCCTAGGTGTGTGTAATTATACTATCTAATAAAGGGTGTGAACAATTTAACTGCCATATAGACTATAGTAGTCGTTTTTTTTTTATACATTTCAAATATATAAACTTTTTTATTCATTTTAACTTTTGATATGAGATAATTGGTATATTTAAAAGTATTGTTTATTTTTTATGTTTTGTATTAAGTCAAAATCTAACAAACAATTAAAATGAAAGGATAATAAATTATTGTTCACATATGAAAATATTAATGTTTAATTACTTATTTAATTAGTATACATAAAATTAATTAAAAGAATCATTTTTTTAATGTTAAAAACATAATAAGAAATAATTTAAATTAAAATCTCCAAAGATATTCATCTTTAACTAATTAAGATTTAAAGAAAGTTTATAAATTCATAACTAGTTAATTCTCACTATCCTACAAATTATATATCTAACCCTAGGACTTTTTCTCGTGACCAAGTTCAATTAAATAAATAGATGTATAGTTTTGGTTTTTTTAAAGAAGTTGATTTCCATCGTCAAAAAAGATTTCAAGCACCAAGTAATTAAATAGTAGGAGCTCCTTTTGAAAATTCTTATTAACTTTCAAGATGGATAACTATTACAACTTTCTCTTGAATTATTCAAAATCTTTGATCAAAATCTGATCTTAGACATTTTATTAAGTAATATCCTTAAATGAAGAAAAACTTTTTCATTTGTTTTGAAAATGTAACAACCTAACAGAGTTCTTATATGTAGAAGATAATGTCCGAATCAAATTTTTTATTAAAATATAATTAGAAATATAAAAAGTAAACATACGAACTAATAAAAATGATTCAATATATATATATATATATATATATATATATTATATTATATTTGCAATGATTAATGTTGGGTGGTGGAGCCATGAGAACTGATTTGAGAAGTAATCAAATACAATTATTAAATAATTACTACTATTAAAATCTCACTAACAAGACAAAACGTTTAGGAAATTGATGATACCCTTGTTAAAGTATACTGGGCACTCGTTAGGGGAGTATTATAATGTACGTGGACGGTTATAGGACTAGATACAAATGAACATGGCCTTATTCTATTGTCCCTTCGTGGCCATCACGTGTGCCACCAATGACCCTGCCAAAAGTCCTTTTAGTAGGGACTCTTTCATCTTTTCACATCATCATCCTTACGAATACCAAAACATCTAGTGGAGTTTAGAGTGGGATGCTCCTCCGTTAATTACATATCTCGAGTTTATACAGTGCAAATTTAATATATTTAGATTTCAATACATGAAAAATTAAATTAAAAAACATAAGAACTTACTAGCATTTCTAAAAACAAACTAGCCTCTTTTTCATTATGGCACTTCAATCTAAATTTACATGAGTATATTTTTTAATTAAATTCAAAAAAAAAATGATATAACCTTTTTATATTGGGACGTGTTTGGTAGGAACAAAACAACATTTTTTCATTTCTTTTTACGTTTGAAGGATCAATAAAATTTAAAAATACTTAAAAAAAAAACAAATTTATGACTTTTTTTTAGTAAAAATAGAAAAATGTTAATTCTCTATAAATTGTCTCTTATCCACTCCCAATATAGCCCACCTTCCACCCCTCACTCAATAGTATTTATTTCAATTATATAAAATATTCTTGACATAACAATTTTTGTTTGCTTACTTGTCAATCATCAGAAAGTCAAAAAAAAAAGACTTAACTAAATCCCAACTTATATTTCTGTACCAAATATATCCTTTAGTAATAATATTTTATTTACTCACTCTTACTAAAATGATTTATAATGACATAAATATGTACTAATCACTTATTTTAGATTATATGTTTTAATAACTTTTGTATTTTTTATTTCTTATATTTTATGTCAATCAAACACTATTACATAAATTAAGATGAAGAGAGTATATGTCTTTTACTTTCATTCAAAATTGACATATATTTCTTTGTTTAGAAATAAGTTAATTATAATTTTGTTTCTTCCTTTTAAGTCATGATTCTTTTTTTGCCCTAAGATTATTAATTAAGTTTTAATAATTTAATCTTAAACTACATGCCTAGTTTAACAAGTTAAAACAAAACAATATTTGTTTAATTGTAAACTTTTAATAAGTCTTCAAACGTACTTTTAGCATTGTTAGACTAAAATATATCAATCACTTCAAGAATTAAACATTATCACGTAACCGCCTTAATATATAAGGCCATTTTCTTAATTTGTCCGTTGGTTATAATTGTTCCCTAATATTCAATTCACAAATTGACATAAAGAAGCCCCCATCATTTCTCTATCACGTCAAACTACAATTTCTAATCAATTTTAATTTGTTACTATGCTCCGTTTGGACACACACAATTATTATTATTTTTTTGTTTAAAAAGGTTTCATTTTTTATTTATCTCTTTCCATTATTTGAAAGGATAATGAATATATTAATGAGAATAATTACGGTAGAATCTTGTCATAAAGGAGAGAGATAGGTCAATTTCAAAAATAAATGTAAAAGAGTGGGAGTTTAATTTATTTTTGATAGCTATTAATTAAGGAAAAATTATTAGAATACACTATTTAACAATATATGTATATACTTTTTTTAAAAAAAATTACAAAACTAGATTTTTAATTACAAACATGACCTGATATTTAATTTTTGATTTCTTTTATATATATTTTAGGATCCGATATTTTTTTTTTTGGAGGGGGAGGGAGGTTATGTGCTAAATTTATGGGACTCAATTTGAACTACACGATTTTTATAGTTATTTTTCTGAGTTATGGTTGGATACTTTCTTTATTGAAGACTTTTTTTTTTTCTCTTTTCTTATTTCCCTTTTCAAGGAAGATCATTTAATTGGTTTTCATCAACTACATCGATAGTTTATAGGATGATCAATGTATTATTCCATAGTTTCTTGTCAAACAAGCTTGGTTTGTTTCATTCTTTATTTTATTTTTTTCAGAATCATCTCTAAGTAGAGAAAGAATATATATTTTTCTTGGTGTAAAAAAATTCATATAGATTATACCTCCTAGAAAGAGTCCTCGCTTAAGACAATCTACTACCAACATCAACAACCTCATTGTTTGATCAAGACCAAACTTTGAATTGATTGTTTTTATTGTCACTGGTAAATTTGAAAGAGGTCAATCATCTGGAAGTGAATTTTTTTAAGTTGTTACCAATAATACGTCAAAAAGAAAGAATATAGAGAACAACATTGGTGTAAACTCTATCATTGTCACACTCAAATCGTCAAAAAGAAAGAGATTACAACTGTGGAGTATCATGATAATGATTTTGAAGATGAGATTTCAATTTCAAGAAAAGTCCGATTGAACAAGGCCTCCAAAGAAAAATATAAAGGAACAATCCATCTGACTATATAAAACGTGTTTTTGAATATGTTTTGGATATATATATAGTTGGATAACTATTTAATTTGGTAGTTGATGCATTTTCTTTTTTTTATAGTTTTGTGATTTATTACAAATTTGATAAAATATTGTGTTTTGTTATGGTATACCAGTATTATTGTAGAAGTTAAATATTTTAGGTACTTGATTTCTGTTAGTATTATACAATTAGATCCATAGTGATCCTCCTAGTAAGGGACTAAAGTAGACTACACTATAATGTTAACTATACAAAACAAAATCGACATATACCATATATTCTATCAATTTTATACCATATAATATACCCACTTATACCATATATCGTATCATATAATACACCAATTTTCTTAAAACAAATACTATACTATATATACACCATATAATATGTATCATAACAATATGGTATCATATAATGTACCAACTTTCATTGAAACAAATACTACCATTTATACAACATATAATGTAGTAACTTATACCATAAATCATTTTATATATATAATATACATATAGTATCCCTTCCACAAAAAAATACTACCATTTGAGGTAATTAGAGAGAGAAGCATTAACTAATAATTGAAAGATATTTATGAAAGGTAAATAACAAAATGGAGTAAATTAAGGAATTCAAATCTTATTTATGGTAGAATCATGCGTTGATTATTTGTTAATTTACTGATTTTTTATTTTATTTTTTATTTTGTAAATTCTATTACTATGTTAGTGAAAAGTCACACTATTGTTATATCGGAGTTATTTAGGTGCTTAAATTGTATATTTAGATTTTTCATTAATATATACTTCAGCGAATATGTCGTTCCTACTAAAAATTAAATGAATGGTGGTTATAGTTTAATGCGTAAGATTTTTTATTTATTTTTTCTGGTAAAAAAATGAACTTTTATATCAAGTGGATTAAAAAAAGTCATATCGTTAAGGATAAAATTTAAATGCTAACTTTAATTTAATAATTTTTAAATAAATAAATATATTATGACATCTAAGAAAAAAGGTATGTCGCGTGAAATGAGACAAAAAAACATTTTATTTCCTTTTCTGGCAAAAATTATAAGCAAAACAAATTTAAATCTTGAAATAGAATTGATCCAAAACGTTTTCAACTTGTTTTAATTTAGAAAACAAAGGTAACTAAATTATTGTGCCTGGTTTTAAAAATAAGCAATTGAAGAAATGATTATTCTAGATCTAGATTAGAAAGGTAATTGAGCTGGCTAAAATACACAGAATCATATAATATGTAAAAATAACATAATATAGAATAAAAAGAAAATCACAAGGAGACATATATAGTCCAAAAAATGTTGGAATATTCGCCCTTTCTTGAGAAAAAGAGAGGGAACTAATGGAGATTCATAGCCAAAAGACTTGGCTTGAAAATTGCCTTTAACATGACAATAACTTTCCTTTTAATTTGTAGCAAAGTTTATGTCATAGAAAACAATAAAATATATTTTTTTTTAACGTTATATACATATCATTTTAAACAATGTGGAGAATTGGACTTGAATATTGTTTCGATGAAGGTTTTCTTTAATATGTGTTTAGATTGGTCTATAATTCTAATATTCATCTTGAAGATGAACATAATTTTTTACATTCAACAAGTGTTGAACATATCAAGTGTATTGTACCTGCATCCCAGATAGAGGCGGATTTACAATTTAAATTTATGAATTATGGATAGTAGAATAACCACTTCATGTGACAATAATTAACTGAGTTCAAAAGTTAATAATTGTACATATTTAATAAATTTCTTAATAGAAATGTATTGTTTGAACAAAAGATATAGAGTTCAACCGAATCCATATCTAATCTTCTAACTTCGCATCTGAATTATCAGACATTGATTTTCAATCACATTATTGTTTCTTTTTCTTCAATTGAGTTATACATTATTGTTCATTTAACATATTATTGGCTAATATATGGTGTCCGAAGCGTCAACGTTGCTAAAATAGATGTTCTTTGGGCCGTGAATCTAATGGGTCAAGCAAAAGGTTTTGTGACCCAACTAGCAGGGGCAATTAAGCTCAGTCAACAACTACTTTTTCGTCAAATTTACTAGCAATGTAGTCACTCTAAATCATAATCAAATAAAAAGTTGAGAGATAGATTTTAACTTTTTTTTTTTAAAAAAAGTATTTGAACATATATAGTCGATATTTCACGCTGGAGTGTTATTAATGTCAAAGAGCAAATACAAAACTATTTGCTAATGAAAGAATATGAACATACAAAAAATGCAACGGAAGATACATTTGAACAATTTCAAATACTATATTGATAAATTTGAACTTTCCTAAATAAATGGCAGTGATATATATTACATTTGGTTGTTAAACAATTAAGTATTTGTTTCATTTTAATTTATATGAAATGTTTTAATAGTACATTATTTTATTTTATTTTAAAAAAAAAAACTTGTGATCCACCCCTTCATTTCATATTAAGTGAATTTTTGAGGGTTTTTTTCATCGTTCAAAATAATTAAATTGTTCAAGGTTCAAAATGAATGTTTGAATTTTTTTCCCATATTTACCCTTTCTTCTAATGAAGTTTTATATTTTTTAGGAGTTGCAAAGTTATATTTATGATTTCACAAAGGATAGTAATAAAAAATATGATTTAAATTATGTCCTCGAATGTTCAAATTACTTAATATGTCCTAATTTTATGTGACACATTTCAAATTTCCAAAATTGAATGATTTAATTTTAATTGTGACTTAAGGCATAAAAAGTTCGTTCTTTTGAGATGAAATTTATATATTTTAAAATTATAAAAAAATACTATAAATCATAATAATTAATAATTTAAATATTTAAAATATATATATATATATATATAAAATTTAGGATTTTTTTTAAAAAAATTTAAATGTAGAAATTGGAAGTCCATGACCCATGAGTACATGAGTTGGGTGTTTGGTCAGAAGAATCAGATGAACCAGCTATTCTTCAGCGGTTCACGCAAAATGTGGCGCGCATTGCTACCATACCACTCTCGTTCACTTGCTTTTCTTCTTCTCCTTTTTCCTTCGCCTACTACGACTCTCTTCCATGCCCTTTAATGGCGACTTAAAGCCATTATCAATCTGAAGAATTCAATACAAATCAAAATCAAATAGCTATGGCTCGGAAATCCTTTCCGATCCTAAAACAACTCATCCAACAATCGACCAATCGTTGTTTCACCTCTAGCGCTTCGCCGCGAGCCGTCACGCTGATCCCAGGCGATGGCGTCGGTCCACTGGTAACCGATTCAGTCGAACAAGTGATGCAGGCGATGAAGGCACCTGTTTACTTTGAGCGATACGAAGTGCGTGGTGATATGAAGTGTATACCGGAGGAAGTAATTGATTCGATTAAGAAGAATAAGGTTTGTCTGAAAGGAGGGTTAAAGACTCCGGTTGGCGGAGGTGTTAGTTCGCTAAATGTGCAAATGAGGAAAGAGCTTGATTTGTACGCTTCCATTGTGCATTGTTTTACTCTGCCAGGGTTGCCTACGCGGCATGAGGATGTGGATATTGTTGTGATTAGGGAGAACACTGAGGGAGAGTATGCTGGCCTTGAGCATGAGGTTGTTCCTGGTGTCGTTGAGAGCCTTAAGGTACTGCAATTTTCATTTTGAGAACTTTGTTATTTTAGTATGTGAGGTGAGTCTGTTAGATTCATAATCTTTTGCTTAATTCTGCCTTTGTGGAAACTTTCCCCGTATTGAATTTAAATTTTGGGGAATATTGAATGTGTTAAGAAAATGACAACCTAGGAAGCTGTCCAAAAGACCTCTCTTAATAGGCACATGTGTTTAGCTAAGACAAACACAAGGATGCCAAAATACCTAGAGTCATGCTGGTACAACTTTAGGTGTTTTTCAGGAGTCTTTATTGACTATTGCAATGAAGTGGGTCCAGATGGTTCGGATGGATTATATAGCCAACTCATGTTAGTATGGGATTGGGCATAGTTCTTGTTGTTGTATCCAGCTTAACTGTATCTAAAAAATGGGATCATTTACCTTTTAAAGTAGGATTGGACGTGTAGATGGCTCTCATGTACATTTGGGTACTCTCAAATTGCTAAAAGGATGCAACTATGTGGTGTTCCAAATGTGCACTTATCCTTGAAGATTTAGATCATAGTCATGTTTAGCTCCTTTGTTGGGTAGTGTACGCAAGGCCCTATGTATGACAGTAGGGGGCACAACAAAGCACTGATTCCTTAATAGGTTAGTATGGCTGCTATGGCAGGCCCCATGTTGGGCACAGTGCACATTGTTTGATTAAATAGGGAGTACCTTTTGCACTCCATCCTTCTGCTGGAGAGTGCAATTTTTCAGAAGCATTGCATATCTTCTTCATTTTATGTATACTTGACATTATTACCATTTATAGAATATGCTTGATAGATGATGTAATCTTGAGTGAAGTGTACGGATTGTCAGTTGCAGTTGAACCTGTTTGATCTTGGTTTGTGCATGAGGAAGAATTGCACAGTTAGAGCTTATCTTTACCTGGTCACAACGTTAGAGAAATGGGCCAGCTTAGCAAGATGGACATGTGATATTTTCTTTATAAAATTCTTTCTTTTGTAACATTACCAATTTCAGCCTATGTGGTTTAATGGTATTCTTATTATGCTTGTTTCTTGACTCTTCTAAGAAAAGGAGTTGTTTTTTCTCTTCACCAATTTTCCTTTGTGGTTCTTGTTATATCGAATCGTCTGTAAAGTTTTCCTGTTCCACAACTTGCTTTATCCTATACTTTCATGTTTTCCCTTTCCAGGTGATAACAAAATATTGCTCAGAACGAATAGCAAAATTTGCGTTTGAGTATGCTGATGTGAACAAAAGAAAGAAGGTCACAGCTGTGCACAAAGCCAACATTATGAAACTTGCAGATGGTCTATTCTTAGAATCCTGTAGGGAAATTGCAGCTAAATATCCAGAAATACAGTATGAGGAGATTATTGTGGATAATTGCTGCATGCAACTTGTCTCAAGGCCGGAGCAATTTGATGTCATGGTATGGGGATATGCTTCCTTGTCTTTTCTCTTTACTAAGTCCTTAAATTCTAGCTTCCTTTATACATCTGATATCTAATGGTGTCAGATAAGTGTATCACAAAATGAAGTCTAATGGTGAGTGCTATCAATCTTGTGTAGTCATTGAGGAGAGGATGGGCATACTGAGAGCTTGTCCTGTCTGTTGTTTGTGTGTAGTTGGATAATTAGCTTGACTTTTGAAGTTCAAGAATTCTTTGAAGATGCTATGAGACTAGTTCATATGGTACTTGGCTATGGATTAACGACACAAATGATATTGGAAACTGTATCTTCACAGAGTTGCTTACGTAGTCAAAGGGCCTACCGTTGGCAGGGTGTCTCTAGCATCTACTTTGACTCTTATTTTGTGTTCTTACTGGTAATGGTTGAGACAAGTGATGTGATGAAATAACAAAGTCCAAATGACAATGTCAGCAAAAATATTAAAAGTCTTTTTCCTTCTCCTTCTACAACTTGGAGAATCTTGCACCTGGGATTTCCGAGTGTCCTCTTTGATTTTCTTGTAAATAATATGGATCAGCGGGCTTGACTACAACAACAACATACCCAATGTAGTCCCACAAAGTAGGGATGGGGAGGGTAGAGTGCATGCAAACCTTACCCCTACCTCAGCGGTAGAGAGGGTGTTCCCTATAGACCCGCAGCTCAAGCAAAAACAAATCAAAGCAATCCAGAAAAATAAGCAATGGACGTGAAAGTATAACAAAACATGCTGAACAGTAAAATACAACAAAATAATACAATAATCGAAGTATAAGAAACTATTAGTATGAATCAGTGAGCTTGATTGGTGGGAAAAAATGCTTGCCTCACTCAGTGCAATTTAAGAGAAAGGGGATTATGGAATGTTATCCCGGCAGCTATTTGGTGGACTACCCAGAGAGAGAGGATATTTTTTAACACAAACAAGAGAATGTACATAGTCTTAAAATTTAAATGTATACTTTTGCTTTCGTTTTGGATTACATGGCAAATATAAATGTTACTCAGAATGCGAGGCTGTGCTTTACCTTTTTTAACTGACCGAAGCTTGTAACTGGTTCAATGCTCCAGCATGCCCTTGTTCCTTGTCATACATCTATAAAAGCTTACCTTATAAAAAATAGGATATTACTGAGAAAGTATGGATGGAAAAACATTTAAGATTAGTTAAGGCAGGTATCTCCCCCATGTCTTTCTCATGGTGGGTTTTGTAGATTAAGAGTCAGCAGCTTTCCTGCATCAGTCCAGAAGCAAGCTTTAGTGTTTTATTCTGACTCTTTTTATTAACCTCTTTCCTCATTTTGATACATCTCTGATAAGCTTGTTGCTGAAGTACAACAAATTGCAATTATGTAGGTGACTCCCAACCTCTATGGAAATTTGATTGCAAATACGGCTGCTGGCATAGCTGGTGGCACAGGACTCATGCCAGGAGGTAAAATTTTCTGATATATATATTGAATTATTTACATCTCTCTATTATGCTAAGTTGTTGACTTTGGCTGGCATTAGCAGTTTTTTTTTGGTCTATAGATGACAATTTGATCTTTAGATTTTCACTAAGTTAAGATACGTCCTGTATGTAGCTCACATTTCATCTAACATAATTCTGGTGATCTAAACCTGTTAAACTTTCTGGCAGCTAAATGAACAAACTCCTTTGTAGTTTGATTTCTTGGTAGCTTAAGTCTAGCTATACGGCAATAAGAATGGAAAATTGATCTAATAAACTCTCTAAATGGATAGAAGGATCATATCTTACAGAACTTGAGGTACTTGAAAAGAAAAAGAAATACAGTGGATGGGCACATCATCTGTTGGACTTCGGTATAACCAGATTGACATTAGGGCTGGGAAATCAAGGCAGAGGTAGTGGAAATCGTTGCAGATTGAGATTACAACTATAGCTACCACTTACTCGGTGTGTTCTCATTTGATTAATGCTAGGCAAAAGGAGGCCGGACACAGTCATGCCATAGGTTAAGCAGACTCAGACTGCGAAGACATACCATAACTACAGAAAATTCAACGGTCAAGAGTATCGGATTTAGACAACCTTATGCACATTAGGTTAGAACAGAGAAGTCTTTTGCAGAGGTTGATTATCTAAGGGCTAGAAAATAGCTGAAGTCACACAAAATTTAGTAGAGGAGGATAACAGAATTTCAATATAAGAAATTTTGGTACACTAGGGATTAGGTCATCTTAGCATATGTTTAATTTGAAAACCGGAGCTCACATAACCTAGGTCTCTCATTTGTTGGAGGTGTAGAGAAGGCTCAGAACATGGGTAGCTAAGGTGAACGACACATTTTCACTGTGGATAGTATTAGCATTATCCGCATAGTGTCTTGTCCTCCAATTTCTGTTACTACCTGTTTTTTCTCGTGTCTCAGTTTTCACATTATTTTGTTGTTCTTTTTTTTGCGGTTGTTAAATGCTATATAATGTTTTCATTATTATTTGCTGTCTTTTTTACTTTGTATTTTCTCTTCGATACTTCTTTGATATGCATTCCTTGAGTCGAGGATATTTCGGAAACAACCTCTCTACCTCCATGAGGTAGGGGGTAAGGTCTGCATATACTTTACCCTCCCCAAACCCCACTAGTGGGATTTCATTACTGCAGCTCAATTACCTTGTTCAGTGTTGCTTTTTCTCTTCATTTTTCTTTTGGATGAATCTTTATGTTTTTCCAAACTTTACTGTTGGCTTACTCAGTTAGCATGTCCAAAATAAATGCAGCTGGTCAATTATTTGTGGTTTCAATATCTCTTGACAGGACTTTGAAAATTCCAACTTCCCAATGGGGCAGGTACGGGTGAACAATTGTGATGCTTGACCCCAAGCCTCTACATCGCTTCTTTCCCCCCTCCTCCATGACTGTGAGTAGAAGTGTTGATAAAGAAGCTTCCAGTATAATGATATCCATTTGATTATGAGATGTTCACTGGTTGGTTCCTGAATTGGTTAATGCCCTTTTGCTTATATGGGACAGCTCAGACTAGTTGCTAATACTTAACATAATGCAGTAGAACCTTTTTTGTGAGTGCTTGCTACTTCTCGCGAGACATCACCACTATGCTCATCAGTACTGGTTCACACTTTATTTGTTGGAAGAAAGATTAAATGCCTCGTCCTTGTCTATTCTACAGATCATTTACAGCGTTTCTCAGGGAACAATTAGAATATTCTCAGTGTTTCCTCCTCAAGTATTAGGCAGTGTATGAGACATAATGTAGGACTGTTTTTTTCTCAGGTAATGTTGGCGCTGATCAAGCAGTTTTTGAGCAAGGTGCTTCAGCTGGGAATGTCGGCAACGAAAAGATATTGAAGCTTAAGAAAGCAAATCCAGTGGCACTTCTTCTGTCGTCAGCAATGATGCTGAGACATCTTGAATTTCCGTCATTTGCTGATCGTTTAGAAACTGCTGTAAGACATGTAATAGAAGAGGGAAAATTCAGGACAAAGGATGTTGGAGGGGATAGCACCACCCAAGAAGTTGTTGATGCAATTATAGCTGCTTTAGACTAATCGGAAATGACACTCGTCAAGTTTTTAGGAGAATTATTCACTGTCCAGAGATCTACTTGACCTATTTTTTGCGCAGCTGCAATTTTGTTTTAACTTTCTGAGAATATTTGCTGCTACAATTCTAATTATCTTTGTCATTGGTTAATAATTCAAAATGGATGCATGACTGCTGTCCTTGCCCTGTGCATAAGAACCTGTAAAAGATCACTTTTTGCTTTGTCCATATTACTTGAAGGAATTTTGCTTCGTGGTGATATATTGTGACCTATTTTTTTGTGTTTAATTTCTCTGATCTTTGATATTTTAATTTTTATTTCTGTGAGTAGTGGTAACGCATGCCCTCTTCTTCTTCATTTATTTATTTGAGATCTGTTTTATTTTATTCTGCCATGTGTAGTGGAATCTCCTTTCTTTATTTCTCTCTTTCTTTCGTTGTCATTTCATTCCTTTATTTTTTAAATATTTATTTTCCGTAGTTAGTGAAATGACTGGTGATTCGTACCTTTCCATTTTTATCCCTTTTGCAATTGTTTCTGTTCGTTATTTTCCACTTCAAGAGAAGACCAAATCTAAGATGCACCTTTTCTGATATTTTAATTAATTAAATGGGGAAATAGTGATTTTAATCACTGCATTTTTGTATAATTCTAGTTTTAGTTTTATAATTCAAGTCAATATCGCGCTTAAAACGAGACATAAAAACTAGTGATGTAAGGGTTTATTCACGCAAAGTTTTTCTCATTTTTTTTGTTTCCGGAAATTGAAGCTCGACTAAATTTGGATTTTTGTCGGAAGTCCCTTGGAGTAAAGCTTTCCTAACAAGGCGACTCAATACCCAAGAAAACTCGAATTTGAAATTTCTTGATTTAAAATGGAGTATTTACCAGTCTACCATAATCACTGTCTGTCTGTAAGTTTTTCTCATTTGATTCTAGTGAAACGTAATGTATAGATAGGGGCGGCTCTAATAAATTGGTGGCCTAAAGCCAAATCCGAATGGAGGCCTTAATTAAATTCGAATATATATTTTTTATGAAGCTTATTATAGCCAATTATTTAATCTTTCTTGAGACATGGTATTCATAATTTGTTGAACTTCTATTACTTCTTTGCTCTTTTATGAAAAGTTTTTATTTTCTACAAGTAATACTCGATATTTTTTTAAAAAGATACTTATAACCTATTATTTTTTTTTAAAAATGAGGCCCCTCAAATTTTGGGGCCTAAGGCAATTGCTTTTTTTTCAAAGCTCTACAGCCGCCCCTGTGTATAGATTACATAAACTCACTGGTTGACTTATGGCTTGCAAAATCCCAACATATCCGGTTCTGCCCACGTTTGAGCTTTAATTACTGCTTTATAATACTGGCCATTACCATCACGATCAAGAAATAAGAAATACTTAATTCAAGTTTTCTTTGTTTTGCCAACTGTAATCTTATCTTCACTTTGCTATTAAAATGAGAATTTCTCAAATTGCTTCATTGTGTTAATCTTCAATATTACTATTACTTTTCTCAGCGAACGCCATTACCAGCTGCATCATGAGTTACTCAAGAAATTTTATATGCAGTATAAATTCAGTAAAAATTCAAGCCACAAGTAATCAGAGGCCTCGCCATTATATGTGCATGCAGGTATCGATGGATCTACAAACTGAATCGTTGCGATCTATGGAGGGTTTACTTAAATGTTCAGCTGTAAACTATGTTCCATTGACACCTATAAGTTTTTTGGAGAGAGCAGCAAATGCATTTAGAGGAAGAACTTCAATTATTGATGGAACTTCGGTGAAGTATAATTGGGAAGAGACATATGATAGATGCATAAAGCTTGCTTCTGCTTTGTTTGAGCTTGGCATTTCTCGTGGGGATATGGTAAGCTTTTCTAAATTCTAACTCATTAACATTACTGAAAATGAAGTGTCTACCAACTTATTTACCAATTTGATTGAAATATATATACAATCTATTTTGTAAACTAGATCACATTGAACTGTAATTATTCATTAGAAAAAAAAGCTAATGTATTGCGTGCCCACATTATATTTGAAAATTTTATATAGATTTATTTGTGATCCTAAATTGGGGATCTTTAATACAACTATTATAATTACCAAAAAATAATATAACTATTATTGAGGATTCGTTTTTTCTTTTTTACAAATGGATGACAGATTGTAACTTGTTTGATCTCTTTCTTATCAAGTACTATTATTTTATTGAAATAACTCAATCTTCTTGTTCTTTTAGGTTTCAAGTAATTATTAGGCTTATCTCTTGTTCTTTATGTTATAAAATGTTTTTGATAACTTTAAAAATGAATGTAGCCGTTCATTGTATTCTTTATTGAATTTTTTACATTTGTTTATTTTTAAATTATTAAAATTTGGTTAAACACGAAAGAAAATATGATGTATAAGACTGTTATTAGATTAATAGAAATGAATAATTATCATGCATCATAGAGAAAGTTCATCTCATTGGTGGGAGATGAGTCCTTTGGTCTAGTTATATGTACTTGGACAATTGTTTCCTTACAATCTAGCTTTTGAGGTTAAGTTAGATCCACTTGCTATATCTTTACTCTGTATCAGAGTCAGACCCAATCTTGTCGAAGTTGTGAATTTAAATGGTTTACTCTGTCATATTCATAGATTTTGAAATTGTTTGTGTAGGTTGCAACATTGGCTCGAAATGTATATGCAATGCAAGAGCTACATTTTGCAGTACCAATGGCTGGAGCAGTTATTTGTACATTGAATACCCGTCATGATTCAGCTATGTTATCAGTACTTCTGAAACATTCTGAAACAAAGGTAATATTTGTGGATCAACACTTGCTGCAACTTGCTCAAGGAGCATTAGATATTCTTGCTAATGAAAAAGTAACACCACCTCTTCTTGTTGTGATATCTGAATCTGAAAATTCTTATCCTACTATTGTTAATTCGAATTCTTACGAATATGAAAGCCTCCTGGAAAGTGGTAATAGCGAATTCTCTATAAGGTGGCCAACAAGTGAATTTGACCCGATTAGTGTTAACTATACTTCTGGAACAACGTCGCGACCCAAAGGGGTTGTTTACAGTCACAGAGGTGCATATCTCAATACCATTGCTACCTTTCTGCTTCACGAGATGAGTTCATGGCCTGTTTACCTTTGGACCGTCCCAACGTTTCACTGCAACGGATGGTGCCTGACTTGGGGTCTAGCAGCACTTGGTGGCACCAGCATTTGCCTCAGACAGGTTTATCCAAAAAACATATTTGAAAACATAGCAGAGCACAAGGTCACACACATGAGTGGGGCACCAACTGTTCTGAACATGCTTGTGAATTCACCTGTAAACGACAGAAAACCACTTCCTCACAGTGTTAACATAATGACAGGTGGTTCACCACCACCTCCACAAATCATTTCCAAAATGGAGGAACTCGGGTTTCGAGTACATCACTTATATGGACTAACAGAGACATATGGTCCAGGTACATATTGTTTGTGGAGGCCTGAGTGGGATTCTTTACCACCAAATGAAAAGTACAAACTGAAAGCAAGACAAGGGGTGCAACATCTGTGTTCAGAGGCAGTGGATGTGATGGACCCTCTTACAATTGAGAAAGTACCAGAAGATGGTAAAACAATAGGTGAAATTATGTTTAGAGGGAATACTGTAATGAGTGGATATCTAAAAGATGAAGAAGCAACAAAAGAAGCTTTTAAAGGTGGATGGTTTCATAGTGGTGATTTGGCTGTAAAACATCCTGATGGATACATAGAAGTTAAGGACAGATTGAAAGATATCGTAATCTCTGGTGGAGAAAACATAAGCACGGTAGAGGTGGAAAGAGTTCTGTATAGTCATCCAGCAATTTTTGAAACAGCAGTGGTTGCGCGACCAGATAATCATTGGGGACAGACACCTTGTGCATTTGTGAAGTTGAAGGATGGTTCTAATGCTAGTGATCAAGAAATTATCAACTTCTGCAGGGATAACTTGCCTCATTACATGGCTCCTCGAACAGTCATATTTCAAGATCTCCCGAAAACTTCAACAGGCAAGATACAAAAATTCATTCTAAGAGAGAAAGCCAGAGCCTTGGGAAGTCTTTGCTGAAGGAGATCGCAAAAGGAACTTCGTTTTTCTTTGATTATAATTGCTGTTAAGTCTGAGTGTCATTCTTCTATTCCATCTACAATTTGAGAATTTACTGAAAGACTTCTATGTTGTAATCTGTTTATCTTACTTTTTTTTTGTGTTCAAAGATTGAAGTCTCCTCAAAAGGTGTATGCTAATCTGCATGTTGTACAAGCTGGACATGGTATCTCTTTGCTAATGAAGTTTGATTTTCATTATTCTACTTCTGATCGATTGCAATAGACTATCAAATTTAGTATCAAAATTCATGTTGTCAGCGTATATAATTTAAATCCTATTCAAATTTATCCGTAAGGTCGTGGTAATACTTCAAAATTGATGCATAATTGTTGTCTATACCTTGTTTTAATTGTTCATAAAGTTAGAGGTATACTTCTTGGCTGTAGCTGGAAATTCCATCTTATCCGCTCACAAAGAGGAAGCAACTAATATTCAATTGTGTTTCTTTGCTTCATTAACTCTGAACTGGTCTTCCAAGATACTAGATATTTAAATGGTGATAAATAGATACTAGAACAAGTTCAGAAGTTAAATGGTTTAGTTTTTCATCATTGATTTGAAATTATTTCTGTAGGTTGCAACATTGGCCCCAAATGTATATGCAATGCAAGAGCTGCATTTTGCAGTACCAATGGCTGGCGCAGTTCTTTGTACATTAAATACCCGTTATGATTTAGCTATGGTATCAGTACTTCTGAAACATTCAGAAGCAAAGATCATATTTGTGGATCATCATTTGCTCCAAGTTGCTCAATGAGCACTAGATATTCTCACTAATGAAAACGCGATACCACCTCTTCTTGTTCTAATCACTGAATCTGACAATCCTACCAATTTTAACTCTATTACTCATGAATACGAAAGCCTCCTTTAAAGTGGAATTAGTGAATTTACTATAAGGTGGCCAACAAGTAAACTTGACCCTATTAGTGTTAACTATACCTCTGGAACAACATCGCGACCCAAAGGAGTTGTCTACAATGACAGGGGTCAGGGGTGCATATCTTAATGTCATTGCTACATTTCTGCTTCATGAAATGAGTTCAAGGCCTATTTACCTTTGGACTGTCCCAATGTTTCACAACTATGAGTGGTGTTTGGTTTGGGGTGTAGCAGCAGTTGGTGGCACAAATATTTGCCTTAGACAGGTTTCACCAAAAGCTATATTTGAAAGAATAGCAGAGCACAAGGTCACACATATGGGCGGGGCACCAACTGTTCTAAACATGATAGTGAATGACAGAATTTCACTTCCACACGAGGTTAACATAATGACAGGTGGTTCATCCCCACCTCCACAAATTATTTCCAAAATTGAGGAACTCGGGTTTCGAGTACACCACACATATGGAATAACAGAGATACATGGTCCTGCAGGTACATAATATTGTTTGTGGAAGCCTGAGTGGGATTCTCTGCGGCCTCCAAAAGAAAAATACCAAGTGAAAGCTAGATAAGGAGTGCAAAATCTTTGTTTAGAGGCCGTGAATATATATAATAGATCCTTTTACAATGGGAAAAGTACCAGAAGATGATAAGACAATGGCTGAAATTGTGTTTAGAGGGAATACTGTTATCTAAAAGATAAAGAAGCAACAGAGGAAGCTTTTAAAGGTGGATGGTTTCAACTTTCATACATACCGGTGATTTGGCTGTTAAACATCCTGATGGATACATAGAAGTTAAGGACAGATTAAAAGATGTCATAATCATAAGCACAATAGTTTTGTATAGTCATCCAGCAGTTGTTGAAGCAGCACTAGTCGCGAGATCAGATGATCACTGGGGACAGACACCTTGTGCATTTGTGAAATTGAAGGATAGTTCTAACAACCACGAAATTATCAACTTCTGCAGGGATAATTTTCCTCATTACATGGCGCCTCGAACAGTAATATTCCAAAAAATTTAACTGGCAAGATACTGAAAATCGCGCTAATTAAGAGAGAAAGCTAAAGAACTGGGCAGTATTTTCTCTCTTTTTTACTATAATAATTATTGATAACTCTGTTTATCAACATCGTCCAAAGCTGGCAAAATTGTTCTTTTACTGTGTTTGAAGATTGAAGTTTCTTCAAAAATGATAATGCAACTAATAATCCCCATATTGTACATGGTGGACATGATGTGTTCTTTGCTAATGAAGTTTAATTTCATTATTCCGTAGATTATTTTGTGTATAACTTAGATTCTACTAAAAGTTATTTGTAAGGTCACCGTTAACGTATTAGTAAAGAGGATATCATATGTTAGAGAAAAAACTCGACAACAAATAATGATATTTAGAAGGTTGGATGGTCATTCAATTTTGTCTGGTAAGCTTTCATAGTTATTTTAGGTGCAAATATAATTTTTTTTTTACCAATTTAATGATGTATCAGCTATAATTTTTTAAAATAAAATATTTGAGAAAATTAAAATAGATATTTAAATTTATTTGGAACACAATTCATTAAAATCAGTTCACACAGAGCTAGCAAGTAGCAACTCTTTGTTGACCTTTGACTTTAAATTTTGGTTTGGTTTTCGAGTTAAAAAATAATAGGAGTGTATGCAAAAAGAATTGGGAATAATTATAGTGGAAAACATAGCTCTTCCTCTTTGAAAAAGTATCGTTAAATTTTAAGATTCTATAAATGTTTTTTATCGATAAAATTTTATACTAAATATTTTCAAACACAAGAAAAAAGAAAAAAAGCTCTCAATAACCATGTTTCAGGTTAATTCTAAAAATTAGTTTTTATGCTCACCGCTAAGTTTTAAAAATCTATATAACTTTACAAAAGAGTGCTTCCTATAAAGATTTTTTATATTTTTAAAGCTCAAATTGAAGATTTTAATTTTATTTTTCCAATTCAATAACGTAAATGAAAGTGTTTTGAGAAATTTCTTTTTGAAGTATGACTTTTTCCTTCTGAATATGTTAATTTCTATCTATAATTTTTTTTTTTTTTTAAAATCCTATAAATTTACCACTTCCGCATCATTACAGAAGTATCAAAAATTATATTTCAAGCTAAAATGAACTATGAAAACTAAGAGGTAGTTTGGATTGATTTAAAAAACTGTTTTTTAAGTTAAAAATTAAAAAGTCAAACTGAAATGACTCTTAAGTTAAAAATAAAAAGTAAGTAGATGCCTACTTTTGGATTTTAACTTTTTTTAAAGTCATTTTAAACTTATTTAAAGTTATTTTTAATTTTATCAAACACTCCCAATTTATTTTAAGTCATTTTTGACTTATTTTAAGTTATTTTTATATTTATCAAATACTTCTAGAAGTCAAAAACTGACTTAAATATAGGGTTGACCAACTTTTAAGTCAATTCAAACACCGTCTAACTTGACAAAATTAAATGACTTTTAAAAAAAAAAACAAAATTAAATATCTACAATAGATACTTACAAAAAGAAAATTAGGCTATCATCCAAGCTTCTAACTCTATAAACTATATTAGAATTTGGCAAAATACAAGCAGAAAATCCTAAACACATTAGGCTCGACTCTGATACTTGATCTTGATTTTATCATTTTCTTAGTTGTTGTTTCCAATTATTAAAATAAAAAATTATCACTCGTATATGGCATTTTGTGTCTGGCAGATTTGATGTAGTTGGTACAAAGATCCAATAAATGACAATACCCTATAATTTATTGTATATAAAGTAAAATTTATAGTATATTTGATGATGTTAATTGTTACCAATTTCAATTAAAAAAATTGGAAATGTTATCATCTTTGGACATTCACGTCAGTCAACAATATAAGTCCTTTTAAAATAATGCCTGAAATTATTGTTTCTTGCCTTGAAGTTAAACTAAAAATGAAAAAAATAAATGAAAAAGTGAGATAATGTTGAGGATTATAAAATATTATTACTATAGTTTACATAAAACTACAACTCTGATTCTTTCTTCTGTGGGTCCTTTGGCCACAAATTATTTAGAAAAAATTTAGGAACTAGTTTTCTGCCGTAGAATTACTTGACAAATATATTTGATAAATATAGAAAAAATATCTCTAAAAAATCCCCTCAAATTTTTATATTTTACTAAAACATCCATTATTTATAGTTTTGGACTAAATTTCATTTCTAGTCAAAATTCATACCGTTATATGCATATTATTTTATATAATTTTTATCCGAGCTTGCTCTTCGTAGTAACTTCCAATTACGTGTTGTAATAATAGTTTTTCGTATACAAATCAATAATATTTTCTCTTTTGTTTTCTTCCTCTTTTTTCAAATTTATATTAATTATGTTTGTTGTTATGACTTTTCACGAAACATTTTCATTATAAAATGATAATACAAATTTATGAGTATTTTAAAAAAAATTTTAAAAAAGTTATTCTACTTCTTACGTTTGTTTACATTTTATCAGTAAAAACGAGTTCCGTACTAACGTACTTTTTCACGAAAAAAGTTTCTTTCATTCACAAAACTACTATAACTTGTCGAACTTTTTTTGCTTTTATATACTAACTGTTTTTTTTTTCAAAATATATTGACAATAATCTTTTCTTACAATTTGTCCAAACAGTTGCATACGGGCATAAACTTCATTTTAAAAAAAGTTAAATAATTTCTATGTGAAAAGAAGATTAAATAATCACGGTCAAACAAATATTTGCCTGAAAAAGACAAATAGTATTTATGCTATAGTTTTATATTATAATTTATAAGCTGACAAAATTGAATATATAGGACTCATAGGGGGGCTATACATTAATGTTACGGTTTGGCGAGTTCATCTTTAATGTGTGTTCTTTGAGATTGAAACTTCTATGCTATAAAAATTAAATTTATACTTCACAAAATAGTTATATATCTTGTGATGAAAACATTAAAGACCAATATAAAATAGGGGCAAAAATACAAATGACCTAGTAACATACGTGACCAAATTTTGCGTCTCGTCACGTTATTACTCTCTTAGTTTATTTTTACTTGTTCACTTTGAATTTTGCACGTTATTTAAAAAATAATAATTAATATGAGTATTTTACCACAATATTTATATTAGTTACTTGCTTTAATTCATATTAAGTGAATTGTCGAATCCTTTTTCATAATTCAAAATAAGTGAATTATTCAAAATTCAAAAAAATTGTTGACATATTTTTTTTCATATTTACCCTTAATTAATAAGATTTTTAACTACTTTACATTTTTGGAGAGAATAATTTGAAAATAATCAAAAGAATAATAATGTAAAAAAACCTTTAATTTATGTTCTTAAATATTTTCCTTGCCATCTCCCAATAATCGACTCAATATAATTTAGGAGTAATGTATAATGATCTAGAGAATAAATAATGAACATTGAAGGCGAAACAATTTTTTTCTCTTTTACTTAATATATTAAAAATGACTATTTAATATAAAAATATATTTTAAAAATATTAAACAAGTAAAAGTGAACGAAGGCATAAACAAAGCTGGTTGACATTCAGTCAGAAATTGCATGCTCCTAAATAATATCGACGCATTTTATATTTAGACATGTATTTGTATAAATAAAATCCCCTCAAACAAACTTTTGCTTGCTCATTCATTTTCTGTCCATTTTTTCATCTATCATGAATCCTTTTTTCAATATTTCAAGATTGAGTGGGTTGTTACATTCTCTAAACAGAGTTCGAGTTCACCCTATTCTGAGTCAGAGGTCTCGTTATTTGTCCCAAATTATTCATGAGAATGTTGAAACTCACCCATGGGAATCCATGGAGGGACTAATGAGGTGTTCAGCTAATTATTTCCCTTTAACACCCATTAGTTTCTTGGACAGAGCTGCTAAGGTTTTTAGAGACAGGACATCAGTTGTGTATGGTTCTTCTGTTAAATTCACTTGGGAACAAACTCATAATAGGTGTCTAAAGATGGCTTCTGCTCTGTCCCAATTGGGTATTTCTCGTGGAGATGTTGTAAGTTTAATTTCTACTTACTCAAAAGATTTCCGCTTCAGAATATTATGTCTAAACGCATGGTTAATAGTGTATGTATTATAACAATCTTGAACTCTTTACTATGCATTTTCTTATCAAAAGAAGTTGTTTTCTCATGGTTGTTAGTGTAAATGCTTGAATAGGTTGCAACACTGGCCCCTAATGTACCTGCAGTGCAAGAGTTGCATTTCGCGGTGCCAATGGCAGGAGCAGTGCTTTGTACGTTGAATACACGCCATGATTCAGCTATGGTATCAGTTCTCCTGAGGCATTCAGAAGCTAAGATCATTTTCGTTGATCAGCAGTTGTTTGAAGTTGCTCAAGGAGCACTGGATCTTCTTGCAGATGCTAAAACAAAACCTCTTATAATATTAATCCCTGATCCTGAAAATCTCCTACCTCCTGTTGCTGCTCCCAATGATCATGAATATGAAACTCTTCTTGCAAGTGGACGTGATGATTTTGCTATAAAGTGGCCGTTAACTGAATTTGACCCTATTAGTGTCAACTATACTTCTGGGACAACGTCACATCCTAAAGGAGTCGTTTACAATCATAGAGGTGCATATCTCAATGCTATTGCAACTCCTTATACTCATGAGATGGGCTCTATGCCTACTTATCTTTGGACTGTTCCAATGTTTCACTGTAATGGATGGAGCCTTACTTGGGGCGTGGCTGCACTTGGTGGCACGAATGTATGCCTAAGACGTGTCTCTCCGAAGGACATTTTTGAGAATATATCCCTCCACAAGGTCACACATATGAGTGCTGCACCAACGGTCATGAATATGATTGTAAATTCACCAAAAAGTGACCGCAAACCACTCCCTCACAAGGTTGAAATAACGACAGGTGGTTCACCACCGCCTCCTCATATCATTTCCAAGATGGAGGAGTTAGGCTTTTCGGTATCTCATATATATGGGCTCACAGAGATTCATGGTCCCTGCATGTCTTGCCTCCGCAAGCCAGAGTGGGAATCACTACCTCCTGATGAACGATTTGCTCTGAAAGCAAGACAAGGTGTGGAACACTTTTTTACACAGGGAATTGACATAAGAGATCCTGACACAATGGAGAGGGTACCATATGATGGAAAGACCCTTGGTGAAATTATGATTAAAGGGAACACTGTGATGAGTGGATACTTAAAAAATGTTAAAGCAACAGAAGAAGCGTTCAGAGGTGGATGGTTTCATACTGGTGATCTTGCTGTGAGACATCCAGATGGCTACATAGAAGTTAAGGACCGGATGAAGGACATTATAATCTCTGGAGGTGAAAATATTTGCTCGGTTGAGGTGGAAAGAGTTTTGGTCAGTCATCCCGCAGTCTTTGAAGCAGCTGTAGTAGCAAGACCAGATGATCACTGGGGGCAGACACCTTGTGCTTTCGTGAAGTTGAAGGAGGGATTTAGTCTTGGCTCTGAAGATATAATCAACTTTTGTCGGGATCATTTGCCTCATTATATGGCTCCCCGGACAGTCATCTTTGAAGATCTACCAACAACATCTACGGGCAAGATACAAAAGTTTGTCCTAAGGGAAAAAGCAAAAGCCTTAGGCAGTCTTTGTCAAATCAAAAGAGAGATTGCAGTCTGAAGAGTACTTGAGACTAAACCCTTATTCTTGTAACATTTGTTTAGAAATTTAACTCTTGGTTCTTCTGTTTGTAATCCTATGTTCAAGGTCTTACATAATGAAGCTTTCTATGAATAAAAAGACTTGAGAATTGTTCATGTGTACATTTGATTTACTTTTTTTTTTAAAATTTTCCTAGGATTACAATCCTGACGATGTATATATATAAATCATGTAGAAGCACAACATAAGGGGGACTTCGCCTTAACCCCAAATATACATCAGCGATTGTCAAGCAATCCTTGCAAAAAGGGAATGTTTAAGCATGCCACTGCTTTATATTCCCGCAATCTAGAGACTATACGAATTAGCTTACAAAAAAATTGGCTTTGTTATATCTTATCCTAATGCTACGTATAGACCATCTCTCTTCATCCAGAGTTTTAGACTAAAGAAAATTGGAACAACATTTACTGTATTTGTGTAGCTTATTGCTTAAAAGAGTTAAAGGGCTGGCACATACACATAAAGCAGAATTGATAAACAAATTGCTCAAAAATTGTGCAGATGCAGACAAGAAAGAGTAATCAAATAGTAATAGATACAAAAGAATTAAAATTATATAAAGCATATCAATGGATACCAAACATGAAATTGAATGAGGAAGGACTTGTGTCTTTCATCCATAGATTCAAACACTGCAAATTAAAGCCTAAACATATCGCGATATGCTCACTAAACTAAAACTTACTAGTCAAAAGGGGCATTATCAGTAGAAATATTTGCTATTTTTTGAAAAGGACCAACGACACATAGGGCATCGGTGGTTTATCTCCAGCCATTTGATGATACAATGTAAATGAAAAGAATGCCAGCACGGTAAGATTGCTATGGTCTCTCCAATTGAAGGATCATGGATACAGATGGAACATATAGTATGTACTGGATCACCATGTTTTAAAGTCCATCTATACAATATTTGAAAGGAAAATGGATTTACACCTCTGTTTGTCGGATTAGGAGGAGGAACAATGGGAGGAAGACGAAACTCTGTGTTGGTATTGACAAGAACACGAGCACGAGCAGTATTAATATCTTCACCATCATGTTGGACATAAATAATAGTAAACGACATTACTATAGGCACAATTTTACAACCACTATTTTGAGGATCATTTATCTGTGAGGTAGCAAAAGTTGAAACCTGTTCAGCTACATCAGAAGCAGAGTCTTCACAGATACCTAAAATATTGCAAATTACTCGTGCCTTAATTCTGCATTGTGTCAAAAAATCAAATTTAAATACATAAGGTTTCACCGCGGACTCGATCAGTTCAGGTGAACAATCATGACCAACTTCTTCATCATCATCGTCAATTCTTCTGTTTAATTTTTCGAGTATATAATCAACTTTACATTCGATGTAGAATACGTTTTCACCACAGCCGGACCAATCCCACTTATTCATGATATTGTCGTCTCGATAAATGTCTAGTTCATAACGGTCACAAAAGCTACAATTATTTTGTACCGGGTCCGGGAGAGACATATCTTTTGCAGAAAAATACAGTAGAGCAAGAACGAAGATAAAATAAGACAAGAACAGGTGCTAAGTTTAATAAGAAGGGATTAATATAGGTTTGAATTACTTACATTAGGTTAATGAGGTTTTCCCACTACAAGTTGAACTCGGTAAAGTATTCCTACATAATTTATTTAATCTAAGTAGATTTAACATAATTTGAGAAATTTGTATGTAGGAAAGTAGATTATATAACTTACATGTTTAAATGTAATAAAGTTATTTTTAATACTTAGTAGTATATTGATTTATAATTTTTTGCTATTATAATATTTAAAAAATGAATGTTTTAAAAAATATTGATTGATCTTTTTTAAATCAAAGTTGTAAAATGGAATTTCAATAAAAATGTTTATCCTCTTGAATTTCATAGAATTAAATACATACAAAAAGTAGATCATGATTTAGTTGCATATGCCGACTCTTTTTATTTATAATAAATTAAAAAGAAAACACTTACACATCTTATATAGTGGAAATCTTATGCAAAATTTAATGACTCTAGTTGTACAAACAAATACACCCATTTTTTTTTTGAAATCAAACACTTACATTTCTATACTAGGAAAATCGTCATGATCATCTTTGTTTATGAAGTTTGAACTGCTGGATTTTGTTTGAGATTGAGACGTAGTATGTACGGAGACTTAACAGAGCCACAGTACAAATGATCACCAATCTTAATGCCACTTGACATCATTGTCAAATCCTCATCATAATAGTGTTCCAGTGGATTTCCTTGTAAATCAACAGATAAAACACCACCATTTTTCTCTGCCTTTGGTTGTCCAACATACTTCACCATTATAGCCATTATCTTTCTGATGAATGGGTACCTTAGTGCCAAGTCCCATGAATATGTCTTTTCCTGTCAAGTTATCAGAAACAAAATATGAGAGAGCGGCGTAACCTAAAGGTTGAACACATCAAGTTTAAAATATCATGAAGACACTTACCGAGGCGAATGCAATCCAATAATGTCCTTCACCATCATAACGAATGTTGTCAGGAAATCCAGGTAAATTATCAACAAACATATCCACAGATCCTTTTTTTTCGCCTTTTATGTAGTACTTTTTGCATTTCCTCCTACAAAAAAGAGATGGAAAATGAGAAGTACTCTTCTACGTACGTATCTGCTAAGGAAATTAAAAATATGAAGAGTACTTACAGAGGTGTTTCACAGAAAATAACATAATTTTGATCTGGAGAGACTGCAACACCATTAGCAAAATACAGGTCGCTAAGTAGCGTTTTGGTCTGTTTAGTTGATGGATCGTAACTTAACAATCTTCCATTGGGTCTTCCTTCAAGAAAATCATAAATGTACTGTTCGATATTATATTTGTAAGAAGCATCGGAGAAATATATAATTCCATCCTCTGCAGCGTCTACAGCGTCTGCTAATTTGAATTTCAGGCCTTCAGCTTCCTCTGTTAGCACTTTAATTTCACCCTCCGAAGTAACGTTGAGTAGTAACCCCTGTCGCATTTAAACATTTCATTCTAAACAATTATACAAGGTTATACTGAACTGATATCAAAATGGTGTAAATACAGAGGAATTAAGATCTCTTGCCTTCATATCTCACTGTTATTACTCTAATAAAATGGTGTGATTTTTATACTTCCCGTTGTAATCATATCCAGCAAAACAAAATAGTCCTGCCTGCACTTCTAGTGTGTTTGGGCAAGGAGTTCCCAAAATTTTTTAATGTTTGGCTAGTCAATTATCATATATGTTTACTCTGCTACGCTCTCTGTTGGATCAATCTCTTTGTTCTAATTTATTGAAAATAGACCAATCTATCTCCTATGCGTAGAAGGCAAGCTAGACAGGCAACTCCATATTAATCAGTTTCATTCTTGAACGCTAATAATATTTTAAAATTAAAATATCACTTAATATTTCCTGTTTATGATCATGTACCAAACATAATAATAAGTAACAAAATTATAATGGGTGGTATGCTATATATTGAACCACTTTTGTCAGCAGCGACATATTCGCTTTAAATGCTTAACAGTATATCAGATCTTTTCCGTTAGCTTATTAATAACAACTCAACAATTTATTTCCCCAAATAAAAAAGGAGGACCACTACAATTGACCTTGTCCGCATCTGCAACAATAACTTCGCCGTGACGTCCTAGAGCAAGTCCGAGAGGTCTGCCGCCGGTGAAAACCCAATCCTCCACCGTCGAATCCGCCGCCGATTCGTTCACTTTCACTTTTTTAACCCATCCATCAACGCATCCAGTGTATATAACTCCGGAATTTTGATCGTACGCTACGTCTTCGGGTGATAACAGCTGGTTAACTCCGATTTTTTCCGAGCGACGGAGCATCTGATTATTGCGCTTTGGTGCAGCAATGGGCGGGTCAGTAGAGAGCACATGGGTCGGATAAGATGCCGGGTCGAAGGAATCGAGTTGATAGAAAACTGTTCCGAGAATAACGGGTATTATTACTGATATTAAAATTGGCTTTAGAAAGATGAGCGGAGAACTCATATTTGCAGTTGTTGTAGAAGAGGAAGAAGTTGAGCTTGATTGGTTAGTGTGAATAGCAGAGCAGATGAAGGATTAACATTGAGAAATTATCAAATCGTCAGCAAAGAAGAAGGTATGTGAGAGAATTGGTTGACTTGTATTCCTCTTTGTTTGCATTCTTATTACTACTCCATTTGTTTCTATCCTTGTGGCGTAACTACAATGACAAAGTCACATTTTTAAAGATAGGAAGAGATAAAAGGCTAAATTTGTCGTGAATTATTAATTTCATTTTTGAATTATTAATAGTACTAAAAATATCATCACTGAATTTAAACACACCTTCAATCTTGAGTGAAATACACTCATAAATTCTCATCAAATTTAGAAGTGTTTTCAACACTTTCTCTATTTTTATTAAGAACTTCGTGCTTTTATAAAAGTTTGAGACCACTTGCTATGTTATGTGGCAAATTGAGGTGTATTTTAGTTTAATTAATCAAGTAAAAAAAAAAAAAAGGTGTTGTTTTAAATTTAGGAATATTTTTAATACTTTTCTAAAAAGAAAGAAAGTCATATCTAAAATTTGGAGTAAATTTATCCTAAAAAATTTGAAGTTGATAAGTTTTTAAATTTGAGTTCTTTGGAGTCATTCTGAACCCATACCTTCTGCTTTACTTTGCCTCTCATTTATAGTCTCACACTTTTCATTTTAAAAAAATAGAAGTATGTTCTAAAGGTCAAAATAAAAAGAAAAGGCTAAATTTAATAATCTCTAAATATAAAAATATATCATTTTTTATGAAATAGTTAAATAAAAAAGTTTATATTAAAGTACTTTTAAATATAAAAAATTAAATGGCTAATAAAATTAATGATGATGTATACAATTGATTTTCAAACTTACCGGTTTCAAAAAAATATAAAATACAATTGATTGGATTAATAAAATAACTATCCTAGTATGTTGAAAAATTCTTGGCCGTATAGGCCGGCTTCGCAATTCGCACGCCGCGAATTATTTATTCTTTACAAAGCTATTTGCATATAATGATAGAGTGGGTAAGTAACTTATTTACTAAAGTTATTTATATTTATTTATATTAATAAAGTTATTTAGGTTAAATCATTTCATTTTAATTTACACAACACTACTATTAAACAATTAGTAAAGTAAATTATTAATGACATATTGATTGATAGAATAAGTTAGGCCTGAAGTTGGTTTTGAAGAATTTAGCTATGGAGATTCAGAGATATGAATCAACAGTCCATGAACAGAGAAAAAGAACTGTAACTTCTATTTATCAAAAATGAATCTAATCTTTACAAAATATCTAAACTCAGATATATATAGTGTGTACTAACTATAGCTATATGATCTAGTTAATCTAACTTAACCACAGTTTACTTTAACTAATATTGTAACAGACTCTGTAACTAACTTTTCCAGATTCACTGTTCATACTAACTAACTTTTAGTTCCTCATATTCATCACACCCCTCCTCAAGCTGATGGTTGAAATATGTCTTTCAATCCCAGCTTGGACATTAGATGCGAGTGTGAAGCTTTCCATAAACCTTTTGTAAGTAAATCTGCCAGCTGCTCTTTTGTAGATACATGATGAGTCATTATCATTCCTTTGAGTAGCTTCTCTCTAACAAAGTAACAATCGATGTCAAAGTGTTTAGTTCTTTCATGAAAAATGGGATTGGCTGCAATTTGTATTGCAGCTTTGCTATCACAGAATAGATCAACTGGTTGTTTGATCTTCACTCTTAGTTCACTGTATAAGCCAATAAGCCAAGTAATCTCAGCCACAGTGGATGCCATACTCCTGAATTCATCTTATGCAGAGCTTCTAGCTACAATCTCTTGTTTTTTGATTTCCAAGACACAAAAGCACCACCAAACTTCATCAAGTATCCAGTAATAGATCTTCTTGTTTGCACACAGGTGCCCTACCGAGTCACAAGAAATCACAATAACTCGAACTTTGGGAGGCGTGAATGTGCCTAATCCAGTCTTGACTTAATATACCCGACTACTCTAAGTGCAAACATGTGAGATTCCAGGGCACATATATCGGCTCGTAATCAGATCTGCAAAAGAAATATCTACTCTGGTCATAGTTAGGTACAATAACATACCTACAAGTCTTTGATATATGCCAACATCTGCCAAAGGTTTATCTCTTGCTATAATGCTTGTATCTTGTATATGTGAGTCATACTCAATAGATGATAGTCTCATATTGTATGAACAGGTTTAACACCACTTAATCCCATTTCTGAGATAAGCTCCAAAGCATATTTGCGCTGGTTCATGATATACCCCTCCTTGGTTCTGGCAAACTCAATTCCAAGGAAGAACTTCAATTCTCCAAGATCCTTCATCTTAAATCTGAGTTTAAGGTTATTCATGGTTTTAACTTTCAAGTCATTGCAGCTTTCAGTTACCAGGAGATCATCCACATACACAAGAACAACTATCAAATCCTTACTCTCTCTTTTAGTAAATAGAAAGTTGTCATAGTGACTTTGAACAAATCCCAGCTGAAGTAATTCCTAAGTTAATTTAAGGTTCCATTGTTTAGGTGCCTGCTTTAATCCATATAGTGACTTGTGCAACTTGCAGATCTTGCCAGACTCCCCCTGTCTGCCAAAATCAGGAGGAATGACCATATAAACATCCTCAAGGAGATCACCTTGAAGAAAGGCATTATGAACATCTATTTGGAAAATAGGCTAGTGCCTAGCAGCTGCAACAGCCAAAACTGATCTCACTATAACCATCTTGGCAACAGGGGAGAGAATTTCAGAGTAGTCCAAGCCTTTCTGCTGATGGAAACCTTTAGCAACTAATCTGGCCTTGTATCTCTCAATAGCACCAGAGGCCAAATATTTCACTTTAAAAGCCCATTTGCAACCAATAGGATGTTTGCCTAGAGGTAAGTTAGTTATACTCCAAGTATGATTCTCCTCTAAAGCTGTGATTTCAGCTTGCGTGGCTTCCACCCAAAGGGGGTCAAGTGCAGCATCATGAAATGACTTAGGCTCAAGGGTGCTGGAATAAACATCTAAGGTTACAACATAAGGAACAGATAGATACTGATAGCTAACATGATTGGATAAGGGATATAGACAAGAGGATTTTGGTTTGGAGGTAAGATAGTCATGATGCCAAATGAGAGGTTTGTAAGGTCTAAAGGATCTTCTTAATGACATAGGGATAATAGAATCAGCAGGACTATGAGACACAGAGTGATCTAGAAGTGGCTAGGTTAATCAGGAGCAATAGTATCATGACCAGACTGATCTGGAAAGGTAGAAGTAGCAGCAGGAGAGACAATATCAGGATGTATCTCAGCAGGAGATAGAGAAGAGTCTGTGAACTGAACTACTGGAAACAAAGGGGAACAAGTAGAGGAGGTGTGAAGAAAAGGGAAAAACTCCTCCTTGAAGATGACATCCTTACTCACCAAGAATTCCTTAGTGTGTAATGAAAAAGCTCTGTAGCCCTTCTGGAGAGTGGAATACCCAAGGCACACAATAGGGACTGCTCTAGGAGCAAACTTGTCAACTTTCCTCACCTCAGTTGCAAAGGCCAAGCAACCAAAAACTCTAAGGTGTGTAAGAGAAGGAGATTTAAGGAACAACAGGTCATAAGGTGTTTTACCCTTGAGGACAGTAGAGGGTAATCTATTTATGAGATAGACACTAGTAAGGACACACTCACCCCAAAACCTAAGAGGCAAGCCAAATTGAAATCTGAGGGACCTAGCAATATCTAGAATATACCTATGTTTTCTTTCAACAACACCATTTTGGTGAGGAGTGTAGATGCAAAAACTTTGGTGCAAGATACCTAAGGATTGGAGAAGTTCAGTGACTTAGGAATTAAAAAATTCACACCCATTATCAGTTCTGAGGATCTTGACTGATGCACTAAAGATATTGTCAATCATCACCAAGAACCTTTTTAGTGCTACTATAACTTCAGACTTGGATGTCAGTAAGATTAACCATGTGTATCTAGAATGATTATCTACTAAGATTAAAAAATACCTCTTACCATCATGAATAGAAACTCGATAGGGACCCCATACATGTAATGTGTGGAAACAACAAAAAGTAGTAGTATTACTTAAATGAAAAGATAGTCTTGATTGCTTAGCCAAAGGGCACACAATACATTGAATATTGGTAGAATTATGTAGATGTGTAAAACAACCTAATTTTCTGAGAGTAGTAAAAGGAACATAGCCTAACCGTTTATGCCATACAGACAAACTTATTCTAGAAGGAATTAATGCAGATATAGAACAAGTCTTAGGGACTAGAGTGGACTGAATCTGGAGTGCCAACACTGGATTTCTCTTTGACTATAACTGACAGGCAATGGAAAGCACATACATGTCATTCTCCAACCTGCCAATCCCCCTCATTATTCGATTGAAGAGGTCCTGAAAAATGCAGAAGTCAGGATAAAAGAGGCAGTGCAGTTCAGTTCCTTTGTGAGTTTAGACACAGACAACAAGTTATAGTGAAACTCGGGAATATGGAGAACATTTGAGATCTCAATCCTTCCTAGGATCTGAGATGAACCAATGTGTTTGACTATGGCAAGATTACCAGTAGGCAAATAGACTTTTCCTTCTTGAGAGACAGATATTGGTTTGTAATGTGTTAACATGTGCAGATTATGAACCATGTGCTTAAAAGCACCAGAATCAATTATCCACTTATCAGTAGAAAATTTACTTGTGGTTCTCACAATGGAATCAATGTCAGTCTTTCCATGTCCAGAGTCTAGGAGCTGTAATATTTGCATATACTGTTGGTGAGAGAAGTGAGGATGTGGCTGTGGTTGTGGAGATGAATAAGACTGCTGAGACAAAGCTGCAGGTGGAATTTTAGTCATAAAAGCATGTGATACACCAATAGTAGAGTTACCACCACCTGGAGGAGCACTAGGGCTGGTAGTGGAACCTCCAAGATTAGTTGAATTAGGGGAAGGCCTTCTCAGTAGGATAGCCATGAAGCTTATAACACTGAGCTCGTATGTGACTTTTCCAATTACAATAGTCACAGTACAAGTGGCTATTAGAATTTTTCCTAGGTCTAAATTTAGAACCACCAATACCAGATCTGAATCCTGCTCCACTAGAGCTTGATCCTCTTGTAATAGAACCTGAGAAGCTCTGGTGTATTATTCCCACTGAAGAAAGTGAATGCTTCATTCAAATTACCAGTTGGAGGAGAAACATCACCAACAGAGTTAGCCTTACCAATATCCTCTGACTCTCCTCAGCAATTACCTGAGAGTAGGCTTTGTTAACACTGGGTGCAGGATCCATCATCATAATCTGGCTCCTGCACTGATTGTAAGATTCATTTAAACCTAGAAGAAATTGTATCAAGCGTTGGCACTCAAAATGCACAGCATAAGCCGGTGATTTAGTACATGCACAACCAGGTACAGGCATGAGTGAATCAAATTCCATCCATAACTCTTTAAGTTTGGAGTAATAGGTGGAAATGGATGAAATTCCCTGAGATAGTGTTGTAATTTCCTTGTGTAAGTAAAAAATACGAGATCCATCCACTTTATCAAACCTCTCTTTCAGATCAATCCACACTTGCTGAGCACTGCTAGCATAGACTATACCACTAAGAAGTTCACGACTAACAGAGATCATGATCCATGAAAAAACAATAGCATTACATTTCTCCCATAGAACATGTAAGAAAGTAGGGAACTTATCTTTGGAACTGGTACCATCAACAAAGCCTATTTTCCCTTTCCTAGCAGACCTATTTTCATTAATCTACTCCACAGAGAATAATTCTCAGATCCAGTAAGTTGAAGTGAGACTAGGGAGCTACCTGGAGTATCACTGGATTGCAGATACAATGAATGATGAGAGTCACCTATCACTTCTCTACCTACAGCTGTAGAGGCATTAGAACCAGAATTAAGACCTTCACTGATCGCCATTGATGCAGATCTGAAAACTTGCGGAAGAAGAAAAAAATTCGAACTACTTCTCGAATAATTCAGCTACTCTTGAAGCAGCTAACACTGTAAGCAGATGATCGAAACAATGAACCAATCAATAGCTCACTGATGGCTTTGATACCATGAAGAATTTAGCTATGGAGATTTAAAGATATGAATTAAAAGTCCATGAACAGAGAAAAAGAACTGTAACTTCTATTTATCAAAAATGAATCTAATCTTTACAATATATCTAAACTCAGATATATATAGTGTGTACTAACTATAGCTATATGATCTAGTTAATCTAACTTAACCACAGTTTACTCTAACTAATATTGTAACAAACTCTGTAACTAACTTTTCTAGATTCACTGTTCATACTAACTAATTTTTAGGTCCTCATATTCATAACATGTTTGTTTTAACATAGTATTAGATGTCTGATTATATTGTAGATTTATTAATGGTTTACCCTTGCAATAAGGTTGAATTCAAATAAAAAGTTATTCAATGTTTGCACAGGTATAATGTTTTTAAATCAATCATTACCTCAAATACACAAAGAATAACGAGCGATGAATGTTAAATAATTCAACAAGTCATACATCAATTAAACATAACATTTTGTAATGTATGGAGATAATTTATAAACCTGCCTTAATTTTAACGAAGCCAGACTTGAAAGTAGGTTTGTGAAATTATTTCTTTAATTTTTTATTTGTTTTTTGTGTAGAATAGCTTTGTGGGTAAACATATTTAATTTGAATGATATTATTAATATAAAATAATTATCAATAATTGGACGATCATAAATGTTCAGTCTAATAATGCTAATTACTTGACGATATTTTTCTTTTCTTTTTTCTGTTAAAAATGAAATACTCCATACCTAATAATTGCCTTCATGTCTCTCTTGATGAGAATTTAATCGCTTGGAAAATGAGTTGTAAAGTAGTCAATTAAGGACAATTTCCTGCCTTATATAGGAAAATTTTAAAAATGATAAATAAAGTTTTGCAAACAATAATTGTCCCAAAGGAGCACTACATATATAGTCTAACGTGTTTAAGACAAAAGGTAAACACTTGAAGCTTATCAATTATTAAATGTGGCGTAATTAATCATAAATTTGTGCAATCTATATCGATGTATTTTTCTTTCTTCTAAAAATTGTTTATTTTTTGGAAGTGAAATGTCTGATCAAGTTTAAGAGTAAAAATTAAGTATTTCTGAAGAGTAGCATAAGCATAAGTTGCTTTTTTAAAGATTAAAGACTAGAATAAACTTGAAAAATTAATAGAAACGGTCTGCATGCATTGGGCTTATGATTTAATAAAGACTCTTTTATAAATAATAAAGATAGACTTGATATTGTGATGATAAAAAAAGGGTTGTTTGGTGGTCTTGATGCTCTATTGAGTAACTAGCAAGGAGAAACATTTTTCTGAAAAGTACATTTTTTTTAAAAAAAATCTTTTTTAAAATAAGTCAATTTAAGGAGTTTGACCAAACAAATTATAAAACGATAAAGAAATACTAGTGAGGAAGATCTATATAAGGACACCAAAGAATTTCTGTTTGGCTCAACTCTTCCTCCCACTATTTATGGGCATTAAATTTTGGGAAAATGATGTGAAATGACAAACATCTAGAGTATATTATGTAACAGAGTTATAGTTTCAATTATTTTTAATCTGTGGCTACAATTTGGTAAAATTTTGCTATTCGGTTTTCTAATTGTATAAATTCAGAATTTGTATAATTCGGTTCCTAATTGTATAAATTCAGAATTTGTATATTTTGGTTCCTGATTGTATAAATCCAAAATTTGTATATGCTTATCCTACCTATTTGTATACACTTTATGAAACATTCATAATAAATTACCATGTTTGTGTATTGACAAACGAAATATACAAACGGAGTTCTCATAAATTTCTAAATGTAGAAATACAGAATTTGTATATACTTAATTTTTTTGTATATTTGCAAGTATAATATATACAAACTGCAGTCTCCATAACAAATGAAACTATAACTATAGATTGCAATCACCAAAACTATAGCTATAAAGCCTTCTTATGTCTATTGTCTTTGCTATTTCTAAAATTTTCTCCCAATTTCTTATTTTTCTTGCTTAGAGCCTAAGAAGTTCAAACATAACAATAATTTTGAGGCAAAATGTCTTTGTATATATATCATTGTCAACACTATTACTTTTCTCATTCAAATATTGTATTGTATTTTTACTTTGTTTAATCAAGGGTGTATATTGATATATATCTAATGTCTACAGGTTTATTTGTTAAAAAATACATTATTTTTTTTGGGTTAAGGTCTTTAGTTTTATGAATGTTATGATGATGTATATTTCGAATATATATATATATATATATATATATAAACTGCTTAATGAATGGGTAAGAAATTTCTTTAAAGTAGAGCAAATTGGACTGAAACAACATGAGTTTGGTCACTTTTGTGGGTATATAGGCGTATCCAGGATTTTGAGATCATGAGTGCATTATTACAAAAAGGTGGATCTAAGATATAAATTTGATTGGTTTAACATTTATGTTATTATTACTAAAAACCATTAAAATTTTAAAATTATAGGTACACAATTATTTTTTATCTATCCAAACCGCTTAGATAGAGACGTTACCCAATTTTAGAAAGAAAAATAAAAGGTTCAAAATTCTAAATTCACTTAGAAAGGTGCACTCAATCATCATTGCACGACATTATATGATATTTCAAATATGGGTTCACTGATCTATATTTAAATATTTAAAAAAAATATATAACATTACTATATATGATTTCAAGAGGGGAGCATGGGTTCACGTGAACCCGGTGACCCCCTCCTGAATACGCTTCCCACCCAAAGACCAAGCCCAATTGGACCAACATGTATATTTTTATAATAAAAGGCAAATATTAAAGTTTTCAATATTAATAATGTCAAATTAACTTTTTCAACAAAGTTCCAATCAAGTAAATTCATGCCAAATGCATAATTTATTTGGGATTGTGAGCCATGTTTTTGCTAGACATAACAAAGACTGGAAAGGGACAATTTTTATAAGACATGCATAATTTCAATGCTTTTTTTATTTTTGAAGGGTGGGGAGGGAATACAGCGAGATTCGAATCCCCACCACTAGGATGAAGGTGTGGGCAGCTCGCCAACTGAGTTGCACCCAACTTGTAGACACAATTTCAATGCATTGTTGACCTTGTCCCTGAGTATAAATTTCTGTATTTTCCCTGAAGAATTGAATGGTAAATCACCAAAGATTACTGCCTTAGGAACCATGTAATCCTGTAGCCAATCTTCACAAAACTTGATAATTTCTTCATCAGTCACAAAACACCCATTTTTCAGCTTCACAAAAGCACAAGGGGTCTCTCCAAGAACATCATCACATCTTGCTACAACTGCAACTTCCAAAACCTTAGGATGCCTAATCAAAACACCTTCAATTTCAAGCGTGCTTATAGTTTTCCCCTCAGTTTTGACTACGTCAACAGCGCGATCCTTCAACTTTATATTCCCATTTGCATATTTAATACCAAGATCTTTAGTCCTATACCACCCTCCCTCAAAAGCTTCTTCGGTTCTCAATGAATCTTTCAAGTACCCCATCATCATAGCATTGCCTCTAAACATGATTTCCCCTATAGTTTTTCCATCTGCTGGCACACTTTTCATACTCTCTGGGTCTTTTACATCAACTTCTTCCATCATAATGTTGTGAACCCCTTCGCGAATTTTCACATCCACATCTTCATTTGACTTGGATAAATATTCATCTTGACACTTCCAAGGCATCGATATCATTGGACCAAGTGCTTCACTCATACCATATGCATGATTGATAGTAAATCCTAATTTTTCGAGTTTGATCAGAATTTCTGGTTGTGGCAACACCCCTGCTACTGTTACATTCACTTTGTGGGGTAACTGAGGCTGATTTATGCCTATAGCATTAGCAATTTTTGTAAGAATCATTGGTGCACCACAAAAATGTGTCACATTGTGAAGGTAAATTGCATCCAAAATCTCTTTTCCATTGATTTCACTTAGGCAAATATTAGTGCCACCCAAAGCAGCAATTGTCCAGGGGAGACACCATCCATTACATCGAAACATATCCACTGTCCATAGAAAAACAGGGCTTTTTCCCATTTCGAATCGAAAAATGTCAGCAATTGTATTCAAATAAGCAGCTCTATGGCTATACACAGCTCCTTTAGGCTTCCCTGTTGATCCAGAAGTAAAATTGATCGAAATCGGATCAAATTCATTTTTCGGATACATAATCTTGAAATTAGGCTGCCCCATTTCAAGAACTGTTTGGTAATCCAGAATCTTTGATGGCCCTGATGATGAAACTGGTGGTTTTTTTACATTGTTACTTTCATGGATTAAGACAATTAGACAAGACTTGTCTTTTTCTTGAAGAATGGTAAGTGCTTGAAGCACTAGTCCAATGAAATCAGAGTATACAAAAATGATTTTGGCCTCTAATTGTTGGAGTTTTTGTGCTAATGTGGTGGCATCTAGCATTGTGTTAAGTGCAGAAAGGACTGCACCAGCCATTGGTACACCAAAATGTACCTCATATTGTGCTGGTACATTAGGTGCCACTGTTGCCACCTGTTTGTATTAGGATTAATAAGTTTATAAATTAAGCTTGTTATAATTGGTTAAGTATGACAAAATAAGCTACAAATAAAAGCGAAGAGAAAAAAGAAAGAAGGTTTGAACTCAGAGTTATAGCTAGAATTTAAAGTTTATATGGTCACGATGTCGTTGAAAATCCACTGATCATTTGAGTTAGTAGGTTGAAATGCTTCATTGATTCTTTCTTACTAGTTCAATATTTCCCTATTTCAAAATAAGTGAGTTATACAAGTATCTTACACTCTTTAACAAAAAAAATATTAACACATTAGTTAGACATCACTTTTCATTTTTACCCTTTGTAATTATTGTTAAATTACTCTTTAGAATGATTAAATATTGATTATGATACCTACTCCCAGTACTTCAAAGCAGTTAGAGTTTCTTGAACTCATTATCACATAGGAAATCCAAATGAAGGGTAAAAATGGAAGAAAAATCTAAAATTATTCTTGAACAAACAAATTAATTTGAACTATGAAAAATGTCTCAACAATTCACTAGATAAAATAATAGAGAACGTAGGAGTAATATCAATTCGAATTTAGTACTAGCTAGATTTTTTAATTAACACATATGGGTTGAGCCAAAACTATTATTTATATTCGGTGTTTATGTCAAACTAAATGACACTACAAATAATATGATTCGAGAGGGCCTCCTTACTTCCAAACAATATTTAAGTCCATTGACTTGTTTAGTACTATTGATTAAATTCATGTATGTAGATGTTTTCCTCTGGTCGTAATGCATATCAATTGTACCTAGTCATCAATTTATTTATTTTTCATAACGTGGGTCTTTAACACATTGCTTGCTAAACATGACAAAGTCAATATATTGTACAATTCCAAGTCACAGCCAGCACAGGCTCATGCAGAATGAGGAAAACAAGGTACAGTACTAAGGAGTTTTAATTATAATATAACACTGATGTGTGATATAAGAAAAAAAAAATTCCCTTCAAGGTGTATCATCATGTGCAGATGTGCTCAGCTCTAAAATATTACAGTAAATTTTATGTGAGACGTATTTAATTAATTACAATTTGAGACGAAGACTTGTGGTCTTAGCTCATTTGTTTAATAAAAAAGAATGAAAATAGAGCACTCAAACAGGAAACAAAAAAGTCAAAACGTGTATTCACACCGTTACACACGATTACTCGTATATTTATCGTTTTTAAAGCATGAAATGGAAATATATACCATTAGTACTTTTAGTATATATTATAACATATAGTACATATAACTTATGTGTTTATTACATATATAGTATGTGAGTTAGACAACAAAAAATTTCATCTCTTACATTACTATATTATATGACTTGTTAACTAATCGTTTTTACATGACATTGTGAATTTGTCCCCACTCAGGCCCTAATTTTGACACCATTACGCAAGTTATGAACGTTTTTCCAAAGGAAATATAAGAGCATGAAACTCGAGGGGCCTATTCTGTCGTTACTATTACAAGTATGAGCACTCAATATGATTTTGAATATCTAGTAAGTCGACAAAAGATGGTTCGTTATTGGAAAAAGACCGCTCAATATATATTCTTATAATCTTATACAATGACTTACTAATAAAGAAGCTAGTGTAAAATTAGATCTTAAACCTAATTCAAGTTGTACACGCTAGTTCAAAGGATAGAGAATTATCTAAGATTTATAAGAAGACCACTCATCTCATTAACCACCAATGCAAAAAATTTTATTCTTTAACACCCACCTCAAAACATTTGATGCGTGGACAACTTTAATTTGGGGATCCAACATCGAGTGAGATAGATACCATGTAAACTTAGATTTTAGCTAGGTCTAACTCATACCCCAAACACTAGCTCAAATAAGAGAATTGTTCAAATCTGACCACTCATTTCTTTAACCACCGATGTGGACTTTTTCATTCTTTAACATCTAGCTGGTCAAGTCTATGAGATGAATAAATATGAGAGAAGTAGAACCATATACGTAAGTCAAGTCTATCTTCGTAAGAGACATAATTATTAAGCTTATCAACTAAGAATTAAGTGGAGGAATTAAAGTTTGTTGTCGATTCTTCTTTTTATTATAAGTGTACATGTAAAAAGGACAATTAAGAACCCTTCTTCTACGCATCAATTAATTTGGGTGAATGAATTGTTGACTTGGTTAATATATCAAGTCTCTAATGGCTCACTTCTACTAACTTTTGCCTCAAAGAAAATAATTGGCATGCATGACTTAAAAAGATCAAGGCCAGAGAACTAGATGTAATTCTAGTCCAATATATATGTGTAATATTGTTTTCATGCCAGAGAGTTCTTGATCATATTTATGTTACGAAAGTGTTCTAAAGAAAAAAGAACATAGATCTTGAATGGAAATTAATCAAGTGCAACTACTTTCGACTAAATGGTGCACTATATAGAATTAGTCAGATTGTCTGAAGCATGAACAGATGTATATAATTGCGTAGTACATGAATATATATTGAACATGGAGGAGTAAGTGAAAGGAGGAAATTAGACTTACAACATCACCAGAGGAAACTCCAAGTTGAGAAAGAGCAGATGCAAGGTTGATACATCTTCCGTGTAATTCTTCCCATGAATAACTTATGTTTCCATAAATTAAGGCTATGTTTTTGCGGTAAACAAATGCAGCACGTTCCAAAAAACTTAGAGGTGTCAATGGTACGTGGTTTGCAGGGCAAACTACCAATCCCTCCATCTTTTCCTCCACAACTCACTCCATATGGACATGCTATATATAACATCTTAAAATCAGAAATCATTAAATTTAAATTCTGACTTCGCCTAGTGGTGGATTTCGAAATTTCACTAAGGATTCGAAAAATAAAAATATATTACATGGAGTTTGAACTTGGAATCCCAAGTAAAATTTTGATCTCTTTTAACCACTAAGTCAACCTCTAATCTTGTGTTCTAATCTTGTGTTCAGAGATTTTAAAATCTATATATAAAGAGTAAGAAAAGAGTGACCTTAAATATGTAGTGTAATTTTTTTGCTGAAGAGGTTCAAGTGAATAACCTCAAAAGTGCAATCATAATTTTAATCTTATAGATTTAATTTTATAATAATGAGTTCAAGTTTGAATTAGTTGGTTCTAAACTTAATATTAGTACATAATTAATAAACTTCTTAATATAAATACACTATTTGAGAAAAAAATTACTGGATTCAATCAAATTCGTACCCGAGCTTCTAACTCTGCCCCTGAAGGCCCTGACAACCACCTAGATCGATCATTGACTCTGCCTATCTGTTCTATTTCATATTTAGCAAGAAATAAATTTCAGACTTAACTCAACTCCAAAAGTCAGCTCATATAAGGAGATTGTCCAAAATCATATAAAGAGACCACTCATTTCATTAACCACCGGTGTGACACTTCTTTCACACTTCGACACGTTAGTGATAACGTTGTAAGAGATAGTAATTCGACAACCCAACATTTTATTTTTGAAATGTTATTGCCATACTACTTTAGTATTAATTTATTTATATTTACAACATTAGCAGTCAAATTTTGTGCGCATGATTCAATGTGGAAATAATATAATTCATTTTAAATTCGTGGAGAGCGCGTTTTGACGTGGCATAAATGAATCAGACATTTTAAGGAATGTTATTTAATTAAAAGAAAATAAAGCTTTAAAGTTTGGCTAATTAATAGAAAATGACTTCATCGTCATTCGTCAAGCTGAATGCTAATTGGTAATTGCTTGCTTACTTCTGTCATTATCAATAATACAAACTTTTCCTTAAGCTAATTGCTTTGCTTAGTTCCGTAATCATCAATAATACAATTTACATATGCTAAACCGAGTTATAATCCACTCTCGATATGGCTGTACATGTGAGTGCTACTTAATTTAGTCTTCTTTAATTCACTAACGCTGTTAATATATAGTTATATACAACATGTACATTATAAAAAAACTTTTTTTTATACTCTTATCTGTCAAGTTTTATGTGCTAACACTTTTCACTTGTCGACATTTAAATCAATATTTTTTTTCTATCATATTAATTGCGTTCAAAAAATTGCAACTTGTAGTGTTTTATGTATATTTTTTTTAATTTTTTTTAAAAAATATTTGAGTTTAGTTTTAAATATTGAGGGGAATTTGTATCACATGAATTGAGACAAATGAGTAAGTATTTTATAAAACATTTTTATTCCCTAATTTGATTGTATGGAAATAAATTTATTTTCAAAATGGTGTCCTTATTGATTTAGCCTAATGATGCATTTATTGAGATAAATGTATATCACATTTTTAGCAAGCTCTTTATAAATTACTTTTCATGCTAAAAACAGTCATATCTCAAATTTACCATAACAAATTTTAATTGGGAGACTACCTAATAATTTTTTATTACTACTTGTAATTATTGAAAAGTAGCAAGGAATTAAGAACATTATGTTCAGGAGATAATTAATAAGGGCCATGTTCACTAAAATCACAAAACTTATAAATTTATATGAAAAGCAATATTTCTCGATTTCTCTAATGTTGGGCTGGCAATTAAAGTTGGGTTTAAAACTTTGATCATAATTGGGCTAATACTTTAGAAGATTTTGATTAGTGCGACATTTTCCTGGCCCAATTAGCACCCCTAAATATGGGGAAACTAAGCAAATACGTTATAAAAGAAAAATAATTACAAACATATATACTTATTTATATTCATACCCCATTAAATAATTACACAATATACTGTCAACTAATTTCGCTTAAGTGATACTAAATCAGTATCATATAGTGGATTGGTATCATTAAGACTGATATATATAAAATATATTTTTATGGTATCGTTAAAGTTTCTTGTTCAGAAATTACTCATTAATTAGTCAATGATACTATGAGAGTTATTATCATTGACTAATGAGTAATTTCTAACAAGAAACCTTAATGATGCCATAAAAATATATATACCTCTTATAGTATTATTGATTAATGAGTAATTTTTGAGCAAGAAATCTTAATAATACCACAACAATATACATATGCTTTTATAGTTCTTCCGTATTTTAAATAAGATTATTTTTGTTTTCATATTACAGCGTGACTGTTTTCCTTACTTTTCAAATGGTGTTTTGCAAACTAAAACAGACCTAAGAATTGGCCTTCTCATCTAATTTTTACAACCCCACATGATGGATAAAAAAAGAAAAAATTATTGTAGTTAACCAACTCCGTGGTAGGCAAAAATTTTATTAAAGAATTCAACATTTACCATATATATGAAGAAAAAAAAATTAGTGTGATTTTCCTTCTCTAGCTTCACCGATGACTAAGTCATGTATGATTTTACCGTACGATGATATTGTCAAGTAGTAATTACTTTTGTGCGCAATATGTACGTTGCCAGCAAGTGAACATTTAGTTGAGCATGAAATTAAGGTTGTAGGGAATACTTGAATGAGTAAAGAATACTTCTATCCATCAATATCAATAGAATGTAATTTACGCCAAAATAACGACCAGCAATGTATTTATTATATAAATAAAAGGACGATTTATACATAGAATAGAGTGGAATAGACTACATATTTGTTTGAATTTGTAAAAAATGACGACGTAGAAACATTATTTTCTTATGGCTGTTATTGAAGATTGTCGATATTTACTAAAAAATAAATTACGTACAAAATTATCATTTGGAAGAAAAAAATAAGAGAATTTGTAAGATATTTAGTTACACGATTTGCCCATTTAAGGGACTTGTCTATAATTGTCATCCCTCAATTGAGTTTATCTTTAATTTTTGTCATTAGAATTTAGGTCTAGTGGGGCATACATTTTTAAAGGTTATAAACATAACTTTGTAGGTTATTATGATGCAAATGACTGTTGTACCCTTTGTAAGAGCATATGTAACGAATATTGTCTTGACTCTTGACTATGACTTCCGTGGGAAGCGAGAGTAAACGGCAAACGTAAGTTATGGTTTATAACTTTTAAACGTGTGTGGAAAATGTAGCTCTTCAAGACTTAGATTGATGACTTACTATTAATTTATTACTATAATTATAAAGAAATTTCTTCATGTTGAAAAGTCTTACACATAAAATGGCCTCTTCTAGATGCAGTAATTCACACTCTTGTCCACAAGCATGGATTTTGTTTGGGTAATTTGGTTTAAATATGAGTTATGATGAGATTATTAATTATGATGACATAAGTTATATTGAGATTAATTACAATGAGATAAGTTATGTTGAAATTATTTTTATTGAGCGTTTGATTGGTTGTATTCAAAATAATATGTCATGCATAAATTTTAAGAACAAGTAGTTTGTTTACAAAAAACTCTTCACTTTTTTTTTTTGCAAGCTTTAGTTATTCAATCTTAAAAATGAAACTTTTATCTTATTCAACTCAAATATTTTTGTGTGTGCATTCACATGTTGGTATCATATGTATTTAAAAATAAAACTTTCTTTTTATTTAGCTTAAAAATAGAACTTCCATCGTAAGTTTATAATTAAAGTAAAAAAGGATTTATGAGGAAGTAATTATATAAATAAACATAAGAATTAGTCAAATATAAATTCATCAATAATAATTATATTTATATAGATATTTTTTTGATAGAAAAAAGTGAAGAATTAGGTAAAAATAAGGTGTAGTGAAACTTGTGAATGTTATTATATTTGGTGTTTAAAATAATATAAATATAGATAAATGTGAAAAGTGATGTATAAAAAGAGTTTAACTAGATATCTTTATCATTTTTCCTCCTTTAGCTCGGGATAAGTTGTCCCGAGATTACTATACCATCCAAGGGGAAGGATAACTTATCCTGATACTAATTATTAATTGCGGGATAAGTTATTCCGAACTTGTCAACCAAACAACAAATTAAGGGATCGTTTGGTAGAGTGTATTCGCAAAAATAATGCATGTATTAATTATATGTATTAGTTATTCCTTGTTTGGTGCATTTTTTCATGCTATGTATTACTAATGCTTACATTAGTAATACACTCTATTGTGTATTGAGGAGTGTATTACTAATACCATGGATTTCTAGGTATTAGTAATGCAAAGGATTTAATACATGCATTAATATGGTTAAAGACCTACTTACCCCTCAAAAGTACTTTTACTTTTTTTCCACCATAATTGTGAATGATACTTTTGTAAATAAATATTTTTATACAATGCATACCATTTTTAGTACACAAAACCAAACAATGCATAAGAAATAATCTATGCATAACTAATACAAGTATAACTAATACATGCATTATTAATGCTTGCATTACTAATACACTCTATTGAGTATTATTTTTATACACTCTACCAAACGACCCCTAAGTGACATTATAATTTAATCTCACGACTATTTGATGTTATCCTTCACACCACACGACTCCTTACTGTCACAAATTATTGACTACACTTGATTACAAAAGATAAATTTGTGTCCTATTTAACCATATCAACGTGTTGGACTCCACGCTTTTCAATAAATTTCCCTATTTTATCATGCCGATTCTTTTCCCATGAAAAAGAGAAAAACTAAAATTAAATTTTTTAATTCGTGTGTGTCATCCTTATTTAGGGATCATGATAATCTTTTTTGTATCGTTCCAACTTTATCAAATATCCCCGAAGGTACAAGTAAAGTTAGATTTGATTTACTACGTGTTAGGCAGTTCATGTCTTCATGACAATTTCGTATTTATTCCCCTGCGATTTTTCTTCATTGCATCGGCCATTTATGATGGCACACGTCAATGACCCAAAAAAGAAGCAAACTTGATAACTACATTTCTGTGGAAAATAGTCATATTTGTACAAAGTATCATTTAACATTGTTAGTGGAAAAGTCTTAATCTAATCACTATAAGTACCCACACACATAACTAAGCACTCTTAAAAAACAGAGGAAAAATGAAGTTCAATGTATCACCAGTTGCACTCTCTTGTCTCTTTTTCTTGTTCCTAACAGAAACTTTAGCACAAAATGCCGGTTCAATTGTAACAAGGGAATTATTCGAACAAATGTTGAGTTTTAGGAACAATGATGTATGTCCTGGCAAAGGATTCTACACTTATGATGCATTCATAGCTGCAGCCAACTCCTTTCCAGCTTTTGGTACTACTGGTGATGATACCGCCCGTAAGAAGGAAATGGCTGCCTTTTTCGGTCAAACATCTCACGAAACTAATGGTAATTTGGGTCATCCTTCTTATCGTTGTAATTTAATAATGTACATTTTAGGTGACCTGCTTATGTAACAATTGAATTCTATAATTTGCTCTTTTGCAGGTGGTGCTGCAGGAACATTTACTGGAGGATATTGCTTTGTTAGGCAAATAGATCAGTCGGAAAGATACTATGGCAGAGGACCTATCCAATTGACACAGTAAGACAATTGAATAGAATATCAACACACCGTGACTAATTTTGAAATCAATGATAACATTATTTTTGTGCAGCCAATCTAACTACGAACGAGCTGGACAAGGTATTGGTGTTGGACAAGACCTAGTGAACAACCCTGATTTAGTAGCCACAGATCCTATAATATCATTCAAAACAGCAATATGGTTCTGGATGACAGCACAGGATAATAAGCCATCATGTCACGACGTTATCACTGGGCGATGGACGCCATCCCCTGCAGATACGGCAGCTAATAGAGTGCCAGGGTACGGTGTCATTACCAACATCATTAACGGTGGAATTGAATGTGGGATGGGTCAGAATACTGCAGTGGAAAGTCGAATTGGATTTTACAAGAGGTATTGTGGTATGTTGAATGTTCCCACTGGTGAAAACTTGGACTGTAACAATCAAAGGAACTTCGCCCAGGGCTAAGCGTCGTTATATATATAGAAGGCAAATTATGTTATGTATTACTATTACTCATGGAGATTGTTCAGTCTATAAGTTATATTTGGATGTAATGAATAAAGGGATCTGTATGCCCATTTAGAATAGGGAGATATATTTGTCTTCTTAAAAATTAAAGGACCACATATCCTACATAATATGTGGGGCTTGAGTGAGGCTGTTACACTTAAGAAAAATGGAAGTTTATTTTAAGAAATAAAAGTTATATGATTTATGTTGTAGATTTTGATCTTTTGTTATAGATTATGTTGTATTATTTTGAACTGAGTAACTATTAAGTTCAAGATCCTTAAAGAATGAGGTTCCGAAGGATGAGAAACAGTAGGAAGAGAGAATATCTCATTGAACTAAAGAGTGTAGAGAGAAGACTTGGTAGTCGTTAAGAGTACATTGGAGATATTTATAGTTAACTAATTTAACTACCTAATTACATGGGCCACAGTTTACATTCCGCCTTACTTCATTCTATCCAACACATTTTAGTGGGCGTTTGATCATGTATTATTGTGATTTTTTTTTTGAAAATAATTTATTTTTAAAGTGAAATATTATTTTGAAAATTGAAGTTGTTCTTTTAGTTTTGATGAGTAATTTGGAGTGAAAAAAAATGAAAACGCTTTTATTTTATTTTCAAATTAAGTTGAATTTTGAAATTTGACGACTAAATATGTTTTCCCGAATTCAACTCCAGTCATGGTCAAGATTCCAACTTTGAATCTTATTCTTAACGTTGATCATTTCTGTCACGTTATAGGAATTGTTCAGGGTCAAACCAAGTGATGTTAGATCAAGGAAAAAATTAGCAACTGCGACATATCCTGTTTAAAATAATTGGACACCCATACCGGATAGGTAAAAACCAATATTTTCTAATACATATAAAAAAAAAAAGAGAATAAATTATGCAAGGACTTCTGTGATCAAGAAGCTATAAATTAAACTCTATAAAAGTTAAATAAGACAAAACAAAGTACGAAAATATGGAGGCCTACGAAGGAGAGGGGAAATGGTTAAGACTTAATCTTGGAGGAAAGATCAATTCATTTGACTAATTAATCAGGGGAAAAACTGGATCAATTTTTTTTTTTTTTAGTATTCACATTGAAATCTGACTAAATTTGTATTCGCATATTGCAATGTTCAGAAAAGCTCCCATGAGTTTTTGACCTTTGATTAAAGATACATGAATTTTAATTATTTCACCACAATCTATGTTGATGAAAATTAAAATTGTGAATTCATGACTATCTTTACTATTACTGTTAGATTAAAAGTACATAGATTCAAACATGACAAACTTGTAATTTTACTTTTGAAAACTATTAGAGGTCTCGTAAAAGGCTTACTAAGATTATTAACGTCTTGACTTCTAAAGACTTCTATAGTAAAACCACACATAAAATTAGTCACAAAAGCATGACTCACCCAATTTTAGTTGAGTTAATAACTTGTTCATTAATATCTCCGCCTGGTTTGGTCTCCATAATTCAGTCCATCAAAAAATTGGAATAATATGTAGTTCAAATAGATCCAGTTTGGAATCTTGTCAAATAGTTAAAAGTTTTTTTTGTTTGTTTTAGACGTAAATATATTCGTAATGACAAAAAAATTTATTAGATATTGAAACAAATTATAAAAAATAAATAGTAAAAGAGCTTGTTTGATTCATTGATTGGACTATGACTCATTGTTTAAACTATTTTGTCCTAGTCATGCGGCCCAAATTTTATGACTTACAGGAGACAGACACAGGTGGTAGAGGGGTCCCCACTTCGATTCCCGCCCCGTTAGCATCTATGATCCTAGATAAGGGATTAGTCCGTTAGGTTTTTCCGGTCCGGAGCCGGCTGATAATGAATCCACTTACCTTGCTTGTAGACCTACTGCGGAGCGAACCCTTGTTCTATTGGTTTGGTGGTTGCGGGTTTCATTAATGAAAAGAAAAGCGGAGGCCCGCCATCTGCAAGATGCAGTTTTCCATCGATTAACTTTATCAATAGCACGCCTTTCTTCAACTCACAATGATCGAACTTAAAGATATGAACTGAGTGCCATTAGATGAGTAACTAGAACAAATGAGAGGTTCCAAATAAGCATCGACAAAATGAGTAAGTATTTTATAAAACATTTTTATTCCCTAATTTGATTGTATGGAAATAAATTTATTTTCAAAATGCTTATTGATTTAGCCTAATGATGCATTTATTGAGATAAATGAATATCACATTTTTAGCAAGCTCTTTATAAATTACTTTTCATGCTAAAAACAGTCATATCTCAAATTTACCATAACAAATTTTAGTTGGGAGACTACCTAATAATTTTTTATTACTACTTGTAATTATTGAAAAGTAGCAAGGAATTAAGAACATTATGTTCAGGAGATAATTAATAAGGGCCATGTTCACTAAAATCACAAAACTTATAAATTTATATGAAAAGCAATATTTATCGATTTCTCTAATGTTGGGCTGGCCATTAAAGTTGGGTTAAAACTTGGATCATAATTGGGCTAATACTTTAGAAGATTTTGATTAGTGCGACATTTTCCTGGCCCAATTAGCACCCCCTAAATATGGGGAAACTAAGCAAATACGTTATAAAAGCAAAATAATTACAAACATATACTTATTTACATTCATACCCCATTAAATAATTACACAATATACTTTCAACTAATTTCGCTTAAGTGATACTAAATCAGTATCATATACTGTATTGGTATCATTAAGACTGATATATATATATATAATATATCTTTATGGTATCATTAAAGTTTCTTGTTCAGAAATTACTCATTAATTAGTCAATGATACTATGAGAGTTATTATCATTGACTAATGAGTAATTTCTGAACAAGAAACCTTAATGATACCATAAAAATATATATACTCTTATAGTATTATTGACTAATGAGTAATTTTTTAGCAAGAAATCTTAATAATACCACAACAATATACATATGCTTTATAGTTCTTCCGTATTTTAAATAAGATTATTTTTGTTTTCATATTACAGCGTGACTGTTTTCCTTGCTTTTCAAATGGTGTTTTGCAAACAGGCCTAAGAATTGGCCATCTCATCTAATCTTTACAACCCCACATGATGGATAAAAAAAGAAAAAATTATTGTAGTTAACCAACTCCGTGGTGTAGGCAAAATTTTTATTAAAGAATTCAACAGTTACCATATATATGAAGAAAAAAAAATTAGTGTGATTTTCCTTCTCTAGCTTCACCGATGACTAAGTCATGTATGATTTTACCGTACGATGATATTGTCAAGTAGTAATTACTTTTGTGCGCAATATGTACGTTGCCAGCAAGTGAACATTTAGTTGAGCATGAAATTAAGGTTGTAGGGAATAGTTGAATGAGTAAAGAATACTTCTATCCATCAATATCAATAGAATGTAATTTCTGTAGAAATAACGTCAATGATGTATTTATTATATAAATAAAAGGACGATTTATACATAGAATAGAGTGGAATAGACTACATATTTGTTGTCGAATTTGTAAAAAATGAGGACGTAGAAACATTATTTTCTTATGGCTGTTATTGAAGATTGTCGATATTTACTAAAAAATAAATTACGTACAAAATTATCATTTGGAAGAAAAAAATAAGAGAATTTGTAAGATATTTAGTTGCGCGATTTGCCCATTTAAGGGACTTGTCTGTAATTGTTATCCCTCAACTGAGATTATCTTTAATTTTTGTCATTAGAATTTAGGTCTAGCGGGGCATACATTTTTAAAGGTTATAAACATAACTTTGTGGGTTATTATGATGCAAATGACTGTTGTACCCTTCGTAAGAGCATATGTAACGAATATTGCCTTGACTCTTGACTATGACTTCCGTGGGAAGCGGGAGTAAACGGCAAACGTAAGTTATGGTTTATAACTTTTAAACGTGTGTGGAAAATGTAGCTCTTCAAGACTTAGATTGATGACTTACTATTAATTTATTACTATAATTATAAAGAAATTTCTTCATGTTTCTTACACATAAAATGGCCTCTTCTAGATGCAGTACTTCACACTCTTGTCCACAAGCATGGATTTTGTTAGGGTAATTTGGTTTAAATATGAGTTATGATGAGATTATTAATTATGATGACATAAGTTATATTGAGATTAATTATGATGAGATAAGTTATGTTGAGATTATTATGATGAGATTATTAATTATGATGACATAAGTTATATTGAGATTAATTATGATGAGATAAGTTATGTTGAGATTATTTTTATTGAGCATTTGATTGGTTGTATTCAAAATAATATGTCTTGCATAAATTTTAAGAACAAGTTGTTTGTTTACAAAAAAACTCTTCACTTTTTTTTTTTTTTTTTTGTTTTAGTTATTCAATCTTAAAAATGAAACTTTTATCTTATTCAGCTCAAATATTTTTTGTGTGTGCATTCACATGTTGGTATCATATGTATTTAAAAATAAAACTTTATTTTTATTTAGCTTAAAAATAGAACTTCCATCGTAAGTTTATAATTAAAGTAAAAAAGGATTTATAAGAAATTAATTATATAAATAAACATAAGAATTAGTCAAATATAAATTCATCAACAATAATTATATTTATATAGATATTTTTTTGATTGAAAAAAACGAAGAATTAGGTAAAAATAAGGAGTAGTGAAACTTGTGAATGTTATTATATTTGGTATTTAAAATAATATAAATATAGATAAATGTGAAAAGTGATGTATAAAAAGAGTTTAACGAGATATCTTTGTCATTTTACCTCCTTTAGCTCGGGATAAGTTGTCCCGAGATTACTATGCCATCCAAGGGGAAGGATAACTTATCCTGATACTAATTATTAATTGCGGGATAAGTTATTCCGAACTTGTCAACCAAACAACAAATTAAGAGATCGTTTGGTAGAGTGTATTCTCAAAAATAATGCATGCATTAATTATATGTACTAGTTATTCCTTGTTTGGTGAATTTTTTCATGCTATGTATTACTAATGCAAGATACACTCTATTGTGTATTGAGAAGTGTATTGCTAATATCATGGATTTCTAGGTATTAGTAATGCAAAGGATTTAATAAATGCATTAATATGGTTAAAGACCCACTTACCATTCTAAAGTACTTTTACTTTTTTCCACCATAATTGTGAATGATACTTTTGTAAATAAATATTTTTATACAATGCATACCATTTTTAATACACAAAACCAAACAATGCATAAGAAATTCACTTTAATTTCACCACAATAAAAAGAGAAGAAAACTATGGGTGAGATTTGAATTCGGTTAATATGAATTTATGTAATTCTCATAGTTTGAATAACCTTTTAAGATATTAACTCATATTTTTTGGTATCTATATCTTTTAGGTTACTATAGGTGAAGAGAAAATTCTGTATCTATGTTTGTTTCGGTCATTTATGATGACACACGTACATGACCGAAGCAAAAAGCAAACTTGACAATTACTACAATTTTGTTGAAATCAGTGGAAAGTGTATGCTCACCTTAAATTTGATCTCTATAAATACCCACCTATATACATAACTAATTCAGTAAACACTAGGTCATAAAGCATAACAAAAAACAGAGAGAAGCAAAAAAAAATGGAGTTTTTGAGATCACAAATGATATTATGTTGTGTCTTTTTGTTGTTCCTAACAGGAAGCTTGGCACAAGATGTTGGTACAATTGTGACAAGTGACTAGTTCAACGAGATGCTCAAGAATCGAAACGATGATAGATGCCCTGCCAAGGGATTCTACACTTATGATGCATTCATAGCTGCTGCCAATTCGTTTCCAGGTTTTGGTACTACTGGTGATGATACTGCACGTAAGAAAGAAATTGCTGCCTTTTTCGGTCAAACTTCTCACGAAACTACTGGTAATTTTGCTCTTTTACCTAACTACTGTTATTTGTTCAACATAAAAGTACACAAAATTGGACTGACAGTCAATTGTAATCAGAAGTGTATTCAGGATTTTAAGGTTCTAGATGTCATACCCTTTGAACAGTAGCGTGGTTTCAATATTAACATAATTGTGCATAGATCTGCCCCTGATTGTAACACAAGTGTCTAGTTAAGAAATGAATTTACGTTATATACATTAGAATAAGTGTAGTATTTGGCTCTGATTTTGCAGGTGGTAGCCTAAGTGTAGATGGTCTTTTTGCCGGAGGATATTGCTTTCTTAGGGAAGGCAACCAAGTGGGAAGTGGATTTTATGGCAGAGGACCTATCCAATTGACAGGGTACGTAAAACAGAGGAAAATAGTTCATGTCATAACTACGAAATCTTAGATGAAAAAAACACAAATTTATTGATGATAAAATGAATTTTGCAGGCAATCTAACTATGACTTAGCTGGGCAAGCAATTAGACAAGACCTAGTTAACAACCCTGACTTAGTAGCCACAGATGCAACTGTATCTTTTAAAACAGCAATATGGTTCTGGATGACGGCACAAGACAATAAGCCATCATGCCACGACGTTATCACAGGGCAATGGACGCCATCAGCAGCCGATACATCAGCAAATAGACAACCAGGCTACGGTGTCATTACAAACATAATTAACGGTGGAGTTGAATGTGGCAAAGGACAGAATCCACAAGTGGAAGATCGGATTGGATTTTACAGAAGGTATTGTACCATATTGAATGTTGCTCCTGGGGACAACCTTGATTGCTACACCCAGAGGAACTTTGCTGAGGCCTAGGCTTATGTTTTAGTCATGGTGATGACGGTATATAAAGTTATGTCTGAATAAAAGGGATTCTGGATGCCCATTTAGAATGGGATAAGGAGATATGTAGTTTCTTATTTTGTCTTCAGAAATAAAGAGTTTCTTGTTTATATAGTTCTTGCTTTTCTCAGCTCAAAAAGATAAAACTTTAAAATCTAAAAAAAGGTTTGAATTGCTTTGGATGTTCTCTAATTTGTAACAAAATATGAAGGCCATAACTGCTCGAAATAACTACTAGTAAATGTGAATGACACATGCTTGTTATTTACAATAAAAATATTTGAATGTTCAAATATATTTACAATAATACTCTCTCTATCCCTATTTACTTGTCCATTTTGTATTTGACACATCTATTAAGAAATTAATAATTGACATAATGAATTTATCATTTTATCCCTATTAATTGATAGAATTCCAAAATCAATTTATTCATTAAAGAAGTTCTACCTTTTTCAAAAACATTAACTCTCTAAACAAACTAAGGGCATAATAAATAAAAAAATATTATCTTTTCTTGATTTGTCCAAAATGACAAGTAAAAAGAGATAAATTGGACAAGTAAAAAACAACATAATGAGTAATAATTAAAAAAAATAGATCTCAAAGTTACGCGGTCATTACTATGGCGGATAAATAATTTGGCACGTGTTAATTTGATCAATTTACAAGTAAGAAAAAAAAATAAATTGAACAAAAGAGTGTGTAGCATTTTTACTAGAATTTTTTTTATTATCATCTTGTCTTTAAAAGATTTTTTTTTTAAAGCACCGATAACTTGTAAGCGCTATAACTTTTGCCACAATTTTTGCTTTAATTTTCGGGTGAGCACTTTGTACACACTGTAAATTGAAATGTAAATTAAGCAATTTGTCGACCAATTTGCATTAGTATTTTAGTAATTCAACTGGCTACATGAGTGTATTAGAGGGTTAAAGTGTTTATTCTTTCAGACTTTTGAGTAAAGAATAAATAGAATAATTTCCCAGATTGAAGATACCAGTATGGTTGGTTGGCATTCTGACGAGTTGTTGATTGGCCATTAATAAGACACACATATATCCACATCGACAGCTAATTTCTCTTTTTAAATATCCAAAGCCTTTGTCACCTTTCAATCTTGCACATGTGCTTCATTTTTAATTATATTTATTACTCAGCTTCTAGTAGTAATAATTATGTAGTTTAGTGTTAATAAGCAAGGAAGTCGATGAACATAACTCTTAACGATTTCAGTTTAAGTGGAAAAAAAAAGATTCCATAAAGATGTAGTAGTGTATTATTTTATTATTTACAATCCTAATAAGTATGAACATGCTCAAATAGTGACGATGGAAAGATATTGAATTTGACGATCAAGACAAAAGGTTAGTAGGTAGTTAAACATCGTTTTCCTTATCAATATTATTATAATTATACTTATTCTTTTTTATTCGTTTATCGTTTTGTTTGTTGTTGTTACTGTTATTTTCTTCCTATACTCCGACATATTCATATGTTTTTGCTGTTATTTGTAAGTAGAACATGTTTGAATGATGGCATATTTCAACAAATTGAAAACAGAAAAAATGAATGGGAGACCATTACTACTCTGGAGTAGTTGGAATAACAAGGTAATGGGTATTCAGCTAACAATTCAGCTGCTGGTAGCACTTATCACTGCGGTTTTAGTTATCACAACTTTGTCCCTGTCGAGAGCCATTAGGCCAAAGGAAATTGGGGAAAAGATCCAGTTGAACTCATTATCCAGATGCAATTTCTTTTCTGGTAAATGGGTATTCGATAACCAATCTCGCCCTCTTTATAATGGGTCCAATTGTTCCTTCATTTCGTTTTTGGATGATGGAATGGCTTGTCAGAATTACGGGAGAAAAGACCTTGATTATCTCTATTGGAAATGGCAACCCCATGACTGTGACCTTCCAAGGTATAGTAGAATTTTTCTCTGTTTCTTTTGTTTTTCCTCATTTGGGTTCTGGGTATTTATGATTTTGGATAAGATTTAATGCCACAGCGATGCTGGAGAAGTTGAGGAACAAGAGGCTTGTTTATGTGGGTGATTCACTCAATAGGAATCAATGGGTTTCACTTGTGTGCATGCTAGAGTCATCAATCCACACTCATCTCAAACAAGTTCACTTCAATGGTTCTTTGGTCACATTAAATGCTATTGTGAGTTTCAACCATTATTTTGTGTTTGCTCTTTGGTTATTGAAGTTGTGGACTTAGATCTTGTTTCCAACGTTATGTTGGTGAAGGAATACAATGCTACTATTGATTTCTACTGGGCACCATTGTTGGTGGAATCTAATTGCGACGATGCCTGGCATCATCGTGTGAAGGATCGTGTATTGAGAGTTGATTCAATAGAGAAACATGCTAGATTTTGGGAAGATGCTGATGTGCTTGTTTTTAATTCCTATTTATGGTGGCGACTGGATTTGACTGTTCTGTAAGTAAACTATACAACATTTTATCAATCATAATAAATTGTACTAAATTTCAAGATTTTGGGAATAAAATGTCCATTGAATCTGACAGTGATTTGTTCAATTTCAGGTGGGGTTCCTTTGAAAGTGCAGATGCAAAGTATGAACAATTAGGGATGGTGCGTACATACGAGTTGGGTCTACAGACATGGGCAGATTGGTTAGACACTCATGTCAACCGCACTAAAACAAGAGTATTCTTTGTTAGCATGTCTCCCACGCACAGCAGGTATATAATTCACCACTTCAAGTTTTTCTAATTGCACACTTTAAGAAGCGGATTCAGATTTGAAGTTTATGAGTTTCTATAATGATTTCAAGTTAATACTATAACAATAATTAGGTCAGCATCAAATATTTATAGATATTTAGTAATTTCTTAATATGTTTACAAGAACTAGATAAAAGTTATTAAGTTCATGTGAACCCGTAATTGAATCTCTCTCTACATTCGTCCCTACATTGAACATGCTATAACAACACCAGGTACTACTACTCCTCAAACACAATTAGTAGGGTCTCGGTTGTATGAAAGAAACCTCAATAACATATGCTCCGCTTGGGTCCATAATATTTCAATACTCCATACTTTAGAATTTTCTAAACATTAGGGTTTCTCTCATATAAAAAAATCAAGTATGTAAAGCAAAGAACCATTGTTTGATATAATGGCAGGGGAGAAGAGTGGGGGAAGGCAGAGGGTGAGAATTGCTACAATGAAACAGAGCCAATTTCTAATGCAGAGTACTGGGGATCGGAATCATCTCCGGGAATGATGAGATTGGTGGAAGCAGCCATCAAGAAACTGAATGAGAAGAGTGGTGTCAAAGCAGATTTGCTCAACATTACCCAACTTTCTGAATATAGAAAAGAAGCACATCCATCCATTTACAGAAAGCATTGGGATCCTCTAACCAAAGAACAATTGGAAAATCCTAGTAGCTATGCAGATTGTACACATTGGTGTCTTCCTGGAGTTCCTGATGTTTGGAATCATTTCTTGTATGTATACCTACCCATCTAGAATGAGACTCAGTTCTTACAGAAAAAGTAAGAATGTGATTGGATTCATTTGTTCTTTTAAAGAGGTGGATTTTCTTATCATGTCAAAGATTTGAACAGTGAAGATTAATGACAAGGGCAGGGGAGGCAAAATTAGCATAGTAAAATCACGATCCGTCCAATTTGCTCAAGTTTGGGCAATATATTCATCTAGTTAGCTTATACAAAAGGTGAGTTGAATACATGTAGTTCACATTGACTTACAAGAAACTTTGTCGAAATTTGTTTATAAGATATTGTATTTGATAGGTTATATAGTCCTAAACAATTAATTATAAGAAAATTTATTAATTATTATCAGGCACTTAAATGAATGGTTATCAATTCATCCAAAATTTGAGAATTACCTAAGAAAATCATACAGCTATTATTATTTCTCTAAATATTTCAATGCATAAGTAAGACCTTTTGATAAAATCAAAGAGCCTTTCTAAATTAATTAGCAGCTGTACGTGACTAGTATATAGTGTATTTAGGACTTTGCCAAACGTAGAGATCTGAAATGTGCATTTGTTCAAACTTCAAATCGAAAATCATTAAAAGGAAAAAAGAGGGATTGGAGAAGAAAATTACAAGTGGGGAATCATTCCGTTTAAGTAATCATCAATTGAGATCGATGAATAAAACCTTATTAATAGGAACAAGAACGCTAATTGTTCTAATTAATACATCACTACACATTAGGTAATTGTAGGTGTGATGAGATAGTATCTAGGGTAATTAGTAGCTTGACTACATTTAGGACTCTAATTAACTAGATAACTTCTTTTAGCAATTGATCCTAAATAACTTTAATATACAAAGACAGTTTTGCCCTTACCTGCTTCTTCTACAACTTGATTATTGTGCTTCTTCTACAACTTGATTATTGCCACGTCACTCGTCATTAACCATTTACACAAATATGTAAATTGGAGAGCTACTTTCGCTTTCAGTAAAGTTCAAAAGAATGTTGATTGATGTGAACTTTTAAATTTAAGTATTAAAATAATACTCCTAGTTTATCGTTATTTAATTAAAAAGTTATCTTATTAAGATCTAAAAATAAAATAGTTTAGGAAAATCTTACTAACTTAATTGATTAATTACTTGAATTCTTGAACAACTTGAATTTTAATAAAATTATCGAACACACCAAAGTAAATAAATAAAAAGTACGGTATTTGTTATTGCTGCAGATAGAAAAAGCACCTGGTTCCAAATAAGTCCCAAATTTGGGTCAATATAATCCGGCTTAATGGCTGCTTCTTTGACGAGCTCGCTATTTTCTTCTCCGCCAATCATGACTAATTCCCACCATTTTTAAAGAGGAACGAACTGCAAATCCAAAGCAAAAGCCTGAAAAAGCAGAGAAAAATTAATGGAAGACCAGTACTTTTCGGCTCTAGTTTAAAGAACAAGGGAATGGGTATTCAGCTAAGTTTTCAGTTGCTGGTTGCGATTATCACTGCGGTTTTAGTCCTTACGGCTTTGTCGATGTCCAGAGGGATTAGTCAAGCTTCAAAGTTAGTCGAGAAGCAGACCCAGATAAGCTCGTTATCTAGCTGTAATTTCTATTCTGGTAAATGGGTATTTGATAATCAATCTCGCCCTTTTTATAACGGGACAAATTGTTCGTTCATGGATGATGGAATGGCTTGTCAGAAGTTTGGGAGAAAAAATCTTAGCTATCTCTACTGGAAATGGCAACCCAATGATTGTGACCTTCCAAGGTAGAGTATTATTCAGTTTTTCTTCAATTTTATCCTACTTTCTGTTCTGGGTATTTGATTGTAGTTCTTGATTTTGTAAAGATTTAATGCTACGGCGATGCTGGAGAAGTTGAGGAACAAAAGGGTTGTTTATGTGGGAGATTCACTCAATAGGAATCAATGGCTTTCAATGGTCTGCATATTAGAATCGGAAATTCCTAATCATCTCAAATATGTTAACTATAATGGCTCTTTGGTCACCTTTAAAGCTATTGTAAGTTTCGAAAATTGATTCTCCAATACGCTACCTTGTTCTTCTCCTTGAACTTTGCTTGCAGTTCTAATTAGTAGTTTGTTTTTTTTTTTTTTTTACATTAATGAAGGAATACAATGCTACTATTGATTTCTACTGGGCACCATTGTTAGTTGAATCAAATTGCGACGATCCATCATATCATCGTGTGGAAGAGCGCATAGTGAGAATCGATTCCATAGAAAAGCATGCCAGAATTTGGAAAGATGCTGATGTGCTTGTTTTTAATTCATATCTATGGTGGAGATTGAATTTGAAGGTTCTGTGAGTACACTTTTTGCAACCTTTGTCCATTCATAAGAAAATTATGATTCTTCATTTCAAGATTTTAGGCACAAGATAGAAGTTCATTAATTATGATAGAGATTGTGTAATTTCAGGTGGGGATCTTTTGAAAGTGCATATGCAAAGTATGAATATTTGGGGATGCTGCGAACATACGAGTTGGGGCTACAGACATGGGCAGATTGGTTGGATACTCATGTGAATCGCACCAAGACTCGAGTTTTCTTTGTTAGCTTATCACCTACTCACAACAGGTATATAGTATGTTTTTCAAATTTACTCTTACTATTCAAATTAGTGTAGTGTTAATTAAGCGTGATCAGGAGATAAATGGTTTGTTTAAGCAAATGGTCGGTATAATTAAAGCTATTTTGAAAGTAGTATAATGGACTCATTGTTTTGACAAAATGAGTTCATATATGAAGAACCTTTCCAACTTTAGTGCCTTCAACAACCCTTTCAGAAAGAATATGTTAGTTGCATCTTTGAATGCCTCCATTATTTATTCCTTTTGTAAACCGAAACCAAGCATGGGGATGGCAAGTCCATGAAAATAAGTATAAATAAGTTGTAGGTGATGTCAAGCTCCGTGTAGGAACAAGTCTTTGTATGATTTGAGATCATGTCATGAATCATCTTTTATTCTCTGACTTTGGCTTTATATATTGTATATACATCTTGTTGGTTTTTGACTTTGAATTAGTATATTGAGTCGTATGAGTACTAATTATATATTTGAAACATAAAATGGCAGGGGAGAAGATTGGGGGAAGGCAAATGGTCAGAATTGCTACGATGAAACAGAGCCGATTTCTAATAGAGAGTATTGGGGATCAGATTCAGATCCAGAGATGATGAAATTGGTGGAAGTGGCCATCAAGAAACTGAATGAGAAGAGTGGTTTCAAAGTTGAGCTGCTCAACATTACTCAACTTTCCGAATATAGAAAGGAAGGTCATTCATCAATATACAGAAAGCACTGGGATCCTCTGACCAAAGAACAATTGGCAAATCCAAGTAGTTATGCAGATTGTATACATTGGTGCCTTCCTGGAGTTCCTGATGTTTGGAATCATTTTTTATATGCACACCTTCTTTACTTGTGATTCATACACAATGAGACTAATTGGTACAAAAAAAAGAAGATAGAATTAGTTTATTCTTGAATGAACTGAAGCACCTTCATAGTCCAAGGTTCAATTAGTGCACCATGTTGTTGATGGGAAAAAGCTAATATATACATGTTTATATCAAATCAAATAATGCAAGAATTGTTTTTGTAGTTGTATTCTCACTTTAAGTTGTGATTTTTGTAGCTAAATGGATTGCATCATTCTTTCTGTAACAACCAAAAAAGGGAAAATATGTTACATAATGACAATTTTGTGTCTTATGTGGTGTCTTACATATATTATACCACGTAAGACGTGTGTCTACTTGTTTAATTTTATACAAGTTTAAGTGTCCAGTTGTGCTGTTGTGTACACCCAAAATTGGAGGACATAATATAAGTTACGTCAAGTTAAAGGGCATATTTACGTATATTTACGTGTTATATGCCAAAGAATATGTAATAGCAAGGAATCCTACCCAAGACTAACTTAAGTGGATTCCTCCCAACTTTGTCCATAATGATTTATCCAATTGATTTTAATAAGCAAATGCTGCACTCAAAGCTAAGTGGAAGTGTTGGAATAAACAGACACATAAATTTCTTCTTTCTACTCATTTTGAAAAGTCTATTAACCCAATCACTCTCTGTTCCCAATAAATAGCAACCTTACCATCACTCCCAAATAATCACACACAACTTGGTAAAAATTAAATCAAGAACAAAATTATGTTTTGGGGAGTGGTTTTGTTTTGTGTGTTGTCTCTAAGAGGAGCATTGGCACAAGATGTTGGTGCTCTTATTAGTAAAGACATAATTGAGAGAATGCTATTGCATCGCAACGATGCCAACTGTAATGGCAAAGGATTCTACACTTATGATGCTTTTATAACAGCTGCAATGTCCTTTGGTGCTTTTGGAACTACTGGAAACACCAACCCTCGTAAGAAGGAAATCGCTGCATTTTTGGCTCAAACTTCTCTTGAAACTACCGGTACTATTTTCCTAAATAATTATCCCTTTTCTGATTGGCAAATTTACTAGCTTTTTACAAGAACAAATAAAAGTCGTTTTTACTAATCAACGAGGAACCCTTTCTTTTGAGATCTTATTTATAACTTTTTTAACAACGTGACGTCCACAACTATGTATTATTGTATATACAAGCATGAGAAAATTAACGTTATTTCCAAGTATGAAACCAATTATTACTAATTAAATTAATCTTACACAAGATATATAATTAGAATGAATTATGTTGATAATTAGGGGGGTGGCCAACAGCTCCGGATGGTCCATTTTCATGGGGATATTGCTTCAAGCAAGAACGAGGTACCCCACCAGATTACTGTGTTGCAAATCAACAGTGGCCTTGTGCTCCTGGTAAAAAATACTTTGGTCGAGGTCCCATCCAAATATCCTAGTAAGTATAGTATTCTAGTTTTAATTTTTGTACCAAGTTATCTATTTTATTTTTCAAGTCACTGATTTGCAATGAGTCTAGGGAAAAAGGACAAATATACCCCGAACTATCGTAAATGATATGCAGATACTCTCCGTCATACTTTTGGGACATTGGTGCCTCTGCCATCCAAAAACTAGAGCATATATGCCCTTCACTCTAATGGATGACTAAATAGGGACACGTGGCACAATCTTATCTGTTGATCCAATATTAAATAAATGTCGATAGGTGAATAAGATTATGACACGTGTATGTCCGTTAGTATGAAGTGTATATGCTCTAGTTTCCCATGAATTTATCTGAACCTAGTACTTTCCACACAAATAGTAGGTCTAAACTCAATAACTCGTGATAATTTTAAAATTATAATAAGTTAAACAAATCTTAAACGATTGAAACAATAGACTTGAGATCCTGAATCCGTCTCTATAAATAATCAACTCAACTATCAATTTTGTGACACTACAACTATGGACCAGCAGGAAAAGCCATAGGAGTTGATTTGTTAAGAAATCCAGATGCTGTTGCAAATGATCCAGTAGTTTCATTTAAGACAGCCTTGTGGTTCTGGATGACACCCCAGAGACCAAAGCCATCGGCCCATTATGTTATTACTGGTAAATGGAGACCAACAGGAGCTGATTTGTCTGCTGGTCGTGTCCCTGGCTATGGTTTAATCACCAACATCATTAATGGAGGAATAGAATGTGGAAAAGGTTCTAATCAAAATATGGAGAATAGAATTGGGTTTTACAAGAGATATTGCCAGATTCTTGGAGTCAATCCTGGCGTCAATTTGGATTGTGCTAAACAAACGCCTTTTGGGCAGTAAAATAAACTACTACAAGTTATATTGTCAAATAATGTTTCACTGCTTTGTGTTTAATGTATGTTATCTTGGTGAGAAATATGTCATTGAAAATATTTCAGTTATATGATAAAAGAAAGTTATATTATCATAGCAATTTAACATGTTATTTACTATGCATTTCTTTTATAACACATAAATCAATGAATGCTTATTAGATAGAGTAAATTTAAATTTATCTTTTGAATGATTAGCGACTAATACATAGAACTTCAACTCTAATCAAAATTTAGACTACAGTAACGGAACTTATGAAAAGGAAAATAAACAATAAATGGACAAGATCATGATTAATTCCACAAAGAAAGGACGAACGAGAGTTTATTTTTATTTGAGAAACTAAGCATTTTCAAAAGACCCTTTTTATAAAGATGAACTTGTAAATGCGAAAAAAACTAATAATGTGTATATTTTCCAAGGGATCTTTACACAAATAGGTTGTTGAATTCATTGTTTACTTTTTTTTCTAGTTGATGTATATAAATTATACATTATTATATATGAATTAACATATATTATACATTTGACGACTCTCTTTAATTTAAAGAATGAGCCGCTAATTAAGTTATTTCTTCAGTTTCCACTTGGTGCGTATATAGCCAGTTAGCCACTAACATGCTTCGCAATTCAAAATCAATTTTTGTTGACAAAAGTAGTTTCTCTCTCTACTACTACTACTAATCAATTCTAATTGATCCATGTGTGATCTGTTGTACGATATATTTTGGGCTTTGAGTTTCAATCCCCGTAAGGCCCAGTGGGCCGGGGTTGTTAAAAAAGAAAATGGGCCTTTTGCAATCCAATGGGCCTATATGGGCCAAAATGACCCGTATCTGTACTCAGCATTTCTTCTTCTTTGGCATGACAGAGATCGAAATGATAAACCCTTGCAGAACCCTAATTTAGTGCACACAGAAGGAAGAACTGTTAGAGTTTGAGTAACAAGAAGACGAAGAAGCAGCTGAGAAAATGGGGAAACTACCACCTTCCTTAAGGTCAGCTAACTTTGCTGTAAACACTCTCATCAAAACTCCATCTCCACCTCCAACCTCAAAACCCCATTATTATCCCAAAAAATTACAATCACCCAAGAAAAAACCCACATCAAATACTGAACCCCAACTTCCATCATCTATTGTAGCATTTGATTCAACATCTCTTTCAGATGCTAAAACCCTTTTCAATTCTCTAATTTCCAATTCAAGAAACCACACTTCAGACAATAAATTTTATAATGCAGTTCTTCAATCATTTTCCTCCAATTCAACTCTCCAAGATTCAATCTTTTTCCTTAATCACATGATCAAGGTTCACCCTCCTTTCTCCCCTGACAGGTTTACATACCATGTTCTCCTCATCCAATCTTGTAAGTCTGTTGACCTTTCTTTATCCCCTGTTCATCAGGTTCTTAATCTTATGACTACCAATGGTTTCCCTCCTAATAAGGTCTCCACAGACATTGCTGTGAGGACCCTTTGCTCTTCGGGCCATGAAGAGCAAGCCATTGAGCTGGTGAAAGAACTTTCCTCCAAAGACTCTCCGCCTGATACGTATACTTATAATTTTATTGTTAGGCATTTATGCAAGAACAGGCCTTTGAGTACTATGAATAACTTTATTAAAGAAATGAGGGAAGGTTTTGATATAAAACCTGATCTTGTTACATATACAATTATGATTGACAATGTTTGTAATAGTAAAAATCTTAGGGAAGCGACTCGATTGTTGGGGGTGTTGAGTGAGGAAGGCTACAAGCCTGATTGCTATGTTTATAATACAATTATGAAGGGTTATTGTATGTTAAGTCAAGGGGGCGAAGTGTTAGGTGTATACAAGAAAATGCAGGAGGAAGGAGTAAAGCCTGACCTTGTGACATATAATACATTGATATATGGATTGTCCAAGTCGGGAAGGGTTAAAGATGCTAAGAAGTTTTTGAATGTTATGATGGAGGAAGGCCATGTTCCAGATGCAGTCACGTATACTTCGTTAATGAATGGGATGTGTAGAGAAGCAGATCCATTAGGGGCAGTGACTTTGTTGGAGAAAATGGAAGCACGGGGCTGTGCTCCTAATTCGTGTACATATAATACATTGCTTCATGGGTTATGTAAGGGAAGATTGTTGGATAAGGGAATGAAACTGTATGATGTTATGAAGCAGAATGGTACGAAGCTTGAGACAGGATCTTATGGAACTTTTCTCAGAGCTCTCTGTCGGAATGGCAGAGTAGCAGAAGCTTATGAAGTTTTTGATTATGCAATAGAGAGCAAGAGTTTGACTGATGTTGCTGCGTATACAACATTGGAGAGTACTTTGAAGTGGCTTAAGAAGGCTAGAGAGCAGGGACTTGTCTTTTGATCCCCATTGCTGGTATTCTGATTCATCTGAAGTGTTTTAGTTATTCATGGGCATTGTTAATCTTGCTTAGAGATTTGTCACTTCTCCAAGTGCTCCTCTATGAGCTTAAGAAGTATAATCTTCTCATCATTTGATCCTTTTTATGTACTTTTTCATGTTATGAAATACACAGGAGTGTTTGAATTTATTATACATATGGCAGGAAGTATGCGTCTGAATTAATTGTAAATATAACAGGAGTTCTCAAGCTAGAAGAGTATGGAACATTAACTATTTTCCAATCATTTAGAAAACTAACACTAAATTTCTCGTTGTATACAATACACCCTGCTTAGCTGGAACCTTTATTTGCATAAGATTGGATATGTATAAAGTCATCTTAGTGTCTTGAATTGTTTAACACTTTATCCATTTTACATATGATGGTGGTGTTTGGGCCAGCTTCCCCGCAACTCGACTATTTCATTCATTGGGTACCTGCTAAATCCCACTAGCATATGTACTGGTAATTCTGCGTACCAAGGCTTACACAGATGAGAAGAATTCACATATGCGATGAGATTTGAACTGGTCTCAATATTCTCCCCCACTTCCTACACTACTAAAGTCACACCCTCGGGTGCTTTTTTAACGTTTTATCCTTGCAGCCATGAAAGATGAAAAAGTCAAACTTCAATATGATAGGAGGAAAACAGGTTTATTTTCCATTTATTATTTAATGTAGTTGTGTAATCAAGACTATTGTGTTCCTACGGATCTGTCTATGTTATTACTCATGGTAGTTTGGCTCCTGAAATTTCTCAACACTGACCTTTCTGTTCTTTCTTTGACTTGATTTTCCCATCTTATGCCTGTTGATAATTGTCATTTTAATCTGAATGGTGCTAGAGGAGCATATATTATGCTGATGAATAGTTCACAATGCCATGTATCTTTACCTGTATTCCTTAACCCAGCAAAGATTATTCTTCTTAAACACTGCTGAATCCTTCTTGTTTGTTTCTTGCCAGTGACAGTCGTACTGCTTTTATAATCATTTGAAGTATCAGTGGAGCAAATGTAGAACACTCGATTGAACGAATGACTTGGGAGTGTTTAAAAACATTTACTAACTATACCTTGTCTAGTTGTGCGCTTATTTGGAATCTTTGAACTGAACATGGGTATAGCACCTAAAGATGTCTAATGAGGTCAGTAACTGGCCTTTCAAAGAGCTGATTCATTATGCAAAAGAGTTGGAATGGCAGGAAGTGATTCCAAGAGGTTGACTTCCATTTTAAGGCACAAGGCTTGCTCAGCTTGGCCGACTTGAAACTTTATTGAACTTTCTCCTAAATTTAAAAACCATCCTGTTATTGTGTATGTGTTATCAGAGATTGGAAGCACCACACCATTAACTGAAGAAAGTTCCGTATATGCAGCTGATGGCTGACTGGGCATGTTAGAACGGGCGGGCCACAAAAAACAGGGTACATCATCTTGTATTGCTCCACTCATGAACTTTGGCTTATGATTCTGTCACATGTTGATGTCTCTTGTTTTCATGGGATCTGCAAACAAGAAATCTTCTTGATTGTCTCTTGGTTTGTTTGCAGAGCAATGATTTTTTTAATTTATTTTTTTTGAAAATGGCAATATACATATACATGGATAAGGTTCTATGCTCTGTATTTTCTGACACTGAAATAACATGTTCTCTTTATTAGCCTTAGGTTTCAGTGTTCCAATTGGGTGTCTTGGTTCATCATCTTTATTTCGTATGATAATAACAAGAATTTATGACAAAAAATATATATATAGTTCACATTTGTTCTGAACCCCACTAACTCTAAGTAGCCCTTGTTTGTTGTATGTCTAATGAGGTAAAACGAGCTTTGAAAACTGAAGTTGTGATTGAATTAATGGCAAATGGTTCACTCAAGAAGCATGGAGTATATTATATTTTCCTCTGTTGCATTAGTCACCCAACAAATCGCCGCCCTCCTCCTTACCAAATCTTTATTTGTTCCTATGTAAATATAATCTTTATACACAACCTCAGCTCAATTTCCAAGATACCATAATTTTCTATAACCTAAACTTATCCTTTGTCTACCCATTCCAAACAAATATACTAATTTTGACCAACATCGCTCTATCCTTAATCAGATGTTTTAGGTTTAAGCCTTGAGTAATGAGTATGAAGAAAATCATGTTGGAAGCTTGCAATGCGTGATCCGGATTTAGTCAAAGACTCCAATGTGGGCTCCGGACACCGAGTGGAAACCAAATATATATATACAGAAATGTTATCCAGCTATATGATCCTTGTTCACCAAAAACCCTATACCTAGCTAGCTTTTTATCAATGCAACCGGTAACTAGGGCTGTTAAGTGTTAACCAATCGAAATTTTCCAGATGCATGTAATGTCCAGAAACATGTACAATTCCCCATGTATGTTAAAAAACATTCTTTAATTCAACTATACGATTAAAATCTAAAAAAAAGGGAATCTTGCGGAAAATTGTTGGAGAAAAACAAGGCATAGTACAGCTCTAGAGCACTCTCTATACTCGATGATTGAATTTAGAATTCATCCAATTAAGTAATGATTGTCAAAACGTTGCAAATTCTGAGGCCATAAAACGCAAGGAATAAAAAATTGTACTCTTAACAAATTGCATATTGTTGGTTAATGACGTAACAAGATTACTAAAAAAAATAAATTATTGCCTAGGTTAATAGCTGTCACATACAAATTAATTCCAGGAAAAAAGGTCATGTACCTATAAATAAACTCTTGAATGATTTATTTTGTTACATCAAAAAAACAAGTGAGTCATTCTTCCAAAACAAATAAAAAACCATGGCAATCTCATATAAATCTAGAAGTCTATTATTTCCTGTTAGATCTATTAGCTTGCCTACAAGATTACATCCTAATGGCCTAAAAATTGAAGATGAATTAAACAAGCTGAAAAACTCCGAAACGTCGTCGTCGTCGCATAGTGCAGATACAATTCAAGCTGGTATTGTTGGGCTTGTAGAATTATACAATTCATTTCAGGAACTAATTCAGTGTCCAAGCACACAAAAATCTCTTGTCCAACATCAAAGTGTAGAAGAGGCAATAGAAGGATCACTTGAGTTACTTGACTCATGTGCTACAATTAGAAACTTATTTTGTACTATTAAGGAACAAGTGCAACATCTACAGTCATCGTTACGACGAAAAGGTGGAAATTCAAGCATCGAAAGAGACATTGGAAATTATTTTACCTTAAGGAAGAAAATGAAGAAGGAGATTGGAAAAAACTTGAGGAAATTGAAACATATGGATAACAGAGTTGGGTGTTCTCTGTTTTTGGACATTGAACAACCCTTTAGAGAAGTAACAGGAATAACTATATCAGTTTTTAAAGCTCTTTTGGTATTTTTGTCCTGCCAAGATACAAAATTTAAGCCTAGAGGATGGTCGATGATTTCGAAATTGATGATCACAAAATCAGCTTCTTGTAAAAGTAGCCAATTTTTTAATGAAATGGGGAATGTTGATATAGTTCTTGGTGATCTTCGTGAAGAGATTAAGAGGAATGATGGTAAGGTTGATGTCAATATTGCACGAAGGAGATTAGAGATGCTTGATGAAAGTATAAAGGGATTTGAAGCTGAATTAGAAAGCTTGTATAAGCAATTGATCCAAACTAGAGTTTCATTTCTTAATGTTCTAGCACTTTAACAACACATATTCTTTCTTGTACATATATAAGAGTTTACCTATAGGTTATACACAAATTTTGTTATAGTGAAGATGAATAGTTGAGAAAAAGTTATAATTAAATCTTAACGTTGAGATACATCTTCTTTTTTTGTGTTTTATCTTTTTTACAATTATCACGTCTGAGCTAATTTGTTTACTACTCCTTCTGTCTCAAATTATATGCCGCGATTCTCTATTACATGCCTAATTGTATGTGGCGATTAAGTTGGGACTATGCAAGCTTGAATTGGTCACGGGCTAGTAATAATTTGTAGTCATCTCAGAAGTATACCCAATCTATAACACAAATTATATAGTGATTATACATTTCTAACTTCTATTTTTATTTTATTATAAAATTTCTTTTTAATTCTATTTATTTCTAAAAATCTGAAAAAAAAAACTATATGGGGCTAACTTTTTACATGGCTACGCCTCCACCTTTTAAAACACTTTGATTAATAACAATCTAAGTTATATGATAATCCAATGATTAAAAAGATGATCTGAAAAAGGGGTTTAAGTTTTATATATCTTAAACGGAGTAGTATATTCTATAATCTTTAGTTTATATGATGTTCCAGGATCCACGAATTTGAAAGTACTAATAATAATTGTCATCGATCCCTTCTGTAAAAGCAAATGAATTCTGTAATGATAATTGGAATAATTAGATAGATATTTAGCCAGCAGTGCTTCAGATTTGGTTAATGTATAATCAAATACAATGAATTAAGCTCAAATAATTATCAATAAATTAAACCACATGCATGAATTACGTTGGTTGTTTTAATAATTTGTAACCATTTGAGTAGAATCCTTAATTATTAGTATTTCGACCTGCTAAAGGACAATGTCTTGTACGATTATGTGAGATTGAATTACCATAGACAAAACTGTAGAAGACAAGATCTTTTTGTTTAATTATTTTCTAGTCTTCAGGAGAATACAATAAGCAATGTACTTAATTAGAGTACGAGACTAATTTATGAAAAAACACATGATAATGACGATCACATGGGAACAGGAGGATCATTGTTAATAAAACATGTTCAATTATTTCAGCTTTTCTTGTCCAAATTAAGGTTCATGGATTTACGATGAATGCTGCATCGTTAGTCTTAATTATATGAATTTATCTAGGAGGAATAATTAATTGAAGGGACAAGAAAATGACTACACAATTTAGTGTGATCAATCCTAACATTGAACCTGATCATATCGACAAAATCGTATCTTTGTAAATCCACTTCCATGATCAGCAAGACGGGTTGTTAGATAAAAACCTATGTATTCCCCGTATTTCATTTCATTGACAACTGAAATAGATCTAAACAGCTATAATACGGTGCTCTCAATCTTTTATGTTGAGTATCCTTCATCCACTATGTTGGAATTCTACCCTCCTGAATTATAATAAGGAACACGTACTCACTACTTGTTCCTCTTTATTTGAAGCTTAACAATAAACAATTTCGTATAACACCTTGCTCAACACTTTGTATTATTTATAACACCTTCAAATAACACAATGATTACAAAGCTATGTAACCTAAGGAATTATAAACTCTAATTCCTAACTACCCAAGACAAAAAAACCCCAGGTTTAAGTCTTCTTTCGTTCTTCAAGTTATTCAAACTTGTCAAACGAAACCTACTCACAAACACTTTGTATTCAAAAACTCTTGACTACAATCGTACAATATTTCTCTCAACTTGTAGCACTCCCCAAAATAAAAATCAAAACTCTCACAAAAACTCTTGATCGTGTTTTGATATTACTCTCAATGTAAGTGCGCACATTTTTCTGATGAAAATAATGCCCTATTTATAGATCAGAAATTCCTCAAAGTCTTGTTCAACTCGAACTTATCTTCACACCTCGAACTTATCTTCACACCTCAAAGCTTTGTTCGACTCGAACTCGACTTCAGTTTCCTTGTTCAACTAGAAATCCTACTCGTGCTCTACTTCCTTTTTCCTCACGAAACTTAGAAGCTCACGGGTAGAATTCCTGCTTTATGTAGGACTCCTCCTGAAAAATTATAAGACGTTACTTTATTTCCAAAACCTTCTCCCACTTAGAATTGGATTAGCTGGAACATGTTAATCCGACTTGTTCTATGCAACTTGACACTTTGACATTTTTCAAAACATTTAGACCTTTCGCTTCTTACAAATTCCCCCTTTTTGAACGATGGCAAACTATTCAAGTTTCTGTTTGAATCTATATTGCATTGAACAAAATAACATGTGGACACGCATGTGTATGCAGTGTATGCAAGCAAGCTTTCCCCCTTTTGACATTAGACAAAAATATGCAAAGCAGTAATAACTAAATACATCATAACAAAAAAAACCACAAAACTTTAGTCATTAGTTATACAAGAGAAGAAAGCACCAAAAAGTCATCATCCACAACAGTTAGTAAAGCATATTACAACTACAAGAGGACTTCAAAAACACATGACACATCACAAGTAGGTATGTCTACACAGAGGGTGGCCCACAGAAAGAGGAGGATGGAGAACTCTTAGCAAACAGATCAACAAGATTCTTCAAATGAGCTGAATTTGAAGATCGCTTTATCTCCATGAGTTTTAGCTAATTATTCCTTGAGTCTAGAGTTTTCTTCCACCAACCCAGCATGCTCAAACCCATAGCTAAGGTGCAATTGATCCATGACAGCTGAGTGCGTGACCCTAAAAGCAGCAATTTCTTCATTCTTCGTAGTCAACAATGGGTTCAAGTGTTGCACATGAGCATTAGCACCCCTAGATGTAGTAGGTATGACACTCTGATCAACTTCTCCCAACACATCTTTAATGGTTTGTTCTTGCCATTCTGCAACAGGAACTTGAAAATACTCAAATACTTCTCCTAACCAAAATTCATACCCAAACTCATGGCCTTTATCATCATGCACACAAATCCTATGAATGTGATTCAAAACTAATTTAGGCAAATTGATTCGAACTTTAGAAATTAATAGTTCCATGAGAGTAAGATCTAAATAATTCGCCTCCGTACACTTCTGGGATTAGGGAAGAATAATCTTATGCACTACATAAAAAAGGAAAACAAAGGAAGCATGGCTCATTTATCCACCATAGTGTAACCCTCAAGCATAGGATCATGTGCAAACCTACGTAATATCTCAAGGGCTGATGACAGTCCTTCCAAGGGAGGCCATATGCGCTTGACGTAGTGACACCATCCCACATTTGGTACACCCAAAATTTCAGACAACACCTCAGCAGTTAAGGTGAAAGATATCCCACCTACCTTACTTGTAATAGATGAAGTAGACCCAACAGCATTGATGTAAAACTCCCTAGTTTCTTTCTTCCCCATTTTACGCCTTCTATTCCCCTGAAGAAATAGAGCATTCCACCCTTGTGCCTGAAGCAATATAAGTAATTCCGCTAATACCTGTAACAACCCTGCCCCTAATCACCTTTCTTTTCTTAAATTCATAATCCTTGCCTTATAAGTTTTAGTAGTAACAACCACATCGTCAACATAATCATCAGTATGACTAGATTTCTTGACTAATTTGGACACATTTTCCTGTTTCATAAAACTACCCATAGATGCACTTCTCTTTCTTTTCTTATCTTTCTTAGGTTTAACGACATCGTCACGAATATCAATAGAATTTTCAGGAGGGATAAACTTACTTTTCATTCCATGGGACTCTTTGGTAGACCTAGTAAGTAGCGCTGCGTCCAAATCACATTGTGCCGCCCTAGTAACCTTTGCTGGAATCACCATCGATGGTGCAGAGGGTAGGTATTTTCTAGAGGCTCAACAAATTTGGGAACGAAGTTGCTCGGGGATCATCTTAACCAACGAAGTATTGTCGTCATCGCTATGCGTAGTATAAACTTGTTCCTTGGACAATTTTAGTTCCCCCTCACAATGTGAGTTAAATCTCTGAGAATGTTCTTCTCCCTTAATCAAGGCGTCTACCATAAGTGGATATGCAAGATGTGTCACACTAAAGAAATCGACGAGCATGACATCAGGCAAGATGAATGTACTTTTTGGGTACTCATGTGGTATAATAGCAAGGCTGTGGTTTTCAGATGGTGAAGTCATGATTTAAGTGATAACTTTAGCTTAGGGTTTCTGTGAAGGAAGAGGAAGCTAAATGTGTTATGAAGAGTTGGTGTTACGAAGTGAAAGGGTTTTTAGATGGAGAAGAGAGTAATAGGATTGATTTGATGGTGTGGAGAGATTGCTTGGAGTTTTTGACGGTTTAATCATATATATCTGACAAAGTTCATTCAATGAGGGAAGAAGTGGGAAGACACGTCACTATTTTTAATCCTCTTTTAGATGTATAGTGTACATACCTTTGGTTGTGAGATGATAGCCTTTTGAAGTCTTGATCCCTTTGAGTTACTAATTTCCTGAGAATAACAACATCTTTAGTTATAGTATATAAAAATTATTAAAACTTAACATATAATGTAATGGAGGACCATAGTCTATTTAGTAAAGCAAAGATAGTTAGGTGATTTTGATCATCCCTAACTCCAACCTGTTCTTTTCAAAGTGTTCCCTTGCTAATGCCTTAGTAAATATGTTAGTAATTTGTTGTTCAGTGGCACAGAAATTCATATAGATTTGTCCCTTTTTCACATTTTCTCTCAGAAAGTGATGATGAATGTCAATATGTTTTGTTCTCTTATGTTGTACATAATTTTTTGCAATGTTGATTGCACTTGTGTTATCACAAAAGATTGGGACACACTCAATACTAAGACCAAAATCACTGAACTGTTGCTTAATCCATAATAGTTGAGCACAACATGAGACTGCTGCTACATATTCAGCTTCTGCGGTGGATAGTGCAACCAAGTTTTATTTTTTTGATCCCTAAGAAATTAGACAAGATACTAAGAAGTGAGCTATACCTGTGGTACTTTTTCTGTCTGCTAGATAACCAGCATAATCCGTATCAGCATATCCTATTAATTCAAAATTACTCCCTTTTGGATACCATAATTCTAAATCAGTTGTTCCTTTCAAATATCTGAGAATTCTTTTAACCTCTTGGAGATGAGATTCCTTGGGGTTGGTTTGAAATCGAGCACACAAGCCCACACCGAACATAATATCAGGCCTGCTAGCAGTAAGATACAAAAGTGAACCAATCATACCTTGATACTGTTTTTATTCCACAACAGAACCTGTTCCTTCGAGGTCTATTTAGTGGATGTGGCTATTGGGGTGTCTATTCGTTTAACATCTTACATTTTGAATCTTTTGTGTAGTTCATTGACATATTTCTGCTGGTGAATTAATGTACATGTAGATGTTTGCTTTATCTGAAGCCCTAAAAAGTAGTTTAACTCTCCAATCATGCTCATCTCAAACTCATTGCTCATGAGGTTGGCAAATTCGTTTGTGAGTGTCTTGTTTGTTGCTCCATAGATGATGTCGTCAACATATACTTGTACAATCAGTAGATCCTTTCCTTTGTTTCTGAGAAAAAGTGTATTATCAATTTTACCTCTTGAATATCCATGTCTTAGGAGGAATTTTGAAAATCTATCATACTATGCCCTTGGAGCTTGTTTCAACCCATAAAGAGCCTTTTCAAGCTTATAGACATGGTCAGGATAGTCAATCCTCTCAAAGCCAGGAGGTTGCTTAATGAACACTTCTTCTTTTACTAATTCATTGAGGAATACACTTTTTACGTCTATTTGATACAAGGTGAATTCCATGTGTGCTGCAAATGCTATGAGTAACCTGATTGCTTCCAATATTGCCACTGGTGCGAACGTCTCATCATAATCTATCCCTTCTTCTTGATTGTACCCTTGAACTACTAACCTGGCTTTGTTTCTAGTTATTGTACCATTTTCATCTAACTTATTCCTAAATACCCACTTTGTACCAATTATGGTTCTGTTTGATGGTTTAGGTACAAAGTTCCAAACTTTACTTCTTTTGAATTGGTTCAGTTCCTCTTTCATGGCTATTATCCAGTCTGCATCTTGAAGGGCTTCACTGATCTTCTTTGATTCTATCATGGACAAAAATGCATCGAAGGCATAATGATTTTTCATACCTGATTTGGTGGTTATTCCCGAAGTGAGATCAATGAGTATATTGTCCAAAGGATGTGCTCCTTGATATTTGTAGTCTTTTAGGATCAGATTTGGAGTTTCTGTATCTTGTCCATTAGTTGGCTCTGTTTGTTCTTCTTCAGGCACCCTTTCTAAGTTCTCTTCATGATCGTGAAGGGTGTAGATGCTATTTCATCATTTTCATATAGGAGACCTGTTTCTTTTTCCTGTTCCTTTGCATTATCAGTGGATGCCTTTGAGATTTCCTCATCTTCCTGCAAGTTCTGTTTTGACATAGTATTGTACTCACCAAATACAACATGTATACTCCCTTCTACACATAATGTTCGTTTGTTCAGTACCCTATAGGCTTTGCTATGTGTGGAATATCCTAGAAAAATTCCCTCATCATTTCGTGCATCAAATTTTCCTAACAGGTTTTTTCCATTATTATGAATGCAACATTTACATCCAAAAATTCTTAGATGCGAGATGTTGGGTTTTCTGCCTTTTAATAGCTCATAAGGGGTTTTATCTAGTAAGGGTCGCGACATACATCTATTTATGGTGTAGCATGCAGCATTTATGGCTTTAGCCCAGAATTGGCTTATGACTTTGCTAGCAATCATCATTGTTCTAGCCATTTCCTAGAGGGTTCTGTTTTTTCTTTCAACTACACCATTTTGTTGTGGGGTTTTAGGAGCAGAGAAATTATGATCAATTCCATGAGAGTCACATTACTAAGCAAATTTTGAATTTTCTAATTCAGTACCATGATCAGACCTGATTGATGTCAATTGTCTATCAAATTTATTTTGGAGTTTTCTTATAAGGGAGCAAAAAGCTTCAAATGCATCATCTTTAGAGGTTAGAAATAGTGTCCAAGTATACCTAGAATAATCATCAACTAGAACAAACATATATTTTTTTCCTCCCCTGCTTTTGACTCTCATGGGACCACATAAATCCGTGTGTATTAGTTCAAGGTATCTAGTTGAACTTATAACATGTTTTGGTTTAAAAGATGATTTCACTTGCTTTCCCAGAGCGCATACTTCACAGACTCCTCTTTGAATTTTGTTTTAGGCAGTCCTATAACTAGTTCATTAGAGATGAGTTTATTTAGTTGTGCATGGCTAGCATGACCTAGACGTTTGTGCCATAACAAAGGATCCTTGTCAATCACACTCAAGCAGACTAAGTTTTCATCAGATATCTTGGATGTATCTACTGTATATACGTGTTTATCTCTATTTCCTGTTAGAACAACCCTATTTTTTTTAGATTAATAACTTTAACATCAGTTGATGAGAAGATTACCTCGTTTCCTTTATCACATAGTTGAGATATACTTAGCAAGTTGTGTTTCAAACCTTCTACATGATATATTTTTTCAATTGAGTGTTCATCTGATCTGCCTATCTTTTCGATGCCTTTAATCTAACCCTTTTTTCTACCACCAAATGCTACCATTCCACTTTTTCCCTCTTCAAGTGAGAGAAACATTGTTTTGTCTCCAATCATGTGTCTTGAGCAAGCACTATCCACATACCAATGTTGCTTGCTTTCTCTCACTTCTTCCTGAAAAAGAATTAAAGGTTGGTTTTAGGAACCCAGATCAATTTGGGTCCTTTGTTTTGATCAAAAGGATGAATAAGATCTCTGTTTATCCAGTTTGGAAGTCCTATTTTGTTTAGAAGGTGTCTATTCCTTAGGTGTGTGTTAGTTCTGGTTCTTTGACAATTAGGTTTGGAGTGATCAGTTTTACTACAGAGACTAGAATTTCATTTTGAGATTTCTCATAACCTATTCCGGCCTTGATGTTTCGAGTATTGTTACCCAGATGTGTGACTTTCACGGATGATCTTGTTCATTTATTTGCTTTTTCCAGATCAATTTTTATCCTAAACAATTCAAGATTCATTCTCCTAGATTTTTCTTTTTCCAAGCTTAAGTCGTTTTTGAGTTTATTGACTTCATGTTCATGCTTTGGTTGATCACACACCTTTTCTTTATCAAGAATTTTCAGTTTTATATTTTCAGACTTTAGTGCTAGATTGCAGGTTTCAAGTTGCTGAATTTTCTGCAACAATTGCTTAGTTTTCTCCTGTAGTTCACTGTTAAGTTTTTCGAGATCGATATACTCAAACTTTAAACTATTCATGGAGGCAAGCAATTGATTCTTAGTTTTAACTAGTTCTTAAATTGTTTCTATAGATGTGAGCGTCAAAAAAGATAATTTTTTCTTAGAGAATTTTGGTAGCTTATCTTTAAGATCAAAGAGATTTACTTTCATTCCTTTAGAGTCTGATTCAGGTTTAGGTTCAGGTTCTGATTCTTCTATGGCCATTAAGGCAATGTCATCAACATATTCTTCATACATGTCCGAACCTGTTCCCCAAGCTACATATATCGCTTGTTCCTTCTTTTTGTTTTTTCTTTTGCTTAAAAGTTCCCTCTTCTCTTTTTCAACCCTTTCCTTTCTCCATTCTACTTTCCACATAGGGCAGTCCTTAATCTGATGATCAGTTTTACCACACTTAAAGCATCCTCCACTTTGTGGTTTCTCTGTAGTCTTATCCCTATTAGGTGGTGACTTTTTTCCAGAATTCATTCCCCTTTTGAAGAGTTTCTTGAAGTTTCTACTGATCAGTGCTAAATCCTCATCATCTATATCTGATTCATCACTTTCAGTTGCTTTGAGTCCAAGATTTTTATCTTTGTTTCCTTCACCTCTTTTATCAACATTCATCTCATATGTTTTGAGATTTCCTACCAGTTCATCCAGAGTCATATTTGTTAAATCCTTGGCTTCTCTAATTGCAGTAACTTTTATTTTTCATGATCTAGGCAAGGTCCTAAGCACTTTGTCTACCTGTTCCTCAGTGGTGTAAATTTTCCCCAAGGAAATTAACTCATTTACCACAGTAGTGAATCTGGTGATCATAACTTGAAGTGATTCTCATATTTCATTTTGAAGGCTTCATATTCAGTGCATAGTCTAGCAATTTTGAATTTTCGAACTTGAGTTGTACCTTCATGAGCATTCTGTAAGGTATCCCATATTTATTTCGTGGAGGAACAACTTGAGATGCGATTAAATTCATCAGGTCCTAGTCCACATACAAGAATGCATTTGGCTTTTGCATTTTTTTCCAGCATCTTGTAGTCAGCTTCTTCGTATTTTTCTTTAGGTTTTGGTATAGTGTTTCCTTCACTATCTGTAACAGTAGGAGTTAGCGGTCCATCAGTGATTCTAACCCATAGTTTGTAGTCTTCGGCTTGAATGAAGTCTTCCATTCTTGCCTTCCACCATGAGTAGCATTGTCCATTGAATTATGGTGGCTTGTTGATGTGTTGTCCTTGACCATGTCCAAGAGGAGGTGCAGAATTCATGATAATCATATCTTAAGTTATTAGACTTTTGTTAAGATGACCTACTCTGATACCACTTGTTGGAATTCTACCCTTCTGAATTCTATAAAGGAACATGTACACACTACTTGTTCCTCTTTATTTGAAGCTTAACAATAAATAATTTCGTATAACACCTTGCTCAACACTTTGTATTATTTATAACACCTTCAAATAACATAATGATTACAAAGCTATGTAACCTAGGGAATTATAAACTCTAATTCCTAACTACCCAAGACAAAAACCCTAGGTTTAAGTCTTCTTTCGTTCTTCAAGTTATTCAAACTTGTCAAACGAAACCTACTCATAAACACTTGATTGTATTCAAAAACTCTTGACTACAATCGTACAATATTTCTCTCAACTCGCAGCACTCCCCAAAATAAAAATCAAAACTCTTGATCGTGTTTTGATATTACTCTCAATGTAAGTGTGCACATTTTTCTGATGAAAATAATGCCCTATTTATAATCAGAAATTCCTCAAAGTCTTGTTCAACTCGAACTTGTCTTCACGCCTCAAAGCTTTGTTCGACTCGAACTCGACTTCAGTTTCCCTGCTCAACTAGAAATCCTACTCGTGCTCTACTTCCTTTTTCCTCACGAAACTCAGAAGCTCACGGGTAGAATTCCTGCTTTATGTAGGACTCCTCCTGAAAAATTATAAGATGCTACTTTATTTCCAAAACCTTCTCCCAGTTAGAATTGGATTAGCTGGAACATGTTGATCAGACCTGTTCTATGCAACTTGACACTTTGACATTCTTCAAAACATTTAGACCTTTTGCTTCTTACACAGTAGGAATCAGTTCTTTTATGTTAAGGAGATTCAATAATTATTTTGTATATACATGCGAAAAAAGATATTTTGATCTTATTTTGTACAATATAATTTCAGACAATGTGGAGTATAGCTCCATCCCTGAGTAGTACAGTAATGACCACAAGAAGTAGAATTTTTCAGTGATGGGTCTGAAATTTCTGAAATAAATTAGGCAGATCATGAAATAGGAATTTAATTAATTTAAATTAATGTAGTGTGTCACCTGAAGCAGCTACACCTTTCTGTCATCACATGCACTTCATCGTAAAATATAAATGAGTGGCAGTGGATTTGTCCATATGTGTATCTTTCCGCAGAAAATGGGCCTAATCAAAATTGTTTGATGTTGGCTAATCAAAATCTAGCACATTGAAATTCTTACCATGCTAATTAAATTCATTCAAATTCTTTGAATTTGTTTTCAGTATATTCTTGCTACGTACTATAGCAAAAATGATTAGCCAGCTGTAGATTTTGAAAGTTCACTATTTTTGTCTCTCAAAATAAAAAAAATTAAAAAAACTGAACTACTTGCTAGAATATGTCTCTCTTGGACTTTAGAATAGGAAATTTGGTCATTGATGATTGGGCGGCCAAAAAGGCTTTAATGTTATTTGCGAATATTTATTGAAAGTTATGTGATTTTAAGTTTGTGGTAAGAAAAATTAGTCAGATTATTTTTCATGCAATTGAACTATGATCTGTCCAATGGCCTTGCATCATGTAATTAACCCAGTAAAGATGCATGGTTTCTTGAAACCATCTCGATTCGTAGTTTTTTTTTGTTTCGCACCCGATGTTCGGAGCCCACATTAGAGGACTAAATTTGGATCGCGCACTGCAAGGCCCATTTGGGGGTGGCGCTCCCAACATGATTTCTCCATACCCAGGGTTCAAACCCTAGACCTCTGATTAAGGGTGAAACACTCCTACTAGTACACCACAACCCATGTTGGTGATTCGTAGTTTACACAGCGGAAATGAAGAAAGCCTCGTTTTCAGATAGGTAAACATTTCTTTTCAATTAAGCCACGTAATAACTAACGGCTTGGCAATAGTAACTTCAATTTTACTTCGTGACATAAAATTATTCTGATGAATTTTCTAGAACTAAGACAACTTATCAAAAGTTTTGAATTTTTATTCCAACTACTGTAGATTTTCATTTTCTGCTGCCTAATTTGTTTTATGCCATTAAGAAGTATACTGAATAGTAATTAACACTAATTAATCAACATGCGACGAACGTATTCTTTTTAGGCGGAAATACTAGCAACTATTTAGGTGTAAAACCGTCCCTAATTAATTCTTTGTACAGAAGAATTATGCCATGTACGGTCACCTGACACTGGATAGTCAACCTAATTAAATTAAAAATGTCTTCTTTATTATGTTTTCTATTTTATTAACGTGCTTTCCGACCTTTCTGCCAAAAAAAATAAAATAGCATGATTAAATTTAAAAAATCACATGATAATGACAGACATCAAGACAAAGAATGTTTACGGTTGATTAAACATCACCTAATTGGTTTTCGATTCCTGTCTAATGATGTTTAATTAACAGTTTAAAGGTTTAGACTAACATTGATTTTAATTACTGATCTATTGATCAATGGTTTCAGGATCGTAGTTGAATTATTAAGAGTGTAGTTTTACAATAATCATCTAGCTCTAGCTAATAATCATATTAGGTCTTAACCAAGTAATTAATAAAATAATTAATGCATTAATAGTAAGATAATGTACACAACTTTTTAACCAAAATGAAAGGTTATGACTAATGAGCAGTCCTTCTGATATAACACAAAGCAAGTGTTGTGCGCCTGCCGTTCTTGACGATCAAATATAACACAAGGAGCTCCATATTATCCTATGTTCGAGTAACACATATTAACGGCTCTCGAATCTCGAAAATTATTTAGGAGAGAAGAACCAAGGCATAAATAGGGTTTACTCACAAATATTCATCAATAAAATCTCTCTTTCATACAAAATAAAAAAAATCGAACCAAAGTCACACCCCTCTTAAGAAAATAGCGACAGGAATAATTCTAGACACTACAACGATTGTGAAAGATTATATTCAAAGAACACAAAATCCAGTAATTCATTTTTTGTATTCTTCTTGGTGAAATTAAGAGTTTACTTTGTAATTCATTTTTTGTATTTTTCTTGGTGAAATTAAGAGTTTACTAATTGGGATATGTTTAGGTTTGCTTTCTTTTGTATCCAGCAAGAATAATAAGACAGCTAATGATGTTGGAACTTGTAGAATTGTAGTAGGAATAACTACTAAAAGATGCCATTTTACTAATTTCAACTCTTAGGCAGTGATGCCGGTTACACATAATGATTGGGGCAGCAACAATATAACTATTCTCAATATGAAAATCACTATTAGGAGAAAGGGACTAGAGCCTAATATAACCTATTTTAGAGCCAACAAATAAAACAATTCTACACTGCCGGCTGTTGGCTACTACACCAATAAACATCACCTACAATAATTGAAAAAATTAGAAACATACACAACTCCACAAAAAGATATAAGTAGAGGCAAGAATGATCATTCTCTAGCATTCACTTGATAACTAAGTCTCTATAGTAAAACGTAGATATAGAGATGGCTAATTCAAGTCATGTTAGGTCGATTAGCTTTCCGTCTCGTTCACAGCCAGAGTATCTAAGAGTTGAGATTGAGCTAAACAGGCTCAAAACATGGGAATCAACATCAATTTCTTCAACAACAACCCCTTTTAGTTTAAACACTATTCAACAAGGCCTTGTAGGGCTAGCAGAGTTGTATAATTGTGTTCAAGACCTTCTAGAGTCACCGATGATTCAACAAGTTCTCCTCAAACATCAAATGGGACGATTAGCAGAGGAAGCTCTTGAGGCCTCCGTTGGATTAATTGACTCGTGTGGCACAGTGAGGGAACTAGTCTTGATGATGAAAGAACAAGTGCAAGATCTTCAATCAGCATTGAGGAGAAAAGTAGGAGATTCAAGCATACAGAGTTGCTTCAATGCATCTATAAGTTCAAGAAAAAAAGTGAAAAAGGATATAGCCAAGAGCCTCAAAGTACTAAAACAAGTAGAAAACAAGATAGAATCATTTACTCAAGTTGATTTAGACCAATCTTTATCTAAGCTATTTGCAGTACTAAGACAAGTATCAATCTTGACCATCTCAGTCCAAAGTTCCCAACTCTATTTCTTGTCATTGCCAGCTTCAAAGGCGAAGAAAAACGGGTGGTCTTTGCTATCAAAAATGTTTTTAACAAAATCAATAGCCTATAAGGGAGATGAAAAGACAATCAATGAGGTTGAATGTGTTGATTTTGCTCTTTGTTCTTACCTTCACAGCAGTGATTTTAACGTTGATGTATCGATGATTCAGAGAAAATTGCAGATATTAAATACTGGCCTTCAAGCTATTGAGGCTGGCACAGAGTGCTTATCAAGGCTATTAATCAGAAACAGAGTCTGCATTCTTAACATCCTTACTCATTAGAAGATATTGTACATTAGTATAATATTCAAGGCATACATTTTTATAAGCATATGCCTATTCTTGAACACCAATTTTTTGTAATATTTGGAAACCAAAGTTCAATCATTCCTCTTTACTAGTTTGTTTGTTTTGTATTATTCGATTAATATTTACTATATGACGAGCCAAATGATAATGAGACCCATTCTTGTTGAATTATGTTTTTTCATTACTACAAGGATAATTTTTCTTAACTGCTTCCCAATATTGATGCCTAGAAATGTGTCTTACCCTTCAACCAAGATTAACAAATGTCGAGCACTGAATGTATTTCAAGATCTATAAATACCAAAGTTTTCCTAAAACAAAACATCAACAAGCAATTCATAATTTCTTCGACAAATAGTTTGATTTCTCACTCTGTAACACTACTTTCTCAATTTCTATTCCAAAATCATGGATAACTCCCAGAACTTGAGCTACCAAGCTGGCCAAGCCAAGGGCCAAGCTCAGGTAATTTACATGCTATTACTTGCACATTCAATTTTCCTTTTAACATGCTCAAAGATCATTGACGTAACCAGAAATTCTAATAAATGGATTTGGAAAAAAAATGCAAGAATAACAAATCGAGGGAATGCAACAATTTATTATGTATATACAAACAAAACTATTTTTCACTTATTAACATATGATTTTTAACACAAATAGAATTTATTCTATTCAGATTATGTAGCTCTGCCTTTGATAACGTGCGATATATGTTGTTATATTTACATCAGGAAAAAGGTAACCAGATGATGGACAGGGCCGCCAATGCTGCACAATCTGCCAGGGAAACAATCCAGGAGGTAATTTGGTCGTTGATATATATATACAAACACACACACACACACTTTTAGCTGATTCATTAGACAAAAAAATAATGTTTTATATTTGGTTTATAGGCAGGGCAGCAAATGCAGGCCAAGGCACAAGAGGCGACTAATGCAGTTAAAAATGCCACTGGCTTAAACAGATAAACTCCTATTTTCAACCAAATGGGTTGTTTTTCCCCTTCCAAAAGTTTGAAGTTTTCTTGTTTCTGAATTAAAGAAGAAGCTGTCACAGCTCTCTTTCTTCTTTGTTTCACTCTAATAATATTACTATTGTTTGGTTCTATGTAATCTTTTTTGTCTAACAACTTTATAGCTCATCAGGTCAATTTTACCGATTCTTTTGAAATCAGATCAGGAGATTAATTTAAATATCTAAAATTAAAAGCTAAATACTCATACCAAAATAGGGAAAGAATACATACCAAACTATAAATCAGAATTTAGTTAATTATAAGTTTAGAGCTGCTTCTTGATCAAGTATTTGGAGTTAATTGGGTACTTAATACTGAAGCATGGAGAGTGAAAAAAAAATGACGCTTCTGTTTACGTTAACTGAACAAAAAAACTGCTAATTAAATCAAAGTGTTTATATTCTAAAAAATTTCTCGATCTTAGTACTATTTTTACTTCTTCTCGATCTTAATAGGAGTAATAATTAGTTGCATTTTAATCAAATGTAAACAGGAAAAACAAAGCTGAAGTAAATTTAAATTATTCCGTCCAACAATAGTTGTCCACTATATTAAAAATAGTTGTCCAACCATACTTGTCAAGTTTAGAACATCAAGAGATAATTTACCTTTTATGTCTATTTTACACTTGCTATTAAATATTATTTATCATCTAACACATTTCTCAAAGTATTAAATTTAATAAAGTCAAATGATAAAATAATAATATTACCCCTATTATTTATTATTTCTTAAAGAGTGTGTCAAGTCAATAGTGGACAATTACTATTGGACAAAGAGAGTACTTTAAAGAAAACACAAGAAACCGTTTGTGTTTAATCAATAAGTTTAAACATCATTTTGAGCAGCAATTAGTGTGACCAAACTTTTTTAAAATGCTTGAAAGTGTAAACGTTTTTTCTTGGAGTAACACTTATTTTCTCCAAAAGTTTGGTCAAATACTTTACTTTTTAAAATAAACACTTTTGACCTTCTAAAAGCTTTGATCAAATACACTAAAAATATGATCGCACTAATTTCTAGAGCACGAAAAAAGGGAAAGAAACACATGATAATGAAAAGGATAAAGTAACAATTAATTTGAGACATAACATTAATGTGCTAATGTATGTTCCCCCATTTCCTTTATCCCAGTTGGTCTTGTCCTATTCTTCTCGATTAATTAGCTTAATTCTCGACTAATTCGCTGACATGGCTGATGGCTGATCGCACCGTCCAAGAAAACTGAGATTATATTGCAAGCACTAATTGCAAATTAATCCTACTCTTTAGCCGAACATTTTGTTTTGCATTTGTTAAGTGGCGTGCTCTCCTAATTCAATATATATAAAATAAACTAATGTTTATATTATTCTCTCTAATGTGGCTTCATGAAATAAGTTAAGTTATTGTTTTATTATTCTAATGTGGCTTTATGATTAGGATCGATGATGTAACCTTTATTTCCTGAAATGATTAATCCCCGGTGTTCTTGAAAATGGTATTCCATCAAGTATGCAGCATTTCAAGTGAAAATGCGATTAATAATTGAATTGTTGAGATAATTGGTGAAAAATGTTATTGTTAACATAACTACTTTAATTGAAGAATTTATCTAAATACAAAAGAATAGGAAGGCTATATAACAATGCAATTCAAGTTTCACATCATATGATTAAACATTTGAACTCATTAAACAACTAAGAAAGTTCCCAAATCTCAAGAATTTACCCAACAAATCTTCGTGTCAAAATGTCATAACCCCAATCTAAACCACTTTATGAATCACAAATTACTGGATCTCCTCAACACATCAAAATCCTTATATATAAAAAAAAACCCATTCTTTCTCAAATCTACTAAAACCTCCCAAACAAGACCCTAAATTTTTCAAATATCTTTTTCAAACACCCCAACACCAAAATCACATAAAAAAAAAACTAAAAGTGATATTACACCTCATTAACTAATCTTCTACCCCAATTCAAAGAATCAAACTTTCCCCCACAAAACTTCTCAAATCACCCCAACTTAACACAATCTCAACAAATCCCACAAACCCAAATTTAGTTTGAACAAATTAAAACCAAACCTAGGTCGAAAAAAAAAAAAAAAAAAAAACCAACCCAAAAACCAAAAAAAAAATCGAACCCTAGGTCGAAAAATCAAAAAACGAACCCACCAAAAGCGAACAAATCAAAAATTCAAACCTAGTTCGAACAAATCAAAAAAAAATAAAGATAGATGATGACAACTTTGCTAACTAAACTTTGCGTGTATAATCATGGGGCGTATATATAATAATAGCATGGCCGCGAGGAGAAGCTCTTGATTTTTTTTTTTCAAAAAAATAGAGGCTCTCACGATACCAAAACTACTTTTTAATTAATTGAAGCAGAGGCAAGAGTTGTATTACAATCTAATATAATTTATCTAAATACAAAAGTATATATAGATTAACTAAAACTAAACAACTTAATATGTAATTACTAAACTAAAAGCTTAGCAAAAAAATAGCAACATAAAAAAAAACCCAAACATAGTAACATATGGACTAACAGTTATTCCATCAAGTAAGCAGTATTTCAAGTGAAAATGCGACTAAAAAAATGAATTGTTGACATAATTGGTTTTAAAGTAGTGAGAGGGAAAAATAAAATAAAAATATGTCAGAAGTGGGATTTGAACCCACGCCCTCTTACGAAGACCAGAACTTGAGTCTGGCGCCTTAGACCACTCGGCCATCCTGACTTATATGATAATTCACTGATTTTATTAAATACTAATCAATGACCTAAAATAGAATAAAACAAAATAAATTATGACAGTGAAAATGAATAGGAACCAGAAAATAATAATAATAATAATAATAATAAGCCAATTACGTAAGAATGTTGAATACTGAAATTTTAGTAGGAGAATCGACTTGAACATATACTCAAATTCAATGTTATCCTACTAGTAAAACTTTAGTTATTGTATGATCAAATCAAAGCCCATATTTCATGTGATGTTTCAATATAATGTCCGTAGCGTCACCCTTACCACCAAAGGCCCATGCCCCATGTATGTTAATTAATTGAAGTTAACTAAAAGCCAACTTCATGTAAAATTACTCAGTATGTAATTAAGTACTATACATAAGTAATAGGAATATGTATGAAAACGGATGAACAGCCTTGTTGGAAAGAGTTGGATAATTACCTCAAACACACTGTTTTTACTATATAAAATTGATCAATGGATCAAATTAAATTCATATAAAACTTTAGGTAAGTTCAAACATTTACTTTTGAGTTTTCCTAATTATAATAGGAAATAGACAAAAAAATTGTGGCTCCACCATCCCCAATACCCACACTAGACATTCGTGAATGGTCAATTTTTCACCTCGTTAACATTAAATTCCCATGCATGTATAACACGAATACATGTTGCTGTGTACTTGTGTTTTGGTTATAAGTTCTTTGAATAGATATCAATTTTACTTATATATACTGCTTCTTGCATCACACAGATTCAACTCATTCGACATTTTTATATCATATATGTTTAATTTTTTGTCTGTTCATGCTCATAGTCATACCTAGCTAACAATTGTCTATGCATTGCATTTCTTCATCGTGATAGGAGAAAACTATTTAACTTGTTCTATTCCATCTCTCTTTTATTTAATTTCCTTGGGGCCTAGGTACCCTATGATATTTTTTGTTTCATTATTATTATTATTATTATTATTATTATTATTATTATTATTATTATTATTATTGTTGTTGTTGTTGTTGTTGTTGTTGTTGTTGTTGTTGTTGTTGTTGTTTGTTTGTTGTTGTTGTTTACAATAGTTTATTAGTTTCTGCTTGTTTTTATTATTTTACCAAATGCCTTTTTCTGTTTAAATTTTATCTATTTTTCGTTCCGAATAATTTATCTTTTCCAAAAGACAGGTGCAGTGAAGAATAATACGACTAACTGATGGGTAAAATTACGAAAAAAATTTAGCAAGAAAATAAGTAAACTGGATCAAACTGAAGCTCAACTTGGGATGAAACGTATATAATAATATAAAATATCTACTTCGAAATGTTTTCAAGCAAACCAAAATAATTTGGCATAAAATGACACATTTTGTCCTTCAAATTAGTCCGTCTTTAATTTTTACTTTTTATCAATCGAACTTATGCCTAGTGTAATATATATTCTTTAAAAATTGAAGTCATGTCCAAATATATTTATGAAACATTATATGAACATATGCGCCACAAAAAAAATTATTTAAAAATCAGCACAAAATAGAGGCAAAACTGCAAATGGCCACAATTAGGAGCTTAGCACATTTGACTTCCGACATTGCGATACCCAATTTAGTGGCAGAGTCAGAAATTTCATAAAAAGTGTCCAAAAATTGCATAGGTTAAAAAAGAAAATTAAGCTGCTATAAAAATTTGTAAATCAAATTATGTAACATAAATAATATACCCATTTTTCAAAAATCAAACTATATAATATTTAGCTTGAATGTTCATATTTATTTAATAGGAAGTGAACTGAAAAAAAAAATCAGTTTAAAATGAAATCACATTTATACTTAAAGATTTCACCGAGAAGTCGATAATAAAGAGTAGAATCAAACGACATTTTTTAAAAGAAATTTTATATAAAGCCTTTTTCACTTTTAATAGTTTTATAGAAAAAACGAAATAAGATTTTCTGATTAACTTTAAATTAAATAATTAATTTTAAACTTTATTTAAAAATTTAATGAAAAGAAAAAAATATCAAAAGTCATATTGCTTTAAAATTTAATTGGCTACTAAACTTTTTTTTCCTTAAAATTTAAGTTGTGGGTCTCTAAATTTAAGATAGATAATATTAGTTTTGCATTATTGAAAAAAATGTAAAAATAAAATGTAGGTGTGGGGAATCAAACTCACGTGAAGGTTGTTAGCTAACAACCAAATTCCAACAAGCTAAGAACGTTTGTTATCTCAAGAGTGTCCAAAACATCTTATTTAATTATTTAAAATATCATTTTACTTATATATACGATATAATTTTTAGACGAAAGGTGTTCAAATAGTGTAGCTACGCCCCCATGGTCATCATATTTGTTTCACACTCAAACAATTAATACCCCAGTAATTTGCATCAATTATGTTAGTTAGCTAATCATTTTTTGAGACTGGAAATGTGCCTGTATATTAGATTGATCTGCGTGCTTAATCTCTTCAATTACAAACTAGACAGTATATTCACAATCCAATATCCATTAACCATGTTTATGTTTTATTGTGCAAATGGAAAAATAATTATTTATTTTCAAATTAAAAAAGTGATATTTGAAAATTGATCCGAAGTTGAACTCGGAAAAAAAGTGAAAAAATTTCATTGTCAAATACCCTTTAGTTTATTTCTTGCAATTAGATTGATATCCTTCAAATTGATTCCCTTCAATTTAAAATAATCACGAACGGATTATAAAAAAAATCTCATATGTATGTCGTGGCTAAACCTAGACAGTTCTCTATCATAATGGATTAGTTTTCATTAAGTTTAAACAATTAACGTCAAAATGGAAGGTAACCAATAATCCATACGTGTTCCAAATATAATATACACCTCGCCAAAGTTGCAACAATCGTGTTTCTGGAAAATTCCTTAATTTTTTGTTTTTTTAGTAAAAAACTAGTATGAAAATCTGCCACAAAAGATGTTCATGTCAATTTAATAATGGCGCTTTGCTGTTTCCACATGACAAAACTATGACTCCTCCAATCAACACAACATTAAGAAGCCACGTATATGCTGAGGCATCTTTCTTCATCACTCACAAGCAATAAGGTAACGCAAAGTGGCAACCCTATTGAAGACAAGAAAATTAAAAGAATAAGCAATGATTAAATGTTTGTTTTTAGGAAGCACAACAAGGGACTGCCCATTCTCTTTTGGCACATGCCAATCTAAAAATCAGACTACTCTGTTTCTTGTCGCTTTCTAATACAATTTTGGTATAAATGGGATTCAGTTTTGAAGGTATTTGATCATCCCCAAACTTAGAAAGTAAAAGGAAAGGAACAAAGAGAGAAAAAGATGGCAACTTTTTCGTCAAAATCCAATAAAAGATCCATCAGTTTGCCAAGCAGATCACATCCAGCTACACAGAATATTGAAGAGGAGCTCAACAAGCTTAAAACTTGGGAATTCTCTGCTTCACCAACTGCAGAAGCTGTTTATAATGGTCTAATTGGTTTTGGGGAGGTGCATAAGTGTATGGGTGATCTTTTAAACCTGCCCTCGACTCTTCAAGCCCTTTCTCAGTGCCAAAATAAGAAATGGGTCGATGAAATATTGGATAAATCTGTCAGATTTCTTGATATTTGTGGCACAACAAGGGAGCTCGTGTCGCAATTTAAGGAAAATGTTAAAGATGTTCAGTCTTCATTGAGGAGGAGAAAAGGAGATTTGAGCATCAACAACTACACCACATTCAGGAAGAAAATGAAAAAAGAAGCCAAAAGTTCAATTACAGCTTTGAAAAGAATGGATCATGAGGAAGTAGTTGATGTAATGGAAATTGATGATCAACTTGTCTCAGCTGTTATCAGAATCCTAAGAGAAGTTGCCACAATAGGAATTTCAGTATTCCAAATGGTATTGAATTTCTTGTCAGCTCCAATTTCTAAGCCAATTAGCAAATGGTCTTTGGTTTCAAGATTGGCGAACAAAGGAGATCAAGAGAATGTCAACGAGATGGAAAGTGTTGATGTTGCATTAAGCAGCCTTTCCAAGCCTGGTGCTAATGAAATGGAGAAGATCCAATTTGTGCAGAGCAAATTGGAAAGAGTGGAAGCTCATTTTGAATGCATTGAGAATGGTATTGACAACATCTTTAGATGCTTGATTAGATCAAGAAGCACACTACTAAATGTTGTGTCTTGCCAATGAAAATACTATGCTATTGTCCTGTATTGTATTGCATAAGCATATACAAATATTTGTAGGATATGCTTGTGAAATCCATGTAAAGAAACTATTTTGTAATTAACATACCTACAGTGAAATTTATTATATAGCTATATCAATGTGCCTCTTTTTCTCTCTAGTCTATTTTTCTAACTTAAACCAAACAAAAATAAAAGGATTAACTTAAACATACTTTAATTTGATGAACGCGGTGTCCGGATCAGCTTTCAATTTGATGAACGCGGTGTTTGGACCAGCTTTCAGGCTACTGAGTGTTTTGAACATAAGACCTTAGACCACAAGGTTACACCTTAGATGCGATGATGATCATTTGACATGTTAAAGTACTATTTCTTTGAGGTAATTAACTGATTCAACCTATAATTTAATATCATGACCATCGGTTGAACTGGATTGTAAGTAATTAGCTGTTGAGCATTAATTATTGAGGATTCTCTTAGTAGAAAAAAGGGACCAAGGAAACATCAACGCAACAGGCCACTCGTGCACACCTAACTAAATAAGAAACTCTAATAATTAGATCTGAAATCCTTTAAATGCTGACTTATAAATAAACAATCAATTACAGTAATTATCACAAACATACAAATCCAGGCCTTCCATTCGTGCACAATTAAAATAATTTTCTTCATTATTCTTAATCTCAATTATAAGCAGATGATTTATTTATATAATGATATTGGTGCTTGTCTCCTTCTAGTATTGAAGAGTTTCACTCGTCCAGCTAAGACAATCTCAGAAAGCCATGTTCTTGCAGACAAAGTACTAAAAGAAAAAGAATATAAAAAATGTAACAAATGAACGAGGAAGATGGTTGGACTGGCACAATGCCCGAAACGAAAGAGGAGTTAATATCTCAAAATAGTACTCACGATGCAATCACATATCTAAGTTTTGATAAATAAAAATTACTATTGAATACATACACTTCTTCACTGAAGTTGTTTACAATTTAATTTTTTTTGAAAAAAAGTCGTACGAGAATCTTCTATAAAAAATCTTCATCTCAATTTAATAGCGGCGACTAGCTGTTTCCAATTCATGACAAACTGAAGCTCTTTCAACCAAGAGTAACATCAACAAGCCACGTATGTGCTGAGACATCTTTCATCCACTTTGAAGCAATAAGGTAACGCCAAGTTGCAACCTGTGGAAGACTAAATCATTAAAAAATTCACTGATGACTAAGTTTTTTTGTTTTTTTTTTGGGGTTAAAGCAAAACAAGCTCACCGAACTCTTAGGAGATGCCCACACCTCGTCACATGGCAATCTCAAAGCTATATTAGCGGATTATTCTGTATCTTGTCGCTTTCTGTACAGTTTTGGTATAAATAAGATGAGTTTTGAAGGTCTTTCTTCATCCCCAAACAGAAACAGAGGGGAAAATGGCAAGTTTTTCATCAAAATCCAATAAAAGATCCATCAGTTTGCCAAGCAGAACACATCCAGCTACAAAGAATATTGAAGAGGAGATCAACAAGCTCAAAACTTGGGAATTGTCTGCTTCACCAACTGCAGAAGCTGTTTACAGTGGTCTAATTGGTTTGGGGGAGGTGCATAAGTGCATGGTTGATCTTTTAAACTTGCCCATCACACTTCAATCCCTTTCTCAGTGCCAAAACAAGAAATGGGTCGATGAAATCTTGGATATATCTGTGAGATTTCTTGATATTTGTGGCACAACAAGGGAGATCGTGTCGCAATTTAAGGAAAATGTTAAAGATGTTCAGTCTTCACTAAGGAGGAGAAAAGAAGATTTGAGCATCAACAACTACACCACATTCAGGAAGAAGATGAAGAAAGAAGCTAAAAGTTTGATTACAGCTTTGAAAAGAATGGATCATGAGGAAGTAGTTGATGTAATGGAAGTTGATGATCAACTTGTCTCAGCTGTTATCAGAGTCCTAAGAGAAGTTGCCACAATGGGAATTTCAGTTTTCCAAATGGTGTTGAATTTCTTGTCAGCCTCAAATTCTAAGCCAATTAGTAAATGGTCTTTGGTTTCAAGATTAGTGAACAAGGGTGGAGATCAAGGCAATAATGTAAATGAAATAGAAAGTGTTGATGCTGCATTAAGCACCCAAATCAAGTGTGGTCCTAATGAAGTAGAGAAGAGCCAATTTGTACAAAGCAAATTGGAAACAGTGGAAGCTCATTTTGAATGCATTGAGAAGGGTCTTGACAACATCTTTAGATGTTTGATCAGATCAAGAAGCACACTATTAAATGTTGTCTCTTGCCAATGAAAATAGTCTTGTATATCATAAACATCCGAGTATTGTAGGACTTGTTTATGAAAACCTTGTAAAGGAAATTTTTTGTAATTATACATATACGGATCTTAGTTATACTCACAAACTCTGCCTGTCTTTCTCGTGTATCTTTCTAATTTACCATCAACAACAATCTGGCAAGGAACTTAGATATATATACTTTGGTTAAATCCACGAAATGCTTCCTTGAATGAACAAGTTAATTTGACTCATGTGAACTTAAGACATTTTTGAGGGGTTTGTTTTACTATATTATCTTTATTTTAATTATTTTTAAAGAAATCTAAGTTTAACTAATAATATCGGAAGAAAGAAAAAAGAAATCTCTATTGGTATATGACGCTAGCATAGTCCATATATATGTAAAAAAGGAAAATTAATTTTTAGTATATGAACCACGTAAAATGAAATGATGAAAGTAATAAAGGTACCTCTAAAGTGTCCTACGCACTTAATCTTAGTAGTGCAAATAAAGGACATGACATGGCGGAAATGATGATCTCATGAATGATGGTATTATGTTGAGATTTTTTTTACTAAAAAAAAGAAAAGAAATTAGCTGTATTTAAACGGACCAAGGAAACATCTATGCAACAAGCCACTCGTGCACTAAAATATGTATTATTCGTCTCTTATCTTCTTAACCACTGAATCTATTTATTAATTAGTGAAAAATATAATCACGAGATTCTTCCTTAGTTTAATTAGATCACAAATCCTTGGAATACTTATAACCTATTACCTATTCTTCTCTACATTTGTTGATTTTTTTAAAAAAAATATTCTTCCATAATCTTTTTGAATGATACAAATAAACCATTATCAAAATCCGTCTTTAACAATATCAAATTAAATTGTCAGGAAGAAATCAGTGGTCTTAGTTGGGAGTTAATCCATCACAAAATGGGGGAGGATACATTTATAATAACGCGTTAATTGGAATTAAGCAGTTTATAAGTATACTATAAAGAAGAGGATTGTACTCTCCAGGTTAGACAATATATTTATATGGATTGCTAAGTTAATTATCATGGACAAACAAATCCAAATTTCCATTCGTGCACAATTTAAAATTTTGTCTCATTATTCTTAATCTCCATTATGATCAGTTGATTAATATAATATAATATAATCATGTTGATGTTGTCTCCTTCTGGTTTCAAAGAATTTCACTCCTCCAGCTAAGACAACAATGCACTTGCAGACCAAATTTTAGAAAAAATTTTTTTTTTTATAAAACTAACACATGAGGTGGTTGTACTGGCGCAATGCCCGGGAGGAAGGGAGCCTAGTATTTACTCGTGGCTTCATCTAGATGATCTTGTCATACCATCTCATAACTAGAACAAATTAAATAATTAGCAAATTATTGGTTTTTCGTTGCACAAATAATGTGACAGGTCAACTAGGTTAATGGACTGCCTACAGTAAAATTACATATTAATCCGCAACATATTTAAATAGTGCTAGTAACTCAATTGGTTGACTATACTATATTTTGAAAATTACTTTTAGAAATTTAGTAATCCTGTTTTCTTGTGAGGAAGGTAACCAACAAGCCATACGTGTAGTATTATCACCTTTGCCACAGTAGCACTAGAGTTCCCTTATCCCTTCAATATGTAATCTAACTTTATTAAAGTTGTTTCTGAAAAAGATCTTCAATGAGCAATAACAGATCTTAATCTGAATTTAATAATTGAGCTTTGCTGTTACCGGTCTGACAAACTATGGCTCCTCCAACCAAAACAATATTAAGAAGCCACGTATTTGCTGAGACATCTTTTATGACAAACAAGCAATAGGGTAATGCAAAGTGGCACAATAAGCTCACCCAACTCTTAGGGAATGCCCATTCTCTTTTGGCACATGCCAACCTAAAAAACAGAGTACTCTGTTTCTTCTCGCTTTCTAATACAATTTTGGTATAAATAGGATTCAGTTTCAAAGGCATTTGATCATATCCCCAAACATTGAGTCCCAAGTCCAAAGAAAAAAAACAGAGAACAAATGGCAAGTTTTTCATCAAAATCCAATAAAAGATCCATCAGTTTGCCAAGCAGATCACATCCAGCTACTGAGAATATTGAAGAGGAGCTCAACAAGCTTAAAACTTGGGAATTCTGTGCTTCACCAACTGCAGAAGCTGTTTATAATGGTCTAGTTGGTTTTGGGGAGGTGCATAAGTGTATGGGTGATCTTCTAAACTTGCCCTCGACTCTTCAAGCCCTTTCCCAGTGCCAAAATAAGAAATGGGTCGATGAAATCTTGGATAAATCTGTCAGATTTCTTGATATTTGTGGCACAACAAGGGACCTTATGTCACAGTTTAAAGAAAATGTTAAAGATGTTCAGTCTTCACTGAGGAGGAAAAAGGGAGATTTGAGTATCAACAACTACACCACATTCAGGAAGAAGATGAAGAAAGAAGCCAAAAGTTTAATTACAGCTTTGAAAAGAATGGACCATGAGGAAGTAGTTGTTGTAATGGAAGTTGATGATCAACTTGTCTCAGCTGTTATCAGAATCCTAAGAGAAGTTACCACAACAGGAATTTCAGTATTCCAAATGGTATTGAATTTCTTGTCAGCTCCAATTTCTAAGCCAATTAGCAAATGGTCTTTGGTTTCAAGATTGGTGAACAAGGGAGATCAAGACATTGTGAATGAGATAGAAAGTGTTGATGTTGCATTAAGCAGCCTTTCCAAGTCTGGTCCTAATGAAATGGAGAAAATCCAGTTTGTGCAAAGCAAATTAGAAACAGTGGAAGCTCATTTTGAATGCATTGAGAGTGGTCTTGACAACATCTTTAGATGTTTGATCAGATCAAGGAGCACACTACTAAATGTTATCTCTTGCCAATGAAAATAGTAGTAGTATTGTATTTGCATTATTGCATAAGCATCCGAATATTGTAGGACATGCTTATTAAAAACCTTGTGAAGGAACAATTTTTGTAATTACACATATACAACAAAAACATACATATATAAATCATAGTTATACTCACAAACTCTGCCTCTCCTTTTTTCTTCTCTCTCTTTTCTATATTTATCAAACAAAAATCTGGCAATGTACTTAGATATATACTTTGGTTATATCTTTGATGAACCAATTAGTTAATTCTTTGTTGTTCCAAGGCCCTGAAGAGTGTACCTAGATGGTTTTTTTCATTTACCAAATCAAACCAAATATGTCGATTTTTTTTAATCTATAAAGAAAATCAAACCAATAAGAAAATGTTTTTTCAAACCAACAAATTCAACCTTTGCTTCCACTATCTCTAAAACGCTTTATGGGGTATAGAGATGGCAATTGGGGCAAACTTTTAATGTGGCGGAGGTGGGCTAAACATAATTTTTGAGATAAAAACCAAGGTCCAGACGGGTGAAAAAGAAAAGTGACCCGCTTTTATCCTAGACAATAATATATTCATCACATCTTTCACATAATCAAATATACAATCATGTTGAAATAGATATCCTAACTATCCATTGGGATATTAATCTCTATAGACGAAGAAACCCACAAATATTATGAAAGAAAATTAACTACTATATGATAAATGTTTGTACATTTTGATTTAGAAATCTACAATAAAAAAATACATCAACAATAAAATAATTAGAAATTATTGTAATTGATTAAGAAAAATACATAGAGAACTTTCATATTTATAAGAGATATTTATTAAAAAATAATAATTAAACACAGCTTCAATTTTTACATTTTCACATAAAAAATATTTTTAAATTTTTTTATCCTCATGACCAAACGTCTACTTAATGTTATTCGGCATTTTCGCTGCATGTGTCCAAGAGAGTTGTTTATTAGTGTTGAGAAGGTGAAAAAGTGATTTTTATGATTGAACCAATAATTATAAGCATTAATTTGGAGATTCTCTTGGTAGAAAACATGGAGGAAATAAGTATCAACACAACGTGCACACTAAACTAAATTATATTCGTCATTATCTTCTCATCTCCTTTTTTGATTTGTGAAATCTCAAGATTCATCTCCCACTTTATTGGCTTTTTATTTTAAGGGGTATTTATCCATAATCTTTTTGCATAATACAAATAAACCATTAATCAATCTTTCTTTTAACCCTAATTATACCGACCTTTAGCTTTGTATATCCTCCACTAGTAACAATAATTAGGGGGAAATTAAAAGTGTTTGGTGCAAATAATCATCAACTTAGCATTAATTAAAACGTGTTTGTATAGGGGTCTACCTCACTTTAGTATGCTGTGGATGGCAGGGAACATTAGAAGAACAAGCCACTCGTGTACAACTATTTATTAATCATATCACCTTCTTTCATTATACGCCTTGATTTGCACCACATTTATTTGCACTTTAGCCATTTACTCCCTCCATTCCATATTAACTTAAACTTTGAACCCTTTTCCATTTTTCAAATTAACTTAAGTTTTCAATCTTCAAGATTATTTTTAAAATATTCTTCCAATTTTACTCTTTGAGTTAGTATTGGAATTAGTTATTATAATTAATGTTTAGTTGTTTTTGACAATAATTAATAAGGGCAAAAATGGAAAATTATGTTCAATTTATGTCCTAACCTGTTTTTCTTAAAGGGTGTGAAACACATCAAAGCTTAAGTTAATATGGAATGGAGGGAGTATTATTGAACACGAAGCTCTTGAGCCAACGTGTATTCGTGTGCCAAATCGAATACCGCGTTGGAGCCACATGGTAGGCATAATATTAATTGACATCCGGTAGCAATGGCACAACTCTTGGCAGCCAGGAAGGAGCTGACCTGTAACTGAAGTCGCGTATGAAGGCAAAGTTACACAATTCTTTTAAAAGGACAATTGATTAGAGTCTTTGTTTGCTAAATGTATATCACTTCACCACATTTAAAGGGCATAACCACATGGCCACATTACAATCACATGCTCAGAGTATAGTAGACCCCCTTTTTGTGCTTATATAAATGTCCTTGGTTGATGCTCATTGCTCACCAAATTTAGTTTCTCTTTTCACAAAGAAACTAAAAGTAAAACATAAAAAGACATGGCTGCTCTTGCTTGTTCAAAAACCAAGCCTTTTCGATCTATCAGTTTGCCAAACAGATCACACCCCACAACTCAGAGAGTTGAAGAGGTGCTGAATAAGCTTAATGGATTGGAGACATCAGTTGCACCAACATGGGAGACAATTTGTAATAATTTGCTTGGGTTGGAAGAGTTACAGAAGTGCACGGATGATCTTCTTAAATTGCCTCAAACCTTTCAGATCCTATCCCAACGCCAACATGTTAAATGGTTTGAGGAGTTATTGGGAAACTCGGTTAGGATTCTTGATGTTTGTGGCACTATAAGGGAATTCGTCTCTCAGTATAAGGAAAATGTAAGAGCTCTTCAATCTTCACTCAGAAGACGAAAAGGAGATTCAAGTGCAGAAGCTGGAATTGCAAGATTCACCAGTTTCAGCAAGAACATGAAGAAGGACGCCAAAAGATTAGTCTTGTCCTTGAAGCAATTAGTGGATTGTGAGACTCTCACCGCAACATTCCTGGAAGCAGATCAGGAGACAATAGCTGTGATTAGAGCACTGAGGGAAGCCAATGCAGTTTGCATTTTGATTTTCCAAATGCTCTTGTCCTTGTTGTCTCTGCCACTTTTGAAGCCGAAACAGCCAAAATGGTCATTGGTTTCAAAACTGATACACAATGGAAGAACAGAACACGAAGGCCTAGAAAACAGTACGAACATGGAAACAAAAGTGGAGACTTTTGAGGCTCAACTTGACGACATTGAGAAGGGATTAGAAGGAGCATTTAGGAGCCTGATCAGATCAAGAAGCTCGCTCCTGAATGTTTTCTCCAGCTAATCTGGAAGTTCCTACTCCATTAACTGTATAGTACGTAGTTCACCACACTTTGTACATGGATAATTTTGTACTTATGCTAGAAATATTTATTACACGAATTGAAAGACTACTCAAACTTCGTGTTTCTTTCACTCTATCTGACTCCCTTCTCCCATTACCTAGCTAAGAAACATCAATCTGTAAAATCAAATCAATTATGATAAGTATCTCATGGGTTATAACTTAAAGGGAAAAGGGTCTGAAAAATACTCCAACTTTGGCCGAAATTGTTGTTACGATACCAAACTTTATGGAGAACCTTTATCCTGCACTATTTAATAGTGTATTTTAAAGGTATATATGTGCCCAAGTGGACACATTACTATTTATAATGATGCAATATTTCTGATGTCCACGTGGGCACATATATACCTTTAAAATACACTATTAAATAGTACAGGGGTAAACGGTCCTTTCGAAAGTTCGGTATTGTTACAGCAGTTTCGATCAAAGTTCGGATATATTTCAGACCTTTTTCCCAAAGACAATTTCCAGTTTCCTGTAAAGACTTTAAAAACTTGCTTGAGCTTGATTTCCAACAAAAAAAACTATAATAAGATGCATTTTCTAGTAAGAGTGTTTCAGTGTTTCTAGAGAATTGATTGACCAAGTTAATTCACCATTTTTCTGCACAAACTAGTCTGAAAATAACTTAATAAGCCACTCGTGCACGTCTATGTAAAGTTAGAAACTATCTTTACGCGTCTTAAATTTCATATAGAGTATTTTAGAAGACGATCAGTTTCAGCAGTAAGTTTCCTCGTTAATTAAGTGCGAGCCTGGAGTGTAATTAGAAAGACATGTACCAATTTATTAATGGAACAGAAACTCATGAAAAAATGAGACAACATTAAGCAAATCCACATAATTACTTTGATTTGATCGACAAATGTATTGCACACACGGCCACTTTACTAAACACAAGTAGTTTGGATCGAACCAAATCCACAAATTATATACATATTTTGTAAAATTATATACTTAATATATAATGTTTTATGAACATTATTAAAAGTATATACCTAATTAAATAATTAAGATAACACATTTATTAAAATTCGATTATTTTGTCGGGCTTTTTTTTTTGAACAAAACCAAAATCAAATCAAATATTATCATTTAAAAAAAATGTAAAATCAAATAAAATTAATTTATTTAATCAGTTTGGATCGACTTTTATCTAAATCGTGAAAACTCCTAGTCGAGAGTATTGCGTTTGCTAGAATGAAATCATTATTTTTCTAGTGCAACATCTATTGCCTTAAATTGTGAGAAAAATAATTTCTTAAAAAATTCATTTCACTTCATAAATACCTATATTACCTATCACTGATGTAACATCCGACAATTTGAAATAGCTATGAAGAAGCTTGAAATTGGAAGTAGCCATTTTTTGGGAAAAAAAATACAGAATCTGAAAAATTTGGATAAGTGTGGAATTCAGTGATTTTTGGCCAACTTTGAGCAGTCGTAACTCCTAGATCAGGATGATTTAGGAGTAGTTCCAGTTATGGTTGCGAAGCTTGTGGAATGATCTTTCCAACGCCACTGAGATTGCTCGATTTCGAGTTCGTATGAGCGAGTTATGGCCATTGAAAGTTGGGCAGTTGGCAGGGAATCCGTCCGGAAATTTTAAGGGCATTTTGGTCTTTTCCCTAGCCATTTCTTTTGAGGTTATATTGTGTGTTAGGCTGATTCTGGATCATTTTATCCTATTTTAAAAGAGAAAGAGTTAGGGTTCTTGAGAGTGAAGAAGAGAAGAAGAAGAGAAGAAGAGGAGAAGAAGAGGAGAAAGGAGATCAACAAGTTTCCGTGGATTTTAAATCGAGGGTGATCCCTATCAAGGTATGTGAGTTCTTTGTGTGGTTTGATCCTTTCCCCCACACATCAAGCTCATTTTTTTTTATGATTTGAGAAAAGATTGGATTTGTGTTGAAGTTGTTAGTTGTTGTTGATGTTGTTAGTTGTGTTGTTGAAGTTATTGTTGGTTGTGGGACATGATTGGGTTGTGTATTTGAGTTATAATTTATTGTATGTTGAGAGATTGATGATCCTTAGTGTTTGGGGTTAAATCCATTGAAGTAAGGGTGGTTTAGAGTTGAAGAAAAGAGGGAGAAAAGTCGGGTTTTTTTCAGGGAAAGAGTGGCACTGCACGCAGAGTGCCCAGTCCCTTTGAAGGCGAGTGGTGCACGCAGAGTGGCCAGATCCGTTTGAAGTTGAGGGCTGGCGCCCCACGCCTCTTAGAGCGCCAAGGACGCCAATCCTTCCCGTTACCTTAATTTCCCATTTTATTTTATTTTGTTCCTAGGTATTATACCTATGTTTCCTAGTTGTTTCCAACACTCCAAGGTACTTCTAAAAGTCAAGAACTCATCCGTAACATGTGAGCAAACACCTTGAATTCAAATTCCAATTCAAGGAGAGTTAGTTAGAAGTCAAGTGAAGTTAGAAATTAAGAGTTAAGCTTAGAAGTTAAGCAAGTCAAGCTAGTTGTAAAGTTGTTCAAGAGTCTTTATTGAACGTTTTAACTTTATTTTTAGACTCAAGTGTCAAGTCAAGCAAAGAGCTTAGAGTTTCAAGCTAAGTAAAGAGTCTCAAGTTTCAAGTTGAGTTCATTTTCTCAAAGTTATTAGGGAACTATGTATTCCCAAAGAAGTTTTAAAGAAATGTCTTTACATTTAAACAAGGTTGGAAACTGAAATTTCCAAAGAGCCTTCGGGATAGTTTTTTTTGAGTAATTATCTTGTTGACACCCAATTTTGACCGACCTTTAACCATTTTGGAATGCTATTCGATTAAATACGTATTTTTTTTAAAAAAAAAAAATATTTCCAGCTTAAAATTTTAATCAAATTCATCTTAAAATTATATATTTAGTATGCATTATTTTAAAATTATCGTAAATGTTTTGTTTAATTATTAGTAAAACTCAAAAGCAATTATTTTATTTCAAATGTTTTAAAATTTAAGTGATTCTTATTATATGAAAATTGTAATATTTTATTAAATTGAATAGCATTTCTTCTTTAAGTCTTTTAAATCTTAGCCTTCTATTCTAATTTATTGCAATTCTAGCCTTTTAATTCCAATTGTATTTCAATTATAGCCACTTTTTATTCCAATTCTAGCCATTTGTATTTCAATTCTAGCCCTTTAGGTTCAATCTCAATCTGATTTTTAAAAGTCACTTTAATCTCATCCGTCCATCCCATCCCGATTTAATCTCGTCCCTTCATCTCTTATTAAATCAACGGTTGAGATCTAATCCTTTACTTACCTTTTTTAATCTTAAAAGACTTCAAACCCTAAGGTGTTCATTTACTCTTCCTCCCCTCTCTCCCTAGCGCCGCTCCACTCCCACCTCTTCTGCGGATCGCGCCTCGGCGAGACGAGTAGCAGCTGGTGAGAAGCGGCCGCCGCCTCCTCATCTCCTCCTATTCTCCCTTTGTCTCTTTCTCTTTTCCAGCAGCTAGTAGAGGAGGCAACCAGTCGATCCGGCGGCGGCAAAGCCGAAAGCCTCTCGCCTCTCTCTTTTTTCGTTGACGACAACAACCGCAGAATCGCCAATCACAATGAGCAAAGAAGTAGAAATCACCGGCGGCAAAGAATGGCGAGGCAAAGAACAACAACTCGCGGCTTGCTCGCCAACGGTTGGCGGCACCGATGTTAACATTTCGACGGCGAACAGCATCACCGCGTCTCGAGCGACTTCCAACAAAGGCGTGAGCAAAGCCACCATCGCCTAGTTCCGAGGCGGTAATGATCAACGATACCCGAAAAGCCAAAAACGCCCAGCGATTATTGGTAATGTATCACCATTTTTTTAGTTGCAAAACAGATCAGTCCCGGTATGTTAACTCAACGTAAATGCTACTTCATTCCCTCCATCATTGCTTTTGTTCGGTAAACATAATATTACCATATTTAATTCGTTTATTATGTTGTTCTTGTGTGGAAAGATTTTGTTATCTTGATAGTCTGCTACCATTATCTATTGTTTGCTATGTTACGAAGAATCATCTGCATGTGACGTTATTAATAGATGGGGTCCAGAATTCGTCCCATTCAAGAATTCAAATGCATACAACTCTTGATATTTAGATTTTGTTGATTTGGAGCTCGTTTGAGTTTTCAAAATTCTTAGAAGATTGTTGGTATCGTGTTATGCTCTAATTGATCTGTTTTCCTTGTGTAATTTGGAGTAGCCGTTATTATGCATGATTAGGGATTTTTAAGTTTTCTTTAAATCAATTTAAATCCGTTTCATTTGCCTAATTAGTGAAGTCCGTACTTTCTTGTTCATGGTAACTTTATATTCTTATTTGGAATAATGATTTGGACAGCTTCATACTTGGTGAGTCTTACGGTTGACTATTTTAGTGGAACATATGTACCTATGAAACTTATGAGTCTGACTGTATTTTCCCCCTTTCCTTATTTAGTTATGGCTATTTGTTTGAGTTTATCAATTTACGTTTCAAATTATGTTCTTTACTTGTTTTATATTGTCTTTGCTATGGTTAATCGATTTCTTTTACCTTAATTAAATGGCGATTACTTGCTTTTATATTTGGTAAAAATAAATTAAAATAAATCCTTTAATTTGGCTCCCTCTTATTTAAGGAAGAGTGATAATTCATTGATTGAAATAAATATTTACCTCCCTATTTTTGTGCCCCTCTTCTAATATAAATAGGACTCATCCCCTATTTGTAAAAGGCATTCAGACTTTGGACGTACTCTAAAAATAAAATATTGCTCCATACTCTGAAAAAGAATTAAGTTCAATTCATAGTTCCTCTTTGTCTCGCTTTGTGCTGTTTTGCTGTGTACGGGTCGAATAGTGTGGAATCAACTTGTCTTCACTGCTGATTGGTTCTTTAAACTGCTTAACTGGTTAGTGTCTTTCATACCTGTATTTAATTCTTGCATCACTAGTTACTTAATGTTGTACATGAATCCAAAATTTGGATTTTGAATAAAAGGAAGCATCCGGGTTAGTCTCCTTGCCCTCATTCCGATGTATGATTTCATGTGATTTTGCGAAATTCGTGTGTTTTGCTGTGATTTGCCTTTATGTGTCTAGCTATTAGTTATTATCCTACTATGATCTCGTGTTGGATGTTGTTCTATTAAACAGGGTTTTGAACTTAAAGATTCAAGATATTTGAAGAGTTGCCATGAAAGGAAAGCATTAGACAAGTCGAATTTATTTAATTTGGATTTTTTATTATTTGATCTCTCTTATTGTTCTGTAATATTTTGTATAACGCTAACTATATATATGAAAATATTTGGGGGATCGTCTAAAGGGGGAAGGGGATTTACGTGTTGTTATTTCGGAAATTTGTTTGTTAGAAAATATGCCTATAGGAGTGTCTTGCTTGCTCATTTCCTTACTAAAAAAAAATGGAAAATGATCTTGCCAATATTTTTATTTTTGTTTAAAAATGTAAGCACATTCCGTATTGGTCGTCCACTCTAATTGTCAATTAATTAAGTATTAAACTAAGTTAATTATTCTATGTGATGCAATTTTAGCATAATATTAATTATTTGAATGTGCTTGATATTTACATGGTTACCTAGTGTCGCATTTAATAAAATACAGCTCTCTTATAAACTTTTTTTTTGAAAAAAAATGAGATGAATAAAATAAAAGCTAACTATTTGATTAGAAATCATGTCTATAGGATTTTAATAACTTTGGCATTATTGTGTAGTGTTGGTGTATGGGTTTAAATAATTATTTCTAGATGCCATACATATAGGATCTATGTTTTTTTTTTTTTTTTGAGTATAGTATTTATACATAAAGTTTAAATAGTCCTACTGTACGTCTAAAATCAGAAATTAATCTCAGTTTTTGCTATGCTTATAGGATTAAATAAAATAACTAAAAAATAATAATAACAAGATAACTTTCAGCATATTAATTTTGAAACAAAATTTGTTTGGAGTATGTTCTGCTCACTGTTAATGATTTCTGCAATTAATTTTTAATAGATAATAAATTGTCCAGCATGCTATGTTTAAATATTCTGCCCTGTTGAATCTGCATAAGATTACTAACTACTGCAATTAGTATATTTGATCTGCTACTTAAAAATCAAATAATAATTATATTCTGCATGTCCCTTAAAATCTGCTACTTTAAAATTTACTGCCTTAATTAAAACTCTGCATGAAATAGTTAGTTTCTGCATTAAGAATAACTGTTTGGCCACTTGAATTCATTCTAACTAATTAAAACCTTGCGATCTGTCGTAACTTTCTTCCCTTATAATGTTAATCAGTATTATTATAATATTTGTTTTACATGTTCGCACACTTAGCATGAAACCTTTCACTTTACTTGTGTTTGATAGCATGTTTAATAAAATTTAAGAGGCCAATATGAGACCTTATATGCTAAATGTTGTTAAACTTGTTTTAACTTGGTGTCTAGTGGGCCTATTAAATTTTATTTGTCTAAAACCATTCCAATAGTAGTCCAATGCCTCTTGGACATTAAGCGGACGCTAGGCACCTTTTAGAGACGAAAGCACGCGTGGTGGGGTAGGGGTAGTCTAGGCCCTACGGACATGATGACACCGACTCAGGCTTAAAACGACAAACTTTGGTTTTGTCTGTCCCTATCGGTAGCCTAAAAATAAAGAAAAGTCGAGTGCTGATCCGTAAAGTATTTTAGAGTCTCTTTTCCCTTTTTCCCTTTTACTTGTTTATAATTATATCTATTTGGGGTAGCTAAATTAAAATAAAATTATTTGCCTACCTATTTGTACAATTTCTGTCTTCTCACTCCTCTCCGTTAATTGATTAATATTAGTCTAATTGTTTATTTATTGTTTGTTATACTTGTTGTTTGATAAATCACTTAGATCTGTATGTTTGATTAATTAATTAAAACAACTAAAAATTTAATTGTTAATATTTATTTGTTATTTTGTTATCACCTAGTTTCGCATGCTTATCAATTAAATAAATAATAAAAGTAATCTTAATGCTTAAAGTTATTTATCACCTAGCGAGCATGTTTAAATCAAAATAAGTAATAAATGAAGTGACCTTAACTGCTATTTGTAACCCCCACATAATTGCATGAGATACGGTCGGGACCCACATTTGTGGACTTCGAGGGATGCCTAACTCCTTCCCCTCGAGGTAACTTGAACCCTTACCCGATCTCTGGTTCGTTGACCTTAGCTAGAATTAGTTAGGTTAGATAGGTGCCCTAACGCACCATAATTCGTTAGGTGGCGACTCTTCATCTTCCCGAAACCCAAAAGAGTTGTTAGGTCGTGCAATCAAACCCGCTTTGAGAAAATGGGGGCGTAACGGCGACTGCTGGGGATTTTAGGTTCAAACCATTACGTGTTTCGTGCTTTATGTGGGTATGTTAGGTTATTTCATTGTTTGTTTGATTATTACCTTGCTAGTTGTTATTTGACTATCACGTTTATTTACTTTCCTTATATAGAATTTTTTTTATGTTTAGTTATTTCCATGTTTTGCCCTTATCCCTTTTCCTTATTTGTGTGATTTTTATTTGTTTACATTTATGTATGTATTTATTTATCGCTTTCTATAAAACTGTTTATATGTTACTGCTTTTCAACTACGTGCTAAATGTTTACCGCGTTGATAAATGGCATTCCGTTCATACTTCCCCCAATTGGGACCCTCTTCCTATTTTTATTTTGTTACGATGATGTTGTGCCTTTGCACCTCTCACAACTACTCAATTCCTCTTCAAACACCTAATTATAGAGAGTCGGCACATGCGTGGACGGAACGGATAGTTTTACTACCGGGAAACCACGAGCCTTCTCGCATAGAATCCCTCTCTAGTCCGTGTCAAATCAATTCTTAGAAAATCTTACTTAGGTCATACATGATGCATAAGCCCTAGGCAGTTTGACCCTTGGTGTCAATCCGCATAATTAGTAGCCACCCTATCGTCTAAAGGGCCCCAACACCCTTTAGACAAATTGCATATTTATGTGTCAACGTGGTCATAATAATTAAATTAAGCCAAATTTGCCAAACGGAGTTTAGAATTTGTCTGTTGTTTTGTTTGCAGAGTCATGGCCTATCCTCACTTTCCCAACACACAAATGGTGGTTAAAGTAAACCCTACTTTGAAGATTTGGTGGAGAGATATTGAGAAGAATCGAGGGTTAGAGGCGAATGAACTATTAGGTGGCCTTACTGCTTTAATCTCCGTTGAGCCAGATCGTTATTTGATCAAAGCATTGTTAAAATTTTGGGACACCGAGAGACTAGTCTTCAAATTTAAGGACTTCGAGTTAACCCCAACGATTGAGGAGATTGGTGGATTTCTTGGTCTCCCTTACAAAGAGCAGGAAATGATTGTTCCCCACAAGCCAACACCAAGGTCTTTTTTGAAGCAAATGGGTATGCGTCATAATCCGGATCTACTATGCCTGAAAGAAGGATGGATTTCTTTATCATACTTATATGCACGCGTTGGAGACGCGGAGGGCTATGAAAACTTTAGTAGAGAATTTGCTTGTTCTTCGCAAAATGGGAAAAATACCGCCTTAATGCATTCATTGTCAGACTCTTAGGCTCATTAGTTTTCCCTATGGAAAGGGGAAAAATCCACACAAGCCTAAGTTATGTGGTTCGAATGTTGGCTCGAGGTGGAAAGACTATAGTTCCCATGATACTTGCCGAAATCATAAGGGCATTGACTAAATGTACTAGAGGCAAAAGGTATTTCGAAGGGTGTAACTTTTTATTACAACTTTGGGCTGTGGAACATTTCTACCAAAGGGCTAATATGGTAGATATTATTAGAGGGAGTATGGGAAATAAGATCAGCAATCATGCTTCAAGGATGAAATATTTTGTTTCTCCTGTAGGAACGGAGGACTGGTTTGTGTACTTAAGAGAACGTTCGGCCACCCAAATTCAATGGAAGTACTATTGGTTGAAACCTCGTCGTGCCATTATAAGAGGTAATGAGCTTTACTTTATTGAGCTCGTTGGTTTAAATGGCGTACAACCATACGCACCACTTAGAGTTCTCCGACAGTTTGGGCAGATACAGATGATACCTCTACGATCCTATATGAGCCACTATGGGTATGACTTTGGGTCAGAAATACCACATGTAAGTACCATACTACGAAGGTGGGAGAGAGTAATGACTATTGATGTTCAAGAACATCGACCCTTCTGCACACCTGAATATTATGTATGGCTTTTGGAGGATGCGGAGCATACAGATTTGAGTGAAGAGGGCATTTCAGGCTTTGGTGATGAGAGAGAAAGAAGATGGGCTCGCAACCTTCTCAACAATAACTACGAGATCACTCCTGAAATGAAGCAGCAGATCGTTCCCAACATTGGAGACTAGCATTGATTTTTTTTATTTTTTTTTTCCCCCTATGTTATCCCTAGTCCTTTAGTCTATTTCTTTCTATAGTATGATGTAATAAGTTGAAATTTCAATAAATGAAACTCTTTTTATTATTTCCCTAACTCTAAACTCCAATTGGCAAATAAGGCTTAATTTAATCATTGTGCATCACTTACATGTCGTCTTAGGCCTACCTCTGGCTCAACGAGGCTCCTTGCATTTAGGGCGTTTACTTCAAACTACGTGTTATTATTCCTATTTACTCTAACCTACTAACACTATTTTCTGTTGATTGTATTGTTTTCCCAATCCTAAGGTTGATCTGTTCTTCACCCTGGCACATACAAGATCAAAAGGGACCCCCCCTTCTCCTCCTCTTCAGAGAACAGATTACAGAAACAAAGAAAAAATGGTTGACAACAACAGCATCAATGAAAGAGGGGAAAATTCTGAGGGAGAGCAGCTCCCAAACGACCTTGTCTTTAGACTTGAGCGCAAGATTGCCGAATTGGAAGAGGAAGTAGCACATATGCGTGACTTGGCCAAGTTGTCTATTTCTCTCGGAACCCATTTCGTGAAAATGCATAATCCTCCTCTCTCCAACCAAACGACATTTCCAAACAACCTCCACTAACATATCCCGACCAACCCGCCGCCCGTATATACCCCGCCAATTCATAATCAAATCCCTTTACCATTACCATCAAGAAACCAAGCCAACTGCTCTAACTAATTCCAAATGCAAATCCTCCATATAATCCTGGAAGTAATAACCTTAATCCAATATATGTCGAAACTGCTCCCATAACTCATAATTACCATGAATCAGAGTCCTCCCAAAAGGACATCCTGATTAAAAACCTGACCGAGAAATTAGATAGCTTGGCCAACAGGGTGCAAAATGTGGAAGGAAACAAAAGGCTGGGAGGTTTGAACTACGAGGATTTGTATGCACCCGATGTAGAGTTGCTCAAGGATACAAGCCGCCAAAGTTCAAATGTTCAATGGCATGAGATCCCAAAGCTCATCTACGAATGTATCGCGACAAGCTCAGAGGATAGGGAGAGACGAAAGGATACTCATGAAGTTCGCATGGTGAGTCTCACGGGAGGCTCTATCATGGTATATTGAACAAGATCCTGGAAATGGGTCGAGTGGGTAGATACGGCCACGATTTCATGAACAGATTGGGTTTAACATAGAAAATGCACTGATTGGTTTTACATCCAAAACTTGAAGAAGAAGCCCTGAATCCTTCCGCGAGTATGCCATAAGATGGAGGTCCGGCGGCGAGCTGCACTCCAATGGAGGAATCTCGGATGAAAGATTATTTCATCCGTGCCCAAGAGCCACGATATGACAGAATGACGCCGTGAAATGAGAAGAGTTTTGCCAAATTATCGATTAGGCGAAAGTTGATCAAGAGGCATAAGAAATGGAACTATCATAAACTTAGAGGCCTTATGCCACCAACAAAGCTCGCACCGTGGAATATCGAGAATCGAAAAGAAAACAGCATGCCATGATGGCTCAAGGAACTAACCCCAGATAAGTATCAAGCCACCACCCCACCTCCATCTCCATATCCTCAAACTCCATACCCTTCACCTCCACCACCTACGATACCAAAATGCTCCTCCCCAATATCAACCGCTTATCCCGCCTATAATGCCCACCAACTTACTTCCAAACTCCACCACCTACTCAAACTCCACTACTCAAACTCCAAACTACCAAAATGCACTCCATACGAAAAAGACCAACAAAAACTACACTGGCCGAGCCAATAGCCCAACTTTACGAAAGAGAAAGAGCAAGCTATGTGACCCGCCTCGCGTACTGTGGATGTTCACAAGAAATGGTATGACCCCAACAAGGTTTGTGCCTACCATTCCGGGATGAAAGGTCATACTACTGAAGTTTGCAGAGCCTTAAAAGATAAGGTGCAGATGTTGATTGATACAAAGGCCATCCAACTCAAAGACCCGACACCAAATGTTGCAAATAACCCTCTTCCTAACCATCAGGTCAATATGGTAGAAGTCGATGATACTTCAGATTGGGAGCAATCCATTTGGGCCCACGATCCAGAAGAAACAATAACTGTCCCTGCCAAAACGCCAATCATAGTACAAAGGCGTGCTCCATTTGAGGTTGAGGTTGCCAGGCCCAAGACCCCATTCACCGCTCAGGCGCCTCATCCTGTACAATATGATACTCATCATGTCCCATGGAACTATAAAAAAAGAAAAAGCAAAAGTGGAAGAGGCAGACACTGCAGCAGGAGTGACCAGATCCGGAAGGATTTACTCTTCTGAAAATTTGGTACAAGGTAGTTCCAGCAAATCCAAGGCGCCAATTGTTGAGCTTGAAGACCAAGGTATTTGGAAGAAGGTGCAAGCTAAAGAGTACTGCATGATTGAGGAATTGAGTATAACTCCATCTCGTATATCAACTCGCTTTGTCGCAGCTTCCAAACTCATCTAACGCTCTTTCAAGGTCCCGTGAAGCATATGTCCCATCTAGCATCACTCATGGAGAAGTAGCCCAAATGGTCGAACAGGTCTTTGATGCATACAGAATATCCTTTCACGATGATGAGTTGCTGGCCAAGCGAGCATAATAGTGGCTTTCAGACATTTCTACCAATATCAGATAAGGTTATCACCAAAGCTTTGGTGGATTCAGCGCTGGTTTGAATATTTGCCCTCCGCACGCTGACAAGATCGGGCGTGGATAGTGCAAAGATCCGCACTTGGCGGATGAATGTGAGAGCATTCGATGGCTCTCAAAGCGGGTACCATCGGGAAATAACTCGACACGCTAATTGGTCTCGCATTTTCCCAATAACCTTCGTGTTTGGACATTCCATCCTCGTATAACCTATCACTGGTCGCCTCGATTCATATGGTCGAGCAGCTGGCCCACTCTTCATCAATGTTTGAAGTTTGAATGGATCGTGAAGAGGTCGTAGTTCACGGGAAAAGCGGACATCCTGATATGCAATAAGGAAGAGGTCATCCGACGGGGAAATGTATCATCTCGCTGAGCTTGTTGGCAACATCGGTGCAACCTTGGTTCACCTGTAAGATCATGTATACATGATGGCTTGGTTTGGTTTCGAGCTCGAAAGGTTTGGGAACTAATCGCAAGGTATAGTGAACCTATACACTGTCACACTCAACCACCTTCGCCCGGGATACAAATATACCACGGAGAGTGGCTTGATTGGCATCCACCTAGAGACGGGTACTATTATCCTTTGAAGAAACCGATACAACCGCCGCACTACCATTCCGATCGCAGGTTTCACGGGCGGTATAATTGATGGGCTTCAGAAGAGTGGGCGGTTTGTCTCACCAAGGAAGAAAGAGAAGGCGCGCAACGTCGTGATCAACGGCGAGGAGAAAGGACCCTGTAAGCAAATGGCAAAAGATCGCGACCAAAGATTGGACCTCAACTCCATCCGCACTTCGTCGCCTCCGGGTAGCCTTGGAAGATTTTCTATCAAATTTCAAAATGTTTTCAATAAATGCTTTTAATTTCGATTCATTATTATTGTTTTCAACTATCGTGATTTTGAAACTCTCAAGTTTTAATCAATAAAGTTTTTGTTCCCATCTATTTAATATCTTATATTTATTTGTGCTTTATTCTTTTCCAAAGAAAATCTGTTATAAAATGTTGAATCGAGACTATGGCATATAATGAGACTGCATAACTTGACATTAATGATTTAGAAGGTTTGAGGAAAATGAGGTCCTCAAGAGTTAATCGTAAAGGTTGAGGAATTCAAGAAAAGCCTAATCCAAACTCGTGGAAACAGGTGGTAAACTGGGAAATTCAGAGGTAATACAAGAGACACGAGTAAGCATCCACATGACAAGAAGATAAGAAAGAATACATCGAGTGCCCCATGGAGAATAAGGATATTTTCGCACGGTCCTACGCAGATACGATGGCCGAAGTACTCGATAGTTGCTCACCGTTGCTCATCGATCCGCTTTGCCCTCGCAAGCGAGGTTCAAAATACAAGCCCGAGTTGAGTTTGAAAATCAAAGAAGAAATATCGAAGCAATTAGACGGAATCCTTCAAGTGACGAAGTACCCAACATGGCTTGCAAATGTCGCTCCGTGCCTAAGAAAGACGGAAAGGTCGAGTTCAGGTAGATTATCGGATCTTAATAAAGCTAGTCCAAAGGATAATTTTCCATTGCCCAACATACATATATTGATTGATAATCGTGCTAAGCATGAAACACAATCATTTGTGGATTGCTTCACGTATCATCAAATTGAGATGCAGACGACGCGAAAAGATCGCTTTCATCACACCACGGGTGTCTACCACTACGCGTAATGCCTGGGTCAAGAACGCCGCTACATACACGAGGCAATGACTACCTTGTTTCACCATACGATCCACAAGGAAATTGAAGTTTATGTGGATGACGCCATCATCAAGTCAAAGAAGGATTCAAATCATCCGGATGATCCGCGAAAAGTTCTTGCCGCATCACGCAAGTATAACTTAAAGTCAATCGCAGTTGGTTCGGGGTTCCCGCCGGAAAGCTTCCGGTTTCATTGTCACCGCCGGGTATTGAATTAGATCCATCAAAATCAAGGCCATTCGTGATTTACCTCCGCCAAGAGTAAGAAAGAGGTAATGAGTTTTCTCGGAAGACTCAATTACATCACCGCTTCATACAAGACACCCATCGTTATTCGCGAGCCTATTTTCAAGTTGTTGAAGGATGCCGCATAAAGTGGACAAATGAATGCCAACAAGCATTTGATAAGATCAAGCGATTACTTATCCAATCCTCCCGTGGGTTCCACTGAATCTGCACTATCATTGCTATACATATCGCTGCCGGATAATGCTTTCACCGCATTCAAGGCGCATGATGAAACAGAAAGAAGGAGCAGCGATATATTACATGAGCAAGTTAAGTTCACATCATACGGCTCGATACTTCTATTAGAGCGCACTGGCCAGGCTTTAACTCGGGTCGCCTAAGTCGCGACACTACTTGTCTTCGCACACTACTTATCCGATCTCGAGGATGGATCCTTCAAGTATATCTTTCGTGCCCATGCCTACAGGAAAATTAGCTAAGGCGCAGATACTATCGAGCGAATTTGACATAGTATATGTTACACAAAAAGCGAAGGCCCAGCATTAGCGATCACATGGCGGAAAACCCCATAGATGATGATTACGACATCATCAAGACTTACTTCCGGATGAAGAAATAGCTTTTGTGGGGAGGATATTTCGAAGAATATGATGGTTGGAGGATGTTCTTCACGGAGCTAAGAATTTGAGTGATCCGCATCGAGCTGCTTTGATTTCACCAATCGACAACACTATCCCAGACGGCAAAGCTCGTTCCTTTGTTCAAATAATATGGCCGAGTACGGCTTGCATATTAGGTTCTGACGCGCTATTGATTCGATGTCGAAATGCCGATAATAGGAGATTCGCATTTGTTGATTCATCAGTTCGAGGCGAGTGGGCTACCAAGAATCGGAAGTTGTTACCCTATGTCAACGTGTGCATAGTCAGTGCAAAAGGTTCATCAAGGCAGACCAAGCATGTGCAAGGATCCGTAATGAATTCGCAGATGCATTAGCCACTTTGTCTTCCATGATTCAACATCCCGATCATAATTATATTGATCCTATTCAGATCCACATATACGAGCAACCGCATATTGCTTTCATGCCAAGAGAGCACGATGGCAAGCCTCGTACAATGACATACGAGAGTATTTGAAGAATGGTGAGTATACGGAAAAGGCAACAAGTTGTACAAAAGCGCATAATTCAAGGTTAGCGACCGCTTCTTTCTAAGCGGAGAAATCCTTTATGTAAGGACTCGACTTAGGTTGCTAATGCGCCGTTCGGAGAAGCTAGCGATTAATCAAGAGATACACGCGGAACACGTGGTCCTCATACGAACGGTTTCACTTTGGCAAGAAGATCTCGAGGTCGGGTATTTTTGGTTAACCACGGAGACAGATCGCATTCACTATGTTCGGAAGTGTCACCGATGTCAAACTCACGCGGATATGATTCGAGTTCCTCCCAACGAACTCCATGTTACTAGTTCACCTCGCCTCGCACTGGGGTACGGACGCCATCGTCCAATCGAGCTCGCAGCATCCAACGGACACGATTCATTTTGTTGCAATCGATTATTTCACCAACGGGTTGAAGCCACCTCTCATAAATCGGTGACGAAGGTTGTGGATGATTTTGTCAAAAGTAATATCATCCGTAGGTTCGGATTCCCGAGTCAATCATCACCGATAACGGAACCAACCTAAATAGTGATTTGACGCAGGTCATCAGCGAGAAGTTCAAGATCAATCATCGAAATTCTACAAAGATACGCACTACGTATTTAATGGAGCTCGAGGCCGCAAATAAAAACATCAAGAGGATATTGCGCAAAATGATCGATAATCACAAACATTGTACGGTTAGCTACCTTTGCATTGTTGGGATATCGCATTACCATTAGAACTTCTACCGGGCTACACCTTATTTTCTCGTATGGTAGTGAAGCCGTGATACCACCGTAGAGATACCTCTCTAAGAATTATTCAGAAGCGGAGTTGAGTGATGCCGAATGGATACAATCTCGATCGCGACCGCATTAATAGATAAGAAGGATTAACGCCGCTTTGTCACGGTCACTTTATCAAAATAGAATGGCCGAGCTTTCAATGAAGGCGTTAGACCCGCATTTCTCACCGGGCAATCGTTCAAACGGATCTTTCCAAATCGTGATGAAGCAAAGGGTAAATTCTCACCAAACCGCAAGGTCCATACATAGTCTGCGTATCGACGGGAGAGCTCTCGTGATTGGCAGAAATGGATGGAGAAGTTTGGCCCAAACCTATCAATTCGATCTTTGTGGAAAAGATATTACATCTAAGTTTGTTTCACGCCTCTTGCTCGTAATTTGGAACTACGCCGCACTGATTCCGCTAAGAGGGATACGAGCGCTCTTTTGGAGTTCGGTCTTCCCATAAATAAAACTTCATTTTCCCCTTTGATTATGTAACTGGGGCAAATTTTGAAGGGGTCTCAAAAATTCTTTCAACGAGCATTTTCCGCACACATCAAGACTGGGGCAGAATTTTTGAGGGGGTCTCAAAAATTCTTTCAACGAGCATTTTCCGCACACATCAAGAGGGGGGCAGAATTTTTGAGTGGGTCTCTAAAATTCTGTCAACGAGCTTTTGCCGCGACACATCAAGATCAGGGGTAATTTTTTGAGAGGTCTCAAAATTCACATCAATCGAGATACACCCACGACAAAGAGAATAATAATGTATGGCCCGAATCAAATTTTGAACGCTGTTGGGTCAAATGTTGTAAAGTCTCAAATTGTGCCATGGTCAAAGATTCAACATTACTTTTACAAAATTAATATTTTCAAAAGCTTTTCAAAATTTCTCTCTTTCTGTTTATACTCTCTCCCAAAGCGAATGCCCGGAAAGGTCCGACGGCGAGCAAAGCGAAGACAAACGGGTCGGAACATCAACCGTCCCATTTTAAACTTACTATTTTTCTTCAACGCAGAAAAGACAGTACATATACAAGAAACAATCCACACCACGACGGCGGTCAAACTAAAACACTTCAAATCAAAATTCGCCGATAAATGGCACTCGACTGCATAACTAGACGAAGATCGAGATTGCATTATCGCTTGTGCCCAAGATCGTGCATTGAGCCCGAGATTGCAGATTGCATGCGCCTATCGTGATCATGCCCAAGACTACATTGAGCCCGATTGCATTATTGCACGCGCTATCGCAACGCACCGTGCATCGCATTGAGCCCGAGATTGCATTATACGCGTACGCGATCAGATCGCGTCCGAAGATCGATTGAGCCGAGATTGCAGATTGCATGCGCGCCATCGTGCATCACGCCCAAGACTACATTGAGCCCGAGATTGCATTATCGCACGCGCTCGCTTATCGCAACGCACCAAGATCGATTGAGCCCGAGATTGCATTATCAGACGCGTCGCGATCAGATCGTGCCAAGATCGATTGAGCCCGAGATTGCATTGTGCATATCGCTATCGTGATCATGCCCAAGACTACATCGAGCCCGAGATTGCATTATTGCACGCTCAAGATCGATTGAGCCCGAGATTGCATTATTGCACGCTCGCTATCAGATCGCGTCGAAGATCCGATTGAGCCCGAGATTGCATTATTGCACGTTCGCTTATCAGACGCGTCGAAGATCGATTGAGCCCGAGATTGCATTATTGTACGCGCCGCTTATCAGATCGTGCCCAAGATCGCATTGAGCCCGAGATTGCATTATTGCATGTGCCCGCTTATCAGATCGTGCGGAAGATTGCATCGAGCCCGAGATTGCATTATTACACGTGCCCAAGATTGCATTTGAGCCCGAGATTGCATTATCGCAGGTGCCCGCTTATTGCATTGCGCCCAAGATTTCATTATGCCCCAGACAGATATGCCGAGAATTACATGTGCCCAAGAGATTCAAATCAAATTACAAATATCAATCGATGCCCGAATTACGTATACGCTTTCTTTACTCATTATTTATTTTCCTAAGGCGCCATGGTCTAAAGGCATCATTTTCATGGCTCGCGACATCATATCATGGCCTAAGGATTTACTTTCCGCTTATCATGATCCAAGGGTGTCATAGTCTAAAGGCATTATTCTCATGGCCCGCAGACAACATTTTCATGACTCGAGGATATAATTTTTGCGATCACGGCCCTAGACACCATAGCCTAAGACATCATTCTCATAGTCTTAAGGCAAACATCATGGTCGATATGGAATTGATCATATTTACATTTACGCTTATTTAATATACATGCTCGATCCTTCTATTACAAGCTATAGATTTGCAGAGACTAACATTTCAGATAAGATCAATTGCCCTATCACGCATTGCCTTATTGTCATCGCAACGACAATTCTACCGAACATTTTAGGCTCGTCCACCTTATAATACGACATTTCAGGCTCGTCTGCCTTACAATATGATATTTTAGACTCGTTCGCCTTATAATACGACATTCAGGCTCTTCCACCTTACAATAGGATGCTTAGGTTCGTCCACCTTATAATTAGACATTTTCTTCTATATACCATCAGAGCTATTCGAGGTTAACACTATCCTTCGGAGATGGGTCGCGATTCTTCAAGAAGATAGGCCAGAGTCTATCAAGGCTTGCACTATGACTCTCAAAGCAGATTGCAGGCGTGATTGATCGCTATCTCAGCTACGATTATCATATTCATTTGTCTATCGCAACGAGGCCCTATTGAATTCTTTGCTAATCACTATAATTTTCTCATCTCAATCTTTGGCTACTCATATTATCTCCTCTTCATCGGATTCTTCGCTCTTAAGCCAGAAATCTCTCTGTCACGCTTTTTCTCGCTACTCTAATCCTATCCACTCAAGCCAATATTGTTCCCGTCCGAATACCGTACCGCTCTTTCATTTTTAGGAGTTTCATCTGCTCCTGAATCTAGAACTACACACGACCTGATTCTCGTATAACCAGAGATATGTAGGCGGCTTAATACCAAAGTCTCATTGCACTTCTTTCCAAATTTTTATTATTTCAATTGATCCCACCGACATCTCTCGTTGGTCGGACAAAATCGGCTACTAAGTCAACGTTGGTTGCCCGACAATTCATTCTTCATTCCCCAAGCAACCAAGGGGCAGCTGTTGACACCCAATTTTGACCGACCTTTAACCATTTTGGAATGCTATTCGATTAAATACGTATTTTTTTTAAAAAAAAAAAATATTTCCAGCTTAAAATTTTAATCAAATTCATCTTAAAATTATATATTTAGTATGCATTATTTTAAAATTATCGTAAATGTTTTGTTTAATTATTAGTAAAACTCAAAAGCAATTATTTTATTTCAAATGTTTTAAAATTTAAGTGATTCTTATTATATGAAAATTGTAATATTTTATTAAATTGAATAGCATTTCTTCTTTAAGTCTTTTAAATCTTAGCCTTCTATTCTAATTTATTGCAATTCTAGCCTTTTAATTCCAATTGTATTTCAATTATAGCCACTTTTTATTCCAATTCTAGCCATTTGTATTTCAATTCTAGCCCTTTAGGTTCAATCTCAATCTGATTTTTAAAAGTCACTTTAATCTCATCCGTCCATCCCATCCCGATTTAATCTCGTCCCTTCATCTCTTATTAAATCAACGGTTGAGATCTAATCCTTTACTTACCTTTTTTAATCTTAAAAGACTTCAAACCCTAAGGTGTTCATTTACTCTTCCTCCCCTCTCTCCCTAGCGCCGCTCCACTCCCACCTCTTCTCTGGATCGCCGCCTCCGGCGAGACGAGTAGCAGCCGGTGAGAAGCAGGCAGCGCCGCCCCTCCCCTCATCTCCTCCCGTTCTCCCTTTGTCTCTTTCTCTTCTCCGCAAACAAGAAAGACGGTGAGGCAACCAATCGATCCGTCGGGCGGCCAAAGCCTCTCGCCTCTCTCTCTTTTTTTCGTTGACGACAACAACCGGCAGAATCGCTAATCACAATGAAAGCAGCCTCCAGAGAAATCACCGGCGAAAGCAAAGAATGGCGAGGCAAAGAACAACAACTCGCGGTTGCCCGCCAACGGTCATGACGGCACCAGCAGCAATAATACTTCGACGGCGATCAGCATCACCGCCTGCGCGATTTCCAATGAAGATTTGCGAGCAAAGCCAGCCATCAGCTAGTTCCGAGGCGGTAATGATCAACGATACCCGCAAAGCCAAAAACGCCGCCAGCGCTATTGGTAATGTATCACCCCATTTTTTTAGTTGCAAACAGATCACCCAGATGTTAACTCAACGAATGCTACTTCATTCCTCCATCATTGCTTTTGTTCGTAAACATAATATTACCATATTTAATTCGCTTATTATGTTGTTCTTGTGTGGAAAGATTTTGTTATCTTGATAGTCCGCTACCATTATCTATTGTTTGCTATGTTACAAGAATCATCCGCATGACGTTATTAATAGACGGGTCCGCACTGGCCCCATTCAAGAATTCAAATGCATACAACTCTTGATATTTAGATTTTGTTGATTTGGAGCTCGTTTGAGTTTTCAAAATTCTTAGAAGATTGTTGGTATCGTGTTATGCTCTAATTGATCTGTTTTCCTTGTGTAATTTGGAGTAGCCGTTATTATGCATGATTAGGGATTTTTAAGTTTTCTTTAAATCAATTTAAACTGCTTTCATTTGCCCTAATTAGTGAAGTCCGTACTTTCTTGTTCATGGTAACTTTATATTCTTATTTGGAATAATGATTTGGACAAATTTTCATACTAAAGTAGTCTTACGGTTGACTATTTTAGTGGAACATATGTACCTATGAAACTTATGAGTCTGACTGTATTTTCCCCCTTTCCTTATTTAGTTATGGCTATTTGTTTGAGTTTATCAATTTACCGTTTCAAATTATGTTCTTTACTTGTTTTATATTGTGCTGCTATGGTTAACTGATTTCTTTTACCTTAATTAAATGAGCAGATTACTTGCTTTTATATTTGGTAAAAATAAATTAAAATAAATCCTTTAATTTGGCTCCCTCTTATTTAAGGAAGAGTGATAATTCATTGATTGAAATAAATATTTACCTCCCTATTTTTGTGCCCCTCTTCTAATATAAATAGGACTCATCCCCTATTTGTAAAAGGCATTCAGACTTTGGACGTACTCTAAAAATAAAATATTGCTCCATACTCTGAAAAAGAATTAAGTTCAATTCATAGTTCCTCTTTGTCTCGCTTTTGCTTTGTGGTAATGGTCGAATAGTGTGGAATCAACTTGTCTTCACTGATTGGTTCTTTAAACTGCTTAACTGGTTAGTGTCTTTCATACCTGTATTTAATTCTTGCATCACTAGTTACTTAATGTTGTACATGAATCCAAAATTTGGATTTTGAATAAAAGGAAGCATCCGGGTTAGTCTCCTTGCCCTCATTCCGATGTATGATTTCATGTGATTTTCATAAATTCGTGTGTTTTGCTGTGATTTGCCTTTATGTGTCTAGCTATTAGTTATTATCCTACTATGATCTCGTGTTGGATGTTGTTCTATTAAACAGGGTTTTGAACTTAAAGATTCAAGATATTTGAAGAGTTGCCATGAAAGGAAAGCATTAGACAAGTCGAATTTATTTAATTTGGATTTTTTATTATTTGATCTCTCTTATTGTTCTGTAATATTTTGTATAACGCTAACTATATATATGAAAATATTTGGGGGATCGTCTAAAGGGAAGGATTTACGTGTTGTTATTTCGGAAATTTGTTTGTTAGAAAATATGCCTATAGGAGTGTCTTGCTTGCTCATTTCCTTACTAAAAAAAAATGGAAAATGATCTTGCCAATATTTTTATTTTTGTTTAAAAATGTAAGCACATTCCGTATTGGTCGTCCACTCTAATTGTCAATTAATTAAGTATTAAACTAAGTTAATTATTCTATGTGATGCAATTTTAGCATAATATTAATTATTTGAATGTGCTTGATATTTACATGGTTACCTAGTGTCGCATTTAATAAAATACAACTCTCTTATAAACTTTTTTTTGTTGAAAAAAAAATGAGATGAATAAAATAAAAGCTAACTATTTGATTAGAAATCATGTCTATAGGATTTTAATAACTTTGGCATTATTGTGTAGTGTTGGTGTATGGGTTTAAATAATTATTTCTAGATGCCATGCATATAGGATCTATGTTTTTTTTTTTTTTTTGAGTATAGTATTTATACATAAAGTTTAAATATTACTAATTTACGTCTAAAATCAGAAATTAATATCAGTTTTTTCTATGCTTATAGGATTAAATAAAATAACTAAAAAAATAATAATAACAAGATAACTTTCAGATATTAATTTTGAAACAAAATTTGTTTGGAGTATGTTCTGCTCACTGTTAATGATTTCTGCAATTAATTTTTAATAGATAATAAATTGTCCAGCATGCTATGTTTAAATATTCTGCCCTGTTGAATCTGCATAAGATTACTAACTACTGCAATTAGTATATTTGATCTGCTACTTAAAAATCAAATAATAATTATATTCTGCATGTCCCTTAAAATCTGCTACTTTAAAATTTACTGCCTTAATTAAAACTCTGCATGAAATAGTTAGTTTCTGCATTAAGAATAACTGTTTGGCCACTTGAATTCATTCTAACTAATTAAAACCTTGCGATCTGTCGTAACTTTCTTCCCTTATAATGTTAATCAGTATTATTATAATATTTGTTTTACATGTTCGCACACTTAGCATGAAACCTTTCACTTTACTTGTGTTTGATAGCATGTTTAATAAAATTTAAGAGGCCAATATGAGACCTTATATGCTAAATGTTGTTAAACTTGTTTTAACTTGGTGTCTAGGTGGGCCTATTAAATTTTATTTGTCTAAAACCATTCCAATAGTAGTCCAATGCCTCTTGGACATTAAGCGGGGACGCTAGGCACCTTTTAGAGACGAAAGCATGCGGTGGTGGGGTAGGGGTAGTCTAGGCCCTACGGACATGATGACACCGACTCAGGCTTAAAACGACAAACTTTGGTTTTGTCTGTCCCTATCGGTAGCCTAAAAATAAAGAAAAGTCGAGTGCTGATCCGTAAAGTATTTTAGAGTCTCTTTTCCCTTTTTCCCTTTTACTTGTTTATAATTATATCTATTTGGGGTAGCTAAATTAAAATAAAATTATTTGCCTACCTATTTGTACAATTTCTGTCTTCTCACTCCTCTCCGTTAATTGATTAATATTAGTCTAATTGTTTATTTATTGTTTGTTATACTTGTTGTTTGATAAATCACTTAGATATTTATGTTTGATTAATTAATTAAAACAACTAAAAATTTAATTGTTAATATTTATTTGTTATTTTGTTATCACCTAGTTTCGCATGCTTATCAATTAAATAAATAATAAAAGTAATCTTAATGCTTAAAGTTATTTATCACCTAGCGAGCATGTTTAAATCAAAATAAGTAATAAATGAAGTGACCTTAACTGCTATTTGTAACCCCCACATAATTGCATGAGATACGGTCGGGACCCACATTTGTGGACTTCGAGGGATGCCTAACCCCTTCCCCTCGAGGTAACTTGAACCCTTACCCGATCTCTGGTTCGTTGACCTTAGCTAGAATTAGTTAGGTTAGATAGGTGCCCTAACGCACCATAATTCGTTAGGTGGCGACTCTTCATCTTCCCGAAACCCAAAAGAGTTGTTAGGTCGTGCACCAAAACCCGTTTTGAGAAAAATGGGGCGCGACATATCTCATGTCAGCAGGAAGAAATGTGTTTTAAAAACATAAGAGCCAGTACATTTTTGGGAGTAGTATCGAGCAATCGACTGGGAGTTGCTCAAAGAACCCATTTCATGTAACCATGTTAGCCACCATGGGTAGAAAAGGATCATACTTTAGATGAATCCTTTTCATATTAGACTAGTGGATCCATTAGGCGCTTCAGTCTTATACCTTGGCCGGGTATAGGATGCTCCGCACGTGAGGTTGATCATTTGTATCATCACTTTAGCTCTTATGTGATGATTGTTGCCAGAGAAACTCCCACAAATAGCTTATTGTATTTTTATACACTAAAATTATTGTATTTTATATACATCATTCAATTGTATTTCTATATACATCTCAGCTTATTGTATCCTTGTATACACACAGAGTTTATAGCATGTTTTAAACAGTCTTTCTTTATATCACACTTGTTTTAAATTGCCTTATATTGAAAGAAGTCAGTCAGGTTGAGTTGAGTTGAACAAGGTAAATTTTTCAGTTTCTTCCAAATTTTCTTCTAGCCTATATTGCTTAGTTTTCCAGCTCGCATACTTGTACATTCTATGATCGATGCGGCTTCGCATCGCCTTATGATGCAGATACAGTACCGGATCAAAGATCATGCACGCCGTTGATCCAAATTGAGCACTCCAGAGTCAGTGGTGAGCCTCCTTGCATTCCGGAGGACTCAATTATTTTGTGTTCTTAGTTTTTGTTTTATTAGGATGTTGCGGGGTTTGTCCCAACATCCATCTCAGTATTTAGAGGCTTCATAGACAGTCAGACAGTCAGTCAGTTAGTTTGGAGTCTCTCATGCATGTATATATTTAAATATCCTATTTTGAGACTCGAGATGCCTTGTTGGCAAATTACTTTCAGTTGAGTTGTTTTATAACCTTTCATTGCATTGAGTTATCCTGTTGAGTTAAGTTTCCGCTGAGTTAAGAAAGCCAGGCCAAGGGTTCGCTTGGGGGCCAGCGATGGTCTTCAAGTGCCGGTCACGTCCGGGGTGTAGGCTCGGGGCGTGACAACTGATTTCAACCAAAACAATTAAATATAATATCAATTAAACACACCTTTCTTGTAAAAAGAAAAAAAGAAAAGAAAAGAAGTGAAAATATATTGGGCCCCTAATTAATATTTGGGTTCTATTAGTTAGTTTATCTGAGAAAGACGACTCAACCTCTGCATCTTAATTGTAAGGCGCACCTGACATGCGCCTTACAAAGGCGCACGCCGCTTTGCACTAAGGCGCATATCAGGCTACGTCTTACAACAAACAATCTCACTGTGTCTGCCTTCTGTCTAAATATTGTCTTTTTGATTTGAACCTTTTTTTTTTTGCCCTTTTGAAATATTTGCTCTTTTGACTCCGGACTCCCTAATACCGACCTGTAGCTTTGGATATCCTCCACCAGTAACCTCTGAGACAAGTCTATTTCTAACTGATAGTTAGGGGGGGAATTAGAAGTGTTTGGTGCAAGTAAAGATCAATTGAGCATTAATTAAAACGTGTTGTATAAGGGTCCACCTCACTTTAGCCTGCTGTGGATGGCAGGGAGCATTAGAAGAACAAGCCACTCGTGCACAACTATTTATTTATTAAAACATCTTCTTTCTTTCTTTTTTTCCTTTTTTGTTTTTTCTTTCCATCCGGTATTTGATATTCATATTGAAGTCTGACTAAATTCGAATTCGCACCGAGTCTCACATTGGGGGTAAAGGCTCCCTACAAAGGTGACTCCGTACCTGAAATTCGAACTCGAGACATATTAATTAAGAATGAAGGAGTAGTTATTATTTCATTACAACCTTGTCGGTCATACCACCTTCTTTGATTATACCCCTTACCCTGAATTAGCACCACATCCAATCTACACTTTAACCATTTATTATTGAGCCGCGTCAACCGTGTGCCACATTGAATAGTGGCTGAATATTTGATACCGCATCACATGGTAAGCATATTATTAATTGCCATCCGGCAGCATTGGCAGGGAACTGACCTGTAACTGAAGCCCCATATGAAAGCAAAGTCACACAACTCTTTTCAATTGCAAAACAGTGAAGGCTAATATTTAGCCAAAAGCGTGTTATTTTACCAATTTAAAGGCATATCCACATGGCCACATTACAATTCATATGCTGAGCGTCCCCCTTGTTGTGCAATCGACCTATATAAATGTCCTTTGGTTGATGTTCATTGCTCACCAAATTTATTCTCTCTTCTCACAAAGAAAAAAGTAAAACACAAAAAGCTAGCCATGGCTGCTCTTCCTTGTTCAAAAACCAAGCCCTTTCGATCAATTAGTTTGCCCGTCAGATCACACCCCACAACTCAGAGAGTTGAAGAGGTGTTGAATAAGCTTAATGGATTGGAGACATCAGTTGCACCAACCACGGAGACAATTTGTAATAGTTTGCTCGGGTTGGAGGAGTTACAGAAGTGTATGGATGATTTTCTTAAGTCGACTCAAACTCTTCGGATACTCTCCCAACACCAACATGTTAAATGGTTTGAGGAGTTATTGGGGAACTCGATTAGGATTCTTGATGTTTGTGGCACTATAAGGGAACTAGTCTCTCAGTATAAGGAAAACATAAGAGCTCTTCAATCCTCATTCAGAAGACGAAAAGGAGATTCAAGTGCAGAAGCTGAAATCGCTAGGTTCACCACTTTCAGCAAGAAATTGAAGACAGACGCCAAAAGATTAGTCTTTTCCTTGAAGCAAGTGGGTTGTGAGACTCCTGGCGCAGCATTACTGGAAGCAGATCAGGAGACAATAGCTGTGATTAGAGCACTTAGGGAGGCCAATGCAATTTGTGTTTTGGTTTTCCAAATTATCTTGGCCTTCTTATCTGTGCCACTTTTGAAGCCGACACAGCCAAAATGGTCATTGGTTTCAAAACTGATACACAACGGAAGAACAGAACATGAAGGCCTAGATAACAGTACAATCTTGGAAACAAAAGTGGAGACTTTTGAGGCTCAACTTGAAGGCATTGAGAAGGGATTAGAAGGAGCATTTAGGAGCCTGATTAGATCAAGAAGCTCACTCCTGAATGTTCCTACTCCATTAACTGTATAGTAGTTCACCACATTTTGTACATGGAAAGTGTGTACTTATGCTAGAAATATATATTACAAAAATTGAAAGACTATACTTAAAACATCGTTTATCTTTGTTGTGATCCATGATGACTTCATAAGGGCCTATGGCCTAGACGTGGCAAATATGACTGATCCAATTGATATTATTGGGCCGAGTAAACTGTTGGAGAGTTATATGAGATCCAAGCCCAATTAGCTATTGTTAAAACGGTCTAGGGATTAGAAAGAACGGTTATACAAATTATAGCTTGGCTTTCAGTTATCTCTCATTCCCTTTCTCTGTTCTAGTATCTCATCTCCTTCTAGTTACCTTCTTCTATGTTAATCAATCTGTAATTTGTGTGTTATTACTTTGTTGTGTGTATTATACATTGTAACTTGTATTCAGCGATAACAATATATATCAGTGTTTGTATTGGAAATCGGGTTTGTTTCAATCTCTCTCTATCTGGTTCATCTAACTAGCTCCCTTCTCCCCTTTCCTAGCTAAGAAACATCAACCTGTTAGAAACAATCAGCTATGATATGCATCTCACGGGTTACTACTTAGAAGACAGTATCGAGTTTCCTGAACAAGACTTTAAAAACATGCTTGAGCTAGGAATTTCCAACAAGAAGCCTGTAACAGAAAAATGCTCAATCGTTAGTGTGAACTGCAATGCATTTGTCGATCAAAGCAAAGTAATCATGTGTCTTTGCTTAATTGTTGTCTCATTTTTCAGGAGAGTCTGTTCCATTAGTAAATTGGTACACGTAACGGAGCTAGTTCGGACGAACCCACTAGCTTTTTCGTAAATTCTATATTTGTATGAGAAAATTAACTTTTTTTTTTTATGCATATTAACTTATGAACCCCCAAACAAATTGATTTAGAACCCCAAACTCCTAATCTTGGCTCTGCCTCTCACGTCTGGCTTGTTAGCCCGGTAGACTACAGGTTCCATAATTGCACCGCAGGCCCACACCTAATTAATGAGGAACCTTACTGCACATATTTCTAGAACTGATTGTTTTCTCAGGTACTTCTGATGAAATTTAAGACGCGTAACGATAGCGCTTCTACTTTACATAGTAGTATACGAGTGGCTCATGAAGTTATTTTCAGACTACTTTGTTCCAGAAAAGAGGTAAATCAACTTTCTAGTAAGAATATTTCAGTGTTTCTAGTAAGAGTGGGCTCCTTTTTATTTCAATTTCCTCTATTTATAACCTTGAGACACTTAGCTATATGTTTTGGTGGACTTGTTGCACTGGTTCAGATTATGTGATTAACTACAAGCTAAGTACAACACCTTGAGTAGGCAAATGAAAATTAGATTTAAGGTCCACACATCTTGTGACCGAGCTATGAATTCTAGCAACGGGATTCAGAAAAGTTACAAGTTAGTGAACAGAAAAAGCAAGAACTTAGTGACTTTTTGATCATATTCCTGAAGTAATTGTTTGAAAGTTGTTTGTCAGCAAGTGATGATGCCTTCAATTCCTCAGATTAGCCTCTAAGATGATAATACCAAATATAAAAGCAAGAAAGCAACTAAGAGGAAAATAATTGAATATTAAAATTACTTGTCATGATTAGTTTTGGAATTAATATTGTTTTGGTGTGGTTGTTTTTTCTTTTAACTTAATGTTTGACCCTTTGTATTTATATGCTTTGTGTTTGTTATTACTGTGATGAGCGAGATTATTCCACAATTACTCTGCCTTTGGTTTTGTGTTCTGACACACATAAACCTTAGCTCTGTTTATATCCATAAAATACTATCTTTGTTGTCTTATTGGTTTATATTAGGCTATTGCATAAGTTGATTTTTATGTCATTTTGGTGTAGGAGCGCTTAGCTATTTTTATTGATGGTAATTATTGTCTAAACAGAAACCTAAAGCATCGATACTAAGACTGGCATTGCAAAAACTTAACAATCAAGAACTTTGCAGCTATGGATGAAAGACTTTCTTGTTGGCTTTGCCTCTTATTCTTTTTTCACATCTATTTGCAAATTTGACAAAGCTTGCAATATTAGAAATATGCAAGATTTTAGATGTTAGATGCTGAGCTCCGAAAATTTAAAAAGGATACTCTTTAAGATTCAGGCAATGGTTGATACTGTAAAACTTGGTTGTGCTACCTTTCCTACCAGCATACTCAAAAACCCATGGGATGTTTGGCTTGAAGAAGCCAATAGGCTTATCTATAATGTGGATGACCTAATGAAGTTTCTTTAAAAAATTTTGAAAGACTCATGGACATTTGGGATGTTTGGCTTGAAGAAGCCAACAGGCTTATCTATAATGTGGATAACCTAATGAAGTTTCTTTGAAAATTTTTGAAAGTCTCGTGGACAATTTTTAAAGACTCATGGAGAGACAAATATCTAGAATTTAGTTTTTTCTTTGTCTTTTTTTTTTATAAAATATAATTCTAAAGTACATTTTTTCCTTTTAAGATTTTATTTTTAATTTTACACGTAATTACTATTACAGTTTTAATTCAAGTTTGCATTTTATATTGTTGGTTGTGTGTTTATTTACTCACATGACTTTGCAAGAGCGTCTTCATAAAACTAATGGCGAAAGATAAAATTATAATAATAAGCCTTAAATATACACACATACATAAAAATGTAGTTAATAAGATGTTAGACATTTGTTTGCAATACATCATGTTGTATCTTGATGTAAAAAATTTATTTATTAATATGAAGATTTGAATTGTTTAGGTCGAAGTTCTAAAATATTTTTGATAAAAAGTAGATAATTTTTTTTTTAATAATGTTTAATATTGTTTCAAGTGAAACTAAAATCATAAAATTCACTATTAAAATCTTTTGGGGTCTCAAAATTTTGGAGGCCTAAAACATACGTTTTACTAGCTTATCCTTATGACTTTGCAATTGCAATCGCAATCTTATGTTTCTGATTGTATTGTTTGATTTGTATATTTATTCCTCTTTCATATTGGTTTTTTGGAAATGGATAAGAGAGTTACTAGAAAACACATTGAACTTTATTTTTCTTGGTCTTATATATATATATATATATTTCTAGGAATAATGGCTAGGTTTCCTGATAATAGTGTAAATGTGCACAAAGCTTATAAGTAGTGTTTAGTAATGACGTACACATTATTTTCTAATTTAACTTGTGAAATTATATTGAGTATGTTATTGTAATATTTGATATCTACTGAAGTGTAATGTAATCAGCTATAAATAGTACTACAGTGTCTATTTTTTTAACAATAAAAAGGTGCAAACCATTTTAGACAATCCGATTAAGTTCTATGCTTTTGAAAATTCAATGATAGATTCACAATAATAATAGATTGAACACAGACACAATATTATGGCTTAACTTTAATATATTAATCGATAGGAAATATGCACTATTTTTATTAATATACGAATAATTTGGTGTGGCAAAAGAGTAATGACAACAAAATATAAAAAGTGCTACAATATTTTCGAAATATAAAATGTGCTACTTCATTCTAAAAGAATATTTTTCTCATACAAAGACTGGAATCTTTCAAAATATATTGAACATAATTGCTATATATCACTCATTGTGAATGTAAAATTGTATGTACATTTATCAGTAAAAGAAATTATAATTTGCTTCGCTGCACAAGATCAGCTGCTCATACGTTTAAGAATATCTACGGGTTTGTGTCGATACTCTAGCAATAATGCATTTTGTGTCAATATTTTTTAAAAGGTCGAGCAACATAAGTTGTTGGCGTATTTCAAACCAAGGATGAAGGACATACAAGAAAGGAATTCAAGAAGATTTGCATATAACAAAATACGTTGTTTGAAGGCATGAAGTAGATTATTGTTTGTCATCTTCTTGAAACTGAATTAATGGAGAATTATTTTCATTCTTGTTACAAATATCTCCTGCAAATTTAAAATAATTTTCCAAAAATCAAAGGTAATAACATTTTCTGGATAGTTTCACATAAATAAAGAGATTATGAAACCCTAGATGAGGAGCTTAGCAACTTAGGGGATGGAGAAGCTCGCATAGAAGAATTCCACCAGGGAGGGGGGGGGGGATTTAAAACATTTAATAACAAAGGTCATCATGTCACTAAAATGTAAAAAAAAAAAAAATGTAATTTAACAATTTTTACAATTTGTTAAACTTTTAACAAAAAATAAAATTATTTTTTTATCAAACTTAAAAAATATTGACAAAATCTAAAATATTTTTCTCATTGATAAATAATAATGTTGTTTGTTATAAACAAAAGATATACAACTTAAACTAAACTAATACAAGTTATAGGGAAAAGCCAACTTATAAAGTAAAAACTAACAATTTCAATAAATAACTTAGTATAAACTAATTTAAGATGAACTAGCAAATAAATTATAAATTTTTTTCACTACACTTTCATATTTTTTATTTAAAAAAAAAATACTATAACAATTCTCTTTGTAGAACATTTTGATTATTTAGAGTGAAATTGATAATAAAATTATCCTACAAAATTTGAGTAAGAGATCAAATATAAAATAAAATAAAAACAAAGTATATCATTATATCTTAAACAAAAGGAAGAAAAAGAATAAACTAAGAAAACAAACAGAATAAAGTAAGAGTCTGTTTGAAAAGTCACTCTGCTAATTGGATTTGGTATAATTTGATGTAATTACATTGTTTGTCGTGTTGGTTGGCTGTGTAATTACTTGGTCAGCAGGTAATTGAGTGTAATTACAATCTCCAATTCTCAGGGAGAGGCTCTGAATTGTTGTTAATTACACGGTGTAATTACAAGCTTATTACTTTTAAATTTCTTCTTTCTATTTCTATTTTTTTTTTATTTATTATTTATATTCTTTTTTATTTTATTATTTTAAAATTTTCTAAAAATTTTTTTTTATTATTATTTATATTTCATTTCCTTCTCATTCTCAATCTTTACTTCATGTGATTCCATACAATTTTTCGTATTGTCTATTTTTTATGCCATGTTTAATTTTTTCATTAGCATGATTTTGTTAGTATTCTGATTTTTAAATTAAAGTAGAATTCATTGTTGAGTAAGGTTATAGACTTACGTTTTCCTTTCCTTTTAAATCATAACTATGTATGTTATGTTGAAATTTGACATAAGAGTATTATGTTAAATTTTTTGTTTTGAATTTATAACTTATGTTATATTTTTAGTTTCATTTGTTTTAGTAGTATTGATTTGAAACTTCACATTGCAAGTCATTTATTTTTTAGTTAAACTTGATAGAATATCTTTTTGTCAAATATTTTAATAATTTATGACATTTTATTTATAATATTAATTTTTTTATCAAACATGCATTTCATGATGTTCATAAAAATCTTGTACTTTTAGTTTTTATGATTAATTCAATTGAATATACTAATTTGAAAAATATAAATTTAAATAATTAACTTTTATTTTTAAAATTTAATATAATCTTATGATTGACCCAACTTTGAACCCACTCAACCATTCCTGCCGAAGCCCAAAAAAAAAATACTTCCATGCTTGCACAGTTTCATAATAAAATAAACTTAAGGCCACCTATTAGTACATGACGAAAACTTAACTAAACAAATAAAGCAGGCCTCTTGAAGTTGTTGCATTTTCAATCAAATAAAATGTTAGTTTCACAGTATTGGCACCATTTCTGGAGACAAAAAGGATCAAATCTTTTAAACACCCACATGATTATTAGATGTCTCACGTTCAGTAGAACCTTTTGTTGGCCAAATGTATAGCAGGTTTACAAGTTCCAAAAAGATCCAGCACTGCAACACATGCTGATTTAATTAGGCAATTGCTCATCTTATCTCCTCCTTTTGGTGTTCTGACTATAAATACCAACTCTGATGCTTCAATTCCATCAACACTTTGAGATATTCCCTCATCAGAGAGAGAAAAAAAAAAAAAACATAAGAAATGGATGCTCTTTCTTCAAAACCCAATCACGTTCGATCAATCAGTTTGCCCGGGAGATCACACCCTACCACCCAGAGAGTTGAAGAGGAGCTCAACAAGCTCAAATCATTGGAAGTATCAGCTGCACCAGCAGCTGTGAGCAATGGTTTAATCGGCTTGGAGATATTGTACAAGTGCATAGATGATCTTCTCAACTTGCCTCAAATACTTCAAGCCCTCTCTCAGAGTCTAAATGCAAAATGGCTTGACGATTTATTGGATAAATCAGTGAGGCTTCTTGATCTTTGTGGCACAATAAGGGAACTCGTCTCACAATGTAAAGAAAATGTAAGAGATTTACAATCATCTCTTAGAAGGAGAAAAGGAGATTCAACTACAGATGACAGCATTGAAAGATTTACCTCTTTCAGCAAGAAGATCAAGAGGGACGCTAAAAGATCTGTCTCGACTTTGAAACAAATGGATCAAGAGACTACAGAATTGGTCTTGCTAGATGCAGATCAAGAAACAGTAGCTGTGATTAGAGCACTAAAAGAAGCTAATTCAATATGTCTTTCAACTTTCCAAATGCTCTTGTCCTTCTTGTGTGTGCCACTTTTGAAGCCTAAGCCATCAAAATGGTCTTTGCTTTCAAGATTGGTACAAAAAGAAAGAATAGCATCTGAATGCCAAGAAGAAAACATGAGCTTGGAAACAAGGCTGGAAACTTTCGAGGCTTACCTTGACAGCTTTGAAGATGGATTGGAAGCAACATTTAGGTGTCTCATTAGATCTAGAAGCTCGCTCCTCAATATTTCCTCCTCCTAATCTGTCAGTTGTTATTCCAAACACTGTAAATTGTATATAAACAATTTTGTAGTTATGCTAGAAATACACAAATCTCAAGTGAATGAATATACACCAATTTAATATCTCTGTCTCTGTGTATGTAATTTCACCAATAGCCCAAAATATTGGCTTTCTTAAAACTGGGGGGCTTGAAATAGATAAAACTCATAGCCCATCAGTTACACACTTGCGCCACATAATTGGTTTTGTTAATCAAACCAAGGAAGCCTCTCGTGTAAAGTCAGATGACATAAATAATTGACCTGAAAAGTGATATTAATTCATAACATGAATTGCAGAAGAATGAGGTCTGTGTGGAGGAAGCTTCACAATAAGTGCTTGCTACACAGGCTTCTGGAGTTCTGCTAACAGTTCCTCTGCACAGTGACCCTAGGGTGTTAATAAACTCCACCAGCCTCCCCAAAACGCTCTTGATATAAAAGAAACCTCCCTCTATAAAGGAAGACCAAAACCTGGGTCCCTTGATCAGCCTCCTTGAACCTGAACTCATCAGTAAGATACACATCACAAATAAATTAGATAATATAGTTCATGATCTGCTTATCTTTAGTTAAAAGTCCAACTAACTATGACATGACCACCTTAACGTGACCATGTTGATTCAGTATCTGTTTGAATTCCTTCTCAAGTTCATTAAACATGTAGATCTAGTCAAGAAGCTAATCCTATATCATTAAATTTCATCAAGCTCCCCAGCCAATTAAACAAAAACAAAATCAGGATTCAAACTAGGATTTGGCATGAAATCACAGACAAAGCAGCCAACAGACTGTTCTTTTGAACAAATTAATGGAGCAATTACCCATGCCACTTTACTTGAAACAATTCCTGGCAATAAATTACTCATTGGCCGTGGTGCAATTTAGTAATCAACTAGTTTTCCTTTTCCAAATAAAATATGGCAAACAACCACACATACGTGTATAAATTAAATACACACTACACGTCCATTTGAATATTGGCAAAAAATATCTTTTCAGATCTTCTAATCTGTATTTTGTGTAATTAATGGACATCAGATCCTCCAAACGAGACAGCCTCAGTAGACCCACGTTGTTAGCATCTTGATTGCACCACCAAGTGATGTGACAATGCTTAGTAGTTAGCGAAGGGGCAGCCTGTAATTGAACCCCATATGAAGGCAAAGCCACATAATTTATTCATTTTGATGACTAATTATTAGAGCTTTTGTTTGCCAAATGCATAGCAATTTACCAAATTCCAAGGGATACCCACATGACCACATTTTCTCTTCTTGAATACCTCTTTGTTTATATAAATGACCTTTCTTGGTACTTATTGTTCATCACAAAGTTCAGCTTTTCTCACAGCATAGAAACACTAAAAACCATGGCTACTACTTCTTGCCATATTAGGTCAATCAGTTTACCCACTAGACCACACAATCAGAGAGTGGAAGAGATTCTCAACAAGCTCAAGACGCTGGAAGTATCTACTGCATCAACATCAGAGACTATTTGCAGTCGTCTACTTGTTTTGGAAGACCTACACAAATGTGTTGATGATCTTCTTAACTTGACTCACCTCTCCCAACATGGAAAATGGTTTGAAGATTTATCGGAACAATCCATGAGAATTCTTGATGTTTGTGGCACTATAAAGGAATTAGTGTCACAATGTAAGGAACACGTAAGAGATGTAGCATCATCTGTCAGAAGGAGAAAGCAAGATTCAAACACAGAATCCAACATAGTCAGATTCGCCTCCTTCAGAAAAAAGATGAAGAAGGATGCTAAAAGATTAGTCTTGTCCTTAAAGCAAATGAATATGGAGACTGAAGGATCATTGTTCCGGGATGCAGATACGGAAATAGCATTTTTCATTAGAGCAATGGAAAAGGCCAGTACATCATGCATTCTGATTTTTCAAATGCTCTTGTCTTTCTTGTGTGTGCCACTCTTAAAGCCTAAATCATCTAAATGGTCGCTGGTTTCAAGATTGGTGTATAAGGGAAGAGTATCATGTGAAGTCCAAGAACCAAACATGAACATGGAAACCAGGCTGGAAATTTTTGAGTCTCAACTCGATAGTATTGAGAATGGATTGGAAAGAGTATATAGATGCCTGATTAGATCAAGGAGCTCTCTACTAAATACAGTTTCCTTCTAAACTGTATAGTTTACCAAATTTGTATATACAATTTTGTAGTTATGATAGAAAAGAACAATATACAAGTGAAAGATTATACGGAAAATCTTATTTGTGTCTCTCTTTTTTCATGATTTTGTTCCCCTCTGTGTGCAATTAACAGATATCTAAATTTACAATAGAATGATATTACTCTCGCATATCACAAGTTTCTAAGGCTGATCCAACAATAGGATAAGCTTCCGAGTCTCCAATTTTTTATGTCATTTTCTAAAAAAATATAGCCATGAGAACCTAAAAATTATTCAAAGATTAATGAGTAATTTAACCTATTTTGGGACCTAAATGAAATAGAAATTGATAAATTCTTCAAAGGACACACGTCATATTTATTAGGTTTGCAAGTATAGTTTTCATTGTGTTTGATCATCAGCTTCATCTGAGATTATTTCGTTTTCAGAGAACCTTTAGTGTTTCTCCACATGCTAAATCCCTTGATGGATGAACAAGTGAAAACTAAAATTATCATACTGTAAAAAAGGGAACAATCTCACTTTATTGTATAGATAATCTTCTCCAAAGTTTGCATAGAGAAAAAAAATGAAGGCATGAAGCTTCATAAAAAATAATTGAAGGCATGAAGAACAGCTCAATTTTCACAGGTATTAGAATTCACCTACCATGACAGAAACTGATTTAAGGGTAATATCTGGACAAAAAGGCACTCGTGTACAAATGAATATGAAATATTTCTTTGCTATTCGCTTTGCCCACCATTTCTTAACACATCCTAATCAATTAGATAATACAGCTCACAATCTGCTTTTTTTTGGTTCATATATCCAACTACTTGTGGTCTGTGGAAACCGCCATTAGTAGAACCAAGTAAATTTTGTCCTTTCTGAATTTGACCCCAAAATTATAAGAAGTATTACACCTTGTCAAGAAGCTTGTACAGATATGCTCCTAGCACCTTGTCAAACAAATTCAAATAACAACCTTCCATACGTGTACAATTCCATAAAATAAACTTCAGTCGTGCAATATGAATTTTATATTTGATCTACTAGCCCCTTTTAAAGTCTTTGACACCATAAAATATTCCCACTATTCTTTAATGATTTATATCTCAGTTATCTAAGTATTTGTTGTTCTAGTAGTTGACAATTTAAGCTTTTATGGAGGGGGCAAGCTTAGGTGGCCACCTGTTACAGACAGAAACTAACTAAACAACTGAACAAGTAAAACAGGCTCCTTGAAGCTAATGCATCTTCAATCACATAATACCAATAAAAAAAAAAATCATGTGTCATAGTATTGGCACCATTTCTGGAGACGGAAAAGGGGAATCTATTCAATACCCACATGATAATGAGATGCGTTCATCCCATAACTACGAGGACTAATAAAAGTAATCAGCAGAGCCTTTGTTGGCCAACTGTGTAGCAGGTTTACGAGTTCCAAAAAGATCCAGCAATTCAATCACATTCTGATTTAATTAGGTTACTGCTCAATTTGTCTCCTCCTATGGCTGTCTGCCTATAAATACCAACTCTGAAGCGTCAATTCAATCACCAGTTTGAGATATCCCCTCATCAGAAAAAAAAAAAAACCATAAGAAATGGCTGCTCTTTCTTCAAAACCCAACCACGTTCGATCAATCAGTTTCCCTGGGAGATCACACCCTACCATCCAGAGAGTAGAAGAGGAGCTCAACAAGCTCAAATCATTAGAAGCACCTGCTACACCAAAAGCAGACACTGTGTACAGTGGTCTACTCATATTGGAGAAATTATACAAAAGCATAGATGATCTCTCAACTTGCCCACCCTTCAAACCCTATCCCAAAGTCTAGATGCTAAATGGGTTGACGATTTATTGGACAAATCAGTGAGGCTTCTTGATGTTTGTGGCACTACTAGGGAACTTGTCTCACAATATAAAGAAAAAGTAAGAGATCTTCAATCATCTCTCAGAAGGAGAAAAGGAGATTCAACTACAGATGACAGCATTGAAAGATTTACCTCTTTCAGCAAGAAATTCAAGAGGGATGCCAAAACATCTGTCTTGACTCTGAAACAAACGGATCAAGAGACTGCAGTACCAGTCTTGCTAGATGCAGAACAAGATACAATGGCTGCGATTAGAGCACTGAGAGAAGCTAATGCAGTATGCATTTCAATTTTCCAAATGATCCTGTCCTTCCTGTGTGTGCCACCTTTGATGCCTAAGCAATCAAAATGGTCATTGCTTTCAAGATTGGTACACAAAGAGAGAATAGCACCTGAAGTCCAAGAAGAAAACAAGAGCTTAGAAACCAGGCTGGAAACCTTTGAGGCTTACCTTGACAGCTTTGAAAATGCACTGGAAGCTGTATTTAGGTGCTTGATTAGATCTAGAAGCTCGCTCCTCAATGTTCTTTCCTGCTAATTTGGAAGTTGTTATTCCATACTCCGTAAATTGTATATGAACAGTTTTGTAGTTATGTTAGAAATACATAAACTTCAAGTGAAAGATTAAGATTATACACCACTTATTGCATCTCTCTCTCAGATCAAAATTTAAAAGGTTATGCCAGTGAATTTCACCACAAAGAAAGCACTTAGCAGTCTCTCTATGTACCTGATGTCAGGTTAAGCTTGGGTAGCTCATATCCATTGAAATGGTCCACTTAAAACTAGAGGGGAAACTGATAAAATATATAGCACATTCATTACATACTTACTTTACATAATTGGCTCCAAAAATCAAACTAATTAAAGGTCATAATGAGGATGAAGAATTTCTTCATTATTCTACTCATCCACCATATTTTTATGCATCACTAAGAAGTTAGAAATATAGCTTATGAGCTGCTTAATCTTAGTTCATAGTCCAGCTAGATATGGTGACCACTGTAACTATGACAATCTTAATTTCATCATATGTCTTCTGCGATAATTGGAAGCACTAGATCTAATCAGGAGGCTTATTCAATCAAGTCCTTTTTTTTCTACCTCCTTAGCCAAATTCAAGAAAAGAAAAGAAAATAAAGATCCAGCAAAAAGATCTGGCACAGATATCAGCGGGGCAAAACAGACAACATAACGTTCTTTCGAACAATTAAATGGAAAAAATAACACTGCCACTTCGTTCGACTACATATCAGTTTAATCTGACAGACTACTGTGGCCTTGCTCAGCAAGCTTAATTGTGTTGCTCCCAAAAAGTCCACTAGCAGTCCCTGAAGAAGACATGTATGCTCCCCAAATGAAGATTTAAAGGGGAACTTGACTAACTAAAATGTGGCTAGCACTCTTTTGAGGCTCAGCTTGACAACTTCAAATGTAATTTGGAAGGAACATAGGTGCCTGATTACATCACAGAGTTCTCTCCTAAAAATCTTCTCATTCTAATTGCGAAACTTTTATTGCACATGTGGAGTTGGCTAGTTAGATTTCACATATATAACGTTCATGGGACGCTTAACAGCCTTCCCTTTGACCTGTTGGTCGTGCCTCACGGTGCCCCGTGGCTAGCTATTAAGTGCATAGTGCCATTGACAGGCCTGCTAGATTTTGCAGAGCCAACTTACAAGTGTGTCTGTGCCTGTGTCAGAGATCTTCAATCCTCTGTCAGAAGGAAAAAAGGAGACTCAAGTACAGAGCCAGCTTCACCAGAGGAGCCCAAAAGTTATTCCTGGTCTTAACTCTTAAAATAAATGGATGAAGAGATTGGTGAATCAGAATTCCAAGATTCAGATTTGGACACTACCTATGTGATTAGTTACTAAGAGGAGCCAATTTAGTGTGCATTTTAATTTCGCAAAAGAATAGCATATGGAAGTCATGCAGACAACATTAACTTTGAAACTTGGCTGGAATCCTTCGACCGTCACCCTGAGTGCTTTAACAATGGATTTGAAGGACCATTTAGGTGCCTGATTAGATCGAGGGGCTGTCTCCTGAATATATTCTCTCCATCTAGTTCATTCTGCATTCTTATGTGTTCCTTTCCCTGCATACTTAAAAAATAAGATATCTCAGAGAGAATGTGAAACTCATGGTTTTAACTCATAAAAGTTCTGTAAAAAATATAAATTTCCCTCTCTTTGCCCTGGAGGGTGAGTTGTAGAGGAGAACAATTATTCAGTCAATAATTTGATAAACATTAAACAAGCACAGCAAATCCAGCCATACATGCATGCACAAAATTAAATATTTGAATTTCCAATACACTCATGTATCCATTTTGATTTAATTAAAAACTGCTAAGCCACCTACTGCTGAACTAATTAAAAGGATAGAAATCATAGCCATATCTTGGAAATCTTTGAGAAGAACTTCTTAGCTGTAATCTTCCGAATGGAGCCAAAGAAAATAAAAGGATATGATTGCACTGGCATGTATTATTTAGCTCTGCCTATACGATTTTTTATCTTTAAATTTTTCATACCGTAAGTTCTTAGTTTTGTTTCTAACTTAGGTAATAATTCCAATTTTATTGTTTAGTTCTTCACTAAAATTGCAGAGGACAAAAAATTTAAGCATGAAAAATAGGAAAGAAGACCACTCCTGAAATCTGATGATGTATTCCTTTATTATTTCACCTTGCCCACCATAAAATAAAACATTTTAAACAATTAGATTATACAGCTCATATGTGCTCTTCTATAGTTGATAAATAAGCTACTCATGGAAACCACCCATTATTTTAATCAAGTACATTAGGCCTTTCTAAATTTCTCAGAATTATTAGGAACATTACATCTAGTTGAGAAGCTTATAGAGATATGATTCCAACCCCTTGCCAAGCAAATCCAAAAGAATACTTCCATACATGTACATGTTCCATAAAATAAACTTCAGTCGTGCATTATGAATTTTATATTTAATTTGCTAGCCCCTTTGAAAGTCTTGACACCTTAAAATAATCCCATTACTATGTAATTATTTATATCTCAATCATCTAATTATTTTGTGTTATAGTAGTTGATGGATTTAAGCTTTTATGGAGGAGACAACCTTACCTGGCTACATATTACATGACAAACACTAACTAAACAACTGAAGAAATAAAGCAATCCAGCTGTGCAATCACATGCTTATTTAATTAGGCCACTGTTAATCTCGTCTCTCTTACTATGGATGTCTACCTATAAATACCAACACTCGAGCTTCAATGCCAACACAAGTTTTAAAACTACCCTCATCAGAGAGAAAATCATAAGAAATGGCTGCTCTTTCTTCAAAACCTAATCACATTCGATCAGTCAGTTTTCCTGGCAGATCACACCCAACCACCCAGAGAGTTGAAGAGGAGCTAAACAAGCTCAAATCTTTGGAAGTATCAGTTGCACCAGCAGCTGTGAGCAATGATCTACTTGGTTTGGAGAAATTATACAAGTGCATTGATGATCTTTTCAACTTACCTCAAACCCTTCAAGCCCTCTCCCAGAATCTACATGCAAAGTGGCTTGACGATTTATTGGATAAATCAGTGAGGCTTCTTGACCTTTGTGGCACAATAAGGGAACTTGTCTCACAATGTAAAGAAAATGTAAGAGATCTTCAATCCTCCCTCAGAAGGAGAAAAGGAGATTCAACTACAGATGACAGCATTGAAAGATTTACCTCTTTCATCAAGAAGATCAAGAGGGATGCCAAAAGATTAGTCTCCACTTTGAAGCAAATGGATCAAGTGACTGCAGTATCGGTCTTGCTAGATGCAGATCAAGATGCATTACCTGCGATTAGAGCAATAAAAGAAGCCAATGCAGCATGTCTTTCAACTTTCCAAATGCTCTTGTCCTTCTTGTGTGTGCCACTTTTGAAGCCTAAGCTATCTAAATGGTCACTGCTTTCAAGATTGGTAAACAAAGAAAGAATAGTCCCACTAGTCCTAGAAGAAAACATGAGCTTAGATGCCAAGCTTGAAAACTTTGAGGCTTATCTTGTCAGCTTCGAAGATGGATTGGAAGCAACATTTAGATGCCTGATTAGATCTAGAAGCTCACTACTGAATGTTTTCTCCTGCTAATGTGGCAGTTGATATTCCATATACTGTAAATTGTATATACACAGTTTTGTAGTTGTGTAGAAATATCCAATCTTCAGGTGATTGAGTATACATCAATTTCATGTCTTTTTCTCTATCTATATCTATATAGTATATATGGAGTGTGCATGAATACTGCCATAAACTGTGTTAGTAGGACTATAATTCAAATACCTGAATAAAAGTCCAATTTAACATGCGTAGAGTTTTAGCGTATAGAAAGAGTTTCCGTAGTATTTGTCGAAATCTGATGTCAGGTTAAGTTTTATCCCCAAAATAGTTTTAAGTTGTAGTGCACAAACTAACTCAAGTCTCACAACAAAAGCACTGCCAGGATGATACTAGATATGTTGATGGAACTGAAAGAAAATACTCCCTCCCTTTCAATTTGTTTGTCTGGTTTTGACTTGGCATTGAGTTTAAGAAAGTAACGCCCAAGACTATATAGGGATACAACAGTTTGTTCTCTCAACCAATGTGGAACACTTAACAATCCCTCACAAGCTCATGGCTCGACATCTAACACACACAGGGGACCAACGTTGTTAACAGATCGAGCTGGACATCTGACAGGACATGAGCCGCCAATATTGGAAAACATAACAATGGGGATAAGGTCTTGTGTCTGATACTATGTTAAGAAAAGGGACCTCAACCTGGAAAGCTAACTCGTGAGATAAGGATAGCCAAAGACCATATAAGTAGACAACAAGCTCAATCGCTGAACCAATGTGGGGGAACTTAATGACCATACTACATAGATGAGACTTTATTTTGATGTTCATAAGACGCATTCCTATAAATGAAGCATCTAGAATATGCAACGTCCGAACAAAAAAAAAAATCAAATTAATAGAAACAGAAATTATTGTGACAACATGTTTCACAAAATAAATACAGTATAGGAAGAAGAAGTCCAACTAACCTTCTAGGATGAAGTTACACAGAAAGTTAGTCTTCTTTAAAATCCTTTTGTTTGTCTACATTATATAGAAAGAATATAAGCTTCCAGCTGCAATAGAACCCTATATGTTCAATCAAACGTCAAAAACAATAACCATGAAAGGTTCACAAGAGTGATCTTGAAAAGAAAATGAATGTCATACATATATACACACAGAATTTCTATCCTACGGCCAGTGGCCTAGACCCCAAAAGGGGCTTTTATCAACTTCCTCAAAGCATCATAAACTAAGTCCAATATTAGCATACTGTATCAGTAACAAGAATAGAAAGATGAACATACACGAAGTTATACCAGAAACTGCAAAAATTAGTAAAGGGAACTTAAGGTTCGAAGATACCCATTATATAGGTGATAGATTCATTTCACAAATCCGAGCAAAAATTACATTTTTAAGTCTACCGGAGCAAAAAACTATACTGACCTTTTGAAGTTTACCGGTAAACAAAAGACATAATTTCAATCATTGGTTTGCATAGAAACGATCCCCAAGTCAAATGTATCAGTTTTTATTTTGATACCAACTAAACGACTAATACATAGACAAGGCAAGTAATGCATGGACTAATTTATGTCCATCCCAAAAACTTAAAACCCATTTTTGGGGACTAAATAAACCCTAGCCTTAACAACTGATCCATTTCCAAGCTTAAACCCCGGACTAACTGGAAACCCAACAACTAGACCCATACCCATTCTCCCTCCTATCCCCATGGAAATGGAATACTTCACCACACTATCCATGTACTTCGGGTGAAACTCGGATCCTTTGCTTGCCTCAAAATGACTTGGCGGAGGATCCAAAGAAAAGGCCAGCAAATGCAGCAGCCAAACGGCCTTTGCTAGCCCAAGAAATTCCCCGTAAAACTGACTCCTCGGATGGTTCCCAGCCAGTACCTGACGCCTCTGCTCCAAATCACCAAACAGAGACTCCTCCATTTTGGGGTGTACAATGGCCAAATACTTCTTGAAACAGAAGTTCCCAAAACTGCAAGTTGGGAGAATTCCAAGAAGTTCCATTGGGTCCATTGCTTTCATGTCCCTGTACTTTGTAAAACACTCGCGGCGGTGCTGGTCTGGGTGGAGCAGTGATGACAAGCTTCCGTCCATGTAGAATGTCTCGTGATCGAATCCTTGGAACATTTTGCGGTTCACATAAGATTCCAGTGCGTATTTTGCGTGGTTGGCTCCGACAATTGAATCCGCTGTCGGTGTGGTGGAGTTAGATGAAGCAGCTTCAATGGATCTCACTGCCGCCGCAATGTCCCAGTGAGCAGAGCGCATCAAAGAGAGGAGCAAACTCGTGAAGGATTTTGACACTTCTTTTACTGAGCTCACTGTAGATTCGAACAGGTCAGGTGCCGGCGACATATTAACTGGAGCTTGACTGCTGCAGTTAACTCTCCGTTTTGACTTGTTTTTCTTTCCACTATTGCTGCCAAGCAACGTCGCCGTTTTTAGCTTCTCCTTCAAATCATCGATCTCAATATCCTTCGCCTTCACTTCTTGCTTCAGTTCTTCCACGGCTGACTCATACGGCGCCACCACTTCTCTCAGCGTCGCCGCCCCGACTCTCCAGTCCCCTCTTCCGCTTCCACCGCCGACATTCCGCCGGAATCTTTCCCTCAACACTCCAAGCCTTCGCAGTTCAGATATCACAGCCACGTCAGCCACGCGCATTTTATCCTGATCCCAAGGACAATGCGCCTCCTGTAGACTAACGTAAGCCTTCTTCATTGCCGACACTGCATCGAACACTTCCCCTAAAAGCATTTCCATTTCATTTACTTTCTCAGTTCTTATCTCCTCATTTTTTACCTCAAAATTTTGGAATTTTTGCAGAGTTTCCACATAAGGTGGGTGTTCTTCTTCTTCGTCGTCGTCTTCGGTAGTGTACTTGTCATCTTCAGATTCGTCGGCGTCACGAGCACCGGAGATGTGGCCGTTGGAGGAAAGTGGGTGGAGCAAGCAAGAAGCTGTGACACGTTGGATCAGATCCGAGAAATTGGAAACCTTGTTGGCCATTTTCTAACACAGTAGCAGCAATTTTGGGATCAAAAGTGAAAGAAGACTGACAGTTCACGATGATATGGTTCACAAATCAATGCCACAAGTTTAGTTATTTACAGTCAGGGCCGATTTATTTTACAATTTTAACAAGTTAGTTAATTTTAACAGCTAAGTAAGACTTGGACTATATTTGCACTAGTTTTGAATAGTTACAAGATCATTAGTCCTTCAAGTTAAACAATAAAAATGATTATGATTCAAAGTTTGAATTTTTTTTAGAAAAAAAAAGAAGAAGCTATTTTTGGACCTTTTCTGATTTCTCATAAATCTAGTTAGAAAGCAACAAAGCAAAGAGGGGTGAAGTGCTAGAAAAAGAACTCTGTTCAATTTTTTAGTCTATCTATAATAGAAGGCAACAAAGTTTAATAAGATGTTGATAATTTGGGATGTGCTTGTTCTTTTTCTTTAACTAATTTTTTCAATTATTGCTTCATTCATTATTTGGAAAGATTAGTTTAAGAAAAAGAGCTATGCACAATATTAAAATAATAAAATTAATTATTTCATATAAGAGATGATATTACTTATTTATCTCACTCCGCATATCACGAGGCCAGAGAAGATGAGACGTTGGGGTGGGTGAGGGCTCTTTTTCTTATTCTTTGAATTAAGAAGAAGTGGCTAAACGAAAATGGTGTGTGATTAGAGTTTGAAACAGAAATTAAATAAATAATTGCTTTTTCATTAGCGGTTAACGTACTTTAAAAAGGTAATGTAAGAGAAAGATTAATTACATTTTATTAGAGGGGTAAACGTGTGTCACATGAATTTGACTTTAAATTAGGAAGGTAAACTATGTATTTTGCTTTTTGATTGATTTATTTTTCAGGTTAAAGGAGAACGTATCTCATCTTACTGTTGAAAAGATACTTGGCGGACCCAACTAGTGGTCCGGTTTATTCAAAAAAAAATTAATGAAAAAATATATTATTTATATATAATTAAAATTATTTTATATATATAACGTCTTCGATTAATTATTTTGTTTACTTATTTATACTTTAGATCCTTTAATGAAAATTGTGATACGGCTGGTAATAGTTTAACTCTTCCAAGCAGGAAACCGATAACTACTTTTTTGCCGATGTCTCACTATTCACTACTCATTATTCATAAAGATCTCTCAACACTTTTGTATACATCAAACAAAAAATTCCACTTTTTTGCAAAAGAAGTAATGATAGTGTATGACGAATCTTCTAGATATATAGGAGCATATCCTTAATTGCTAGTATTATATAATATCCACGCCAATAAGAATAATTTTGAACTTTTTTTTTGGATGCATCAAACAAAAGTTTCCACTTTTTGCAAAAGAATAATCATAGTGAATGATTATTCTAGATAGGACCATATCCTTGCTATTGCACATAATAATTTTTAGAGTAACATATTCAGGTACATGAAACAAGGTAATATAACGTGTCATTCCGTGATGAATACTGAAGTATAATTATAAAATACGACCTTTTGAGCAAATAAAGTAAAGCTTCCGGGACACTTGTTGATTGCTAATTAAGTACATATGCATAATTAGCTCTTGGATAAAGAGTAATTAGAGGGAAATCTAAATGGGACTTTGTGAGGATCTTCAGATACAATAAATTATAACCACTCAGACATAGTACACTGAAAATATAATATGTTTAAAAAGTATATTCATCCCCTATTTCCTAGATATGAGGAAAATGAACCAAAAATACACACTTGAACATTGTACCAGGTGTTTTATATTTACCCCTATTCAGAACTTTTCTTGCCATCAAAGCAAACATTTCTATTTTTTCTCTGCTAGATTTGGGATTTCAATGCAAGCAAATACTAGTAGCTTGCTTTAGCTATATTTAAATATTTTTACATCATATTCGAAAAATAATTTTAATTTTTAGACAAATTGACGGCATAAGTATTTTTTCAACTATCAGTATATTGTTATGAACTATGCATTTACTAGTCATGGTTAGTAATGCAAGAAATTAAAATAAATAACCCTACCAATTAAAGTGCATTACTGCTTCTTCCTAAATTATTGAAATGTGGATAGGTAGCCCAAAACAACACGGTATGGAGGAGTTAAGAAAGGGACTACCAAACAGCCATGCACAAATTCATTGTTTGTGTCAAGTGCCCTCTCATTCAACATTTAATGAGTGTGTCCAAACCCAACTACTAGCTAGCCATAGCTAAGTGTAGTGAGTGGCCACCACCTCCTAAAACTTCATTATATGCTTATTTTTATATATTTTCTATTTTGTTATGAATTATGATCCTCGAAACTTCTATTCACCCCACATGATGTACATCCAAATATACTATTTCCATGATTAATTATGATAGTTTTCATGTTGATGTAGGTCGGTCTCTAGCTCTTAAAATTTTTGCAACTCTTGGAATCATTGTTTAATGAACTATGATAGTTCTCATGTAACTTTTAGGTTACATTTTGGAGACTAAAAAAATATGTACGTACTTGCACGAATTTGTCCATACAAAATCAAAGTCAATGCAATGAAGCACTATAAATGGTACTCCTTTATTTCATGTATACTTTTCTTTTTAGTCTGCTTAAAAATAAGTGTTTTTATTTTTATCTAACAGTTTTTCAATTATAATTTTCCACATTATATCTTTAAAATTACAAAATTAAAGCTCAATTTGATACATTATATTTTATCTTTAATTTTTAAGATCATAAAATTAAAAAAAAAAAAACATTTTACTTTCTTAAATCTAATTAAAACCAGAAAAATAAATTAAAATAAAAAGAGTATTTTCTCTTTTATTTTCATTTATGTGATATTATTTTTTTCAATCAAACATAATCATATAAATTGAGAGTATAACATTATTTGGGTAAGTACGTGGACCTGGGAACAGTGAGAGAACATGCCACTCGTACGAACACAACGGTGTAGTACCCACCTTATAACTTGATGAGTTGTCTCAATAAACCAGAGCTAACCACCATATGTAGCAGTAGATCTCACTCTATGAACTCAAATTCAATCTTTGGTTGTACATTTATGCTTTAATTTAATGTCCAATCCAAAGTACCTCCAATCAAGACAATATTTGGGAGCCCACCCCTATTTTTATCTATGCCAACCGACTTTTCTGGATGAATGAACCTTTGTTAAGCCCGAGCTGGCGGTGGCCTAGATGCTTGAGAAAAGTAATAAATTAAGCTTAAAAAAATTTTAGTTTGTACTACATAAATCCTTTAAATAAATAAAAAATTAAAGAGAGATATGCCACTATCCCCATCAATTATCATTATACTATAGTTGATGTAAAAGCCTTGACAGATAGACTTATGAAAAAAATAACAATTTAAAAAACAAATAAGATTACAGTAATAAATTTTAACGATTTTTACGAGATTCGATCAAGAGTCCGATCCCAAATTATGGGTCGGGAGCAAGGTGAGCCCCGAGTCTAATCCTGACTCCCCATGGAGGTAAGGATTAGGTCTTGAGCTGGAGTTGGGAGTTGGGCCTAGGGTCGGGGTTGGAGTTGGGTAAAGTCTTAGGTCAAAGTCAAGTTAGGTCTTGGATCAACATCAAGGTAGAAGTCTAGTCAATGTCAAGAGTCAAATCTTGGGTCCTGGGATGAGGCCAAGGATTAGGGTCGAGATTAGGTCATGAGTCAGCATCGGGTCACGAGTAGTTGCTAGGGGTTAGTTGTCGGGCCTAAGTTAGGGTTAGTTAGGGTCTAGCCGAGAGGATCAAGTTCTAAGTCGAAGTTGGGGTCAGGTTGTGTCTTGGGGTCAGTATCAGGTCTAGGGTCGTTGTTGGGACAAGGGTCTAGGCTCGTGTTAAAGAGTGAGATTTGGATTTGGTGTCATAGTATTTGTCTAGATCATACTTAAATGTTCTTGGCTAATATTTCGTTTTTACTAACCAAACATCAGAAAATAAGAAAAATAACACTTATTTTTTGGAATTTTTTTTTTAGGAGAACATTTTTCTTTGTACCCAACACAGCCTTAAGCTTAAAAAATCTAAGCTTGTACCAAATAAATCCTTTAAATAAAAAATAAATAAAAGAGAGATCTGCTTCTATCCCTATCATTATACCATAGTTGATGAAAGTATGAAAGTTGTACTCCTGTTTGTTGGTTGAGGCCTCTGACAGATAGAACCATAACAAAGAAATAAAAAAACCCACACTTTCTTCACATGTACACCACATTGACACATTATTCCAAATTAACTATTCTTTTCTCCCAACTTTTGTCTCCTTCCATGATATTTTGCATATATAAACAACCAGCTTAAACAATGATTCATGAACATATCCTGTTTTGAGAAAGAAAAAAAAAATGAACCTTTCAACAATTCGAACAATGGCTGCTCTTTCCCCAAGGTCTCATTCTCATAGCTCTTATCGTACCCGTTGTGTTAGTTTTCCTGCTAGATCACACCCCAGCACAATCAAGATTGAACAAGTTTTGAACAAAATCAAAACTTGGGAATCATCTTCTCCTTTATCTCCAAAAGCAGAAGAAAAAACCCAAAATGCTCTGTCAAGCGGCCTTGTAGAATTATACGAGTGTGTAGAGGAACTACTTGCGCTGCCAATGACCCAGAGGGCGCTTCTCCAGCATCAAGATGACAATTTTGTGAAGGAATTGCTGGAAGGATCAGTGAGATTCATAGATATCTGCAGCAACACAAGGGATACCGTTATGTGTTTGAAAGAAAGCGTGAGAGGACTTCAATCCGCGCTTCGAAGAAGCAAAGCAGGAGATGATTTATTGACTATTGAGGGTAGTGTTAGTGCTTACATTTCTTCAAGAAAAAACACTCAAAAGGAAATTGAAAAATCCCTTACTATACTGAAACAGATAGATAACACCCCATCAGCCACAATGAAAGACTCTCAGCTCTCTGCTATAATTAGAGTTCTTGAAGATGCCAGTTTCACAACTATTTCTACTTTTCAGTCATTGCTAATGTTTCTTTCTGTGCCAGCGTCGAAACCAAAGTCCAATAAATGGTCATTGGTTTCGAAGCTTGTACACAAAGGGATTGTAGGTAGTGAAGGGCAGAGGGAAAAGCTGACTGAGTTGGAGAAAGTTGACACTGCACTCAACAACTTGTTGGATCATGTTTCTGGACATGAAGAGGAAGTGGAAAGTTTTGAATTTGCACAAAGAAATCTGGAGAATTTGGAGAGTAGCATTGAGGATCTTGAAAATGGATTAGAGATGTTGTTCAAGCTTTTGATCCGGACAAGGGTGTCTCTACTCAACATACTTTCTCTCAGTAGATAAATTAAGGTATCATGCATGACAGCTCAAGTATTTTTTGCATGATTGAAGCTGTGATGTATAGATATTTAATTTTTAGTCATTGAGTCCTGTAAATGAACATATTGTGTATAGTATTAGCAGCTAAGGAGGAAGAGGATTGAGAAACATGGACAAAGTTTTCCAATTTCCTAATCCTTTTCTCTGTTTGTCTTTTATGTTATTCCAGTTTTACAGATTAGTGCCAAAATTTTGCAGAGGTGCTAATTGTGGCCAAGATTAGTGATTATTTGGACTTCTAAGGATTTAGCCCAAAGATGTCCAAGAGTGTGTGCAAGTAACAAGTAGTTGTGAATTGGGCTGATCTGATATGGGTAGGCCCATTCAGTATTTCAGTCCATTAAGGGATTTTAGCCCCTTCTTGTGTATGTTCATTCTGTACTATAATCCATTAATTAATGGATCTAATTCCTCATTGTGTATGAAGTTTGTGAAATTTTTTTGTGAGATGGATGCTTCTTAATTGATCTGTTGCAGGTGTACTAACTACATGGGAGAATACTCCTTCCTTTTTATTTGGTTATAATTATGTGCTCAAATTAATACAATAACAATTATGCTAACATATCTATAGAACAAGGATGATGGTGAATCTTTTTAACAACTCGAATGGGATATTATCTACAAATGTAGACACCACAAGAGAGCCTTCTAAAGAAGGTGCTTCGAGGTTTAAAAAATTATTTAGATAATCAGACTGAAATAATTTGTAGAAATTCATGAACAAGAGGAAATTGATATTCAACCACTACAAATTTAAGACCAAACTTTAAGATGTTCCAAATTGTTTGATCGAACATTTTAAAAAATGTATTTTTCTTATCAATTAATAGAAGAATGATGACAATTTATAGTACTTTTAGTATAGTTTTTAATATATAAATTTGATTTTGTAAATTATATGGTTAGTAAAAATGAACGAAAAAAATATTAAATATATTATAATTTTCGTTTATGTCTTTAAATATTGATGGTATCTTAATGGTGAAGACAGTAGTGTGACAAAAGGTGGGGAAGAAAAAAGCGATGTGAAAAGGAGAAGAAAAGGCCAAAGCCCACTGTTCGAAATTTTGAATATACATGGGATCCTCTGAAGGTCCATAATAAGAGCCCTACAAACTAACGCCACGTCGTCAATAAAACAACGGCTCTTTGTCTATTGTCGGTTGTCGCTCCTCGCTGGGCCCCAAGAGACCGCCACGTCATCCACTTTTGATATAATCATATATTTTTGTTTTCATCCCAAACGACCGTTACGTTACACATACAACTCTGTTCTCTTCTTCACTACCATTCTCACACACACTCTTCTCATTGCTTCACTCTCTCTTTTAAGAAAAAAATGACAATAACAAACGCTGCCACCAAGCACTGCAAGAAGGCCATGAAGATGGGTCTTTCTCTCTTCTGCAGAACCTTCAATTCCTCTAAATGGTGAATTTCCCTCTCAATTTTACTTCTTGGATAAAAGAAATCAACTTTATTTTAAATCTTTTTGTGTATGTTTGTGTGTGTATGCAGCAAGACAATGGCGAAGATGACGGTGGCGAGAATAAAATTGCTGAGAAACAAGAGGGAGGTGGTTGTGAGGCAAATGAGGAGAGACATTGCTATGCTTCTTGAATCCCGTCAGGACGCCACTGCTCGTATTCGGGTACTTTTTTCCATTTTCGCGTTTAACCTCTAACTTAGGGTTGGGGGCTTAGTTGATTGATTGATTAATTGAATTATTCATATGTAACCTCGAAATCAACTCGTAGGAATGGGGAATTTGGTATATCATTCATGGTGGTTAGCTCTCTCCTATTATTGCTTAGAATTAGTAATGAAACCCTTATGGATCATTTAGCTTGAAACATAGAATTTTGCTTTGCTTCAAGATTATAGAGTTTCTATATGTGGATAGAGATGACTTCTTTTTAGGACCTTTTTGGGGCTTTTCCCCAAAACCTGGAGGCTGTGATTAAGTTAATCTTGTTGAATTATCTTGATTGTATTTATGATCTTTCTCATTCTGAAACACTTTGTTTACTTTAAATTTATGTGATTTTGCTAAAACCCTGTTCATTTCTTAATTTATACCATGAGATTTAGTTGCTGAATTTCCCTCCTCCTTCAAGCTTTAGCAGCTATGCTGGATGTCTACCTTAATGTTTGAGCCAAGATACCTTGCTATTAGATCTTTCTGGTTGTGGCTATAGATTATACTAATCAATGTGATAGGAAAGAACTCTTCTGTTTAATGCAAAGAGTATGGAAATTCCAATAATGTTTCTGTCCTGTTGGGTAATCTTGAAGTTGAGGGTCTATTGGAAACAACCTTTCTCCACAAAGGTATGGGTAAGATCTCATACATCCTACCCTCCTTAAAATCCACGTGTGGGATTACACTGGGCATGTTGTTGTTGGGTAATCTTGAAGTTGCTTAAAAAGACCCATAATATTATGCTATATGAGAAGGCAGAAATACATCATGTACCTTATCTTTCGGGCAGGGATTTTGTTGAAAGTTATCTTTCATGTCTAATTTATAAAATCTAAAGAAACTTCATAAATATTTATTTAAAAATCTTAGGAAGGGTTAAAAAAATATATATATATTTTTCTAACTTTTAGATTTCAATTAGAGGCCTAAAATCTAAACTTTATATGTATTTATTTAAAAATTATTTTTCTAACTCTTTAGATGTAAATTTTTGCTTAAAATTTCTTTATAGACGATTTCTTCAAATATCTTTTTTATTATTATTAGTTTTAGGTAAGATTTTATCAATTCAACATTAGAAAACACTCTTTTACTAGGGCCATTACTATATGAATTGTTAACATAATTCTTAGTAATAAGTTGACAAAACTTAAAATAAAAACGAGAGTTAAAATCAAAGAATTTGATTCAAGAAGTTGATAACTTGGTATATCCTACTTTAATATGTTTGTTGCATTGCTTGAAAATTTAAGAAGAAATAAAAGAAATTGTAATATACTTTATTACTCTACCTTATCAAAGATTTGGATAAAAATAGTTCAAACAGATAAATAATATGAGTGTTGCGAAAAATAATTGATTTTTACTATTTGAATGGGTTAAGGAGAACAAAATAATATAATTTTATGTAAAAAAAATCAACAAAAAAATTATTCTTGGTAAGAATTTGAGGCCCCCTATAAGGCATATGCCTCAAATTTTGTATGCAAGAGCTGCCCCTGATGTCTATAATGGTGGATCTCAATAAACCTCTTCTATTTTGATATACCAACTTGTGATTTTAGGATGTCATCTTTTTCATGTTAAAGTGGAATCTTCTTATTTCTGTAGTTCATGATTCTTTCCAAGAAGTTACTGTTCTTAGGGTTGTCTCTTTCTACTAATCGTTTAGAAAGAACACTCACGTTCTTCATTTTTTATAGGTCGAACATGTAATAAGAGAACAAAATATATTGCAAGCAAATGAGATCCTCGAGCTCTTCTGTGAACTTATTGTGGCTAGACTAACAATTATTGCAAAGCAAAAGTAAGATGTCTCAAGCTATATAATTTTTTTTCTTCAAAATTTAAGATTAGAAGACAAAGCTCACAAATACCCTTGTTTTCTATTTATCTGCCTGTTGCAGGCAATGTCCAGCTGATTTGAAAGAGGGGATATCAAGTTTGATTTTTGCTGCTCCAAGGTGCTCAGATATTCCAGAATTGATGGGAATTAAAGATGTTTTTGAGAAAAAGTATGGAAAAGATTTTGTTTCAGCAGCGACTGACCTGCGACCCAACGCTGGTGTAAACCGGACGGTAATCATATTTCTTTTCTTAAAACTCGTGTCTCTCTTTATCATAATAAATGTATATAGATTTGTGTGCTTGGGAGGGGTCTAAGAGAAGTGGGTAATTGTTGCTACAGCTCATCGAAAAGCTCTCTGTGAAAACTCCAAGTGGTGAAGTCAAACTAAAAATCATGAAAGAAATAGCCAAGGAATACCAGGTTGAATGGGACACCGCAGATTCAGAGATGGAGCTTCTCAAGCCACCAGAAGAGCGTATAGTGCGTCTCTCTCTCAAAATCCATCTATATCTGAATATGATGCCAAACACGTTCGATGACCATCTAACTAGTATCTATTCTCTTTGATCAGGAAGGACCAAATGGCTTTGTAAGTGCCACTAGCTTACCCCTGAAGCCGACCTCAAAGCAACCTGCTGAGCCTAACAACCTCCCAAGGTATTCATTCATAAGTTAAAGTTCATTTCCTGCTCTACTGTTAAACCATGATTTTCTATTGTTCTCTTTGACAAAAAAAGGATTTGACTTGGCTTGTCAATTACTAACAGGGCTTCAGATGACGGAGAATCGAAAGTTGCCAAATTTGATGACCCAGCTTCAGCTGCTAAAGCAGCTGCTGAATCTGCCAAGCAAGCAATTGCGGCAGCTGAAGCAGCTGCATATCTGGCCCGTAAAGATGCAAAAGCATCTTCTGCTGGTTGTCACAACTCTAGGAACAATGCAACTGCTGACAATATCCCTTTCATTTCTGGTGTTCAGGCTCCCAAGTTCTCGCAAAATGAAGTGGCACCACCTTCTCAGTCCATAGTTGATCTGTATGATATGCACTGGAGTAGTAAGAACATCAGGAATTCTGAAAATTCTCATAGTTCTGCTGGTGAAGAGATGCCATTAGATATGAAAAGATCACAGAAGTTTGATAGGAGACATAGCTATAATGTTCCATCCTCAAATAGTAATGTTCAGTATGATGATTCAGATTGCGACGAGGAAATCGAGATGGAAGATCCCCCAAGTGGGACATATAAACCCAGCCCACCAACTGATGCTGATGGTGGGAAGTTCTGCAGAAGGCACAGCTACAATGTTCCATCAGCACATTCAGGTATCAAGTTTGATGAATCAGATGGTGAAGAAGAGATGGAAACTCAAGAATTCACTAGAGGAACCAATCGAGCCCCTAATCGTCCTGCACCTCATGTGCCTCGGGTTCATCCCAATTTACCTGACTACGACAAACTTACTGCTCGCTTCGAGTCTCTCAAGTCCCAGAAATCTCGTCGTACCTAGATCATCCAGGGTTCATGGAGTCGGATACATTTTGTGCCAGTCCAATATTATTGTATACAGTACAGAAACCAAATAATATGTTAAAAATGGTTCATTTATAGTATGTAGCATCATTTCGTGGAGTTTACTTATCCCTTTGTGTCGAGTTTATAAATATTGGTGTAATAAATCTTGGATATCCATTTTGCAAGGTTGTCCATTTTGCGGATCTCTCTGTCTTTGTTAGATGTATTTCCTGTCTATTCTTGAGTTTGATTTTGTGTGTATATATATATATAAGTGTATATCTATGATTTCATAAACTATATACTTATTTTGTTTAAATTTTCAGAGAACAAGAACCTTGGTTCTTTTTTATTTCTTAAAACAATTTGGGATAGGGAGAGGGAAGATGGAGAACTCTCATCTACGAGGTAAAAGTTGAAGTACTTAGCCAACTATACTATTAGGGGCCGTTTGATTTGAATTCAAGTTATGATGGATTAATTATGATGAGATAAATTATTATAAGACTAGTTATGATGGGATAAGTTATGATGAGATTATTTTCTATTGAGTGTTTGGTTTGTTGTATTCAAAATAATAAATTTTAAGAATAATTTATTTGTTTACAAAAATACCCTTCATGAATGTAAAAAGTGATGTAACAAAAGAGTTGAAAGAGACATTTTAGTCATTTACCTATTTTATCCCGGGATTACTATACCACCCAAGGGGTGGGATAACTTATCCCGGTACTAATTATTAATCTCGGGGTAAGTTATCCCGAACTTGCCAACCAAACAACAAATTAAGTGATAATATAATTTAATTTCAGGACTATTTGGTATTATCCTTCACACCAAACGACCCCTTAAGATTTTTCAAAATCTTGGTTAAAATCTTTGATCAATTGAGAAAAAGGTTTTGGTGAATTTTTCTTGTCTTGCTCCTGAAGGTCAACTTAGCATCGATGTCTGATATAGTACAAAGTAGTGATAATTTAGGTAGCTAAATGAAACAATGGATAGTTAATCTATCAAACTCGAGGAAAGGTAATAATTTATGAGTATTTTTACCGTTACATAAGAAAAATGAAAAAAAGTTACAATCATCTAAGATTTCTAATTATTTTGTGACATTTGTTATTGTTAGTAACCGTTACCTTTCAAGTTTCAAAACAACAAATAACATACTTATTGTAGTCTTAGATTTTCTTACCCTAATTTTTTGGGGTAGGAAGTAATTTATTTTTTATACACTCTCAACTTAACTCCTAATACAACCAACCAAATAATGAAAATAATGATATACTCTCAGCTTAGGTGATTGACTATGTGAACTCCACGTTATTGATGATCCTTCGATCCTCTATATTTTAATCCCCTTTCCATTTCCCATCTCAATTTAAACACAATTACTACTTATTTTCTCATATAATGTGATATATTCATTATAATTTGAAACAGATTTTCGTGTTGTATATATCTACTCATTTGATTCATATTTCCCTTCTCTCTCTTTTTTCTTTTTTTCTTTCTTTAAAAGGAGAAGTAAGAAAAGAAAATAAAAGAGAAATTGAAAACCCCGTAGAAAATGGGAAGGAGTGGCTCCTTATCTTTCAAGAACCAGAGTTAGCCGTTCTCTATGCTGTATGAGGTAGTCCTAGATAACACAGGGGACTTTACATATGTTTCCCTTCTTCTTCTTTATTGTTCAATAGCTCTATCAGGTTATTTTCTTTATCTTCTCTCTTTCTATTTGCTACTTCCCATTCATTCCATAATCTTAACTTCTCCTCTATCAGTTGCAAGACTTTAGTTTTCGGACGAATAAACTTGCTGCTTGGTTTCCTTCAAGTCTTGTACTTAAATTTTTCTGTGTTTATGTTATTGAAGGCTTATGTTATCTTTCCCTTCATTCTTTTTTTTTTTTGTGGGGTTGCTCAATTTTCTTGTGGGCTGGCTGTCCGGGGTGGGTGGCGGTAGGAATTCAAGAAAAGATTGTTTGGGGATTCTTTCTTGAATGCAATTGTGATTGAATACTTTATTTGAAGCTATTGGCATATTACATTCGTTTGTTTAGAAGAATTCCCTCCACTTCTGCTATTTAAAAGGTAGTTCTTGACAACAAAATCAAGAGAGGATATGAATTAGTCCATTCATGGGTCACGTATGTCTTTTATAAAGTGCAAGATGATGTTCTGATTTTGGGGTAATTTAGCTGTGCTGAGTTGACATCCTCTGTTCTGATTTGGAGTTCTTTTATTTTTTCCTTGTGTTTTCAGAACGTTTCAGACGCTTGGTAGTGTAGTTTTATTATGGCTGCTTGATGCAGCACATTATGATTTCTCAAGTACTTCGTTTGTTGAATTGGAAGTATCATTTGAGGTGCGTTGAGTTGGAGAAGTTGATTCAGTGGATGGTCCAGTTCTGGAGATGGTTATTCTCTTGTCTTGTACTGAACTCTCTAGCCTATGCGAGACGTCAAAGGTAACCATCTCAATCTATCATATACCATTAAAATAGTCACAAGGGAAAGAAAATTTCAAAATTTTCCTTTTAGCTACATCTATTCTTGTTGAAAAGGAAAAAGAATAGAATAATATCTACCTAATCTAATCTATTTTATAGAGATTGATATCAAATCTACAATTCTTAGTTTAGCTGATGTTGGACCCCCATATTGTATAGCATCCGCTCAAGATGCCCAGTCCTGGGCATGTGAGGGGAGGGAGGGGGTGTTAGATTTCCCCATCGGTTTTGGATGAGGTCCTTGATCTCCTTATATGGTTAGACAAGGATCATCACCACAGGAGCTAGCTATGTTAAGCTCAAGGTTTAAATCTTCTGATAAATGATTTGAGAATTTACTAGATACTCTGTTCATTATCTAGTGCGCCTGAGCTCATGTTGGTCTTAGCAGATACTGCATTCAGGACATTTGAGCTGCAACTCTTCTGTGAAGGGAGATATGTTGACTTCATCTGTTGCTTTATGCAAAGCTAGGCATGATGTCTCTGTGTTAGTACCTTCTAAACAAAGAGGAAAACTTTTCCCAAGGAACTTATGGATTAAATCTCATACAAGGATGCCTTTGGGCAGCATGTTTGGATCCTGGCTAGTAGAAAGGTCTATACCTATCCGTCTATTCATTCCAGCTCGCACTAGAGGTATTACTTTTATGATAATATTTCTGTGGACAGTTATACTCGTTTGTAGTTTTCTAATTTATGCATTATTTTGGATATTAAATGCTTCCAGTGAAAATGCAGATGGGAGTGTTACTGTGAAATGCTTGAACAGCAATTCTTCCATCCTAAAGCAGGTCTTTAGTGATTTTATAGATGAGGATAGTTTTTTCTCAGATGAGATTGATACAGCTTCAGATTGTGGCAAAAGTATTTCAACCGAATCTTTGATCATTGAGGAGCCATGGCTATGCGAGTCTTCCCTGCTTCTTCATCATTTGGCAGAGTCTGATGCTTCTGGTGATGTCATTTGTGACGACAGGATTGTTGAGGGTCTTGACTGTGCAAATTTAGAATCAGGATTCTTAAATCAGTCCACACTTAGTGAGACTTTATGGTCCAAGTATGAGGTCAATGCTAATGATGCTTCGTCAGGAACCTGGTGCGCAACATATGCCCTTGTAGAGGAGCCCTGGCTATTGCAAGCATGTACGTCATCTCCTAGTTTTGATGCTGAGATGGCTCCTGATGACTGTGAAGTTGAACAGTCAGATAATAAGGATGAAGCTCAACCTCCATTTAGCGATCAACTCGAACAGTTAGCTCAACCTTCATCTAGCAATCAACATGAACAAATACCTGAGAAGCTGTTGGATGTTGATCAATGTGATGCTATTTCCAAGGAAGACTCTTTCACAACAATTATTCTGATTAACTCTTCAGTTTGTACTGTGCAAAGAATTGCTGTTTTAGAAAATGAGAAACTGGTTGAACTGTTGCTGGAACCAGTGAAAAATAATGTGCAGTGCGATAGTGTATATCTAGGAGTAGTTACAAAATTAGCTCCACACATGGGTGGTGCATTTGTAAATATTGGCACTTCAAGACCCTCCTTTATGGATATAAAGCCCAACAGAGAACCATTTATTTTTCCCCCATTTTGTCATGATTCAAGGGAAAAGGTAATTAATGGTGCTGCTGTTGACATGCTTGAAGAGAACCTAGGTCTTCCTAGAAATAAATCCACTTTAGAAGAAGTGGATGCGGATGAGATTGATGATGCTGATATAGAGGATGAATCTATGGAATACATGGACAATGAGTTTGGGGACCATGAAAGTGGTGATGCTTGTGATATTTCAGAAGTCCTTGCAGAAAATTGTAATGGTAGTGTAACTGAGCATGGGTTTGAAACTCATTCAGAGAAATATCCAGAAGAATCCAGTGGAATTGGGTACCGAGGGCAGAATCCAACTATTGAGCATGCTATGAATGGTAAGAAAGTTTCACAAAGAGATGAAAGCAAGTGGGTCCAGGTCCGAAAAGGCACTAAAATAATTGTGCAAGTTGTTAAAGAAGGATTGGGTACGAAGGGCCCAACACTGACTGCTTATCCGAAATTAAGGAGCAGATTCTGGGTATTACATGTTTCATGATCATGTATTCTATTGTCTCACAGCTGAAAGTCCATTATTAGAAAACCCAATCTAATTGGTTCTCCTCTTCCCAGGTTTTAGCTCCTCGCGGCAACACGATAGGTATTTCAAAGAAGATTGCTGGTGTTGAGCGCACGCGTTTAAAGGTCATTGCAAAAACTTTGCAGCCTCAAGGATATGGTCTTACAGTAAGGACAGTTGCAGCTGGTCATTCACTAAATGAATTGCAGAAGGACTTGGAAGGGTTGCTTTCAACTTGGAAAAGTATAATTGAGCATGCAAAGTCTGCAGCTCTTGCCGCAGATGAAGGTGTTGATGGAGCAGTTCCTGTTATGCTTCACCAGGCAATGGGCCAAACACTTTCTGTTGTTCAAGATTATTTTAGCGATAAGGTCTGCTCATTCTCGGGTCATTACTTCATGGATTGTTCAGTTCTTTATTTTTAGGCAACTTCTGTTCATAGGTTTTCTCAAATTAGCATGAAAACACAATTATACTTTCTTACTCTAGCATTGATGTTCAGGTGAAGAGTTTGGTGGTTGATTCTCCAAGGACATATCATGAGGTATGGACTTAGCCAGTTATCAGTCAATGGAATGAAAAGATTTTTGACCTACAAGCACGATTGCATGTCTTTCTCGAACTTTAATGTTCCTCTAGGTTGATTTTTCACATGGGAGCGGTTTTTGATAACCACTTGCAATAGTGAGTGGTTTTTGGCATAAAGATTTGCATATACTGGCTATGAATGAGATTATCTTGGATTAAATTAAACCCAAGTTAATGAGACATTTAAGAAGTAAAATTAGCTTGTTTAAGAATAGCGCCCAGAGTGTGCAATGATGAGTAGCACTGCAATATGCATCTCAGTACATTACCTACTTGTGAATAGAACTGAGGACATTGATTTTCGTCTTTAAACTGAAAGGGCATCTGTGCTTTAAGTTACAAATATTTTCCTTTTTGACTCAAAGTATCCTGATTTCTTTTGTTTCACATAGTTCAGCATATAGTCGCGGTATAGTGTTCCACAACTTTTGTCGCCTTTCTGTGTCCTCTTTTATTCCAACTCTGCAAAAGTTATTTTGGAGATCTTGTCATGCACCAAATAGTCGCGGTATAGTGTTCCACAACCTGTGGGCTAGAATTTGTTGGGGAACTTTTTAAATTATGGTGTACCCTAATATAGATATATTGGACTCTGTTCAGGTTACAAACTATCTTCAAGAAATGGCACCTAATCTTTGTGAAAGAGTTGAGTTGCATGGTACAAGAACTCCCCTGTTTGATGAATACAACATTGAGGAAGAAATAAACAACATTCTCAGCAAAAGGTGGAGATCACTTAGTTTCTTTCTATTACTTTCTTTTAACTTTATGTCTTTTATGACATGTATTTTAACTTCTCGTGAATCAACATGTTTCCTGTTTCATTGATATTCCTCCTTAATCCTTTAATTTATAAAATTTGCAGGGTCCCCCTTGATAATGGAGGTTATCTAGTGATCGAACAGACAGAAGCTTTAGTCTCCATCGATGTAAATGGTGGACATTGTGTGCTTGGTCAAGGGACTTCACAAGAGATGGCTATTCTCAACGTTAACCTTGCAGCTGCTGGACAAGTATGTAGACCTGCATCTGTTTTGATTACACATTGTATTCCAAGAGCGTAGTTTTTCTACACCTGAGAAAGTTGGTTATCAGAAAACAAACTAGGATATGCTTAGAAGATCCTTTTTAATGAATTAGAAGATGCTTAGTGTTTGATGGAAATACTTCAATCCAACACTAAAATATGTCTCTTGACAATCTACACTGCTTCTCTTTTTTCCTGTGGTAGACAAGCCCTCATTTGTAGCTTAGTAGTATCTTGTCAGATCCCAGAACAGAAGAATATTCTGTTGATGGTCTTCTATGGAGAATTAATTCTTGTTTAAAAACAGAAACTACACAGGGTATCATGTCCATGTTGCCGTTTTAATCTGCTATTGGTTTGGACATAGCATGTCTCAATTACGTGCTAAACCTCTATTTTTTTTTCTTGGAGGGGATAACCAAGACATCCCTGAGGGCTATGTGGATAATGTGCCCACTCTCTACCTTTCGTCAGCTAAATACCATGCTTTTGTCATAGGAAGGTTCGAGCTCTTCACGTGTGTCTAACCCACACATCACACATTGCGCTCTTACCACTAGACCAAAGCAACGGGGGTAATCTCTGGTTGGTTTTATGCACCTCTATTTAAGTCGCGTTAATTTGATCCAATTTAGCAGTCAGCCTGGGCTGCAGAATTACACACATTTTTAAAGGAGAAGGAAGACAGCAGAAACCAATCCAAATGAGATGTTGTGTACTCATTTTCGCTTTAACCATAAGCAAGTATTCATCATTCTAATTCAAAGAAATACTGCACTTCTAGCTTCATTAGGTGTTTCTGGTTAGATTTGAACCTTTTATGTGAGACCCCGAGCTAGTTACTGAAATGTACGACAACACAAGAACATTGGATCTTTTTTGTTGATAAAGACAACATAGGATTGCATTGGTTTTTTTCTATATGTTAAGTTTATTGTTTACGGCAGATTCCCTTTTTTTATTTTATCTGATAATTGTGGTCATTAAGTATATACTGAAAATTATTCTCAGATTGCTAGGGAAATAAGGCTGAGAGATATTGGTGGCATTATTGTGGTGGATTTCATAGATATGTTGGATGATTGTAAGTAAACAACCCTCTCTCCACCCACTCCCCTCCTCTCTATGTGTGTGTATGTGTCACAGGCGGATCCAAGACTAAATTTGATGAGTTCAACCTTTAAATTCTTAGCACAGAACTCAATGTTCATCTAAAATTATGATGTGTGTGGTCTTTATGTTGTATTGATGCACAATATTTTGTTTAAATGGGATTACTACTGAAAATAAGAAAGAAAAGAGAAGAGATATAAATTTATATTATGGTCTTCTATGTAAATCTAAAATTGAAGTTAACCTTGTTGAATGCTTGGTAACTAAACGACATTACTTGTAGTACATAACACCTACTGTTCATCATCTACAACTGGTATGTAATCAGACTGAAAGTTTCATAATCAGCGCGAGCCTACTATGCCTCTCTCGAAACTATATTTGACACTAAGCTCATACCATATGATTTGTCACATGATATCTTGAAGTCAACAATACATTTTGAAGATGTAGTCCTCTTTTTATTTGGTACAGATGTACTTACAAAACATGTATACCTGCATGAACATATGTTATGCAGTTGTTTGAAAGTTTTTTCTTTAATTTTGTTTTCCAGCAAATAAGAGATTGGTCTATGAGGAGGTCAAGAAGGCTGTTGAGAGAGATCGATCAACAGTTAAGGTGTCTGAATTGTCCAGACATGGGCTTATGGAGATTACCAGGAAAAGAGTATGTTATTTGGTGCTGAATTTCTTTGTCATAACTACACTAGTGGAAATGTCTAATTAATCATGGTTGGTCATTTCATCTTATACCTGACAGGTTCGACCTAGTGTGACATTCATGATCAGTGAACCATGTATGTGCTGTCATGGTACGGGGAGAGTGGAAGCTTTAGCGACTGCATACTCTAAGATTGAACGTGAAATTTGCCGGTTGCTAGTAAGTAAACTAACTACTCTTGAGATGCCTTTCCAAGGTTTATCTTCTTGGGTTTTTATCTCCTTCTTATCTGTTAAGCTGCAAAAAGGTTGATCCAAAATCTTTTGGTTCTTTAGCAAGCTAATCTATTCTTACCACTTGGTCTCCATTTTTCCTCCTCTTCTTTTGGATCTTTCTGAATATAGTTCAACATGATTCGACATAATGACCGCTTTCCCAAAAACTAATTCTTGTTTCTTGTGTTGATCAGTCCACAACGGATCTGAAGGCAGACCCTGAAAACCCCAAGGCTTGGCCCAGATTTATTCTCAGGGTTGATCAGTACATGTCTAACTATTTAACTTCAGGAAAGAGGACAAGGCTAGCAATCTTGAGTAGTTCTCTCAAAGTTTGGCTTCTTCTAAAGGTATGCTTAATCATTTTATTCATTCTCATAACAAAATATCACTTCTATTCTGTATTTGCTGATTTCTGTAAGCTGTGATTAACCAGGTTGCTAGAGGTTTTACCAAAGGGACCTTTGAGCTAAAACCTTTAACAGTCGACAAGGAGTACAAGGATACATCTATTTCAGTGTTGCGACCAACAGAGGGTGGATTTCACCCCCCTCGGAAAAAAGTCACCATCTTCCCTATCAAAAAGTGGAGGAGTAGTGGAAAGTGATGTTACCTCCATTAAGAATCATCTGTACAGGTCTCAATTCACAATGCACATCCAGATATGGTTAGCATAATTTTATTAGCCAATTCTTTCTTCCCTCTTGAGTTTTTCTCGTCGGCTTGTAAGAAATAGCTAGTTTTATGAGGAAATCAATTTTGCATAGCATGTACGCATTGATGATACATATTTTCCATTTCTTATCTGCCCTCGCCTTTGTAAGCCACAACATAAAGATTCATTTATCTCATAATCATGAGCTTTTGCCACACTAATTGTAATTTAGCATGATGCTGAAAATAGTTTGTGTCTCGTCTTTCATTTCCACTCTTCCTTTCTAAACACAAAGGTTCATAGAGAGGGAAAAATGATCCTCTTGATTCAAGTTCAAAGACAATCCTGTACTTTCAAGCCTCAACCTGTAAGGGTCACTTGGTAGAGTGTCTTGGAAAAAATAATGCATGTATTACTAACTCGAGCTTTTAAAAAATAGAAAATAATAATTAAATTTCATAACTTAAAATTTAAAATATATATAAAATGTAGCAAAACATGATTTAATTTTGTGAGTAGGTCAACATGCTTGCTTGGCATGTACTTGTAGGATCATTTTAATTATTTTTTTAATGATTTTCTCATTTTTTTTCATATAAATTGAAAAATTACGTAAAAATATTATAAATCACAATAATTATAAGATATATAAAGAAATTATTTGACTTTTGAAATTCTATCGATACCATATAAATTGAGACAAAAAAATTTAACATGTATTATTTGCAAATGACGTAAAAAATACTATACATCTTGAAATATTTTTGAGAACATTTAAAAAATTTGGCAGACTCTTGAAATTTTATTTGTGCCACATATATTGAGACAAAGAGAATAATATATATTATTAAAAATTACTTGAGAGAAATTGTAAATAATAATAAGCAACTTGAAGTATTTAAAAGATAAATAAAAAGATTGATTGACTTTCAAAATTTTACTAGTGTCACATAAATTGAGAAAAAAGTAGTAACATATAACATTTAAAAATTAAATAAACGATACTATAAATTACAACAATTAACAACTTAAAATATTTAGAAGACATAAAATGCGGTTGACTTTCAAAATTATATCAATGTCACATAAATTGATATAGAGAAAGTAACATATATCATTTGAAAATGATACTAACAATAATGTAAATTACAATAATTAACAAATGACTCCAAATTCCATATGTAGTCACATAAATTAAGAGAGAAAGAGTAACATACAATGTCTAGTATTAGGATACAACACAAGTGATCAACAGCAACACCGACAGGATAAAACATCTGAGCATGTGTAGGGTCTCAACTTATCTTCAAGTTCTTGTCCTGTTGGCAGCGGTTCCATCCTATATTTGCTACGCTGGGCACAGCAAAACTCATACAAATTTCTGCATGCTCCTCTACTAAATGGATACACTCTTTCAGGAATGTTCCTGCAAATTAAAGCAAGTTTAAACTTGAGCTTAAAGACGAGACAAATTCCTGATGAGAATACAATGTTCCATTTGCTTTTGAGATATCAATTAATCACTCAAAGATGTTGACCATATCTGCAACTAACATTGTCCAATGTTTTTAATCGTATCATCCAGCTCAAAGCAACAACATAGACATCTCTGCCACTACCCAGTAAATAATATCACACAAGAATTGGAAGGATATAACCAACCTCAAATATTGGATGCGCCGTCGTCTCACAAGCTCATAAGTGGTCTGATTTGTCAAAATTAGGTAGCTGATTCAACAAACATGAGTTCAGACAGTTTAGCTACAGGTTCAGGAGAAGTATGGGGAATAATATAGGCACAAATAACAGGCTTTCACTCGCAAGTTATGAAGTTTGCATAGCTTAGCTCTAATATGTTTCTACCTCCTTCACAAGACTGAAAGGAGGTAACCATGCATCTTACACTTAAATCTTTTTTTTTACACGAGATATTTATTATCTTACAGAAATGATTACATCCTTTCCCAGAATTATCAACTCTGCTGACCAAACAGAGGTTCCAGAATCTCATATAACCTTATTTTTAGAAGGACCAACGCATATAATTTTTAAGAACATAAATCTAACAAACTTCCAACAAAAACAAAATTACTGTGCTAGGCAATGCTAAATGAAGTCCATCTTTAGCAAAGAGAAATCTTACCTATGAAAAAGTAGGAGGAGGAGAAGGAAGATGAGGCAGAAAAACAGAGTAGCTAGCAGCAAGATCATAATTGCATATAACCACCTGCAACAAAGCCATTGCATTTCACTTCAGATTCATCTAAAGATTTAAACTGGATGAATTTCACAAGGCTTGTTCTTTTATGGAAGGATATGTGCAGATTCAACAAAAACATGAAAACAGAAGCAAAAATATCAATCATGTCAGTACCATCTTGTCATGAGGATGCAGGCCCCTTCTTTAACTACTGTTTCCCACTGTTATTTTATCTATTGAAGTTTGTTTTTGCAACCTATGCAACCAAAGTAGAGCTCATACTCAGGCATTTTAAGGGACCCCAATCAGAAGTCGGAACCAGATGCAGCTCCCTTGCTGCTTTCACACTAACTGCTGCACTTGTCAGCAATTTTTAAAAATCAAGGTAGTGCATATTCCACCTATGAGCTTTGTATGGATGGTCCTATCTAGATAATAGAATATGGGTTACGCTATGCTAACAGCCAATATAAGATAGTCATCTAATTTTTCAGGATAAGTCTTCAACTGCCATCTTAGGACAATCACAGTAACTTACAAGTCATGGTTGTATAAGATCCAATAAGGGTAGCGGTATTGACTCTCTTCAAGCTTCTTATTTCTCAGAGGACGACATGATAATTCAAACAGCAAAATATTCCAATATGTGCAAGCTTGCCTTTTTGCCAACTAAAGCAAATGAATTAACATCTTCTTATTATAAGTTTGGGTATGAAAACTGAGCAGTTTACATCTCCCTTAGTTTTTTTTATTGAGGTGCATATTGTCCATCTCCAGTTCTCCCCCCAGAACCTCCATCTTTATTTTCCTTCTGGGAAGGAAGATATTAGTAAGGAGCAGAGGAGAAACATATTAACAGCAGAATCAGAGGCTAAGCAGAAAAGCTCTTAAATGATAAAGCATCATGAAAAGTACATACCAAGGCTTTGATATATCAGACTTCAAGAATTGAATATATAACGTGCCTGTCCAAAGGGATAAGGCTGTTTCTCCACAAATGTACCACCTGTTATACTTGGGAAAATAAATAACCTAACCAAGACCAATTACTTGAAACCCTAAAAAGAAAAAACATGCAGTGCACATGCACCCTGACATGTAATACAAAGTAGCTATTACCAGTTAAAAGTTCAGGAAAATCAAGCACCCTGATATGCTTCATGCATGTTTATAGATGAAGAAAAATACATAAAATTACAGGAAAGTACAATATGACAAGCCCCCTACTAAATAGTGTCTTCATTGTGGTCTTAAGAGTAGAACAATGATCATGTCAGTTATACAAAACTTATAATATTGAATTAGACACATCGAAGTATACATATATCCCAAGCCCAGATAACTGATTCAATATATTCTCACAATGATCTTTAAAATGAACCAACATCCTCTTATAGGTTTCTCGAACTGATAAACTATGCTGACACGGATATGTTTCGAACGATTCAAGCTAAAATTGAAGCCTCTTCATGAAAGCAAGAACCTCGAATGAGGCTTTATATTCATTAATTAGCGAGATAACTATATTAGTATCATTTTATGAAATAACATCTACATCTAGGACATAAATCTCCAATTTGACAAGTCCTAATCATATTAAATCCACATGGTTTCCACATCAAACTTCCACTTTAGCTCCAAAATAACATGTGGAAACCATCATAGAAATAAATCTTTATCCAATTTTATACACAACAAGGCTTCTTTCATTTAGTTTTTCTGAAGGTACAAATAAACGATTTCAATTAAATCGCAAGAAAAATTTCACTGAACTGCGAGCAAGATAAACACATTGTTGGTGCATCAACTTAGTAGCATGTATGCTCACCAAAAAGCGCAATGATTACCCTGTCCTATGCATGTGCCAAGCCAAACACAATGATGATCAAATTGAAGAACACATTTGTCACAATCATGACAATGTTTAGCGCGTGGAGGCTGCAAATCAAGCAGAGTAAAAATCAAACGTTGTTGACATAACTGACAAATTTAGACTAGTGGAAGTATAAGCTCTAGGCACTTAACAAGACAGGAGTCACTGTATAAGGTCCATTATAGAAATTGGTTCTTCTGACATAAGTAAACTTTGGCAAATGGCAACCATAAACTTATTGGATAAATAAGTGAGCTAATATTAGGATAAGCACAATAGTTGATTTATAAATCAGAAATCAAAAGGTCATAAACCATTTGAAACAATTGAATATATATCTGTCTTCAACCTCATTTCAATGAGAAGGGTTAAGTGAGGCACAACACAAGAAAATATTAGCACCAAATTGCTGTCACAAGTTTGCCTCATTGCCTTCCAAATCTAGGTGTAGTCAGTATTTGGCCCTCAAATCACGTCACTAGTTTGGCTAATCCTAAAATACTCCTATAATCACTAAGTATCATCAGAAGTACCAAAATGTTTGTTCTGCAAACAAATGAAAGCCAGAAAGGAGAAATTTTTACCTGCACAACATTACAGTAACTGCAAGTCACACCTCTGGAAAATAGAAAAAAAATGAGTTAGTAAGGGAACTGATGCTTTGGCAAATTGAATCATGCAATCTATAACTACAGAATCAACAGAGCCATACTTCTATCCAAAAGTGGTGTAAGGGGAAAGAATATGGGAAAGATAAAAGTAAATCTAAATTAACATGGTCATTTTCTTTTTTCTAACACGGAAATCTTCAGGGTGGATAATGGGTCCACCCTGTTCTCCATTTAAATACCAGGATTTTGTCTGAAGCATGATTTGAACTTGTAACGAGGGACTAACCCACAGATCATGTATTGTAATCTTACCATAAGACTAAAGCCCAGGGGCATACACTCACATGGTTACTGTTTCCCTAGCAACTGAATTAATCACTATTAGAATTCAAGTTTATCATAAACCCCAAAAAGAATCTAAACTCTTCATCAAGGACAGCCAGGATGAATTCATAGTGGAGAAGCCTATCCCAACATTTTCCACTAGCTAAGCATTAAGTATTCACAATGCATCTCTAACTACTTCCAAAAGTAATAAACAAGCAAGCATGGGTTATTAGGCATAAATTCATGTGATAACTGATGACTGGCTTCCTAATAATGTCATCTAGTTTCAGATCATAATCCAGTTTATAAAGGTATTTTGAGAGGGAGAAGACCAAACTTGATGCTGGAGGCACTTGCATTACATGACTATTAGCTATGCCATGAAATGATTCAATAATAACACATCTCAGCAGAAATTTTCATTATATTTCAACTTCCTTTGTTATCGAATGAAAAATTACGAATTTCTGAACATTCTCAGGAAATCATACAGGGTTGTTACAGCTTCTCCCCTCTATATAAAATCTACTGCATGCTGCATTTTAGCCAAATCATCGCAATATACCATTTAGCCGGTTGGGGGTACCTTCTGATGCTGAGATGCTTTCTATATCTAAAACTATTGACAATTTTTCATCTAAATCTCATAGTTATATAAGCATCACTTGTGAAATTGATAATGAGTGGAAACAACTTTGCCATCACCATAAGGTGCTCCCAATATCCTAATCTTTAAGGGGTGAGGGGGGGTTATATGCCTATATCCTCCCAGTCCAACAAGAAAGACAACCCATAACAGTAGATTTCGAATGATTGAATCAAATCTTTTCTTGTTCCATAAACAATTTAAGTCAAACTGAACCAACATGTAAGATGAAACTAGATGAACCAAATAGCACTACGGTTAAGGCTGCAAAATAGGCTGAAAACAATGCAGCTGCTTTATAGACAAAAGGAAAAGCATAAACAAGGTATTATTCAAGTCATTCCTACCTAAGTGATGTTCCACTGGGATACATATCCATCACTAGCTTTGTCCACGCTATCGTACCACGGCCTTGAAGATTACTTCCCAACTGGTTCCTGTCGATTGCAATAACTACATCGCCGTTTTTGCTTGAAGCAGGCTGTCTTTGCTTGATCATTTTACATCACAATAGGCAGAAAATAGTAGCAATTAGATAATTCTGCAGAACACTCCACATATTTACACTTTGATATTTCACAGATATGGCAAGAGAATCCAGTAATTTAGTCTCCATGTAAATAACCAGAAAGGAAATTCTCTTACTTTGAGGTAATTGATGCCCTATTACGTGATGCATCTGCCTCATTGACAGCCCTCATTGCATCAACAACATAGCTACATGTTCAATAAAAAATTATACTGATCACACAATGCAACTTTACTGGCTCTTCAGAGAAGTAGCACTGAAGCGCATACAGAATAACAATGGCCTGTAAATTAGAAAGTAAAGAGTGTGCATGAAATTACCCAGGAGAAGAACCTGAAGTGATGAAGTATTGAGCCAGTGTAGCAGCAAACAGGATCAAATAGACAGTTGTGTACCTTGAAAGGCAAGGAAGAGGGTATCAGCAGTTTTACCAAAAACACCCAAGTAAAAGTAGAATCTCTACAAAAGCATTAAAAATGATCAAGATAGGACCACTTTATACCAACTCCATCATTTTCCTTTTGAATTGGGGACTAATTTAAATAGGATTATATCTAATTGGAGTATTGTTTTTCTTTTTGGTCAGATTATCCAAAATATAGAAAGGCTTTCATTATTTTTAGATAGACTAAAGAGTAAATAGTACATCACACAAAACAGAAGAGGGGGTGCACTTTAGCACTAACCATAATACAGGCATTGAACAAATTTCTCTACCAAGCTGAAAGACGTTGCTGCATAACTTAAGATTCTATCTTTTTTATTTAATGCACTGTATTGTGGCTCTAGCTAAAATATAACATGACGACTAATTCCTTCATAAGTTAGATACTGATGAATTAGGCGAACCACACAATAAAGTAAAGCGAGAGCAAATTATTAGGTGAACAAAGGCTCATTGTTTGCACTGAATTTTTAGTTTTGCTCTCCCATCATCAATTCCCTCGTAGGTGAACACTTGGCTCCTGCTAATTCTGAAGAAAAATAAAGACAAACTTTTTCCCCAATAAGTAAAGTAAGAGCAAATACCATGGCTCTTCTTTAGTTTTATGAATCAAATCTTTGTCAAAGACAAATAGAACGCCCAGATAGATCAAGTGCAGCATCACCAACGCTATTCTCAAGCAACAAGTGGATCTCCGAGCTAAAAATTAATCAACCCAACAACCAAAAAAAAAAAAAAGAGTAAGGTTTAAAACATTAAAATAAACTACGACGATAGAATAGATGAAAAAGTTGATACCGGGATCGGAGAGACATGGGGAAACGTGGAGACATCGGTCGGAGAAACGATCCAAGGTGTCGCGTGAGTGGCCAGCGCATAATGCTCCCATTTCACCTTCTTTGAAAAATTCATTCACTAGATAACACTTGTTTCTCAATACACATTCCCCGCCGTCTCCGAGTATACAATTTACGCGGCGGCCATAATAATCAGTTGCAGGAACCAATTGTTTTTCAGTTTAGTCTGAACTTATCGGAGAGTTGAAACTTGAAAACAACAAATCTAGAGAGATAATGTAGAGAGAGAAAGACTTTGGGTACGGTCCAGAATTTGCCCGACGTTTGGAGCAAAGCTACTGAAATAACGAATCAACCCCTTCATTTTTCAAAATGTAACACTTGGCCCTCACTTATTTAGGGGTATATTTTTTTTACTCGTGCCAAACTCCAAATTTTGCTGATTTTGGAATGAATTACTATTTTCAAATGGACCTATAGAAAAAAATATTTTAAAAGAGCAATGTAATTTGTATTTGGTTAAATTAATTGAAACAATCCTTTTGTTTAGTATTAGAAAAGAGTTTGAGTTTGATTAATCATTTCACTAAGTGTTTTTAAGAGTCATTTTAGCAAGAAAGATACTCAAAAATCAACTTCACAATTTTTTGTATTAAGTAAAATAGAGAAATTATCTTAAATATCTACTGAGAGATTTTAATTAAAGTATTTCAATTTCATTTGTTAAAATGTAAAATATATAAAGGAAATATGATTCATAAATGTTTTGTGAGCTGCTTCAAAATCATTTTTAGATTTATGAGATTAAAGTTTCTAAAAGCTTTAAGATATACAGAGATGAAGTTGATTACATGCTTATAAAGCCTAACTTCATACATGTATATATAAAGTTGACATAAATTCTAAGCTTGAATTTCCCTAATAAGATGTTTAAACTAATTAATTGGTGATGTATACAGTAGTTATTAATTTGTTTATTTATTGTGATTTCATTTTTAGTTATTCTATTTTGTTACTTAGAAGATATAGATAAGTTATGTCGATTTAGTTTTTACCATATTTATAGTGTAGATTTGCATGTTCAATGGCACTCGATCTTAATTAAACACTTACTTTTTGCATAAAAATGGTATTTATTTTTTTCTAGTAACGTTAGGCGTCCTTTTTGTAAGGGTTGGTGCATCCAAAACCAAAAACTCCTCTAATTCAACACACAAAATTTCATAAGCATATTATTACATAATCTTACTGGGTATACAAGATATACTTTGTCCATTCAGAAAAACGGATAGTTAAATACATGATTATTGCTTGAAAACTATTAAATACATGATTATTGCTTGAAAACTATCTACAAGTTATATATATTTTAAATTGCATGATGGAAATTGATTGTTCGATGAAATGTTTTAAGATGAAATTACAATTCGAACATGCTAACTCGATCAATTCATCTCTTCTCTCTTATTTTAGAAAAGAAAGGGCAACTTCAAGGAATCAATTTTTTTATTGGAAAATCTAATTTAGTGTAGTAGTAATTTTGACAAATGTATTCTTACATGCGCCTCTAATTAATCGATTTAGAGCTTATCAAATTGCATGTCCTTTTCTTTGGTGTTTGTAAATGTTGCTCCACCAAAGTGCAATGAACTATTATCTTTTGACTTGCCAATGATAAAAAAAAACGGATCTTAACTTCTCATTAATTTGGCACATGTTTTTTTATGATGGCCTGCTTTAATTAAGAAATTAATGAAATAAAAAGATACCATTTGTGGAGGATATTCACATTAGATAGTACTAGATTTTATTGATCTGGACATGATGATTAGCTAAAAGGGAATATACTCATAGTAAAACTGAAAAGGATGTACATTGTTTTGTTTTTTAAAAAACTAGATTAGAAGCGATACTCGTTTAGAGAAGTAATTAATTAATAATTAACTCCATTTTGTTCATGTCGCCGCGACGACAACTAATTAACTCTAGATGGATTTTCTTTGTTTGGTAGTTTAGTAAAACGTCACCTGATTAATTAATCTTCTTATTCAATGAATTAATATCCCTATGCTAGTTTATCGTCCGTTTTCAAATGGGAATATTGGCAGAAGTATCTTGGTTATTCACCTCCTTATAATTAGTTTATGAATGAAATATTATTCGGGACCAATTAATATAATATATTTTAAAAAATTATTGATCTTAGTATAGCACATCAAAAAATTTCTTGGTGCAACAAATATTGCATATATATATGAATGAAGTTACAAGTGAAGATAATTGTAAGTGAGGCAAGTAATTTTTACCAATGATCATTTAATTTTTACTTTGTTGAATCGAAGTTAGTTATGTTATTATATATATAAACCATGTTTTATAACCAACAAAAAAAATTACTCAACTTTGTTGCATACATATGTTCTAGTATCCCTAAATTAAAGTGAAATCATAAATTCTGAAAAGTAGATTAATCAATATGTAGTTAATATAGGTGTACAAAGTATCCCTCCATTCCTTTTTAATTGTCATAATTTTCTTTTTGATAGTCAAACGATATATTTTGACTAACATTTTAAAATATATTTTTTTAATCATAGTGATATGAAAAATATTGCAATTCATAATATTTTATGTATAGTTTTTGAATATTTAAAATTTTATTTTAAAATATCAAATTAATATAATCTAATTCAACTTAAAAATTAGTGAATTATTGACTCGGTGACAACTAAAAAAAGAAAGAAGAGAGTAACTTTTAGCTAGGTAAACCAACTGGCCTAGGGTTATATGATGTCATAACTCATAAGATTCTTCCATGAGGAATATTACGGCAATTTTTAACCTTTTGCTCTCGTCAATTTTTTCCAAGACTTATAAGTTCTGAGATGTAGCAAGATACTGAACTGAGAAACGAAAAAAAACATACAAAAACTTTAAGGTCTCAAAAATGGTGAAGCTGGGAAATATTCTCTTACGATATAGCGTTATGATTTTCATGTTACATGTTATTATTTGGTCAGCAAATTATAAGTTGATCGTCATGGCAGATGTACCAGCTATTTTTGTTTTTGGCGATTCAACCGTAGATGTTGGAACTAATAATTATTTACATGGAAGTCTCGCTACAGCTAACAATCCTTACTACGGAATTGATTATCCACACCACGTTGCTACAGGAAGGTTTAGCAATGGCTATAACCCTGCAGATTTCATCGGTACGTATATTCAATATAATGTCCCGTTTCAAACTTTCAATATAATTATATTCACCTGTGTTTGTGATATTATTATATTTTAAATACAAGATTTCGATATAGTTATTACTATTATACATCGATTTACTTTAGAATTAGACTATCTAACAAGGAAATTAATGATGATTGTTTAGCAAGGCATTTGGGTGATTATACAGAAAGCCCGCCAGCGTTTTTAGCCTTAGTTCAGAAACAGTCAACATTCAAGAGTGGCATACTTCGTGGTGTCAACTTTGAATCAGCAGGATCTGGCATTCTTGATGATACTGGAAATAAAGGATTTGTGAGATCTCAAAATTACTCTTAATACTCTCTTTTTGTCTCAATTTATGTGACAGTAATTGACGTCACATAAATTGAGACAGAGATAGTATATGTATTTATATAATTAATGCTGATGATAGTTAATTAATTTAATTTAATAATCGATGTTGCAGCATAATGTTACATCACTTACTCGACAAATAGAACAATTCCAAACAGTATGTGGGAACATTACACAAATATTGGGAGATGTGAAAGGTTCAAAGCTGATTGCAAATGCGTTCTACTTTCTAAGTGTGGGAAGTAATGACTTCTTCGATCAATTTCGTTTCAATTACAATATATCTACACCTGAACTCATCGCTGATCTCAGCGATACTTTTACCATTCACTTACAGGTTACAATATTCGTTCCTATCTCTCAATTTAAGTAGAGTATTATAAGGTTCTGTTTCCTTGTACAATTAATGATAAGCTGAAAGATTTTTTTAAAATGCAGAATTTATATAATCTAGGTGCAAGGAATTTTGGAATTTGTGGGATTCCAACGATTGGATGTCTTCCGGGTATACGTGCTGCAACACCTGGTGGTGCCTGTAACGAGACACTTAATGGTTATGCTCAAATATTTTTCAACACAACACTCAGTTTGCTGCAAGATTTCAGTTCAGCAAATCCAGGAATGAACTATTCACTTGGAAATTATTTCTTGATGACCACGGGTGTTATTGATAATCCAGTTGCATCAGGTAAATATTATAAAGATTAGACATGAATGGATTGATATTTGAACTACGTTTTGAAATTAATTAGTTGAGGTCAACGCAAATTGAATAATTGTATAGGTTTCGTAGAAGTTGAAGCAGCATGCTGTGGTACGGGACCTTACAAAGGAGGCTATAAATGTACTGAAAACTCTGATGTTTGCAAAAAGCGCGATGAATATTTGTTTTGGGATTGGTTTCACCCAACTCAGAAAGCATCTGAAATGGCAGCTTTGTCTCTTCTTTATGCAACTGGGCAGGAATTTGTGACGCCCATCAACTTCACTACATTGGCAACTATTCAACACTGAAACTATCAACTATATTAAATGTGACCAAAAGCAATGAAATAAAACTATGAGGGGGTAACAGCGTAGTTAATTAGAACGGAACGTTCATCAATTATCAATAAAATTGATTATGGTCTAATTAAAAGGAGGTTATATTATTTTGTTCCTCTTTGTAAAAATAATACATATGGCCTTTTGTCTGATATTGTAATTAAAAACCATTGTTACATCCGATATATATTTGGTCTGTTTTATCGCTTTCCTGCTTAGTTTTCTTGTTAAAAAGGAATCCTTGTTCTATGGACAATGTGTTCTAGTGCTAATAAACCAATATGTCAAATATTATGAAGCACTAAATTAATACTTTTTAACGTTTGTTTGGTGCCTAAAAAGACACCATGCACTGGTTCTATTTGCAGATGCTAAATGAGCACTTGAAATACTAGTGAAATATGAAAAAGATTGATGAGAGGAATAGTATTGCAAGTGAAATACTCCCTTTGTGTCCCAATAATATGAGAAATAAAAACTTTTGAAACTTGTGTGGTCTAAAATAAATTTTTTTAGGTATAAATTAGGCATAATGCTCTTTAATTTAGCCTTAACTTACATTTATTTCCTTCAACTTTGAGTATGCACAAGTAAACACTTGAATATATAGATATGAACATCCTACATGCATGCCAATCTACGTGTATTATGTCACATAGGGTATTCATATGTCTACTTGTTCAATTTTATACTAGCTTAAGTTCACACTCAAAGTTGAAGGACATAACTATGAGATAAGGTCAAATTAAATGGCACATTTATGTGTGCATTATACCTATAGATTATATGTTAATTTAAATGAGAATATATAGCGTCTTTTTTTGGGTTATAAACTAAAAAGAAAAGGGGAAGCAGAATATATTTACTCGCAAAACTTACCTAATATAACTTGTTTGGTCGGTGAATAAGTTACCTATGAATTATAATACGGAAATTGTCATCCTTTGCCCTTAATGATACCAATACAATACTAAATCAATATCAGTAAATTAATTGGAGATATATAGTGTAATTATTTAGTGGGGGTATGAATGTAAAGGTGTATATGTTTGTAATTATTTTGCTTTTATAGGATATTTACTTAGTTTCCCCTCAATAATACAAAAATCGAATAAATCAAATTTATTTTGGTTTGATTGCGGTCAACATTTTCATCAAATCAAAATCCAAAAAACCAAATTTCTCAAATTGAACCGACCGAATGCCTACCTTATAAGTGTGGGAACTGGGAAGCAATGATTTTTCTTCAACCAATTTCGCTTGAACTGCAATATATTTGCATCAGAACTCATAACTAATCTCACCAATAACTTAACCAATCACTTACAGGTTGCACAATATTCATTCCTATCTCTCAATTCTTACATCAATCTTAGTTTTTCCTATCAAGCTAGTTAGCGTTTTATGAGTTTCACTTGAAAAAAAATAATTATGCAATCTCTTCAGACGTCTTAATTTAATAAAAACAAATTGAGCATGACTTCTCTTGCCTACAGAAAGAAGTCATTTTCTAAAGGGGAAAGAACACTTGTACTCCCCAAATACAAATATCATCATAATATATATCTATTCCAATGGTATGAAGGGCAGTTAGGTAAATAGTTTAGGTCGTAGGTCTAATCAAGGTAAATATGTTGGGTTGAGGCCAATTTAGGTAATATTTTGCTTAAAGAGACAAATTTGTGTAGTTTTCCCTTTTCTAAAGTTCTACGCAGTAAATAGTTTAGGTCGTAGGTCTAATCAAGATAAATATATTAGATTGAGTCCAATTTAGGTAAATACCGAAAGAGTCAAATTTATGTAGTTTTCCCTTTTCTAAAGTTCTTTACTTAAATATAACTTACTTTTAAGGATACCTGTATCCTCATCAATTTAGGTCCTACTATAGACAGAGCCCTAAAGCTACTTACTATACTCTTCGCTAAATTCCTACGCGGAGAGCAGACAGTGGAAGTGTCACCCCCGGGCCGATCTTCCTAAAGAACTTGTCGAGAAGATCGGCAGTTGCCCCGGTAGTACACAAATTGACGTCCTTCGCCTTCGTGCAGTCTGCACAACATGGCGTTCAGCAATTCCTCCTTTCAAAAACCTTCCTTCTTTACCTCTCAAATTGCAACGACACGGACACTTTTGGAAGCAATCCTGAATTTTATTTAATCGATAGCACAGTTTATCTCATTCAACCCATTGATACTAATAAGCCTTCGTCTCCGTCTTCTAGATCTAGCTGGTTGGTGAAGGTTATGCAAACAGCAGATGGAAAATTGCGGGTTCTGAATCCACTATGCCACAAAGCAATGGACGTTACGCCAGAGGATGTGCCTAATAAGGTATTGAATCTACTAGACTTCCGCGTTTCTCAAGTTTGCAAATCTTATAGTGTGCAATATTTCGATCCCTCAGGACCTTGTTTCCCAGCTAATCACGATGTAGGTGATCTTGTTAGTAAAATTTTGCTAATTTCTACCCACAATTGTTTTTCTCTAATGGCAATTCATCATAATAAGGGTGAGTTATGTCACTTTAAGTCAGGGGACGAGAAATGGACTACGTTAATAGATGACAGTTGCAAGTCAATTCTCGATATCATTGTGTATAAAGGCAATTTTTATGCTGTTGATCTAGATGGTGAGACCAAAAAATTTGATTACTCGCTTAATGAGACCAAGGTAGCTTCCAGGTTGCACAATATGAGGGTTGCTGTTAGACGTATGAAGAAGAAACGACTTGTGGAATCAAGTGGTCAATTGTTTCTTGTTGATATGAGTTTATATGACTCTGATCCCAATGAAGTCGATAGGATTAGAATATATTGGCCAGATAAACAAAAGCATGAGTGGACTCGTGTGTATAAATTGGTTGATCGTATTTCCTTTGTTGGTGATGACTGTTGTTTCTCAGTTTCTTCGAAAGACTTTGGTGATCAGTGCCGAGGGAATTGCATTTATTATACAAATGGATCTACATATATTAACATGTTGCGGAAGTATGATAGTTAGTTTTGGGTTTATTGGAATAATAACCGATATAGATATCATATACATCGTTTTGATGACTATCGAAGCATCAATAATTTTAGTCAAATATCTTTTGGCTATCCTATAGGTAGTCATTGTAGCGTGAGTTATTATAGAACATCAGGTGATATTAGTGCAGAACTAGTACATAAATATAAAGGATTACAGGGTCATAACACGGGTGTGCTTACTGCTGTTAAACGTGGTTATAAGCCTGGACCACTGTTATTCTACCTTGAATATGCAGATATTTTCTGGCCACCACCATCTTGGCTTAATCATAAATCATACAGGAAGTTGCTCAAACAAAGAAACGAAGAAAAAAGAAAAAAAGGAAGTTGCTGAGTCGTGATTATTTTATTTATTACATATAAGGAAGAGGCAGAACGATTAATTCATGAAGAGACATATCGATGCAGGTCCTACTCCAATTAATCTTTGTCATTTTACTTTAATTTATGTTTGATTCTTGTGTTACTACTGGCTTTGATTTCGATTTCGTGGTAATCATTCTACTTGCTTGTTCAATTGATATGTTATTCTTAGGATAGCCACGTAGGTGTCTGTTTGTTTAACTTTATACAAATTTAAGTGTCTATTTATACACACTTAAAATTGAAGATTATAAATATAAAATGAGACCTAATTAAAGGGTATATTTATGTTATTATGTATATCTTTTCTTGAAGGCCTAACCCATCGATGGCCCCCTGAAGTTGGCAAGATGTTTCACTTAGACACCTCAATTGAGCGATGTTTATTCTAGACACCTCATGTAAGATCTCGTTGTATCATTTTGACACTTTTTGCTTACATGGCATAATGAGTGTGATACACATTGACTGGCGCGTGAAATGGTTTTTTAATTAATTTTTTAATTTTTTTTTGCTTCTTCTTCCCCATTTTAAGCTGCCATTTTGCCCAAATTAAATTTTATCCATTGTGAATGAAGGTTTAAGTAAAATGACTGGAAAATGTTGTTAAAATTTAAGAATAAACTCATTCATGAAATTCTTTCTTTAAAGAATTTAATATTCGTTGGGAAGTGAATTTAAGAAGAAACTTATCTTGATAATTTGAGGGAGAATAAATTTCTATAAACTAAGATAGGAAATTTCTTTAAACGAGCAAACCATATCAGGCTATTTATCAGATAAAGAAGAAGGAACAAAGTGATATGGTGCGCTGTAGTTGAAGACAAGTGTAGGGTGTTTTTTTTTGGGTGCTAGGGTTTTGCCCTGATTTTTTTTTCTTGTTTGAAGTTTTTTTTTTTTTCTTAAAGAAAAGTCAAATTATTATCATAAATGTTTGAACTTTTTCTGAAATGGAAAATATAATTTTCTTCTATATTTGGTTTATTCTTTCCTTAGAGGAAAAATTTGGAGATATATAAATTGAAGATTCCTATTCTCATAGTATAACACAGTAGAATCCACAATGTAGTTGTTTAAAAACTTTTGTTTATGGGGAGATTTTCTCTCTACAGTTTTTATGTTTTTTATTAGTTTTTTAATTATGTAGACCAATTGATTATATCATATAATAATATTATGTCTTTTAAAATAGTTTTGTTTGTCATCTAATTTACCATCTCAATGATTTGCAATTGTAAGCATCCGCATGACGCTCGAATCTCCCTTCATAACCCAACGGGGGTAGGGGGAGGCATTTGAAGAAGACATTCAGGAGGGGTATTGGGCCGAGGGTAGGAGAAGACAATCGGGATAGGTGGGTGGGGGGCTTTCTTTTATTAATTAATTCAAAATTAATCCTTTTAAAAATTAGTTTTGACACAAATGACAAGGTCATCGTTTAATTCGTCACTTTACATGTGACTAGCTATTGTAATACACATATTATATATTTTGGCTGCTACTAAAAAAAATGTCAAAATGATACAATGGGATCCTACCTAAGGTGTCAAAATGATACAGTGAGACCCTACAACCACTACATAAATTGTCTAAAATGAACATTGTCCAGTTAAGATATCTAAGTACTTTAGGGGCCACCATGGACTAGGCTTTTCTTAAATAGAGCACAAACATACATTTTGCCCTTTGGAGTGCACATAGAAAAGAAATCTATACTCTATTGGCCAAACTTTTAATAGACTATTTCGAAAAATGTTTTTCTAAAAATAGTTTTGAAAAAACAATTTGATGATTTATGTTAGACTAAACCTTTTAAAAACAATGCATTTTCTCAAAAAATAAAATTATAACTTTGGAAAACAATTTTGTTACCCACAGAAACTAAAGTTTGGCCGGTAGCGGAAAAAAGGAGGAGTATTTTCCAAAATTACCAGGTGGATATAAATTTATTGCCAAAATAATAACGGATGCGCAGAATCCGCGCTCGGTTGACAACTGTTATAGTGGATCCCAAGCGGTTCACGCTTTCGCTCCGCCTGCCCCAAAATATATAGCAGCAATACTAGGGCTTTAATTTATCATCTAAGCTCTGATGGAGCAGCAAACTGTGGGCAGTGGAAGGTACGTTCCCTGGTCTGATATTCCGAAAGAACTCGCCGAGAGGATCGGTAGTTGCCTGGACACTCAAATTGACGTCCTTCACTTCCGTTCAGTCTGCACAACATGGCGTTCCTCACTTGCTCCTTTCAAAACCGTTCCTCATTTTCCTGTTGAAATCCCCTTCCCTCTCGATGACCGTAACATTTATAAAGGGAGGCCTGGTTACTATCTCATCGAAAGCACTGTTTACATTTTTCAACCACTTGACGGCGATTTAATTGATTCGCCTTGTAAAGGATGGTTGATCCAGGTTATAAAAACAGCAGATGGAAAATTGAAGGTTTTGAATCCACTGACAGGCAGGGAAATACAGAATCATATGCCTAAGGTATTGAATTTACTGGACTTTCGCGTTTCTCAAGTTTGCAAATCTTATCATGTGCAGTACTACATTCCCTCGAAACCTTTGTTCAGTGATTATGATGTAGGTTATGTTAGGAAAATTTTGCTTCTTATGAACCACAATGCAGGGAGTGAGAAGGATAGTTTTTCTTTAATGGCCATTGATCGTGATAATCGGTTATGTTATTTGAAGTCTGGGAATGACAAGTGGACTAAGTTAAAAAATTCTAGTTCTTACATTGATGATATCATTGTGTATAAGGGGAATTTTCATGCTGTTGATCGATATGGTGAGACCATGAAATTTGATTCCTCGTTTAATGAGACGACGGTGGCTTCCAGATTTTATGGTGAGACTATGAAATTTGATTCCTTGTTTAATGAAACTGTGGCTTCCAGATTTTCCGGTGGTGGTAAGAGGAAGAAACGACTGGTGGAATCAGGAGGGCAGTTGTTTTTGGTTGATTATAGTTCAGATTTCGGTAAGGATGCCAGCCGTGAAATTAAAATTTACCAATTGGATGAAAAACAATATGAGTGGATTGAAGTGCATACTTTGGGTGATCAAATTTTCTTTGCTGTTAATGACTGTTGCTTCTCTGTTTCGTCGCGTGATTTTGGTGATAAGTACAGTAGAGGAAACTGCATTTACTATTTAAAGGGGTCGATGTATTTTGATGATGAAGACAGTGACGATGATTTTGGTATGTGTGGTTGTTGTTGCCCTCTTGATGATGATGTTGGTGGTGGTGATGAGATTAGCTACCCTATTAGCAATTATGATGACAAGACTAATGAATCTGGTAGCAAATCAGGTTGTGGTGGTGTGATCAACACCAGTATTAGCAATGGTGATCACAGGATTAATGCTTCTACTAGCAAATCAGGTGGTGTTAGAGAGGAACAAGTGGTAGATAGATACAAAGGAGTATTTGATGATAACACCTGTGTGTTTACCTTAGAAGATGGTAAACTTGGATCGCTGTTATCATCCCTTGATTATGTAGAAATTTTATGGCCACCGCCATCTTGGCTTAACGGGGAGGATCAGCCTCATCCACATGTTCATGTAAGTCTTCAGAGTTGTTTCATTTTTTAGAAGTGTTTGGCATAATTGTAACTTGTCAATAAAATGCAAGTCCTCTCAATTACAGGAAATTGCAGAGTCGTTATTATCTATAAATAAACAAGGATGAGACAGCAAGCGAGATCAAGTCATGAAGAAGAGATGCAGGAATCCATCTGTTCTTTCTAATTTGTCGTTTCACCTTTAATTTGCTTTTGGTATTGCTTTTGCTTTCTTTTGTCTTAGTTAATGGCTAATGAACAGAACATTTTAGGAACTTTGTTTTGTATTGCTTTTGCTTCTTTTGTGTTATAATGGCTAGAGTTTGCATATTTACACAGCTATAGTTTTAATGACTACATTGATTTTGCGTTTGTATATATTTCCATTTTTTTTAATTGATTATACAAATTGTTTATTAAATTCTCTTAAATTATGCAGCAATTTTGGTTACAAAAAGGAAAATGATTACCCAATACTCCCTCTATCCCTAATTACTTATCCACTTTTGAATTGACACACCTATTAAGAAAACAATTAATGACATAATGAGTTTACCATTTTACCCCTATTAATTATGAAGTTGATGAAAACTTCTACATTTTTCAAAGTAATTAATCATTTAATTGAGGGTATAATAGGTAAAAAAAAATTATCCTTTCTTGATTTGTTAAAATGGACAAGTAATTAGGGACAACTATAAAAGAAAAACTGGACAAGTAAATAGGGACGGAGGGAGTATGACATTTCTTCTTTTTGACAAAAAAATTATGACTATATGTAATAATTGAATAGAGTTAACAAAAAAAATTGTAGTTAAAGTATAAATAATATGATGTATAGCAGTTTGTATATGTTTATGAATAAATTGTATATCAAAATCTCAATGAGGAAAAATAAGCAGAAAAGGAGGGCTATAATAGTCAAAATTCATAAAAACGTAATAGTTGGAGATTAAAATTGTTATTGTTTTTGCTTCTTTTGTGTTATAGTTATAGGACATACTATAGATTAGTGGCTATTAGTAATCTATAGTATGTCTTATTCATAATAGCCAAATTACAATGGCAATACTTCAGATTACGTACAATGGAAAATATTGAAATAACAAGTAACTAAAGATCGAGATATGAATGAGGATGAAAAACTTAGACTTTACAAAGAGATGAGAGGATTAGTCAATTTCTTTCACAAACTCATACCGCCTCTTCCTCCATAGCTCACACACAAAGTGCAAGAGCACTCTCTGCTCTCAGTCCTGCCCTTCTCTCCCTCTATGGTCAACTATCAATTTAGGTATATAGCCCATTCTACTTAGAACTTACATTTATCTTACCACTTTTTAAAGTATTACAACTGAACGTTTCAACAAAATAAGATTTCTTCGCAAAAGTGAGTTCCAGTGACTTCTCCGAATTTCTCACCATCGACTGTATGACATACCAATGATGGAACTATCAGCTGTGGTTTCAATATTTTCGTGGTTAGCTTCAAATAATACACTAGTATCCCCTAAAATTACTTTATAAATATTTCCTTAACTATTTCCCACGTAACTTCCCCTTCCTAAAAGCTACCTCTTGGACAAGCGAAACCTCCATCAGATCTTTCAAAGTATAAAACCTGAGCTAGCTGGAGAAAAGCTCAAACAAGGTGCACGATGGTCACAATTCTAGGAACTTGTATAGACCTTTTAACATATAACAAATTATGCGTCTTATAGAATCTTGATTGTGAGATAATTGAGAGCAAAATAAGAGTATGTGTTGCATTTTTCTCTTTTAAGTCATGAAGAAGAAAGCAGATGAACATGACCATTTGGTTTTTTTTCTTCTTCTGGGTGGGGGAGGAAGGTGAGAGACCTAAGAAACGACTGTAATTAACTGTCCCGTGAATAAGGAACTCACATTCGCACTTTCTGTAGGTCCACCAGAACAAGAATAACAGCTATTCAAAGGAAGATGGAAAAGTAGAGAAATATACATAGAATGGAATGACCCTTTCTTGAAATGATTCTCGCTATTTGATTCTTATGCATAGTTTTTCTTCTATGCGTTCACTTAATTATATCACACTGATTATCCAGCTATTGGACTACAATTACATTTTCTTTAACAAGGACTACAATTGCATTATTAGTAACTAGGTCGTGCATATAATGCAAAGAAAAAAACATGAAATCAGGACCCAATATAACTATGGATGGGAATCTTTTACAACTAAGATTTCCTGTCTACGATGAAGAGCACTTTTTTTACACACAGTTATAGCCCCACATGTTTTAAGCAGATAAATGTTTCTTCACCGCAATACCTGAATGATGAGCAAAGTATTTTTGCCTGAGAAGAACATAAGGGTATCCAAAAAGTGACAGCAGATGTGCAGGTTTCGAGAAGGAAAGTATCTCGTACCAAACTAGATCGTTTTCGTCCAATGCTATTGAAAAACGTTCTTCACCAGCCTGCTCAAACACTAGGTATCACAAACTCATATATTGTCAAGTTTTACATGCAGCAATATAAAGGAGAATGACAGGTCTAAGATGTGATGGTAAACTTAAAACTTCAAACAAAGAAAATAGGACATAACATTATCATTCTTGTAAGCATTGTGTTAGACTTAGACACTACCACCGCCAATATTAACCTTTTGCAATGGCCGGCTTAGCAGCTTGTAATTGAAACAGAATCTTAAATCCTTAATGCTTATTTTATATAGATAGAGTGAAATGAACCTAATGATATCATAATCAGAAAACCTAAACAGTTGAAAGGTATATTGTAAGACAAACAATTGCAACAAAGGAGAGCAAACTGACCAGCAAATGTCCTTGGAGAGTTCCACTGCCAAAACTAAATGAAGCACCCTTTTTCGAGTTCTTGTTCTCGGTGACGTAGACCACCTGCAGAGGCATCATAAGCCACGGGAAGAACTCCTTCACGCAAACACAGAACTTTGTCCCACTTTGAATTGGAGCTTTTGGATCAACAAACGCCCAATTCAATCCAAAATGCCTGCAAAGTTGGTTTGGTACATAATCAGACCATTGATCGCATGATATTTCTGCATGAATAACTGATATACCTAACCTCCAATTTTGAAGGGCAGCTTTTCCCTTCTCAAAAGTCTCACGGCCTGAACCGACTAATACACGAGCACAATTAATAGAGAAACCATCCTTTGCAAGCTCCCTGTCTTGCTTAAGTAGAGGAGCAGGTTTCTCAGTAGCTCCTCTAAATCTATTATCATAGTTAAAGGAACCAGACCTGTTACAGAGGAAACCCTCAATAATGATTCCCACAATTAAACCACTAGAAAGGGAAATAAATAATACTCGTTCTATTTCAATTTGTTTATCCGATTTCAATTTGACAGAGAGTTTAATCTTAAAATAAACATACATAGAATGTACCAAAATGATATAGCGGTCTAGAATCTCTTGTAAACGGATTAAAAAGCAAGATAAGACAAATAAATTGGAATGAAGATTCTGGGCATTCTTTACTTGTCGATACATGCTTTCCGCTCTTCAGGAGATGGACGCGTCCAGCTAAGAAATACCATCAAGTACTTAATCTGTAAAGAATTCACTAAATTTTTCTGCTAAAGAAAAATACGAGCATCAAAAACGAACGTAGAAATTATTCATGAACGGAATAAATAGGAGCAGAGAAGATGAGAATGAGTTCGGAAATTTTTTTACCGGAGACTCCACCGCCGGCAGTGAGGCAACAGTGACAGTGAGCAGATGAAGATGAGAGATTTGGAATTGGGGTTCTGTTCTGATTTGCCAAATTAGGGACACTTTTATTTTCTCATTTTTGTTATTGAAATTTTAAAACATAAAAATAAATGAAATAAGTCAAATTTGGGTGACTGCGTCCGTGCGTGCAAATTTTATTTTATTTTTTTGGTCAGAAAATAGTATATAGCATATAATATAGGCTAAATAGTACACATTATTTTAGGTTTGTAATCAATTTTTCAGTTTGCATGATTTACCTTCGGTTACTAATGTTTGAAAAATGTTATTTATTTGAGTCAAAATAAATTTAATTTGATTTGATTTTTTGATATTCGATTAGATCACAAAAGATAATATAAATATGATATAATCAAATAGTTATATTTTTTTAAATTGTTTTTTCCACTACCAAAAAGTTATATTTGACTAACGAAAAAAAAATCAATTATTGAAATAAAAAGTAATGTCGATTTTTTAAATATGTTTTCAAAATTCAATTCATATGATTGAAATAGTATTTGATAAAATAATTATACAAATACGTATTTGATGAGATAACTTTAATATCCCTAGTCTCCTAAAAAGCATATTGCAACATGCTAACAAGAACATACTTGCATGAATAATATCATTAAAAAATAGTAGACTCCTTGTATAAAGAATTATAGATTAAATAAGTTGATTTTTTTTTAAAAGAATGTAAAACAAAAAAATTAATCTTTTCAATTAACTCAAACCAAACCCCAAAAAAAATACAGTTTAATTTATCTAATGTAATCTGCAAAATGCATTTTTTTTTTTTTTGCGCTAAAGATTAAATACAAGCATCACAAACCTTTCCAAAAAGGAAACAAAGTCAAAAACACATTTTTTTTGTTTTTTCATCATATGTTCAATATTCATATTAAAGGTCGATTAATTTGAGTTTACATTGTAGGGCTCATTTGTGTTAACACTCCTAATCTCATTCACTTCGTTGCACCAAGTCTCTTTGACAGTAAAGAAAGAAGACCACACACGAGAGACTCCGATTTCCTTCGATTTGAGAGAGTTGAAATGAGTTGCTATCTATGTATATAGGGCAATTAGGAAACACTGGCATATATATGATTATCCTTTAATTAAGTTGAAATAGTTAACCCTCTTCATTTTTCAAATGTGGGGCTTTTGTTGGAAAAAAAGGAGTAAAAAAAGTGTTCCTCATAACTCATAAGGTGGGACATGAGTTTTAGTGGTATATGACTATCCTTTAATTATTAAGTAAAAAAAAAAAACAAAGGTGCTCGTCCTTGATATCTAGTTCTTGACGATAATGTGATAGGTATTAATTCCCTCTGTATTAAGGAAACTAGGTAGCTTTACATTTCAAAAAAATTGTTAATGGACTTTCATAGAAAAAGTATAGTTGAGCTGTGTACACCAAAAGTTTCATGTCTCTATTCCATTCTTATCTCAACCAATAGCTAGCTGCTTCAGTACTGTCATGGACGGGTGTGAGGGATAAAAATAATAGTGATGGAATAAAATTTTTATATATTGTTTGATTGCTATGTTTGGGAGTTATTCCAGAATAGCTAATCCCAGGATGAATAATTCTAGGATAATTTGTTCTCAACCAAACGACACTAAAATTAAAACCATCACCAAGTACTGTGATATTCAAGTCCATTACTATTAAACAACTCTTCAACCACATTTCACTTGCAATTTTTGTTGGCGCGAGGGACATCTTTTTCTTAACTCTTTAAGAGTTAAATGAAGTGTTTCTTAATATAAGGACAACATTTTTCTTTTCTTTTACCAATATGAGAAAAATGACTTTTCACTTTGAAATGACTTTTCATTTTTTCTCCAAATTAATTCTCCACATTTCCCAATTTCTCATTTTTATTTCTCATCCACATCTAGCTAAAACCCAACACAAAAAAACAAGCCCAACATTGTTGAGAAAACTATCTATCTTTTCCAGATTCGGGAGAATTTATGGAACTTGCCCAAATGAAGAAGTTTAAACGAACTTCCTCATCAAGGTTAGTGAATCGTTATCCGGTGACAATATTTGCATTTAGGGGTCGTTTGGTAGGGAGTATTAGGAGAAATAGTCCAAGTGTTATGTGTAGTATTATTTAGTACTGTGTTTGGTAGGAATTTTGGGTCTATGTATAATCAATCCATGGATTAGTTATACACCCTACATGGTATTATAATGTGTCTAACTAATACCTTCCATTTGGTGGTATTAGTAATACATGAGATCTAATACCATGAGACTAATCTAGGTAAAGACAAAAATACCCCCTCAAATCATACATAGACCCAAATTTTATTATAGGGTGTTTATTTTCTTGATTTTATGTTTTATATTTATACTAATAAATTTATTTAAATAAATTAGCATACAAATTTTATTATTTAGATAGAATTTTTTGTTTCTAAAATATGAGTTATTTAATCTATTTATTATTAATATAAAATATTATAATCCGACTAATATGCTAATGTTGATGTATGAATTTAAGAACAATTCAAAAGTCAAATATTGCCTCTTAACGGAAGTCCATTAAACATTACACAAGTAGTCTAAAACAAGAGCATATATATATATATATATATATTATTTTTATTTTTTTACAAAAAAAAAAACATCTCGAATATAAAAATAGTTTAATTTATTTTTTATTTTTATTTTATTTTATTTTATGATAAAGAATTTTTTTTAAATTTATTGATACAAAACAAAGTTCAATAAATTTTCTCTATAAATTATTATAGTTGTGTGACCTTTTGAGATATTAACTCCAATTTATTAAGATGACAATTATTTACCCTCAAATAATTTAAGTGAGAAAATAGTGAACAAGACAATAAAAATTTAATTCTCCTAGCTAGTTAGAATGCTATAAAAAAAATAATATTGTCCGTCATTACCTACCTTGACCCAATTACATGACATAGAAAATCCCATAATAACTCAGGGTATAATTGGAAAGAATTTTTTTGCAGAGTTTTAAACCACACACAAAACTAGGTAAGAAGCAATGAACCAAACACTTGATAAAAATAATCCCTGCATTACTAATTCATGCATTACCAATTCTTGTATTACTAATTCATACATTATTAATTCCTGCATTATTGATCTTTGTACCAAACGACCCCTTAGAGTCTTCTATCCCTTCTTCAGTATTGGATAACAGAGAAAACCAATCCCAATCCACTACTAGCGTACTGGATCTGTTGAATCTTCTAGCTACTGAAGTGTGTAAGTAGAGGCGAATCTAGGATTTAAAGATAGGGGCACCATTAAGAGTGACTCAAGGGTAAGGTTAGGAGTAGCTTAAGGGTAAGGTTAGCGAAGCACCTTGCTTGGCATTCGAAAATTTTGAGGCCCCAATAAATTTTAATAGTGAATTTTATTTTTATTTTTCACTTTAACCAATATTGAACATTATAATTTAAAAAAAATAAAAATTAAAAGAAGAATAATAAACTTTTTATCAAGAATATTTTAGAACTTTGAATAAACAACTCAAATATTCATTAATAAATAAATTTTTATATCAACATCCAACGTGATGTATTGCAAACAAATGTCTAATCTTTTATTCACTACAAAAGTTGACACACAATTAAATGTGAAATATTATGGCCAAAGTATAAAGTGATCAAATGCCAATAATTTAGTACTAATATAATACAAATAGATCATCCATTCATATTTGACACCAGCGCTTTATATTCTGAAAACAATCAATGATAGTATCGTTATTTATATTTACAAAAATGTCCTTCTCGATGTAACAAACTAAACGTTGTTAATATATTTCATGGATGAGAGTGTTCACTCTACAGTCGCACGTTCTTGATATGCTTCATAGATGAGAATGCTCTCTCTATAGTCATAGTAGCGGTAGGTAAAATCAAGGTCAACTTCACAAGTAAGTACACGTAGAATATTTATCAATGGATTTTCTTGATTCGAACCTGCACAATCACAGTCCAAACCGAAGCCTTCGACCAGGGCACCCAAGAGCCTCTTAGTTATAAGGGTGCACAATTAAATATATCACCATTTTATCAACAATCTATACATATATATACGATTTTTTTTTAAAGTTTCCCCTCATAGGTGTATGTGGGTCCGCCTCAGTATAAGGAATTTTATATGTCTGAATGTGTAACCGAGATATGTAGGTTGCAGATTAGGGCGGACAAACAATTGACAATGGCTATTGATGATGATCGCCAATTCTATCATCATAAATCAGGAAAAGAAGAGTGGATCAGAAACGATATGTCTGGTGATTGGGAAGACATTATCAATTGTAAGGGACAATTTTGTCCCATTGATGTACATGGAAAGACGCTACTTTTAAACTCGTCATTTGCAGCAACAAAAATTTCACGACCTAAGAATCACAACTGCAATTATTGAAAACGGCTAGTGGAATCAAGTGAAGAGCTTTTTCTGATTGAGCTCTATGACGATCAACCTAAAATTTACAGGTTAAACATGGAAGAAAAGGTTTGGATTCAAGTGGAAAGTTTGGACGATCGAATATTTTTCATTGCTAGTGATTGCTCCTTCTCTCAATCAGCTCAAGAATTTCCAAGAGGTAAAGGTAATTGCGGAGAAGAAGGAAATCGATACGATAGACGCTTCAGAATTTGTGGACCCAGTGTTGAAGTTTATGACCTCGAGATCGGGAGCTATGGGAGTATAACATCATTTATATTCTGGCCTACACCTAAATGGCTTAAAGACCCTAGTCTCCTCACTTTGATTTGATTGATTCGTATGATATTTCTGAAATATAATATTGTCTCGAAATTTCAACTAATTTCTTTACACCTTTTCATTGTTTGTCACTGCTTGCACATTTCTCATGATTTCCTCTCATCCATAAGAGTTTTTTTATAGGTAGTCTAATTGAAAAGACTAGGCTGAATCCATCGGCAGCCCCCTAAAGTTGGCACCAATTTTTATTTAGACACCTCAAGTAGACTTTGTTCATTTTAAATACCTCAAGTAGGGATCCGCTGTGTCGTTTTGACACCTTTTTAACAATCAACTAAAATTACAAAGTGTGTGTAAAACACTTGTGGATGACATGACATGATGACTAATTAAAAGTTGACATGTGACATTTGAGTGTAAAAATAATAATTTTAAAATAAATAATTAAAAAACAACCAATTTTTCAGCAAAACTAAATAAATAAAATTACCTATTTTCTACCATCCCACCTTACTTTACATCACCCCACGCCTACCCCATCTGCCTTACGTCCCTTTTGCCTCCCCAACCCTACAACCATTTTTTGGTTCTTCTTCCAATTTTTTTTTAAAAAAAAATCATTAGATTTTAGGTTTTTTTTTCTTTTTTTCGTTATGAATTTGATTTTGAAAATCATATATGACATTCTTCTTCTATTTTTTTGGAAAAAAAATGTGTGTCTTGTTCTAAAAAATCTTTTCAAAATTAGTGTGATGATTTTTAAAAATTTTGTTCTTATAAACATTTTTAAAATTAGTGTGATAGTTTTTTATTTTATTTTTTCATAATTTGTAAGGTTTTTTTATCATGATTTTTCGTGGTGGAAGGTGGAATAAGTGGTAGGGCTAAAAAGTGAAAGAAGAAGAAGGATTTTTTAAAAAAAAAAATCCAAAAAAAAAAAAAATCCCTCACGCGCTCAAAACAGGTGCAACACACACAATATGTCAAGTCAGTAAAAAGTGTCAAAATGACATAGCTGGACTCAACATGAGGTGTCTAAAATGAACAAAGCCTAGTTAAAGTATTTAAATGAAAATTAATGTCAACTTTAGGAAGCTACCGATGGGTTCAGCCAAAAGACTATGCATACCTGAAGGGATGGATGCAGGATGTACGCATAAACCATTTTTTTTATTGGAGATGTGTTGTATCTGCAGAAAACTTTTTGAAATGTCTAAACCCATTTTCAAATTTAGGTATGTAGGGACATGTCACAATTATTGCCTTAAAATACTGGATTCCACCTTTTCATTGGCAACGACCAGCTTATTAAAAATATGTTCTCTAAATTCAATCCATATGATTGAAACTATATTTAATAAAATAATTATACAAATACGTATTTGATGAGATGATTTTAATACCCCTAAGTCTCCTAAAAACATAATGCAACAGGCTAACAAGAATATACTTGCACAATAATATCATAAAAAGATGGTAGACTCCATATGTGAAGAATTATATATAAAATAAGTTATTTTTCAGAATCTTTCATTTAAATCAGCCCAAACCAAAAAAAAAAACAGTTTAATTTTTCTAATTTAATCCAAAAAAATGCAACCCTTTTTTATTCTAAAGATTAAATACAAGCATCACTGACATTTCCAAAAAAAGGTATAAAAGTGAAAAGAAGACCACACATTTTTTTTGATTTTTCATTTGGTGTTTCATAATCATATTGGAGTCACTAATTTGAGTTTACACTAGATAGGGCTCATTTGGATTAACCCTCCTACCAAAGATTATTACTTATCCAAAATGTCGGTCTCATCCACTCCAGTGCACCAAGTCCCTTTGATAGTAAAGAAGAAAAAAGACGACACACGAGACTCCAAAGTAGAAATGAGTTGCTTGCTTTATAGCACAATAAGGAAAGACTGGCATATAGAAAAAGCATAGTTGAGCTGTGTACTCCAAAAGTTTCATGTCTCTATTCCATTTTTATCTCAACCAATAGCTAGTTGCTTCAGTATGTCATGAACTATAAGATTAAAGTCATCTCCAAGTACTGTGATATTCAAGTCCATTACTATTGAACAACTCTTCAACTACATTTAACTTGCAATTTTTGCTGAAGATGAAAGAGAAGAAGACCAAGAACATATATTCTTGGCCCATATGGGCTGATCTTCCTGAAGAACTACTTGTTAAGATCAGCAAGTGCCTCAAATGCTCATTTCAAGTTGGTCATTTTCGTGCTGTATGTACCTCTTGGAGATCCGCAGTTCTATTTCCCCCTCATAAAAGACTCTCAATTGTCCCTAAATACATTCCCAGTAAAAAGCCTCATAGTAAATACATCAGAAGGTTAGTTTTCCGGCTTGATCTTCAACAACTTCCACCTTCATCATCCACACCATCACCCACCAGTTATTTGATAGCTGTGGCGGAACAATTCAAAGGAGACGGCCAAAGCCAACTCCGCCTATTGAACCCGGTCACTGGAAGTCCTATTCCTATCTCCTCATCACCATCAAACTTTTTTCCAAGAGAGATTAATTTGATCAAATTTCGCGTCTCTATACTGCATAAATCTTCCTTGATGTTGCGTGCAGATACAAATCGCTGTCTTATTGGTAAAGTTGTTCATCTTTCCGCTCTCCGCCAATCCTCTGACGGACGTAATCCGAAAGCAACTGCTATTCTTGGGAGTGGAAAAGTGTCTTTATTTACAAGTAATACAAGAGGGATAGTTATCTTAAATTATTTGATGGATAGTCTTCTTAGAGGCCATAACCTGAACAAGCCTTTTTATCATAATGTGGTGAAGTATAAGGAGAAATGGTTCGCTATTGATCAATATGGGCGAGGGGTTATGGTGGATTCTTCTTCGAAAGTGAGTCTAATTACAGATCCTCTGTTTCATCCAAACAGGAATGGTTGCTTTCATAACCACCGGTCATACTTGGTGAAATCATCAGGGGATGCAGATCTATTTCTAGTGGACAGGTACTTGGACAAACCATCAGAGCAAACAAATTACGCTGAACAACATGCTGCAACCTCTGATGATGATGCAAAGGAACCAGAGTGCGATATGGCAGTTAGATTCAGAGTGTATAAACTTGAGGAAGAGGAGCATTGTTGGAAGGAAGTTACAAGCTTGAATGACCAAGTCATATTTGTCAGAGACTATGCATCTTACTGGTCCTACTGTGTGTCTGCTAAAGATTTTCCAGGGTATAGAGGAAATTTAATTTACTTCACAGGTCAATTCAGGAAAGCTGGGGATGGAGATCTCCATGATTTTTGGGATGCGCTTAAACATGAAAAAGACTACTCACTTTGGGGGATTTGATGGAGAACGCGTCTATCGGACCAATGGCATGTTTCCCTGGTTACACTGATTTTTTCTGGCCACCTCCTAGCTGGCTCAGCTGAGATTTTCTCCAATGCCATGGTTAAATGTACTCTTATGATCCATTTTATGTGTTAGATTGAATCTTGAAAAGTGAAAAATATTGTATGTCACTGCTTCTTCAGTAAATTCTAGACGAAGTCATTCTAATTGAATTAAACATTTTCATTTGTGGTTAAGTGCAACCATTTTTTGGCAGGGGCATTACATACATGAATGGACTTCTACAGAAACACTAGCGTTGAGCTGCACGCTCTGAAAGTTACATGTCTTTATTCCTTTTTATCACAAATGTTTGTGCTTTAATGACCCCAAAAAATGAGTGCACCAAAAGCATGCACTATGCCTAATACAACTCCATTAATTTTTCTCACCGAACTAATTAGTGTTCACATGTTTCCCTCTTACCCTGTGAAAAGGTTTCAGGACAAATTCTCCAGAGAAAACATTTAGAGTATTTCATGCTATAACTTAACACATTCACTGTTTCCCTCTTACCTTGTGAGACTACAGGACAAATTCTCTGCAGAAATTAACATTTGGAGAATATATTTAATGCTACAGTTCAACGCATTATTCTTTACTGCCTCTAGATTGTTATTGATTATGAAGATTAAAATCATGGTCTCAAGTAGTTGAGTCCTTTTTTGCCTTCAAAACAATAAATGAGGTTGAGTCTGCAGAGAGGGGAAAAGCGGGAATGCCGCTAGAAATCCCAATTACATACCATTTTAATACACAATGATAACATACTATTTTAATACACAATGAATCAATGATGCAGGAAACTAAAAGATGAACACACAATAGTGCAAGAAACAAAAAGATAAAGAAAGAACGGAAGATGAAGAATCAGTTTTTACGGAGAACTATAGGAATTCCAACTAATATAAATTTCAATCTATAGGGGGTAACTTCGACCGGTGAATACCTCTAACTAGCTTGGCTTGGTGATGTGTTGACCCACTTGCACACTTTGTTGCGAGCACGAATTCCTTAGTTCGTGTACTCTTATTACTAATCCCATTCCAAGTGACTAGTGATGCATTTTTCTATTTGTACCAGATCAAGAGGACTTGAACGCGGAATCAGATTATCATTTTAATCGAATCCAGTGGAAGATAAAATTGTTTCACCTTTTTCGCCTTACAATAATTTATTATGATAAACAAACTATCAAAAATATGATCTTGTTGGTCTGCTCATATTACACAAGTCTATCTTCATTTTGTACAACACCACATATCTACCCAGAAATGTGGTTCTCAGATCACCCACCCAGCCTGAATATGATTTTTGATTTGCTAATCATTTTTCACGGGAAGAGGTGAAGCACTATATATCCTCGAAGAAATTAGCAACCAGTCTTATGCTTCTTCTACTTCAACATTTTATTTTCTTCAGCAACACCACAAAATTCCTCATAAAGTATATTCATCTTCAAGAAGGAACAAAACAACATTGCAGGATTTTTCATATTGGAAATCATCAATGCTTTCAAAGTTGATGACCTTTGTACTATTTACTATATAACAACAAGAAGAAGAAAAAGTGCTTGCTAGTTGCTAACCTCCATCTATAATCGTATATACAGACCAAAAAAAATCCATCAGATGGAGGAAGAAGAAAGAAGAAAGAAGAAAGCCATAAGGTTCCTACACATCTAACTATGAACCGAAAAGACTGCAAAAGGCATCCAATTATCTTATGAGATGCATCTCATGGAGTACATTGTAACAGGTGAGTCTACAGCAGGCGCATCACCATAGACCCTGGCATGATCACTCTCCAGGCCATAGTCCATCATCGGACGGTACTCAAGATCTTCATCATGATCGTACACAAATTCTGGCATCCCAATCTCATTCCTCCTCACATGTTCCCACAGATAATCAACCCTGCTCACATACCTCAATTTCCCATATAACCTGTGCACATAACTCCCAATTAGATTTCTCCCTTGTCAATTTACAGATTTAATTTGTTTGAAAATTGGATTAATTCTAAAAAAGGTTTTCAAAAAATGTACTGTATCTTAGGAATTGACATTCTTACCCTCCGCTGAAGATGAAGCGACCAAATGTGGCAAGGAAGAGCCTGGCTTGAAGGCCAGGGTGAAGAAAGTAAACAGCCTCCAGATTCTCTCGGACTTTCACCGGAATCGCATCGTAGAACGATCGTAAAGCTGACACTCCGGGAAAATTCTCGCTTTTCTCCACATCGGTGTGAACATACACCACGGCGAACGGCCTTTTCTCAAGTTCCGGAAAGATCTTCTCCGCTAAATACTTGTTCACTACTTCAACACTCAGATTTCTAGCTGATAATCCACAAACAAAAACAAATCCACAATTCAGACCAAAAACTCAACAGGAATAATCAAGAAAACGAAATATATATACATAAAAAAAATTGCTTACCGGGAAAGAATTTTCCGATGATGCGCAAAATTTTGCGGCCACGTTTATCTCTTCCTTGGATCTTAAAGATTTCGAGTTTCTCAATAAGCTGTTCTTGTTCAACTTCTGTAAACATGATTTTTAGAATTTTGATTAGAGATTGTTGCAAAAGCAAAACGCTACGTTTAGGATGAGATATGAGAAAGAAGGCCGGAGAGGATTTATATAGTAAATGAGGAAAGGAGAAGATGGGCGGTGGGAGGAAAGAGAAGGTAAAGAGAACTGTTATCCATTTAGGAAGGAGGAGAGGAATATTAGGGGAATATTCGTAAGGATCTTCCGTTTTGTAGGTGGGACCGAATTTGTTTCCTTTGTGTTTATCATTGAGACACTCCCCGTGATCCACTGGATCACTCGTGGGACCCTTTCTTTCGGATTTTGGATCAATTATTTGCCCTTTCTTTTTTTATATTCCTTTTGCGCTCTATTATCTTTTTTATTTTTTTATTCCCTACTATTATTACAGTCGATTATTTTCTAGAGGGTATTAATGTATAATCATATATTCGATCATTAATTAGATAACACAATTCTCGTTTTTCGAAAAAATTATTGTTTTAGTTAACAGTAATTAAGTTTATTTCTTACTCCTATTAATTAAACACCAATACAAAACTATAAATTGTTAAAGATAAAAGAGGCTACTAGACTGACTTTTGTGATTTTCTCATGCCTTTTGATCTTCTTAAAAGGCTGTTTTGTACATTATTAGATCATGAAATATTATTATTTTGTAGAGATATTATTTAATTAATGGATTAATGTTTCTTAATTTAAAGAATATTTTGAAATTTAATGAGGTTAATTTTGATTACATTAAAATCATTGTATCTTACTAATTTATATATCATATTTATTGAATTCACATAAAAAAAATTATTGTATATAAAATACAATGAATGCATCAAAATCATTATATTTTACCAAATTATGTCTCACATTTATTGAATTCTTATAAAAAGAAATAATTTTTTATTATACATAAAGCACATGTGATTCATTGTAATATTTCTTTTGGCTAAATGATTCATTGTAAAATAGGTTCAACAATTCAATGATTTATTGTAAAAATAAGTTCATTATACATAATATTCATTGTTTCTTAATAATCAAATATTATTTATATTTTAAATAATTTCAAAGTTTAAAAACTTTAATTAATTTCGTCTTAAAATTATATATTTTAGTATGCATAATTTCAAAAATTATTGTAATTATTATCAAATTATTTATCGATAGTTAAATTCGAAATAATTATTTTACTTAAATATTTTTAAAATCCTAGATGTGTTTAATTATATGAAAATACTTTATATGTGTAGTATTAATTAAATAGCATTTCCTTGATTTTTCTCCAAATCATTAGCCTTCTATGCTAATTTATTTCGATTCTAGCCAATTCAATTCCAATTTTATTTCAATTCTAGCCAATTTTTTATTTCAATTTTGGCCATTTCAATTCAATTTTCAGACCCATTCATTTTAATCTCATCCGTCCATACTTAAATTAAATTCTAGATTAAATCCTAACCGTTTATCTAATTCTAATCCTACGGTTGAGATTGAATCTCCTCTTTCCTATTTCCAATCCAAAGACCCCTAACCCTATTCATTCTCTTTCTTCCTCTCATCTCCTCCTCCCCTATCTCTCCCTCTCCTCTATTCCCTTAGCAGCTCAGGCGAAGCAGCGAACGACGCCGGCTAGCGAGAAGCCGCAAGAATCAGCGGCAGCAACCAGCAGCAGCCCCGGCGCCGTCCTCTCTTCTCCCCTTTTTCTTCTTCTCCCCTCTGACCAGAATCAGCAGCGGCCGGCGACAGTAGCTGCGACCAGTAGCTTCGGCCAGCAGTGATCCCGGCGAGCCGCCTCCTCTTCTATCTTCTTTTTTTTTTTCTCCTGCAGGCGGACAGCACCAGCAGCAACCACCAGTGAGGACGAGCAGGCCACCAGCACTCCGGCGAGCCCCGCTCCCCTCTTATCTCCTATTTCCGGTCAGTGGCTACAGAGCTAACAACAACGAAATTATGGCTACCGATGGACTTATCGGAAATCGGAAAGCTCGAGGTAAAACGGCTCTTATTCGATGCAATCGAAGTATGTCCTCCTAATTTCTATTGGAATTCTTGTTTTCTTTAAAAATAAAAATAAAATAAAATAATTTTAGATTTGAAATAGTTTTTGTTTAGCATAATGGCTTACTTGAGTTAAATACATATGATTGTTGTTTGCCCTCTGCCTAGCCTGTGCATAAATATCTCACTTCAATTTTAGCTTTGCTTAAAATGCTACTGTTGGGAAAATTTTAAAACTATCCCTTGCCAATATATCTAATGTGATTGTAGTGAGTCACAGACCAAGTGTAATATATCTTCTCTCTGAATGTGATTTAATATGTCTTTATATGTTTAACATTTGTAAGTTTGATTTCTCTATGTTGGCTGATATGGTTTTAAATGCGATCTCCTTTTAGCACTAATTATGATCATTTATCAATTCTAAGCATATCTCATTTTATGTAATTGTTTCGGCAGCTTCAAAATTAGAATAAATTGTACGTTTAGTCAATTATAATATGATACGATTTACTAATTGATTACTTAATTTCAGATTTAATCAAGGTAAGAGGTAATATTCCCTGACTAATTTTCCTTTTTATAGCATGTGCAATTGGTTTGTTATTTGAAAAATGCTAATTTTGATTCTTTTAGATTTTCTTGCGTTTTTTTTGTTATGGTAAATAATATTTATTTTCTGTCCAACTGATTCTCTTTATGTGATTAAGGGACAAACATCCCTGATTTACTCCTTAATTTATTTGCTTCCTTTCTATTGATAGTCACATATTCAATATATAAAGAGGCTCCTCTTCCATTATCCGGACAGACTTTCACAATTAAAAAAAAGAATAGACGGAGAACAGTAAAAAAAATATACTCTCATAGACTCTCCAAAAGAAAGAGGATAGCTGTCCTTGTATTGAAAAGGCTCTCTTGTGTTTTGGTGGACCGCTGTAACTCAATTCAGATTCAAGTTTTGTGTGCTAAGCATATTTGCTCTATTTAATCGGTTAGTTTCTTCGATCAATCTAATTTCTTGTCTTGTATTAGTGTTATTTGCTTCGCACATTTAAATGCGTATAGTATTAAAACCTCCCATATCTCTCTATATGATGTTATTATCTTATTACTTGCTTTGTGGAGTTGCTCCTTGATAGTTTATTATGTGTGTCTGATTCTTTGTTCACGATGTTATTATATCTTAACTTTAAAAATTGATCTCTTTAATTAGTAGTAGGTATTCTTGTACTTTGCATTGTGTTTGTTACTTTTGATGATGAACAGGTATTTAGTTTCTGCAAGATGAAAGAGTTGCCAGAGACGGATGTTCCATTTAAGATGATTTATTTAATTTTCATACATAATTGCTTATTATTTTGTAATAATCTTCTAACGCTAACTCTCTGTTGTGTATGAAATAATTTGGGGTATCATCTAAAGGGGGAAGGAAATTACGTGCTAACTGTTTTAATTTCATTTTATTACGTGTGATTGTTATAAATCTACTTGTGCAAACTACTTGAAGCATGCAAATATATCATAATATCTTTTAAATAATCGTCTAAAATCAACCATTGGCTTGTATTTGTCTCATTGTAATATCAACAGGTGTCATAAATGTTCCCTATATGAGAATGTATTTGTTTAGAAATAAAATTAGATTCCACACATTACAATCTAATGTTGCATGAATTTTGATTCATTGTTCCATTAATAAACTGTCAATATGTGAGGTTGTTTAGAGATCTTGTTTAGGATATAATAACTAAGTTTGGTAACTCATTTAAGGGCATATGATGTGGTATAAAAATCAGCATTTTAATCCAATGCGTTATCTACTTTAAATCACGTCTTATATGGATGCATATTAAGATTGGCATGTTAACTCATTTCTCATATGATAAGGCTTATGATTAAATATTTTCTAACATACAAATTGATTAGTAATCATGCCTATAGGACTAAAACAATAAAATCGATGTTAACTAATTAGTTTGAATAATTTCTGCATGTTGTAGTAACTTAAGCTTGACAGTTAATAAAAAATTTTTAGGTCGCTAATAAGAGTTTTGCATGTTAATTATTTAAATAGCATTTATAGGCTTCTAAAAAAAAAATTTTACGCATGTTTAATAATGAAATATTCTGTTATGAATATTTTCTGCTCAAAAGAAGTAATTTCCTGCATTTAAATAAGTTCTGTTTGGCTATTTAAAATTAATTAATGTCTTTCTCAGCATGTCAATTAGCAATAATCTGACTTGTTTCTGCAACTAATAACCTGTTTTCTGCTACTGTAATGTTTTCCCGCCGTCTTTAAAATTTATTAACTGCTTGCTGCTCTAAAATATAGACTGTCTGCATTGCAATTGTTTTTCTATCAATTAAAATAAATTAGTTAGCCTTTCCAGCATGCTACAACTAATTAAAATTAATTTATGCATGACTATTCTTTGCTCAGTTAATGGTTAACATATTTCTGCATTCTGTAACAATTTTGCCACTCTTAATTAAGTAATTTTATTGTTGTAATGCTTATTTATATGCACACACCTAGCATGTGACCGGTCACTTTATGTGTGTTTGTTAGTATGCTAATAATTAAATTTAGAAGTCTCCTCCTCTTATCCCTTTATTTATTTATAATTATAACTATTTGGGGTAGTTAAAAATAAAATAATTTTATTTATTTGTGTAATTTCTATCTCCTTGCTTATCTCTTTATTTATTGTTTAATGTCTATATGTTTATTATCACTAGTCTTACATGCCTAAGTAATTAATTAAAATCTTAATTAAATATTTATTGTTATCACGCATGTTAAATTAAATCAATAATAATACATTTATTATACCTCTGTTAAAAATATTCTATGTATAATGGTGAGATAATAAATTATATAAGCAACATAGGAAAATTCTTCAAATTATATAAAAAATGTTTCTCATTTATAATGTATCACAAAATCAACCATGACAAACCAAAAAAGCATTATGTGAATACAAAAAAAAAATCATTCCACATGCACTAAAAAAGATTACATTCGTGGCAACACCGAAACTTTCGGATGCAATAAAAAAAGTTGAGATGAACCTCAACTAGATTTAATTTTTTAACAAAAAATAAAACACAATAAAATCATATTTCACTATATGGTCTAATATATATTTATATTTTTAAATAATTATTAATTTATAATATTAATGGAGTCATATATTTATATAGAAGTCTTCTAAAAATATATTATTTTATTATCCTATCAAAATGAGTGATTTTTTTTATTGACACAAGTCAAAATCAAAGAAAATATTATCTTAAAGAAATTATTAGTTTACAAATTTTAGTTTAGTGAGATTTTACTATAGTCCAAAAATGGATCGCTTCAATGTGGAATGACTACAGTTTTAGAACGCTAGCCTTAAGGCTAACTGAAAGAAGGTCATTGCAAAATTCGAAATTGATTGTTGGTCTCCTCGAGAATCATTATGATGATTTTGGACTATAAAATACCTAGAGAGAGAAGGGTCTCGTAAGTTGCTCAGTTATGAAATATTCCCTCTATTCCATATTAATTGAATTTGTAAAGTAATATACATTATTTAAGAAAAACAATCAAGGACATAATTCAAACTATAAAATTTCAATATTGTCCTTTGTGGAATCATAAAAATTAATGTAATTTATATCTTAGAAATTATAAAATGTAATAAATAAGAGGATAAATATGAAAAAAAATTCAAACATATCTCTTAAAGGCATAATACATAAATATGACCCTTAACTTGGCATCAGCTATCAGCTGACAACTATGATCTTTAACTTCGGATGTGCACAAGTAGACACTTAAACTTGTATAAAATTGAGCAAATTGAGCAAATTGACACATTCATCCTACATAGCACCCTATATGACAATTTTGTGTCCTCTGTGGCGTCATATGTGTATTATGTCATGTAGGATAAGTATGTCTGCTTATTCAAGTGTATACAAGTTTAAGTACCTACTTGTGCACACTCAAAATTGGACGGCATAATTGTCCGTTAAAACCAAATTAAATGTCATATTTATATATTATGAACTTTGAATAATTTAATTATTTTGAACAATGTAAAAACCATAAAAAAATCAATTAATATGGAATAGAGAAAGTAACTTTAGTCGAGCCGATGGTTCGTCCCAAATTTCTCGGGCCGCCGCAAGCATCTCTCTTTTAACCATGTCTTGCAGTCTGATCCGCTCTTTTGTTAGGTTCGGTTATTGCCCCCACACAATTGCTACTCCCTCGGTTCATTTTTATTCGTTAATGTTTGACTTGACAACTCATTAAGAAAATAACTATAGATATAAATATTTTATTAGATTATCCTTATTAAATAATGTTAGTATTAAGTTTTGAAAAATAATTTAAAAAATAAATATTTAATGCTGAGAGTAAAACATGAGAAAAACAAATGTCTTTTATTAATATGTCAAAATGACAAGTAAAAATATTTTTTTAAAAAAAATAAGTAACAAGTAAAATTAATCCGAAAAAGTAATTCTATATTTAATCATATAGAGCATCTGAATAATAATAGACCACTTGACTAATTGGTGAAACAACTCTCATGTTAATAATGAAATAATAATAACGCACGCACTCATAATTATTATATCACAGTATAAAACAAACAATCTTAGAATAGCATTAGAAGAGGCCTATTGTTCAAACTTATAAAAAGAAATTAATTTCTTGAAATAAAGTATGATGTATGAAATAATCTTCACCAATAAAATTACAAAAGAAGGATTGGCCACCGTCTCAAACGTATGTGCTAAATTTCTTTTCTTTTTTTAATCATCCGACTGGCACAATCTACGGAATTCTTTGCAGCCTATCCTATACTGCAAGGGTAAGTTTGTCTCTTCATAACAAAATTCCATTTAATAATAGAAACTTGTTAAATAAAACTAATATAATAATAAACGCTTTTGTATTATTTGGAAGTAGGTATAATAGTTAAGTAAATGTTGCACAACTTTATACGAGTGGTATGTAATTTGCCCATAGTATTGTACAATAAACCAATGAAAGAAAATCACCCACCATACTTCTTGATTTTTTTCATGAATTACCACAGTAATCTAAAATGCTAATGTGTCAGCCAAGATCACATTCCATGGGCTCAGTCAATCATCTGGTTTTCATTTTAGGGTAAAAATGCGGTTAGAACGAACATATTAAATCGATTGTTATTGATTAAGAAATTATTTTTTAAATATTGTCTCAAGTTTAATAATGATAATTATTGGTTTTCTTTTAGTGGGAGGATTTAATATAGCTAATAATCAATAATTGATTTTAGATTTGAAGCATAATTTGTTTGATAGTAGTATATATAAAGGTACATTAACACCGTTAGCATATAGTTTATCCATATAGAGCCGGCTTCTTTAGAGATATGATGTTGCAAATTGCATTAGAGAAATGATCCATGCCAATTGCCAAGCAAGTTAAATAAGCTATTATGTTTGAATAATTCAAGTCAAGAGAAGGAAATTCAATTAGAAGAAAAAGAGAAGACAGAAAAGTTGAAGCATATGCCAGAAAAAGAAATAAATTAGTAAAAGTAAGCACTAATTTCCCTACCTTTAGTACGTTGTTGACCACTTTTATTGAAGATAAGGATTTGTGCATTATTAGTCTTGGTCCCTAATTAACCTGCATTTTCTAATACGTTATTCTAATAGATATAATTTTTAAAAAGAAGCCAAAAAGCACTACAACATAAGAAATGGAAAATGATGAAACATCAAATTAACATATTGGAATATTTTCAACCATATGGAATTAATCATAACCAAATTGGCAAATACTGCTTTATCACGATTATTTTTAGAGCCCTCTTGTTCTGTCTTTATTTCATCAAATGAGAAGTTAGAATAAGTAGTCAATTTTGGTTTACAAAAACAAAAAATAAATATAACATAACTAGGTTACAATATTTTCATGATGTTCTCGTGCACGGGTTACCTTCTTTGTCCAAGATTGACAACTTTGAACGGGAGATCTCTCAATCAAAGGGGTAGAAGGTTCAAAACCCCTTTTTTAAGTCGAGTTTATCACATAAAATTTGTCTGTTATGATTTATTTATTTATTTTTTTTGTATGTTTACGGGAAATTTCATGAGTCCAAGTTTGCCGAGCTGGAGCTATATAGTAACCTTGTTTGGATGGTTGTTTGTTTCATGTATCGTAATATATTGTATTAAATTATTTTGATAAATATAATATTTGAATAGAATGTGCCACTATGTAATGTCACACTTAAAGAATTTGAAGGATAAATCCACAAGAAAATTAGAGCGTGGAGTAAAGCAATTTTTGTGCCTTTTCTATTAACTTTTGGTTTACCTATATGGCTTATGGTAACCACGAGTCGGTTACTAATAATCTCCCACATCGAACACATCAAGATAACGTTCCAGGCACGAGACATATAATAAGAGATAGAAGATAACAGGGGAACTTATCTTTGCGCTTGGGGCAATGACGCAGCTAGTGAGGTTCTAACCGAGGCGCGTCTATTGCTGGTTGAAAACTATTTCCAAACCCCCTCATTGGCCTGGGTTCTGCCCTGGCCATTGAGAATTTTTGAAAGGGCTTCCCTTCTGGGTTAAGCCCTACAATTCTAGTTTAAAATTTTTTTAGTAGTAATACACTTGCAATTAAAGTAAAAGAGTTTAAAAATTTTAGTAGTAATGAGCTTATAAAGTAAAGGGTAACAATTAAACCATAGTTGGAAGAAGTAATAAACTAATAATAATGTTGAGAGTAATGAAAAGGATTTTCTTTGCAATGTTTATTACGAGTGTGTACCGGAATAAGCTTAACTTGTTATAGCGTTCTAAGGCTTGCTAAGCACCTATGCTAATACAACTACGACTTTTCTCACCTTCTTTCCACCGTTGCCCATATGACATGAATTATCAAGTGAAGTTGTGACACTGGCCAATAGGGCCATATATCAACCTCATCCATCACTGCCAGACTAAAAAAAACTACCTACAGGCTACATCCCTACTCCAGTTAACATTAGAATACTCAAGGATTGCAGTAGCATCTGGAGGTAAACTGCTCGTAAGCGTGATCATTTCAGTCCATATATGCATTGAAGGTGAAACCTACAATTTGATAGTGAGCTACACTGGGCATATATTCGGAGTCTCCCTGAATATGCTCTGATACAATTTGTAGCAAATGAGACGCAAGGAATCACGCAAGAAAACAAGGCAACAGGAAATGAAAACAAAGAAAGAGAAACTGGACATTGAAAGAAAACGGAATAAATGGTAAATGGAAGGAACAACAAAAGAGATACCTTTATTATACCAATCATATTGGCTTTGCAGTGATATTTAAGCAAGCTTTGCAGATGGAAAGGATGTGACATCACTCCTCTAGCTGGCTAACTAACTCTAGCAAAGGTATGAAATTAAAATCAAACTAAAATGAGAAGTTAACTGAATTAATAGAACGTCAACTATACCAAATGCAACAAAATTGCAATAAATAATTGTAAATTGCTATCATAGTGAAGTATGCACTAAGCAAAACGACCAAAACTAGAAAAAATAATGTCATTACAATCTCTTGCTACATCTTTAGTGAAGGTATTTTTAAGCAGCTCTCCGTTTGGAGCTATGAAAAAGCCAAGTGCTTTGCCTGATGATGAAAGGCTCTACAAGTCCCAAACATGGCTAAATACACTACTAGCTCGAAAATTCCTCCCCCATTGAATTAGGAGGTATATGATCTGATTCCTCATCTCTGTTTGACATGTTTCTTTGAAGCGGCACGAGATGACTGTTGGAAGACTGGACTATATGTGTGTTGCTGGATAATATTGATTAGAACGAAAGTATTTGCAGCCAAGAATAGCAAACCTGCCACCCAGAGTTGAAGAAAGACATTCTTTCCTTTGAATTCAAGCAAATAACCCCACAATAACCAGTGACCCTGAGCTGCCATCCACAACAAGATGCAGACCAATCCTTTTCCCCTGAGCTTCATGTTGGTCCATGGCAGGATTAGCGGCAAGAGACAGAAGAACCAAACAAAGTATTGAGCAGTCATAACCTGTCAGAGGAAAAGAATGTTATCTCGCTAAAGGAAAATCAAGCTAATATTCTCTGGTTCTCAACATAAAAAATAATCAAGCATTGCTGACAAACCTTGTTAAATGCGACAAATGCCACAGTCTGCACAAAGAAGCAAAATGGAAAATCTTGCGCAAAGCGGAAAACAAGAACTAGCTGCACCATAATCTGAGGCAGAAATGAGACGAGCTTTTCCAAGTTTGATAACTCGTGTTCATAGTGCAGATATATATGGTAGAAATAAATTGAAAAATTGTGCCTTGGGTCTGTACGTGTGAGATGATAGAGCAGTGCTTCATGCAAGAAGTCCCAGCCATATAAAAAGAAGAAAATCCCAGTAAGGAGAAAGAACAAAGCTCCAGAAATAAGCCCAAACATTATCCTCCTCCAGGTAAAAAGGCTTGTTGAAAAGTTGCATATACAACAAGGATCCATAAGCTTTTTACAGCTGGAAGTCTGCTGTGACTTGCTTTTTCTAGAACTCCAATTCACAAGAGCAGGTTTTGTACCATACTGGAAGAACAGGGGATCAAGAACTAAAATGATTGGAAGAGCATAAATTATTGGATAGATCCTCATGTGGACGACAAGCCCATACCAAAATGCAGCTTGTCCTAAACGACCTGATCAGTGAAACATCACTAAAATCAATAGAGCGTGAAGATTTATAACTTCCAAAGAAAAAATGAAGCCACAGTTCCCACTAACCCAAGTGGAAATACAGTTATCTGACCCAAAATATTGGAGGATTCTTGGAAAAATTCTCAATTTAAAAGAGTTTGTTGTTGTAACCCTATAAAGTTCCAGAGTTAACATTCTTGGTTTCTACTTTTGCTCACTATAACTTCAAATTGCATAATAACTATGAAAAGAAACAGAGGTAGATTCAGGGCAAATCTTGTTTCATGCTTTATTGGAGAAATCAAGTAAAAGAACAATATTCAGCTTACATTGATTGGTTGCTAAAACCTCATTCACTGTCGATAATTTTGGGTTGGGCCACTATACACCTAACCCTGTGGAGGAGTGGGAGAAAGACTCAATCTTGATCGGTGTTCAATGAGAATACCTTCTTTTCTACAGTTTCATCACTTAAATCATGATTCCCCTAAATACTTCCCCTTCCATATGCCCCCTCTTTACAGTCATTTACATTGCCCCAATGATAATTAAGGTAGATTAAGGAGACAGGAACCATTTTGAAAGAGATAATAACAGATAAGTAGCAGTAGGGCAGTAAACTTACAATGAAAAAGAAAAATTTAGGAGTAAGTTCTCAACATAACTATATTAGATGTAATTAAAAGGTACTGGAAGTTTTACCATTCATTAGACATAGAATAATCCAAAGGATTATGGCGCAGATGATGGGCTCACAATTCCCACGAGTTCCAATGGTAAAGGTAAATGGATTCAAAAGCCATACCATCACTGAATAGGTGCATAATTTCTCAGGCACCCCTCTTAGCTTTAGAATGGTGTTGATAAGAAATCCCACGAGAAGATCTGCCGCATGAACTCAATGTAAGTTTCACTAAGCATATCTGTTTTGGAAACATAATTAAGATGTCTTCTAAGGATATCAATTATGCATTTTTTGCAATAAGAAGAGACAATAAACCCACATAAAAAGGTGCAAATTCAAAAGCTATTTGTCTACTCTTAGATTGATCATCTACAAGTTCAAGTCCCAATCAACAATTCATCCAGTCTTTAGTTATACATCCACAACAACCCCAAAGATTGCCAATGAAACCTAAGCAGAGAGAGATGCAAAAATCTTTTGGAAACCACATACAAGGAGCATTTGTATGAGGGAAAACAAGAATTCCAAATGAGTAGATTAAAAATGAAACCTTTGCGTTGTCTTGAAATTAGAACCTAACAAGAGCTTAACACAAAATTAATAAACCAAAAATCTCGAATCGTTAAGCTTTCATGTATCTGTCTGTTCTAACAAATAACAAACACAAATCATACGAAAATGGTGAAGCTCAGACTTCTTCAGCATTCAACGGGAATAAAAAGAACCCAAAAAATTAATGGACATAGAAAAGAAAAAAAAAAAAGGAGAAGAGAAAGGGGTAAATTTTACCTGAAGCGGAGAAGATAAACTTTCCCCAAGAAGGATGAATGAAAGAATTGGGCACAAGAAGAAAAGCAATCAAAGGTGAGTAACGATATGTAGATCTTTGATAAGGGGATTTTCCAGCAGCAACTAAAGCAGCTGCATCTGAGAAAACAAGATAGTCCACATCTGTGTATCGAACCTCCATATGGGTATCTTGCCATTCTCCATAGATTATCAAAAACAGCCTAAGAAATGCTGAGAATATCAGCAGCGACTTCAGATTGACAGTCACCATCATTTACACAATTGAACGAACTGATCGCTCAATAGCCAAAACAAAAGAGGACGGTAGTTACAAGAGGACTTTTTTATTTATTCTTCTTTAAAAAACAAAACATTATGACTTTCCACAATTTTGTTTCAATTATTTCTACAATTATCAACAATTAAATTTCACTAAATATAAAAAAAAATTACAGTTTGGATCTTGAATAGAGTCGAACATTGACCCTTTTTTTAAATAAAGCAAGTTAATTTTGAACTAAATCAATCTAGTTTTGAATTTGGGGGTTTCCATGTTCAAAAGTAATTTTTATTAAACATTCAGTTTTGTTAACTTATATTGACTACAGTATTAAACTCAACATTCAAATTATGTGTTCTATTTTGCTTTGACACGATTATTGAAATTTTAAAATAAGAATTGATTGCATTTAAAAAGAAGCTATTGTTCCGAACTTCCAATTGACGTTCTTGATCACAAAATAATGAATACTTGTATTGATAGGTCTAGAGAAAAGATTTCCAATTTAGGAAAGTCAGTTCCTCCTGTAATATAAAATAGAATTTAGCTTATATACATTGTACATTAAGATAAAGAAGTGTTAAATGATTTTTCAAAAGTTACCATGTACTCTTTAAAATTGGACTCCTTAAGTAAATTTCATCCAAGGTTTCAAAAGTCACTAATTACACATTTTTTTCTTCCAAAAATTAAACTATAAAACAAATCCAAACGCAACCTAGGTTCTAATATCTACCAAAAACATCTCTACCTCATAAAGATCGGTAAGTTTTGCTTACTTATTTCATACACGGCATACATCTCTACTCCTTCAATCTGTATCGTCTTCACTTTAGACAGCATTTGTAAAATAGGAAATTAAACAGGGAAATTCATTTCAAGAGTTGATCATTCACATTATGGGATACAATCACTCTTACATACAAAAAGAACAATCACGACATACTTTTTCATCTTCAGGTTACTCTTGCCATTAGATTGTTGTCAATTGTCGTCACAATGGGTTCAGATTAGGGAAAAAGTTATCGCCAAAGTTTGGCATAGAAAAAAAGGAAGAGAAATAGACTTTGTTGGACACGTACAACATTAGAAGAAAACAGTACCACAACATTCAAATAATTGTGGGTAATAGGATTTGCTCGATATATTTACTCAGAAGACGATCCACTCGGATCCTTCACTTCATCATACTATCTATTCAGTTTTACTAACATAAGAAGATAATTACATTATGAAACTAAGTAAATACCAGAGGGCAGTTATAAGAATTCATAAACTTCAATATCCTAAGAATATGTGACTGTTGGTCAACAGAGCTCATTTTGCCTCAGTAAGTTCTTCTTTCATATCGAAACCAGACAGTGCAGCCAGCTCTGAAAGCTTCTTCTCTCCGCTAAGAACCTGCCAGAATATGATAGTTTTCAGGTCCCTCACAGCAAGATGTTCATTTTCTTATCGAACGTGTGAATGACTGGTGCCTTTTGTATAGGTTACAAAATATTTTATAGCATAAAGAAGGTTCTTGCTCACCTCCCCATTGATAACCCATGTAGGGAACCCTTCGAGTTTTGCTTCTTGACATGCATCGATCATAGAAGTTCCCTTCTTAAGTCCATAAGGAAAGCATTCTACATAGTCTAGTAACTTTGCTGCTTCACGTCCAAACATCTTGTTGCAGTGACACAAGAAATAAACCAACTTAGTACAGATACAAGCAACTCTTACCTAGACTGCTAAGTGCATGATGCAAATCAGAATTTCTAGTGGGATCTTTACGGCCTTTTTTTATACTCTTAAAGATTAGTTGCAATATTGACAAACAGTTCGGGTCAGAACTCCGAGAATCTGCTTCTGAAACTCTAAAGATAAATCCACTGAAGCTCTTAGCCAAATTCCAACACCAGTACATGAAAGAAGGAAATATAAGGGTCTCTCTTTTTCCCTTTAATGATGCTCTTACTTATTTTATGGAAGACGTTAATATTCAACCCAATAGTAGT